>CM043318.1:72266149-73741149 GCA_023736055.1 Quercus glauca
TTTGTCATTGTAATTTACAGCCTTTCATGGGGTTTCAGATGTTGAATTGTTGTCCTTACTGTAATAATGCTAACTTTTAGCTGTCAAAAGAAAAGATGAAATTATGCCAAGAACGTTCTATCTAAGGCATTGCCTGCTTCTCCCAATGAATTGAACTTGGGCTCAAATTATTGGAAAACTTAATGTCAGTTGTTTAAATTGCGCTTCTCTGCCAGCCTTTCAGTGAATGAATGCATATTAGACTTATGTGGTTGCATGTGTAAGAAATTTGCTGATTGGGAACATATGTTCAAAAGCTGAAATAGGACTTTTTAACATGTTTACATAGATATTGAGTTGTAATCATAAGTCTGGAACTAGACTCTTACCTTCTTCTGCTTCTTTTCCAAGCACATTGGATTTAAATCACAGCTCTTTGTTTAATGTGTTTATCCATTGGTGATGTGATTATCCTGTGCTTAATTTTTTTAGTTTTCATAGAATTATTGTAATCCTACTCTATCATTTGGACTCATGCATTTCATAATATATTTCAGAAGGATTTGTTCGTAGTTCTGTTTTATGTAATGGTTCTTTGCTAGTACTAGAATCTCAATTTCTTTTGTTATATGGAATATGTTTCTGAAACCTTATCAACTCCATTGAAAGGGGTCCCTCCTTTTCCCCTTTCCCTCGGGACCAAAACTTTGCTTTACGTTCCGACCATTTTGTAATTTTTTAAATATCCTTATCTTTTCAAATGTTGTGTTGTGCCGAAAGCTGCATTTTAGTTGTTTTGATACTTTCATAGTTAATATGTAATAAGGTTAAGTTATATTCCCTTTGAAACAAGTTCTATGTTTTTCGCAAGTCCTGGTTGTATTGGAAATTATGAATGTTAATAATTGCAAGTCCAGCAAACTTTGTTAATGTCTGCTTGTGGTCAACGGTATATTAACATGATTGCATGCGTGTCAGATATGCAGCATCTGCAAAGTTTGGAACCTGGACCCGCAAATGCTACTCAGTTGACGCAGCAGCCGGGGCATCGGTCCACGGCACTGTGGGAGACACCTGTTGGTCAGGTACATACTTGTATAGAAGTTCGGACGTGTCGAAATCGTTTCATTTTCTTTTTGTAGGGTTCTTTGATTATTTGTAAATAGATGTTCGAAATGGTATCATTTATGTTTTGGTTTAGGCAGAATTTTATTTAATCAAAAGAGAAAATGGTATCTAGTCTTATTCCCAGATAAATTGAAACTACTAATACTACAAAAAATATTAAACATTAGTAGTGGCTAATGAAAAGGTATATTCAAAGTCAGTAGATATCATTTAAAAGTTATAGTAATCAATTAAAATACGTTGCCTTTATTTTCCCAAAGGTGCGCACACAAACCCCACGTGGGTACACATAAGACAACCAACTTTTGAATTCTAATTCTTATGATACTCCATTTGACATATTGAAGCACTGTGTTTATTAATTTCAAAACATAATGTCCATCACCTTATTGCTAATTTTAAACAATGTCATTAAGCTTGAATTGATCCTATTTGCTATTGAGGTAGAGTGAATAACCAGTGAATAACCAGTGAACATCGTAATTAACCTATTGCAAAATTGAACATAACTAACCAGTTAGCATATAGTTTCTTGCATATTATTGTTATGGACCAGTCTTATATAGTTATTTCATGTGCACTATCCTAAGACAACGCTCTTTTGTGTGCAGGTAGTGCCAGGCGTGCTAAAGTGTAGACGCCGATCTTGGGAGTTACCCCAGCATGGGCTAGACCCACGGATTGCCCATTACATAGTTGAGGCAGGTTTTGAAGGGTTATCGAAGGTTCCAAACATGGAAGTTGATCACGCATTGATCACAGCTCTGGTCGAGCGTTGGCGTCCGGAGACGCATACCTTCCACTTACCGCATGGAGAGATGGGTATCACCTTACAAGACATTGAGGTGATGCTAGGGGTAGCTATTGATGGGTTGCCCATCACTGGGAGTGCCAAGGGGAATTGGCCTGCATTGTGTCGTGATTTATTGGGTCGTCTTCCTCCAGACCCAGTACCGCATCCCCATGAAAACAAGTCTATCCTTGCTGGGGCGAGGTTAAGAGTCAGCTGGCTGAAGGATCAGTTTAGAGGTCCCCTCACTGTGGATGCTACTGACGAGGTAGTGCAGCAACACGCACGCTATCACATACTCGTGTTGTTGGGGTCCATTTTATTTATGGACAAGTCGGCAGATCGGGTGTCAGTGAGGCCTCTACTGTTTCTAAACCCGATCAGCAATGCGAAGAGGTACAGTTGGGGTAGTGGAGCATTAGCCTGGTTGTACAGGCAGCTATGCAAGGCATCGGATACGAAGGCGATGCAGATTGGAGGTGCGCTGATGTTGGTGCAGCTGTGGGCGTATTCAAGGTTCCCATTGATATGCCCTGTTATGAGGCCACCACAACCGCCGATGGCTGCAGGTCCCCTCGCCTGTCGGTATGTTATTTGATTAGTTTGATTCAATTGTCATGGCATTTGGCATTCACCGTGCATGTCTCTATAGTTGACTTTAATAATAAATCCATTTTGTGAAACATATATTATATTTTTTAATATAATACTAGTACTTTCTTTTATATACAAATTTAATACTAGTACTAAGATCTGGAAGCTGAAGAGAAAATATTGGTATCTATTTATTCTCTCTCTCTCTCTCTCTCTATCTCGTATAAAAATTGGCACATAATCAGTAGATACAAACAGAATCACCCATACCTATCGGAGTGCTTTTAAATGTCGTATTAAAATCTTCCGAATCACCCATTTATGCTCTGATCACCCATTTACATTCTGACCGTAACCAAGTAACCAAATAGATATACAATATGCTTTTTTCCCTCAATTTGCAATGGTTCCCACTAAGGACTCATTCATGTTTAGATCATGAACAAGACTAATGCGAATAAGGTTGACAGGTTAAAAGTTGTTTATGATGGGCCTTCATTTGTAGTATGGCCACTCCATCATATACTCATGTGAATTATATTCTTATTACTGAGCACTAATAATGAACAAAAGTTTACGTATCAAAGACCAGTGAATACATGGCTCCTTGAAGATTTAATTCAATCAATGAAATGACTAAAGAAAAAGAAGACTTAAAACTTCATAACTCATAAGCTCCCATCACCAGTAAATACAATCATGTCATAGGTCTCAAACTCAAACCATAAGGAATTTAATAACTAATAACAGTGAATGTTACTAATAACAGTGAATGTTACAGCACTCTGCATTTGCGATATCAATACACATTAATTATCACAATCAACACCAAGAACCTTGATAATTAGACCTCAAAAACCAATTACTACTTGCAGGGAGCTCTGCATCAAACACCAAAATCAGCCCAAGAACTATGTATGACCTTTCAATATAGTAACAAAGCATGTTAACCCACAAAAACAATAGACATTGAATAATGAACATCCAAAAAATGTGCTTCTTGACTGGATCTGTACATGAGCATCTGTATGCACGAGCGTATATGTACATAGATAGGGTCAAATCACGTTACAGCTAGCATAATTCTTCCTTACATTTACAGCATCTAAAAATTTTGTATGATTTTGTTTATTTTGAAAATCCCATAGTTTTGTTACATGTTCTCTATGCTCTTAACACATTGATGTGGACAAGAAAGAGTTTAAGGAAAAACAAGATTAAATACGAAAAGAGTAAAGATTTGTGGTCTACTTTTTGATGTGGGACTTTCTTGACACTTATCATTTGTTACTTTAGTTATTATCAAGTCTTGGTACTAAGGTTTTTTTTTGTAGGTTATAAAGTTGTTGGTTCTTAATAGTTTTACTAGAATATGGGCAATTTCGAAATTTTCAGATTTTCTTCTAAGTGTGATTGCTTAGGAAAACCATTGTATGATGGCCTAGTGTTTTATTTTTATCTATATTATTTCTTGTTCTCTTCCCTATTTTGACTCCTAACAACCATCAACGCATTCAAGATTCAATATTTTCTTTACCCAACCCTTTAAACACCAATTCTTATTCAAGATATCATAAATAAATTTAATTTAGTGCAAACCAATTAAATATCCTACCTCAAAATTGGTATCAAAGCCCAATGAAGCTTACCGTCCTTCGTCACATGCACACCAATTTTCATATCAATCGGATGTTGTGTACTTTTTGATCTATAGACTCACATGCTATATTTACAAGAACAACAACAAATAAATGCGTAGTTCCAAAATGTTAGGGTCTATTATGGATCCTTGATAGATTAGTTAGGGTCGACCATATGTATTCTTTTCCTCCATTCTACCCAATCTAAAGTCATACACTCTATTACTCCCTTAATTGACATGTCTGATCTTAGTACTTCTACTAATGTGAAAAAATTAAATTTTAAACATTTGTCAGATATGGTACTTATTATTCTCCGATCATCTTGATATTTTGCATTAGTATAGGGTATAGGGGGATAACGTAGTTCTAGTTCAACATACAAGAAAAATCCTAAACCAACCTATTTCCCCATTTCAAGATAAACCCCTTAAAATTTGCGATCCAATAACTCTGTTTGCACGACTAAGCATCATAGAAAACAAACACCTATTACCTTCATTTTTTTTTATTTTTTTTGGATAAGTAACAAACACCTATTACTACTACTTAGCACAAATAGCCATAAAATACTTAAACCTCATCAACCCACTTTTTGCTAATCCTCATATAGCTCCAAAGTTCAAGTCTTTTGCATCACAACGTCTCTAATTTCGTCCACAGGAAACTCATTGCCACTGTTATCACTCCTAAATGCAATATCACACGCACTTTCCCATGCTCTATTTTCCAAGATTTTACATAAACTACTCACAAATGCAAATAAAGTCAAACAAAAAGCAAACTAAACCCTTCATACATTTCTTTCAAAACCCACAAAAATTAACCAACCCACCACTTCTTTTACCCAACTAAATTGAATAAACAGTGCCACGAAAACCATAACCCATAAATTCATTCATACACATATACACCGAAAACCCAAAAAAGATCAAAACTTCCATTTGATTTACACACACACACACACACACACATCTATAGACAGAGACAGAGTCTTAGAGAGAACCTGAGGGACTTTTGATTAGTAAGAACAGATCTGCAAGAGAGAGAATAAAAAAACTTACCATATTTCCTTACTTATTTGTAATAAGTATTTTTCAACGAAAAAGTAAAAGCTAATTACTGGCTTCATTTTTTGTAAGCTTTTTACTCTTATGGCAGCATGGTTATTTGATATTAACTAATGACCATTTAACACAATTGTATGTTTACTAGATGGAAGGGGCCGAAGAGCACGACAGAGCATGCCACACATGTGCTAGCTGCGTATCGTGCGTCATTGAGCAGCATACGGGCACACCAGGTATTCTACTGCTTCATGTCACGACAATATAATTCTCCCTAATTTTCTTGTTTCACCTGGTGGGTTGTCAACTGCATGTGAATAGTTAATAATGTAACGTTGGTCAAGTAGACCATATATAGACATGGAATTATTCTCTTACGATTATTTCACAACTGTGGGCAGTCAGTATAAAGTACCTTGATTGGCCTTCTTTTGAATTGATGTTTGTGGTATTTATTCCACACATATTTACCTGTGAACCCTTCAAATTTATCCCTCGGTTTCAGCTACTGCAACCAGTAGTATTCGGGTGCATCTTACCATGTAAAATCCAATAAGAGGGTCAATAATGACTTAGGATTTTTAGTGAAGTGAATCTTTTTAACATTTT
The DNA here is from genome assembly GCA_023736055.1 of Quercus glauca. Lineage (NCBI taxonomy): Eukaryota > Viridiplantae > Streptophyta > Magnoliopsida > Fagales > Fagaceae > Quercus > Quercus glauca. The sequence goes on from CM043318.1 coordinate 72,271,957, forward strand.
TGCTCAAATTGATGATTGCCACAAATATGTATGTATTTTATTTGTTTTTTTGTTGAACATTTATTCAGGTTGTTTGGGAGCCGTATAGGGATGTCCTAGACTCACTGCCCTCATATTGCACTGCTGGCCGACATATATGGAGGGCCACAGTGCCGTTGATCTTTTTTTGGATAATAGAGGATCATCATCCCGAACGTGTCTTTCGTCAGTTTGGGATGAAGCAAGCGCCACCGGTTGTAGTGGATACGTCTGTTGAACTCCACAAAATCTCCCTCCAAGGTAAACTAGAGAGGGATTGGGTGCAAGAACATGCTATCTACATTGACCGATGGGCCCATAGAGGAGAACGTGTTGCCACCGCACCCACTTTGGATGGGGACACGACGTACCTTGCTGCTTACATGGCTGAGTACCGAAGGTCGACTAGGCGGTACATTACGCGAGAGTCGGCGTATTGGGAAATCCTGGTAAGGCAACCATTCAATGCTTCTTTTACAGATTGATATTATACGTGTGTTGCAAAGAGCATTATGAATATTAAGTTTTGTGGCACCATTGATTGATTCAATATTTTGACATTCATTGGGTTTTTACATTTCATTTCTTGCCACTACATATGCATTTGTCGCCACCAGGCATGCCATTTCAATGTTCATATATATATATATGAATAAGCTCATCATGCATAATGTTTTTCCAAATCAGATCTGAATTACCTGCCAAGATATATACTCAAATATCATACGATTTGACCTGAAATCTTTATACTTTCTCAATGTTTAAAGGCACCAGAAAAGTTTTAATGCGTCTCCTTTATTCCGTAGGTTGAGTCGAATGTGGAAATGCTATTGCAATGCCAACCAGGTTCTGAATTTTACAACCAGCTGACGAAGACACTGGATCTTGTTGGGGAGTTGAACCGAGTGGCATTGGAAAATGCGCGTGCCATGGCGAGTGAGGCGACCACACAGGCCACAAGCCGTGGCGGGCGAGGTGGTGGGTCTGCAGGGCGTGGACGTAGTGGAGGCCGTGGAGGTCGTGGAGGTCGTGGACCTAGTCCTCCTGATGATGAGGATGACTTGGGTAACTTCCAACTCGAACACCTCCAATTCTTATTGACTTCCAATTCTAGTACTTTCAGTTGTAATTTTTTTAGAGGACGTATTATAGTAGCAACGTATATTTTAATCACAGCCACACACGATATCCCATTCTTTTGATTTCACAATTTTCAATGGCTCAAACTCCACTCTATTACCAAAACTGAAACGATTCTCACTTATCTCGTTTATTTAGTGACTCAATTCCTCGTTGTCATATTAATAAATACATTGTCTTTGTACAGATGATGAGGCGTTGGAGGCTGATTGGGACACGTACATGGATGGCGCCGGGTCATCGCGATGCATGTCTGACGCCACTGCCCAGACATCCCATCCCGTTGGGCATGACGATAGTGCAGAACACACATCCCATGCTCAGGCTCGCCCTCAATCCCCACTACCCACTCCGCTGGCTCCCCTATTGTTCAGCGGCTCTACTCATGAGGGTGGCTGTATATTTGTACCCACACCTGGTCGACCGACCCCACCTGTAGTTCAGGCTGAGCCCACCCAGGAACCTCCACTTCCTAACCCTGACGAACCGGCTGCACAAATTGAACAAATACGGAGTGAAAATATTGAGCCGGTCCATGGGTTGCGAAGATCACTTCGCACTGACATACATCCCCCTGATTGCGGGACCGGTCACGGTAAATACCATGCATTCCCCTGCTACCTTCTTCCAAAGTTATTTAATCAAACAATAGGATGAGAAGCACAACCAGTGAATGCATTTAATGTCACAGGGAAGATGACCCAATGTACATGTACATATAGCGCAGTCGGATATTGTCTTCATGTAGACTTCCATCCCACCAAATGTTGCATTAACGTCGAGCTAATAGTTCAAATAGATATGCCAATTGTCGTAGTTGCATATAATATTGCCAATAACTGTGAATTAATTGTGAATGACTACGGTTGTGTATATGGTTATTTAGTCAGAAATTTTACTCTGTACAAAGTACTTTTATTCCAAAACAATAATTAAACTCGGTTAAAAATATTAAGAATAAGACACATACACGTACACATTACAAAACATGGTCTATCCTCTGTTTAAACTCTATTTTGGCTGTTAGGGAATGTGTGCATTCAAGTAATGTGCGTTGCTTTCAATTTCAGGTAAGACGAGACCTGCCAAGGCAGCTGTGAGGAAACGAAAAGATCGCTGAAGCTCGGCATGATGTGGCGCATATGGGGGTAAAATTCCAACCAAAATTGGTTTGGCTTATGTTTTTGTCTTACTTTGCTAGGAATTAACAACAACGACCACCAATTCAAACTTGTTTTGCTATGTTGAAGATGGTTTTCAGTAGGTGTTCACAAGGGTTTTAAGGACCAATTCAGGGGGTGGCAGGATTTGTACTAGGTGTTGTGGTGGGTTAAGAATTGATGTTGTGTCATTGGAACTAGAGTTTATAATTTTTGGACAAAGGGTTAGGGTCTTGCTTTACAAATTTTATCTACTCATTGTGGAACTATAATTTTATCTATGCTTTGCATTGTGTAGCCCAATCTATTGCTCATTTCATACAAGCAACACCCCTCTACCCGATATAAGAAGCCATTAAATAAGACTACTCAGTGATGCTATTCAATTTAAATATTAATTAGTGAGCTGCGATGGGTTTTACTAATTTATCAACTCAAACCTTATGGGACAAAACTTGCACTCAGAACTTAGGTGATCTTTATGTCTCTTTGACATTCTCTTCATAAATTCTTCCTGTTTGTATTTTTGCTAGGGTGAGGGAATCACAAATTTATTAGAGAATTTGTACATATATGTGGTTACTTCTTCTTCTTGTTTTTTACAATCATACAAAATGTCAAGAATATTTTGGAAATCCTTTTCTATAGCTGCAATGTAGTTAGGCAAAATTTATCGTAGTTTCTATATGCATTTGTCTTCCAACATTAACATAGAAGGTTTTGTAACCTTTGAGCACTAATCATATTTTTGGAACAATTGAAGAACAAATAAGATAAAGCAATTGCTATGGATTTTGATTTTGAGGGTCGTTAGAAGGGGATGGAGGGGATGGAGGGATATATGGTATCCAAGTTTTTGGGTCTCCAAGAGTGTTTAGGTCTCCAAGATTAGATTAGCTGTTGGTGGTGGAGGAGGAGGAAGTGAATAACAAATAAGGTATCCAAGTTCTTGGGTCTCTTATATTAAATGCAGGTGGAGGATGTGGGAAATATACGAGATGGTGGTAGAGGAGGAAAGGGTAATGGAGGGAATGGAAATTGAGGGGGAGGGTTAATTGTAAGGAAGAAAGCACTTTCAGGCATTCAAAGATCTTGAAAATTCCTACTGATTTCCACATAGAGTAGCATTCTTCTTCGATGGCCTATAACCCAGTGCATTGAAGTTGTTTATACAGGGATTGTCTTGCTTAGATTTCACTGTAATCACATTTGACGTTGTCTTTAAAACTGGCACGTTCCAGCCTGCAAATGAGCTCCTTATTAAGCTTACTTTGCACCATTAGCTGTTACCGCTAAGTTGACAGACCCAGGTTACATACTCCATGCTTATTTGTTGTTCTGTTCACTGAGAATGTGATCTGTTCTATGGTTTTGGGTGAGTTTGCTTTGAATTTGCATTGTATTTGAACATCCGCACCTGATCAATAAAACCCCACACTTAATATCTTGGAAGAAGAGGTCTCATTTGGATCGGGTTAAAGTAAAAAAGTTGACAATTACTCATTGATTTAGTTTTTTAATTCAGAATTACAATTAACCATGTTAAAGTCCTTTGTTTAGACCCATTATTTAATATTGATTTGATCCTTTTTTTTTCCCCCTTGTTTGGTGACTCACTAATCCACTAAACCTATAAATGACTCTCTAGGATTAATTTGTAACATGTTTATGGGAACATCAATTTTGAAGATGTTTATTTATTTTTTATTTTTGGAAGATTGAATGAAACTGTAGACTAGATGTGGATTAGGGGTTAATCCCCTGGCAAGAAGTAGCTGGGTGTTGAGAACGTGTTGCTGGAACAGATATCACAATAAACAATGCCCCCTACAGTAATCCGAGAGGGGATATTTGTTGGTTGGAATATTAGAGAAAGTGGATGAGTGAAGAGAGATGCAAGAACAAGGAGAATTATTGGATCCAAGACGGCAAGTGTTAGAGAAGTGAGAGACACTTTTAGGAGGGCATCAATAGTTATAGCTAACACTCCATGAATGGCATGTGAAGCCCCTATAATGATGAGGACCTATATTCTATCTGCATATTAGGAGCCCGTGAGTAGTTGGTGTTGTGAACTTTTTGTAAAAGTGGAGAAGGGTGCATTAAAAAGAAAGAACCAATGAATGATAACTATAGCAACAAGCATAAGCATAGTCAAAGTTCAACTGTGAGGCCACTGCTAAACAGCTCACTTTCTATAAAGAACTTGGGTACATAAAGCAGATTCTTGGATTTCAGCAGCATAAAGAATACAACAATGTAAACTCTTGGAGATATGGTCATTTTATACACAGTATGACTGATCAGGTGCGCCTTAAGTTCCTCTTGTTGTTTTGTTCTTATTTTATGCTTACAATTCTCTCTACAAGGCACACTGACAGCCTTCAACAAATGAAAAATTTAACTCTAATTTTTTGTACAGGATCATGATGGTTCCCACATTAAAGGGCTGTTGATCAATTTTATTCATTCGTATATATGATCATGTTAAAAGTTTCATCTTTCTTAATTGAGTTTATCACTCCTATTGTGAAGGTTGGTATTTTCAGTTAACTTACTTAAAATATTAGCATTGTTAAACTTGTTACATGTGAACCAATTACAGAAGCTTTAATTTTATTATCTGTTTTCTGTCTTTTGCATATTGATTTGTTTGTCTTTTTAGGGGTTGGGAACAAGCACAGCAAAGGAAGGAAGAGAGTACTTTTTTGCAATCTTAAGAAATACAGGAACGTGATAAGTGGGAAGATGAACAGCATGGGGAGGCCATTGAGCTGGCACTTAGAAGAAGATAGAAGAGAGGACGGGCTGGCTTAGGCAGTTTGAGGTCAAAGTTTTGCCATGCTTTCTTTTTGTGTTTTTAGATAAAGTGAATGAATATATATCTACTATAACATTTTCTGAATGTGCAGGCTGGTACTCACCTTGATCAAACGGGCAAGCTCATAAAATACAGTGACCTTGTCAACAAGGACCTTATATTGTTTTCAAGGGCAGATCTTTGGAGGTCTGTTCCCCCCATGGTTGATGGCCTGAAGCCTGGCCAAAGGAAAATTATTTTCTGCTGTTTCAAGAGGTCTGTTGCGTAGTTTTCTGGTTGTGTCTAAGCATTCACCTTATCATCACGGTGAGCAGATTCTTGCGAGTACCATCATCGGAATGGCACAAGACTATGTGACCTCCAACAACATTAACCTGCTTCAACGAAATGGCCAATTTGGCACTGGAAAGGTTGTGAGATGAACATGCCTCGTGTCACTCTTTACATATTGCATCTAGTTCAGTATGCGTTTTTAGTTCTAATCTTTGAATTCACAACTGATTTGTTTGATTTCAGGGAGGAAAAGAGCATGCAATTGCTAGGTATGTCCATACACAGCTATCTCCAATCACGCGGTTTCTGTTCCATAAGGATGATGATGACCTTCTTGACTACTTGAATGAAGACGGGCAATCAAATTGAACCAACTTGGTATCTTTTTCCCTATTCTTCTATCTATTTTGTAGGAAGAACTCCTATATATAAATAAGGCTTATACTTTAATTTTTTTGTTATTTTAGGTACATGCCAATTATACCAACAGTTCTTGTCAATTGCAGTCAATGAATTGGGACTGGTTCGAGCTCTTACGTTCCTACTTACAACCCAAGAGACATAATAGCAAATGTTAGGTTCTTCACCAAGGTTATGCAATTGAGCCTATGGATCCATGGTATAAATGGTTTAAAGGAACTGTTGAGGAAACTGCTGCAATGGAAGGAGGGAATAGCTACACTATTTGTGGAACTATAGAGGTAGTCCATGACATGACAGTAAAGATAACAGAGCTACCAATCCGTAGCTGGACACAAGATTACAAGGAATTCCTGGAATCTATATCTTTTAGTAATAAAGAATGCAAAGATCCCTTCATTGAGGTAAAGTTGCTGAAGTCCTTGAGAATTATGTTATCCACCATAATGTTTGTGGTTGTACCCAGTTTCTCATCAAAACTTACATTTTTGCTGGCTGCAGGACTTTGATATGAATTGTGATGGCGTAACAGTAGAATTTGATGTCTTCTTGACCCCTAAGAACTTAATTAGGGTCACAGTCAGTAGGTAGTTTGCTGAAGAAATTTAAACTAACCACTACAATTAGCACAACTAATATGCACCTATTTGACCCAAGAGGCATGACTAGGAAGTATGACAACCCGGAGCAAAGTATGTGAGATACATTAGAGTTCTTTACATCGATTTTCCATTATAATTTCCATGATAACACAGTTACTGTTTCTGATTTTTCCTTCCTGCAGTTGTTGAAGAATTTTTTCATTTAATATTTGGATTTTGCGAGAAAACAAAGGTGAGCTCAGTTATGCTAATAGCAAAAAAGTAGAGTTGATAGTCAATAATTTCGGCCATATCTTATGGAGGGAAACAATTATTAATTGCAATTTTTGTATTTTGTGCATAAATTTCTACTGAACAAACGTGAAATGGAGTTTGAAAAAGTTGGAAAGCAAGGTTAGGTTTAACCAGAACCTTCATGATGATGATGAAGATAGTGAGATAGAAGCCGTAGTTGCTCCAGAAGCCAGGAAAAAGGGTGGGGGAAAACCGGCTGCAAATGCTAAGGCAGTTAAGGCCCCTGCAGCGACGAAGAAGTAGTTGTTCAAAATGTTTAGAAAGTGATTGATGGAATTCTTGGAATGGGAACTTAATCGCATTCCCCTTGTAATGTACTATATTACTCTTTGTTGTGAGTTTGGTAGTTTGCTTCATTGTGTTCCCTGTAAATGATCTTTGTCTATTTTGATTTGTTATGGTCAATGATTTTCTTTATCCTTCATTGCAATTCTACTGTTACAATTTACTAATATACCAGAAACTCGAATGTCTGCAATTGAAATAAGTGGAATATTTTCGAGTTGAATACATGTACCAATCTCCCTTGAAGAGATATACAGCATTTCCATGTGTGAGTTGGTCTCATTAGTCAGTTAGTGTCACTAGAAGACAATATATTGCACATACACATGACAGCTAGCGGTTGAATGAGTATTATGTGCATACATTAGGTTCTATACACAGATGTTCGAACAGCTACTAAGGCACTATGCTAAATTTGCAAAATAACAATTCCCTCAATTCACTCAATTCGTAGTTGAGAGGGGGCAAAAATTACATTTGACAAGGACATTTATACACATGCAAGCGAACATATACACATGGTATTTGAGATCAATTTGCAAAATAAAATTTCACTCATGTGTATGCTAAGCCATATTTAAATGCAAGAAAATTTCCATAAAATAAAATATTCATTATATTAACTTTATCTATTTATAAATTTATTTACATGAATAATCCTTTTAAAATTTTAATTATAAAAAACGTTATAACTCTACTTACAAATTGAAAGATTTTTAGTTGTTAGATGGACATAAAGTTCAACTTATGTAAATTTCTATTATTTTTGTAAAGCTATATGTTATAGATCTATTTATTTTAGCTTAACATGCAAACTTATTTTTTAAAAGCCATCCTATTTATTAACCATTTATTTATACTACAATACCAGAAATGCATTTAAAAATTTACCAACGAAAGAGAGAAGAAAAATCAAACAATATGGGGTTATAAGTTAGACACGCATTCAAGGTATCTGTTTTTTTCTAAGACGGCAAAAGTGGGCTATGCTCCCAATCATCTCATGCAAGCAGTTGATTGTTTGTTTACAGGTTTTTAACTGTTCATTAATAATAGTTCTATTTATTTTTACCTCAAATGCATCAAGGGAAGTTAAGTAAATATTAACAATGAGTACAAGCAATTACAAGTCAATACATATTCCAAATTAAACTTTGTGCTTAGAGAAACCAAACAGGATATTCAACAACTTCTACAGCCAATATCTACTGCAAACTTGAGGCAATATCACTCACAAACACACATGGTAATAATACTAGATTCATAACTACCACAACCAGGAGCCATAGTTTCACCTTCAGTTTGCGCTTCCTTGTTGCGTCGAATCATGAACTTCATCTCCCATAACATGGGATACCACTTCACTCAGCATGTTAGTGCTCAAGGTTGCAATCCTCCTTGCATGGTCACGCTCCTCAATGGCAACGTCTAACTGATACCTCAACAATCTGTTCCTAACGTCTCCATCGCAATAGTTGGTTCCTTCGCTTTGAGACGTCCCCCCCGGGCTTGATGTCGACATGGTAGGAGATGTCCACGATGGGGAAGCACCATACTGCACATTCCTACCATTACGTTGCATGAACTCCATGTATGCAGCTTCTGCTTCTCGTCGATCTTTGTATGACCTGTGTTTGGCATTTGCGAACTTCTGAACTTGTGTACTTACTTCTGCCCAATTGTCGTATATGCCAGGAGCACGACCAACAAAAACAACATAGTATTTGCCACCCTAAAAGAGGAACACAATAGCATTGTACGTTAAAACCGCATGAGCTGTGTTGGAGTTAGGACTTACCAACGTCTGAATCTGAGCTATTAGGTAAAACATGTACCATGTCGCTCTACCAACAGGTGCCAGTAGACTACAGCAACGAACATGCACGTTGCTTATTCCAATATCTGACAAACATTTGCATAATCTATAATTGTATGCTGATAAATAAATGTACAATTAAAACAGTAAAACATGTTGGCATGTTACCTTTAGAAGCAAAGGAGGCTTGTCTTCTCCATCCCTGACTTTTTTCCTCATAAACCCCAACCAGAATGAGAGGAAGCTGTCTTTTTATATGAAGCGAATAATACTCGACTATTACTTAATCGAGTACTATTCCTCATAACTCGACTAACTCAAAGACGAGTACATATAAATACTGCCCAACGACTAACTGGTGAAGTAAATAATAGCCGATATAACTACTGCCCAACGACCAACTGGAAGTAAATAATACCCGATACCCATACAACCGAGTTCTACTGCCAAGAGTACGACGCCTTAATAATACTCGGTCTCTCTATAACCGAGTTATTTAAACTCGCTTTACATAAAATCGAGTACTGTGGTAGATTTTCTCATTTCCTCCCCCACCTTATGGGACCATTGACCATTTGCCATTACATGCGGGAGCCTTCTGAACGTGGACCGGTCTGTGCCTTCTACCATTGTGTCAACATCTAATGCCAATTTCAACTTCAACTGACCAACTTCATCAAGTGCACTTTTTCTTCGTAACGTCATTGTCTTCTACATTCTGTCAACGTATCACCTGATAGGTAACAATTGCTAACCATTTATAAGAACACAAACTCAGTGAATGTTATGAGACTTTAATTGGGGTATCTGAACATAATAGTGCATGAGGCTAGTAAATTCAAATAACACTAATTCTGTGATTGCTGTGGGAGGGGTTATCTGAACATGGAATTGTGGTTAAGTATTTAAGACAACACAAATTATGTGACTGTTGTGGGTCTTCAATCAGGGTATCTGAACATAACATATTTTGAATTCCATCCAGTTATGTGACCACAAATTTTGAATAATAATGTTGTGAGAAAAATGGAGGGTACCTGAACATAATAATGTGGTATAGTATTTAACATAACACAAATTCTTTGAATGTTGTGGGTCTGCACTGTGGGTATCTGAACATAATGATGCATGAGTCCATTTATTATAACACAAATTATGTGACTGTTGTCAGCAGAATATACACGTACTTGAACATAATAATGCAGTACATGGTGCATACTACAAATTATTTCCCTTATTTGCAATGCTTTGATTAACAATACACATTGTGCGAACCAAATGCTGTTTTCGAATTTAGGTGTTTGATGGACTAGCTCATACGATTATTCCATAGTATGTTTTTAGCATCAATCCTTTTTCCTCTGTTAGTATTTATTTTAGATAACCAAGATGGGTGTTTTTCGCATAATTTGCTTAGGTTTGTTTAGCTGCATTAACACCTAAACATAGGGCATATATAGTTAGCCTATGGTTTCATAATATTACACTTGCATGATATAACTATTATTATTTGTGGTTCAGGTCCGTTATGAGTCCTTATTACTTCTACGTTTACTACGACGGGGAGGCATATATTAATGATTCGCATGGGCTATCATACCGAGGTTCGAACCTAAAGCAGTCACCTATTGAAGTGAAACGTGGGATACACATGAGAAAGCTGAAGCGGAAGATAATGTCAACTCTGGGGTTAGACAAGGATTCCCATGACATCTCCATTGTATTTCGAGCTCCTCAGCAACTGGTGGGTACCCAAGTTTTCTACAATGCAATTCCGTTACAATGTGACCATGATGTGGACATAATGTGGGGAGTGATAAAGCGGGCTCCACAATTCATAGGTTCTGACTTGTATGTAACTGTTGCCACTGGTGGGTGTAATGTCGACAGTGGTTCACAGTATGCCAGTAGAGCTGGGGAGCAAGATTCAGTTCCTGTAACCATCGAGCACCCTTCAATTACACCCGAGATGTCTTTCCCCTACAACGTTGGACCACGCAATGCGGTTGCAATGGACAATATTGAAGCCACCGAAGTGTTAGGGTCTATCCATACGTATGACGAAAATGTTTATCAAGGGTATACTGAAGAAAATGAAGATATCGAAACGCACTTGGATGAGGCAATTGAAATGGATGACACTCGAGATGTGTACGAGGAGTTCATTGATACTGATGGACCGGAGGTCAATCCGGAATTTTTAGAGGAATTGCAAGTTGAAAACAATGTGGATGCTTGCGCCAATCCAAACCCCAACCCTGACTGGTTCACGTCAAACACATGGGATAACATTCATGACCCATCACCTTCCTTGGAAACAGGTCTGATGAGTTGGAGGCCGGGGGACGAACCAAGCAAGGGGATGCTATTCTTGAATAAAGCTGCGGTTCAACATGCGTTAACCATGTTCTCTGTGGGGCTTAATAAGAAATTTAAGTACATGAAGTCAGACCCCAAGAGACTGGTTGTAACATGTGTAAACGATGCATGTCCGTGGTTAGTTCGAGCTATCAACAGCAAAAGGCACAAGTTCTGGGAGATCACAACATGTAAGGGTCCCCACACTTGCTCGTCACTCCAGGTGGATCATGATGGAAGGATGATGGATTCGAAGTTCATTGCCATCACACTTGAGTCATACATGCGGGAAGACATTTCAAGAACAATAGCAACCTTGCGTAGTCTTCTGCATGCGAAGCACGACCATTGGGCATCTCACTATAAGGTATGGGATGCAAAACAGAAGGCGGTTGCGGCCATCTACGGTGATTTCGATGAGTCATATGCAGAATTACCTCGGTTTTTGGGGGCGTTAAAAGATGCAGATCCAACCACAGTGACACAGTTGAAGTGCGACAACCGTAATGTGCTAGGGACTTGCACGTTTAACTGTGCCTTTTGGGCTTTTGGTCCGTGTATTGAAGGGTTCAAACATTGCAGGCCGGTGATAAGCATCGATGCAACGCACCTCTATGGCAAGTACAAGGGGAAGTTGTTGATAGCAATGGCAACGGATGCTAACAACGAGGCTTATCCCCTCGCGTTTGCCGTTGTTGAGAGTGAGAGCAAGGACACATGGGGTTGGTTCTTGGCATGGTTGACCAATATTACAGACCGGGCCAATCTTTGCATCATCTCTGACCGACATTCGGGGATAAAAGCCTGCTTTGATGACACAAGTATGACTTGGTTGCAGCCTCCCAAGGTTCATCATCGGTACTGCCTCCGCCATGTAGTCAGCAATGTGAACACAAAATGGAAAAGTTCAGAGTTGAAGAATTTGGTATGGAGGGCAGCAAGTGCGAATCAAGTCAGAAAGTTTGAAGCCACACTGGAATTAATTCGCAATTTCAAGCCGGCTGCACACAGGTACCTTGAATCTGAAAACAAACAAAAGTGGACACTTGCACACGACGAAGGGCGTCGATACGGAGCCATGACAACCAACCTATCGGAGTGCTTTAATGGAGTACTGAAAGGTGCACGCAGTTTGCCAATAACGGCAATGGTGAGGTTCACCTTCTTCAAAGTGAACTCGTACTTTGACGCTCGTCGTAATCTCACTCTAGATCAGTTGGAAGCGGGTCAAGAATGGTGCAAGTATGCCATGGCCAAGTTTGAAAAAAATCAAGAGAAGGCAAAGGACCATATGGTGACACGGATGTCCGCACAAGCGCGGATATATCAGGTTGACACACCGGGTAATCCTCTGAATGGTGGGGGCGGACAACACACGCATAAGGTTGATCTTCGGAGTATGACATGCACGTGCGGAAAATGGGAAGCGCTCAAGATCCCGTGTTCACATGTAATAGCAATTTGTGCTAAGTATAAGCACGATGCGCAGCAGTTTATTGATCCTTGCTATAGTGTGACTCATAGGTACCACAGCTACGAACCAATATTCCAGCCGTTGAAAGACAGATTAGCATGGCCGGATCCAGAAGAAACTAGACTAGTGATGCCCAACCCATGATTGATCCGGAACAAAGGTCGGCCAAAGTCCACACGTATCCGCAATGAGATGGACGAGGATGATAATGATAGGGAGTTGCCGAGCTCCTTATGGATTGAGAATGGACCAAAATCAAGATGTGGGTTGTGTCGCCAAGAGGGGCACAACCGTAGAACATGTCCTACTCGGAATGCAGAGTCAACAAGTGGTGGAGCTGCAACATAGGTAAAGCTTCCATTTGTTAACAACTCTTGTCATATAAACCGTTATGTGACTATTAACAACTGAGTAGTAGCAAATTGTTCTCTATTGCCATAGTAAGTATTTGGAATAGTTATTTATCTTACGTTGGTGTTCATGCATGCATGGATAGGCAAATGAGTCAATTGGTATTTAACATATTATGCTCATTGGAGAGTCGTGAAATGAGGTTGTTCAATCGTTTTGTCACGTTATTCGTCCTCATGAATCTAAGCGTTGTTGTGGATATGTTGCTTGTTAATTAACTTACATAGGTCCAATGTATATAACATATTTGAACTGTTTACAGCAGGTACGGCAGCGAAGGTGGATTGGTGATAACGGACATACGTTGTGCAGCCGGGATGATCCCTACCGCCTTAGGAAGCCCCCAAACGACACCAGTAACTTAGTCTCATGACGAGAAGACAGTGTTAGATTGGTCATTTTTTGCCTGGAACCTGATACTATGTTCTGTACTTTTGTGATGTACTTATGTGTGGTCATGCACTTTGTTAATGGCATTAATGTTATGTACAATATAGTAGATTTCTTTTGTGGAAAGTGGTATTTCACTAAGCTCCTCATGAAGCAAACAACTCAGTTACATGTAACATGTAGAAGCAGTAAAGTAATATATGCTTATTATGATTTCCAGCTTCTCAAAACCAACAAGTTATTGCAATGCACAGCTGCTGCATGAAAACCGTGATAAATCTCCAATTGATAGAACTGCTGCAGGTGACAAGAAAAGAACGCCAGTTTTCCACAGAACTCAGTGTTAGGAAAAACGAGTACTGCTAAATAACTCGAAACTCCAAATATCAAGTAACGTGTATGATTCTAGGCCTTGTAGGGGGCATTACCACGAGTAAGTACTCGGTGCCAAAAGTAGCGAGTTATTATTAAACTCGATACCAAAGAATTCGAGTATTGTAGAAGGAAAAATCCGATCAGTCCACCATCTTTTCGACCCATCGAACAAATCCCTGATTCCAGCAAATTTATCTGTACAAACCGATTGCTGTGCGATTGGTCTTCGATCGGTCAGTTTGAAAATGTAACTCGGTGTTAAAACTATCGAGTATTATTAAATTACTCGACACTCCCCATATCGAGTAAAGTGTATGACCGTCTAGCTCCCACGAGCAATAAGTACTCGGTGCCGTAGGTAGCGAGTTATATATTATAAAACTCGATACCTCAGTATTCGAGTATTGTGTAAGTAAAAAATCCGATCAGTCCACCATCTTTTCGACCCATCGAAGAAATCCCTGATTCCAGCAAATTTATCTGTACAAACCGATTGCTATGCGATTGCTCTTCGATCGGTCAGTATGAATATGTAACTCGGTGTTAAAACTATCGAGTATTATTAAATTACTCGACACTCCCCATATCGAGTCAAGGGTATGACCGTCTAGCTCATTACCACGAGCAATAAGTACTCGGTGCCGTAGGTAGCGAGTTATATATTATAAAACTCGATACCTAAGTATTCGAGTATTGTGTAACGAAAAAATCCGATCAGTCCACCATCTTTTCGACCCATCGAAGAAATCCCTGATTCCAGCAAATTTATCTGTTCGAACCGATTGCTGTGCGATTGGTCTTCGATCGGTCAATTTGTCTGTAGGGCAGTTTTCCACGTAACTCGGTGTTACAACTATCGAGTACTATTAAATAACTCGAAACTCTCTATATCGAGTACTTTCTATATAACTCGATACTATTGTAATCGAGTACTTGAAACGAATTTACTACGCCCTTCAGAACCAGAACTCAGGCCTCTCTCGTGCAGTGAATTCTCTCTTGTGTCTCTTCGTCTTCTCCTGGAAACTCCAACCGTCGTGTTTCATCCACTCCATCCATTGTACATAACGAAGAACATAATATGTCTCCGAACCTTCTACACCCTTTTCCCCTCAAATCCGTAGCCGTCCCTTGTAATTTAGCTTCTACTCTCCCTGCCCTCTATTCTTTGTCTTCAGCTGTGAACTACCGAATCCACTATCAAGGTATGAAATTTTCAAGAAATTCTGGACTTTTCCCGCTGTTAGTCATTTTATGTTGATTTTTAAAATAATTGGGCCTTGCTCTATAATTTATTTTGAAGTTTACTTTGTATGTCATCTTCAAATTTCGTAGTTTGTACATCTGATCGTTTATGTTGTTCATTGCTATGACGTTGATTGCGTTTTTGTTTATTTTTTTTTTAACGAACTTTTTTTTTTTTGTAAACGAAATTTTTTTTTTTGTTTTTTTTGAAATGTTTCGATGGAGGTTTTATTAGATGGAATTTATGTCACTTGTAAAATTACATAGAATGCTTTTATCATATCACCTTCACACGGTTACTAAAATAACAAATGATTTATACCTCAGTTTCATAAATAATTTTATAATTTCACATCAATTAAAGATCTATTACAAATAATTCGAAGAAAATCAAAATTAACAGGAATTATTTTAAATTAGTTGGGGATAATATATCATATGTTGCATTTAATATAATAAAAGTTAGTCTTATATATTATGTTGTGTCATTGTCAAGTAATTAACATAATGTGTGAAACATTGTAATAGTTTTATACATGTTGTGTCAGTGCCATGTGAAATATTAATTATTAAGATGATTACTTTATTATCCATGCACAATTGGAGTAAATTTTTAATTTTCAAGTGGCATGCTAATGATCAAGATAATATATAACTTTGATTATATTAGGAATGAGTATTTGTTGATTCACGTATAAGTTTTATGAAATTGTGTAGCGAATGAACATAATATCAGTGCACATATAAAATTAGAAATAGAATTCATAAATATCCTCACACTTGAATAAATAAAGTATTAAGAAACATGTTGTTTTCGAAACTTCATATATAACTAGTTCTTTAGTAGCATTATCTTACTGAAAAAGTATTTATACTATCAATAACAAACTAGTTAGAACTTTGGTAATGGACTCAGATTTATAGTAGACTGTCAAGGTATAATGTACTTTATGGTGAGGTGAGAGATTCTTTTGGGATAGGAGGTCTTATTTGTTGTATAAAATGATTGGGTAAAGATCGTCCGCATGGTTATTTGCTTGATTAACTACAAAGAATGCTTAACGTTTTGGTCATTTCTGTTGTTCCCATCTTGGCTCTATGACTTCTTCTAAAGTTTTTCATGTTTGTGACATCTTAATTGGGTATAATTGAAGATCCATAATCACTGTAATGTTGGCTGTGTAGTAGTAATAGTTGATTTGTTTGTTTGTTTTCTTGTGTTTTGAAATTCATTTCTCATTCTTTAATTGTTCGTAGAATTACAAAATTCCTTAGCAGTCAGTTTTCTATAAATTGGTCTAGATGGAAAGTGATAAGACGATTCCTACTGCCAGTAAGCGTGAGGGAAAAGACATTGAATTAGATGCCCAGCCTGATGAAGTGGCTGAACTGCCTCTGGCAAAGAAGGCTAAGACTGAGCTCAAAGTCTACCAAAGGAGGGGGAGTTCAACTGCTTGGAAATGCAAATGCAAGAAGTGTGGAACAGAATTTATTGCTGCCGGAGCAGATGTTACTGAAAATATGAAGCGCCATTTGGAGTGGGCCTGTCCAAGGAAATTTGATGTGCCATTGAGCATTCCTGTTTCTGCAGGGGCAGATATAGGTAAGGGATATTTTTATTTATATGTTGATTCAATGAGTTCTAAGTTTTGTGATGATTTTTTAAAATTAAAATAACATATATGTGAAAAAGGTTATGGATTTCCCATAAAATGTCAAGATTTAAATCCTTTAAATAGTAATCATGACAAGGTGTAATAAAACTTTAAATGGCAGAGAAGTTGCTCTATTGACAAAGGATTTGAGTTATCTAATTAGAACATATAGAATATGCACAATATTGTTGAGATTTTAAATGGAATAAATTGAGTTGAATGATGCATGATGCATGATGGCATGGTTGACCAATGTAACACAAGTTATATTCATGCATATTCAGAATGTAATAGTTCATAGATTTTGTTGGCAGACTTGGTAGACAGTAGACACTACCAGATGTTGATAGTAAATTTTGTTCTTAGTACTATGCAAATGACGTATTTAAAATTATAACTGCTTCATAGATAACTTTTTTAATGTGGTGAGAAACAATTTATTTGATGTAGCACAATCACATTTGGAAGACGTCACTGGAGAGAAAATTAGCATGAATATCAAGGACGATGAGCACAAGAAAGGCGGGGGGTCTTCAATGGAACCGTCAAAATCGGGATGATCCTAGCGCGTAATCAGTGATCATTTGATATGCCATGTAATCACATTGGTTTTTTATTGCCCCAATTTGTAATGTCTTTTAGTTGTTGGATCAGTCGAACTGTTTTTCTATGTAATAATCTTTGGGGTATGAATTATGGAACTTTGACATATTATTAAATTTGATAGTATGGAGGGTGGACCCTTTTGGACTAGTAAGTTGACTGTTTATAGTTTAATGAAATAAGTATTTGCTTTTGTTGATAGGGATGAATTTTTATTACTTGAGTTGTGGTTGAATTATGTATTTATGTGTCAGAGAGTTGATAACAGGTGATACGAGCTAAGTTTATTGTTTAAGTAAATAGGTTGTTTTTATTCTAATCAAACCGCTTGTTACTCGGTTATTCTTAGTTACACTTGAAACTAATATTTTTGACAATGTCATGACCAAGTATATATACAGATCCCATAAAGTAAACAAAGTCTGAATAATAAAAAATGTTTTCTAATTTTCATCCTTGCGGCCACATATATGATAGTGTATGACAAAGAAGATTATGGTTCAGCATCTAGGATTAACCCTTCCAAATGTTTCAGAACAAGCTATTTCAATATATCCATACTAAAGTATTTGGATAATCAAATTGAATGGTTACTAAAATATACTCAGAATTATATATATCCTAACTTGTAGTATCAAATGACAAAATATTAAAACTAAGCAAGGGAATATTATAAGAAATAATACAGCTTGAATATAATGCAACATAAAAAATGAAAAGAATTTTCACATGACAGAAATAAAATAATAAAAAAAGGGTATTTGACATTTATTAGTAAGGGAAAATGTAAACAAAATGATCGAGTGGCACAACCTATGCGTTGAGTTCCATTGAATTTCTTACGAAATCAAAAGAGTAATAATCATTTGAGGAATGCTTTGCATATTGAGGATATAACATGACAACTTAAACAAAATATAATAAAATGTGGATATTTTTACTTGAGGAGTTAAAGAGAAGTTAATAGTTTCAAAATATAATAAAATGGACTCTATTATTCGTGCATTCTAGTGGGGGCATGATTATGGAGAAAGGAAGTTGCATCTCATTAATTGGGATAGGATTAGTCAGCCCAAGAGAATGGGTGGTTTGGGGATAAAGAAATTTAAAACCATGAACCAGGCTATGCTTAACAAGCAATATTGGAGGTTATGTTAGAATCATAACTCTCTCCTTGCTAAAACTGTCAAGGCTAGATATTTCCCTAATAGTTCAAGTCAGGACTATAGAGCTAAACCGCGTCATTGTTGGACGTGGAGAAATATCATCAAAGTTGATCACCCTTTTTTGAGAGAAGGGAAATGGAGGGTTGGGAATGGGGATAATATTCCCCTAAACCATAAGGATTGGTTTCCCTGTTCAAACTTGAGTGCACATCAGCCACACCTCCCTACTGGCACTGTGGGAGATTTGATAGATCATGATACTAGGGCGTGTTGGCATGGAACCACTCTAGCTATCCGTACTTTAGATTTTTCTGACTTGTCTGTTCAACATTGGCTGAAACCAATTATTTCAAGACATGATTTGAGGAATTTGGACTCATTATCTTACTTGCAAGATGTTTTCATTACTCTTTAGGCTAGTTGGAACCATCGGAACAGAGTAGTGC
Source organism: Quercus glauca (assembly GCA_023736055.1). NCBI lineage: Eukaryota > Viridiplantae > Streptophyta > Magnoliopsida > Fagales > Fagaceae > Quercus > Quercus glauca. The sequence goes on from CM043318.1 coordinate 72,290,909, forward strand.
ATCAAGGAATCATACCTAATCCTATGGAAGTTATTCTAACTGCTCAAAACTTCTCTTGCAGGTATAAGGCCTCCCTCTCAACTTGTCGAACCACAAGAATAAGAGATAACAACTATTCCAACACTTGGCAGCAACCTACAGCCAGGAACTGGACCCTAATCATCAAAATTGCAGCTGCTAGAAAGAGGAGGCAATGTAGAAATGGTATTGCATATGAAGCTCTAACTCTGCAGGGAGATAAGGTCTTTTTTGGAGTAACAAGTACTTCTGCTACAACTTCCACTGGAGCTCTTTTGGAGGCTGTTATTGAAGCTGGATTGGTAGCCAAAGACCAAGGTTTTCACAATGTTTTGTTCGTCATTGATAGCAAAGGCCTCATGCAGACAATTAGGAAGAAATGTACCAAGGCTTGGATGGATAGCATTAGGCTTGCGGACTACTGCTTCCTGAATCAATATGGCATGTTTTGTGATCTTTTTTGGGTTCCTCATGTTGTAGTGAAAAAAAAAAAAAAAAAAAAAAACACAACGTTAGTACTCGGTTTTACAAGAAGCGAGTTATATAATACTCGATACCACTGTAGTCGAGTATTACTGATCAGTCGAATGGCCGTCGATCCAACTAAAAAAACACCAGTTCCAGCCAAACTTCTCTGTACAAATAGATTGCTAAACGATTGGTGTTGGATCGGTCCGTTTTTTATATAACTCGATTTTGTGCTAAGCGAGTATTATATAACTCGCTGACTGTATTATCGAGTTATTTGTATTTGGATTATTTACAGTAGTCAGTCTTATTTCTGGTGTTGGATTGCTGCACTCGACTCCTCAGTTGTTTTTAGAAGCAGCACATCGATTGCTCTCGATTCGTCAGTCTCGAAAGCGACTTCTCCCGCTGCAAACAACGATCCTCACCTGTAGTAAGACTCTTTTACCCTTGCTTTCCATTCAAATTAAATGAAAATGCTGCATTATTCTCCCTCATCTGCGGAAATTTCGAACTTTGCAAGTTTGGGGATTTCCATGATTTTGGGTGTTGTGGTCTGAAATGGGTCATGGGTTTTTACATATGCATGTTGTTCATACGATTTGTACCATTTAATGACTTAAACATAACTGCTTTGTAAAGGAACACATGAATTTAGGGTTCATGTGTTCATATGGAATTTGGGTATTTTCGTGGGTGTGGTGTTTTGACGTGAAATATGTAATGGGTTTTTTGAATGGATGTTGTACACACGTTTTGTACCCTTTAGTTGCAAAGAACTCATGATTTGTGAAAAATGGGATATTTGGGTTCATGTATTCATATTGGGAATTTGGGGATTCTGATGAATAGGACTAGTTTTGATCTGAAATGGTTTATGGGTTGTTGTTTAAGCCTGTTGGTGACGCATTTTGTATCATTTATATTGGGTTTTTTCACATCATGCATGTTGGTTCATTCCCCAATCTTTTGATAACAGCTTATATTGGGGTTTTGTAGAATAGGGTCTAATTGGGTCAAATTGATAAACATTGCAAATTTGATGGATTGGTAGGCACTGGTGGGTTAGCATGTTATGTTGAATTGGATATAATTGCTTGAAATTACACCCGCTGCACAATGTATAGTGTGGGTGTTGCATGTTTTTCAAATAAGTTGACTACATGGGTCAATGTTCATATATTTCCAAGGAATTGATCATTTCAACGCATTCATTCATGCCCCAATTGTATCCATGCATCATGCAGTCTATTCCTCATGCATATGTATTTTGTGGGTTTCTGTGTCTTTAACGCAATTTTGAATATTGGTTTTCTATTGTGCTTTTGTTCCGTTCCTATAGATCAGTAGACCATGGCTCCTAAGAAGTCTAAAACCATTAAAACCAAAGCCAAAAGAGTGTCTGCCTCCTCAGCTAAGCCAGCAACCGCATTTGATGAAATAAGATTTGAAACAGTAATCTACGACCAAAGGTTTCAAAATGTAATTCAGCATTGGAATATTTGGCCAGAACGACAAATCAATCTAGATGAATTACCTCTTTCTGTCCATAGGAATCTACAGTGTAGGAACTGGTTGTCTCTGTGTAAAGTTGTAGAACCCCCTCCAGGTGCCTTAATTCGAGAGTTCTATTCCAATCTCCATATCCATTCTGATGGTGATCTGGGTACTTGGATTCGAGGTCAAAGTTTCATCATAAGTAAGGATGATGTATCCGAGGCTCTTGATGTACCTCAAATTCGTAGCCCTACTTATCCATACTCGGAGCGGCCTAATATATCTGATGTCATGACTCTGCTTTGCGGAAGATCAGTGACATGGGGATCTAACCCAAGAATTAACTCGAGTGAGTTAACCGAGCTTCATTATATCTTCTTTAGGATAGCTTGTCACAACATCTTCCCAATCTCCCATGTCCATACTATTCCTATAGAGAGATGTTACTTTTTGTACGCCCTTGTGACTGGTGCCTCTATCTGTTTTCCATCCCTGTTCATTCAAACGATTGTTGAGGCGCATAGGAGCAAGTGTAAGAAGCATGGTCTATTCTTTCCAGTTTTTGTCTATAAGGTTCTACAGCATTTAGAGTTAGAAAACTTTCCTTCCCTAGAGTTGATCCACATCACAGCCCCTATAGGAGCCACCTTTCTCAAACAGCGAAGTGCACAAAAGAAGAATGTTGGACCGAGTGTTGGTTCATCAAAAAGACCACGACTACAGTCCACTACTGGAGATGTTCATGCTGAGGAGAGTCCTGTTGATCCTACAGCTGCTGTTACTGACGATGGTGACGATGATGTACATGTTGACAGCGCAGCTGCGGAGCCCACCATTCCGCCTCCTCGCTCTCTTTGTGCTATGATGGAGACTTTTATGACAACTCAAGCAGCTCATGGACAGCTTTTAGATGGGCTTATTGCTGAGGTTGCTGCATTGAGAGCGAAGTTTTCAGAGTATATGAGTGCTTTTCCACCTCCTCCACCCTCTGACCCTTAATGTTTGCCTTTGGCAAAGCATAACAGACAGGGGAAGTAGGGATTGTAGTGTAGGGGGGAGAGTTGTTTTTGTATCGATCGCGTAGATTATATGAAAGTAATTTAATGTGATTTACCAGTATTTGTATATTAATATATTTACTATTCCAGGTCCACAAACGTGGTTTTAATTTTACATTGAATTATCATTTTCTTTGTTTTTTTCCTTTCACTGGAATGTGGATAAGGTAACCTAACTAATAACATATGCATATTTGAAGAAAACCTACAGTCATTGAAATGATAACAGAAAGGGACCTGCCTCGTCATTGCATTATCGATTACTTCTGCAATGGCTATACCAAAAAAAGAAAAAAATATCATAAAAGTAGAGTAAATAGATACTAACCTTTACAGTTAAAGTTATATAGATTATACTTGCCGTACTCATACACCTATGTTTCCACTTCTCCATCCATACCCTTCTATTTAGGCACTAACATATGTGATTGTCCAAGAAAATAAAAGGTTACAATATTTTTGTAGGGAAATTTAAAAGATGAAGGTGGGGAATTGGTGTGACCCTATTCTTATTTAAAACTAAAAAATGTAAAAAGAAAAACTACATGTTTTACAAAATCCCACTTACTACGCATCCATAACAAAAGTGAAAAAGAGTTGAAATTTCGGATATAATTACTTTACGGTGAAAGGATCATACTGGGATTAGCCACTTACTACACATCCATAACAAAAGTTAAAAAGATATTACATTTCAAACATGTCAAAAATGTACGTAACGTTGTTTATGGAGCAGAAAAGTAATAATTAAAAACAAAATTGCAAATTGAATTTGACATAGAAGTTGCTCATTAAATGAGACTGTAACTGTAAGGGTAAGGGTAATTCAAAACTTACAAACCAATGTTGAGTTCCCTACTTGTTTTCCTTGCAATCTATAAAATGATTTGAATTATTTTTAACTGACCTTCCTCTCCCTCCAATCACTTACGAACCACACTTCTATAATTTTGTTTTTCTTATTTTTTTTGTTTTTTTTTTTTTTTTTGTTTGTCTCAATAAGTAGATGCCAATTCTTATGATAGAGTCATAAAATAATTGGCCACAAAGTAAACTATGTTGAACATCATATTTGTGGATTACAATTTTCTCCCAAACTTGCCTTCACAAATATTAAATTGTCTCATATTCATTTTGTACGTGTGTGTGACTTTTTTTTTTTTTTATAACCAATTCAATTGCTTAATTTTACTTCAGCTCAAGTGAGTCTGATTCTGTAACTTTGGATTTGGTTTTCCCATCCTCTCTAAAGCTACTGTAAGTTTGTAAGTTTCTAGGTATTCATATCTCCACAATGATTATAAAATAAAAAACTGTTTTTGGCTACCAAGGATTATGCAGTAAAATTATGCAGAAAGCTGATAGCAAAAATTGAAACACCAAAAATAATTTGCAAAGATTCTAATATCAATTGTTGGAAGTGGACATCAATCTAAATGATGTAGTATACAATGGACGTATTAATGACAATTACAATCTGATCAATTCAAGAAACGGAATCTTACATGTTGAAATACGTTGGAAGGTGATTTGAGATGTGCCACCAACACTTTATACTTCGCTACTTCAAAGTCTTACATTCTTCCAATAAGCCACAACACATTAAAAAAATGAGACCCGAGAAATTTCCAAATAAACCAAAGTAAAATAAAATAGTTTTTTTTTTTTGGCTGTAAATTTGTAGCACTATTGAATTGTCATTCAAGCAATCTCACAAAGATATCAATGGCATGCCAATTATGCTCATCTAATATAAACACAAACACAAACAAACGAAAAAAAAAAAGGTCTCATATAATAGAGCATAAAAGTTTTGCACCAAAAAAAAAATTTTTTTTTTGAGATGTAGAGATACCTCAGCTAAAGGAGGGAGGTTTTGTCAATATTTATAAACCGTGTGGAAAGGAATAAAGGAGGAACAAAATCAAATAGGCAACCGTTATTGCGAAACGATAGAGCATGACGGTGGGTAGCTTTCAAACTCTCAGCTGACTCACCTAAAGGCTTCAACACAGTTTTTGTTGTCCCTTTCCCTCTACGTTACAATCTTCAAGCTCTCTCTCTGCTCACCTTTCCATTTGGTCACGCAAAACCCTGAATGCCTCCCCTTAATTTTTTTTTTCTTTCTTCCAAACCGGCTTGCACGTTTGATATTTGTAATTTATTTTTCCTTTAGGCTGAACTGAAAACTCCCTGTTTTTATAGGCAGAAGGCTTCAACGTTTTTTTTTTTTCCCCTCCCTTTAAGTTCCCTCTACACTACAATATTCAACCTCTCTCTCTGCTCACCTTTCTTTTTGGTCACGCAAACTCCTGAACGCCTCCCTTTTTGTTTTTTTTTCTTTCTTCCAAACCGGCTTGCACAGTTCGTATTTTTAATTTATTTTTCCTTTAAGCTGAACTGAAAACTCTCTGTTTTCTCACCTGAAGGCTATACTTTTTTTTTCTTTTTTTCCCCCCCTCCCTTTAAGCTTCCCTGTTTTTTTTTTTTGTTCCCTTTCTTCCAAATCGGCTAGCACGTTTCGTATTTGTAATTTCTTTTTCCTTTAAGCTGAACTGAAAAGGCTTTGGGTTGGGCTGAGTGGTAGTAAATAAATAAGAGGTGGGCTGAATTAATTATACAAATTTATTATCGGGTGATAGCGGAACTAAATAAAAAACTAGCGAGCTGCATGTATAGGGCTAGGAGTTATGGAAAATTATTGTGTACTCCCGGAGTACCATAAATGCGTACTCCATCCTCTCACATGAATGGTGGGTCCTACTAATTAAATACATGGTGTGGCCCGCCATTCATGCGAGAGGAGGGAGTACGCATTTATGATACTCCGGGAGTACCTAATAATTTCCCAGCACTTATAGGGTTGAATTTTTTTAAAAACCATTTTCAAATTGAAGAAAACCTTTTTTTTTTTAAGAAAAGGACGTCGCAACTGATGCGGCGCAACGTGAGAGCAGCAGCATTAAACGCTACGCTTCAGCTTTTAGTAATATACATGAAATATGCTTTGGACAACAAACATTTTGATTAATTGTTTGGTACTATTGTTTGCTAGATTAGATATATAAATCCAAAGATTTTTAGTTACAAATGATGGTTCTAATTTCTCATTTAGCAAACTTTATTAGAAAATGCAGATGATTCAAATTTTATGGGATGAAATTAGAGTATAGCTGAAATCTTAAAAAGGAATTTAGTTTGGTTTTCATATTCAATGAGACGTCAGTACAAATTTTTGATAATCACAAGGATAACAATTCATTACGCTTTCAATTGTCTACAGTTGGTAATCGTTCCTTTTGGCAAACCATTAAGGAAATCATAATTGTAAAACTTTTGCAAAGCTTAACAAACAATTAATAAAAAAAACAGAAGATTGCATCTTATTATTTAAGTGATGCTACAATGAGGGAAAAGAAATAAAATAAATAGGGTTAAAGAAGCGTATTCACCAGCTTAAACATTTTAAGGTCGATTGAGCATCTTTTGCACGTAACCACTAATTTTGCATCACTGTAAGGATAAGGTTGATATCGGTTCCAATGTCCCACTCCAATTTTGTGGGATGCTTGAAAGTTTGGAATTTGAAACAAGCCTATTCATGCAGCTACGTGTCGATGCATATTTCGTCAATTTACAAGCCACTGCTTCCCATGTTCATCATTTAAAAAGGTTATCAATTTCAAAGCCAATGCTTCCAAAAGGTTATCAATGCATCCATGATTTGAATGCCAAACTAGCCTGATTCCATGTATATAAGCTGCAATAAAATTATCACATGGAGTCGTGTTTCAATTATTATTTTTCCTTCAACAACTTCTTCATTCAAAAAGTATTCCCAACTTCCCACTATCAGTAGCGCATCGGGATTTTCTCCTTCATAGTACTGAAAAATTAGGGTTTTTTCTTTGTCGTGTACTAGAGCTAGGTGATTGAAAAATGGGGTCAATTGGGTTTGTTGGAGGACAAGTTTGCTTTCTGTTAATTTGTTCAAGCGTTTACAACTAATTAAGAAAAAGGAAAAAATTAAATTAATAGACTAAATAATTTATATAGAGGGAAATAAATAAGTAGATACAAATTGAGAAAATAGTTTTTTATACCTTAACTTAATGTTTCCCAAGAGTGTTGCCTAATCTTTGCCTACTTTCAAAAAGATTTCAACCAATATGTCAGTATGATATATATATATATATATATATATATATATATATATATGTTTATTTTACTTTAAATAGTGTTATAACATTTCAGTTACTACTTATAATAAAATGATTTGTACTAGTTCATAGTATCATATTAAATAACAATACATAATATTAATGTGTTTATGAATTTTGGAATGATTATACAAGAATTTGATGGTGAAATGGTTATACACGAAAATGAAGACAGGATCTGTATGTTAAGGTGCCTAAATCGGTGCGGTAACTGGGAACATGTTACTGAAAACTGGGTAGGAGAGGAACGATTTTGGGTTTTGATTGTTGTAGAAGGGGAGGTGAACCTAAAAATACGCGAGTGTGAGAAAGGGAAAAAAATTGAGCGCAACTAACTTTCACTGTGACTCTTCTATGTGAAGGTGAACGTAATTACAATCCCGGTTAAATTTAGACGGATGGAGGAAAATTTATTATATTTCATATTTAAATTAGTGTGGTCCCCACATGAATGTAGACACAAGACATTGGGAACATTTAAAATCCTGTTCATATAGTGTTTTTCCAGCCTGTATTGACATGACAAGCCCTAATAACTGAAATTATAATGCTTGGACCACGAAATGAGGTTATAAATGCACCACAATAATTATCTTCTTTCTATCCACTAACTTCATAGATTGACTAAGCTATGAGTCGCAATGCCTCAACGTCAAATCGTAAAATGCGAAACAAGTTTGGAACTACTTCAACATGTGGATCTTCACAAGTTCCAGCAGATCAACAACTACAGACATACACAGATCACTATGGAGGACAATGGGTTGGAAAGAAGAGAGATTTCGTCAATATGCCAATATACACGTATGAGAGTCTTGGAAGCGTCGGGCACATCATGGTTGGCAAACCTACAAAACTAAGTACAGATAGCACCGCAATAGAGTTTTCCGTATCAGAACCACCATGGTCAACCCTATACGAGAAGAGGTGTGAGTTGGAGGTGTATTGTCGATGGCATGGGTTGCGAGTTCCTAAGGCACGCTCAGCTGAGTTACCTAGAGATGAACCTGCCAACATACTTGCTCGTCTTCAACAAGAGAACAATCAAATGCAAAGGCGACTAGATCGTTTTCACGCAATCCAAAAAGCTAGGAAGCATCTAAAGGGGAAGGCACAAGAGCGAGCCATGAAGTCTATTAATGAAATTATTGCGTTAGATGATGATAGAGATATTTCAGACTTCTCAGATTCAAGCAATGATGATTTTCAAAAATTTCTACCTACGAACATTAGACGTTGTTGTTAATGTCTACACATTTTGTGGAAGACAAACTGTTGTTCTTAATGTCTGACAAATGATGATTATGTACGTTAAACTTTTGCAAATCTAAAGATTAACTGTTCATTAGTTTTGGCTAAGGTTATCTGAAATCAGTTTCTACTTTTTCCCCTGCTGTTATTTGTTGCTACATATGAAAATTTAATCTGAATATTTACGCATAGATTCAATACATACAGACTCATCGAAACCACACAGACCAACTGGGACCATCACCATCAAGGTGTACACACTCACATTTGTTCAAAATGATACTCCATTCCACAATGCATGACATGGAATTGGTAATGTATTAAATTGCTATGTTAGTATGTCGCAATGTTTTCAATGGATTGGCTAAGTGTATATGAAATCACTCACTAGCTCATTTTTTCCCTCCTATTCTTTGTTGCTGCGTATGATTCTTTTGCTTTGGTTGGACAGTGTCCTCTGCTTTGTAGTGTAGGAAAAACCTTAGATATGCTGATGTTTCCAATATTTTGACTGTCTAATTTAAAATGTTACCCACATAACACTCATCACCCAACTTAGATTTATTGCACATAACTTGTACGAAATTTTAATAGATTCAATACATATAGACTCATCCAAATCCCACAGACCAACCATGCATATGATTATTAATACGAATAATTCATAGATATGACACCGTGAGTCGCTGTATCATATACCTGTATCCGTGTATCTTAGTTCTGCTACTGTACTACTTTATACAGATACATTACATACAAACTCATCCAAACTAGACTAACCACTCATTCTCTCTTCGTCTTTATGTACACGAAACTTTGTTGGTAACAACATTTTCTTAGACTCACGTGTTCTGGGCAAATCACGTTCAATGAAATCCTACCAACCATTACAAACCCAAATGTTGTTATTAGCTTTCTTCAATCCCACTGTAGCTACGGTGGTTAGCGTAGCATTGTTGAACCCTACCCATAAGTACCCATCCACACTGCCGTGAAAACACAGAGCATCCTTGAAAAGTGTATGCATCAATTTCGGGGTGAGCTGTCCACCATTGCTACACTGATGTTTGCAGTGCTGCATGTGCTGCTCAACAGTGTCAGGGTAAGCTGTCCACCATTGCTACACTGATGTTTGCAGTGCTGCATGTGCTGCTCAACAGTGTCGGGGTAAGCTGTCCACCATTGCTACACTGTTGAATTGTGTCCAGTCATATCACCCATACGCATAAGGTCGATACACAGTTTGCATCCATTTGCAATGCACTATTTTCAAGGATGCAGAGCCCCCCTCAAAAGTTAATGATACATTTAACACAGCTTGGCACTGTTTCGTCAAGTCATGTCAGATGAAGCACAAGAATGCTGAATAGTCTTCACGTGAACCCTGTCCAGCCATATCACCTACACGCACATCAATACACAGATATGCATCCCTTTGCGATGCATCGTTTTCAAGGATGCAGAACATCCTTGAAAATTTTATGATACATTTAACACAGCTTGGAACTGTCCTATCAAGTCATGTCAGATGAAGCATATGATTTCTGAATAGTCTTCACGTGAATAAATACACAACCTCTTTTGCAGTACACCTCACCAACCCGCTACTGTAGCACATTCTATAGCAATGATGTGTATGTACATTCAATTTTTGGAACTCTAAGGATTAACTATTCATTAGTTTTAGCAAATCTAAAGAATTTTATTATTTGCCAATGAAATTTGCACCAACAAAGACCCAATATAACACAAATGACACTTATCACCGTTTCTATAGATTATTGTACATTTCTTGTAGCACCAAAAAACTAATATAATCCTAATCCACTCACATAACACTTATTCAAGAAAATACCAAAGCATAAGTAATACAACCTCTTAAGTGAAAAACCTACATTTGAAATTGGGTGATCCCATTTATATAATATCTACAACTATTTTTACCTACTCAATATAATTCTCTATGTATTTCAAAGAAGAAAATGAGTTTTTCACCTTTGTTGATAGAAAATCCTGATAATGAGGAGAAGCTGATCTGAAAATGATGAGGAGAATTGCATGAGAATCTGATTTGTGGAGGGGGTGGAGTAAATACCAGGACAACTCGATTACAGGAAGGGCGAGTAACATTAATAACTCGATTTCCAAATCATCGGGTTTAGCTTCACATGCGAATTTGAAAGTCGGTCAGAACACAACAGAAAAACTCAATTTTAGGAGAGACGAGTAATATTAATAACTCGATCTTGCAGTCATCGGGTTCAGATTAATAACTCGGTTTCCCCATCAGCGAGTTCCAAACAGTAACGCGGGAATATTTTATTGCCCAAAATCCACGCTGGATGACCAGCGTGGCAGGAACCTGCCTTGAACTCGGCTACTAGAGGATCGAGTACTTTAAGTAACTCGACTTTACACTGGTCGAGTATCGAAACAGGGGCACGCACCTATATAGTTTCGAAACAGGGGCATATTGCCAATTATTTTGCCCAAAAGAGGCAAAAGGCCAGAATGTCCAAAATTTACAAGCACCACACAATTCGTTGGCTGGCGAAAACATTAATGACGAACGGCCACACGTCAATATCTTGGCATTGCTGGGATTGACTTCTCAAGGTCTTTTGTGTGACAGGAAGAGAAACTGGATCCAAATAGAGTTGAACACATGAGCCACGCATTGTGGATGAATCATTAATGTTTACCACAGGGGGACTAAATTGGTAGCTAGGATTATTGGAAAATTATTAGGTACTCCCGGAGTACCATAAATGCGTGCTCCCTCCTCTCACATAAATGGTGGGTCCCACCATGAATTTAATTAGTGGGACCCACCATTTATGTGAGAGGAGGGAGCACGCATTTATGGTACTCCGGGAGTACACAATAATTCTCCAGGATTATTGAAGAAGTTTGGTAATCGGTAATACAAAATTTAATGTGAGAATTCATGGTGGTGGTAATAATTTATAGTCTTTTTTTTTTTTTTTTTTTTTTTTTTTTTTTGGAGGAGGATCAATTTATAGTCCTTTCTAATTGTACACATAGTACTCAGAGCCACGAACACTTAAATGTCCATTTAATTCTTAGAGCTAACTCCCACTAACCAATTTAATTTTGACAAACAATTAAAATGAGAAAAAAAAAATCAAAGAAGAAGAGGTAGAGGGGGTGTTAGGGTAATAGTTAACAATCTATTTTAGGAAAATTTTGACACAGCTTATATGTAAAATTGAAAAATCTGTCAAAACATTAATTGTTTTTTTTTATCTTTTTCTATAAAAACTTTTTTAAATAAATTATTAATTATTACTCTAAGGGCATTCGTTAGCATTTTTCATATATTAAAGTGCAAGACAAAGTTGAAGTTTTAGATCAAGTCAAAGCAATCACTGGTTGTTCAACTAAATCTCGATTAACTCTAAATAAATCAAGATTTTCGTGTCAGTCGACTCTCATCAAAGTCTCAATTGGTCAAGAATAGAGAAACATGATCTATTAAAAGCCCATTAAATTGGCTAAAAAGTTGGGATTTGAACCCTACATACAAGAGTATATAAAGGTCATAATTATGGTCAAGTGGAAAAAAAAATTGAAATAAAGCTATTGTCGAGCATCTAAAAGAGTGAAACTCTAATTCCCTCCACATTGATCATTGTAATACAAAGATCCAAAAGAAAGTCTGAAGATTGTAGTTGAAGATTAGAGCATCTCTAGCAGTCTCTCTAAATTTCTGTATTATTTGGAGAATGAACGGTTACTTTTACCTTTTGCCTACTTACTTTTTCAAATACATCTTCCAACAGACTTTTTACTCATTTCTCTATACTATTTAAATATTATTTCTTCCTTCATTTTTTATTCTTTCTTTAATCATTCTTTAATCTTTTTTTATTAACCCATTTATTAAAAGATCTCAAAGATTTACAGCCATTTATTTACCCTTTATTTTCTTCACCACACAAACAAAGAAAAGAACAACAAAGACCACCAGAAGAGACAGCAACACATATGCAGGAAAGAAAAACACAATATCGGTAATGGATCAAGCGGAAATTAACCGGAAGATCGACAAGTAGAGCAAGCAAAAATTAACTCCCTTTTATGGTATGATTTGTGTAGATCTAGGAATAAATTATCTGTTTTTGTTCCTAAAACTTCTCCAAGGTTGAGATCTTTGCCTTCAAATTTCTTCCTGGGATAAAAAATCCTCTGATTTTTTATTTTGATCTCAATTTCCTTTGGCTTTTCTTTGGTAGTGGATCAAGCGGAAATTAATTTCCTTTTGCTTTTATTTTTTTTCAAGGCTTTGAGACATAGCTTCTTTGTTCTCTGATGAAAAGTGAGAGAGAGAGAGAGTAACGAAACAAAGAAAAAAGAGAAAGGGAAAAAAGAGAAAGAAATAATATCTTAATCCAACTGGTATTTTTTTAATAGAGAAAAAAGCTTTGGAATTGCTACTTGCTCGTCATGTCAAGAGTGTTACTGTAGCAAATCTAAAAAATAAAAAAAATAAATAAAAAAAGATAGAAAGATAGTTGGAGGTTGATTTTTCTATGTTTGCTCTCCAAATATGACTTTAGAGAGCCTACTAGAAATGCTCTTAGTGATCGATGGTTGAAGCCATAAAGTTATCACAAATTCATAGCTATGAAGAATCTTTAAAGCGCTCGTTGAAGTCACTTACGAGATTTGTGTAGTGTGTAGAGTGTAGAAAAGTTCATATTATAAAAGTGTGAGAGTGCTTGGAATTGTGTGGGGGCATAATTGTAAGTTCCACTGTCAGTAGTAATTAGAAATAGGGATCGATTTCAATTATACAATTTGATTCTAATAGTGGATTTGTCCTTTATATATGTTGGTGGTAAGTCTTCGAGTGTTTTTTTCTTTTCTTTTCTTTTGGATTCATTCATTGGTTTTTCACTTCGTCAAAAAATTACTAAGGGGCTATTTGGTTTTTTTTTTTTTTTTTTTTTTTTTTTTGTCATCACTCATCACTCATCACTTAAAATACCAATTTTCTATATCACACACGTTTGGTACCATCACTCAGTTATGCTTTCACCCAAAAAAACTAAAAAAACTTGGACCCACACATTGACCCAATGTCAGTTGACTTTTCACTCTCCTTTTTCTTTTTCTTTTTTTTTTTCTTTTTTTTCCCCTGCCTCTCCCCTTCGTTTTTCTCTGCTTTTCTCTTCGTTTTCCCCTGTTTTTCTCTGCTTTTCTCTTCATCCATGTTAACACATATTTTAATCAACCCACCATGATCCTTATTTTCATACTTTTCCCAAATCTACAATATAACCAAATGGCTATCCAGTAATTTATTAGGCTATCCAGTATTTTTCTTTTCCAAAAACCCAAAAAAAAAAAAAAACCACCGCCGCAGCCGCTGCTACAACCCACAGTGACAAACGACTACATTCCGCTCCTTAAAATCTGTGAAACCCACCACAGCCACAACAGCAGCAACAGCAACAGCAACATCAACATCAATAGCAGCGACAACCTTGATGAACTTGAGAAGAAAAAAAAAAGAATGGAAACCTAGTGAAAAGGAAAAAAAAAAAGAACCCAAGCCCAGAAACCCAGTGAAAAGGAATGGAAAAAAAAAATGCAACCAAACCCAGAAACCAACGTGAAAAAGAAAGAAAAAAAGAAGAACAAGAAGAACAAGAAGAAGAGGAGAATAGAGAAAGGTGTGTCCCAGACCCATGACAAACAAAAAAAGAAAAAAGAAGATAAAGTGTGTTAGAGACAGCAAAAAGTCTGACCGTGGGACCAAGTATGTAGTTTTAATTACGGAAATACCATTGAAAACAGAGTTATGGAAACTAAAAACACCTAAAATGTGTTTTCAATTTCCATAACTCATCACTCAAAAATCAGAGAATTGAGTGACGAAAACAAAAACTAGAAACAAAAACCAAACAGACTTCTCAGTCATGGGTCCCACCATTTTTGAGTTATGAGTGATGGAAACAGAGTTATGAGTTATGGAAACAACAACTCCAAATAGCCCCTAAGTCTTCTTAATTTAATTGTATTTTACTATACTATGGTGAACAACTATAGTAGGCATTACCCACACAAGAAACAATGATATTATTAATAACATTCATTGATAAAGTGAAATAACAAAAGATATATAGAAAATTATTGTTAGCTGAAATACAAACTCTTTATGAATACTGAAACAATGTTTCAAACCTAACATTACCCAAATTTAGAATAGACGGCCCTATTAGGAACGAGAGGGTATCACAAGCAAAACCAAGTGACAAGCTCAGAGGAAATGCACTAAATCTATTTAAAGTCCTACTAGTGTTCCAGAGGCTAAATCCAAAGACTATAATGTTAGGTTATACGTGTAAGTGAAGTCTCACATTAAATAGTAATGAGAAAAATGAGTAGTTAATATAACATAGTTGAGCACATACTCATTGGGTTTAGGCCTTTTGGGTTAAAGTGTGTCTTTATATATTATATTAATTATTCAAAAAGGCTCTCGAAGGTTTTTATCTCTCCAACAAGTGGTATTAAAGTCCATGATAGTGGTGTGGGGTAAAAGTGGCAAGGTTATCGAGATTTCTTTCGAAGTTGGAATGGGAACAGGTGTGTGTACTTGAAGCCCTTTCACAAATAGAGCAGAGCAAATCCCTTTTGCAATTGAAGCAGGGATGCTAGACAACAATGAGGTGCAAGGTTCCCATGGAAGATAAAAAAACATGTGAGGCTAGCACGTGGAGGCCCATGGATGATGCACAAATGAAGAAAAAAGCTCATTAGGCAAAGGGGAGTGAGTAGGACTTGTTTATGGCCCTCGGAGAGGTCTTGAAGCCCATAGAGTGGTATAAACTCACACGTGAGGGGGAGATTGTTGAGTTATACCTGTGAGTGAAGTCCCACATTAAATAGTAATGAGAAGAATGAGTGGTTAATATAACTGTAAGGTTGAATTTAATCAACAATCTTGTTGGCTTTATTTCGTGCCAATTTGCTTATAATTCAGCATTTAGTAACCCTGTATTTATGTGGGATTGTGTGAGAAGTTGTGAAGAAAAGCTCAAGTATGTGCAAGAAAGCAGAGTTTCACGGCTAGGAGTCACGGTTGACTCGCGACTGGCAAGCCGCCAACTGCAGGCACGTGAGATGCACACAGGGGAGCTGAAGGGTCGCGCCAGCTGTCGCACTATAGGACAAAAGTCCCAGGCTGGCCAGGCCATTATCTCGCGGCTTGAACTCGCGACTCAGACCAGTCGCAAGGCCAAGCCGCCAATCAGCCCTGTTTGGGAAGAACTAACTCTTCGCATTCCTTTCTCACCCCACTATATTTAGACCCTTACACCCACCAAATGTAGAGAGCTTCTAGAGAGAATTTTGTGAGAGAAACTTTAGAGAAATACAAGATTGATTCATCCACAATCTTTACCTTAGAGACTCAACAAATTCCTCTACTCTCTTCCTCTCCATTGTCATACTCTTAAGAGGTTCTTTGCCAAATCCTTATCTCACCACACCCATGTCTGTGAGAAGGTTTATTTGATGCTTTTGGGAAGCAGTTAGGAAGGAACCAATCTACATTGGTTGATGCTATGGTCTAGTAGCAGAATCTGGTAAGCTAAAGAAGAAATAGGTTCAGCGTAACCTCGTTGGAGCAAGAAGCTTGGAGGGCTTAGGTACTTAGGTAGATTAGGCTTGGAGGGTCTTCTGCTGTTCATGTATCCCAACTACATTTTTTAGTATATTTTTCACCGCTTAGAGGGCGGCGGAGAGGTTTTACGCCGAGGGCTTCGGTTTCCTCTTCGATGACACACCGTGTGTTGTCCGTGTGTTTGCATCTTCCCTTTCTTTATCTTTGCCTTATATTTACTGCTGTGGATATGTTTATATTTGGTTTAGATTGTTTATCAATTCTGTGTTTGGCTTATATTCATAATTTTGCACATATATTGTTTGATAATAAGCTTGAATTGATAATTTGTTAATTGGGGTCTAAACGTTCAAGGGTGTTTCATACCCATTTTGAACATTCAATTGGTATCAGAGCAGGTACACTTGTTGTGGTTTAAATAAGTATGTGTGATCCCTGACTCCTTTTGAGATGGATAGGTCTCAATCTCTTAATGTACCACCATTTTTTGATGATAACAATTATGCTTTCTGGAAAGTTAGAATGAGAGCATTTCTGTGTTCTATTGATAATGGTGTATGGGATGCAGTTGAAGTAGGTTGGACAAAGCCGGAGGCTGCCAAGTCTACTTGGGATATGGCTGTTCTTGCGGCGGCCAATGCAAATAGCAAGGCATTGAATGTTATTTTCTGTGGTGTCTCTCCAGAAGAATTTCACCGGATTTCACATATCACCATTGCTAAGGAAGCATGGGAGATTTTGGAGACTACCTATGAGGGTACAAAGAAAGTAAAGGACACCAAACTTCAGATGTTGACCACTCGCTTTGAGAAGCTAAAGATGAGTGAGGATGAGTCTTTTGATTCATTTTACAGTAAATTGAATGAGATTGTTGTTGGCAAATTTAACTTGGGATAAAAGACGGAGGACTCGAAAATTGTAAGGAAGATCCTCCGGTCACTACCAGAAAGTTTCCAAGCCAAAGTTACAGCCATTGAAGAGAGCAAAGATCTTGACGACATTAAGGTTCAAAAGCTGGTTGGTTCTCTGCAAACTTATGAGTTGTCCTTGCCTTTATAGAAGAAGAGCAAATCCCTTGCTCTTAAAACAATTGATGAAAGAGTAGTGCCTCATGACTCTTCGAAAGAGGATACAGTAGACAAAGATGTGGCATACCTTGTAAAGAACTTCTGGAAATTCTTAAAGCTCAAAAGCAGCGGGAAATCCGGTGACAAAGGAAAATTTCAGAGTGCGGGAAAAAAGAAGAAAGAGTTCAGAATAAAATAGGGTAGAGATTCCCAATCCTCACAAGAAATTACATGTTTCGAATGTAATGGACATAGGCACTTTAAAAATGAATGTCCCAATTATTTGAAGTCGAAGGGAAAGGCCTATGCCACTACTTTAAGTGATTCGGACTCATCTAATTCTAACTCTGAGGACAGCTATGATGGAGAAGGAAACTACTCCGCATTTATGGCTATTGAACATGTTGAGTCCTCGAAGGACCTGAATCAACTTGTACAAGAACTTGGAGAACACAGCGATGATGAATCCTTAGGGATTGTTGAGGAATCAGATGCTGAAGAAGATAGAAATACAGTTAGTCTTCAAGAGAATTACACCTTACTTCTTGAGAGATCAGGAGAGTATACAAGGGTGGCAAAGGCTGCTGTGAAGAAGATGAAGAAAGTTGAGGAGGACTACAAAAGTCTCCTGACCAGATATAAGGAGGCAAAGTGTGAAATTGAGACACTAAATGGTGAGTTATCTGAAGCTTATACCAAAGTAAGATTTCTTGAGTAAGAGGTGGTGCAAGCATAAGCCAAGATAGAAAGGGTCTCCTCCAAGAAGCTGGAAGATGCTATTTCATCCCAAAAACATTTCTCAGACAAGTCCGAGTTGGGATATACCGGAGGGAGTAGCTCAACGGCCAAAGCTACCAAAGAAGTGAAATTTGTGAAGGCCATAAAGCCGATTGTGGAAGAGCCCATCCCTAAGAATGTTAAGGTTGAGAAGAAGAAGAAAATGGCTGAGCAATGAGTGGTTAATAAGTTCCGAAATCAATCAGAAGCCAGATTTGAAGGTAGAGCAAGATCTCTCTCAAGATCACAAAGGGGTCCTAGAATAGATTATGTGTGTCACTATTGCGGATTGCAAGGACATACTAGACCCAACTGTCAAAAGCTAAAAGTAGACAACAATGTAAGCGCACCTTGGTCACGAGGAAGAAGAAATGACAAGAGGTATTGGGGTGATGAGCAACCAAGAAGTCAAAACCGTGATCCAAAAATGATGGACATGATGAAGATGATCGGTGCCTTCACCAATTGCCTGGAAAGCTTCACACGAAGGTTTGAAAGTCCTAACTCTTGTACCCAATCCGTCAAGGATATCACCCCAAACGCACTGATGTGTGGGTGACGAAGGGTACTCATGCATAAGCATTACAACATGTCCATGCATTAATACTTCCCATATTGTGTGTATATGCTTGGTTGTTTTGCTTCTTGCAAGTTTGAGTTGGAAATTTTTGTTTGTGAGTTTTGCTTAAATTGTCTTTTACTTTGCTGATTTTGTGCTGATCAATCTTTATTTTTCTTGTGTCAAAAATTCAAAAACACATAAAAAGTAGAAAATCCAAAAAGTTTGATCGACTTTGTTGAGTTTTGTCTCAAAACAATTTTACCTTGTACCTTTGTACTGATAGCTTTGTGCATCTACGAGCTTAGCTTGTTCCCTATGCACTCGTATCATTGTGGGAGAAATTTTGAAATCTATCTGATTGTTGTAAATAGATCTTCAACTGTGTCATAAATGATTAGTTAATGGTTTTGTTGATCTTGAGACATGTATAGACTCATGCCTATATATCTTCCCACTCTTTATTTTTGTTTTTGCTTATAAAAGCTCGCTAAAGGTAAATCTCCAAATGAAAAGAGATATAGAGCTGCAAAAGCCTATCGCACATACTAGTATTTGACTAGGAAAAAGGGAAAGTGACCAAAATAAAAATGTATGATGCCCAAAAAGCCAAAAGCTAACTCATCAATTGAAATATCCAAAATTTCAGGCATCTATCTCACAATGAGATTCTTTATTCAAAAAGTGCAAATGATATGATGTATATTGGAGCCAAATGAAAAGTTTCAAAGAATGTAATCAAGTTCATGTGGGAGGTCATATATGCATGTTTCTATAATTGAGATAGGTCACATTATCTAGTGCTAGCTGTGTATGCCTTGATTGAATTGATCATTGAAACTTCACATTGGACTAAGGACTATCTTATTTTTGATATCCACACACATCACACAAGTCTATGTTCAATGAATGTCATATTCATTTGTGTGATTGTACTTGAATAAATGTGTTTTCACATGCTTAATCTTTGTTTGATCAAACACAAAAAGATTTTTAAGTGTTTTAGTTGTTTTTGGAAAGTATTTTGTTTTTACAAAAATATCAAAAATTTCAAAAACTGTTTCCCTTGTTTTGGCGACTAAATCGCGGGTTAGCCCAATCGCATGTCCCAGTCGCGAGCCCACTCAGAGATTTTTCGCGGTTTACTGGCGAGTCAGTATCTCAGTCACGAAAAAGATTTAGAAAATTATTCAAAATTTGAGTTTTTGCATATTTCGCGGCTTAGTGTAGCGACTTGTTCGCTAGTGGAAGGTCTAATCACGAGGGGTACACAAAGATTTTCGTGGCTCATTTCACGACTCCCTCGCGAGTAGATCTTCCAGTCGCGAAAAACACTTAGAAGATTTTTCAAGAATCTTGGTTTCACAATGTTTAGTGGCTTACCCTAGCGACTTACTATCGACTTGTTCCAGTCGCGAAAAATGCGTATTTTGCGTTTTTAAGTTAGTTTTCAAAAAAATTTTAGTTTTTTCCCTCGAAAATTAGTGACTGTTCATTGTCTTCCCCATTTCTCTCTCTGAAACACTCTGTGTTTACTCTTGAGAAACCTCCATTTCTGCATTTTTTTCTTCTCAAATCTTCAAGAAAAAGGTATGGGTTTTCTCTCTCTCACTTCAGATTTCATAATTTTAGAGTTATTTTCTTGTTTCTGTGGATATTGTTGTTGGCATTATGTTTTGAGTTTAAGCATGTTCATTCATGTCTTAGTTTTAGTCTGCTGAGTGCTATTTGGTTAGGAGTTGTTCTTTTTGAGTGGTTATTGATTACAATAATGTTGTCTTATGGGGTTTTGTGCTCTTTGAAATGGTTCATGACTATATTGATGTTTGCATATCATGCTCATGGTAGTTTGTCGTTATGTCAGTATATGACCTTGGGATATTCAGTGATCACTTGACACTGTGTTGTATCTGATCAATCACCATTTTTGTTTACATGTTCCACACAATACTTCAACATTGCCTATGATTTATTAATTTTGAAATCTCTGGGATTCACATTTCTATCTGAATCTAATCAAGTTGATGTTGGTGCCTTGTGGTATTGTTCTTGGTTCTTTGCTGTATGTCTGTTCTTTTGCAGATGACTCGTCGTTCATCAAAAGGCAAAGCCATTGCAACCGATGATCCATCAACCCCGGTTGCTAAAAGGACACGGTTTTCGTCTCAGTCATCTAGAGACTCTACAATTGAGAAATTCAGGACACCCATTGACTCAAAGACTTACACAGATATTTTTGTAAAGGCCCCTCCCATTGTGGAACGAGTTGTCAAGTTTGACACCCTAGGGACAACATTTATTCCTAGGATTTTTGAAGAAAGAAGGTGGGCTGATCTTTTTAGCAACTTTAAGGATCCAATAGTAGAATTGATCAAGGAATTCTACGCCAATGCCAGATACACAGGGGTCGAATTAAAATGCTGGGTTCGAGGAATAGAATCTATATATCTATAAAAGTAGAAGCTTTTACCAGATGCTGCCACGTATACAAAATGACCCCCTTAAAATGCAGACACGTACACAACTTACCCTTTAAAAAATTCACACGGTGCATTGGAGAGACTCAGTTTCAGACACAATCATAGACCTCTATAAAAAAAAAAAAAAATAGCCACTTATCAAAAAAAAAAAAAAAAAGAAGAAGAAGAAGAAGAAAATGCAAGCCCTAAAACCCAAACCAAGTTTCCCGATCAAAAATCGGACTCCCTCAAACTTTCGTTCCTTCGCTGCTCCTTCATATACACACAGATCAGATTTGGTGAAACTCAATTTTATCCATTTCATTCTTACTTATCAAAGCATACACACAGATCATGCTCTGCAATCCCGTCTCTACTTTTCAACAATTGACAAATCAGAAAGTAGGCATTTTCCTCCCTTTATCTGTTTTCCATTTAGTTTTCATTTCTAGGGTTTTCAAAGATATATGGGTATCGGACCAAATTATAAGTGACAATTTGTAGCCCTATGGGTATAAAAAGAAAAACCAACCGCTTAAGACCCAAAAAAAGAGAAAAAGAAAAGAAGATTGCTACACGGAGAAAGGAGAAAGAGAGACCGATAGAAAAGAAAGACAGAGATCGGAGAAGGAGAGAGGGATCGAGAGATTAAAAGCTACAGTTTGCTACACGGAGATCGAAATTGAGAGGCGATGAGACCTGGAGAAAGAAATAGAGAAAGAGACAGAGTTAGAGACATCTCAGGCCAGTACCACCGTCGGACTTTGACCACCAAAATTCTTGCTTCCCTCAACCGGCGATGCACTGTTACAGAGTGAGTTCTCTTTTTTGCTTTCTTTGTTTTTTGATTTTTAATAAATTTTTATAAGTAAAAGCCTAAATCTTGCGATAACTATGATTTATGTTTACTATAATTTGGGTCGCTTGCCAGACTTAGACCACCGGAACTGCAAGCACACAGAAAGAAACCGTTAGGCCATACATCCGCCACCCAGATCGTCGAAACCGGCTCCGGTATTTTTTCTTTCCATTTTTAAGATTTGGGTATGATATGTTACTTTAATTGATTTTTTTTTTTTTTTTTTTTTTTTTTTTTTTTTTTTTTTTTTGTTGTTGTTGAATGGGTTTAGATTTGATTCGTTTTTGTTTTGGGTTTTTGGGTTTTCTATCAAAATGCTTGTTTCCTCAATTTTAGACATTTGCTTTTGTTTTGTTTTTTATTTTTTGTTCTCTATTTCATTTAGATTATTGAAACTCTTCCTCTGTTCATTCTCTGTCCATTTCGTTTCTGCAACTACATACACATAAGGTCAGTATAGCTTTGTTAATTTTACTGTTTCGGATACTAAATCTGTGTAGTTTACCAAATTTGACCCACTTTCGTTCCATTTGTGTTTTCCGTTTCAAAACAACAGACATAGGGCATAGAAAATCCAAAATCGCAAACCAATTTTGCGTCTTCAAAAATTGAAAAGAACCCTTTTCTTTTATCAAGAAACAATCATCTCTTACAATCTTACCCATTTTGCAACTGTCAAATTCTCCCATTCGATCAGACACACATGGATAAACTCTTTCCTCCATCAAATTCCTTACGCATATTTATTCCTTATTAATTGTTGTTGCTCTCTATCAATTGGTAAGCCCTATATCTTCTCTAAATTTCATTGACTTCTTATGCATTTCATGCATCAAAGTAAGGTATTTCCATGCTCATGTATAATGATTAATTTAGCATTAGTCGAAAACTTGGGTTAGCAGATTTTCATATGACTGTTAGGATTGTGAAAAGGAAGTTAGTCCTACCCATTGCATTTGGGTGTAAAAATTTGATAGAATCAAAATATGTTGTTGTTCTTGATAGTAGCAGGTTTAATTATGCACTTGAAGTGTTCGATAAAATGCCTAGAAGATGCAAGGTTGGTTTTTATTGGGATGCTTTGGTCTCAAATTAACGTCTCTACTTTTTTGTTTTGAGAATTTTTCCAGAGTGAAATTTTGAGTAGAAACAAACAAATAAATAGCAAATAGTTTGTTAAAAAAATGTGTTACTACATATTAAGGGATTATTTACTTAATATGGTTATGTGATTATTTACTTATTGATAGTTTGTTTGGTATGTGTCTATTTTTCATCTTTCTCTGCTGTCATTTTAAAAAACCTTCTTACCCTTTCATTTTTTGTTGAAATTTAGATTTGCTGAGTTTTTCCTGTCAAGTACTAATAATTCATTAATATGCCAAATTTTCGAGGGCCTCATTTACATTGTCACTTATCAGTAATTTTGTATATTCAATGACATTTTTTTCCTCATGTGCCAATGTAGATCTATCATCTCTGCTCTGGCTTATAGGACAGTTGGTAGATATTCAAGAAGAACTACTTGATTAAATAGAAAGGTCAGGCCAGCCTAATTTTCCTTTGTTGCTTTTATTTAAATTTGTATCTCTTTATCATTTGTTAATATTTGATTTAAAAAAACTTTAAACAAAAACAGTTTAAAAAAGATGGGTTTAGTATTTTTTAATAGCATTGGGAGTATCGCCCTATTGAAAATAGATGTGTTTAGGAAAGGCCTAGGAGAAGATACAACTATGAGAAATTTAGAAAATACAGCTACTGATTGGATAATCAAGTTTCAAGAAAGAATAATATAATCCAAAAAAATTTAGTGTAAGTGTGCGCTCAATACTTGATATATTCTTTTTCTTAACATTTAGTGTTATGTTTGGGTGTGCTTTTGTTTTAAATGTTTAGTAGAGATTGATGGGGTAGATGGCAATGGCAAGGCCAACATTAGATATTTTTGAATCGTTTTAACATTTTTTCAGTTTTAAAGTCAATTTGGCTTCAAAAGTAAATTTGTAAAGTCAATTCAGCATTAGATATCTGGCTTTTAGTTTGAGTATTATTGGTTTCTAAAGTCAATTTGTATTTTAAGAGTGTGATATGCACCCAAGAATTTGAAAATTTGATTGCATATGTTTGTCAATATAATTCATAATCAATAAAACACGTACTCCCTACTCTTTTTTTTTTCTCTAATTTAGATTTCTCTCTCAACACGGCTAAAACAATTCTTATGGTCCCTAAAAATCAAAATTTTGGGTATTGGATTTGGGTTGTGAGTTTTGTATCGTAGTAGTTTTTATAGGTTGGTTGAATTGTGGGTTACTTTGCAAAGCTAGCCATTTCAAAGTGAACAATTTGCAATCCTAACGGCTATTCTGGCATTCTGCAGAACAGGGGGTGTAGAAATAGGTATGTAACATGTAGTTTCCTTTATCTAATTCTTTATTGTTAGCTCACCAAAAACATAAATATGCTTTCAAACCATTAATATTGAACCGTCTCATGCTTTTACTTTGTTGTTTTGTTGAGAAACTTTAATAGGCAGAACAGTCATAATTATACTTCAAGTTGAACATTTATATGTCTACAAATCACATTTACAAATACACAAAGAGAGCAGTGTGTGTGGCTGTGTGCAACTGAACTATCTATCTTGATTGATTCTCTTACTCCCTGCAGAAATATCTTCTACGAGTGGGCCACAACTTTACTTGCAATGTTAAGGCTGATTAGTGTGTGAGTGTCTTAGCTATGTCCGAGTCGATTGAGACGGCATAAGTGGTTTACAAGAGATTTAAGAGGCAGTTGTACTTTCTGCAATGAACTATATGAAAACATTGACATCAAGCCTCCTAAGGTGTTTCTTTCCTTCCTTTTATCTCTAATTTACAATATAAAGGCATTTTCATATAAATTTATGTCACATCCTTCATCATTCAGTACATATTCAAACTCCTCTGAGTAAATATTTAACGTTGATTTGATTATAATTAATTTTTTTTTTCCATATAAATTTTGTAGATTTATTTTTAGTATCAACTAAATTAATGACTTTTCTATGTAGATTTGCAATCTTCCTATCTCCTCTCACATTGTTTTGCCAATAGCAATCCATTGTTAGTTTTTTTGCTCTCTCTGATTTTATTTATTTTTATTTTTTCCAATAAATTTGTAATTATTTTTGGCTAATCCAAAGTCTGTTTGGCTGTGCATTTGATCTGAGCTTGATGTGGTTTTTCATGTGATTAGGTTTCAATCAAATGAGAAATCAGTTAGTAAGATGTAATGACTTAATTATTTGCACATTCAATAAGTAGCACTGATCAATTTGTTTGTGGATTGGTGAACTCAAGAGAAACCAATTAGTGAGATGTAATGAATTGTCTAACCATGCAAAGTCTCTTCTAACAACTTGGTGTAGGGTTGCATCTAAAGGAAAAATCAAAAATGGTTGCTCTTGATGTGGTTTCTCTTTATCATCTTACGACATGCCAACTTTACCTTAATGAATGTTCCAATTAATGAATATTCATTGTGAAAATTCATAGTTGCAAATATTAGAATAATAAATGTTATTAGCTTTCATAGTTTACTTATTAAAAGAAAAAAGAAGCTTCATAGTTAGATGATGGAGTTTAGTGGGATCAATTGATACTTTAGTAGAATATATTTTGTTCAGCCACAAACAACCATTTTTTTTTATCCTTTATTTTGTGTAGAATTACAATCAATTGGAAGAAATTAGATCTTTCATGTTTAATTCAAGCAATGTCGTATGAATACTTTGATTTGCCTAGAATCAAGAAGCATGAAATATAGATATGGTTTTTTTCTTTGCAATATGGTGTTGAGCATGAGAGTTATATCATTTTTGTGAAATGAAAGTTATGTTTTTCACACCTCTAAGTTTAACTATTTGATCGTTTGGGTGTTTCTTTTAAATATTTTTAGATATTATTCTCATATACTTTAAATGAAAACATGACAAATGTTAATACCTAACTGATTAAAAAAATTTGTAGGTAACTATCGACTGTCATTCACATGGGCAACAAAGCTCTACGTCAAGTTTGACATTCCAAAAGTCACAAAGGGAATTATGCCAAAAGGACCTCCCAAAGGACTGGATGGATAACTTTCTTACATAATAGAAAAATAGTTGCTAAAATAGAAGACTTGGAAGCATAAAAAATGCTTAAGAATTATGCACCAAGTTCTATTTTTCATACCCTTTTCTTATTTACTTAATTTTCAATTTTATTTCAGATTATGAGAGATTTAATTTTCTGTATTTAGGCTATGGTTTTGTAATATGAGCATCCTAAGACTCTTATATCAACATGAATTTAAGTTTTGTAATATATATGTGATTCTAATTTTGAACTCAGTTATATTTGTAGATTGTAATTCATTTGTCTCTGTTAGATTGCCGCACTGTTCAGTGCAGCTTTGTTTTGGGAATACAAGATTGATTGAAATTGAGAATGCTATGAGTATGCATTTTTATAGGTGCTACATTAAAAAAGCTTCTAATTTCAAGTAATGAATATGAGTCCTAATTTTAAGTACTGAGCTGGATTGTTGACCTTTTAGGTTTGTATTATACAAATAACAACTCAAGGCCATGAACAAGGAAAATATTTGGAGTTGAGAAAATCAAAATGCAAACCATTGCAGGAGATCGCCAACTTTTAGAAAACTAAATATCAGGAAGCCTATTAATCTATTGTGCTTGGTCTCTTACTTTTTTTCCTTTTTTGAAGTCCAAGTTGTTTAAGTATTAGGAAAGCTGTTAATCTATTAAATAAATAAAAAGGAATAGCATAATCGTAACATATATACAATTTTATCACAGATAGATCAAATTAATTGGTGACATGCAAAGCCAAGATTGTTAATGCTAACAACAAATGGGGTTTTTTTTTTTGCATGTCTGCTATGCAACACAAAGGTCAAACCTATCAAAGGAGTTTATGGTGTGAGTGATATAAAGGTGAGCTTAAATTATAAAATGACCTCGCGCATTGCGCGGGTTAAACGCTAGTTTTCTATAAATGCAGACTATATTGCTAAGATCCTTCACATCACCAGACCTGAAAATGCAGATCGAACTCCATATGTTGATAGGGTTCTTCAGGCTCAAGACATTCTTCAAGTTCTTGGGAGTGAACATGAAGTGGGAAGCAGAGGTTCATCTATAGGCACTGCATCTTTTTCGCCTGAACTAACAACCTTAAAGCTAATCATGTTTTCCAACCTATATCCGCTGTCAAACACTGACTTCATCAGTCTTGGGAGGGCTCAATTCTTGTGTGACCTCATTACTGGTGTTCCAATTGACATATGTGCCCACATTTTTCAGATCATTAGGAAAACAGCGGCTCGATCAGCAGCACGACTAAATCTTCCATTCTGTAATCTCATTATGAAGATCATCCTTCGTGAAGGTGTCCATCCTCCATCAGATGGCAAAATTGAATCTCTTCCTCGATCAATATCTTTATGCACTCTTCAAGCAAGTAAGAGCCATTCTAAAGCACCTAAGAGTGAACAAGTCACTCCATCTGGCCAAAGCTCAGCTACACCTTTACAATCCACTAGTGCTCCATCTATTCCCCCTGGATTTCAAATGCTAAGGCAAAGCCACTTGATTGAAAATGTAGTTGAGCGGATCTCTGAATTACACTGGCTTATCTACACAACTAACAATCAAGTTCAAGTGCGTCTCACGGCTATTGAAACACAGCTAGATGCTATTCAGCAAAAGTTAGAGGAGAGCCTTTAGCTATTCCTGACAAAAAGGGGGAGAGCGATAGCATATAGTAAGGGGAAGACACAGGAAGGAGAAGGAGAAGATGTGCATATTGGAAGGGAGAGTTGTGTGTTCAGGATGTTATCATACATACCTTTTCTTTTTGTTTTTGGATAAACTAACAAACTTATGTGTCATGTTTATATTTATCTGCGTGGATACAGCTTTTAACACTTTGGTTTATATATTGATGTTGTTTAATTCAACTTGTGTTATGACTCCTTTGTACCCATGTTGCTTATGTAAGTTTTAAGGGTCTGTTTCCATGCACTTATGCTGTTCTGTAGGCTTTTATGGTTTGTACCATGTATTTGCAACACTTTGCTTATGTAGCCTTTATGTTTTTGTTTTAGTACTTGTTAATGCTATGCATTATCTTAAGTACATCACTCTTGTGCCCTAATAGGATTGTTCCTAGATGCATATATGTTTGTATGCATTGGTTAAGTGTTGGACTTGCAAATGATACTCTTCAATTGAGCTTATCACCTTGCATGTCCGGATGTTCATTCCTTGTGTGAATAAGCATAGTGATCACTTTTGTATAGTGATTGCTTGTTTGATCAAGCCATGATTTATTGCTTTATTGCTTAAGTTCATTTTTGCTTAATCATGTTGTTATTGCTCCGTATGCTTTTCAAGTTTTCTGCATACAATGATATTATTGTGTTGTTATATTTCAAGAGTTACTTGTTCATATGTTCAAGAGCTTTTCAGAATCTAGAATTAGGTGTGAGTGAGTTTTGTTCAACTGTTCCCAACTCACGCGTTAAGTCTAAAGTCTGTTGTAGAGTTTTGTCACGGAATAGCCAAAGGGGGAGATTGTAAGGTTGAATTTAATCAACCATCTTGTTGGCTTTATTCCGTGCTAATTTGCTTGTAATTCAGCATTTAGTAACCCTGTATTTAGGTGGGATTATTGTAAGGGGAGTGTGTGAGAAGTTGTGAAGAAAAGCTCAAGTATGTGCAAGAAAGCAGAGTTTCGCGGCTAGGACTCGCGGCTGACTTGTGACTGGCAAGCCGCCAACTGTAGGCACTTGAGATGCACATAGGGGAGCTGAAGGGTCACGCCAACTGTCGCACTACAGGACAAAAGTCCCAAGCTGACCAGGCCGTTATCTCACGGCTTGAACTCGCGACTCAGACCAGTCGCGAGGCCAAGCCGCCAATTAGCCCTATTTGGGAAAAACTGACTCTTCGCATTCCTTTCTCACCCCACTATATATAGACCCTTATACCCACCAAATGTAGAGAGCTTCCAGAGAGAATTTTGTGAGAGAAACCCTAGAGAAATACAGGATTGATTCATCCACAATCTTTACCTTAGAGACTCAACAAATTCCTCTACTCTTTACCTCTCTATTGTCATACCCTTGAGAGGTTCTTTGCCAAATCCTTATCTCACCACACCCACATCTGTGAGAAGGTTTATTTGGTGCTTTTGGGAAGCAGTTAGGAAGGAACCAATCTACATTGGTTGATACTATGGTCTAGTAGCGGAATCCGATAAGCTAAAGAAGAAATAGGTTTGGTGTAACCTCATTGGAGCAAGAAGCTTGGAGGGCTTAGGTTCTTGGGTAGATTAGGCTTGGAGGGTCTTCTGCTGTTCATGTATCCCAACTACATTTTTTAGTGGATTATTCACCGCTTAGAGGGCGACGAAGAGGTTTTACACTGAGGGCTTTGGTTTCCTCTTCGATAACACATCATGTGTTGTCCGCGTGTTTGCATCTTCCCTTCCTTTATCTTTGCCTTATATTTACTGCTGTGGATGTGTTTATATTTGGCTTACATTGTTTATCAATTCTGTGTTTGGCTTATGTTCATAATTACGCACATATATTGTTTGATAATAAGCTTGAATTGATAATTTGTTAATTGGGGTCTAAACGTTCAAGGGTGTTTCATACCCATTTTGAACATTCAATAACATAGTTGAGCACATACCCATTGGGCTTAGGCCTTTTGGGCTAAAGTGTGTCTTTATATATTATATTAATTATTCAAAAAAGCTCTTCAAGGTTTTTATCTCCCCAACAAGTGGTATTAGAGTCCATGATAGTGGTGCGGGGTAAAAGTGGCAAGGTTATCGAGATTTCTTTCGAAGTTGGAGCGGGAATAGGTGTGTGTACTTGAAGACCTTTCGCAAATAGAGCAGAGCAGATCCCTTTCGCAATTGCAGCGGGGATGCTAGACAACAATGAGGTGCAAGGTTCCCATGGAAGATAAAAAAACGTGTGAGGTTGGCACATGGAGGCCTATGGATGATGCACAAATGAAGAAAAAAGCTCATTAGGCAAGGGGGAGCGAGTATGACTTGTTTATAGCCCACGGAGAGGTCTTGAAGCCCATAGAGTGGTATAGACTCACACGTGAGGGGGAGATTGTTGGGTTACACCTGTGAGTGAAATCCCACATTAAATAATGATGAGAAAAATGAGTAGTTAATATAACATAGTTGAGCACATACCCATTGGGTTTAAGCCTTTTGGATTAAAA
Source organism: Quercus glauca (assembly GCA_023736055.1). Classification (NCBI taxonomy): domain Eukaryota; kingdom Viridiplantae; phylum Streptophyta; class Magnoliopsida; order Fagales; family Fagaceae; genus Quercus; species Quercus glauca. The sequence goes on from CM043318.1 coordinate 72,321,101, forward strand.
TGTGTGTCTATATGTTATATTAATTATTCAAATAAGCTCTCCAATGTTTTTATCTCCCCAACATATAAAGCCAACAACAATTTCAGTGTCTCTCCAAACATCGGCAAAATAGATCTTCCCAAGGATGCCATATTATGGTTGCAACATTGGTTATAGTACCTATTAAGGTCGTGAGCAAGATCAGCATAATAGGAAATATTTTCCACAATTTCAAGACTAAGTTTTTTTAACATATTGGTAGAGACAAACTCAAGATTTCAAGCTAGAGGGGGCCGGAGTATTTAATAAAATTAAAAAAAAAAAAAAAAAAAAAAAAAAAAACTCTAAATAAGCATCCATATAGTATTAACAAATTATAAAAACACAATATCGTTATTTCTTAATACAAATTATAAAGACACAAAATTGTTTTTTTTTTTTTTTCCACCACTTACACTTAAGCGAATCAGAGAAAAATCATAATAAACATATCTAGAGGACAATAAATCAATTTCAAGAGGTTGGCCAGTAGTTTTTACAATTCATGAAGGCTAAGTTTTTTTTAGCATCTTAAGAAATTTTACCAAAGAATATAATTGGGTGCTCAAAGAGCTCTGGACAATGTCATTAGCCAAAAAAAAGAAAACTCACCTTTATTGTACGTTTTTTGTCTTTTGTCTAAAGGTTTGTGAGTGTTTCAATTGGCTTCAATGCTTAAAGCTGTCACAATTAAAAGGAATCTATGCTACATAAAAGTATGAATATTTACCAGGAATCACACATCACACTCGGACAAGAATAATCAAGGATCCCTGTGGGGTTTGACTACTGAAGTAGTAAGTTGCATCTAGTCATCTGGTAGAGATGCACGAAACCCAAAGCTAATGGGGTCTAGACCTCAAGTTTGCTAGGCCTAGGAGCAATTTAGCAAACCTGATTTACCACCTCCACCATGGGAGGAACTATAGTTGGGCCTAAATGCTCGTAATAAATGTACCACGCACCTCTTTCAGGACTTTTTTCCAAACTTTTTAGGGAGCAAATCTATCAGTCTTTTAACTGGATCGGATTAAGGGCACGCTAGCCCCATGCATCTTCGTTAAAGGATGTCGGCTGATCATCCATTACGAGACCAAACAATTAGGAACAAACCTAAGGCTGCGTTTATTTCAATGTAAAATATTTTTTTAGTGTAAAATATTTTTAGGTGAAAATATTTTTGGAAAAAAAAATATTTTCAAGTGTTTGACTGTATTATGAAAATTATTTTAGAAAATATTTTCAAGTGTTTAATTGCATTCTGAAAATATTATTTTTCTATAAGGTTCTCACATTTTCTCAGCTTCCAAACAAATTTCATAATAGAAAATTTCAATATATAAACTTAAAAGAAACAAAAATCAAAACAAAACATTTCATTAAACTCAAAAATTCGGTCAAACGAAGAGAGGGAGGAAGAGAGAGTGATCGACAATTGAGGGAAAGGGAGAGGTAGATTGAGAAAGAGAGAGATCGGGCATGGGTGGATCATGGGTGCGATCTCGCTGGTCTTGGGATGCGACAAGACAGGTGCGATTTGGGGTTGGGGGCGGTGGTGCGATTTGGGGTTGTGTGTGCTTCTAGCTCACTCGCTTTATTCTCTCTTCTTGCTCTCTCTCTCTCTCTCTCTCTTCTATTTTCCAAGTCTGGAAATCATTTGAAAGTAAAATAAAAACTGAAATGGTTTTATGGGTGAGAAGGCTTATTTTACAGTCAACGGGTAAAATAATTTCCATTTGACCTAATTTTCTGTAGGTACCAAACACACAGGCTGGTTTAAAATAATTTCCTGAAATCCTTTTCAGGCGAGACAAATGCAGCCTAAGTCTTGTAATTCGATGAGTCTAATAGTCACAAATAGGATAAACAAGCAAGTGTATCCCACATTTAAAATAATTTTTCACATAATTAGGGCCATCCTATAACTCCTTAAAAACTAGGTGGTTCTAATTAATTCCTATTGGTTATAATTAGTCCAAATAATTTTTCATTTATGTTGTGATCATCCATCACAACCTCACATTGACATGTTTTGCATTTTTCCCTTATAATTTTTGCAAGAACATAAAAAGCCGGCTGGCCAAAATTGCTTGATGGCATTTCAGGTCCGTAGTTCACTCACAAGCTTTCGGTTGCTCTTGTGGATTGTTTTGGAAATGAAATTTTATGGTTATCCTATCCAATATCCCTGTTAAAGTGTTACTATTAATCATAATTTAAATGTTAGAAATATATTAGCCTATTAGACTTCTAGTATAAGTAGGAGACTTGACTTGCGCACAAAGTAGAATTAGACTTGAGCCTATATTAATGAGCTAATATATCTATAACACCCCTCTGAAATTCAAGATGGAAACTTGATGAAATCCTGAGATTGGATAAGGTTGAGAAGATCCCTTAAATAAAGTTTAGCTCTGTGACAATGGTTTGTGGAAGGCAATAGTCTTGCAATGTTAATTTGACTTTTAATGGTGGTATGAATATACCAGAGAGTTTTGATGACAGTAGTGGGAAGCTAAAGAAGATGAATACAGCGATGAAATACAAAGGAAGACGAAGATTACTCTTAAACACACCATAAGGACAAAAAACCATGGCCAAAGGAAGGTGACTTTGATACCATGTTAAATATTAGCTATGATATATTCCATGTTGAATATGCTTAAGCATAAAATTGGACCACAAGAATACAAGGGTTATGTAGTTCAAACTTATAGCTTACATCTACAGAGGAAACTCTTAAGGGCTACATCTTTATTATATAAAATAGTAGTACAAAACCTGTGTTACAATAAACCCTAACATGGGTATATATAGTAAACTGAACTCTAGACCAAAAGGCTTCTAGTACAAGTAAGAGATTTGACTTACACACAAAGTAGAATTAGACTTAAACCTATGCTAATGGACTATTACTTGATAGCATTTCTTGTCCATAGTTCACTCACAAGCTTCCGGTTTCTTTTGTGGATTGTTTTGAAAATGAAAGCTTATAGTTATCCTGTCCCATATCCCTTTTAGAGTGTTACTATTAATCATAATTTAAAAATAAAATATAAAAAAAAAATTGACTTTTGAAGAAGAAAAAAGCTATTAAAACAATTCTCTCTGGACATCATCATCATCTACAAACTCTCTCTTTAAGCTATTGGATTAAAAAGGATTGGGATGCATGCCAATCAGAAATCAAACAATAAATTGGCTATTTTCTTCTCTGTTCAATCAGATTGTTTTTGCGAGAATAGGAAACAACAATCATATCTTAAATGTGTTGTGATAGATTTTGCTAGAGGCTAAGAAAAATGTTTGGCTATGATACCATGTTAAATATTAGCTCTAATACCCTGTTGGATTTATTGTAATACAGGATTTGTACTTCACTTTTATAATAAAGGGGTAGTCCAGTCAATGGCGGTTCTAAGATATTTAGGAGGTTCAGTAAGAAGATGAATTTTTGATAGGAAATGAATTTTACAGTCTACGTGGTTTCTCTATTACAAATTTGTCCATAGTACAGGCAAGAGAACAAAAGATAAACTATAAATTCATTTGGCAAATTGTTTCTTAATACAATGAACATACTAATTATCGTCACTAAGATTAAATTTTGGAAATCATTTATGAGAGCTCGAAAATGTGTTGAAAACACAAGAGAAATTTAGACCCCCAAATTAAAGTTACGGCCTGGTTTATTTTACACTAACTTAATACTAAGTGTGGAATAGTGTAAACACAAGCGTATATGCAAGACAACTACTCTAATCCATAATTAAAGCAACACAGCAGTAAAAATGAAATAAATAAGAGTAGAGTAGAAGGATGCAAACACAGATAACACCGAGACGTGTTATCGAAGAGGAAACTGAAGAACTCAGCGAAAAACCTCTCCGCCACCCTCCAAGCTGAAATCGATCCACTAGACAATCAGTTGGGATACATGGGTTAGCAAGAGACCCTCCAAGCCTAATCTACCCGATGTACCTAAGCCCTCCAAGCTCCTACTCCAACAAGGCTTCTCGGAACCGTGTCTTGTCTAGCTCTCCGAATCCCGCAACAAGCTCCATGTTACATTTGCCATCCTTGGCTTCTTCCAATACTTCCCAATAGCTCCAAAACACTCTCTACACTCTGAATAGATGTGGGTTGTGTTTGGGTACAAATCTCCTCTCAAGGTATGATAATGAGAGAGGGATGGAGAAGAGACTACAATGATTTCTCACTAAGGAGGAGTAGCTCTCTCTCAAAAGATGGGTGGGTGAGTTGTAGAAAACCTATCTAGGGTTTTTTCTCTCTGAATAGCCACACTAACATATGTGGGTAATGAGGGTATATATAGAGTGGGCAAGGATAGAGTGTATAAAAAATGAGAGTTCAGCCAAACAGAGCGTTTCGCGGGTATCTCGCGGGAAGGCCTTACCAGCGAGATAGTCGCGAAACACAGCTGTCTCCATCTGTCCTGACTCTTCACATTCCAGCATGTGCAAGGCACATGTGTCACTTCGCGGGAAGCTAAGTCGCGAAATACTCGCAAGAAATCTTCAATCTTCAAATGCTTGAGTCTTTACACACTCTCTCTCTCACACACAACCCTTACAATTAAATCCCACAATAAATACAGGGTACAAAAGATTGAATAAAATTACAATCAAATTTGGCACGGAATAAAAGCCAACAAAAACATAGTTGTAAATAATAACTTTACAATCTCCCCCTTTGGCTATTCCATGACAAAACCCCTAAAACAGACTCTAGACTTAAACGTGAGTTTGGGAACAAAGGCAAAACTCACTCACACCTAATCTAGAAGCTATGTAGCACTTGCACGTATATACCTATAACCTGAAACACTTGTACACAAACAAAACTTTCATTAAGCTTATGACAAGTTGAACACAAGGTACGTACATGAACAAGTAAAATGCGATCAAGTATAAATGGGATAAATGAATAAACCATGGCTTGACCAAACCAGCAATCACTATACAGAAGTGATCACTATGCTCATTCACACAGGGAATGAACATCCGGACATGCAAGATGATGAGCTCATTTGAAGAGTATCATTTGCAAATCCAACACTCAACCAATGCAAAATACACGAAGTATTTGCATCTAGGAACAATCCTACTAGGGCACAAGAGTGTTCATCACTCAACCAATGCATAGAACGTATATGCATCTGGGAACAATCCTACAAGGGCACAAGAGTGATGTACTGAAGCAAAATGCATGACATTTAATATCAAGTACATAAGCATAAAGGCTGCATAAGCAAAGTGTTGCAAATACATGGTACAAACCATAAAACCTACAAATATGCATGCAAACAAACCCTTAACAGCCTACATAAGCATTACGGGTACAAGCTATAAAGTACTTCCCTATCATATCACTCCCCCTATCATGAATCATAGGAGCTGTGATGAACTTGGAACATATATACCTGTAACCTGAAACACTTGCACAAAACACATTAGACCCTCAGGGTAAACCAAGTAATAAATGAACAAGTATAATGTAACAAGTAAATTGCGATCAAGTAATCAAGATGTGAAACATGTGAGCAACTTGATCAAACACCAAAACAGTCATATGGAAATGACTGCAATGATCATATAGCAAAGCAAATGATCATCCGAACATGCAACCAATAAAGCACAATAGCAAAAGGTTAAAAGCATGTCCAACACATAAGCACGATGCAGTGAGAGCAACAAAGCAAATCAAAGCACCATAAAGCAACGAGAAAACAAGCATAAAATGAATCAAGGTTTACTCAAAAAATGTCTTCTTCCCCTTGGTATATACATCTCCCTATGGCTTTCTCCCCCTACGAATGTGCACGAGGTAGAATTTCTCCCCCTAAGAGTGTGTACATGAGTCATATATAAATGACGAAAACCACCGGTATCATTTATTTTTTCTAAATACGATAAACATATTAATCATTTTTGTTAAGTAAACTTTAATTATTATTGCTTAGAATAATTTTATCTATTAGTTGATTTTTTTACTCTTTACAATTATTTTATTTAACAATTCAACTCAACTTTAACAACTACCAGCCGCGAACCCGCGCATTGCACGTGATAATTATTTTTATAGTAGTTTTATTAAATTTTTTTTACAATTTAAACTAATCTAATAATGAGTAATGTATTTCGTAATTATATTTTTATTTATTATAGGAACAATCATAAATGTAACATAGGAACAATCTAAAACACCAAAAAAACGTAAACTATAAAAAAAAATTAATAAAACTTAACAATGATTGATTGAACCAAAATTAGGATAAAATTTTGTTTTTGATAATCTATTAAGGTTATTTTCCTTGTAGAAATTATAATTTCGGCCACCCAAAACATATTATCAAATAAACAATTATTAGCAAAATCTAAGAATTAAATTTCTATACATGCATTGTTATAAAATAATAATAATTAAAATAAAATTGCAAACGTTAAAATTTGTCAGCTATCTGATTATTTTCGTTTGGCTAACCTTTGTTTTTCTTTAAATGAATGCATTATAGAGTACTTCTAATACAACTATTAAGAGTACTTTGTCCACCACAAAAGATTAGAAAATAAACAAAAAATTAGTAAAGTCTCATAGTTTAACATCCTAATTGAGCACTATAAAAAATCATGTCATGTAACAAAATAAATACCAAATTATCCAAATCATGCTATGTAATAGAATAATATTATATTTTTATACACTATATTTAATTCTTTAAATTGCAATCGGATAACATTTAACAATCAAGGAGAATTAAAAAAAAAACCAAAAAACAACAACAACAACAACAATTTAAAAAACAAAACTAAATCGGATTAACCCAAAATAGAGTTTTAAAGAATACAAAAAATTATCAACCTAAAGTAGAGATGCAATAAAAATAAAAATAAATCCACCCAAAAATTTAGAGAGAGAGAGAAAGGGAGGGAACCATTTTTTTTGTGAGTAAAAACTATGCATAGAATAGAAGAGATAGTGACAATTTTATAGTAAAAGGGTGTGAATAAGAAGAAACAAAAATAAAGGAAGATGAAGGGAAAGAGGAAGAATGAAAAAATTATACAATTAATAAAAATCATGTATTTTTACATAACTCTACATTACTTGATGTATGTAAATTTTAAACTTGATTGGCTAAAATGTGGTCTTTTTTCTATTATACAAGGTTCTAAATATTGGTCTTCGTTAATTAGCAACCCTAATTTAGGAAGTCCAGTCCATGAGAGAACTACAATAGGCTTCAAATCTTCTTAAATAAAGTACCAAATGCCTCTCTCAAGACAATTCTCCAAACTTGGGCCCAAATCTTTGAGGAAAAAAAAAAAAAAAACCAACCTAGGTCTTGAAACTGGATTGATTTACGGGCTGGTTGGCCCATATAAAGGATTTCAGTGGATCATCCATAAATAGTCCAGTCATGGCACCTGGTCTCTCCCTGCTTTGGTTGTATCATAATTGAGAGAAAAAAGAATGTGGACCTCACGCATGTCAAGATACCTGGTCTATCCCATTATTTCAAATATAAATAGGATGTGTTTGGGGAAGGAATTCCTCAAATTTAATAAAAGTTATACGTAAAATATTAGATTTTTTTTTTATTATTGTACAGAAACAAACACAAACATATACATGGGAGAGAGAAACGAATTATTATTATACAAAAACAAACACAAACATATACAAGGGAGAGAGAAACGGATTTTAATACAGAGGCACACAAAATATTAGATCTTAAACGCATGGTTTGAGTTTAAAAATGTATCTTTTGTCCCAAAACCAAATCCATTGCCATTTTTAATTTACATCACAAGTGTATCTTAAGCTTAGGGTTTAATGCACCATCGAATGTGACAAAAGTACGATCAAATGTGATATTGGTACTGCCTCATATGACAATGAAACTATTAAATGTGAGAAAAAAATAAGAAAACCACTAAATGTGATAAAAGTAGAAACACATTTGATGTTAGTACTACCCAATGTGATAATAGAACCATTAAATGTAATGTTTTTATAACTTGGTATAGCAGGTTACCTATTTGTGGGTACCATGCCCCCCAAAAAAGGATACTGTAGCTAGAATTACCCACCTATATTCACCTTTCTTTCCTTTCACTGCAAAACATGCGGCTATAGGTGGGCTATAGCCGTGTTTTAAGTAAAGGTGGCTTAAAGTATTCAACAATAGCCGCATGTTTAAAACGCGGCTATAGAATACGTCTACAGCTGCGTTTTTAGGTGTTTATAGCCGCATTTTTTGGTTAAGAGCTATTGTCGCGTTTTAAACGTGTGGCTATAGGACCAACCAAATCTTTTTTTTTTTTTTTTATCTGACCTATGGCTACGTTTGGAAAATGCAGCTTTAGCTTACCTATAGCCGCATTTTTTAAATGCGGCTATAAATTTAGTCTATAGCCACGTTTGAAAAACGTGGCTTTAGTTTTCCTATAGCCACTTTTTTAAAACGTGGCTTCACCTTTGCCTATAGCTGCAAGTTAAAAACACGGCTTTAAGGTTGGTATAAATAGTAACACAAAAATCTGATCAAAACTTTTGTTCACCAAATGCTGACCTCTAGCTCCCATTACAGATTAGATCTCTCACTCTCACTCTCCGATCTCAAGCTCTCACCCTCCATCTGTCACAATCACTCTCAATCTCTCTTAGTCACCACTCTAACTCCAGCTTTGCCTATAGCCGCCGAGCTCCTTTCCCCTTGGTGAAACTTTGATCCTCTTCACCAAGCTCCTTCCTCATCTTTCTTTGTGTCCATCACCATCACCAAGCTCCTTCCTCATCCCCTTCTCTCTCTCTTCAACTGGTGAGCCTCTCTTTCTCTCTATAACTTTTATTTATTTATATGTATGTATTTATGTCACATGCTTAGTAGTGATTGATTGATCTAAAGTTTTAATCTCTATTTGAAAAATATAATTTCGGTTTCTAGGTTTCTTTGTTTTGATCGCCCTTTAATCAATTTTTGCTTCTTTTTTTTTTTTTTTTTTTAAGTTATAATGATTCTGTGTTGAGATGGGTATTGTGAAAATCCCCTTCCAGATGGTTATTAAAAAAAAAAAAAAAAAATTTTGGGGGTTAATGAAACAAAGAGCTATTGTTCATAAAACTTACCTAAGGAGCCAAATAGCTAATATAATACAGGATTTTCTTTCATTTCTTTTTTTTTTTCTTTTTAGATTGCCACAGCTCTCGTTGTCTTCCTCCATCGCCATTAGAGAAGTCAGAGAATTGAGAGAATAGTATTGGATAAAGTATAATAATTGTTATGTAGAATTTAGATTAGAGTAGGTGAGGGGGAGAATAGAGAGTAGAAAAGTTGGTTTGATTTCTACCAGTTTTTTTTTTTTTTTTTTTTTTGGGGGGGAAGATATTATTCCCATAACATGTGCCAAAATATAAAGTAGCAGAGAGAGCTGTAGTGTGTGCGTACGCATTTCTTGGTGAAAATAGCCAAATATCACATTTTGGTAAAATTTGTGGCAAACTAACACTGTTTCGTAAATATTTAGCAATTTACCACTTTTTTAGTACTCAAGTTTCACAAAATCGAGTTCTAAATAGTACTCGAGTTCCTAGGTGAGTCGCTAGCGTGGCACTACTTACCTGAAATATGAGGAATTCGAACGAAATAGATTTGTATGTGTAGCATAAAACATAAACATATAATAGCGTAGCATTGATGCTCTCTGACACATTTTACGGATTCTTAAAAAGAAAGATACCAAGAACAATGACAGAAGGGGTTCCATCCTCCCATCCAATCCCATCGCCACTTTCATTGGTAGAAAGCTTTCTTGACAGCTTACGTCTCAATCCATCAATATCTGTACATTCAATTCAAAAGGTTCCCAATTCAGCAAACCCTTAGAAAAATAACCCATGACTGAACATAATTCACCTTTCCTATTTGATGAATGATGATTTGTCCATCTACTTGATTCACCCAGTCTCAAGCGGCCACCAAAAAGATTAAAAATGGAATTCCTTACTTGCAACAGCAACAAATGTGGATGTTTGAACAACTCAACCTGAAAAGATGCATCTTTTTAGTATAGTCTATTGTACATTTTTAGACCCCTTAACACAAGTTGTTTAACCTAGTTATTTAGCCAAGTGATTACTTAGATAAATTATTCATTCCTAGGTTAAACACAATAAAATCATATCATGTAAATAATGCGGAAATATAAAAAACACAATGATATGATAACCCAAGAAAACTTATCTGGTAAAATACTTGGGGAGGATTTAACCTAGCTATCCTTAAGGTAAAACAGATCCACTATAAAAGAATTGAAGTTTTTATAATAGAACTTAGACCACTAACATCCTATTGCTACCTCGTGTAGAAGACTTACTACCACTATCACGTGACAGCTCCGTGTCCACGAACTACTTCTTTCTTTGATCTACTGCAACCACAAGTTCTACTAATTTTGACATTGAGACTCCACTCAAAGGTTTTAGATCTTCATTAAGTTCTTTAAGCAGCAACTGAAAAGATCATCAAGCTCTTGATATGAATCTTGATCTTGATAACTCTAAGTGTGTGTATAAAGGTAAACACTTTTAGATCTCACAAAAGATTCAACACACAACACATCAAAAACTTCTAAAACGTAGTTAGGGTTTTTCTTTTTATACTTGAAGTAAAACACTTAACCCTACACGTCAAACCGGTCTTGGGTTGAATTGGAAAATCTGTAGAAAAATAAATCTGCACGTGGTTCGATCGATCGAGTCTAATTTTCAATCGATTGAGCCTTGTAGATTTAGTTCAACAAATTCTGCAATCACTCGATTCCAATTTTACAAATAAACACACTTTGAGCAAGCCTAAACCTAGACTCTATGTTTAGATCATGGTTTGCTAACACATTACAAATTGAAGTTCTAATACATTTAGTTCATAAAGTCTTAGAATCTAACATCTAATATGCCAGAATATCTCACTAAATGTTACACAAACCATGGATACTTAAAACTATTAATGAAGAAAAGAGAACCAACATAAAAGCTATCAATTTTCCATATCCCTGACCCCCTCCTCAAAAGAACAAAAAGTTGAATAATAAAAGATAAATGGGCCCATCTATAAAAATTTCCTTGATGATTAATATATAATATGGTTTTTATAATTTAGAGTTCTATCATACAAACCGTTAAATTCTTCAATCAAATCCACATAGTATTGCATCTTATTGAGGCCTCAATGTGGGCCTTCTCCCAACAAACATGTTTTTATTAAAAAAATCAGTCTGTGCTTGTTTAAAAAGAGCCTCAATATCTAAGAAAGCATAGATAAAGTGGAATTAGGCTACCAGCCCCACCACAAAATATAGCTTCCATCCCAACCAAGATTTAAAAACTCTTCTACCTTGGCTCTCTTATAGTGAATAAAACAACTCATATAGCAACATCCATAAACACTTTCAATGATTGATACACAATTATCTACTACAATTCTTATTATATTCAATCAGATTTTCCAATTTCAGTCCAATCAGCCTAATCAATGGCCAATAGTTTGCACACTAAATGATTCATATATTCTTAACCATTTTACTTCACATAATAAACAACTTTCAAGCAGAACCAAACATGTTTAACAAGTACTGTAACCAGCACTAATATCATAATTAGCAAGCACTCTAAAAAGAGCTGGCGTCACTGATGAATAAACCCATACTAATTTATTAACCTCTAATCCCATAACAAGCAAAATTGACTTCCTCTTATTATAACAATTTACAGTCATTCACAAACATAAAAACAAAGAAGTTAGGAATTAACATACAAAAACAAAGAAATTAGGAAATGGTATTTATATATTTCAAACTTACCTTGAGAACAATGTATGGCTTCACTATTTAATCCTCTTAAACTCTTCTACGTTGTTAAAGCATCAATGTACCTGTCTACATATACAAGAGATTCAACTAAAAAGTTTTGTTCACAAAAAAAAATGTCAATTTAAAGATAATTAAAAGGCTATTTGAGGCATGACTTCTTAGAAGTGACCTTGGTTAAGAGATAAGATTATTAATGTACGCATCTTACATAGGTTGTGATTATCCAGAAATAAATAAATAAAGCAATTGCTAGTCAACCACCACATTGTACAGGATGCGTAAATGTCATATTTTCATTTTAAGATACATGATGCGTCAGTGTCATGTCAAGTGAATTGGTTTAGACACTTACATGGTCACTTCCTAGATATTGAGGCTAGAAATATGAGTGTGATTCTCTTAACCTTAAAAAATAAGGTTTTAATAACGTATACTATTAAGGCATATATTAGTAAACCATTTTAATAAAACTTTTTAAGAAAAAAATGATTAAATTTTTTGACAATTTTTTCAATTTTTTATAAAAAAATTCCTAAAAGGCATACATCAATCGAAACCTAAAAAATATAGACCTTTTTTAATAAACAAAGCCTATTTATGCAGAAATTACATACATGTCCGGTTTCTCAGTTTCATGGACTAGTGTTGCAGAAAATTCATGTATTGAGTGAGGTACAAATCGTTAACATCCAAATCAAACATCCTTGAGGACAATTGTTTCATCTCTCCAAGGCTTTTCTTTCTCTCTCTAACCAATGCTTTGTTTCTAAAGGAGCATTTTGTTTAGGGAATAATTTCTTTAGGCTGAGAATATTAGTAGACCTTGTTGGTTCTATGTGAATGTAGTTAGAGCATTAGTGTTGGTGGTGTTAAAAAGTCATATTACTATCATTAGAAATAGAAAGCAAACATAAGCAACAGGCTTGATCAGTACATACCGAGGGCAAATGTGACACAAGTCGGCGAGGATAATTCTTTTTGTTCTCGTAGAATATGTCAACGGCGCAGCAGTACCACCACGGAGTGAATGCCCAACAATCTGAAAATGACAAAATGAAAAACTAAGGCTAAATAAAATTATATATATGGAAACATGTATTGCATGAACTAATTCAATACAGTAATAAAAAACTTGGAATGTCTTTAATAATTGTGACTAACCTTATTCCAACGACTTTCCTGAAATGAGCTTGAAGGGCACAAGTCACTTAATTGTGGAAATTAAACTGTGGGTTTCCTCCGCAATGAGTCTATAGAGAAGAAAAATATTAAAAATAAGACAGATTATCTAGTGAAGTAAAAAGTAATGGGGTTTGTATCTAAAAAAAGAACAATAAGTTATGAATCTTAGTAAGCCAACTTTTAATCACACAAATTGAAAATGGAAATGGTTGGTATATATGTTCACTTAGTAATTTTTCTCAAATTTCATCAATGGAATTTAGATTCTGAAGAAGAGGGCCAAGAAACCATGGTGAAATGAATGCTCTTCATCATGAAAAACTAGTCGTAAGTATGATCATTACATTATCCTTTTAATAACATTGATGAATCAAATTATTAGCAGTTGTAATCATAGTTGGTATTACTTGTCAAACAGGCAGATTGACTTGATTATAAAGGGTTCTATAACTTACCACCCATCCTAACAGAGCCGAATCTTTGCCAATACCCAGAAAGCAATTTCTGATAAAATTGTGATCTTGGACTTGTGTAAAGTTTGTTTTCAGAACTGCCTACACAGTATTTTCTTGGGAAAAAGATGTAAACAACAGCAAGTAGTTGTTGAATACTAAAGAAAGTGCACACACTTCAGGTGAATGATGAAATTTCAGTCCATAGTGAAAAATTCTGAGCGACTCAATTCTATATCATTCAGTCCAAAAGAATTGAGGTTAGGAAAGAGTTTATTTTATGATCCGAGATTCAGCAGAAGGAAACACATAACACAGGAAAGTATGTAGACTTAAACTTTTAATGAGAAATTGAGTATTACCTTCTAAAGATAGAATCCTCCCAATGTTTCTATTGACGTATCTACACCATTAAAACATATTAAAGAAAAAAATTGAATCCAAGGTTAAAGAATAAAAATTCTTGGTTATAATTAAAAGAAGAAAACAATAGACAGATAATTATAAGAATAGGGACAACTAACCTTTGTCACATGCACAATAGCTAACACAAAGATAAATATGTGAACATGATGCAGTCTAGTAAGAGATAACAGTGAGACCTTTCCCTGGAAAAATGATGTAAACAACGCAAAACAGTAATAAGATATTTCAATTAATAAATGCATATGCAACCCTAGTTAACAAATTAGATTTTGTTTGCATTCCTAGAGAATTCTTTGAAGACCTTAATACCTTTATATGATGCTGAGTTCAGATATGCATGCTTATAAGTTATAACCCACAAAGGTCTCAACCGAAAAAAAATATATAAAAATAATAAAATAATAAAATAATAAAAAAAAATAATTGTAATGTTGAATTTAATTAACCATCTTGTTGGCTTTATTCCGTGCCAATTTGCTTGTAATTCAGCACTTAGTAATCCTGTATTTAGGTGGAAAACTTGTAAGGGTAGTGAGTGAGAGAGTGTGAAGAAATGCTCAAGAGTGTGCAAGAAAACAGAGTCTCGCGACTGGATCTCGCGGGTGAGTCGTGGCTTGCAAGTCGCCAAAAGTCTGCACACATGCCAAGCATGTCAGAAGTTGAAGAGTCGCGCCAGCTATCGCACTACAGGACAAAAGTTCTAGGCTGGCCAAGCCATTAGCTCGCGGCTTGAACTTGCGACTAAACCCAGTCGCGAGGTCAAGTCGCCAAAATGCCCTGTTTGGGAAAATCTGACGTTTCACATTCCTTTCTCATTATAGTATAAATACCCCTCATTCCCACAATATTGAGAGAGCTTCCAGAGAGAATTTTGTGAGAGAAACCCTAGAGAAATACAAGATTAATTCATCCACAATCTTAACCTTAGAGACTCTACAAATTCCTCTACTCTCTTCCTCTCTATTGTCATACCCTTGAGAGGTCTTTAGCCAAATCTTTATCTCACCACACCCACTTCTGTGAGAAGGTCTATTTGGTGTTGTTGGGAAGCAGTTAGGAAGGAACCAATTATATTGGTTGATGCTATGGTTTAGTAGCGGAATCCGGTAAGCTAAAGAAGAAATAGGTTCGGCGCAACCTCGATAGAGTAAGAAGCTTGGAGGGCTTAGGTACTTGGGTAGATTAGGCTTGGAGGGTCTTCTGCTGTTCATGTATCCCAACTACATTCTTTAGTGGATTATTTGACCGCTTGGAGGGCGGCGGAGAGGTTTTACGCCGAGGGCTTCAGTTTCCTCTTCGATAACACATCGTGTGTTGTCCGTGTGTTTGCATCTTCCTTCCCTTTATCTTCACCTTATATTTACTGCTGTGGATGTGTTTATATTTGGCTTAGATTAGTTATCAATTCTGTTATTGGCTTGATATCATGTTTCGCACATTAATTGTTTAATATAAAGCTTGAATTGGTAATTTTGTATTTGGGGTCCAAATGTTCAAAGGTATTATATACCCATTTTGAACTTTCAATAATAATAAAAAATTACATAATTCTGTCTACATTGAAAGATGTTGATCTACTCTATGCTTTAGCCTTATCTAAGTGTGTGTATCTATATAGCTCTCTCCTAGAGACTAGGGCCCATTTGGTTTAGAGGTTTCTCAGTTTTCATAACTCAAATTCAAAACCCATAACTCATAACTCAAACTCCACTATCACTCAAAAAATCCAACACTTTTGTTTGGTCACAAAACTTTGTCATGTATCTCAGTTTTTAACTTCACTTTTTGCCAAAATGATGGACGCACCCATTGACACTGCACAGAAGAATACGGTTGCTACCTGTGTCCCTTTTCTTTTCTGTTCTTCAAACCCAGCTTCACCGAAACCTAGCTCCACCACCACCAACGACAAACCCAGAAATCCACAACCACAACCACAACCACCACCACCACCACCAACAGCCCTCAACACAACCACAACCTCCACCAAAAAATCCGAATGAATCAAAAATCCAAACCCACCAACAGCCCTCAACCAAACCACAACCTCCACCAAAAAATCCAAGCCTCAAACCACCACAACCACAACAAAAAAACCCAAACCCAAATCCTTAGATCGGAGACCCAAACTCAGCCATCTCTACCATCACCGCTTGAAGAATAAAAAAAAAAAAAGCAGCTAAGAGAAGAAACCAGAGTGAAGAACAAAGAAAGAAAGAAAAGAAAAAAGAAAAGAAAGAAGAAACTAAGAGCAAAAACCCACCTGAAGAAGAAAAGAAACAAAAGAGAAAAAAGGAAAGAAAAAGAAAGAAGTAAAAGATCTGGCCTGGGCTCAGTCCGATCTCGAGGTACGCGTATCTCGAGGCTGATGAAGCTTCCAATCTCGAAGTTCGATCTCTAGTCTTGCTCTCTCTCTCTGATGCCACACAAAAAAGAGAAAGAGAGCTCTGGGTCAATGAGAAGAGAGAGCCCTGGGTAAAAGAAAAAAAAATTAAGAAGGAGAAGTGACAGAGAAGAACGGGTTGGAGAAAGATCAAGTAGTGATGGGACAATACAGAAGATGTGGGCTCCACAAGGTCTTCCATTTTACGAAATTGCCACTGAGTTTGAGTTTCAGAAACAGAAACAACATTTTCTTGTTTCCGGTATTCATCACTCTCACTTAACCCAAACTAAACTTGAGTGATGAAAACGGGGAAAGGAAATCAAGCCAAACACTTAGTTCTCAGTTGGTCCCACGCTATTCTCAGTTTGAGTGATGAGAATTGAGTCATATGACTCAAAACAGGGCTAATCCAAATAGGGCCTAGATCTCTAGTTTTTGCCCTCTCAACCCTACAAAAACGTACACTTGTAAAGTGATCATTACGTTAACAATTCTTTTCTTTTTCTTCTTCTTTTTGCTTTTCTTTGCCTCCAAAATTTTTAAGTGTATGTTTGAAATCCTTTAATTTTCAGTAGTTTATTTGTTAAATGTAAAGAAAAAAAAAAACACTAATTTTGGAGGTTTTTTTATTTTTTTCTAAATAAAATTGAGACTAAAAAAAAGTAAATAGGTATGTTTGCTATTGTCAAAGTCTTACATATGTATACATGACTAAAGTAAAAGAACAAATGTCTTTTCAAATTATTTGAACATATTATACACGTGCCATTCTCCTACTAACGATCTTATAACCACAATGTACCATCACTTTAGACCATAATTCAGACAAAGTATGAAACATTGAAACATTTACCAAATTTATTTTTGATTATGACGCAAAATTGGTATCATTGAATTTAGGCCAAATTGACTTCATGAATTATGAAGCTATCAAATTTCTCCATTAAGAAGCTTTTTAAAATGACGCCTTCACACACACGCTAGCACTTTGCACCATGCTCTGTAAAGTGAAAATCATGCACTCACAATTTTACTTGCACTCTAATGATGAGTTCACATTAAGGATGTGTTGGTTTGAGACGAAAATAGAGAAGATGGAAAATAAAAAGAGGAAAATAGAGTGGAAAATGTTGTTTTCCACTGTTTGGTTGGGGAAGGAAAATAGAGAGGAGAGAAAACCCGAGAGAAAATTTTCTCTCCCGAGCCCACATTTTTTATCCTCCCAAATCAGGAGGAAAATCTGAGAGGAAAAGTGCTTTCACAGCACTATTACACAAATACCCTCTCCCACCTACCCTTATTCATGACCTAATAACCCTCTCACCTACCCCACCTGATGACTTTTTGCCCACAAATCGTCCTTATCACTTTTTGCCTCTTCTCATCTTACCTTTGTAAAGTTATAATTTACAACTATGTGTTTTGTTGGCTTTTATTCCATGCCAAATTTTATTGTAATTATGTTCAATCTTTTATACCCTGTATTATTTATGGAATTTCATTGTAAAGGTTGTGTGAGAGAGAGAGTGTGTGTGAAGACTCAAGGCACAAAGACTAAAGTTGTTTTCGCAGGTAGCTCAAGACTAAGCATCCCGCGAAGTGGAGTATGTGCCCTGCACATGACTGGAATGCGAAGAGTCAGGACAGGATGGAGACAACTGTGTTTCGCGAATAGCTTGCGAGTAAGGCCTTCCCGTGAGACACCAGCGAAACATTTTGTTTTGCCAAACTGTACTATCTGATACACATTTTCTATACCCACACTATATATACCCACATTACTCACAAATGTTGAGGAGTACTTCTGAAAGAAAACTCTAGCCACAAACCTTGAGAGTTAGAAATTGTTATACCTACAATCCTCTACACAATTGCTTGTGGATTTTCCTTAACTCTTACCTCTCCATTTCTATACCATTGAGAGGTTGATAGCCCAAACACTTACCACACCCTTTCAGAGTGTCAAGTGAGGTTTTGGTACTATTGGGAAGCATTGAAAGAAGCCAGGCTTTGGCCGATGCAATTGAGCGTATTGCGAGATCCGGAAAGCTAGACAAAACACGGTTCCGAGAAGCCTTGTTGGAGTAGGAGCTTGGAGGGCTTAGGTACATCGGGTGATTAGGCTTGGAGGATCTCTTACTAGCCCATGTATCCCAACTAATTGTCTAATGGATCGATTACTGCTTGGAGGGCGACGGAAAAGTTTTTCGCTGAGTTCTTCGGTTTCCTTTTCGATAACACATCGGCGTGTTATCTTGTGTTTACATTCTTCTTCCCTACTCTTTTACCTTTCATTTTACTGCTGTGTTATAATGATTATGGGTTAGAGTAGCTTGTTTGTTTATCCACTCGCATTTACTCTATTTCGCACTTAGTATTAAGTTAGAGTAAAATCTATCGAGCTGTAACTTTAATTTGGGGGTCTAAACAGCTCTTGTGTTTTCAACACATTTTTTAGCTTTCAATTGGTATCAAAGCGAGTACACTCGCTGTGGTTTTATTACCTAAGTGTGATCCTAGACCCCTTGGCTTGCTATGGAAAATGATATGGCAAAGGCCAACAAGAAGCGTGGTAAAGGTGTTTGTGATAATAACTCTATAAGCATATTTGGAGACTGTCCCAATAATGAGCTTTTAGAGTTATTCAAATCAAAGAAACATGCTAGAATCTTTATACACATGCTGAAATCATTAGTTCATAGAAATCATGATATTCATAATAGCTTGTGTGAGTCAAATTCCTTAATTGATAAATATAGGAGGAATAGACATTTGTGTGATAAATTTGATGATCTGAAAAGAAAGTTTCACTCATCTATGAATGAAGTAAAGAAAGATGAGTCTTGCTTTGATGGTCAAGAATGCCTATCTCATGCTTGTCTTTTTGTTCATATCGCTTTGAAAGTGTTTAATTCATGTTTGTGGTATCTTGACAGCGGTTGTTCAAGACATATGACTGGAGATAAATCCTTGTTCAAAACCCTTAAAGTGAAGGAAGATGGTTTTGTGACATTTGGAGATGGTAGTCACTCTCAAGTTCTTGGAAAGGGAACTGTTGATATTCTGGGACTGCCTTTATTGACTGATGTGCTGTACATTAAAGGATTGAAAGTGAACTTGCTAAGTATCACTCAAATATGCAATGAAGACTTCTTAGTCCAGTTTTCAAAGAAAGGGTGTCTAATCCTAAATGAAGAAGGTTTTCAAGTTTTGAAGGGACTAAGGACAACTGACAATTGTTATGGGGTTATTCCTAAACTTGGCATAGCATGTTGAAGTGCTCGAGTGAATCTTTTGGAGTTATGGCATCAACGCCTTGGATATGCAAATTACAAGCAATTGGCAAAAGTCTCAAAGCTTAAAGCAGTGGTAGGTTTACCAAAGTTTGGGAAAATTGAGAAGAATATTTGTGGTCTATGTCAATTGGGAAAACAAACAAAGTTAAACCACCCTAAAGTAAATGTAGTTGCTATATCTCACTCTTTGGAGTTACTACATGTGGAAAGCGCATATTATGGTGGTAGTTGACGATTTCTAGAGATACTCTTGGGTGGAATTTCTTAGAGAGAAGTGAGAAACATGTGACAAGATGGAAAGGTTATGCAAGAGGCTACAGAATGAAAAGGGAGTTCCCATAGTCAAAATCAGAAATGATCATAGGAAGGAGTTTGAAAATGCAAAGTTTGAAACATTTTGCAATGAATATGGTATCAAGAAGGAATTTTTAGCTCCAAAGACTCCACAACAGAATGGGGTGATTGAAAGAAAGAACCGGGTGAATCAAGAGATGGCAAGAGTAATGTTACGCAACAAAAACATTCCACAGAAGTTTTGGGCTAAAGCAGTGAATACTTCGTGTCACATTGGGAATAGGATTTACTTCTAAGCAGGAACAAAGAAGACATCGTATGAAATTTGGAGAGAAAAGAAGCCGAAGGTGAAATATTTCCAAATATTTGGAAGCAAGTGTTACATTCTCAATGATAGGGAGAATCTTGGAAAATTTGATGCTAAGAGTGATGAAGTGATATTCTTAGGCTACTCCACAAATAGCCAAGCATATAGAGTGTACAATAAGCGCACTAAGACGGTGATGTAATCGATAAATGTGGTCATCGATGACACCATATCTAAAAAGGATATTGATGATGATGGTGAAAGACCAAACCTTAAAAAGAGTGAGGGTGATGACAACATGTCTCAAGGTGATGATGCTGAGAAAGAATCACCAGAAAAGGAGTCTACACCTCCAATATCAAGAAGGGAAACTAGATCAACACAAGGATCTTCAAGCCCACTCACCCCTCCGGAAGTTCAACCTCCAATCTCTCATGATGAGAAACCTTCCACTTCCAAAAGACCATTGTCAAGGGTAACTCTCAATCATCCCTCAAGAAATATCATTGGGAATGTAGATGAAGGACTTCATTTGAGAAAAGGACTGGCCTATAGTGTGAATCATGTGACGTACAACTGTTATCTTGCCCAATTTGAACCCAAGAAAGTGGAGGAAGCTTTGAAAGATTAGAATTGGATAGAGTCCATGCACCAAGAGTTGAATCAATTTGTTAGAAATGATGTATGAGAGTTGGTACCAAGACCCAAGGATACACATGTAATCGGCACCAAGCTGATCTTCAAGAACAAGACCGATAAAGATGGTGAAGTTGTCCAAAACAAGTCTAAATTGGTGGCTCAAGGATATACTCAAGTTGAAGGCATAGACTTTAATGAGTCATTTGCTCCAATTGCAAGACTAGAGTCAATCGAATTCTTCTCTCCATAGCATGTATTATGAACTTCAAGTTATATCAAATAGATGTGAAGAGTGCCTTCTTAAACGAGTTTTTAAACGAAGAAGTGTTTGTTGAGCAACCAAAGGGGTTTCAAGACCATCACTTTTCAGACCATGTGTTAAGGCTGAAGAAGGCATTATGTGGGCTGAAACAAGCACCAAGAGCTTGGTATGATCGCCTCACCACATACCTCTTGGATCATGGTTTCCAGAGAGGTCAAGCCGATCAAACTCTGTTTGTTAAAAGAGATGAGAGATCTCTCCTTGTTGCTCAAGTATATGTTGATAACATTGTCTTTGGATCCACAATCGATCACCTAGCACATGAATTTTCAGAAGAAATGAAAAGGGAGTTTGAGATAAGCATGGTAGGGGAAATAAAATACTTCCTAGGGCTTCAAGTGAAACAACGGAAAGATGAGATATTTATCTCTCAATAGAAATATGCCAAAAATCTTGTAAAAGGATTCGGCCTAAACTTTAAGAAACATACTTCCACTCCCATGAGTTCCTCAGCAAAACTAAGTCGTGATGCAGTCGGTGTAGAAGTGGATCCAACACTTTATCGAAGCATGATCGATAGTCTTCTCTATCTCACTGCGAGTAGACCGGACATCGCTTTCAATGTAGGAGTACGTGCTCGATTTCAGGCGGCACCCAAAGAGTCACACTTGACAGCAGTCAAACGAATTATCCGCTACATCAATGGCACATTTGACTATGGAATTTGGTATTCAAGAGATTTGAATGAGTGCTTAGTTGGATATTCTGATGCTGACTGGGTTGGGTGCATTGATGATAGGAAAAGCACTTCCAGTGGTTGTTTCTATCTTGGAAATAACTTGGTGTCATAGATAAGCAAAAAGCAAAATTCAATTTCTCTATCAACGGCTGAAGCTGAGTACATTGTAGCGGCGAGTTGCTGTGCACAATTGCTATGAATGAAAAAGCTTCTACATGATTATGGAATTACTCAAAACACTATGTGTGTATTCTGTGATAATACGAGTGCCATAAATTTGTCAAAAAATCCAGTTCAACACTCGAAATCAAAGCATATCGAGATCTGGTACTACTTCATTCGAGATTTAGTGGAGGAAAAGATTATGTATTTGGAGTTCATCAACACTGACAACTAGAAGGCAGACATATTTACTAAACCTCTTGATGGTCCGAGGTTTAAGTCTTTGCATAAGACCATTGGTGTCGGTATTATTCCTTGAACTCTATCTCTTGTGTGGACCTATTTTGCTCATTGTTGCATACCTAGTGTATAGGTCTCACATGTTTAGTTAGAGCATGTTTCTTTTACAAGTTTTGGTTTGTACCTGTTTTTGTTGATCTTACTTGTTTTGTTTTTTAGTGTATTCAAAAATTCAAAAACCCATAAAAATTGAAAAATTTTCAAAAAGTTTGATCGCTTGTGTTGTATATCACATGTGAGTTTGGCCTAGTACCTTTGTACTAATGGCGTAATGCATTTACAAGCTTAGCTTGATATGTATGCACATTTATCTTTGTGGGAGAAATCTTGAAAACTATGTGTGATTGTTGTAAATAGATCTTCAAGTTTGTCATGAATGATTGGTTAATAGTCTTGATGGTCTTGATACTTGCATAGACTTGTGCTTATATATTTTCTCACTTTTTTTTTTATGTTTTTTTCTTAAAGAGTTCACCAAATGTAAATCTCCAAATGAAAAGAGACAATGAACTGCAAAAGCTGTCACACATACTAGTATTTGACTAGGAAAAAGAGAAAGCGACATTTTAAATTGTAATGTATGGTGCTCAAAAAGCCAAAGGCTGTCTCTCAATGCTGAAATATCAAAAATTTCAAGCAGCGATCTCAAAAAGAGATGTATTAATCCAAAAAGGATCAAATGTTTTGACTTATGCAGAAGCCAAATGAAAAGCTTCTAATACTTGTAATCATTCTCTTGTGGGAGGTCATATATGTTCATTTCTATAATTGAGATAGACCACTTGACTTAGTATCAGTTGTGTATGACTTGATTGAATTGATCATTGAAGCTTCACTTTGGTCTAAGGACTATTCCACATTTAAGACTCACCCACAACACACAAGACTTTGATTCAATTAATGCTTATCTCATTTATGTGATTGTACATGTTCAAATGTGATGTGTATGCTCATTTACTTGTCAATCAAACCCAAAAAGATTTTTGAGTGTTTTATATGTTTTTGAAAGTGATTTTATACTTTCGTGCTTTTAGTTTTTGTTCAAAATGCATTTTTGTGTTTTTCTTCAAAAACTGGTTCAGAGGCTATTTCGCGAGAAGCTCGTGATTTAGAGCTTCCCGCGAAATGTGCTTAAGGGAAATTAGAAAGTCACATTTTCATACAGAGAGTCTCGCTACTGCCTCGCGAGTATTTTCCAACTAAAATCTTCTCGCGAAATGTT
Organism: Quercus glauca; assembly: GCA_023736055.1. Classification (NCBI taxonomy): domain Eukaryota; kingdom Viridiplantae; phylum Streptophyta; class Magnoliopsida; order Fagales; family Fagaceae; genus Quercus; species Quercus glauca. The sequence goes on from CM043318.1 coordinate 72,344,680, forward strand.
TTTAGGCAAAAAATGGAAATTTTTCAATTTCATACAGAGGCTATCGCGAGTGTGTCGCTACTAAAAGCTTCTCGCAAAAGCTTCAGTGTGTCTCACGACTAAAATCGCGACTGCCTAACCCGCGAAAGACACATATTTCCAGTTTTTATGTAGCAGATGTGACATTTTTTCAAAATCACTTCACTTCCCTCGCACTGCCTCTCTTGAACCCCCTTCAACCCAAATCTCATTTTCTTTCAAAAATCCATCTTTTTCAAGATTATCTCTGCTCAATCACTTCAAGGTATGTGTTTTTAACACTCTTTTCATCTTTTCTACTTAGATTATGCAGATTTTAGCTTAGGGTTTTGAAAATTGGGAATTTTCGAAAAAGGGGTTAGGGTTCTTATTTTTGTGAAAATTTTTGCAAAATTTTGATTGGGCTGAGTCCCATTTGCTATGTTTGTATCTGTGTTGGCCCCATGTGGTATTCTAATCATGTATTGAGGCAGATTTCATCCTGTTCATGCATTATTCATAAGTGTCGCTCACTGTTGCATGTTAGGTGTTTGATAGAATGTCCTAGTGACATTTTTGTGTTGTAGTGGACTCAAATGAGTTCCATTGCTTGGGTTACTCTTGATTGAACATGTGTAACATGTTTTGGTCAATGGGTGTGTGTTTTTACACACTTTGCCCAATTGTGCCTCAATGCCATGCCATGCATCACCTAGGCACACACTAGGCATCCTCTAGGCACACCCCATGCACCTTATGCTGCACTCACATGCATCAGATCATGCACACACATGCACAGTCACTTACTTCATGCATTATGCTTCTGTTTACATGTTTTTAACACTTTTAGCATGTTATTTTTAGTTTGTCATGCTCTGTTTTAAGTATTGTTACCTTTGTTTGGATTAACTTAAATCTAATCAAGTTTTGTGTTTTGTTTTATGTTTGTGCACATGTTTCTTTTCTGTTCTGTGTTCCCTTGTGCAAATGTCTCCTACCAAACATTTTGCAACCAAGAAATCCATAAAACGTGCTCGCACAGATTCTAACAACTTCAAGTCTATTGAGGCAGATTTGAAGTATAATGACTGCTACAAAAGAGCCACGATTATAATGGAAAGGGTCGTGAAATTGGATACCCTTAAGGACACCTTCATACTTGAGGTGTTCAAGGAAAGGACATGGACAAAGCTGCTGAATCCGATTGGAGTTGTATACTAGGAGATCGTAAAGGAATTCTTCTCAAATGCAAGTGTGGAAGGGGAACATATAGGCTGTTAGGTGAGACACAAAGAGTTTGTCATCACTAAGGAAAGCATTCAGGAGTTTGAATGTTCAATATGTGTGTAAAACACCCTTGAACGTTTAGACCCCAATTACAAATTTATCAATTCAAGCTTAATGTCAAACAATAAATGTGCGGAATATGAACATAAGCTAATAACCAAATTGATAAACAATCTAAACCATAACTAATCACAATCACAGCAGTAATTAAATGGTAAAGATAAAGGGAAGAGAGGTGCAAATACAAGGACAACACTCGATGTGTTATCGAAGAGAAAACTGAAGCCCTCGGCGTAAAACCTCTCCACCACCCTCAAAGCGGTCAATAATCCACTAGAAAATGTAGTTGGGATACATGAACAGCAATAGACCCTCCAAGCCTAATCTAACCAGTGTACCTAAGCCCTCCAAGCTTCTTGCTCCAATGAGGTTGCACCGAACCTTTTTCTTTTCTAGCTTACCGGATTCCGCTATAGCCCATAGCATCAACCAATATGAATTGGTCCCTTCCTAACTACTTCCCAAAGCACCAAATAAACCTTCTCACAGATATGGGTATGGTGAGAAAAGGATTTGGCCAAAAATCTCTCAAGGATGTATCAATGGAGAGGAAGAGAGTAGAGGAATTTGAAGAGTCTCTTAGGTGAAGATTGTGGATGAATCAATCTTGTTTTTCTCTAGGGTTTCTCTCTCTAAATTTTCTCTAGAAGCTCTCTACATTTCGTGGGTATAAGGGTCTATATATAGTGGTGTGTGTTTAGAATATGAAGATTCAGTTTTTCCCAACCAGGGTGGTCTGGCGAATTGGCCTTGCAACTGGTCTGAGTCACGAGTTTAAGCCGTGAGCTAACGGCCTGGCTAGCCTAGGACTTTTGTCCTGTAATGCGACAGCTGGCGTGACTCTTTAGCTCCCCTGCATACTTCACACGTGTGCTGCAATTGGCAGCTTGTCAGTCGCGAGTCAGCCGTAAGTCCCAACCACGAGTCTCTGCATTCTTACACAATCTTGAGCATTTCTTCACACTCTCTCACACACTACCTTTATATGAATCCCACCTAAATACAGAGTTACTAATTGCTAAAATACAAGCAAATTTGGCACGGAATAAATCCAACAAGATGGTTGATTAAATTCAATCTTACAGAGTTCTTAGAAGTTCATCCTCCCTCACATTACAGTCCAATATGAGGATCGCTTGGACTCTATTGAGGAGATGGTGTTGACTCTTGGTGGTACACTTAAGAAGATCTCCATGAACACAATTCCGTTCAGTTCGGAGATGAAGACCTTAGCTTATGTGATGATTCATAATTTGTAATCGGTCACCAACCTCACAACATTGTCCGCTCCGAGGACAATCTTCTTGTATGATCTCTTTACTCACAAGGGAGATTGATATATGTGGACACATCTTCCATCTATTGAAGAAAAGCATGAGAAGCAGAATACCAGAACAGTCACGCTATTCCCCTCACTCATAATGGGCCTCATTGCAAAATCAAGGCTTAAACTTCCAAGTGGCCTCACTGTGGTTTAGAAGGACTATCCTATTGGTGCACACACAGTGACTAGGAGCACAGCTCACATCAAAGGCTCCAAAACAAGTGTGCATACGATACCACGGGTCATGTTAAGGAGGAGGGAGGAGATACAGAGGAGGAGACTGATAGATTCACTTCTATCCTAGAAACTTCAGCACAGCCATCCTCTTCAGCACTTACACGAGGACCCAACAGACTTGATCGCTTTCTTGCTAGAGTGGACCAGCTATATACTTTGCTAGACTCCTGTGTGCAGTACACTACGGACCATTTTGCTTATGTCCAGGGTCAAATCACTGCCTTATCCTCTCAAATCGATGATTTGTCAGTCAACCAGGGTTCAGATTCAGAGTCTAATCAATTCTAGCCTCTTTGGCCATTCCGATCAAAAATGGGGAGAAAATTTTGAGGGAGAGCTTGCACTGTTAAGGGGGAGCATAGCTTAGACCTTAGATACATTGGTTCAGTACATTGGTTCATTCAAGCAGTTTAGCTTTATTTATGTTTGGTTTAAACTATTTTAGTGTTTATAACTCCTGTTTATATTTTTTTTATTGTTTTCTTTTAAAGCTTTAGTACTTTGTTTTTAATTTCAGTTTATATTCTGTTGTTTGTGTTTATCTCAATGCTTTGTCGCATTTTTTTAGTACTTTTAGATGTTGATTATATATCTTGAGTACCTCACTCTTGTACCCTAGTAGGATCTTGTTTCCTAGATGCAAATACTTCGAGTATTTTGCATTGGTTGAGTGTTGGATATGCAATTGATCATTGTGATTGGTCTTCATTGCATTGCATGTCCGGATGAGCATTTACTTGTTAAATTTTCATTGTATTCATTCTTTAATGACTAATCTTGTTTGATCAAGCTATGCTCACATGATATATTGTGTTTACAAACTTGATCACATTTTACTTGTTCATGTACGTACCTTGTGTTCAACCTATCATAAGCTTAATGAAAATTTTGTTTGTATGCAAGTGTTTCAGGTTACAGGTATATGCGTGCAAGTGCTTCACAGCTTCTAGATTAGGTGAGAGTGAGTTTGCCACTGTTCCCAAACTCACGTTTAAATCTAGAGTCTGTTTTAAGGGTTTTGTCACGGAATAGCCAAAGGGGGAGATTGTAAAGTTGTAATTTACAACTATGTGTTTTGTTGGCTTTTATTCCGTGCTAAATTTGATTGTAATTATGTTCATTCTTTTATACCCTATATTATTTGTGGGATTTCATTGTAAGGGTTGTGTGAAAGAGAGAGAGTGTGTGAAGACTCAAGGCATGAAAACTAAAGTTATTTTCGCAGGTAGCTCACAACTAAGCAACTCGTGAAGTGAAGTATGTGCCCTGCATATGACTGGAATGCGAAGAGTCAGGACAAGATGGAGGTAGCTGTGTTTCGCGAGTAGTTCACGGGTAAGGCCTTCCCACGAGACACCCGCGAAACATTCTGTTTTGCCAAACTGTACTATCTGATACACACTTTTTGTACTCACACTATATATACCCACATTACCCACAAATGTTGAGGAGTACTTCTGAAAGAAAACCCTAGCCACAAATCTTAAGAGTTAGAGATTGTTATACCCACAATCCTCTACACAATTGCTTGTGGATTTTCCTCAACTCCTACCTCTCCATTTCCATACCATTGAGAGGTTGATAGTCCAAACACTTACCACACCCTTTCAGAGTGTCAAGTGAGGTTTTGGTGGTGTTGGGAAGCATTGAAAGAAGCCAGGCTTTGACTGATGCAATCGATCATATTGCGAGATCCAGAGAGCTAGACAAGACACGATTCCAAGAAGCCTTATTGGAGTAGGAGCTTGGAGGGCTTAGGTACATTGGGTAGATTAGTCTTGGAGGGTCTCTTACTAACCCATGTATCCCAACTGATTGTCTAGTGGATCGATTACTGCTTGGAGGGCGGCAGAGAGGTTTTTCGCTGAGTTCTTCGGTTTCCTCTTCGATAACACATCGGCGTGTTATCTTGTGTTTGCATTCTTCTTCCCTACTATTTTACCTTTCATTTTACTACTATGTTATAATGATTATGGGTTAGAATAACTTGTTTGTTTATTCACTCGCATTTACTCTATTCCGCACTTAGTATTAAGTTAGAGTAAAATCTATCGAATCGTAACTTTAATTTGGGGATCTAAACAGCTCTTGTGTTTTCAATACATTTTCAAGCTTTCAACCTTCACCAACGTCCAGTAGTCCAGGTTCTTTTTTTTTTTTTTTTCAACGTAACCTGAATGTGGGCTAACTGTAGTGTAAATTTGCTAACCACCTTTTTTCTGGTTACAAAATCCTTTGCCTAATTAAATTTATATGTACACTATTGAAATTTTTACATTATAATAATATAATAATAATATAAATTTATATATATGATGTAGTAAATTTTATATTATTTAATGAGTACAAATAAATCTATTTCTTACATATTATGTAACAAAGGTATAATAGTCAATTTATATAAATTACATTTTCTATCCTTCCTTTTTTCTCTCCAACCAAGCAAAAGAGTTTTCCACCCTCCCATTTTTTCACCCCTCCAACCAAATACACAAGAGGGAAAACTAAATATTTTCCATCGTCCTACTTTTCTATCCTCCCACAATTTTTTATCCTCCCACTTTTTCACTCCTCCAACCAAACGGACCCTGAAGATTTATCTCTGTGCCAACTAGGACAAACATTATTTTTTTTTAAATTAAAAAAATAAAAGCAGACACAACAACAGACAAAGAAGTTGCAGAAAATATCAGTTAAAAAAAGAAAAGTGAAACTCATTTTTATCAGCCTGACAGCCTTTTTGTTTTAATCTTAGGAGCATTGAAAAAAAAAATGCATTTATATCACTAAAAGCTCACTTTATTTGTTTTATATAATCACATTAGTTATCAACACACTTTACATCTCTTTTTTTTTTTTTTTTTATAATTTTACGATTCATCTTATAAAAATAATACTACGATTCAACACACATGTGATACGTTTGCATTTTCCACACCTACCATTATACAAATCAAGCTTACAACAAAAGCAAAATAAAATAGAATAAAGCATAAAACTGAAAAAGAAAAGAAAGTATAGTCCAAAACAGTTTCTCCTCAGCATTACATATATCAATGCCAAGAGCTGTAAAAACAATCTGTAACAGCAATAAGAGGCATAAGTATATATTAATCTTTTTTTATTTTATTTTTTTGAGAAAGAAACCACATTCATTTAATCATAATAATAAGGAATCCTGATACAAAGCTTCCAATGCAGGTGGGGGAGAATCCTCCAACCAAAACAAATCAAATTCTAACTCTCTAGCATACTACGCAAGAGCATACGCTACCCTATTACCTCCCCTCCTAATCTTACTAGTTTTAACCCACTGTAAACCAGCCATTAAATGGCGGATATCATCAACCACATAACCAAAGAATGAATAGTTGGCCACATTTGAAGAAATAGCTTGCATCACATTGGTATTATCTCCCTCAATCATTATTCTAGTGAAACCAGCATCCACAGCAAATTCAAGAGATCTTCTACACGCCAAAAGTTCAGCTTCCTCACTTGTTTCAATCCTCGGCCCAATAGCAAACATACCAGCCATAACTTCACCCCTCTCATTTCAAATTATTGCTCCTATACCAGATTTCTCCATACCTGAAAAAATTGCTGCATCAAAGTTCAGCTTATATACCATTGATGGAGGTGGCTGCCATACTTCACCAATTGGTTGCTCCATTGGACTCACTGTTAAATGCACTTGAGCTTGCTAAAATTTCTGCAAAAACTCCTCAGCTCTCTTGTTCAGACTGGTTGGGTTCTTTAGCTGTCCCCCATACAATACACAGTTACATTGGTTCCATATGATCCAACTTTGCACCCAAAACAGCTCCAGTTCTTCAGTTGATAGCCGATCCACAAGATACTCGACCAGCTGTAGGACATCATGGAAAACTAAATTTCCTTTCTGCAGTTTCGATATACCCCCAGCCCACACGTCAGTTACAGCAGCACAGCCCCATAACGCGTGAATAGCTATCTCCACCTCCCTTGTACAGATAGGACATTTGTCTTCAGTGATGATCCTTCTCTTCACTAGATTGATTCTTATAGGTAAAATACCATTACATGCCCTCCAACAGAAAATTTTTATTTTATTTGGAATATTCAGCCTCCACAGGACCAGCCAAATAAATCTTCCAACACAGCCCCCTGAAGATTCAGCCCGATTCCCATTACCTCTCATACATCTTGCTACCTTGTATGTGGACTTTACAGTGAATTTTCCATTTTTATTATGCAGCCAACTGATTGAATCAAGAACAACCCTTCTGCTCAGCGGAATTTTGGTAATTGCATCAGCATCTTCTCTATGGAACAAATCCATGATCACATCCCTTCTCCATTCATGCAAATCCGAATCAATTAATTCTGATACAGCCATCTCATCAACCAGTTCATTAGTTGGGTGAAGAACTTTATTTGTGGGGTAATTGGGAATCCATTTATCCCCTAACACACTTATTGAAGACCCATTACCCACCCTCCAACAATAACCCGATCTAATAATGGGAATTGCAGCCACTAAACTCCTCCACACATAAGAACATCCAAGAGAATCTTTAGCATCAAGAAAAGAGGACCGAGGAAAATATCAAGCTTTGAAGCACTTGTATAGCAATGAATCATTGCCTTGAATCATTCTCCACCCTTGTTTAGCTAACATTGCTAAGTTAAAATCTCTCAAATCTCTAAACCCCATTCCTCCCTCCATCTTTGAAGTTGAGAGCTTATCCCAATTCGTCCAATGAATCTTTCTTTCATTGCCTACTTGGCCCCACCAAAACTGGGCACATAAGCTGTCTAGTTCATCACATAATTTCATAGGAAGTTGGAAGACGCTCATAGTATACGTCAGTATAGATTGAGCAATTGCCTTGATGAGAATTTCTTTCCCAGCTCTAGATAATAGCATTCATTTCCAACCTTGCAGCTTCTTCCAAATTCTGTCTTTCAAATAAGAAAAGGTGTGGTACTTGGCTCTTCCAATCAAAGTTGGCAGCCCTAAATAAGACTCAAATTTCATCACCTCCTTGACACCTAAAATATGCAACATTTGTTGCTTCTGAACTTCATTTGTGTTAGTGCTAAAATAAACAGAGGACTTCTCCAAATTTATGCTTTGGCCTGAAGCGTTTGCATATGTTTGGAGAATCTCCACAATAGCCTCCCCTTCATTCTGTATAGCCTGACAAAACAACAAAGAATCATCTGCAAACAATAAGTTAGTAACTCTGGGTGCTCCTCTGCAAATAGAGACTCCTTTAATCCTCCCTTCCAATTCTGCTTTTGCCAATAAAGCTGTAAAGCCTTCTGCACATAACAGAAACAGGTATGGTGACAATGGGTCTCCTTGTCTTATTCCCCGTGAGGGGTGTACCATACCATAGGGTTTGCCATTCACCAATATAGAGAAGGATGCTGTGGTGACACAACTCATCACTCGCTCTATCCATTGTGTTGGGAAATCCATTTTCTCCATTATCCCCTGAAGAAATTGCCACTCCACCCGGTCATAAGCCTTGCTGATATCTAACTTTAATGCCATAGATCCTTTCTTGCCCTTCTTCCTAGCATGCATTGTATGTAGTGTTTCATAGGCCACCAAAACATTGTCTGTGATCAATCTTCCTGGTACAAAAACACTTTGTGTGGGAAAGATAATCTGTGGGAGTACCTGTTTCAATCTGTTTGCCAAGACTTTGGAAATAATCTTGTAAATCACATTACATAAACTTATTGGCCTAAAGTCAGACATTTTTTCTAGGTCTTTTAATTTAGGAATAAGAACAATATTTGTGTGATTTATTTCAGGTAACATATTTCCATTATTCAAAAAATCCAATACAGCCCTAATAACATCAGTACCAACTACATGCCAGAATTTTTGATAGAAAAGGGCATTCATACTATCGGGTCCTGGGGCCTTGGTAGGTCCCATTTGAAATAAGGCCACTCTGACTTCATCAGCAGTAAACTCACTAGATAAGACCTCCTTCATATCTTCAGTCACCCTTGTATGAACAGCATTCAAGCACTCCTCCATCTGATCACCAGCTCCAACATGAAATAAAGTGTGAAAATAATCTGAAGCTACCCCCACCACATCTTCTATTTCCTCAACCCACTGCCCTTGATCATTTTTTATCCCCCTGATGTGATTCTTCCTCCTTCTCTGTGTAGCTTTGGAGTGAAAAAATTTTGTGTTTTTATCCCCATGCTTCAACCAAGAAACTCTAGACCGTTGAGCCCAATAAATTTCTTGTTTTTGGAGAAGCTCATCCATCCTTTTGCTTAAATCCAAAAACTCGGCCTTGCTGGTTTCAGAAATTTCTTCCTCATTCAATCGATCCAATCTTTTTTAAGTCTCTTTGATAGCTTCAACATTCGGATTAGTCCATGCCGAACCCCAACTCAATAATTCTGCTCCACACCTCTGAATTTTTTGCTTGACGGACTCAAGGCCGTGGGAAACACTATTGTCTCTACCCCATGCCTCTCTAACCATGTCTTCACAGTCAGCTTTCAACAACCAAGACTCCTCAAACTTGAAACGTTTCTCCCTTCGCTGCCTTTGATGATTAAAAGCTTGAACTTGCAACAATAGTGGAAGGTGATCTGATGCATGGGTTGATAAGTGTGTAACTCTGCTCACTGGGAACTTCCTTAGCCAAGCTTCATTGGCCACACCTCTATCCAACCTGATTTTTGTATTTGCGTCTCCCGGTCTCTTGTTATTCCATGTAAATGGATACCCCTTGAATCCAAGGTCTTGCAGCTGGCAAGACTCCAAAGCTTCCTGGAATGCATCAAGCTATGAAGTTAGTGGTGGCCTTCTACTTTTCTTCTCCGAAGCATGTAGAAAAGCATTAACGTCCCCAATAATCATCCAAGGTCCCTCTACAAAGGTCTTCAAATGTTCCAAAAATCTCCAAGATTTCTCTTTCTGTTGTGCCTCCGGCCATCCATAAAACCCAGTCAAGAACCATCTAAACCCATCCTCTTCAGTTACCACTGCTAAAACATGGTTTGCAGTATAATTAACAATCTCCAAATTGATAGTATTCTTCCATAAAAAAGCTAATCCTCCCCCAGCATTAGGGTGCTTAACAAAAATCTTATTATTGAAAGGCAAATCACTGTACAAATTCTCAAATCCATCCTTGTCCAGTCTTGTTTCCATGAGAAAATAGACTGTGGGAGCTTGTTCCCTCACAATTTTGCGAAGGCTTCTACCTATCCAAGGGTTCCCAAGCCCTTGACAGTTCCAACTTATCAGCCTCATTGCTCCCGGCAAGGGTGGCTGTCCACCCCTGCTGATATATCAACAAGATTATCTTCCTCATCTAGTTTTCTTCCTCTTTTAGCTTCATGTTCCTCAACCTGTCCACTACTAGTCTCCCTAACATCCCTCTTCCCAAGTGATGACAATGTGATTGCTCTAGTTAAGCCCCCAAGCCCAAAATCCATCCTATTAATACGGGTCCAAGTAGTTTTGGGCCTAGTAGTTGATAGCCCAAATTCCTCTGTGGGTTTGTCAACATCAATTAAAGATTTATTGTAAATCTCAGCCTCCCTAATATCTGTCTACCCTACCTCTACGTTGGACCCCATTAATTCCTCCACACAACCCGTATGAGAATCAGCATTACTCTTCAAACTTGGCATTAAATTCGGAGTGGGGCACACACTCTCAGACTCCACTTGATTCACGTTTGCATGGTCAAATGACTCAAATCCCTTTGCATGCTTAATTCCCGCCTCTACTTCCGCTTCAACTCCCACTTTCACGGAATTATCCTCATCGTGTGCATTAGGGTTTCTAGAATTTTCTACTGCCTCCATCACCTTCAAGCTAGGAATCATCTGAACAGGCTGCTGCATAGAACCACCACCTCCACCCTTCTCCGAACTGGGTTTATTGTTGGAATATGGCCTGGTTGAAGCCCTTGCTCGTCCCCCTGCTACCTTAAGAAACTCGCCATACTGGTACTCTATACTTCCACCATTCTTCTCCACTGCATAGTGTGCTGCACAATGCTTTAGATCATGCCCTAATATCCCATAGTAATGGCAGAAAATAGGAAGTCTCTCATACTTAAAATCCACCTAATACCTCTCTCTATCCATCCCAACAATAAACCCACCTCTCCTAAGGGGTTTCGTAATTGGTAAAGCCACTCTAACCTGCATAAAAAAATTAACATCATCCTTCCTTTTTTTCCATTCAACTTCTTCCACAACTCCCAGACGCCCACCAACTTCCTTAGCAACCTGAGGAGAAATCATGTCGAACGGCGCACCCCATATTTGGACCCAAAGAGACGCAATCACCATTCTAATGTTTCCTACAGTCATTCCCTTCATCGTTGCAACATGAGAAGCTGATTGTCAAAAGACCATGGTCCACCTCTCAAAATCCTATCCATCTCAAATTCGGATTGGAATTTAAATTGGAACAAATTCGGCCCTACTTCTGAAATTTCCAAAGCATCATCAACTCCCCAAGCCCTCCATATCGTATTCTTTGCTGCCATCTTGTTAAAGGGCTTGCATGTTAAAAATTTCCCTATCAAACTCAGATTGCAACTCTCAAGCACTTCTAATCTTCCTTCATCAGATATCTCAATAACTTCTTCCTCTTTCGAGGTTAACTTCATCTTCTCCATGTTGTCTGCCATCTCGTTAGCCATATCTATATATTACTAAAAGCTGAAGCGTAGAATTTAATTCTGCTGCTCTCACGTTGCACCACATCAGCTGCCACGTCATTTTCTTTATTAAAAAAAAATAATTTTTCCTTCAATTTTTAATTGGTTTTTACAATTTGCAACCCTATAAATCCCAGCCCTATAATTACAGCCCACTACTTATTTATTTACTCCCACTATCTATTTATTTAATTCCACTATCTATTTAATTTAGCCTATCTTATATTTATTTAGTTCCACAAGAGAAAAGAAAAAAAAAATGAAAAAGGAAAAAAAGACTTAAAAATGTTGGTATGGTAATTGCACAGTCATCAATAGACTTAAACATCTTTGAACGTAAGAATTGGGTAACGTAGAGGGAAGCTTAAAGGGCTGAAAAAGGAAAAAAAAAAAAAAGGTACGTTCAAGGTCGTTTGGAAGAAAGAAAAAAGGGAAAAAAAAAAAAAAAAAGGGAAGCGTTAAGGTTTTGCATTTAAGGTTTTGAAATATTGAGTTCAGGGTCTTGTAATATGTAACGTAGAGGAAAGCTTAAAGGGAGGAAAAAGAAAAAAAAAAAAAAAAAAACATTGAAGCGTTCAGGTATTGTGTGAGAAAACAGAGAGTTTGTTCAAGTATTGTGTGAGAAAACAAAGAGTTTGAAAGCTACTCATCTTCCTGCTCTACTGTTTCTCAGTAACGGCTGCCTATCTGATTTCCTTCCTCCCTTTATTCCTTTTCACACAGTTTATAAATACTGACAGAATCTCCCTGCTTTGGTTGAGGTATCTCTACATCTCAATTCTTTTTTTTTTGGTGCAAAACTTTTATTCTCTGTTTCAATTTTTTTTTTGGTGCAAAACTTTTATGCTTTGTTTATATTAATATGAGACGCTTTTTTTTCTTTTGTTTGTGTTTGTGTTTATATTAGATGAGCATCCTTGGCATGCCATTGATGTGTTTGTGAGATTGCCTGAATGACGTTTCAATAGTGCTACAATTTTACTGCCAAAAAAACTATTTTATTTTACCTTGGTTTATTTGGAAATATCTCAGGTGTCATTTTTTTAATGTGTTGTGGCTTATTGGAAGAATGTAAGACTCTAAAGTAGTGAAGTATAAAGTGTTGGTGGCACAGCTCATCCATTCCAAGGGGATTTAAAGGTGAGTTTTCATCTCTCTCAATTATTTATATTCCATGACTGAGGAAAGTAGTTTGGTAGTGGTATATTGGAGTTTGAGTGGTTGTTAGGAGTGGGTATGGCCGGATTTTGGCTTGATCAATTGGTATATTGGAGTTTGGTAGTGGTACATTGAAATGTCTTTAATTTAAATCAAGTTTTGGGCCTGATTTTTTGAGGGGAAAAAAAAAACCTGATTGTTATCAATGCATTAATCATATATGTACCCCACATCTACATGACTTCTAAATCCCAATTATAAGATATGAATCCAATTATTAATTTTGTTGATGTTGAAATAGTTTAGGGTGCATATCAAATATATGATGCATTTATCTTCACATCTGACCAAAAGCATCAGCCAACTATGATCCTATGCTAACACATGATATGTGTGTCGGTGAGAATCAAAAGTCACAGCAAAGTCACAACAAACCACTCCTTAATTCTTTAGTCAATTGTACTCAAAATTAAGGGTAGTAATTAAAGATATCAATGCCTATTTTCTGTCTCTGGTCTAATCCCATGACTGTCTATCCTGGCCCATGGCCAGTTTTAATCTATAATCTATGAAAGAACATTACAATCCCTACTTTCCCTTCAATCTAAAGACATACAAATACATTTATCATACAACTTTAAAAATATTCAAGGAATACCTGCCTAGAGACTTTTATCCAATGACCCTGTGACTGCCTCCTCATATGTTTTTGCACAGGTAGCACTGATAGCATCATTATTGGAAAATAGAATCTCTTTGTTGTCACCATCTATGTTGTTGTACATAATCTTAGCAATATGTAATTTCTCAACTAGAATTGTGTTCTCCTTTGTTAAATTATTTAGCTGCACATTCAAGGATCTACTGTCCCAATGAGAAATATAGATATCATGAATCCAGAGTAAGCTTTAGCATGTACATATGGATTCATTGAATAATACTACTTCAAACTCTTTATCACTTACATATTTGTTTACCACAGAGAAATCAAAATAAGAATTACTCTCTGGGGACCAACATCGAATGAAATTGAGGACAATTTTTACACCGACAATCCAGGACCCTTTGTCATAATAGTGACATCTACTATTGTCAAAACATTTAGAGGTAATAACTTCTTTTAAACATATCTTCTCTTTTACATAATTAACATATTTTTATCAAATACAGGGGAACACTATTTGTCATCTACTAGTGCAACAAAAGTGTACATCAATTTAGAAATACCTGAAACTACAACATTGATTGATAGGTATTTAGATTTTCCATACCATACTTTTATTCTAATTTATTATTTTAAAAATAATCTTGATACTTTTATTTAGTACAATACAATCTTCATATCAAATAATTATTCGCTATGTTTTTATTTAAATCTTCTACCATCAAAGAAATGTGGAAAAAACTAAAATTGAAGGCATTCCTCTACAATTCAAGCAAGAAATATCAGTTGAAAAAAGAATCACACAAAATAGAAGAACAATCAAGCAAATAACATCCTTGGAATGGACGTCAGATGATCAGGTAATCAACTTTTTTTCCCAATAACGTTAGACCAATAATATATTTAGTTCTCAATAAGCTAAACACTAAATACATTTCTTTTTTTTTTCTTTTATATTGTAGGAAAATGTCTTCACATGCCTTGCAACAATTGAAAATATTGAAAAAAACTTTGGATGATACTATATCGGATGCGCAAAGTGCAACAAAAAAGTTAAATCTGAAAACGATTTTTGGTGCAGCCATTGCAAAAGTAACTCTAATTTTCCAATTCCAAGGTAAAATATAAATTACCAATTTTAGAATCATTCAATATATGTAAACATAAAACAAAAAATATATATATTCATCAAAAAAAAAAAATGAAACAAATTATATATTTATACATGCAGGTATAGAATTCAACTCAACGTTGATGATGGAACAGAGCATGCCGTATTTATTTTGTTTGACAAGGAAGCTGAAAAATTACTTCACACAACAGCAAGAGAACTATCAAACAAATATGCAACTGTAAGAGCATACAATTAGCATATATAATCTTTCGTTTAATTTGAAAAGAATATACAAAATTACATTTAATATTTTATCAGATGAATGCAAATTCCACCCTACCAAATGAAATAGAGAAGCTCATTGGAAAAACATTTGTGTTCCAACTAAAGCTTAACAACTATAATTGGAAGGAAGGATGGGAATTATATACAATTGAAAAGGTGTTTGACAATATTTCAAATGACGAAACGGCAATGAAACTTGATCATATCACAACAGTAAGCTGTCAACTATTAAAAACTTAAGCCTATTTGCAAATCCAAATATTATGTTTTAAACCACATATTGTGTTTTAGGAACCACTGCAAAATGATGAAATCAAGGAAGCTCCAGATCAGACTTCTGACAAAAACACATTTCAAATATTTGATACAAAACCATCCACATGCGCAAATAATGATCCAGCTGACCCACCCAAAAAAAAAACCAAATGATGATATCACAACAGTAAGCTTTCTACTTCTACATTTATTTGCAAATTCATTCAAAAAAAAAATCTACTATGTACTTTAATAAACATTCTTTGGTGTAGGAAGCATTGGTGAATTATGAAGTCAAGAAAAAGGCATTCCAAACTTCTGACAAAAACAAATTTGAAGTACTGGATACAAAACCATTAACAAGCACAAATAATGATGAAAAAATATCAAAACAAGAACACAATAATGGTGCCATCCCATCAATGAGCTTTGCCTCTAATGTTGAAGATGTGGAACCAAGTGATGATAACATGTTCCTTCGAGATCTAATCAATCGTCGAAAAGCTACAACACACAAGTCGTCAAAAAAGAAGAAGCTACAACACACAAGTCGTCAAAAAAGAAGAAGCTTCAAAGACGCAAATGATATTGGACTTTTACATTTTCTTCCCTTTATGAACTTATTTCAAGGTTCTATTATATCTTCATATTGTCCCAAAAAAGTCAAATAAAAGACTTTGCTTCATTAATAATAAAAGTTTTTTATTTATTTATTTTTTTTAATACAAGATAGAATTTCTACTCTAGCCTAATCTCAGTATATATGTGTGTAAAACTCCCTCTTGGAGACTTCAACCCCGCCCTTGCACCCCACAACCCACAAGCATTTATACTTGTGGAGTGACCACCGCACCAAGGATGCGCAATTGTAATAATAAAAGTTTTTTGGAAAATCAAATTGGTGTCCAATTAAGCACAACCATTAATAAAATCAATACCACCCACCACCTATAGCTACTTCTATTACATGAAATTCATTCATTTAAGTTTAATTACAAAGTGACCTTATGTTTCCAAAGAACATAATACAATAAAATTTCATCATCCTATTTATAATACTAATATCTATCTTTAAAGGAATACAATATTTTTTACAAATTCACACAAGCTGGAATATTTCTTCAGGTACTATGGCATATTTCATGTTATCCACCAGTTATTTCAAATGATCTTTTACTATAATGACAGTTAGTAAATGATGGTTGGAATGCACTATGGAGTCACGTCAGCAGCTATGGTGTCTATCTTTCAATATGAAATTTTACTGAATTACATTCCCACGATACAAAAGAATTTAAATAAAATATGTTCCAAATACTCTAGACCCACATGATATTCAAATTTTGAGATAACTGTTGTTGACTACACATATTTTTTACATAGGCTGCCAGTGGACTCTAATTATCACAATTGGGTATTATCTTAAAAACATCCTCTTTCTTTTTGTATCATTGTATGCAAGTTTGTAATTTTTTTTTTTTTTCTGAATAATTTCAGTTTCCTACAAAAAATTCTACATCTAAATAACTACCATAACAACTGGTACATTCCCACAAATATTTAATTTCTATTCAACCATTGTTTTAAAATTGACAAAATATCTCTTTATCGCTTTCATAGTTTCTCTTATTTATATTCAATATTTTTTCTGTTCCTATGACGACACTTTATTATTAGACAAAACATTAGGCACTTATATTAAAAAAATATATTACTACGGTCTCAAAAAAAAAAATTATAAAGGGAAGGAAGAATCACTTTTGCCACATACCATGACCATCAGTCATGTAGTAAACCAATAAGTGAAATGGTACCTTCTTTGGTTGTAAGAATAACGTGTGAGAGGATTTTACATATTCATGTATTTCATTTTTATATTTAACAAGTTCATCTACTTAATTTAGACATTAATAACTAGACAATTAAATAATAATTCATACAAAATTAAAAACAACAAAAATTGTCTATACATATTCATCATGGATGGTTTTAAATTTACATTTAACTTTGCATTTATGTATTCTTATGCTTTAATTTACATATTTATAACTAAACAATGAAAATTATGAAGAAAATAATTGTGGCAGTTCTTTTTTCTACTCTTTAAAAAGTCACAAATTTTCAGTTTTTTTTTATTATTAATGATTTCAGTTTGCTTTGCTATTGCATCGACTCATAACAAATATGACTTTAATTTTGTTTAATGATTCCCAAATGATGAATTCATGAATTAAATAGAAATAAATAATAGGGAATTAAGTATCAAGTTTGTGGTTTAAGAAGGTTGGACGTACTACCTTATAACATGTGATATAGCGATGGTAGCATCACCAAAAATTGTAAACAGGTTGCCCATTGCTCTAGGGTATGTGATGTCTATATTTATTTTTATAAAATAAAGTTTAATAAAAAATTACTTTAAATTTCATTTAATTTATTCTTTTTCTCTAGAAAAATTTTATATGACACAAGTGTATAAGACACCTTTATTACTAGGCTCCAAGACGTGAAGCCAACGCTACTCATATTGCAAGGGAGAATGAAGTAGAGTTGGGTATCAAAAAACCACTTCAAAGCACTATCAAGATAAACTCCCACACATATACACACACATATAAAACCATTTTAATACTAGAGAGAGTGTGTGTATATATATATATATATATAAAATTTCTGGAAGCCTAAGAGGGTGTTTAAATGGTCAATTGAATTTTTGTGGTCTTGTAATTTTTTTGGGACACAAATTTTAAAGACATTATATACATTGTGAGAAGACCATGACCCCCTAGACAACATGATAAATTTTGTTGCTGTGACTGAGATTAATAAATTTTGTATCTTCAAAAACGCTAAATTATAGATTAAAAATTCATACATCTCATTATCCACCCGAATAGTCTTGCATAAAAACCGATGGCAATGTAAGAACCCAATATTTATTATCTAATACTTGAGATTCTGGAAGTAAACGTGTGTGCAAAGGAATAGATGACAGTGATAACATTTATAACTACATCATATCTCACCAATTGGGCATACTCACACCATTGAAGCAATTAACTAATATGTCAATCAATCCCACTACTTTAAAAATATAGCTTTTGTGAAATCTGAACGATTAATTTCTACTCAATGCATTGTCCAATTCTATAGAATATATAGTTTTTCTTCTTCAAATGATGACAACGTTCCAACTAACCTTCATTTCACTATTAGACAGAGTTAACATCAAACAAACTTAACTTGATTTAACATTATGTTATTAGATACATCCACTAGACTATATACTAAAAGTTGATGGCTGGCAGGGCAAAAGCCACCTAATCATTTGAAAAGCCCCAAAGAAAATGGAAAATGAAAAAAAATAAAATATGCCAAAAAAAAAAACAAAAACAAAAATCCGAATGAAAACTGAACAATCGAACATAATTTATGGGATTTAAGACTTATAGGGAAGGGTATATGAAAGGCTTCTATTATAATAATAACAACAACAAAAAACCCCCAAAAAAAATAATTACAAATAATTGCAAATAAATTCGACAATCACTCATCCATACAACAGTCAAAACACTATAAATTACAAAACAAAACAACAAAAAAATACACACCAAAAATAGCATAGAAATACACTCCACAATCACAAAAATGAGAATGCAACATGAATTACCGACAGATTTATTGCTCAAAATATTTTCCAATGTTGGAAGACAATCACCAAAATTTTTAGGCAACATCAAAATCAGGTACACAACTTCAAATTCAAATCTCATGTTTGTTACTTTCACATGAACTTGCCACTTTTTCCCTACTAATCACAATCAACCACATCCAAAATTGTGGCACAAAATATTGAAATCTTATATTTTCTCTTTTTATTAACTTTTTACTCTGACATCGTGCGCAATCTTATAGTCATCATTATATTTCTAAAATAAAAAATATTTATAGCTTCATCAATCAAATATTGCAATTGAAAAAAAAAAAAAAAAAAAAAAAAAACAATTTATACACTCCCTAGGGGCCGAACGGATGTAGAGTTTTTCTTTATGGCTACGGCCCTTCACATTAAAGTTTCTTGCGTTACACAGATGTTGTATTCCAAAGTCATAACATGAATGATGTTACATATATATATATATACACACATATTTTTCCTTCCTCATTACAATGTGTATATATATATATAGATATATTTTCTTTCTCATAACAATGTTGCTCCGTATATCACAACTTTCAATTTCCTCTTTTTATTAACTTTTTACTGTGAAGTACTGCACAATTCTATAGTCATTGTTATATTTCTAAAAGAAAAAATATTTACAACTTCAATCAAATATTTCTAACGCATTACATTCTTAATATGTCTTTTCGTTTTTTAAAAATAGCTGCAAGCGATTCAATCGGCTAACCAAAAGGAAAAAAGTTCTTCACCACATCAACCTAACTAGACCACTCCAAAATCCATTATTCCTTCGAAATGATGAAGAAAGACTCATTCATCAATGCTTTAGGGCTGCAAACAAACAAGCACTATTTTGGGTTGGAGCTCACAAATATTTTGTACAAGATCAAACTAAAATGGGAAAACAAATCCTTCTTCAAGCAAACATAGAAGGAGACAAAAATGCAAAGTATGGACTCGCAATTGCATTGTTATGCGAATCAAATGATGAAGGAATACAATTACTATTATCAATTCTAAACCAACCACATGGAAAACAATTGCTGCAAAACTATCGCCAAATCCTTCGACATATTGTTTTTGGAACAAACAAATTTCACATCCCAAAAAACCAAGCATGCAAGAAAAATGGAGTGGGTCATTGGGATCGTGAATGCCCTTACCCATCTGGAAATGAAGAATTACATGTAACATGCAAAATGTGCTCAATTGACTTGGAAATGTACAAATTAGCCAACCGAGTTTGGTAGAAATTATGTTCCCAAAAAGCATAATACAATAAAATTTCCTCATCCTATTTATAATACTAATCTCTATCTTTAAAGGAATACATCTTTTTATTATTATTAAAATTTATTTTAAAACACTTGAAACAACTTATTATAATCCTCTAAAGTTTTCGCCTAGCATGACGCTAATTTTGAATTTATAAAATTATTTCTATCTAATTTTAAGTTAATTAAATTTTACTAACTTGGGAAGATGGAATATCATCTCTTGACTGACTATAAGGCCAAATATAGTTGTATTGTTTCCACATCTAATTCCAACACAATACCATCTACCATTATAGTTGTATTGTTTCTACATCTAATCAAGGTTGTTAAACCCGGACTGGACCGTACGGTCCGACCGGGAAACCCTCGAACCGTTCAGATCTGCGGTCCGTTTAAGGTGAAAAACCGTTCCATGCGAAAAAAGCATGGAACCGTCCGAACCGCGGTCCGACCGTCCGGTTCTGTGAACCGTGACCGGTTCAAACGGTTCAAGCGGGCTGCTCTGTTTCAAGAGAAAAACGGCGTCGTTCTGTTCCTTTTTTTTTTTTTTTCCCCCTAATACGGCGTCGTTTCACGTTTGGGACTGAATGAATAATAAGGGTTCATTCACGTTTGAAACGAAACCCTCTCAATCACTCTCTGCCTCTCTGCCTCTCTCCCTCACTCTCTCAAAACCTTTAACCCTTACTCTCTCGTCACTGCCTCTCTCCCTCGTCGCCGTCGCAGCCGCAGCTCAGCCCAGATCGCAGCTCACTCTCTACCTCTCCCTCACGCTCATCTCTGCCTCTCTCCCTCGTCTCCATCGCAGCTCAATCTCTGCCTCGTCGCCATCGTTTGGTACTTGATCTTTCTATTTTTTTGTTCTATTAAATTTGCACTCTTTACTATTATTAAGTTTGGTACTGATGAAATGTATAATTGTGTTTTTGGTTTGATGAAATTGATTGGTTTGATGTTTGGAAGCTTTCATAATCCCCATCCAATTAATGGATAATTTTGGTTTTCAATTTTGGCGTCCCAACTTCACAGCAACATGGGTATTGGTTGGGATTAGTAGTTATTGTTTGGGGTTTATTTTTTTGGAAGCTTTGTTATGCTGATTTTGTGTGTGGGATTCAGACCCATTAATTTCTTTCAGTTAAAATAAAAAATTATATTTAAGTTTTAAATATTATAGCTAGGATTGATATAGATCAGAGGTCAAATTTTCAAAATTCATAAATTGAACTACAAAAATGGTGATTGATTTAGTCTCTTGGGATAATCTGAATACCTTGACTCTGTCCGGAGATTAATTAGAGGATTGTTGTTACAATGAGCAGAGTGCTATAGGAAAATTGTATTGTTGTTAGAGGGTTGGTTTCCTATAGCACAATTGATTGGCACAATTGATTGGAGGCGTTATTGCAATTAAGACTATCTTTGGCGCATCATGCGAGTAAGAATACTTTCATGCGAGTAAGACTTATCTTTCTGCTACAATGAATCAACTAAGTTGTAAGGTTGAAGGAAGTTCAGCAGACATTAAGATTGGTTTCAATTCCATTCTATTTGCAGTTTCCCCTTGTGTTCATTCTTGATTGGCACAATTGATTACTGATGTAATGCTGCAAGCTCTGGTGCAACCATCTTCATCCTGAGCTAATTATTTGTGAAATCTGAAAATAGAAATTAATTATGTATTGAATGAATAGCTGCCCCTTCATTATATATAGTTCCTCTATCTCCCCATCTCTTTGTCTTTTTGAGGATAAGTTATTATCCATATTTTAATTATCTGCAAGCAGCCATAGAACTGATATCTTTAGCCAATTCTCTGTCTCATTGAACTAAAATCATGCAAGCTTTCTTTTCACTTCTTTTTCCCCCAGTTGAAAGCAGTCACTGCACGGGTTTTTTCTGGTTTGAGTAACCTATCCAATTTCAGTTCTGACAGCCACCCTATGGTCGGCCAAAAAATTTAAGGATTTTATTTATTTATAATTCTGTGGTCTAGCAGATGTCATTTTGTGCTTGAATCTAAAAGAACATGGTGTCGTGTTACTGAGAGACAGTATTGGCTGAAAAAAAAAAAAAACTTTATAGACTTCTTGCTGAGAATCACATTAAGTGAACAAATGTGACTATTTTATTGTCAAAGAGTAGAAAAAAAAAAATTTTTTGTCTCTTAAAAGTGGGATTTAAATGAATATTTGAACTGAAGGCCATTTAATTCCACAAGCAATCAGTTGATTCATAATTGGACAATTATCATGGATCCATTTACGTGCATTCTTGATTGATACTGTTTGTAATCAGCTGTGTTTGTGGAATGTGGATGGAAGGTTGGTTGGGTACTTAATGACCAGTTTTTCAATATTTGAATCCTAGATTAGTTGGGTTTTTGCTTAAAGTCAAAGCCTTGATCAGATATTTTGGTAGTGTCTTTCTTAGGGCTTAGAATTGATTAGGTAGGACTGTTTACTCTCTTTTTTTTCCTATACTTTTCATAAATTACTATGGCTTCTTGTGGGTAAGTTTAATTACTCTGTGTATATTAGTTTGTTAATTTGACTCTGTGTATGACGTTGTGATTCTTTGACTATCTGTATTTCAAAAATTGATGGGTTTATGCGTGTTTGTTTGATTGGTTGTTTAGTCTTTTAGATTAAAATGGAAACAGAGACTGGGTCTACTCCATCACATGATGTTGATTCCAATGTAGTGGAGTCTAGCTCAAGAGTAAGGGAAAAGGTTGATCCGGCTTGGGAACATTTTAGCCTTGGGACGGATGAGAAGGGACGGAATACATTTACATGTGTGTATTGTAGGCATACATATAAAGGTGGGGGTATTAATAGGATGAAAAAACACCTTGCGGGGATAAAAGGTGATATTGGATCATGTAAAAAGGTTTCTCATGATGTGAGACACCAAATGTTAGAATATGTGAAGGAGTTTGAGTTGAAGAAAAAAGCTGAGAAACAACGTCAAGAAGAAATGTTTAGTGTGCCTTCCACAAATAGTGATATGCAAGAAGATGAAGATGTTCAAGAAGTATTTAGTAGTGGGTTGCCTAAAAAACCTGTTTTAGGTAAAAGAAAGGGTACAAACCCAATGGATAATTACTTTGCTCCAAGAACTACTCCAGGAGCTCAACCCGGTCTTAAAAGTGTGTTCCAAAGTAAAGAAAGGGTGAGGCAAGCTGATATGGCTATTGCAAGGTTTTTGTATGATAATTGCATTCTTTTTAATGTAGTAAATTCAGTGTACTACCAAAAGATGATTGATGCCGTAGCCGGTGCTGGTCCTGGTTACAAAGGTCCATCTTATCATGCTGTACGGGTCCCTTTGTTGAGGGATCAAAAGAAAGAGCTTCAGTTGTTGGTTGAGTCACAACGTAGGTATTGGGCAGAAGTTGGATGTACACTTATGGCTGATGGTTGGACAGATACTAGACATAGGTCATTGATTAATTTCCTTGTTTATTGTCCTAGGGGAATGGTATTTGTAAAATCAGTTGATGCCTCAGATATTGTGAAGAGTACCAGAAACTTGTTTAAATTGTTTGATGAAGTAGTTACATGGGTTGGTCCAAAAAACATAGTTCACATGGTTACTGATAATGCTTCCAATTATGTATCTGCCGGTAAATTGTTGTGTGAAAAGTATAAAACTATTAGTTGGTCTCCTTGTGCAGCACATTGCATGAATCTTGTGTTACAGGATATGGGAGACATGCCTCATGTGGATAGACTCAAAAAACGTGCATCCAAAATAACAGTTTTTATTTATAATCATGTGGCTTTGATTGCTTGGTTGAGGAAGAGACCTGGTTGGACAGATATTGTACGTATAGGAGCAACAAGATTTGCTACTACTTTCCTTTCATTTGGAAGCCTTTATGTGCATAAGCATGACTTGCAAGCCTTAGTGACTAGCAAGTTCTTTGTGGACAATAGATTAGCAAGAGAGTCAAAGGCAAAAGAAGTAGTTTCTATCATTTTGGATAATTCTTTTTGGGATGATATTAATGTTCTTGTCAAGATTTCATCGCCACTCATTCGTTTGTTACGGATTGTTGATTCTAATCAAAGGCCTGCAATAGGATATGTGTATGAGGGTATGCATAGAGCACGGTTGGGAATCAAGAAGATCTTTCGAATGAAGAAGCACTTGTACAAGCCATACACCTCAATTCTAAAAAACCGTTGGGACAAACATTTGCGTAAAGATCTTCATGCTGCTGCATATTGGTTAAATCCTGCTTTTCAATATGATGAGGAGAATTTTTGTCGGAAACCAACAGTACATATGGCTGTTTTGGACTACATTGGGACAAAATATGATGGTGACAAAGAGAAGGTAATTAAGGAAACCCAATATTTTCGAGACCGTATTGGGAGCTTTGATAGAGATCTTGCATTGTCAACAAGCACGACCACTCATCCAGGTGAGAAGTAATTAGTTTTCTTTAATACTATAAACAAATCTTAGTTTTTTTTGTTCATGTTGAAAGTTAGTTTTGTCACTATAGTTAGAATAACTGAATTGATTATTCAATTGAAAGTTTTTTTGTTTATGTTGATTAATATTAGATTACGTTGTGTTGTGAAAATTAGATGAATGGTGGAAGTTGTGGGGTGCTGATGCTCCAAACTTGCAAAAATTGGCAATTAGAATTCTTAGCCAAACTTCTGCCTCTTCTGGATGTGAGCGTTGTTGGAGTTTATTTGACCAAATACATTCTAAGAGGAGAAATAGGTTGGAGCATCAAAGGCTCAATGATCTTGTGTTTGTTCATCATAACTTGCGATTGAGACATAGGTAATTAAATGTTATATCTTGTCATTATATTAATTTTTAAGAAGTCATTTATATAATGTAATTGTTAGTTACTAATTATGTTCAAATTCCAATAACGAGCATGACATTTTATGATGCAGACTTTACAACAAAAAGTTTAATTTTGACCCCATTGATTATGCAAGTATCGACAAAACTGATTTTTGGGTATTTGTGGAAGAGGAAGACCCATATCTTAATTATGAAGAGTTGGAGAATGCAATTTATGAAGAGGGTGCGTATCCAGCAAGTGCAGCGCCTTCTTCTAATATTGAAGGTTAGTTTATATGTAAACAATTTAATAACCTATAGTGATTTTTCTTTTTCTTTTTTTCAAACTTTTGTAAACATCATAATGATTTTTCTTTTTATTTTGTTTAAACTTGTGTGTAGAATCTGTAGATGATAGCAGTGAGGGTGAAGGAATTGATTTGGGAACATTTGGACAACCTATTGGCCCTCCTCCTGGATTTCCAGGGAATGATGATGAGCATGATAACTATCATGACATTGATGATTTATGATCATAATGACTCTGTTTGAACTTTGAAGCTCTATTTTGTAGTTTGAAGTTTTATTATTGTTTTTTAGAAACAAGTTTTTATGTATTTTTGTAAGAAACAATATGTAGTTGTGTTTGTGTACTGTAACTTGGAAAACATTATTATGAGAAACAAGGTTGTACACGTAGTTGTATATGTATTATGAGAAACAATATGTAGTTGTATTTTGGATTGGTTCTGGTATTTTAAAAACTATTTGTGGACATTTTGAAAAACGTTTTGTTTTGTTTGGATATGAAATAATAGAACAAACTTTCTGCACTCAGGACTTACTAAGAAATTCCTCATTAGGTGAAACTTGGGAGTTCCTTGTGGAATGGAACTACTCTATTTTGTTTAGTTCCTTGTGGAATGGAACAACGTGACTTTTTTCTAATTTCAAGTTACTTGAAGTTTCAGAATTTTCTTTCTTGCAATGTGTTTGTTAGTTTATCTGAGTGAAAATGTGTTCCTTTGAAGTTAGAATTTTGGACTGAATGAACAACAATAAGGCTGCTGGTGCTTTTAGTTTTTCAGTTTGTGAAAACAGGATTTTTCAAATTGATACAGTGGTAGACCCCATTTGCTTGCCTTGTTCAATTCTGTGGATCCCATTATTATCTGAGTTATCTTTTCGTGCCTGCCTAACTGTTCTTATGTTTTATTTTTATTTTTATTTGATGTGTCGTCTATTTCTACAGTTGCCAATCTTTATTTTATTTATTAATTTTACTTTGTTGATTAGTGAAATTCATACTGTAGTAGAAATGCTTAGTGCTCTTGATTTAGACCCAATGTTCTTTCTTGGTAACTCAATTGGGGAATATTCAGAGCTTCTGAGTTATGATGCTTATCCAAGACTTAATTCACATTGAACAAAATGTAGGACACAATTTTTCCGAGGAAAACACTATTTTAGTTCATTTTTCTATTTTTTTATTAATTTAATATTTTTATATATATTTAAAATAATTATTAAATTAATTATGACGTCATCACGGTTCGACCCCGGTTCGACCTCGATTCGACCTTAATACCCTTGAACCTCTCTCTTTTACGGTTCAATGAACGGTCCGGGTCTGAAAACCATGCATCTAATTCCAAGACAATACCTTCTACCATCACGAATCCTACAATATATTGTTTATACATATATAATGCAACTTAAGTAGTAACACTTACAAAAATATTTCAAATAATAACACAATCATAAAAAAAAAATAACCACGCGCAATGCGCGGGTCTGCGACTAGTTGGTAGTAAAAACAAAAGCAATACCCTTCGCACAGGCCAAGGGAGGGAGAACCTTGTGGGTACACGAGAGAGAGAGAGCTCCACGCAAGGGAGAGCAAGTATATATTAATCAAACAAACATCAAACAGAGAAAATTTTTTTATGAGACCTTATGTTCCAAAGAAATAAACAATAAAATCCTATAAAATTGGAACCAGGGACAAGTTCTGACTATTATCAACAAGATCAACATTTTGTAGACATAGTATTCTAGGACACACAAGATAAAAATCCTCTCTTGTAACCTATGTCACCAACTTAAGGAAAAGTTTTAGCATACAAAAGAGAGGAGCAAGTGAAATCCTAACCTAATGTCTGGATGAAAACACTAGACAACTAGCTAAGGATCAAACGCACACCACATTTCTGTTTTGGCCTAGAAACCAACTTCCAACAAATGCATTGCACTTGACATCTGCAATTTGACCCTTTCCACAGAAGGAAACAATAAAAAGATTTGCGAATGGAATGTCATTTGAGACATTTGTATATAAACCGTAAGTGTTACTATCTATTCAGTAATCAGCATATAAATTATTTGTGTCTAACAATGGTGGAAACTTAGCCAAGTCCAAAAAGATAAAGCCTTGAGTTTTTATTTTTTATTTTTTGGGTGGGGACTGGGGATACTTTGCCCATTTTTTTACTACCCAAAAAACAAAAACAAAAAAGGACAAAATAAAATATCAATGAGGCTTTCAGTGAATTCATTGTCCCACCCAACCACCCACCTGGTTTTATTACCTTCTTGTAGTTCTGTAAAAATTAAGGCCTCAAACACCAACTTATGGAACAATCTGGGACACAAGCAGAATCCACCACAACTTTCATTCACCTCTTAATCTCATAAAATTGAATTTCCAAAACCCTACACATTGTACTCAACCACCTCAAATTTATTGAAATGTGTAATGGAGAGAGGGAACAGGTGCACAAGGCAGTGGTAACAATTCAAAGTGACTAAGACTAGTAAGCCCATTCCTGCCAGAATCTTACCCCTCCGACTTCCTCATCTAACAAATGACCCTTTTTTTCTGCTGCCCCTATATAGTCACATCTAGAATGATTTTCAGTCTTTTGTTTCTTTCAAAACATTTATTTCTGATCCAATCACAAATGGAATGGGACATATGAACTAGCTATTTACTATTAGAAAAAAAACAAAGAGAACCATTGTAGCTTGCTAGATGTTCCTTGTCATGGGCCTTCTTCAGTAAAAGTAAAACCATGCATCTAAATTGGATCTATTCATTCCTTGGTTCTTCTTTTTTTTTTTTTTGTTTCCTTTTTTAGATATCAAGTGCCATATTAATAATAATGATAAAAGAAAATGTATATTATGTGTTTGGTATATTCGTGGGTTTTTTGGTTAGGTGTTTTGAGAGTTTAAAATAGTGTTTTTAAATCCAAAAACTTTTTTTTGCAACCAGAATTCCTCATAAATTTTTTATAAACATTTATTTTAAACTCAAAACATAGTTTTTGAACAGCTTATACAAACACACCTTAATACATGAAACTTGTAACACCCCATAATTTTTGACACCAATTTAATTAATTATACGTAAATTATAAGGAGGCCCACAATTAAATGGATTAAATTAAAGTGGGTCTAAGATATTAAAAATAGAATAAATACTATGGAATATGAAGCCCAGTGAAGTGGCATAAGTAAATATATGGGCCTTGATAACCCTAACCTTTTACCTTTTAAGTTACATGTGTAAGTACATAAAGAGTTCCTTTTTGTTTTCAGCCGCAACACATGTTTGAGCTATTTTCCTTTCTTCTCTACGGCTGTGCAAAGTATCTCAGGTATGGTTGTCTTGCTGAAAATTTTTTTGGAAGTTGAAAGATTTACAAAGTTGGACTTAATCTATGGCTAATAATTGTCCTCACATGGGTCTGTGCAATTGTTCTTTTGGTACCAAGTAAAATAACTGCTCATAACATCTAAACGTATCACCTTTATTGATGGGAAAGCTGGCTAGGATGATTTCATATTATAATAAGAATTGTATATATTTAGCCGTATGGTCCTCCATAGGCTTTGAAATTGGTTTGACCGAAGTATAGTATTGGGATGGAAATCATCCCACGTTCTCAGGTAGAAATTTTGCTTGATTTTGCTTTAGTTGCTAATAGGACAAAAAGGCTTGACTTCATAAATATCTACCTTAGCAATATATCAAAGGAAATTGTAGGCACTAGATTGACAGGATAAAGCCATCACGTGGCTTTCAATATCAAGTTGAATATATATATATATATATATATATATATATATATATATAATATTAGAGTCAATGGACTTATGGACATCCAGTGGCATCTAGATGAAATGCCAAGCAACAAATTAAGGCAATACGTGGCTTCCAATATTAGATTGGATAGATATAATATTAGAGTGAATTAGATAGTTAAGTGAATGAATAGAGAATTTGGATAAATCAATATTGTCTAGGATAAAATTGTTTAAGTGTGAAAACTGATTTTAAGTGAGAAATTGTGTATTGATGAACCTATTTTTGGTGTTGCTAGGTTCTAATTCTACTGAATTGTTGTGACTCAAGGGTGATTGATTTCCTTTATTTTTACAACTAAGAGGTAAGTGGTGTTTACTAATTTTTGGGGGTTTTTCCCAAAACGGTGTTTATTATTAAACTATTTTATATCAAAGGAACATGTTGATATTTTATATATGAATTGATATTTTATAAATGTTTGATGTGCACATTGACTATTCGTTTTATGAAAATCTTGTGGGACAACCTGAATTTATTTAAACTCGTATGCGTGAGTAAATCTTATATTTTTGAGAATTATGAATGAATTATTTTTGTGAGCATATTGAAATGTGTTTTGGAAACCTATGGCAAGTCGTGAATAGAAGCTCAGTGTGGTATCTAGTCCTTAGCAAGGGACAATCATACTGCAGCTAGTCCTTAGCAAGGGACGGTCCCAGAAAAGGGGACAGTGCACATTTAATAGCTCCTTAGCAAGGGAGTATATTATTGAGGATCCAAAAAAGGAGCTCCTTAGCAAGGGAGTGCACCTTTTGGTTCCAAAGGAACTATCCTTAATAAAGGGGATGAAAAGGAGGTTCAAGTCCCAAAAGGGGATAGCACAACCCTGTCAACGGGGTGTAAACGTTGACCACGAGAAAAGCCTAGGAAATTGTTATGTGATTGTATTGATGTATGTATTATGATGGCTCACAATATAAATATATTTTCTTTTTATATATATGAAGTATTTGATGATGAATATTGATGAGTTACAAGTTATGAAATTGTTGTAAAAGTTATTTATTTGAAAGGTTTGTTCCCACACCCCAATGTTAGTGAATTCCACTTATTGAGTTATCTCACCCCCCCTTTTATTTCCCATTACAGATACATTAGAAGGATTATTGGAGTAGAGATTCTTGGGAGACAGCAGTTACAAACTATTTTGTGGAATTGAGGATTTTATTGTTATTTTTATGGTATTAAACATTGTATTGGAGAATTATTTTGAGGATGTTTGTAATTGGTGAATTAGAGCTCTGACTTTTGTGATGAGAGTCAAGGTTGCTAGTTTCTTTTATTTAACATATTTTATGAATTATTCAATTTAAATAGACATTTATTGCTATTAATTTTGGGGCGTTACAATTTGGTATCAGAGCTTAGGATATGATTCTGTAGACACTTGAAAGACTAGGTCATGATCCTGTAGAAACTTGAAACTAGGTCATGATCCTGTAGACACTTGAAATTAGGTTATGATCTTGATTTTTGTCAGGGCATTTGGTATTTAGGATATGTTTGATGAGATATTTTCAATAATTTTGGTGATGTTATTTCTTATGTTTAGCAATAATAATTGTTGCACCGTCTATATTTCTTAATTTCTTTGTTAACTAGGTATCATGCCACCCAAAAAGAAGAGAGTAGCTAATTCCAATAGCGAGGAACCTATTGCTAATTTGAGAAGGCCAACCAAAGCAAGGGTTGATATTGAGGCTGAAATCACTCAAGACGTGAGAAATAATGAACGTCCTAGGGTGACACGCACTGATCCTTTGGATGAAGCTGCTGCCCGACTGTTGGACAGGTTGGCCCAGGTTGGCCCAGGTTGCTAGTAGAGGTGCAGGTAGAGTAGAGGCAAGGGCTGGTTGCTCTTTTGAGACTTTTATGAAGCAGAATCCCCCTTCTTTTGATGGGAAGCCAAACCCCACAGAAGCTGAGAACTGGTTCTTGCAAATGGAGAAGTTGTTAGAAGCTTTAGATTGCACTGACTCTCAGAAGGTGCGATTTGCAACTTTCAAGTTGATTGGGGAAGCTGAGCGTTGGTGGAGATCCACTAAGGCCATTTTGGAGGGAATGGACACTGAGAGAAACCCCATCACTTGGGAGAAATTTAAAGGGGTTTTCTATGATAACTACTTCCCTGAGGTGGTTCGGGAACGAAAAGAGAGGGAATTTGCTGACTTGGTGCAAGGAAGTATGACTGTTGAGCAATATGCAGCTAAATTCATCGAGTTATCTCGCTTTGGACCCCACTTAATCCTTACTGAGGTGAAGAAAGCAAGCAGATTTCAAAAGGGGTTGAATGAGAGACTTCGACACCACTTGATTGCATCAGGGGTTGATAATTATGCAGAGTCAGTTAAGAGAGCTATGAGGCTGGAGGAAGATTTCAAGAACAATGTTAGGAAGGAGATCCCACCTAGAAACACTGGACAGATAGGCTTTCGACAAGGCAATGCTCAAGGTCATTGGAACAAGAAGGGATCTTTTGGGAGGTCTGGGAGTAATTCATCATCAAATAAGCCTGAAAATAAGAATCCACTCCAAAATGCTCAAGGTAGAAGTTTGAATGCTTGCCCTACATGTGGAAGGTTTCATGGAGATAAGCCGTGTTTCTTTGAAGGGAAGGCTTGTTATAATTGTGGGAAGACAGGACACTTGGCTAGAAGCTGTACATCTCCTCAACAAAACCCAATGGCACAACCTGAAAAGAATGATCAGAGGAGGAAAGCACAAGGGAGAGTGTTTGCACTCACACCACAAGATGTTCAAGCCTCAGATACTGTGGTTGCAGGTATCCTCCCATTATTCTCAAACTTTGCTAGAACTCTATTTGATTCTGGATCTACACACTCTTTTATCTCCTCTCGATATGCTAAGTTATGTGATAAGAAACCTGGATTTATGGAGTATGACTTGTCTGTGGCCACACCTATGGGTGATTCTTTAGTGTGTAATTCTATGCTTAAGTCTTGTGTCATCCAAATTGGGGATAGGGAAATGTTAGCAGACTTGATTTTGATGGACATGTATGACTATGATGTAATTTTGGGAATGGATTGGCTGGCGGCTTATCATGCTAGTGTAGATTGTTTTAGAAAAGAAGTGGTGTTTCGGCCTCTAGGAGAACCTGAGTTTCAGTTTAAGGGCTCTAGGATGCATGCTTTACCTAGAGTGATATACGCCCTTCGAGCTAAGCGTCTATTACAGAAAGGATGCCAAGGGTACCTAGCTCATGTGGTGGACACTAGGAAAGAAGTATTGAAGTTGGATGATATCCCTGTTGTAAGGGAGTTTCCTGATGTCTTTCCTGAAGACCTACCAGGGATACCTATAGATAGGGAGATTAAGTTTTCCATTGATTTGCTCCCTGGAACTTCTCCTATTTCGAAAGCACCCTATCGTATGGCACCAACTGAACTTAAGGAACTCAAGGAGCAGTTACAAGAACTCCTTGATAAAGGGTTCATTAGACCAAGTGCATCTCCTTGGGGTGCACCAGTTTTATTTGTGAAGAAGAAGGATGGGACTATGAGGTTATGTATTGACTACCGTGAGTTAAACCGGGTTACTGTGAGAAACAAATACCCTCTCCCTCGTATTGATGACTTGTTTGATCAATTGCAAGGGGCACAAGTCTTCTCTAAGATTGACCTTCGTTCTGGGTATCACCAATTGAAGATCAAGAGTGAAGACATACCCAAGACAGCTTTTAGGACAAGGTATGGGCACTATGAATTCTTGGTAATGCCTTTTGGATTGACCAATGCTCCTGCTGCATTTATGGACTTGATGAACAGGGTGTTTCATGAGTACTTAGACCGCTTTGTGATTGTCTTTATTGATGACATCCTAATCTTCTCCAAAAGCATGGAAGAACATGAAGAGCACTTGAGAATTGTTTTTCAGATTTTGAGGGAGAAGAAGCTATATGCCAAGTTTAAGAAGTGTGAATTTTGGCTTGACCAAGTGGTGTTCCTAGGGCATGTGATATCTAAGGCAGGGATTTCTGTAGACCCTAGTAAGGTTGAAGCTGTGGTTGATTGGACAAGACCAACAAATGTGAGTGAGATTAGAAGCTTTTTGGGCCTTGCTGGCTATTATAGGAGGTTTGTGGAGGGATTTTCCCGTATTGCAGCCCCTTTGACTCAACTAACTCGTAAGAATGCCAAGTTTGTGTGGACAGAAGAATGTGAAAAGAGTTTTCAAGAACTTAAGCAAAGGTTGGTCACTGCACCAGTACTAACCATCCCTAGCAACTTGGGAGGCTTTGTCATTTATAGTGACGCTTCAAAAAAAGGGCTGGGTTGTGTGTTGATGCAGCACAGTAAAGTCATAGCTTATGCCTCCCGCCAATTAAAGAGTTATGAACAGAATTATCCCACTCATGATTTGGAGTTGGCAGCAGTGGTGTTTGCATTGAAGATTTGGAGACATTATTTATATGGTGAAAGGTGTGAGATTTATACAGATCATAAAAGCTTGAAGTACTTCTTTACTCAGAAAGAATTGAATATGAGACAACGAAGGTGGCTTGAGTTGATTAAAGATTATGATTGCTCAATCAATTACCATCCAGGCAAGGCTAATGTGGTAGCTGATGCACTTAGTCGGAAGTCCTCTAGTTTCTTAGCTACCTTGTTAACTACTCAAAAGGAGATTATTAATGACTTGAAGAGGATGGGAATTGAAATTATTATGGGTGATTCCCAAGCCTTTATGGCCAGTTTGACAGTACAACCCACCTTGATTGAGAAGATTAAGAGGTCACAGGTTGAAGATGCACAAATTGTAAAGATCATAGAAGAAGTACAAGAAGGGAAGAGACCAGAATTTAATGTGTCTAATGATGGTGTTTTGAGGTTTGGAAAAAGGCTTTGTGTGCCAAATGATCTTGCATTAAAGAAGGAGATTATGGAAGAAGCCCATCGTACCCCATACTCAGTGCACCCTGGTAGCACTAAAATGTATCGTGACATTCGAGAAATTTATTGGTGGAATAACATGAAGAGAGAGATAGCTCAGTTTGTGGAGCAATGCTTGACTTGTCAACAAATTAAGGCACTACAACAGAAACCTTCAGGATTGCTGCAACCACTTCCCATTCCTGAGTGGAAGTGGGAGCGTATATGTATGGATTTTGTGACTGGTTTGCCAAGATCTCCTAAGGGACATGAGGCCATTTGGGTAATTGTGGATAGGATGACAAAAACAGCACACTTTATTCCAGTTAAGATGACTTACTCACTTGATCAGCTAGCACAGATATATATTGATGAGATTGTGAGTCTTCATGGAGTTCCAGCATCAATTGTGTCTGATAGAGACCCAAGGTTCACCTCAAGGTTTTGGGAAAGCCTACATAAAGCTTTGGGTACTAATCTTAGCTTTAGTACAGCCTTCCACCCACAAACAGATGGTCTATCAGAAAGGACTATTCGTACTTTGGAGGATATGTTAAGGGCTTGTGTATTGGATTTCAAAGGGAGTTGGGAAAAATACTTGTCTTTAGTGGAATTTGCCTATAATAATAGCTACCACTCTAGTATTGAGATGGCTCCCTATGAAGCTTTGTATGGTAGAAAATGCAGATCTCCATTGTGTTGGGAAGAGGTTGGTGAGAGAAAATTGTTGGGACCAGAAATCGTTCAGATGACATCTGAGAAGATTGATTTGATTCGTAAAAGATTGCAAACAGCACAAAGTCGACAGAAGAGTTATTATGACAACTTGAGAAGGAAAGTTGAATTTGAAGTTGGAGATATGGTATTTTTGAAAGTCTCCCCAATGAAGGGTGTGATGAGATTTGGGAAGAAGGGGAAGTTGAGTCCTAGATTTGTTGGTCCATTTGAGATATTAAAACGCATTGGTAAAGTTGCCTACGAGTTGGCCTTACCGCCTACACTTGCAGGAGTGCATAATGTGTTTCATGTTTCCATGCTGAGGAAGTACATCTCGGATCCTTCACATGTCTTGAACTATGAGCCACTCAAGATCAAAGACAACTTGACTTATGAGGAAGTTCCAATCCAAATTCTTGACCGCAAGGATCACGTGCTACGCACCAAAACCATATCATTGGTTAAGGTCCTTTGGAAGAATCACACAGTGGAGGAGGCATCTTGGGAGCGAGAAGATGAGATGAAATCAAATTATCCAGAGCTGTTTGTTAATGAAGGTATGTACAATTTCGAGGACGAAATTTTTTAAGGGGGGAAGGATGTAACACCCCATAATTTTTGACACCAATTTAATTAATTATACGTAAATTATAAGGAGGCCCACAATTAAATGGATTAAATTAAAGTGGGCCTAAGATATTAAAAATAGAATAAATACTATGGAATATGAAGCCCAGTGAAGTGGCATAAGTAAATATATGGGCCTTGATAACCCTAGCCTTTTACCTTTTAAGTTACATGTGTAAGTACATAAAGAGTTCCTTTTTGTTTTCAGCCGCAACACATGTTTGAGCTATTTTCCTTTCTTCTCTACGGCTGTGCAAAGTATCTCAGGTATGGTTGTCTTGCTGAAAATTTTTTTGGAAGTTGAAAGATTTACAAAGTTGGACTTAATCTATGGCTAATAATTGTCCTCACATGGGTCTGTGCAATTGTTCTTTTGGTACCAAGTAAAATAACTGCTCATAACATCTAAACGTATCACCTTTATTGATGGGAAAGCTGGCTAGGATGATTTCATATTATAATAAGAATTGTATATATTTAGCCGTATGGTCCTCCATAGGCTTTGAAATTGGTTTGACCGAAGTATAGTATTGGGATGGAAATCATCCCACGTTCTCAGGGAGAAATTTTGCTTGATTTTGCTTTAGTTGCTAATAGGACAAAAAGGCTTGACTTCATAAATATCTACCTTAGCAATATATCAAAGGAAATTGTAGGCACTAGATTGACAGGATAAAGCCATCACGTGGCTTTCAATATCAAGTTGAATATATATATATATATATATATATAATATTAGAGTCAATGGACTTATGGACATCCAGTGGCATCTAGATGAAATGCCAAGCAACAAATTAAGGCAATACGTGGCTTCCAATATTAGATTGGATAGATATAATATTAGAGTGAATTAGATAGTTAAGTGAATGAATAGAGAATTTGGATAAATCAATATTGTCTAGGATAAAATTGTTTAAGTGTGAAAACTGATTTTAAGTGAGAAATTGTGTATTGATGAACCTATTTTTGGTGTTGCTAGGTTCTAATTCTACTGAATTGTTGTGACTCAAGGGTGATTGATTTCCTTTATTTTTACAACTAAGAGGTAAGTGGTGTTTACTAATTTTTGGGGGTTTTTCCCAAAGCGGTGTTTATTATTAAACTATTTTATATCAAAGGAACATGTTGATATTTTATATATGAATTGATATTTTATAAATGTTTGATGTGCACATTGACTATTCGTTTTATGAAAATCTTGTGGGACAACCTGAATTTATTTAAACTCGTATGCGTGAGTAAATCTTATATTTTTGAGAATTATGAATGGATTATTTTTGTGAGCATATTGAAATGTGTTTTGGAAACCTATGGCAAGTCGTGAATAGAAGCTCAGTGTGGTATCTAGTCCTTAGCAAGGGACAATCATACTGCAGCTAGTCCTTAGCAAGGGACGGTCCCAGAAAAGGGGACAGTGCACATTTAATAGCTCCTTAGCAAGGGAGTATATTATTGAGGATCCAAAAAAGGAGCTCCTTAGCAAGGGAGTGCACCTTTTGGTTCCAAAGGAACTATCCTTAATAAAGGGGATGAAAAGGAGGTTCCAGTCCCAAAAGGGGATAGCACAACCCTGTCAACGGGGCGTAAACGTTGACCACGAGAAAAGCCTAGGAAATTGTTATGTGATTGTATTGATGTATGTATTATGATGGCTCACAATATAAATATATTTTCTTTTTATATATATGAAGTATTTGATGATGAATATTGATGAGTTACAAGTTATGAAATTGTTGTAAAAGTTATTTATTTGAAAGGTTTGTTCCCACACCCCAATGTTAGTGAATTCCACTTATTGAGTTATCTCACCCCCCTTTTATTTCCTATTACAGATACATTAGAAGGATTATTGGAGTAGAGATTCTTGGGAGACAGCAGTTACAAACTATTTTGTGGAATTGAGGATTTTATTGTTATTTTTATGGTATTAAACATTGTATTGGAGAATTATTTTGAGGATGTTTGTAATTGGTGAATTAGAGCTCTGACTTTTGTGATGAGAGTCAAGGTTGCTAGTTTCTTTTATTTAACATATTTTATGAATTATTCAATTTAAATAGACATTTATTGCTATTAATTTTGGGGCGTTACAATTTATTGTAGTGACCCAAAAAGAGGGGTCTTGCATTCCATGGAATCCCACATCGCCTAGGAAAGCATATGAGAATGTGTTTATAAGGAATGACATCCCTTCAATGTGTAGAGGCCTTTTCCCCAGCGCAACCTGGGAAAGAACAAAACCGTGAGGGGTATGGGACCCAAAGCGGACAATATCTACACAGTTGGGGCGGGGTCGTTACAGATGGTATCAGAGCCATACCCTAGCCGGAAGTGTGGGTCCCACACGCGAGGACGCGTGTGCTCGTAAGGGGGGTGGATTGTAGTGACCCAAAAAGAGGGGTCTTGCATTCCATGGAATCCCACATCGCCTAGGAAAGCATATGAGAATGTGTTTATAAGGAATGACATCCCTTCAATGTGTAGAGGCCTTTTCCCCAGCGCAACCTGGGAAAGAACAAAACCGTGAGGGGTATAGGAGGTATAGGACCCAAAGCGGACAATATCTACACAGTTGGGGCGGGGGTCGTTACAAAACTATATATCATGAGAGCAATATATATAACATTTGCATGTAAATGTAATAATTATTGATATAGTAGGGACTAGGGATTGCTTTCAATGATGTAAACCCCTAATCGTTATTGAAGAGCTTGAAATTTCAACCTCTACCAAACATGAAATGCTGCAACATGTCACCTAGCTCTAGCTTTCTAGCACACCTTGAACCTTAATGAGGGTTGGATGATACTTTTACATGAAGAAACAATCCTAAAAACTCCATAAACAAAGACTGGCCAAAAGGGTCAATATAGGAAGAGAATCTGAGCTTTGTCTAATGGAAAATTCTCCAACTAAACAAATGCAAGTGACAAAGTATATCCAAAACTGTCCAATTTTCTTGAGTTGCCGTCCACCTCCTCTACTACACATGTCACACCCCAAACCCCAAAGGGTCCAAAGCATGAGAAAGACATCTCAAGTACCTATAGATTTTTTTCTTTCTTTCTTTCCTTTTTGACAATCCAATCCACCAAAAATTATATCAAATACTAATATCAAGAATTATCATAATAATTCCATTGAATATACTCTCAAAGTAAGTCAAAGCTCTAAGCAATAATTACAAAGACCATTGGCCACAAAAGAATAGAGGTCTGAATAATTAATTACATATCATCAGCTTGTCCCATTAGTGAGAATAAAGTCACAATCACTATAATACCCAAAAGAATGAGTCAAGCCTACTCTAAAATGTACAACATCTAATATCTCCATTACAAAAGTTCAGTCTCCATCAGTAGTTAGCCTAACTACCATTAGCCACCAAAAAGCTGTTTCAAAGATTGTTGCCTACTCTGAAAAGTTTATAAAATAATAGAATGAAACAGAGCCCAGTAAGTAGCATAATTAACGGGGGTGGTGGAAATGCAAGTTTCATGTCATTAATAATAATATGACAAGAACGATTAAATAATGAAATACAAAATTTCTCAAAGTAAATATCTTGAAACTGTATACCATGATCTGTGAGCACTAACAATATAATTTCCAAAGTCATAAAATCTAACATACGGTAATTTATCACAAATATACCATACTACCACATAGACCGGTTAGGGGATCCACCCATTCACAACTGGCATGATATTGTCATCTCTGGTATGCAGACTCTTGGCCCCATGGATAGCAACCTCACCCATACCCTCAAGGTTTTTCTCTCCCCCCATGGGCAGCAGAGAGAGCGAATCAAATAAGATCTCTCTTGCATGTGGTCTCTTGGCCCCATGGGCAGCAGCCTCACCCACACACAATCAAGAAATCCTCTTCCCCCCATGGACAGTAGGGAAGAACGCGTCATCCAAAGTGAAAGGGCACTGACCTATACTTGATTCCGTTGTCACAAAGATCACGGAAATCAAATCGGGTGATCACTGGGAAATCACACATGGCATGGTGTTAAAACCATATAAAGCTCACAGGTTACATTACTTTGAAACACATAGTTTATATCCAGGTAGTTTCAGAAAACCTTAAATAATTTAACTTCTACAAAGTTTGTAAGGTTTTCAACTTCATTCTTGTCAAAAAGATTTCCTATCAATTTCCCAAGTACTAAGACAAGATAAGCATCTTAAATTTTCCAATAACCATAAAATCCAAGATTTTCTTATCAAGATTAAATAAAAGATGCTCGTTTTTCCATATCAACAATTCATGCATTTCCCCAAATACAATACCAAATATGATGCATATTCATATATATAATCATATATATATTAAGGTTACGACACAATAGTTTTTAGGAAAATATAGTTTCCATAGGTAATTTCCAAAAACGTGTCTAATCCAAAAACAACATTTATGTTATTTTTCAAAATCCCATTAAAAAGCTACTTACCTCGCAACCACAAAATCCTTAATTCTCCAAGCTCCAAGGAGATTAACTAGAACCTATACAATATTAAGTAAACCTATCACAATAAATATAAAGCTTGAAATTGCATCTAGCCACAATTTAGGAATTGCCAAATAATCACTTAAGTAGGCAAGCCTAGCATCTAACCTCATCAATAATAATATATTTCACTTCCATAGTTTCTTAACAAATTGATCCACAAGGCATAAACTCCAATTATAAAGTTAACCCATTTAATATCATCTCCAACATTATGACTAAGGATCATCAAATAGCTCACGGCTCACAACCCAACCCAGAAACCCGACAGCCCACCAGGCTAATGGACAGCCCAACCCGTTGTTATTGAGGCCCATGGGTAACCCACTAGCCCAGTGGGTTAGGCTGTGGGCTAGTTTTTATGCCCATGGGTACCCGGTGGGCTAGCCCAATAGCCCAACCCGTTGCTCAGCCCATTGGCCTAACCCGTTAGCCCAGCCGAATAACTCATAATTCATAACAAAAATATATAGGAAGTGTATGAAGGATTGATCTTGAGATATTATAGATGAATTTTTTAAGAGAACTCTCTCAACCACTAATATACTCAAAGTAATTGTGCTAAACTTAGTTTACTAAATATATATTTTTCTAGTAGTCTAGCAAATTTGAATTAACCATTTAACATTTTTTTATTAAAGATAAAAATAAAAAACTATTTAAAGCCTTAATAAAAAAAAAATTAAATATGTTTCCATCATCAAAACAAAAAAATTAAATAGATTTGACTATAAAAAAATTTGTAATTAAGTATTAAATTATTTAATTCTTTCCTTTAAAAAAATAGATTGATTATTCCCTTATAAAAAATTGATTCTTTCCTTATAAAAATAATAAAATAATATACTAACACAAGCCCATAGGTAGCCCATTAGGCCCAACTCGATAGCCCACCTCGCTAAAGAGAAAATGGGCATTGCCCATGGGCATGGTCATGGGCTGAGGTTTTCTTTTTCGGCCCAGCCTGACCCGGCCTATTAACTAGTTAATAGCCCATTATGCCCAGCCTATTGTACCCATGGGCCAAGTAAAAATGGGCCAGGCTGGCCCGACCCGGCCCATTGACGACCCTTAATTATGACTAGCTTCCATAAAATTTACACCACATCATTAAGAGACACATGAAAGCAAAAACAATATATCCTCCAAGACAAAAAATTTAGAATTTCAACTAACTCCAAATAAACCCAACAGCAATGGAAAAAATTAAATTTATCAACCATCACATGTTATAACTTAAAACCCCTAAATTTTTCCACCATACATAAACCTTAAGTAGTCATCAATAGCACAAAATATATATCCACACATCAAATAATTCCATCAATACTAAACCCATACATAAAAACACATAAATATCACTTCCAACGCTCATAAATCACATGAGTATTATTATTAAAGTTTAGATAAAAATAACCTCAAGCAAAAGTGCAAAACCCACCAAAAAGATGAGAAATTTTTACTTCAAAAAAAATTGTGAATATATTTATGGGTTTCCAAGAATTTTTTGGTGATTTTGCCGGAAAAATGATGGTGGAAATGGTGATATGAAGGTGCCGGCAAGAGAGTTTGAAGGAGTGAAGAGAAGCTGCCAGACGGGGAAATGAAAAAGAAGAAAAAGAAGGAAATGAAAAGAAAGGAGCCGGTCAAAGAGAGAAGAGAGAATTGAAAAAGGAGCGGTGAGTAGTGGGGTTAGGTGGGGCTTGGCACGTGAGAAACCAAAAATCTGACCTTACAATTTTTTTTTTTTTTTTTTTTAACTGACTGGACGTTACAACACATCCCTTTCTACTCACGTACCTTTCTCCCTTCCTTTCAAGCTTCAACTACCACCAGAAAATGTGGTGCTTAAAATAAGAAGCAATAATTGACTTCTAAGAATTATTGGAATAAAGAAAAACTTTTTATAACTAAGTTGACATATTTTTATTAATTTTTTTTAGTTGGACTTATTATTGATATCATTTTATTAT
The DNA here is from genome assembly GCA_023736055.1 of Quercus glauca. Taxonomy (NCBI): domain Eukaryota; kingdom Viridiplantae; phylum Streptophyta; class Magnoliopsida; order Fagales; family Fagaceae; genus Quercus; species Quercus glauca. The sequence continues at coordinate 72,386,418 of CM043318.1, forward strand.
CTATGGATAAAATGAGAGTTGTAAAATATCTTTGTGAAAAATTTTCTAGACTCATGAAAGAAGATTGCTAAATATTTCTGAAACAGTGCTAATTTATCATAAATTTTGCTAAAACGTGGTATTTGGCTATTTTTACCCTTGGCGCCCAATGAAACAGTCAAAGGTAGAAAATATTTTATGCAGTTTTTATACCAATGTTTGGTCCCACTTCCTTACAGTCAACGAAAATTCAGAAGAAAAATTTATTATGATACGAAAATTGAATTTCAAGTTTCAGTTTTTCTTCTTGGTTTTATATGTGGGAGATTGAGAGAATTGGTCCTTGCTTGGATTTTTACCAATTTCAATTTGCAGCCGGCCTTGCTTTGTCCTCTCCCACTCTTTTGCGTTTATAATTGTGTGTTTGTGTCTGTGCATGTACATGTGTGTGTTGTTTGCTGGTGCTTCTCAGTAATGGAGTTATGCAGAATCTCTTTTCTTCTTTTTTGGGCTTTTCAGCTTGTATATGCACAACAAACAACTGATCCTAATGAAGGTTCTCTTAGCTGTTTAAAAATCCAGAAACTTGTCGAAGTTGAATATCTTTTATACTTATTTAAGGTTTTTTTAATTCTAACTACACCTTTTGTTGGTCAGTGGATGCACTCAAGAAGATTATAATTCACTGGAACTTAAGTGGAAAATTGAATCTTACCACAGACCCTTGTAACCAGAATGCCTCATGGGCTCATAGAAATGCGAATCCCCGCGTGGCTTGTGACTGCACTGGCAGAACCTGCCACATCACTAACCTGTTAGTTCTCAATTATCATTTTTAAACTGTTACATATATTGTTGTTGTGCTAAGGAAATTTCCAATTTTCAATTTGATGCAGGAAGATATATGCTTTAGACATTTTTGGTGAAATACCCCAAGAACTATTTCTGCTAAAGGAGCTAATGTACTTGTGAGGGATTAAATTCTTAAGCTTTAAGTACCCTTTGTTGCTTTGATGTGATTAAGATTGTAATCTTGCATAATGATGCAGGAATCTGGGTCAAAATATACTGAGTGGGCCCTTACCAGCTGAAATTGGACAGCTATCAAAGATGCAATACCTGTAGTTGCTAAACTTCTTATTTGTATCAATTTACAACTGTTCTTATTGTTTTAGGTGTATTAATATTTTTTGTTATGCTGACTGATTGAACAGTAACCTAGGCATAAACAATCTGACAGGTCCAGTGCCTCCAGAGCTTGGCATATTAAACAAGTTGATTGCCCTGTATGTACATATATGCAGTTTTCATATGCCTTTTTAGTTTTTCTTTTTTTCCTTTATTTATGGTTTCTTTTTGTTAACCCTTTTCTGAATCCATTTATTAGAACTTACATTAATTGTAAAAGTTTCTCATATGCTACAGAGGTCTTAGCTCAAACAATTTCAATGGAACATTACCCACGCAGCTTGGAATGTTGACCTCCTTACAGCAGTTGTAAGTTTTATACGTACTTGTCAAACATGAAGTAACTTCTTCTTATTAGCCGTGCAGTCTCATTCTTTACCTATATTGTTTCAGGTACATTGATAGCAGTGGAGTAAGTGGACCAATACCACAAGAACTTGCAAACTTAACAGCCCTTCAAATTCTGTACTTATATATCTCTTTTTATAGATCAGTATATGGTGGTTTTGAAATATGGAAGAATTTGATTATGTTAAATGTAAATTCATTTATGGATTGATCTTTTCTTGTTCAGATGGGCATCTGATAATGGCTTTACTGGAATGCTTCCAGAATTCTTTGGGACTCTTACAGAACTGATGGACCTGTGTGCATCGATTTCCCTAGCATTACTATAATTTCAAAATTAATTTGAGGTTTCTTCTTTACATTAAGGTATTTAACATATATTATGTTGACTGATGCACTTTATCTTTTACAGTCGACTTCAAGGTACATCACTTGAAGGCCCAATCCCAAGAAGTTTTGGTGCTCTAACAAAGCTAGTGAACCTGTAAGGCCTCAAGAACATGAGCTTCTATATTTTTCTGTGTCTTTTGCATTGCTAACCGTTAAATTGTTTCCCCCCTTTACAAGCAGTTCCTGACTTCCATGTCACATCACTTGTAGTTTTGAGGTGGGAGGCGGGGATTGGTGGGAGTAAATAAGTGATGAGGCTGACAGCCTAATCACAAAAATATTGAGTATGTAGTATGGACAAGCCCTCAACAAACAAAGATTAAATAGAAGGGGGGAAGGATAAAGAAACACCTTAATTTTCATCTGCTATAAATACCTAATTTTGAATGTAGTGTTTGCTAGAGAGCTTAATCTTTCATTCCACTTTGTACTGTTTTTTAGATGGGAATGCCACATATCGCTTATCAGATCATGTTACATAAAATTAATTATCACTTGCTGTCAGATTGTCTTGTGGTGTTATTCATGTTTATGCTTTTTCTGACTCATTTGGGATTGTTTTTTTGGTACAAAATTGGAATTTCTGATTTGCTTGTGTTCCTAAATAGGAGAATTGGTGATCTTAGTAAGGAGGACTCTACTCTTGATTTCTTGGAGAACCAAACAAGTTTGTCCATACTGTAAGATGCTCTATGTTTTAGATCTTTCTAACAGGAACCTTGTTCTTTTCTTTTTTCATAAATATCTTTTTAACTGTAACGCCCCAAAATTAATAGCAATAAATGTCTATTTAAATTGAATAATTCATAAAATATGTTAAATAAAAGAAACTAGCAACCTTGACTCTCATCACAAAAGTCAGAGCTCTAATTCACCAATTACAAACATCCTCAAAATAATTCTCCAATACAATGTTTAATACCATAAAAATAACAATAAAATCCTCAATTCCACAAAATAGTTTGTAACTGCTGTCTCCCAAGAATCTCTACTCCAATAATCCTTCTAATGTATCTGTAATAGGAAATAAAAGGGGGGTGAGATAACTCAATAAGTGGAATTCACTAACATTGGGGTGTGGGAACAAACCTTTCAAATAAATAACTTTTACAACAATTTCATAACTTGTAACTCATCAATATTCATCATCAAATACTTCATATATATAAAAAGAAAATATATTTATATTGTGAGCCATCATAATACATACATCAATACAATCACATAACAATTTCCTAGGCTTTTCTCGTGGTCAACGTTTACGCCCCGTTGACAGGGTTGTGCTATCCCCTTTTGGGACTGGAACCTCCTTTTCATCCCCTTTATTAAGGATAGTTCCTTTGGAACCAAAAGGTGCACTCCCTTGCTAAGGAGCTCCTTTTTTGGATCCTCAATAATATACTCCCTTGCTAAGGAGCTATTAAATGTGCACTGTCCCCTTTTCTGGGACCGTCCCTTGCTAAGGACTAGCTGCAGTATGATTGTCCCTTGCTAAGGACTAGATACCACACTGAGCTTCTATTCACGACTTGCCATAGGTTTCCAAAACACATTTCAATATGCTCACAAAAATAATCCATTCATAATTCTCAAAAATATAAGATTTACTCACGCATACGAGTTTAAATAAATTCAGGTTGTCCCACAAGATTTTCATAAAACGAATAGTCAATGTGCACATCAAACATTTATAAAATATCAATTCATATATAAAATATCAACATGTTCCTTTGATATAAAATAGTTTAATAATAAACACCGTTTTGGGAAAAACCCCCAAAAATTAGTAAACACCACTTACCTCTTAGTTGTAAAAATAAAGGAAATCAATCACCCTTGAGTCACAACAATTCAGTAGAATTAGAACCTAGCAACACCAAAAATAGGTTCATCAATACACAATTTCTCACTTAAAATCAGTTTTCACACTTAAACAATTTTATCCTAGACAATATTGATTTATCCAAATTCTCTATTCATTCACTTAACTATCTAATTCACTCTAATATTATATCTATCCAATCTAATATTGGAAGCCACGTATTGCCTTAATTTGTTGCTTGGCATTTCATCTAGATGCCACTGGATGTCCATAAGTCCATTGACTCTAATATTATATATATATATATATATATATATATATATATATATATATTCAACTTGATATTGAAAGCCACGTGATGGCTTTATCCTGTCAATCTAGTGCCTACAATTTCCTTTGATATATTGCTAAGGTAGATATTTATGAAGTCAAGCCTTTTTGTCCTATTAGCAACTAAAGCAAAATCAAGCAAAATTTCTCCCTGAGAACGTGGGATGATTTCCATCCCAATACTATACTTCGGTCAAACCAATTTCAAAGCCTATAGAGGACCATACGGCTAAATATATACAATTCTTATTATAATATGAAATCATCCTAGCCAACTTTCCCATCAATAAAGGTGATACGTTTAGATGTTATGAGCAGTTATTTTACTTGGTACCAAAAGAACAATTGCATAGACCCATGTGAGGACAATTATTAGCCATAGATTAAGTCCAACTTTGTAAATCTTTCAACTTCCAAAAAAATTTTCAGCAAGACAACCATACCTGAGATACTTTGCACAGCCGTAGAGAAGAAAGGAAAATAGCTCAAACATGTGTTGCGGCTGAAAACAAAAAGGAACTCTTTATGTACTTACACATGTAACTTAAAAGGTAAAAGGCTAGGGTTATCAAGGCCCATATATTTACTTATGCCACTTCACTGGGCTTCATATTCCATAGTATTTATTCTATTTTTAATATCTTAGGCCCACTTTAATTTAATCCATTTAATTGTGGGCCTCCTTATAATTTACGTATAATTAATTAAATTGGTGTCAAAAATTATGGGGTGTTACATTAACTTTCTCAATTTTTTTGTAGATCTCTGAGAAACTGCCGAGTGTCTGGTGAAATTCCAGAGCGGATTGGCACATTTGATAAGTTGCAATACCTGTAAGTAACCTTGACGTATGTTTGTTCATATGATTAGAATCATTCACTTGTGTATGTTTCTTTGTTCTTTTTTATGAAATAATATTGGTTTCCCCTTTTCTATATAAATTTTGCGTGATTTTTTCTCTGAAGGACTCTTGCTGATTCTTACCTCCTATTATGGAAATGAAATCACAATGACAGGGACTTAAGCTTCAACAAGTTGACAGGCCAAATACCAAACTCATTCCAAAATTTTTCCTTATTGCAAAATTTGTAAGTAAACTAAATTTGGCTCTTTGCATTCAACATTATAATTAAGGCATTGTCAATCCAACAGGAATTGCATGATTGAATGTGTTACAGTTTCAATTTTTTCTCTCATATATATCTGACAATGTGAAAATATATTGAAATTCTCTCCGTTAGAAAATTTTGATCACTATTGTAGTTGGTTCAATTATCTTTCTGTTTCCTATCTTATATCCATATCTGCAGTACTTCAGAAAGCATCACTCATTTGACAACATTAAAAGTATATTAGTGTAACGAAGTGTAGATATTGTCCGCTTTGGGTCCCATACCCCTCACGGTTTTGTTCTTCCCCAGGTTGCGCTAGGGAAAAGGCCTCTACACATTAAAGGGAAGTCATTCCTTATAAACACATTCTCATGTGCTTCCCTAGGCGATGTGGGATTCCATGGAATGCAAGACCCCCCCTTTTTGGGTCACTACAATCCACCTCCCTTACGAGCACACGCGTCCTCGCGTGTGGGACCCATACTTCCGGCTAGGGCATGGCTCTGATACCATCTGTAACGACCCCGCCCCAACTGTGTAGATATTGTCCGCTTTGGGTCCCATACCCCTCACGGTTTTGTTCTTCCCCAGGTTGCGCTAGGGAAAAGGCCTCTACACATTAAAGGGAAGTCATTCCTTATAAACACATTCTCATGTGCTTCCCTAGGCGATGTGGGATTCCATGGAATGCAAGACCCCCCCTTTTTGGGTCACTACAATTAGTACATGATGATGTCATTCATTTCCCACTCAAAATGGACCAAAAATCATTTTCTAACCTTTACTAGAATGACAAAACAGAATGATTTAAATCAGGCAGAATGGATTCACTCAACATTCTTATATGTGACCCATTCAAACTGTCTTTCAAATCATTAAGGAAAATAAGTAAGCCATATATTGGTGACACAAGATGGAAACATATCACAGGCTTTGTTTCTTTGAAATAAAAATGCATTCACTTTCACAAAAGATTCTTTGTTTGATCATATGATCAGAAAGGAACCTGGGGGGGTGGGGTGGGGTGATACAGTAATCTATCAATGCCATTCTATATTGTTTATTAAGAATTTTCTTTTAAAATAATCTCTTTATATGTCTCAGATATCTTGGAAACAACAACTTGAGTGGAGATCTGCCTTCAAATATCATAAGTCCCAACCTCATCGCATTGTAAGTGCGACCTTCAACTTAGATATTGCTCTGACTGCCAATATCGCAGATGTGGTGTCTTTTAATTCTGGTTTTGATGCCTTATTAAGTCACTGTTAAGTGCTAACTGAGTTTCTTTTTGAATATTTTAAAATTTCTTCCATGAAGTCTTGAGTTGCTATTTCTCAAAATAGTCAATCACTGATATTATTGACTGGTCTAGAAAGAGTACAATCTACAATATCAATGCAATGCTCTTGCTAAGCCAGAGTCTTGTTGTAAGAAAATATGTCTCTCTCTAGCCTTCAAAGATCTTTCAAATCTGTAGAATGTGAAATTATATAACCGTAAGAAGAAGCATGTTATGCTTCTATACCTGCCGTAAAATTCTTAATTCTAGTCACCAGTTTGTAACACTAAGATCTACAATATTCTGGTTTTCTGGGCAGAGATGTCTCTTTCAATCCCATCTCCGGAAATTTACCTCCAAATTTTGCAAAAGCAGGATTTTCAATGTAAGTTTGTCTTTCCTTTTTATTTCTTAAGACTATATGATGAATTGATCATACAATATAGACCATTGATAGAATGTCGTTTGAAAGTTTTGTGTCTTGTCATTGAATTATCTTGTGGCATCATTTTGCAAGAAATAACTACCTTTTTGTATTCAGGAATGTTCTTGGGACATCCATCAATGCAAATAGTTTACTGGACAGGTGAGGTTTTGTTTTGTTTGTTTGTTTGTTGGGGGGTGGGGGGGTGGGGGGGTGGGGGGTGTGGGGTATGGTGTTGGTTTATACACCAACTGGAGCTTCCACTCTTATGCCGTTATTGTTTTTCCTCATCAAGTTAACAAAGTCAATATCATTTCCAGAAACAGAATGTTCGTATCTTTTGTATAAAGAGCTGCATCTTCTAACCAAAATGAAAAACTAGAACAAGTGAATAAAGTGCATAGTTCTGACTTCTGACCATTCATTCCATACCCAAAAATAGGAGCTTAAAAGAAACCATTATTAGAACCTCAGTAACAAGTGGATTGTAATTTCAATGGTTTTAGATTCTATAACTGTTTTCATGTGTATTAGCCTTAATTGGACTCATTATACTACTTGTTTTCTTGTTGCTTCATGCTTCATGCTTCAAGCCTCCAAATAGCAATCAAAATTCTTCAGTTCTGAACAAAAACAGAATTTTTACTGATCCAGGGGTTGTGTATATGAATATCTTCCTAGTAAACTTATGATTCCAAGGTAAACTTTTCTGATCATTTTGACGGTCATTGATGTAGGAAGGCAATTGGGATGCTCCAATGCCTCCAAAACGAGTGCACTAACCAAGTTCAAGCCTGTGAGTACAATTTGTGTTTTTTCCTCATTTACACTGATTTGACCATCGTGTAAACCACTTGGATGCTTTACAACTTTGACAAAAGAATGAAATGTTACAAGAAGACTTTAATTGGAAATTTTAGATCAGCATTCGAGATTTAGAACATTAAGACATTCTGCTGTCCAGAGTATTAAGTAGCACATGGTTTTTAAGTAGTTAAAAAAATACAAAATTTCATGAGCATTAATTCAAATTGGGCATGGCTGGTCCGAGGGGCTTTGCTTTGATTTAAAGAGTATTCCATGTTTAAATTTAGGCTTCAATATATACCATGCCTTATAGTGCTGAATTGTGTACTCTAAGTACTTCCCTATTTTTGTCATAAACAACCATTGAAGAATGAGAAATAGCTCACTTTCTAGGAATAATGAGAAGTTTCTGAAAAGCTTCTAGTGTCTTCCAACTTCTGTATCTTTATTGGAAACTGGAATGAAATGAAATGAACAAGTACACTCTCCTTCAAATTTCTATGTAGTAATCAGACATGGAAGTTCTGAACTTAAAAATGAAACTTTAGGAGCTAACCTAGTAAAAAGGAATGCAAAAGGGGAAAAAATGTAAATAGTTTTCCATAAGTTAAGAAATTTTTTTACTTTCTAGCTCAAGTTGTTCCTATAATTTTGGAAAACATAATTCTGTTGCAGCTTCATTTTCTATTAAATGCGGAGGCATGGAACAAACATCTTCATCTGGCATCAAATTTGATAATGATTCTGAAAGTCTGGGAGCTGCTTCACTGTACACAAACTCTAACGATCAGTGGGCAGTAAGCAACACTGGAAACTTCATTTCCAATCCAAATGGACCTCAATATATAGTAACGACTGAAACCCAAATAACCAATACTTCAGATTCCGAACTATATAAAACAGCAAGGATTTCACCAAGCTCACTGAGGTACTATGGCCTCGGTTTGGAGAATGGAAAGTACAATGTTGAGCTTCACTTTGCAGAGATAACAATGGATGATTCTCAATCCTGGAAAGGTCTCGGGAGGCGACTATTTGATATTTACATTCAGGTACAGTGGAAAAAATTTAATTGCAAAGGCAAACACTCCCTTTACTATGAATATCACAAAGTTGGAACCAACAAAATTGTGGTAAAAAGATTATTTGAATACTTAATCCTGTAATGTACATTTAACTTGGTTCTACTCCTCTGGAACAGAAAAATCTGGTATTATCCCTTTTTTTAACTATAAGAAAAACATTAAAGCCATAGACACCATTTCTAGGTAAAGAATATTCAAACTGATTTGACATATGGAAACTCAATACTTAAAAGGAAAATTTGATAACTGTACAACTAATATTCAGATCACCTGTAAAACTTCGGCATTACACGATATCAATAGAATAACCACATTTACATTTTTCTGTTCTAAATATTTATCTGATATGTGTTTCTGCATAAACTGCCAATGACCCATTGACCCTTGTGTTTTTCATTTTAATTGATACAGAGCTATTATTACAGGAAAAGAACTTAGCCAATGAACTCTAGCTAAAATGGCACTTCCTCCTATCATACTAATGGGATGGAGGGTGAGCTTATAACTTACAATAAAAAAGGGTTTAGGAAAATAACTTCCAAGGCACATATTTTCCTGTGCTTGTAGCCTTGTTTTATAGCTTTTGTCAATATGTTCTAATGCTGCAATTGGCTAAAGGGTGAGAGAGTTGCCCAAGACTTCAACATTCAGAAAGAAGCTGGAGGATCTAAAAGAGCCTTGATCAAAACATTCGAGGCGAATGTAACAAACACAATCATTGAGGTCCACTTCTTCTGGGCTGGAAAAGGCACTTGCTGCATCCCATTTCAGAGCACATATGGACCGTTAGTGTCAGCAGTCCATGTTTATCAAGGTTCTTTATATCTTTTCCTGTTATTTCTTACTTACAATTGCATTTTTCATAAGTCAATTATTTTAAGGTGTTACATATTTGTTCCTAAACTCAATTTCTCCCTTAGGATGCTATTTTTTAGAAGCAGTGGCCACAGTAATACCTTTAGCATCTGTATATGGAGAACAACTTTAGCATTGATAGTTCAAAGATGTAGTCATTGAAAACTTGACCATTAGAAAGAAGAAGCTATTAGCGAACAAAGAATAAATGAAAAAGCTATCTTTAGAAACCAAGTAGGATTAAAAAAAGGTATAATATTATAACTAAATTGCTTTAGACATACATAGTTTTTAAACAATTCAAGTCAGAGAAGTCCCAAATTAAGGTGCAATAGTTAATTTTGGCATTTCTAGGAAGTAATTAAGAAGCACTTTAGATTATCAATCACTGTATCTTATACCTTTTGGGTTGATGACACCAACAAAAGCAACAACATCTATAACAATATTTTGCATAATTTAACTTCCTAACAATGGGAAAAGAAATACCCTTTCTTTATCTTAGATTTAAGCTTCTTATAACCTTCCTTCTCCTCTATCTATAACAACAGCACTTTCGCAAATAGTTGGATGTCCTAGTTGATGGCTTCTTAGCTTTAGTAGCATAATAATTATAGAATGATTTCTAGTCCCAAGCTAACTCCTAGTATTCCATCCAAACCTTTCATATTAACCTGGAATGAAGGACTTCTGTTATTAGTTTTTGCATAAGAAGATGAAAAAAACAATAGTATTGAAAAGCACAAATCAATCAATATATATATAAAAGTAGAGACCATGTACAGGAGTGCATGAGGTCCTGCCATGTGACACACTAATTTTGTATTGTGCATTTTTTTTTTTACCTCTTTCATTAAGTGTTTTTACTGTTATCCAAAAGTTCATATTAACTTATTTTACTGTTAGCTTATTAATGTCTCATTAATTTATTAAACTTACACCACATCTTTCTCTATTCTTTATGTCTTTTAGCACACCCACCATTTTAGTATTTTAAAAAAAGAAAAAAATAATAATTAAGGACTAATAATAATAACTAACCAGATAAGGTCTTGAAGAAAGATAGAGAGACACAAAAATGTTGTGGAATGTTATATAAAACGCATTGTTTCACTATATATTACCAAAATAAAAAACCTAAGACTGATAAAACATTTGAAAGAGAGAGAAAGAGGAATCTAAGGGGTCACCGCCTTTATTATACAGGCCACCCATTATCATCAAGACACTAAAACCCCTAAGGGTTTTTTTTTTTTTTTTTTTTCCTTTTTCTTTTTAGAATTAGGGGCTTAAATATGATTTAGGTTTACAAATATGAACATTAACATGAGCATGAACATGAAGGTAGATTTCTATTCATTTTCTTGAAGAAAAAATATACTTACAAAAATTTCCAAACTTTATTAGGTAAAGAAGAATCAAGTTATAGATAGCAAAATCAACAAACCAAAAATTTTAGGAGCCTAAGAGGAGCCATTACTCATTTGAAACAACCCAAAATACTCAAGGACTAAAAAAAAAGCCATCCACTCCACACATCCATTGCAACTACTTTAGCTCAAGGAAAACAATATATATATATATATATATATATATATATCTTCTTTTTTTTTTTTTAGAAATAATTACAGTATCTATGCTAACCCCGCAACTTGAACCTTTTCTCCTTGACTCCCACAATTTGAACATTTTCTCCCTTAAACCCTAGACACTTGGTGTATGGGAAAGTGCCAATTCAGTTATATGGCCCTCGATATATATATATATATATATATATATATATATATATATCTCATTCAATAAATATAGAACTTTCTTTAAATAAAAATTAATATGTTTCTCATAATTAAGGGAAATCCTAATGGGTACTTCACTTGAGCATATGTGAAAAAGGCATATACATACCACAAATGGCAAAGGAGTTGCTAATCCCTTTTAATATGGTTAATTGCTTTGCCTCAATTAGTCGCCCAAACAACATACTGCTTATTCATTCCACAACCATAAATGAAAATGCAGCATTTGCCATCGGTAATTGCTAATCTGAAAGTATAGATTTCTTTAATAGCTTTACCTTCGTTTCTTTTAGCTAATATGTCTTTACTAAATCAAAATCAAACCACAAGAATCATATAAAAATCACCAAATTAGAGTTTAAAATTATAATTAAATTTTTAAAAGAAATGTAGGCACAATTGCACAAAAATTCCATGTAACTAAGTCACACTCAGGAATATTGGACCCTTTTTCCTTTATATAAATAGGGGGGTTCCAATGGGATAAGGGGGCTAACAATTTTCTCTCCAAAACATTTATTGTAGGAACATAAAAGTTTTCCATCGTAGACTTTTCACGCTTAGAGAACATGACTTGCCAACTAATCAACCTATAGTTTTTAGTACCTACAGCAATTTCACAACATCAAGAACAAACCCCAGTTGATACAGTGTCAAATTCCATAGTCTCCTATTACATCAAGTGAGTGTTTAATTTTTCTCACAAAGTATTGAATAGTAAAGCTTCTAGGCCATAGTCTCAACTACAACTCTCAATCATGTTGGACTTGGATGACACCTTTCCACAACATATCATTATGAGATGCAAAAAAAATTTGGAGTGTACACAACGTTTAGTGTGGATGGGAAGAAGTTTCATCCTATTCCAATTGGTTAGGTCAATAAGGGACCTATTCCAATTTAATGATCTTGGAATTTTGTATGCAAGTAATAATCAAGGAAACTTCCGCCTAAAAGTCGGACTTTTGGCAAGAGAGAAAATTGATGTTTAGACAAATCAAGCCAACCAAAATGGACCATATTCTTAATTTCTTATCTTGATTTGTTCCATGTACAAGACTTACAATCAATGCTTGGCGTATAAAAGTTGAACATCTTATCTAAAGTTCATCCTTTGAAAGCTTGAGAAAAAATTCATTTAAACCAACACAATATATAAATTATAAAGGAATCAAAGAAAAATTGTCAAAAATAATGAAAATTTAATCTATGCTTAAATTCTTATAAGAATGAACACAACAACAATATCCTTTTTTATTTATTTATTTAAATAAAGATAAAAAAAAATCTATGCTTAAATTCTTATAAGGATGAACACAATAGCAATATCCTTTAAAAAAAAAAAAAAAGATAAAAAAAAAATTTATGCTTATTTTGTACGTATGATAAAGTCCTATCACAAAGATTTTTTAGACTCATGCTGATTAGGAGTTATAAAGGAATAATCATCAATATATATATATATATATATATATATATATAAAGTAGAGATCTCATGCACTCCCGCACGAGATCTTGCCAAGTAACACTCTAATTTTGCATTTAGCAATTTTTTTTTTTACCTCTTTCATTAAGTTTTTTTTACTGTTACTCAAAAGTTCATATTAACTTATTTTACTGTTAGTTTATTAATGTCTCATTAATTTACTAAACTTACACCATACCTTTCTCTATTTTTCATGTCTTTTAGCACACCCACCATTTTGGTATTTTAAAAAAAGCAAAAAAATAATAATAATAATTAAGGACTAATAGTAATAACTAACCAGATAAGGCTCTGAAGAAAGATAGAGAGACACAAAAATGTTGTGAATTTTTGTATAAAACGCACTGTTTCACTATATATTACCAAAATAAAAAACCTGAAACTGACAAAACATTTGAAAGAGAGAGAAAGAGGAATCTAAGGGGTCACCACCTTTGTTATAAAGGCCACCCACTACCATTAAGACACCGAAACCCCTACGGGTTTTTTTTTTTTTTTCTTTTCCTTTTTCTTTTTAAAATTAGGGGTGGGTAATTTGGTTGGATAGTTTTTGTTTTGAGTATATAAGTAGAGAGAATATTTAGTGCACAATGTAAAACCATATTCTACCATGGTTCAATTTTAAATCATCTATAAGACACATGCATACACATTTGTCTAAACCATGTCGTAATGTCGCACTACCGATAAATGGAAGACGGTCAGAGAGTTGGACAAACTTTCATTCCATGGTATGAAACATGTGAACACAACACAAATTAGTTGATTTTCATGGTCCCGTTACTCTTTTATATTTATTTTTGTTTTCATGATTTAATATATATATATCTTACCTTAAGAAGGGTACAAATATGCAATGAAGCTACTAAACTAATTTTTAATACCTTAAAATGTATATGTTTCTTTACTCTAATTTAGTTTACTTTTTCTTTATAATATATATACACAATATTATCCAAAACCATCTTACATAAAATATTACAAAATTATCCGTGCATCGCACGAACAACTTACTAGTTGAATTAAATTATAGAGATATATGAGAGAGAGGACATGGAAGTTAAGTATAGTACCAGTTAACAGAATCTTTTTGATTCTTTGATTTGGCATGACCAAACTCCCAACTCTTTAAAATCACCATTTATCATCAACAATAAATTTCTATAAAAAAAAATGCAGTTGTATTTGCAATTGACATGCATTCAAATTTACATAAATAAACCCAAATGCACAGGAGTACTTTATGTATTAGTCATGTTAAAACATGTAAAGTTTGTTAATCATATGAATGCTTTCTACAAAATACAATAAAATTTTAGTAGGAAATTACAATTGAATTGAGTGTGAAATCAACCACAGATAAACTCTAATTACATAAACGTTATATCAAAAAAATTCTTATATAGCTGTATAAATCATCTTAACATAAATGTTATATCATAGAAGTTTAGCAATAAGTTGCTATTGTACCCTATTCAATTCTTTTCCCTATTCGATGCATTCTATTTAGTAGCCTTGTGACGTTTATGAAGCATTTGGCAAACGTATATGCTACTTCTATTTGTTGATTTTCAATAGAGTTGTCATTCTTTGATTTTCCCACAACAACATTTTTTATTTCCTGCAATGATTGACAATTTAATTAAATGGTGCATCAAAAAGTGTCTAAATATATGCATATTGCTCAAACATCATAATGCTATTTAATGATCAATATCAAATCAAGATGAAGACATCCTAAGCAATAAAAGTTTGTGTTTTGTTATATATTTTTGTAACATAGACTTTTATCTACAAAGAAAACATATAAACATTAAAAATACCAAGACAAAGGAAAAGGCAAAATATAGAAAAACTATGAAGTTATAGACTTTAGATAAAATAAGATGGAAATTAGTTAGCATGCTATTTGATCCATTGATATCTGATTGGGTCTGTGTTCAAATACTCATAATTTAGTAGTTCATAACCAAGAAAGCACGAACGCAGCTGGGAGGGTGCCGCACCCGAGTCTGACGCGGCCTGACGCGGGACGCGGTGTCCGACGCGGTTGACCGCACGTCGGTGCCGCGTCTGAGTTTTTTTTTTTTTTTTTTTTTTTCTCGGATTTGTGCCGAATCGGCTCGATTCGCGCCGACGCAGCTCGATTCGGCCAAAATCGGGCCATATCGGGTCATATCGGCCGGCAACTGATACTGCCAATATGGCCGAAACATGCCGAAAACGGCTGAAACAGGCCGATATCGGTCTTGAAACTCGCCGGAACAGCCGAAATTCTGACCTCAGAGGCATAGTAATGTGTTTCTTGCCTTCTTCTTTCTTTGTTTTGTGAATCAAGGCATAGCAATGTGTTTTTTAAGAATATTTTAATAGTAAAAATATATAAAAATTTTAAATAAAAATATTTTTAATAATTTTTTAATCGCCGAGTCCCGCCGCACCCGCACCCTACTTTTTCAAAAATTGCCGAGTCCCGCACCCGCACCCACACCCGAGTCCCCAAACGCACCCGTGCTTCAGAGTTCATAACATTGCTATCAATATTCAGTAAAGTTCAACGTTTATGCTCTTCTACATATAAACATCCACAATAATAATCTCTAAGAGTTTTTTTTTTTTTTTTTAAACACATTTATTCACAATCTGCCAATCTTGCCAATAATGGAGAATTTAAAGGTTGTCTCAACGGGAATGTGTCAAATAAATTTTTATATTAAACAAATCAAACAAAAACACGTACACACTACGAAATTCCCCAATCATAGATAATTCAAAGGTTTTCCTAGATATAACTCTCAAAGTAAATGAATTTAATGGGTTATAGCATGTTCTTATCTTGAAGTTAGCAAATATGACAAACATAATATTCCTATGTCTGTTGAAAAGAGTAGATTCAGATGTACTTCAATGTGAAAGTCATGACAATTAGCCCTACTTATTATGTAATAACCTTCAAATATATCAAACATAATATTTCTAAATCAGTATAAAATGTGCTCATGTCCCAGCCATATGAAAAGAGTGTTCTGAATGTTAGCCAAAAGATAATTCTTTACTTCAAAATATCAATTACATAAAACCAAGAGCGGGACAGAAAGATTTGTATTTACTACTACACATGTCCAAATTGCTTTGTAGGAGAAACTGAAAAACTTTCAAACTTCATAATAAGTTGAAAGTAGAGATTGTTCCGGTTGGGGAGATTGGAAATGTAGATGCTTTGGCTACCATACTTCGATGTAGGGTGGGTAGTGTGCCTATGAAATATTTGGGAATGTCGTTGGGCACCCCATTCAAAACAGCATCTGTGTGAAATCCTATATTGGAAAGCATGGAGAAGAAACTCTCAAGTTGGAAGCGTCTTTATTTATCTAAGGGGGTAGACTTACCCTGTTGAAGAGTTCTCTTTCTAGCCTTCCTATGTACTATCTATCATTATTTGTCATCCCTGTAGCTATGGCTGATAGATTGGAGCGTATTTAGAGAAATTTTTTATGGGGATCTTCAGAGGAGTGTTTCAAATATCTTTTGGCAACTTGGGAGAAGGTGTGTTTACCGATAGATATGGGGGGTTTGGGGATCAAGAAGTTAGTGTATTTTAATAAAGCCTTGTTAGGGAAATGGTTATGGAGGTTTGGATGAGAAGACACTCATCTTTGGAGGAGGGTTATTGCAACTAAATATGGAGAGGGTCAAGGGGGATGGACTACTAAAATTTGTAGAAGGGCCCATGAATGTGGTCTGTGGCATGGTATTCATGATGGTTGGGAGAATTTCTCCAAACATGTGGCCCTAGTGGTGGGTGATGACACTCGTATTCTTTTTTGGCATGATAAGTGGGTGGGAGATAACTCACTTAAAAGGCTCTATCCTCAGTTGTATGTGTGTTCTAATGATAAGGAAGCTTGCATTTCTGACGTATTATGCTTCCAGGAGGGTGGAAACGATAGAATTTGGAATTTGAGATTTCATAGGGATTTTCATGAAAGGGAATTAGAGGCTGCCTTCTCTTTCCTTGAGTTCATTCAATCTCGAATCCCTAAGGGTGGTAGGAGTGACACTTCTCATTGGTGTCTCAACGGGAATGGTAAGTATGATACCCGGTCCTATTACCATAACGTGAGGAGTGTAGCTGCCTCCAATTTTCAATGGAAGGGTGTTTGGAAAGCTAAGATCCCTAAGAGGGTGTCATTTTTTGTGTGGACAGCGATTCATGGGCAGATCCTTACATTGGATAATTTTATGCTTAGGGGGCGCATTTGGTTGAATCGGTGTTGCATGTGCCATCAAAATGAGGAAACTGTGGATCATCTCCTCCTCTATTGTCCTGTAGCTCACTCCCTGTGGGTTTATATGTTTCAGATCTTTGGGACCCAATGGGTCATGCCAGGCTCTATGGAAAGCTTGGTGTATTGTTGGAGCTATTGGTTGGGTAAATTTAATTCAGACATTTAGAATATGGTTCCTGGCTGTTTGATGTGGATTGTTTGGACGGAAAAAAATCGGCGCTCTTTTGAGGATACCGAGAAATCCTTGGCTCAATTACAAGCTCTATGCGAGAAGACTTTATTTGATTGGTCTAGGTGTTGGGGCTTCTCGGATTGTTCCACTATCTTGGAGTTTATTTCTTCTCTTAGTATTGCACTTTAAGTTTTTTCTTGTTGTTTGTTGATGTTTGTTTGTTTGTTGCATTTCCTTGTGTTCACCATCATGAACACCTTGTATTTGCTTTCTTCTATTTTACAATTTGTTTAAGAGTACTCTTATTACCTATCAAAAACAAAAAAACAAAACAAAATTAGGACAAAAAAGCTGTAAGTAGTATGGATTCAACTTTTCACTTTGGTCAACTGAAACAGAGTTATCAAGATGTTTAATTGTTAATTAATTAACTTATCTTCATTGCTAGTAATGTAAGATTTAGTAGCTTCAGTGTCAAAAGACAACATAAAATATTATTTAGATCTCACAGAGTATGAAGTTGTTCAAGCAAACAAAGACACTCACGCGAAGAAAACCAACCACAAAAAAACTAAAATTTTAGGATACGATTACTTGCATTCAGAGACATGATATAAACAAATTAGCAAAGCTCCTATCAAAACACTTTTTTTTTGTTACATTATAAAATAAATAAAATAAAAAACCCTGAATCAAGCAACTTGAAAGAAATGCAAATTTTATTTTTGATGATCAATATAAGTTTACAATTTCTTATAGATAATGCCACTAATTAGAGGTGTGCAACTAAAACAACCAAAATAATTTAAACTGACAGGACTGCAACAAACCTTCCATTTTACCCAAAACCCTTTTCATCGATCCACCTCAACTTCACAGACAACAAACCTTTCATATAGTTATATTAAAGTCCGTTGAAGTTAAAAGGGAGAAAAAATAAAGCTATGTTATTAAACACTTTGTGTGCATATAACAAAAGGCAAAATTTGAGAGAGGGAGAATGGGGTGGTTTTCTAGAGATTCTATGCCCATCTAATATCCATGTAGACAAAAAGAAAACCATTTAAAGAATAAGGAGAAAAGAACATAAAAAGGACAAAATACCTTGATCTTGAGATATAATGAGATTGGGTAAATCTTAAAAAAACTGTTAATCTAATTCATTGTGCAACGCAGGAAACAAAACAATTAAGCTAAAAATAATATAAAAGGAGGAATTCGAAAAGCTTGTTGTTAATTTGCTGATACTCATTGTAATGAAATTACTTGTCTCAAATAATATAATCTGTGAAATCTTTGTCATTTATATCACAACTGCAAGAAAAGCTTAATTAAGAGAGAAAAAGAAAAACCTTAAATAATTTGACAACCACAAAAAAGAACATAGGAAACCAAAACATAAAGAAGAGGGAATTATCTATTATTTAAATTAAAAACACATAAAAGAACAGCATGAATTTATGTTCTTCCGCAAAAACAAAAACAAAAAAACCTGATTCAAAGCCTAATATTAACCCAAATACCTAATCAAAACTAAGCCAATCAAAACCTATATAAAACACAATTATTTATTTATTTTTTTAAATTAGGCAAAAATGTAAAACTGACCCTCTAACTTTCAACGTTTTTCATTTCAATCTTTTAACTTTTAGTTTTGTCATTTCAGTCCTCTAACTTTCAATTTTTGTCAATTCAGACTTCCGTTAGAACTCAATTAAGGCTGCCTTAAACTCACTAAAACGACGCCATTTTACTCTTTTTTTTTTTTTAATTTAGGAATTAAAAGAAAATTCTGTAAAAAAAAAAAAAAAAAAAAAAAAAAACCATTTTAAGGGGAACAATCCCTTCCCCTGAAATCAAAACAAACAAAGAAAACATTGAGTCAAGTCCCTAATGTAAATCAAAACAAAGAAACCTTGGGTAACTTTGCTTTCCAAAGTTTTATAAAATTTCTGGGTTTTGTTTGAGTCAAAAAAATTAACAAACTTTTCTCCACAACCAAAGAAAGCAAGAACAGAAACATAGTAAAAGAGGAAAAGAAAAAGTACCAGATGGGTATTGAAATTTAGTACCCAGAGATGAAAAAAAAAATGTTGATCTTGGCGTCTAGTCAAGACAAAAAGCTTCACACACGAACCGAATATGTTGTTTATTATGGGTGACGTTCTTATGGGAGAGTAAAAGGGTCCTCTTTGAAAACTCTTCTCTGCCTCCGTCTCTGAGGAAAAAAAAAAAAACAAAACAAACAGATGGGAGGCGCTGCGAACTAAGAACTGTACGACTCTATCTCCAGCTTTTGAGTGCTTTTAACAATTTTAGACAGTTGAGGATTTGGGATCCCTTGCCTTTTTTTAAATTCTGGATTGTAATCATCTCAAGGTTTCTTTGTTTTGATTTACGTTAGGGATTTGACTCAATGTTTTCTTTGTTTGTTTTGATTTCAGGAGAACGCGTCATTCCCCTTAAAATGTTTTTTTTTTTTTTTTTTTTTTATAGAATTTTTTTCTTTTAATTCCGAAAAAAAAAAAAAAAAAAAAAAAAAAAAAAAAAAAAAAAAAAAAAGGGTAAAACCGTCATTTCAGTGAGTTTAACGGCAGTCTTAACTGAGTTCTAACGGAAGTCTAGATTGACAAAAAGTGAAAGTTAGAGGACTGAAATGACAAAACTAAAAGTTAGAGGACTGAAATGAAAAACGTTGAAAGTTAGAGGGTCAGTTTTGCATTTTTGCTTTAAATTACTAGTAGAGGTTTTAGAAATCTGACAGTGATGGATTGGTTTAATGATAACGGGTGGCAGCTTTTGTAAGGGTGACCCTCAGATTTCTCTATAAACCTTAGGGACTTTTATCTCTTAATTTTGTCTCAAATTTAAACAATGTAAATAGAACTATCTCCAACAGAGTTGTGTTTAGAACCTATAAGATGATTAACAAAACAACATTGTAAAGAACAAATAAAAAATCAAGAGCATATTTGAAACCTTAAGCATAATATTTCTTTAAAGAATTTCGCATTCAAAAAATCACATACCCAAACCTAAGCCTAAATCAAAATCAATTTGATTGAAATAGACAAGCCTAAATCATATTTAAACAATATAATTTTAAAACAAAACAAAAAACCTTACTGGTAAAGGTTTCATCGTGGTGACAGAACGATAAAAAAAATTGTGAAGCGGTTTGCTTAATTGGCCAAATGAGAAGGTAGAGGGTCTGGTGGTGGCAGAGGTTGGATTGTCTTACGGCTTAAAGTAGTTGGTGGTCTCAGATTTTTCTCTCTCCCTAGTCCCCACTTCGTGCCTTCTTTGTTTACCGAAAGTCTAGGTTTTGGGTTTGCAAAATCATGTTTTTAAACTTTTTAATCTCTTATGCCCAATTGATGTAGCATTTTGGGTTTCAGTTTTTAGATCGTGCAGTGTTTTAGCGAAACATTGTGACTCTTGGCTTTTTAATTGTAAACATGGCAGAATTAAGTGATCTTTTTTCCAGGTGTGGAATGTTGAGGATGCAAATAATGTCCATGACCTAGTTTCATTCATGCAAATGCTACCAAAACCAATAGTATCAAAGAGATATCAAGACAATTTTGTTCTAATGGGTCCCCTTCTATAGGTAGAATAGAAACATTGATAATGCCAAACTGCCATGATCCAGTGAGTGACAGTTTTTTGCCTACTGCTGTTTGGTTTCATTCCTTGTGATCTCAATCTTATGTTCACGTCCTAAAGTTTATGGGTCCCTGATGGCTTGCTTATAGGTACATGATTTTCTTAAGTTTTGTTTTTTCTCATCGAATCCACATATATATGCCTTCCCCTTTATCTCTGTACTCTCTGTTTTTGCAATAGTTATAATAAATCATTGTGTATAATATGTCATAGAAAGATTCTCCAAATGCTTGAAAAGTGTAAAAGTCCACCAATCAATATGCCAAAGAATACAATTCATCACCTATCAACGTCAAAACATTAACCTTTCCAAAAAGGGCCAAAAACTGCACTGTGCTCAATGTACAGAATGTGAGGTTCATGAATTATAAAGAAATTCTATTAGTATGGAATTACAATTTTCACTTATTGTTAAAACCCACCACTATCATAATCTAATAACATAAACATGATATGATAAAAATTCATGATATCATAAGAATCTTAGTAATAAGTTAGTCTTGTTCCTCTTCAAAGATTTTTCTTGTTCAATGCTGAGATTCTCCTATATATTTTTGTTGGTATTGGATGTTTGTCATCAAGATGTAGTAGGAGCAAATCAACAACTGAATATCCATGAGATAGTCTTTTGTTTTGATATTCAATGGTGTTAAGATCTGGAAGTAATATTTTAGCTTGATTATATTTATACACACAAAATATAAAGCCAAAAAAAAAAAAAAAACGTAACAATAATTAGTTTAGAATACCTGCAATCACTCTCCCTTAGTGTTGATGTTGAGGTTGTATCACCTTTGATAATCAAATCCTTCAATCCATTATATAATTCAGTCTTCAATATACATTGGTTACACCTCACCCACATAAGCAAATTTTCATTCATACATGCGTATGCACCAACATGTAATTGTTGAAATAATCAGCCACCATTAAAAAAGTATGTCTCTCATCTTCACGTGGTCACCATTCAAGTTTGGATTATTCCTTTTTCTTTACGGGTTTTCTATAGCATAATCATATGCACATGGATTGACAAACATTAATACATTACTTTTAAAATCTTGTACTGTTAACCATTACTTTGTTCAACTTAGTGAATGGTTATAAACATCAGAAAAATGAAATGTATAACCATCAGACTATACGAGTTCTCAATTATTAACGTCTAACTCCATAAATAAATAAATATATATATATATATATATTAACGTCTAACAGAAAACAACTTGAATACATGATTTGTTGAAATAAGAAAACTATGCATATGACCTTAACCACATCTACAGTATCAAGCTTCCCCAATATGCCCACATAGAGAAAATCATCCTTTCCCTAAGTTAAATAAACATATCCATTAAAAAAACAAACAACATCAAAATCTGAAATCTACAAACCGTAACAGAAAATCCCAAAACATCAAAGCAAACATCTAAATCTATACCTATCCAACCAAAATACCCAAAAACTAAGTCATATTTCATACCCAGATCTAAGAAAGGGGGAAAAATTACCGGTGGTAGTTTCGGTGATCTGATGATGGCAGGTAAATGGCCTGATCAACAGAGTTAATGACACTTAGATTTCAGTTCCTTAATCTCAATTCCAGTGTGTGCCTGCGGTTTCGGTGTTTTGAGTCCGGCGATGGAACAGAATGGATGGCAGTAGAAAAATTGACAGTAATGGTGGAACTTAGATATTTCTCTCTTGGCACCATACGAACTCTGTCTCTCTTTGTGGAGAGGGTATTCCCTATTTCCGTTGCATACATCTTCTCCCTCATATGAGGGTGGACCCCACACTTATGGGGTCCACCCTCATGTGAGGGAGAAGATGTATGCAACGGCAACAAGGTATTCTTTTTCCTCTTTGTGACTACATCTTTCTCTCGCCATATGAACATAGATATAATTATATCTTTTTTTTGGTAACCAAGGAATTAACATTAACTAAGAAATACTACCAACAGCAACAACATTACAAAGTCTGGGGCGAAAAACGCCTAACTTATCATTATACAGCAGCTGAGCTATAACAGGGGGAGGGGAATCAAAAACAGAAGACAGCACAGCAGAGGCCGATCCCAATTTAGCTAAGGCATCGGCACAAAAGTTTGCTTCCCTGAAGCAATGTGTCAATTTAACCTGAGGCAGATGCAGCAACAACACCCTGCAATCATCAACAAGACCAGACAAGTCTCCATTAGAATTGACATTGCTAGAAATTAAGGAGATTGTTTCGGTTGCATCAAGCTCTATTTCCACAGTATGACAACCCCTTCGACACACAACCCCAATCCTTCCCTCAAGGCCCATAACTCCGCGGCGATACTTGAGCTTACACTAATGGTTTTTGCAAAACCCACAACCCATTGTCCCAAGCTATCTCTAAGCAAACCACCACATCCTGCCTTCCCAGTAGAGATGTCAACCGCACCATCAGTATTAAGTTTAAGCCAACTCTCCGCTGGCTTCAACCATTTCACCTGCAACACCTGCCTATCTTTACCCAAGGATGGCTCCAGCACATAGTATAAAAGCTCACGAGTTTGCATTTCTACCACCTGAACCAGATTTGGGTTAATAGGTTGCTGCTTGAAGGTCAATCTATTCCATTGAAGCCACAAATTCCACATACCAAGCAGAAAATAGTTGCTCCATTCATAATCCTTGCCAGGTGCCTTAGAGGAATCTAAAGCATTCTTTTTAATCCATGACTTAAGGTCATCCGTGAACGAATGTTTGAGACTGTTAGGGCAGCAAGAGTGCTCCCAAAAGTTTTCTGTCGAGCAGTCTCTCAAAACATGAGAAATGCTCTCCTCCACTTCTGTGCAACTGTCACAGCCACCCAAATCGCCAATACCTCGATGAGTCAGGATGGATTTAACAAGTAAGCTCATGTGTAAGCACTTCCAAAGGAAAATTTTAATTTTGGGCAAAGTCTGGAGCTTCCAAATCCATTTGCCATGAAAATCCAGTGCCTCTAGGTTCTCATCTATTGCCAACAAATAGGCATTTCTTGGGTCAAACTCCCCATTTAAGCTAGAGATCCAACTCCTGTGATCCTGCCTCATAGCATATCTCCTAAGAGGGGTAGCTCTCACTGCCTGTAAAATGTTCTTAGGGAAGACAAAGGAGATGTTAGCTAAATCCCAGCATTGTTCATAATAACATCCTTTATGCACACCTCACTCTCTCCTTGATTCAAAGGACCCTCAATAAGGGACCTAATTGTGCAAATGTTCAGCCACTTATCATTCCAAAAACTAAGCTGGCTATTGCATCCCACTGTCCACTTAGAGCCCTGCACACAAATGTTTCTTCCTATCTTCACTGCACTCCAAGCTCTAGTATGAGCCTTGGACTTACTAGCATACCCAACCATGTACTTTTTCCTCAACATATCAGCCCAGTCCCCACTCTTAGAGTTCTCCATCCGCCAACATAATTTAGTAGCAAACGTTAAATTTCTTCCCCTAGCCTCCTGAATGCCCAAGCCTCCACGACACTTTGGTTTGGTAACTTTCTTCCAGCCAACCATATGCAGTTTTTTATGATCTTCCATCGATCCCCACACAAAATTCCTGTTAACCTTATCAAGATTGTTTAGAACTCGGGTAGGGAGCATGCACCCCTACATCACATAGGCCGGGATAGCTGAGAGCACTGATGGGGCAATGACTACCCTTCCCGCCATCGATAGTAAGTTAGCTTTCCATCCTTGCAGCTTATTTTGCACCCTCTCCACCACGAAGTTAAAATCTTGGGATGTAGATCCCGGATGCTTAATTGGGAAGCCCAAGTACTTACCAAGATTCAGGGTCGAGTGAATGCCCAACACCTCACATAACTCCACTCTAGATATAGGACAGGTATTTTGGGAGAAATACACCTTAGACTTATGCAAGCTGACTTTTTGACCCGACAATTCACAAAGGTATCCAAAGACTCTCTCACACTAATACAGTTCTTCAAATCAGCTTTAGCAAAAAGGACCAAGTTGTTGGCAAAGAAAAGATGGGAAAAAGCTTGCCCACCTCTAGAAGCCCGGACCTGATCCCATAGATTTTCCTCACATCTTCGCAAAATAAGGAAACCAAGCACTTCCATACACATGATGAATAAATACGGGGAGAGGGGGTCCCTTTGTCTAATACCCCTTGACGGATGGAACGGCTCAAGTTTCCCACCATTAAGGAGAATTGAGATCGATGAGCTAGACACACAGCTCATAATGAGATTGATTAGAGGGGGGGCAACCTACAAAGCTCAAGAACATCCTTAATAAAATGCCACTCAAGCCTATTATAAGCTTTCTCCAAATCTATTTTGATGGCCATAAACCCCGTCTTTCCCTTTTTGAGCGTCATTGTATTAATAAGCTCTTAGGCGATGATCATATTATCTAACCCCATTCTCCCCAGAACAAAAGCGGTTTGAAGAGGAGAAATGAGATTAGGCAACAACGGTCGGAGTCTCTTGACTATGATCTTGGTGACCACTTTGTAAATTGAGTTACATAGGCTTATAGGTCTAAAGGAAACCAGACAATCAGCCCCCGAATGCTTTAGGATGAGAGTTATAAGGGTCTCATTTAGGTGAGGGGGCATGGTGGAACTCTAGAACACTTTGAACACTTCATTAACCACCGAAGTACCAACTTGCTGCCAGTAAGCTTGGAAGAACCCAGCGTGAATCCCATCAGGCCCAGGAGCCTTGAAAGGCTTAAGACTCCACAACCCCTCCTTTACTTCAAGACTAGTCAAATTAGCACATAAAGTGCTAGCCTCATCATGCCCAAGGAAACTAGGCCAAATGCTCATACTCCACCTCATCCTAGGAATACTAGTAACACTAGTAAAGAAAAGATCTATAAATCCATTTATAACCAGATCAGCAATTGCACTCTCGCCCTAAATCCAATTTCCAAGGCAGTCCTAAAGGTAGAGAATTATGTTCCTTCTCCTTCGAACCAAGGCCGAAGTGTGGAAAAATTTTGTGTTTCTATCTCCCTGTATAAGCCAATTATACCTGGATTTTACAAACCAAAATTGCTCCTCGTATTGGAGGACCTCGAAGTACTCCTTTCTGAGTTGACATTCAAGATTAAAGAGATTATGATTAGGCCCGTTAGCAATTCTAGTTTGGATTCCTCTAAGTCTAGCCTCAATTCTTCTTTTCCTTTGGAAGATATCTCCAAAGACTTCTCTATTCCAAATCTTGACATCAGCAATGAACTTCTCAACATTTGATTTCAGGGGTCCATCCTCAACCCAAGAGTCACTCACCACTCCTGGGAAGAGAGGGTGTGACATCCACATAGGCTGGAAATGGAAAGGCCTGCATAAGTTGGAAGGCCCAGGTTCATCCAATTTAAGCAACACTGAGCAGTGGTCAAAATGAGTGCGGGCTAGATGGTGCACAGCCGCCTCAGGGTACAGCCCTCTCCAAACAAAATTTGCAAACCCTCTATCCAATCTCTCTTGAATGAAGTGACCCTCCTCTATTTTATTGACCCAAGTAAAACGAGGCCCATGAAAGCCGAAATCCACCATCCCACATGAGTCCAGGCACTCCTTAAACAATTGAACCCTCTTAGGATTAATAGGATTCCCCCCCCCCCCCCCCCCAGCTTGTCATCATTAGATAATAATTCATTAAAATCACCTAACAGCAGCCAAGGTAGATCATGCATAAGGGAAATAGTAGCTAGATTTTTCCACAGCAATTTCCTTTCCTCTAATCTAGGACTTGCATAAATGGAAGAAAGTAACCAAGAATAGTTAAGAGCACGTACCTTAACCACCACATGGATTTCCTGCTTAGTTTTTGCTAATTGCGTAATTTCAACCACATCAGAATTCCAAAGCACCCAGATGCCACCCGAGTAACCAACAGTGTCAGCATGTAAGGCTCCATCAAACGGAAGCCTATTTGTAATATCCTTTACCCTCTCTCCCCCCAACGCGAGGAGTGTGGTCAATCAAATTCTTCAATGTAACATGAAAACAAGGGTTCAAAGCCCCCCCTACAATTCCAAAGTAAAATATTCATTGGGACAAATACAGGAAGAACCAGCACTGCTTCATGCAGATTCTGAGCTTCCATCTTGCTCAGTAATCTCCATCCCAGCCCCCTCAGAGCTCTCCTGGAGTATTCCACTCCTTGTGCAAGTAGCACTATGTGTTCTAGAATCCCCATATGTGCCTCCCTTGATGAAACCAACAGGCTTGAGCCCCCTATGGTTGCTTCGGCTTGTAATAGACTCATGGAAATTACGTTTCCCCTGCACCTCACAACCCCCATCTCGGACAACCAGATTTTCCTTACCACATCCTCTTCCTCTAGTTCCAAGTCTTTCAAACTTTGAATCAGAGATAGCGGCGATAGCGCTCTCCACCCAAAAACCCGTGCTTCCCCTTTGGTCGGCCAGTCTAACAGGAATATCCACCAAGGGCAAGCCCATTCCATCCACGCCGGGTCGGTCAATGGAAGCCATCCCTTCACTTTGCTTACTGGAGTTAAAGGGAAGATGTGTTGCCAAGCTTGCATCTCTTCCAGATTGTACCAAACCCAAATCATGGTTGGACTTGTTCTTATTTGTGCTAGCATGCTTGAAGATACCACCATGATTTTTCCCTTTCTGAAAATTGCCCACTCTTGCTTACTTTGATCTTCCAACCCTGTCATCTCCCTTCCCTCTACTCACCGAGCCAAGAGGAGTATCTGAACCACCAAGACTTCTAATGCCAGAAACCCCAGTAATAGAAGGGCTAGAAGGCGTCACAAGCTTGGGGTTGGTCTCAGCACCAAAAGAAAAAATAGATTCAAGAACGGAACTGTGAAAAGGAGGTTCTTGAGAAGAACGCAGCTGCTGTTTAGATGAAAAGGAAGTTTGCAATTTCCTTTCATTAACTGAGGTTGGGCTAAACGATGCCCTATGGTCTGTCACCTTATTATATGATTTATCAGGCCCAACTCTTGCACTATAGGGTGGCTTCTCACGTGACAAAGGTACCTGACTAGTAGAAGCCTTATTATTCCGAAACAAACCCTTACCCGGTCCCACGCCTACCCCTTGCTTTGGATTTCGAAATCCCCCAAGCTTTGCACCTGCTTTTTTCCTCTTAACAAGCAACCAAGGACCATACGTTACCTTCCCATCACACTTTAAATCAACATCCACCTTTCCTGCCTCTTGAGAACAGTCACCAGCCTCGCTACACAAGTTAGCTTTATCGGCATGGGAGCCAGACCCCTCCATCTCCGAACTAGGCGTCCTTTCATTGATTGTAAATGGGAAACATTCCCTCCGGTGCCCCACACGCCCACAAGAGAAACAGAGGGTGTTGATACCCTCGTAGAGCACCTCTTGAACAACCCCTTCGAGGAGAATGCTCGTGACTAGTGGCTTATCCAGATTTACCTGGATGCAAATTCTAGCGAAACGGCCCCTCGCCTCTGACGCGGTATTAGAATCCATCCTCAAGACCGGACCAATGGCATTGCCACTCTCTTTAAGCACCCCAGGATCATAGTACTCAAATGGCAATTCCAGTTGCCTCACCCACATGGCCACCAAATTACACATAGCATTAGCAGGTTTGAAATTAGGCTCCCATGCTCTAATCGTCAAAAAATGACCCCCAATTAACCACGGCCCTTCCTGAATGACATTCTCAAAATCCTCCACCAACCCAAATTTTATAAGGAAAAAATCCCGTCCAAGGTCGACACAATCGAGCTGCCTCGCTGGGTTCCATAAACCCATTACCTTCGAGCGAAGAAAATGGAAACCCGCAGTCCGTCCATAGACCTTCACAACCAAGGCATGGTTCCATCTTGCCCTGATGGACCTTCTCGTGTCCAGCGTCAGATTGATAGCTACCATACCATTGACCAACTCACCCATAACCATCGCAGGTGTGGACATATCCAACTTGTGACTGTCAAGATTGAAGGCCTGAGCAAAGGCACCCAGCATCTCACCAACGAGCTTGTCCCTGTAGGATAGAGGAGAGCCAAACTTCGAGGCCCCCTTCGCATCTTTTGCCTTCTTTATGTTCTGTTGGAGCTCAGCCTCTTCTTCACTGGACTTTTTGCCTTGAGAGAATTCGCACTCCATTATGATACAAACAGGCGTATGACTTCTATTACAATACAATAACAGAAAACATGCATAGATAGATATAATTATATTAAAACACTACAATTGCATCTTTAACTTACGGAGATGCGGATTCCAACTAATCTCTTCAATTGTAGTAGCAGTAATGAGGAAATGAGCACTTCTTTTTATGTGACTGGTTCGGTTTCGGAAGATCTAGTTTTCAATATTACCCCCTACCACGTTGGGGTCACACTCAAAATCCTTTAAACGGCGGTGTTTCAGCTAACAAGCAAACAAGCCTCACTTAGGAGAAAGTTTACCATATTTCGGTAATATCAACTCAGCATCTGTTTTGATATATCCTACCCATTAAATGAGTAACACATGTTTCAAAAAACCATATTAGACTACTCCGATAAATGATTAATTTATCTTCCCGATAGTAAAGAAGATTGTGATTAATTTATTAGAGTAGTTTGATGTGGTTTTTTGAAACAAGTGTCACTCATTTATTAGGTAGAAAATACCAAAACAAATACTGAATTGGTATTACAGAAACATGGTATACTTTCACCTCACTTAGGGAGGTTTTGATGGAAGGTTTTAATGTGACTTATAGTGATTGTCTCTCAGCCGTGTCCCAACTCAAGTATTAGAGAGTTTATTTCCAAATTAGTAAGTTTTCGGCTTTTAGATTGATTTTTTTTTTTTTTTTACCAACTAAATAATAAGGAAAAGGGACCGGCTTGTGTCCAATGGACCCATTAGGATACAGACATGTGTCTAGTCTTGGACGCATGTCCACATCGCAACGTGTCCAGTGAGACTAGACACGTGTCCGCATCGCAACTTGTCCAGTTGCACTGGCCACTGGACACAAGCTCCACCATAGGGAAAAGTCAAGCTTCCATTTATCATTGTTAGACTTATGGTTAAGTGATTAAATTCACCATTTCCTAACAGCTTAAACTTTTAGGAGAATCGGTAGTTTAACATGGTATCAGAGCAAGAGATCTTGAGTTCAATCCCTAACTTTACTCTACCTCCCATTTAAAATGTTAAATTCCCACTTGTTGGACCCCCACTTATTAAGGGAAGTTTAGGCCCATAAGTGAGGGGGAGTGTTAGACTTATGGTTAAGAAGCTTAAGCTTTTGGGAGAATCGGTAGTTTGACAATCATGTTATTCTTCATTGCTTGAATACACTCACCTCATGCCAGGTATTCGAGCTTTCTACCTTGTGAAAATTGCATTTTGCTTGGGAATGGTCATTGGGATGGAAATGAAGTTCCAAAATCAGTATTTTTTTTTTTTTTTTTTTTTTTTTTTTTTAGAGTTTCAACCTATGATCCGCTTCTACTCCTAGCAATGCTTTTTATCATTAAACTAAGACATCAATCAGTCAAAATCAATAATTTTGATATCCTTTAAAGTAGGAGATTGTTTATAGAAATTATTTATAATTAAACCTTGATAAAATCTAGAACCCATAACTGTTTTATTTTTAAAAATAATTATTTTTTAGGACCACATCTGTTGCTTGTTCAAGAAATTGAGTTTATTAAGCACCAAGAGGCACGATTATATCGTAACTTGTAAGAACATGTAGGGCTAATCCTAGCTCTTACATTGCTAAGGTGCTTTGTAATGCATCTTTTTTTTTTTTTTTGGAAAATCATAACACAAACTTCCCTTGTTCTCTCTCTCTCTCTCTCTCTCACTTTCACTTCTCTTTCTTACTCAATATTTCATTTCAACAATGTCTAAAGATGGTCAAGACCCTTGTGGCTCAATTTGCATCTCTTAGTTTTTCCAATGGAGTCGATTAGGTTCAAATCCCCCTCTTCCAACTATCAAATATATAAATAAATAAAAGTGTCTAGGGATGCTCAGTTGTTTAGAGAGTATACGTAATTGAATATTGGCCTACTTCCCTTAATTTCATGGGTTCTATATGGGTTGGTCATGCGAGTGGTCAAATTCTGCATTTAAAAATATTTTTCTGACTTCTATATATTGAAAAATCAAGCTTTCATTTCTTTTGTTTTCTTGATTAGTTGAATAATAGATCATGATCCATTGACTTTATCCCCAACTGGTTTTTTTCTACGGGAAGAGTTGCCATTTGAACTGAGCCTGCTGGTATACTTCCCTTTGTCCATAAGTAATCCTTTCACTAGTTTTATTGCTTTCTTTAGAATCCAGAAAATCCCTGAAGCTTTGCACTCAATCATCTGGTTTAGATTCTGATCGTATTTGCTGGAACAAGCTTTTTTATTTAATTTGGTACGTCTAGAACATCTCTCACTAGGTTTCTAGTTTTTCGGTAAGGAAATGTTATGATGCCAGTTACACGAGGGATGTCATGTTTATCATCTTGTCATTAGATATCATATATTGTATCCTTGTCAGACCATTATTGGCAGAGTTTACTTTTGATCCTGGTATGAATTAAAATAATTATGTGCTACATATCTTCTTCTTTCTACATTTTAATGAGATTTTTTGTTCCGAGGTATATATGGAACTGCTGTTTTGGTCACACTTTCCATCATTACCTCTATATACTATAGATAATATCAGTTTGCATTTATCGTCTCGATTTCTTAAAACTGGTTTCTTTCCAGCCAGGGACACCTCACCAGCATCATTTACCCCGTTTCAAATAAAACTGCTTCAAAGTGTCCTCTGTAATTTTAGTACATAATGCAGAATTTTTCTATATATAAAATCCTTATATTTGAAATGAAAGATAGTTTCTTATCTTTTTGCATGTCATCCTTTAGTGTGTTTTTTTTCCTAGCCAGTCCCAAGCCTGTAATAGTAAAGTGGCATTGAAGGACTCATGTAGCTTACCCAGCAAGGCTTGGTTGAGTAGAGTTGTATAGTGAAGCACTCATGTAACGTACCCTGCAGAGCTTAGTTGAGTAGAGTCGTAAAAATTTTGGAATGAACATATAGAGCAGTATTAATCAAAATATTAATATGTGGCTAGGGAAGAATTATCTGTTTTGCAAGTCAATGAGTAATGTGAAACCAAGCAAAAAGCTTTTATGGTCCAAGAACGAAGTTGCGGGATTGGGTTTTAATTTATTAATTAATGGTGACTCTTATTGAGTTTATGGATTTTATTTTGCTGAGTTTGGTTGAGCCCAATCTATTGTTTTTTTGTTGGTCAAAGTGGGTGTTTGTCTTCTTTGGAAATTCAAGAGTCAAGAGTATATACATGTCTTATTGTAGCCAAAGAGTTAGGGATTTGTTAATGGAAATTGACTATTTTGGTTTATAGAAAAAGCGTGTGTATTCACTGTATTGTTTACCTTAGTGTGACTGTGATCTTTCCCTCTCTTTGAGCCTTCCCTTTTCTTTTTTCTTTTTTTCTCCTGGTTTACCGTTTTCCTTATTATTCATGAAACTGTTCACAGCTTTAAAGATTCTTATTCCTAGCAACCCTTTGATATTAAATACTCAACCTTTTTGCTTGATAATTTGAACCCTTTAATCTTGGAATTTCCATAGTGCAACCCACCAAATAAACCCTTCAAACAACCTTAGAAATATCAAAGCTTTTTGTTGCCAGAAAAATCCATGCAAGCTGTTTGCTTCGATAAATAGGATTCTTCACCCTTTTGTCCCCATCTTTGCCAAACCTAATTTCTTATGTAAATCTTGCAAAAGACAGCGTTCTGTACTCCCAAGGCCGCCCAAAAAAAAATTAGTACACAGATTTCTCTGAATCTCCACAAAATAAATTTCTATTTCCTTTTTAGATCTGAATCTGTACTTTGGTGCTGACATGAAAATATTTTGGAGGTAAATGGAATGTAATGTGTGATACAGTAATTTTGTAGCAATAGAGAGGAGCCGAAAGTACAAGAGGAATTTCTTCTTCTTCTTTTTTCTGCTTTCATTTGACCTTTAAATATATATAACCTAAATGAGTCAACAGCTTCAATAAAGGCAAGCTGAATTACATCTTATTTAGAGCACCCACAGTAGATGTGGGATATGTGCCAAATGCTAAATATTTGGCACATATACCACACCAAACCCAATTTGAGCCCATTTAGCAGATGTGGAATATGGTATATTTTTTGCAACATTGAACAGTACCGTGACAAATTTGCCACAGTATGGAATGCGTGTGGCATATTATTTATTCTTTGTTTATTTCTCTTTCTCTCTCATATCTCTT
This sequence comes from Quercus glauca, assembly GCA_023736055.1. NCBI lineage: Eukaryota > Viridiplantae > Streptophyta > Magnoliopsida > Fagales > Fagaceae > Quercus > Quercus glauca. The sequence continues at coordinate 72,419,750 of CM043318.1, forward strand.
TCATCTTCTCCTTCAGCAATTCCTCACTTAAATCTATAGGCAAATTTGTACCTCAACTTTGTTTTCCTTCCATATAGGCAAATTACACTTAAATCTAACTTTGTTTATTTTTATCTGCCCTTTGCTTTCTTTGTCATGTCTTGTGACTTAAATCGTCAATAAGTTTATTGTCTGAGATTCTATTCCTAAAAATTACTGTTGCTAAGATATTGTTGGTTTTTCAGGCAATTCCTCTGATATTGTTGGCTATTCCTCTAAGTGGTGGAATCGATTGTTTAAAGGTACGGCAATAATGAGGGAACCCTTCATATCTTTTTATATCTTTTATTAGAGTATATTTTGCAAGAGTAAAATTTAGGTACATTTACTTAAGTACAATTCTCCAATTACATTTAAACACAATTGAATTGAATTTAAATTTTTGTTGGAAAAGAAAACACAATTTGTGCTATATTGGCCAATGTAACCATGTGTTTGAATTTAATTGAGAAAGCTAATGTATTGCACTTAATAAGTTTTAGTTAAGTTTTGTTTTATTTATAATTGAAAGCTCTTAATTACATTCTTTAAACGCAGGTGTTGTGGCTGGTATTGTTGGGACCATAGCAGCTATCTTTGTTATGATCATTTGCTACCTCAAAAGAGAACAATTATCAAATATGGGAGTGATTAGCAAGAAGAAAACCAAAGACAATCAATATGCCAAGGCTTTTGTAATGAATCAAGGCTCACTCGCTCCTAAGCAATATAGTTATTCAGATATTAAGAAAATGACCCATTCATTCAAAAACAAACTAGGTCAAGGTGGATTTGGAAGTGTATACAAAGGAAAGCTATTGGACGATCGTCTAGTAGCAGTTAAAGTCATCAATGAGTTGAAAGGCAATGGAGAAGAATTTATTAATGAAGTTGCTACCATTAGCCAAACTTCTCATGTTAACATCGTCACTCTTTTGGGTTATTGTACTGAGAGAACTAAAAGAGTTCTAGTCTATGAATTCATGTCCAATGGATCTTTGGATAAGTTCATATGCAACTTAGAATCTTCTAGCACAAATTGTCAATTGGAACAGAAAACACTTTTTAAAATTGCAGTTGGCGTTGCTCGAGGATTAGAGTACTTGCATCGTGGTTGTAGCACAAGGATTTTGCATTTTGACATAAAACCTCAAAATATTCTACTAGATGATGATTTTTGTCCAAAAATATCTGATTTTGGCCTTGCTAAACTATGCAAAAAGAAGGAGAGTATTGTATCTATGTTGGGTGCAAGAGGAACTATAGGATACATAGCACCGGAGGTTTTTAGTAGAAATTTTGGAGGAGTCTCTCACAAGTCTGATGTTTATAGCTATGGAATGCTGATTCTTGAAATGGTTGGAGTGAATAAGAATTTTGATGCAGAAGTCTCACATACTAGTGAGAGATACTTTCCAGATTGGATTTATCAAAATCTAAATTTGGGTGAGAGTGTCGAAAACAACACGGTCATAATAGAGGAGGACGAACAAATGAAACGAAAAATGATTTTAGTGGGCTTGTGGTGCATTCAGACCATTCCAATAAATAGGCCATCCATGACTAAGGTGGTGGAGATGTTGGAAGGTAATGTTCATTCCATAGAAATTCCTCCAAAACCCTTCTTGTCTTCTCCTGCAAGGTCAGTGCAATATTCTTCATCAACATCATTACCATAAAAATTGGTGTGGGGGCGAAAAATCTACATGATCCCATAAGCAACAATTTCATTTGCTGAAAGATTTCATTTTGCAAATGGAATCGTTGCTCACTAATGCTAAATAGTAGTTTGGATGGAAGACCCAAGTATGGGGACAAATGTAACTTGAGACAAAGGGGGCCATGGTCCCCCGAGCCCCGAGCCCCAAAGACTTTTATTTTGTTTTATTATTATTTTTTATGTAATATGTATATACAGCTAAATTGTCTCATATTACTATGTAATATGTATATATATGACCCTCTCTTAAGAATTAAGTTGCCCAAATCAACCTCCGAAAAAAAATGAATAAAAATCTTATAAAAAAAATGAAGATAATTAGCAGTTGACCATGACCATCCCCCCTAAAATAGGAGAAAAAAAAGTTTATATATACCTAAATTCAAGTGATTCCTTTGTATAAAAGCGTTAATTGCTTCAAGAAATATTACCAATTCATGCATGGATGTTGCTACCCTCAATTAATAATGAAATTTATATCAGATGAACACTACCAAAAAAATAAAAAGTCTATAGCTGCGTTTTTAAAACACAGTTTTATTTAGAAATAAACATTTAAAGGGGCTCATTCCCAAGTTTTATTTTTTAAAAATAGTATGTATGCATTTAAAATTTGAACACAACTACTTGGGTCCCTAAAATTTTTAAATTGGTCCAAGAAACCCAAAAAACAAAAAAATAAAAGGTCATCCTGGCCTGTGATTGTGCAGTGAGACCTTGTGTGCCTATTTTGTGTGTGTTATTTTTTTATTTTTATGTGATTATCAAAGCATTTTTTATTGTTTGTTTTTCCCCCCAGTTGAGTATGTTGTTAGGTCGATTAGATTTGGTTGTTTACTTAGGAAAGGGGTTTTATATAATATATATATATACATATAAAATTTCTATTTTAAGTGCAAAGGGGCGTAATCCTAGTACAAATGAGTATACCCAAACAAAAGATGGATTCAATTGAGTGTTTCCTGTGGAAACATTCATATTGCATGATTGCATCTCTATTTCTAGCTGTTAGAAATAACAGCTAGAAATGAGCTCTGGTACTCTTTAACTATCTAAAAACGAATGAAATTCGTAAAATCATCCTAACCATGACGAATGTTAGACTCACTCCATAAGGACTCTTCCTATATCTAGTGCCAGTCACCCCCACAAATTCCTTTACTTTTTCCTCAATCACTCTCCTCCAAGGAGAAGAGATGTCATAAATTCTTCAGCAATTGGACATACACTTTGTGACTTACTTGCGTCAAACTCATAGAGTTCAATTGTCCACTGAACTAGTCATCCAGCTGCTTCTAGCTTGTTCATGGCTTTCTTGAGTGAATGATTTGTCAGGACATAAATGATGTGGGCTTGGAAGTAAGGTCTAAATTTCCTGACTGCTGTCACCACTGAAAATGCTAGCCTCTCCATCGGTGGATATCGTCATTCAGCTCATTTCAGTGCCTTGCTGGTGTAGTAGACAAACTTCTGCACCTTCTCTTCTTCTCTAATTAAAGCAAAGTTTATTGCTTGAGGGGATACTACTAAGTAGAGGTACTGTTCTTCATCTGGCTTAGATGGGTGTAGCAAGGGGGTGGTAGTGAGATACATTTTGAGATCTTCGAATGCTTGCTGACATTCGTCCATCCATTCGAATGTCTTCCTTAACACTTTAAAAAATGGAAAACACTTATCAGTAGCTTTTGAAAGTGTTGCTACTTGTCCAGTCAGGCTTTGCACATCTTTGATGATCTTTGGTGACTCCTTATTCAGTGTTGCTTGGATCTTGCCAGGGTTAGCTTCAATCCCTCTCTATGAGACGATGAACCCAATGAACTTTCCCAACGAAACTCCAAGGCACATTTGCTTGGATTCAACTTCATGTTGTATCATCTAAGCGTGTCAAAGGTTTCCTGGAGGTCGTCCAGGTGCACTATCTCATTTACGCTTTTGACCAACATGTCATCCACTTACATTTCAACGTTTCATCCAATTTGTGGATAAAACAATTGTTTGACCGGCCTTTGGTAGGTAACTTCTGCATTTTTCAAACCAAAAGGAATTATTTTGCAACAAAACAAACCTTAGCTTGTGATGAAGGCTGTCTTCTCTTGATCCGCCTTGTCCATCTTAATCTGATTGTATCCAGAAAATGCATCCATGAAATATAGCAACCGGTGCCGAGCTGTTGAGTCCACTAGTTGATCAATGCATGGAAGAGGGTAGCTGTCTTTAGGGCATGCCTTGTTCAAATCTGTGAAGTCCACGCACATCCTCCATTTGTCATTTGCCTTCTTGACCATCACTACATTTGCCAACCAATCTGGATAGTAGACTTCTCAAATGAACTCTACTGTAACTAACTTATGGAATTCTTCCTTAATCGTATTGTCTCATTCTGGGGCAAACACTCTTCTTTTCTGACTGACAGGCCTCGATAATAGCTTTAAAGTACAATATTATATTAGTTTTGGTAAACATTATCACATCTATTTTGTGTTTATTCCCACACTTACACGCAAATATGAGAGTTTGCAAGTTTTTCTAAAATATACTCATTACGTGTATTTTTCATTTGTAGGAGATTAAAACTAATGTGTTAAGCGTGCAAACATGAAACCAAGAGAATCCAAGGGTGAAGACCAATTGAGAAGTGACTTTTAAAGAATTTAATCAGTCAAAGATGTGTGGAAACATAAAAGGAAAGAGAGAAATTCTTTTGAGCCAAAGATGGAAAAAATCATGGCATGGAAATATTCTGACCAGTTTTGGTATTTTGGTCATATCTTTTTACTCCGATATCGGATTAACTTGATTCTTGCAGCTACAGAAAGAAGACTTAAAGATCTAAACCTTTGTAATTTACCAAGACTTCAGAATCTGCGGTATTCAAGGCCAAAACCAACCTGGAAGTTGACCCACTGTCAAAAAAAGGGAATTGACATTTTATATTTTCCTTTAAAGGAGCATGTGTTTTAGGGTTTTGAATGTTATAAATATTAAAGGGATACAAGGGCAGCCACGTTTTTGGCTATTGGGAAACCTTATTTTTCATCAATTTTTAAGAGTTTTTATTTTCTATGGAAGCTTAAGAACCTAAGCTAAGGTTAGGGTTGAATCCCTAATGTTGTAAGTTGTCCACTATTCAATCCAAGCATGTTTTTTACGTTTTGATTATTGAAATCAATTTTTCTCTTTTTATAATTGTTTTATTAGATTGATATTTGATTTCTAATTCTTTCATAAATCTATTCTTGAATTTTCTTATTGTTAGAATAGGGTCTTATAATCTCTCTAGTAAAACGTGGTAATCTTATTAGATATTACTTTTGCTGTAATATTGCCTCCAGGGTATGCAATGTTCTTGAGTTTTTCTAGCAAAATTATTATTTCTAGGCTAAATTGTTGGAGCAATTGATGAATAATCAACCAAAGAGAGTTTTATTAATAAGGCTTAATTCTAAATCTTCCAATCGGATGGTTTATGTGTTTACTTACCCAATTGTGTACTAAATTGGATTGGTAGTGGATGCTTAACAATATTGGTGGACAACCCCTAACGCTCTAGTGATTTTAATTATTGAATTTTACCAAAATTTCTTTTTTCTAAGTTTCAATCATATTTTTCTATATATTATTGGTGCTTTTGATGTGTTCTTGTTTCCCTTTCTCGGTGGAACGACAACCTTAGCTACACTACAATTTCCGTTACAAAATTGTACAACATCAGGCTTGTAGGACGAGGATACATTCAAACAATGTATTATTATGCTTGGGCCAATTATAGGCATATCTTCACGGTGCTAGGCGAACACATCTTTACTTTGCTTGAGGAAATGAACAATATCTTGCTTCGTCTTCTCTTCCATACTTGTTCCAATTCATGTGAACTTCTCCAAGTTGGATTCGTCCTAGGGAACATCTTCTACTACTTCAATCAGCTCAATAATTGTCATTCTTTCTTCGATACTTATCATCGGCAACCGTTCGTCCATCTCTAGCTAGCAATCTCTAGCCACCAATTATCATATTGGCAACTAGAGATTGTTTCAATTATCATATTTGCTAAAAACTTATAGCAATATGATAATTGAAACAAAAATTCTTAGTAGAAAATTGCTTTAGATTTAGTCCGTTGAATATTGCCTCAAATTCCTAATTAGTTTTGGTTTGAATTTCCTTGGCATAAAAGGAAATGTTTTTCCTTGGTGTGGAAGACAAGGATTTTCCTTGTCATAGAAGGAAAAATATTCTTTATTGAAGAAGTAATGGATATTCCTTGTCCATCAAGGAATAGGATTGAAGCCTTATAAGTGGGTATTATTACAAAGGGTTTGGTGGCTTTTGCCTAAAGTTCCTCTCACATGGGGATAAGTGAAAGACTCCTAGAAGAACATGTTGTGTGTTGAAAGTTTGTTTGTTTTGTTTTGTGTGGTAGAGCTATTGGGTATACTAAGATTTTGGGTTTGTGAGTTTTGTGAGTGTTGCTTGTGTGAGTTGTTATTATTGACTAATATCTTTATAATCCATATTATTGAAAATTGATATTTTTGGTTGGAGTTTTCTGTGGATATTTTATTTTCTTGTTCATGTGAATGCGTTTCTACTAACCCCAAATCACAATAACTAATGTTAAAGCTTCCTTTGCACAACATAGTCAAATCTAAAATTCTCAAAACTCTAACAAAACTATAGTTGAAGCACTACAATGAAAGAATCCCTGCATACAAGAACCAAAAAGAAGCAATCAAGTACTTCCAAGTACCTAGAGTTTCACATATTCTTAATTCATGAGAAACTGAATATTAATCTAGAAATGTTTATTTATTGTTAAAAAACCTATACTAAATAATATGTTCATTCAACTCATGATGTTATTCATCCAATAAAAATAAATAACACTCATCTAAGTTTACCTTCTGCAGGAAAAGGCCAGAAAAGAAAAATTCATTCACTGCAAGAATGTCGTGCAAAACATTTTCACTGAAGCAACATATTTAGTATTTACGTTGGGTTAGGCCAACATTGGGATGAAGTGAGAGAGAATGATATTCTTGGGCTTACAAAAGAATGGGTTTTTCGGCCCAATTTTGTAGTGAAGTGGGAAATAATTTGATATAGGCCTAAATAATTTTAATATCTCTCTCTATATATATATATATACATAAAATTCCAAAATAATATACTGATATTAAACTATATCAAAATTGAGAAAATTCAAGACTATAATCTTTTGTGCCACAATTTTGCCACAATTCTGATTTAGTATATTGTGAGTGGTGAAGAAAAATGTTGTGGATTCGTGTGAAAGTGACAGCTAATCTATTACAGTCTGACACATAAAATAATTATAACAAATTGTGTGGTAAAGGTTGTGATCCTAAAATAACTTATGCAAATATTTCTTTCCCATCAAAACAAAAGTATTCACTCCTTTGATGTCTTCAAATGCTACCTACCATACATATAACTTTTTCATTCAAGCTCATTAGCTGATTACATATGGACCATATGGTTAATTTCTCGTTACCTTCCAAAAAGTCTTCAGCAGATGACTTTGAAACCGCATAAAAGAAAAGTCCCATGCAGCCAGACCATAAACTGGGGTAAGCCTAATAAGAAATCAGAAACACAAGAAACATTGTAGGCTTTTTGAACTTTCTTAGAACAAATTAAGTAAAACTCTTCACTCCTAACTCATTTTCTGAGTCTCTTTGGCTACTTTTCTATATTTCCTTACAAGCAAACCACGTCAGTTATTGGAGAGGCTGCTCTATCAGGTTTCTTTCAGGGGCTGTTTAGCAAGTTAACCTCCCCGGAATTGTTGGAGTTCTTGAACCAAGATCAAGTTCAAGCTGACCTCAAGAAGTGGAAGACAATGTTACTGAAAATCTGTGAAGTTCTAGATGATGCAAAAGAGAAGCAGATGACAAGCCGGGCCGTGAAGATTTGGTTGGATGAACTCAGGGACTTAGCTTTTGATGTGGAGGACGTCTTGGACAAGTTTGCAACCGAAGCTTTGCAACATAAGTTGAATGCAGAACAAAGCACAAGTAAGGAACCCATGCTCATCCCTGCATGTGTTAGTTTTAATCCAAGTTCTGTTATGTTCAATACTAACATGCGGTCCAAGATTAAAGAGATTAATACAAGATTGCAAGAAAGTGTGACACAAAAGACTTGTCTGGAATTTAGATACGATGATGGGGGAAGAACTAAAACAGCAAGACTACCCACAACTTCTCTTGTGAATGAAGGTCACGTTTATGGCAGAGATGAAGATAAAAAGGCTATTGTTAACTTGTTGCTGGGTGCTGGATCAAGTGACTCTCAACTCTCTGTGATTCCCATACTTGCTATGGGAGGAATGGGTGAGACAACTCTTGCTCAACTAGTTTACAACGACCATGATGTGAATCGTCATTTTGATATGAAAGCATGGATTTATGTTTCCGATGATTTTGACATTGTAAGGGTGACAGAAGCAATTATACAATCTGTCACTTCTGAGCCCTATGATGTTAATGATTTAGATTTACTTCAAGTCAAACTGAAGAACATATTATTTGGCAAGAAGTTTTTATTCATTTTGGATGATGTTTGGAATGAAAATTACAATAATTGGACTGTCTTACAACGTCCATTTGAATTTGGGGCTCTAGGAAGTAAGGTTGTTGTCACAACTCGAAATGATGGTGTTTCATCATTAATGGGCACTACTCCAAGTTACAAGTTGAAGAAGTTGTCACCAGATGCTTGTTTGCATGTATTTACCCAGCACGCATTGGGGGCAACAGATTTTAGTGAACATTTGGAACTTCAAGAAATTGGCCAAAAAATTATAGAGATGTGTAAGGGCTTGCCTTTGGTAGCAAAAGAACTCGGAGGCCATTTACGCACTAAGCACAACCATGATCAGTGGAAACATGTGCTATACAGCAACATCCGAGATATACCAGAGGAGAGAAGTGCTATTATTCCAAAAGAGGTGTTTTGCCTATTGTTCAATATTCCCAAAGGCCTATGAATTCGAAGAGAAAGAACTAGTCTTGTTATGGATGGCAAAAGGTTTGCTTCAAGAAATAGAAGGAAACAAGCAAATGGAAGATCTTGGTAGTGAGTATTTTCTTGATCTACTTGGGAGATCATTTTTCCAACAATCAAGCAATCATGCATCACGTTTTGTCATGCATGACCTGGTCAATGATCTAGCTCAATGGGCTGCAGGAGACATGTGTTATAGGTTGGACGACCAAATTGAATGCTAATAATCAATCCAAGATTCTCACAAAGGTACGCTATTTCTCTTATATTCCTTGCTTTTGTGATGGCATCAAAAGATTTGAAGACTTCCACAAAGGCATGTCATTACGGACTTTCCTACCACTACCAGAAAGGAAAGTTTGCTACTTAACAAATCATGTTTCTTATCGTATGTTGCCACAATTGAAATGTTTAAGGGTATTATCTTTAAGTGGATATCAAATTGTTGAGCTATCAAGTTCTATTGGTGATTTGAAACATTTAAGATACCTCAATCTTTCTGGTACTTTGATTACAAGTTTACCAGAATCAATAAGTTCTTTATACAATTTGCAAACATTGATATTGAGACGTTTCAAACTTACAAGGTTACCAAAGAAAATTGGGAATCTAGTCAATCTTCGACATCTTGATACTACAGATGCTTATTTAATCAAAGAGATGCCAGTGGGACTAAAAAATTTAAAAAGCCTACAAACACTACCTGAATTTGTCGTGGGAAAAGATACCGGATCTAAGGTAGGAGACTTGATGAACTTGAAGTTTCTTCGCAAAACACTTTGCATTTCAAGGTTAGAGAATGTGCTTAATGTTGAGGATGCTAGAAAGGCTGATTTAAATGGTAAGAACTTAGATGTATTGGTTATGAAATGGGGGTCTGCGCTTAATGATTTACTAGATGCAAGAGTTGCAATAGATGTTCTTGACATGTTACAACCTCCAACAACGGTAAAAGAACTTTCCATTAAGGGTTATGTTGGTGCAAGATTTTCAACTTGGTTAGGAGATCCTTTGTTTTCTAAATTGGTGCTCCTTAAGATGAATAGTTGTGAAAAATGCACATCCTTGCCTGCGATTGGACAATTACCCTCCCTAAAGGATCTTGTCATTATAGGAATGGCTGGGGTGAGAAGTGTTGGTTCTGAGTTTTATGGGGATGGTTTCTTTAATCCTTTTAGATCTTTAGTTAGACTTTGCTTTGAGGATATGCAAGAATGGCAAGACTAGATTCCTTGTGGAGTTAAGTATGAAGAATTCCCTTGCTTGCATGAGCTTTCTATAATTAAATGCCCTAAATTGCAAGAAAATTACCCCACCGTCTCCCGTCATTGGAAAAAATTTCTATTCGTAAATGTGAGCAGTTGGTTGTTTCGATTCCAAACTTTCCAATGCTTCATGAGGTAGAAATCGTCGGATGCAAAGAGGTGATAAGCAGAAGTCCCGTTGAGTTAAGCTCACTGAAGTCCATGGTTCTCTCTATTTCAGATTTGACAAGTTTGACAGAGGAATTCATGCAAGGATCAACAAAGGTAGAATATGTGACGATAGATGATTGTAAGGAGCTAACATCTTTGTGGCAAGAGAGGCTCATTTCCCTTGTAACGCTAGGTATCAGATCATGCCCAAGACTTGTGAACATCAGTCTACCATATACGTTAAGGACAATGAAAATTAAAAATTGCAATGCTCTGAAATCCTTGCCGATGTCCAATAGTATGTGTATTGAATACGCATATATTGATAACTGCCATTCTCTCACCTGCATTTCAAGAGGCCAGCTACCTCCAACTTTGAGAAGGCTACACATTAAAAATTGTGAGAATTTGCAAGTTGTGCTTGATGAGGAGGCCTCTTCCTCTTCTTCTTTAGTGAGGAATGAGGGAAATCTTTATGGCAATAGTAGTAGTAATGAGTCACTTCTTGAACACTGGGAGATTAGGGAATGTTCATCTCTAAAATGCTTGTCATCAAAAAACCAGTTTCCTGCTGCCTTGAAATACCTTTTTGTATACAAATGTCCAGAGCTGGAGTCAGTAACAAAAGAGTTACAAAATAATGCCTCTCTTGAACACTTCCAAATTTGTCATTGTGAAAAGCTTAAGTCCTTACCTGAGGGCCTACACAGACTCTGCCACCTCAATGTGATCAAGTTATGGGATTGTTCTAGTCTTGTTTCCTTCCCGGATGGAGGTCTCCTCCCAACCAGCCTGAGAAAGCTTTCGATCGAAAACTGCAAGAAACTTGAGGCCTTGCCTAACTGCTCGCCCAACCTCACCTATCTTCAAGAACTAGTTATATGCCGGTGTCCAAGCATCATATCCTTCACGGAAGAGGGTTACCCCACTAATCTTACATCACTTTGGCTGTCAGGGGTTAATATCTGTAAGCAACTATTTGAGTGGGGATCCACAGACTCACATCTCTTAGAGATCTCAACATTATGGGCGGGTTTCCGAATTTGCAGTCATTTCCTGAGGCTGAGGAAGATGGGAAGACAATGATGATGATGCTGCTGCCTATCTCTCTCACTAGCCTGAGTATTATAAATTTTCCAAATTTAGTACTCCTGTCCAAGGGCTTTCAACACCTCTCTGCTCTTGAAATGTTGTATATCAAAGATTGTCCTAAACTTGAATACCTCCCAGAGAACGGTCTGCCTCCTTCACTTCTGAAACTTTATATTTATAAGTGTCCTCTACTGGAACAGCACTGCAAGAAAGGCAAAGGTCGAGAGTGGTTCAAAATTGCCAACAGCCCTCGTGTTGAGATTGATTGGAGGTCTGTCTATGAGGTGGAGGAGGAGCAAGAATAATTGGTATCTCTCTCTCTCTCTCTCTCTCTCTCTCTCTCTCTCTCTCTCTCTCTCTCTCTCTCTCTCTCTCTCTCTGAATGTATATGTTTACATATGATTTTTTTAAATTTAATAGTACAACGTGATTTTAAGAATTCCAACCCTCACCCAAGTTAATTATTCTTGCAGTTATCGCCTGAACTCCTTAAAATTCTTCTCAATACTTGGAGGTACGTTAAATTTTGGGTTGCACTGGTATCTTATTATTATTAGCTCATCAATATCTAAACGAGGTATTGTATTGCAGAATTTGATGATTGCAAGTTAGATATCATGTTGAGGAACACAATGATCAATGGGTATGCACAGAATATCAAGATGCCATTTTCATACTATGCCTGAGTGGAATGACATTTCAACCAAAGATCATGTCTTGCACAGATGAATAAATCATTCTCACCTTTGCTGCAGATGGGCAGGTATCTCATTTATTCCAAAGCAATTATGGTATGAAATGAAATGCCATAGTTTCATCAAAATGTGCACCAACCTTATATTAGAATATTAGAAATGATCTGGACCATTCCAGAATTTATGTTGATGTTTGCTCTTAATATTCTGTCGAATAATTATCATATGATGAATTGTTCTCCAAGTTAATGGATTATAAGACCTTGGTGACACTAATTTGATAATTTGATGACTGCTGCTTGTTTATCTCATTTGTCACCTCGTTTTCTTTTGCTATAAACAAGACTTTTCTCTATTTTGTGAACTATGGAAATTTTAATCACAACATTTGGTTAATTTTAGATGAGACTTCGTCAGATTCTGGAAGTGGGAATTCAAACTACATTAATCGGCAAACATCCAGGCCAAGCTCATGAGTTGGCTGTTGGGCCTGTGAGACCTCATATCTTTCATACCTGTGGTGAAGATGGATTGGGGCAGTGTGTGAGTTATGGTTCCCTATTGCTAATTTAATCGTTGATTGCTTGGTCTCACTTGGACGCTTTAGAGAATGAATTCTCTGCTCCATTGAGAGGGAGGTTGGTTCCATAATTCACAAATATTCTTCTCAGTTTTCACATGCCTAGAATATGAGGCACAGATTAAACCCTCCTATTATACTACCAGAACCATAAATTTTTTTTTTTATAGCTTCATTCAGTAAACATTTGTTAGTAGGGCTGTAGGAGGGACTTTGCTCCAGTTATTGAGTAAACAAAAGAGCCCATTAGTAAGGATGCATCCCCCAAAGCAATGCATGAAATAGCAAAAGCAACACTTAAGAACCTGAACTTGTATCTTGCCAAATATGCAGTGTTTTGCCAAACAAACACTAACTTTAAGATAGCTATGAGTTTTGGACAGAAGTGAGAAACTTTGGCTTCATATTTCTACTTGTTTGATCTGGATTTAAGTTAGTTTTAGTGTTGCAAGATGAATCGTGTTTCGGTGAAAATAACCATCCATAGTATTATATGAAATTTGGAAATAAAAATTCATTGCTGAAGTGGATCTGGTAGAATGTTTAAGGGGATTCCTTATATGCTTACTCCCCCACTTCCTTTTCCATTTTATTTTTCCATGTTCCTCTCCACTGTCCATTTTATGGTCTACTTGGCATTGTGGCACAATCTCCAGTGGACTTAAAACAAAGGAAAGCAGGCATTCTGGTCTGAGAGGGCAAACAACTACTTGACTTTTTCATCTGTGTTAATGTAAATAACAATGTTAGTGCCCTTTTCTTTGATCTCGTTCCTCTTCCAAAACATCAGCAAGTTAGAGATAACTACTAGAAGTTAATTAGTGATGAATTCTTCTCTTTTTTTTCATCTTCAAAGTTTTATCTCTCTAGTATAGTTTTTGCCATAGTAATTTCTTTTCCATAAATGTCACATGGCATTTCTTCTCTTTAAAAAAATGTCACGTGGAAGTATAGCACAAAAAACTTGTAATAATAAAATTTTAAAAAAAATTAAAAAATTAAAAATTAAAAAAAAAAAAAAAAAACTAAATTCAAGATGAATATTGTTAATGTAAATTTAAATAGATACTATAACAAACTTGTAAATTTACATAATTAACACTCACTGATGTGGATCCTCTTTAGGCTAAAATGTATAAATTTTAAACATTTTTTCTATTATACATCCACTGCTATTTTAGTATCTTGACTGTCAGTTACGGAATAAATATGTTTCCTTAAACTGTAAGAATTTTAATTTGGGCAGTTGTACTCCTAAAGAAATAGGCTCATTGTCAATGCAATTTGAGGGCAGAATCAAGTAAAGTAGAATAAGAGAGAAGAAATAAAATCACCGCAGTGTTGCTTACTTTTCTGCTTGTGCATCGCTCTCCAAAGGTTGGTCCAACAAACAAGCCATAATTACCAAGCATTCCTTTTCCAAGAGACTATTTCATTCAATTCTTACTAGATTTTGTATTACCATCAAAGGGAGAGAAAATAAATGACAATTTCTATAAATATAAACAGTTCTATAAAATAAATATAAATATCATCATGGTTATAGGTAGACCATATGGTCCATATCCGTAAATTTGCAACTGGCAACTAAGGACCATTTAATCCAAAAACACAACTTAGTTCCACACTACCAAATATGTCAAGTAATTTCCTTTATTTGATAAGTCCAAATTTAACCAATTATATGTCAAGTAATTTCTTATTTTGGGTTAAAAAGAAATTACTATATGTCAAGTAATTTCTGCTTAACCCAAAATGCCAAATTACTATGTCAAGAAATCCATTATTACCATTCACTTCTACAAGGTGCACAGCAAGCGCCACACTGTCGTTGTTATCTGATCCACATGATGCTTCTGGTTTCCAGAAAGCTGCCTGTCGAAAAAAAGAAAAAAATACCAAGTTGAGCATCCATGCCAGTTGCTCCCAAGACTTTTGCAGGCACATTATCAAAGCCCCAGGTCTAGACTGCCAGAGTTCAAAATGGTGAACATTTCAGTTCAAAAGGCATCACCTTTCACCGGTTTGCAACACCCCTTGAGCTCAGAATAGCTCCATGCTTATGTGGCAGCTGCTTCTCTACTTCTCTGTATAGCACATCAATAGTCAAATTCAGAGCTCCACTCTTATGTGGCAGCTGCTTCTCTACTTGTCTGTATGGCACATCAATAACCACATTGAGATATTTCTATGGTCTCATAAAAGCTGCATTTGAGCCATCTAGTGTAAATAGAATATTAAACACTGATGATAATATACCCGAAAATACACGGAAAATGATTGTTCCAATACAAGTTGTGTTTGAACCTGAAGCAGTCCAAAAGGAATGTTAAACATAAATGCAATATGCCTGAAACACTGCAAATAATTTAGTTATTCCAAATGGAATGCTAAGAATTGATCTTTTCAGTTCTACTATTTCCGATTCTTAGTCTCTTAACAACTACTCTTTCTGATTTCTTCATCTTCAGTGTGTTTCACCCAGGCAACAGATTACCAGCCATAAGCCATAATACTAGAGGTACTCTAAATATAGAAATTTCAACTAATGTATCTCCAAACACAGAAATTCTGAACATTCAACTAATTTCAGCATTTAACTATACACTAGCTAAGAATTGCAATGACAACAACTATAATTGATTGAGGATGCACCAGATCTAACTAGCAGTGCATCCTGCACGCAATTGGATACACTGTCAGGAAAGCAAATAGATAGCAAAATGAATGCCAAAGACACGTATCCTGGCAGCAAGCTCAGACAACAAATAAATAAATCTTCATCATTGTGTATGTCAAATTGCTACTTTAGTAAGGTAAATTCCAGCTGAAACTACAATTGCAACACCTTAGGCACCAATACATTTCCAGTTACTACTTTTTTGTTTAAATTATCAATGAAAATATTATTTCCATTTGCCACTGCTGATTGTAACAAAGGGACGCTGATAGAAGCAAATATATTGGGTAGAATGAGTGGTGTAAGTTACTGGTTTTACAACTGGCTGATCAAATGGCTAATATGACCTCAAGAGCATATAACCAATAATACCGTAACTCCTCAAATTCTAACCTAAAGCTAAAACAAGATGATTAATTATGTATGTGAGACTAAGAGCAAAGCCACCATCCTAGTTTAATGATTAACCAAGAAAACTTTACTACTAAAAACAATACTGAATAACTCCTCTTTTTTTCCCAGGGAAAAGATTCATTAACAACAAAGAAAACAAAGCAAGAACAAAAGAATCGAAAAAAAATAACTGTCATAAACAAGATTGGAGCTTCTGCAACCACAAGCACATCAACTATGGTGGGCATGAAGCTAGAAGAAAGGAAGCATTGAAAAATGCATTGAGAGCCCAACGAGCAAGCTGAGCACATTCATTAGAAAATACAGATGAGAAATTCGCCATGAACTGACTAAAAAGGGCAAGTATGCTAAAAGGATTTTGTTATATACATATTCTTATATGTTCCGGAAACTCTGGAACTCCTAATTTGCAAAGTGCGCGTGCACACTCATGCTGTTTTTAGTTTTGCGCACGTGCAGCACACATTCTGCAGTTGAAATCATAAATGGAAAAACAGTTTAATCTGAAACTCTGGAACTCCTAACTTGCAAGGTGCACGCGTGCACCCACACGACATCTTACTTTACCGCGCGTGCAACACACATTCTTCAATTGAAATCATAAATGGAAAAACAGTTTAATCTGAAAGCACTTACTTTAATAATTACATAAACACAATACCTAGCAAAAAAAATTTAATTGTTCTATTAACTCCCAAGCAGTGAAATGATATATTTAGAAATAAGCAGTCATTCTCCTAGACTAGTGGACTACCATTATACATCTTCATTATCCAATCATGACAAACCAAACCAGTTCTCCGATAACCACATAACCCTAGTTTAATTTTGTAAAAAACAAAACAAAACAAAACAAAAATGAAGACAACAAAATTGAAACTGCAGTTGAATGATTAATTACAAATGGTATTTCCCTCCTAACAACTTTTCTCAAGTTGACTTTGCATGTATCTGTCATTATTCACTCTGCATTTCTTTCTCCAATTTCTTGCATGAATTCATATAGTAAAAAATAAAGCATGAAAAAACTACGTAATTCAATGGTGAATGCATGACTTTTCTTACAAAAGTGATCATTAGCCACCAAACAAATCTGTTCTCCTCAAACAAGGGCAAATTCAGAAAGAAATAAAGAATGTTGAGATGCTATGCATATAATTATGAGTACGTATCTCAAACATCTTACAATCTGTTAGCTTTAGCTCTTAAGCTTTTTGTATTTGTCTCATGTTCAGAGTGTTCATCATCATAAACACAATGTTCATTTCGTTCAATAAAAGTCTTATTACCTATAAAATAAAAAACATATCTCAAACATCTGAGTTCCAGAAAACGAATTCTGTATTGCTCAAATTGACAAAAAAGAAGCTCTAGTAATCTACCATGCAAAGAAGCTCTCTAAAAGCACCCTCATTCCAACGGAATAATAAACAACATGTAAACATTCACATTATTAATAAAGTCTTATAACCGATAATCTCATAATCTTAACTTGATATGTACATCTGTGTTTTGCTAAAGACATCTGTGTCTACTTTTCTTTTGCTAAGACATCTGTGTCCTACTAAACTTTGTTTCTTCCCAAGGGCGCGAAAAAGCTAAAAAAGAAAACACTGTAGTCATCCATTCATCTTCAAAGGTTTGTTGGTGTATATGTTTTGTTATACCTTCCAATGTCAAAATGGATCAGCATTCACAAAACCTTCAAAATTCAAAGAAACACCAATTCCCCACCTAACCCTGCAACAAAACAAAATAAAACCCATCTTCACATGTCAAAAAATCTTCAAGTTACCATTTTTATTTTCAATTGCTTGTAACCTAAGAAAACACCCATTTGAGCCAAACAAACAGTATTGAAAAAAGAAGCTTCAAAATTTTCAATGTTTGACCTTTGAATCAGTGACCCGATATGACTCTGGAGTAACCGAAGATAACCACAATCCCGGAAAAACATTCTGAAAAAAAAAAGCGCATCAAAATTAGCTTAATTAGCTCCATGATTATGATTATAGCTATAATTGTTAGATAATTAAACTGAAATGATTGCATTTTGTGGTTGTGATTGAATTTGAATTTGAATTTGAAATTGAGAAAATTTTCAGTTACGTCGAGCTGTTTCTTAACGATCTTAGATCGCTTCTTGGGCCTCCGAGCTGGCTTGAACCCAGTGAAGAGCAAAAAGTCTTTCTCGATGTCTTCTTTCGAAAGCGCGATCGAAAAGTTTGGTTTTTTCTCCTTCTTCTCCGAAGATTTCTTTTCCGCCGCGGTTTGGGACCGAGTCGACTCAGCACGAGTCGGAGGCTGGGTTTTTCTGGTCACATGCTGCTCCGCCGTCGCCGCCGCCGCCGGAGGTGGATTCTTAGTAGCCGGTTTTCTCGGCCGGAGATTCCACGTCTTTTGCGGCGGCGCTTCGACTTCTACTTCGACGCCGCTGATGCCGGTGGAAGCGCCGCCGCCGGCGGCTGAGGTTTGATCCGGTGGCTCTTCGGTGTCAGCAGCGTGATCAGGATCGACGCGATGATCGTGATCTTCGGTATCAGCTTCGGCATTGGACTTGCTCTTGGTTTTGATACGAATCAGAAGCTTCGATTTCGCTTTCGTTTCGGAATCCGCCGATTTCTCGATCGCGCGGCAGGAATTTTCCGAATTTCGCTTCGGAGGAGACTCAGAGAGATCGATAACCGGGACAGAAATCGCCGCCTTCGACTCAGAGACACCGCGAACCGGTTTCTTCTTCGCCGCCTTGTCAACCACGACATTCAAGTTCCGATTCTCCGATTCAAAGCCCCCCTGAACCGAGTCGCCGAGTTTACCAACCCGGTTCTGAGTCGACTCAGCGAGTTTGAGATGACGACTGTAATCGACCAAAGTCGTATAATTCGCCCCGAGGTGCGAGGACGACTCGAACTCTGACTCGTGAGTCGACTCGGTAGCGAGTCCCCGGTGGTGGTGGCGGTGGTGTTGATCGCGACTGCTGTTGACTAAAGGAGAGTAATTCGGCGGGAGATTCGAAGAAGAGCCGCCGAAACGAGACGACGAGTCGTGACTCGGCTCAGCGATTTTGAAGCCGAAACTGTTGTAGTGGCTCTGAAGGTTTTGGTAGCTATTGATGGCGGTGTTGGAGGGACTCAAAAGCCAATTCAAGCTCGGCTGAGGCTTCGGAGCAGCACCGAAACCCGAAAAAGCAGCGTGCAGCGGTCGCGGCTGCGGCGGCTGTGGGTTTCGAACCGGTGGCGTTTCGGTTTCGGACACCGAGTTTCGGAGCACCATGTTTCGGGTTTTCTTTTTTCTTTTTTCTTTTTTGTTTCGGTCAGCTTAAAAAAAAAACACAGAGAGAGAGAGAGAGAGTTTGAAAATGAAAGCGAAAACGAAAACGACAGCGTATTGGAATCAGAAAGGGTTTGCAGAGTGAGTGAGAATGGTGATTGGAGATTTGTGAGTTTGTGTGTGTGTGTGTGTGTGTGTGTAGAAAGAGCAGAGAGCGGTTACGATTTATGAAAGTCTGGGATACTCTGATTATGGAAGGAATGATACACAAGGTTCTTGTTTTTCACTTTTACCTAATTTGCCCCTTTTTTTTAATGCTTGGATTTTGTATTTTCTCAATTAATTTTGTTTTAGATTTTTTTTTTTTTTAATTATTGAGAAGAAAGCATCTAGGTTAAACTTAATTGTTTTTTTTTTCTCTCTCTCTCTCTCTTTTAATATACTTCATTATCACTAATTTTGGCAAGCTCATAAAAATGGCTCATTAATTTCACACCAAAATAAATATATCTCATCCAATTGTTTTAAACTTTTCTTTGTTCATTCTTGTGATTTTTGGATTGAAGTATATTAATAGAATTTGGTGTGTACTTTTCGATCGGCCTTATTCTTAAACCCCATGCACATTAAGGGTCTATTTGGATTAAGAGTTAGCTATGAAGTAGGCTAATTTATTGTCAACTTTACTTTACTCTATTTTCCCTTCTCCTTAAACCAAGCAGACCATAATAGAATTGATACCATTTAGGGAGGTGTTAATTAAGTTATAAAGTTTTTGACAAAAGTATAAAAAAATCAACGTGTGCTCTTTAGTATAAACAAGTCTTCATTCATTTTTAACAAACTCCACATATCTTCTACATTGAGAAAACCTAAACTTACACAATTTGTTTTTCTCTCAATAATAAGAAACAAGGTTTGATTCATTGATAAGTCGTTATGTGATAATATTTATATTCTTCTTTTGCCATTTGATGGAATTAATCTCTTTCGGTCATTTTATAACTTCATCAGACATATAGCAAATTCAATTTGAGAAACTATTCATTATTTCAAGAATAATACTTCTTTCTCTCGCATGATAATGAATCTTGTTAGTTACTGTGAAGGGAGGGAATGTTGCTCAGAATATTCTTGTTATTATATTGGCATTGTTATTAACTTATTATTATTCACCAATTAAGTAACTTTTGCGTGCTTCAAAAAAATAATAATAATAATATTGAGTTTTGCAAGTAGAACTTATAATGCGTTAGGCTTTTTTGGATATACAACACTGTAAGTTTTTTAAAAAAACTTCTCTCCTCTCCCCGTGTATGTGTATGTGTATTAAAAATATTTAGTGTTATCAAAAAGAGCCTATAGTGTGCTATCCAATAGGAAATAGGGATGCCAACTGTACATATATACTCTACTTGCGCGTGATAATTTTATACTTACTAAGGAACCAATAGCTGAAGGGTTTTAACGGTTTCTGTTAAATATCGTTAAATTATTGTTTTGAAAACCACTGTAAGTTTTTTTAAAAAAACTTCTCCCTTCTCCCCGTATGCGTGTATGTGTGTTAAAAATATTTAACATTATCAAAAAGAACCTATAATGCGCTATCCAATAAGAAATAGGGATGCCAACTGTACATATATACTCTACCTACACGTGATAATTTTATACTTACTAAGGAACCAATGGCTGAGGGGTTTTAACGATTTCTGTTAAATATCGTTAAATTATTGTTTTGAAAACTTTCATATTGCTTGTTAAGGTATGACGCAATCATAAATAAATACCATATATTGTAAGGAAAATTACAGAAAAATGCTCAGAATTTATACCTTATTTTTCCATCTCCACTTTTCATTTTTATTATTGTCGGCACCTAGGAATCAAATAGATCATAGATGTGAAAATTTTGATAAAACTTTGTACACTTTGGTAACTGGCTTTCAATTTTATTACAATGAAGGTCCATTCTCAATTTTTCACTCTAAGCAAATTTTTCTCTCTATGTTCAATGGCTATCAAATTAATTTAAGAACAAGTTTTAGGCGAAGCACAAAGTTTTACAAACAGTTTACCGCTTAAAATTTTTCTTTTCTTTTTTTTTTTTCTTTTTTCCTTTTATTTTCAAAATATGCTATCTAATTTGGTAACGCTTGTTTTGGAAAGTTATGATTAATATGGAACATAAATGACACATGCACTTTTTTTTTTTTTTTTGATGGGACACATGCACTATTTTAGTACACATCATTTTTAACCCAAAAAAAAAAAAAATCAAACAAACAAACATTATTTGGAAAAGTTTTGGGGTTTGACTTCTCAGCTAATTTAAATATCTAAAATGTGCCACATAGACAACATGCAGACTATTAGATGTAAATGTGGCAAGGCTCCACATAGGAATTTTATGTGGTTCGAAAGTAACAGATTTGGTAAATACCAAAATTTTGTGGGCGCACATATTTTTCTTTTTCTTTTTCTTTTTCTTTTTTTTTTAATCTGCGCACATGTTATTCACTACCTAATTTTTCTATTCTCCTGTCAAAATCATATTCGTTATCAGATATTGCCTATATATTTTCATTCAAATTAGTTTAAATTAAAACCAAATAAGGAAGGTAAAAATAGATTTGGACCAGAAAGTGAGACAACTGTGAAAACATTGACCAATGTAAAATTTTTTTTTTTTTTTCTTGTTTGTGAATAAAATATCTAGAGCTCAAACTTATTTAAATTAAATTTTAATTGATGTTTTAACCTGACAATAAAGAACAATTATTGTAAGTCGAACATCATAGATTAAAAATTTTATTGCAACTAAAAAAAGTAGAAGGAAAAAATACAATAAAAATAATAATACTGGTAGAGTTTTTTTTAGTTCAATTAATTGATACTTTTTAATAATTTCATTAAAGACATCTCGATTCAAATTTTCTCGCTTTCCTAATTAAGGAATCATTTATACAGTTGGCCACCCTTTATATATATATATATATATATATATATACACACACACACACAAAGTACTATGTACTTGGCCACCCTTTATATATATATACACATACACAGAATGCTATGTACTTGGCCACCCTTTTTCACAATACAGCAGTGCAAAGAGGAGATGCAGTTGGAGATTTTCAAGAGGACCAATGTCAATGAGTGTCCCATTGGTTGTGTTGGGGAGTTTACTTGGTCAAACTAGTAAACCTTTGCATTCAGATTATTACATGTTCAAGGATTGCAGTTTATTTAGTATTCTGGCAGTATATGGTAATACACATAAATTTTTTTTTTTCAATAGAGTTATTCTTTCCTAAATTAGCTTACCTTCCCCCACACACATTGGTCCACTAAAATTTGTAATTAAATTTTTTTAGTGACTATTGTGTGAGATGATAAAATCTTTTGTCATTAAACAAGAGATCTGAATTTTAAACCCCGTTTATACCAAAAACTAATTAATGTCTTGGGTGGATAATAAGAGCAATCATTATAGAGTGAACGTCATAAATTTAAATTCTACCGTATCTATGTTTAAAGAAAAATGGAAGAGGTGGTACCGGTATATGCTAATTTTGATATTATTGTAAATTTTTTGTTTCCCCTTTCCTTTTGGCCAGTTTGATTGGGTGGGAAAGGGGAAAGAATGAAAATTATTTGCTCATATTAAATTTTCTCAAATATAATAAATATATGCCAAAACACATAATTATTAAACTTTATATTTATTCCAAAAATGCACTGCACTGTAACATTATATAAGTTGGAATACTTTATACAACCCAACATGATTTAATGTTCTTTTATTATTATTAATTATTTTATAGATATGTTTTAATGCTCTTAAGTATCATATATAGCATGCTCTTCCCCTCTTTCTTGTCTATATTAGAACTTTAAAGGTCCCCTTCACTCCAATCCCATTCATGAAGTTTAGCAGCATTTTATTCCAAGGTATTGCCTGAAAAATTTTGCCCACTAAATTAGCTAACATAGTCAAATTAAGTAACCTTTAAGTGACATTAGATTATTATTATTATTATTATTATTGTGGGGGGACGAGGATCTAAAAACAAGTAAACAGGCAGTCAATGTTACTTCCGAGAAGCTAAAATCTGAAAATTGATCTAGGGCAGTGATCTCATGATTTGAAGGGAGATTGGGGTAACTTAATTGATGAAGATTCCGAGGACATACTTCGAACCTCAGAGGGACGAGCACTAGTTGTATGAAGGGCATGGAGCTAAACTGCCAAATAAGAAAGAAAACTGACTTGGCTCGGAACACGAGAAGGATGAAGAAAGAAGGGTATAGAAGTCATTCCCTCCACATTAAATACAAGACAATCACTTCTCTGGTTCAATTAATGAAGAAGTGACCATGAATAGTGGTGGCAGAGCTAAGATTTTAGTGTAAAGCTTGCTGGTATGTTCTGAATGAGACAAGAATTCTAGGAATGTGATCCCAACCCTCCAAGTGTAAAACCCAGATGCATTGAAGTTGGATATATAATGCACGAGAAAGATCTGGATGAGACACACAAAAAAGAGTAAAAAAAAAAAAAAATAGAAAGAGAGCTCATATGTTAGTAACCTCTTCCTCGGAACAGACCCGATGACCAACACTTGTGTTTTTCTTTAAACAACTTTCAAACTGAACATCAATTAAATAAATACTATTTCTCTTTCAATTCTATGACATTAGTGGATATCATAAAACAAACTTGACTTCCCATCTCTAAAGAAATTAATTGTGAAAGCAAATAGTAAAATCTCCATTTATTACATAAAGTTGATCTTTTGCTTTTTTGGCTCGCCACAATAATTATTATTATTATTATTATTATTATTATTATAAACCCTTGTGTTTTTAACTTGAACCACTTAGTTTCTCAAAAAAAAAAAACAAAAACAAAAACAAAACAAAACAAAAAAAAAAAAAAACAAATAAACAAATAAACAAACAAACTTGAACCACTTCCTCTTAATGGAACAAGCAAAATAATAATCAATGGTAGTACCTAGATTGTCTAGCCATGCACAAGAGTGCCATGCACAAGAGTGTTTCTTCACGATTCAAAGAAATTAGATAAAGTAAAATAAATTTATCTTCACAAATTGCTAAAGCAAGTCAATTGTAATTTGTATCATGCTTCTCGGATTGTTTACTGTGAAGTATGAGGTTCTTAATCTAGATTTAAATCAACAATGTTGACATATTAGGTGAGACCGTGAGAGGAAGACTTGTTCTTTTGCATTTTAATTTCAAATGTTTGAGTCTGTTTTTAATATTATCATTATGTTCATGCCCGTTAATAAAGTGGTTCTCAAGTGACCAACCAAAGCTGAGTTTGGATTGAACTGAAAACAACCCACGTCTGCGTTTAGTGTTTTATCCTGAGTTCCGTGCACTATTTATAGGATCCATAAGTACGAAAAAATATAAATTTTGCTTTAAAACTGGGTCTTACGATACTATTTACACATTTAAAAATTATTTTGTTACAGTATTTTCAGGAATAATTTTTCAGTTTTCAGCAATAAGCGATATCTAAATAGACCTTAAATTTGCAATTTCTTTAATGCGTGCCAACTTGTCCAAATTAAAATTCTATATCAATTAAAATATATCAAAGTCAACTAAATAGTCAGGAAAAATTATAAAAGTTAAAATTGCTCACATCACACCCTAACAAGAAGACTCATATGCTTGAATAGAAAGCTAATGTCATGCTGGCATGGATGTTGTTAGACATATCATGACCTAAATGGCCTAAATTAATTATAGGTTTATGTACTTATAAAATAAGTAAATTAACCTTGGATTAGTCTAGGATCAGTTAAGTATTCTTTAGCATTTTCTTAAAAAAAGAGTATTGAATTCATTGTAAAACGCTAGCTTAATAGACTTACTATGTAGACGTCAAGAGCTTTTCACTGTAAATGTAGGTCATTAAGCCAAACTACACAAATTTTCATGTGTACTTTTTCTTTCATATTTCCCCTCATTATTCAATTATCATATACAATTACTAGCTTCAAGCGCTTGTGATGAGAATTTTTTTTTTTTTTTTTTTTTTTTTGTCTAGTGTCATAATTTTCCTTTTAAAAAAAAAAATAGATAAGTTTGTTTTGAAGACATGGATTAGTAGAAAAGTGTTTTATTTTGTAAGCATTTTAAGTAGAGTTAGATATATATTTTTATCGGGTTGTCCTCAAGTGTTCTCCCTGTTAAAGGTAAGATTTAAGAGTATTTTTAAACCACGTAAAAGTCCAAAAAGAGGAATTCTCTTATAAATAGTATAGATAGATAAAACAACTTTGACAAATGTGTCATGTGTCACTTGAGAAGAAAAAAAAATGGGAAAGAAAATAAAGAGAGGAAGGGAGAGAGAGTAAGAGAAAAGAAAAAGAAAAAACAATGGCACATTAAGTGCCGCATCAATTGGAAAGTTTGCATCAACAATCTATTCAACGTGCCCTTACCCACCTATGCATAACATTGATAGAAAATTAACGAATATACTATATGGTCTGTTATCAAATATATATATATATATATATATAATTTGAAGGATCAAAATAGAACATACTTCAAATTTTGAAGGAGCAAAAGTATAAGTTACACTTAAAAAGAGTAACCATATCATGACCATAAAACTCATTACTTCAAATTTCCTAAGGTTAGGAGCTATTTTATGTGATGTTATCTGAAAGCAGAGAAATCTTTCTCTTTTTGAAGGTGTTGTTATAAAGTTTGAAGAGCTATCCTCTAGAATCTCTAAATTATTTCTTGAACACAAGTCTGCTAGGCCATTTGTCTCAAGCCAGGCCACCTTGGCTCCTTCACAACAGTGGACCCCTCCCTCCATTTCTTCAATCAAGATTAATGTTGCTGCTGTGGACCCTTGTTCTTCTTCCATTGCATCTGTCGCCAGAGACTGAAGAGGGGAGCTGGTTTTTGCTTGTTCCAAGAGAGTGAATACCATCTTCCTTTTTTTTGATAGGTAAGTGAATACCATCTTCCCTCTTCAGGCAGAAGCTAAAGCTATTAAATGGGCTCTAACCTTGGCAGCTAACTTAGAGTTTGAGGCGATTGTCATAGAATCAGACTCCCAAGTTTGTTCCAATCTTCTTTATGATTTGGAAGCTGAGCCCCCTTGGAGAATCAAGTCCATTTGTGCTAACTCTTGAATTCTCTTGGCATCTTCTGCTAAGATTTCTATTTGTTGGGTTCCTAGGTTGTGCAATATGACTCCTCATTCTCTAGCAAAGTGGTCTTTAGCTTGTAACTTTTTTGGTTCTTTTGATTTTGGTAACAGTCCCCCTTCTTTTGTTTCTGTTATTCAGGGTAAGACTTGTTTGCCTATCTAGTTTGTTTTCTCTCTTAATAAAATTTCTGGTTCATCAAAAAAAAAAAAGATTAGAAACTAGAAAACCTTAAAAACTGTTTGCAGTGGTGCCTGCAAATACCATAAAGGACCACTTCTTCTCCTTTTAAGTTGTTAAGTTACACAGGCAATTAGATTGGACTACAACGTAAGTTATACTAGTCATAGTTGCTAGGGTTTTGAGATGGGAAGAGAGGAGTCCTAAACATTGAGTCTCTCTTAACTCTGTTTATGAGTCACATTATGTATCGTGTGGCAGTAAAAGAATTAAAAAATAAAATAAATTATAATTAGGTGTAAGATTTGTGAAGCTTGCAAAGTTAATGTGTCAAAATTTTAAAAGGTCAACAATTCAACAAATAGTCAAAAGTTTCAGTTTTATAGTAATATAGATAATATATCAAATATAAATAAAGGTTATATATATATATATATATATATATCCAAATATTACACAACCCCTTTTTTCCCTTTACACAAACAAGCTAAAATTGTGAAGTTGTCCTTCAATAATACCAATGGTTGTTCATCCTAATAACTGGAGATGTAAGGGGATCAGGGACGCACCTCAACTACTTCACCCTTCTGTTAGGACAAAATTCCTTAAACCTACCTCTACCATCCCATTCTTGGTCCCTAATTTTAGTCAAAGCACTCCAATAGTTTTCTGTCATAATCTTTTGCACCAGTTACTACTTTATATATTTGCCCTAAGTTACTTTAACTTCTTAAGCATGCAGTGTCTCCGAAGGAGATTGTTATGCTAATAAGCTAACAACAAAGTTTATATTGCTCTACAAAGAGATGTGAGATTACAAAATTAATAATAAAAAACAAATAAGTCAAGAGAATGTTTTCTGCCACTGACCCCTACAGGGCAATCTATAAGGAGTAGTTGACTTGCTTGACCACAATTGTTTCATCTGTAAGGTCAATGAACTCCATAATTTTATCATGCTCCCAAAAGTTCAGTATGAATTT
The DNA here is from genome assembly GCA_023736055.1 of Quercus glauca. Lineage (NCBI taxonomy): Eukaryota > Viridiplantae > Streptophyta > Magnoliopsida > Fagales > Fagaceae > Quercus > Quercus glauca. Next base: position 72,447,031 of record CM043318.1, read on the forward strand.
CAGAGATCCATTATGAACAGACTTGCTTCTTCGAGTGTAAGCATTCAACTACCAAATAAATGGTAAAACCTCAAATGCATCGACTCAATTGGAAGTGAAAGCATCCAGTAGTTCAATGAACCATCAGGCAATCTTGCTAGTATTTTGGCCTCAAAGCTGCAGAGCACCACTATAAATATTGCCACATTGCATTGAAATCAACCATTCATATTCTAGGTTTAGCATTCTATCAAAAGTATTGATTAGTAATTTAAGAAGAAAGGAAGACAAAAAGAGACCTCATGATGGGTGAGTTCAGGGAAATTTATGTTATCTATCCTGGAATTGATAAAAGATCTTGAAACTGGGAAGTGAAATAAGAAGCTCTGGTAGCATCAGCTCCACTAGGATCCTGAATTTTCACACTGAGGATCCAAAACCACGTGAAATAGCAACATCCAACAGAGCATATATATTTCTATTATCGTACTGGTACAATTTTATTTGCTTTGTAATCATAAAATTTGAAACTTTTTTTGGGGGGGGGGGGGGGGGGGGGGTGTTGTTTAAATTGCATATTTGGTCCTCAACCTTTGTCATTTATTTCAAAAACATCCTTATACTTTAAAATGTTACAATAGGGTCCTTATTGTCATCTGATTGATGGAAAATGTTGACATAGCAATGAAAATCATGAAACCAATGTCGCTTTGATGATGTGGAGCCTATGACGTGGCATGAATTTCGTCTGTTACGTCAACATTTTCCATTCATCAAACAATGAAAAGAATCATTTTGAAGGCATACAGACTCAAGTGAAACATTTTTTAAGTACACTAATGATTTTGAAACAAAAGTCAAAAGCTAATGACCAAATATGCAATTTAACCCTTATTTTTTAAAAGAAAATTCTTCATGGTGATGCCTCCAAATTCACTAACAATTCCATATTTATTTTCTAGTCACTCTTTTTCTAAAAATAAGATACGTAGATCAACTGACAATTAAGAGAAAACGATGATCAAACTTTGCATTGAATGTAAAAATGCCGCAAATAGATCAGCAAATATATAAGCAAATAAATTAACAGTCAAATGAAATATTAAACCACTTCATCTGTAAATAATGGCACTAGATCTCATTCCAAATTTTTTGTAATTTACAAATATGAAATAGCTGGAGGGAGTAATCATTCAATACAATGGCATGGCTATGTACAAATGCCTAGAAATGGTCACAAGAACTTACTTCTGATGATGGAGGATCCTTGCCAATTCCAAATGCTGGAGTACAATCGTGAGCCATTTGGAGGCCTCTCAAAGGGTAATATCAATAGGATCACGGTGGTTGATCACTGAGATCCTGAGAAAATTACTAATGTTGTTGTAACCAAGGGATTAGATACTAATTTACAAATCTTTCCCGAAAGATCAATCCAAGAATGTTATGTCATAAGTCTTCCACTGATATTCTAAAGTCTCATTTTCAAACCACTAAACCAATGAAAGTAGCAACCTATAAGAAGCTGTACAAACTCAATTATGACCCCTGTGATTTTTTGCGTGAAATATATTCGGACCACTTTTTTGGAGCATCCGGATGAATTCCAGAAAGGCGAGCTACAAAATTCTTTTCACTAGTTGCTATTATGCTTGCAATGGAGTAGGATTTTGTACACAAACCCTTTTCAATAAGCCTCATGTGGAAACTGTACCTAGGTTTAATCCGGTTCTCTAAGTCAAAACACAAAAAGGCAGGGAAAATGTCTAGGTACTCTAAAGAGGACCCCATTTCACGGCAGAGGAAATTCACTTTGTGCTCGATAGTTTCTGGTCTTTGATTTATGACCTTTGGTGTTGACCTTACCATCATACAGAGATTTGAGAATTTAACCCCTAAACGAAGGAGGCAATCAAATCGCTCCTGCAACTCACTGCTAGTGCCATGCAAGTGAGCTAGGACCTTCATGGTCAAGGCATTTTCCCCAAAGCCGATTCCATGCAAGAAATTTAATTTATTCATATTATGAATAGGAGTTCTTGAACATTGGATCTTATCCAAGCCATCTCTAAATTCTCTATCCAAGCCTTCATCCAGATCACTAAGGACATAATTAGCTAACAATTGATGACTTCCACTCTTTATCTTATCAAAGAACCATTCATGTAGATTCAAAGCTCTCAACACATTAGGCAGATTAGCCATTTTATTTCTTCCGAACACATACGGATACTTTTGACTAACCAACATTAATTCTTCTGTGTCCAATCCAAAATGTTTCAAGAACCCCAACACTGAAACCACTGACGTTTCTAGATCAAGACTCAAAATATCTGGGCTCTGGAGAAGCAACAAACCAACATCCTCCTTCCCAACACCAAATCTACAAAAGTACTCAGCTTTTTGGACCAAAACCTCTTCTGAGTATTCAATAAAAACATGTTTGCTCCTACCCATCAGCTCCCCCATCGTCCCCTTCACACAACCCAAATCATAAAACACCCGAATTTTCCTACAAACCTCATACCAAGCATCCACATTTCCCTCAATAGAACTTACCAAATCAAAATCTAAAAAAACCCTTTTCAAATCATCAAACAATGCATCAATTTCACCACCCAATTCACCCTCCCCGCACAACACATGAGGAAAAGCTAAACAAATACCTATAACTGAAATATTACTTAACCCATATTCCTTAAACCCACAAAGCCTAGCCTTTAACTCCTCCGAACTCCTACTAAAAATCGAAACCTCCTCCTTATACAACTTCCCTAGCATATTCCAAGGAAACCCGAAAGCCGAAAGCGCACAAGCCGCATTCAAGACAGTCCCATCTTCAGAGAAAAAGAACTTATTTGCAGGCAAAATGTCATTAACTTCACTATAATCAAGACCAATGCTTTCAAAGAAAAACTCAAATTCATTGATGGGATGGTACCTGAGGAACCTCTGGAAGCTCTTTGAGAAATCAGTAGGCGAAAACTCGAGCTTGACAATAAGATTGGAGACTGAAAACAACGAGTTCTTGGCAATGTGCTCAGCATAAGTGAAGGGCAAGGTCCTAGTGGTGTGGAGATATTCTGTGAGGGCCTTCTGGGCTTCATGGACAGCTTGGGGCCTGTACTTGCCAGGGATTTTGGAGAGGTTTGGGAGTTTTGAGAGGTTTCTGGTGGTGGAGAAGTGGTGGGTGAGGATTGTGAAGAGAGAATTTGAGATGGGCATGGCTTGGTTTTTGGTTGGGTTTTGTTGGGGTTTAAGGATTTTGAGGGTTTTCAAAGTTTCATGAGTTTTTTCTTTGGCGCAGTTTTAGGGGTTTTGGTTTTGGGCAGTGCTGTAATAATATTTAGCCATGTGAATTGTGAAGCACTGAAGAAGCCAATGACGCCGAGAATGGAGGAGGACATGGGGGGCAATATATTATTAACCAAACCGTAATGTGAACCCAAAAATAAGAGAGGGAAATGACCATTTAACCACATCTCTAATTGTTTCTTAAAAAAAAAAAAGAAAAAAAAGGAAAGAGAAACACTAATTATTTAATAATTGTTAAATTATAAGTGAAAATATTACAGTTTTTAAGAGTTTTGTAATTAAATTGACATATTTTAATATTTCTAGTGAAGATGTTTACATTTCAATTCTCCCCTCCTTTCAACTATTGAATTATTAAAAAAAAAAATGCATCAGAAGAACTACAACAAATTTCATTTTTTTTCATTTTCTTTTTTCTTCTTCTCAAAAAAAAAAAAATAACGAATTTCAAACTAGAAAAAAAAATGAAAAAAAAATCCAAAAATAAAGACAAAAAGAGATAAATATACATACTCGAAATGGTAACATGCCATCAAATTCCACTTTTTTACAAAACTTTTTTTTTTTTTTTTTTAATTTTTACTTTCTTAGGTATGGCTTTTCCAAATAACTTCGTTTCCAAAAGGCTAAAAAATAAGCTGTCCCAAAAGGACACTGTGAATATTTTTTCTTCTATTACTTTTATAGAAATATTTTTTTTTATAAAGTAATTAAAGGGATTATCTTGTTATGTGACAATGAATATAATTATTCACATGTATTTTTTATTGTGTAGTCGTATGATTATTATTATTATTATTATTTTTTATTTTTATTTTTTGTTTTAACACAGCAAAATCTTCAACTTGACTATGAGCCAGCCATCCAAAGAAAAGCAATTAATTTCAACCAATCCTCATGGAAGGAGCCAAAAGAATTTATACATTCCTCTTCCAAAAGTTATGGATTTCGTTCAACTCCTAAATAACTAAGTGATTAATTGTTTCCTTAAAAAAAATAGGAATGTTTATCCCACCTTGGTTGTGTGTGTTAGAATTTCAGTCCTTATAACCCCAGGCTACTACTACAAAGATTAGGCCTTCTTATAGTGGTACTCTGTTTCTTCCACACACAAAAAAAAAGTGATTAATTGTTTCTACACCTATGCTAGAGGTATGTCAAGTTAAGATTTTTTAATGCCAAATCCTCTTTGATCAAAATATTATTGTGGAGATAAAACCAAACGAAGTACACGATCCTTGGTGCTATACACCACTTTCCAAACCCAATTTCTATTGAACTCGAAAAACGACTAATTTAGCATTTTAGCCCAAAAAGTGACCATAGATTAAGCTTATTTGAAGATAAAATCCACATATCCCATACCCTCTCATCAGTTCTATTAACAAATACTTGGAGGGGGATCACTTTCATATCCTAGAGTAGATCATTTAGGAGACAAAAAGAAAAATTCCCATGGGAAATAATCCATTCCAAGCCCACTCAGAACCTTTTAGAAAGAGAGGACAACCCTTTTCCATGACATACCCACATGCAAAATCCCTTTCATCTCAAAATCATATTCATGTCAAAATCATGTCATAGGTATCTGTTGAATAAAAAACCTTTGCCCAAAGATCATATTTATCGATATGGCCCTGCCAAACCAAGTTAGCCATGGTAGCTAGGTTACAGGGCCTGGAAGCATGAAACCCAACCCTCCAATAAAGCTTGGGTTTTGGTAACCTTGTGCCAAGTAACTAGGTGTATCTTTCTTCAAAGTCAATGAACCCCTAAAGGAAATTACAATTAGCTTCATCAAGTAGGTTAAAACTTGAACCGATCGAGAGTGCAATGCATTGGACCAATAAGGTAGGGATTGCTTTAGCTATAGATTGGATCAAAGTAACGCAATCTAATAGTGATAAAAGATTGGGCATTGATTCTCTCACGTTCATTAGTATACATCGTCCCTAGACATTGTAGGGGCCTTTTTTTGTGAAAATACACGTGTCAAGATATTTGTAGACACTTCTTTGACAAAGGCTGGTGGGGGTTGGAAATTGGGCCTAGTTCGTTTTGCAGAATAGGCCCAGTTGGAATTAGGCTCGATATGTCCCGTAGAATGGGCTCCGTTGAACCAATTTGTAGCAAAACAAATATTCCAAACAAATAATAAAATACAACCTAGTAATTTGTTAGCTCACAACAAAATCAGCATATTAGTAAGTGTTTAATGACTATATTTTGTAGCATATATATATATATATATATATATATATATATAAAGATAGAGAATTGTTCTCTGCAGAATAGAACTTAGCCACTTAGGTCCAATTCTCATAGTCTTATTGCTTAATATTAGCACTGTTAGAAATTGGGCTGGTTTTTATAAGTTTAAATTTAAACTAACAGATATTGATATGAGTTATCAATATCAGTAGTAGAGTAATTTAAACTTAACAGATGAGATCTTTTAGGGATCACATATATTTGATAGTAAGTGAATCTCTACTAGTATTTATAGTGAGTGAATATACGTATAGTTTTTGAGTGCTTTCTCAAAATAAGCCATCTCTTTAGGACACCATCTACTGTTCCCTAGAATTTGGAGTGTGGAAATTAGGAGAGAGTCGAGTAGCGTCTCCTGCGACTTGGAGGTGTTCCACAAAGGAGATCGTAAGGAGTTCGTAAAGCAAGCAAAGAACGATCCGACAATTTGGTGATTTGTTGCACCAAAGGTATGTGTCTATATGACCTCTAGTAAAGTATATAACTTTTCAACAAGCACAAAACTACAGAGTTTGGAACTTGAGTCAACCTTGGCTCGGGGAGAAGAAGCTCGAAGAGTAGTGCATTTTTTGGGAGAAAGGGAGTACTTTAGTGGCGCATACCAAGATATTCTACAAAGGGTTTTCTCTACTGCTCTCTTAAAAAAATTATTCTGCCACAATTCTTTTTCTATTCTCTCTAATATGTTTATTGCTCTACTAATACTTTTTTTTCTCTTCTTGTTGACATCCCCTATGGTTAGGGGTGGCAAATGGGCGGGTTTGGGTGGGTTTGGGGTGGGCATAATTGGATTGGGTATATAAAACCCATTTACCCATTTAAAACCCATTTAACAAATTGCTTCTAACCCAAATCCAACCCAACCCAGTTATTATGGGTAAACCCCAACCCACCCAATTACCTAATTATCAAAATTACCAAAATGCCACTAAAGTGAAAATGACCAAAGTACTCTAAAATCCTCAAAAATGACCAAAATACCCTCAAAACCTGAAAATTACCAAAATACCCTCAAAATCCAAAAAAATGACCAAAATACCACCGAAACCTAGAAAATGACCAAAATACCCCCAAAGCCTAAAAAATGACCAAAATACCCACTGAAACTCAAAAATGACCAAAATACCCCCGAAACCCAAAAAATGACCAAAATACTCCAAAAACCCAGAAAATTACCAAAATACCCCCGAATCCAAAAAATTACCAAAATACCCTCGAAACTCAAAAATTACCAAAATACCCCCAAAACCTTAAAATTACCAAAATACCCTCCAAAACCCAAAAATGACAAAAATACCCCTGAAACCCAGAAAATGACCAAAATACCCCAAAACCCAAAAAATGATCAAAATACCCCCTAGAACCTAAAAAATGACCAAAATATCCCCGAAACCTAAAATTACCAAAATAATCTTGAAACCTACAAAATGACCAAAATAACCCTAGAACCCAAAAAATGACCAAAATACTCCTAAACCTAAAAATTACCAAAATACCCCCAAAACCCAAAAAATGACCAAAATACCCCAAAAACCTAAAAATGACCAAAATACACCCTAAACCAAAAAAATGTCTAAAATACCTCCAAAACCTAAAAAATTACTAAAATACCTCTGAAACCTAAAAAATGGCCAAAATAACCTCGAAGCCTAAAAATTGACCAAAATAACCCTGAAAACTAAAAATGATCAAAATATCCCTGAAACCTTAAAAATGGCCAAAATAACCACGAAACTTAAAAATTGACTAAAATAACCGCAAAACCTTTAAAATGGCCAAAATAATCACAAAGCCTAAAAATTGACCAAAATAACCTAGAAACCTAAAAATGACCAAAATACCCCCTAAACCTAAAAAATATTCGATATACCTTCGAAACCTAAAAATTAACTGAAATACCCCTTGAAACCTAAAAAATGACCAAAATACCCCTGAAACCTAAATATGACCAAAATAACCCCTAAACCTTAAAATGACCAAAATATCCTCGAAACCTATAAAATGACAAAAAAGCCCCTTAAACATGTAAGTCGATAAAAATACACTCTAAACTTAAAAAATTACCAAAATCCCCTGTAAAACTAAAAAATGACCAAAATACCCCCTAAACCTAAAAAATGACTAAGATACCCCAAACCCCTATTTTGGTAATTTTAGAGGCTTTAGGTGTATTTTGTTCATCTTACAGGATTAGTTGTATGTTGGTCATTTTAGATATTTTAAGGGGTATTTTGGTCGTTTTATAGGTTTAGAGGTATTTTGGTCGTTTTAGAGGTTTCAAGGTATTTTTGGTAATTTTAGAAGTTTCACGTTGTTTGTGGCCATTTTAGAGGTTTTGAGTTTATTTGGGTCATTTCAAAGGTTTAGGGGTATTTTCGTCACTTTAGAGGTTTGAGAGTATTTTGGTCATTTTTTAGGTTTCAGGGATATTTTGGTTACTTTTTAGGTTTAGGGGGTATTTTGGTCACTTTATAGTTTTAGGGGGGGTATTTTGGTCATTTTTAGGTTTTGGGGTTATTTTTGTCAATTTTTAGACTTTGGGGTTATTTTGGTTATTTTTAGGTTCTAGGGTTATTTTGGTCATTTTTAGGTTTCTAAGTTATTTTGATCAATTTTTAGGTTTTGGGGTTATTTTGGCTATTTTTAGGTTTCGAGTGTATTTTAGTCATTTTTTAGGTTTCAAGAGTATTTTGGTCATTTTTTAGGTTTCAGGGTTATTTTGGTTATTTTTTAGGCTCTGGGGTTATTTTGGCCATTTTTTAGGTTTTAGAGGTATTTTGGTAATTTTTAGGTTTCGGTGGTATTTTGGTCATTTTTTGGATTTTAGGGGTATTTTGATCATTTTTAGGTTTCAGGGGTATTTTGGTCATTTTTTGAGTTTTAGGGGGTATTTTTGGTCATTTTTAGGTTTCGGGAGTATTTTGGTCTTTTTTAGGTTTTGAGGGTATTTTTGTCATTTTTTGGGTTACGGGAGTAATTTGGTCATTTTTTGGGTTTTAGGAGTATTTTGGTCATTTTTGGGTTTTTGGGGTATTTTGTAGGTTTTAGGGTTATTTTGGTCATTTTTAGGTTTATGTGTTATTTTGGTCATTTTTTAGGTTGAGAGGGTATTTTGGTAATTTTAGTGGTTTGGGGGTTGGGTGATTTGTAGAAATGGTACTTGGATCATAATTGGGTCTAATTGGGTATCCAATTAAAACTCAATAAACATTAGTGTTAATTGGATTTGATTGGGTTAATACCCATTTAACCCAACTAATAATTGGGTGGGTTTGTGCCTCTTTTAAGTGGGTGGGTTTGGGTGGACAAATGGGTTTGGGTTGATTTTGCCACCCCTACCTGTGGCTGTGGCTGTGGCTGAGTTCTATTCCTATTCATACACAAATTTTGGGATTTTCCTACCCCTTTTTCTTGCTAACTCTCTTCCTCTCTCTTTGGCAATTCTTATTACAAAAGAGGTTTTAATTTCTTTCTCTATTTGGTAAATAGACTAATCTCTCAATTCACAACAGCCCTTCTTTTCTAACAAGGATTCCTGGGGAGTAATTGATGCAAATTGATTATCTTATTTAACCAAGGTTCAATCTTAAGATTTCCAAAGCATGCACCATATGGTTCATCGTATTCTCCATCCATTCAGGCAAAGCACTTCCCAGCAAGTCTTTTTTCCGAAGCAACCATGGTAGAATCCCAAAAACCAAATACTCCCTCCCCTCCACCAAGCCACAACTCCCAAACTTCAATCAGCGATAAATCTTCCTTTCTTTCCAGGTTTGGGATGCGGAGGAACAGTACCAATCCTTTTCTTCACACTGCTCAATGTTCAAATTACGAAATGGTTTTACTTACCTTCGTATTCAATAGCTCTCTCTATTTTCCCTTTCTCTTTTCACGGAGTGCTCAGAGCCTCCAATTCTCTTATATAAGAAGTTTGGGGCTTCTTGGGCTCATTTCAATTCTTTGGATCGTTTTGCAAAAGCCCCTTTTGTGGGCCTTTTATTCTTTTTAGCGTGTTTAAACCATTTCTTGGGCCTATTTTTGCTTTTATCGCGGGCTTCTAAATGAGAGCTGCTCCTTCTCCTTTTTTTTCTCAACTGTGGGTAACCATTAACCAAGCCTCTGCTGATTACCTCAGCCTAAGACATTCTACAGCAAACCCTTTTCTTTGGTTACTTAGCTAGTTTGGTAAAGACATGCAGGGATGGACACAGGTGGGGGCTTGGGCCCCCCTAACCCAAAAAATATTTTTTTTAGTAGGTTAATTTTCAAAAAAAAAAAAAAAAAAAGACTTGGGCTCCCTTTACTTTGTAGCTTGGGCCCCCCTCCAAAATTGTGAACCATTGTTGAGGTCCAAAATTTCACAACAAAGCCCATTCCATAAAAAAATAAAGAAAGCCCAATTCGTGCAGCAAGAAGAATCAACATCAAGGCCTTATATATGTTCAGATTTCCAGCAAAAAAGGCCATTAAAAAGTCCAGCAAATTCCAGTGAAAGAGCTGGGCCGGGATCCCCAGAGGCTGCCAGAGGCTCGAGATCCTCGGACGTGCAGCACAGCTAAAATGGATTGAAGCAAGTTTAAAAGAGGGATAAAAGACAAAGAGCATGCGGGTCTCATGCACCTAGACATACAGTGGGATCAGAAAGTACGAAGCAAAACGCAAGAGCTGTGCCTCAAGGAACCAACAATGAGAAGACCATAAAAAAAGAGAGGTAACCAGAAGGAGCTTTCAACCCAGCAGTAAAATGTTCCAACTATTTGAGGAAAATGACAAGGATGGAGTGCAACCAAAAAAACTGGAAAAGTGGAAGAAATGGCCAAATAGCTGAAGAATCAGCGAACAGAGGGAACCTTGAAATGGAAAACCAGCTAAGGGCTTTCAGCTTAGTCGGACCAAAAGGAAGAAATTATGAGGAAAAAGGAAAGGACAAGCCTCTGGGTAACTGACACAGTACAAGCTCACAAGGGGCAAAAGAGAGAAATCGCTCGTGCCTCAAAGCCCTAGAGTCGCACTATAAAAGAAAGAGAAAACCCATGTTGAGGGACATTCATTGATCACCATTTTGATCTGAGAAAAGATATCACAGCAAAGCCATTGGAAAAGCTCTGTAAAACCAAAAGAAAACAGAGGAACCGCTCCCGATATCCCAGAGACAGCCACTATAGCATATGCTTGGATTCAACAAATTCAAACTTTGCAAGTCTTAGAAGCTTGAATAGCTATCAAAGTCTGCAACTTTTGAACTTAGTTGAACCTTGTATCACGTCTTAGTGAGCATATTGTAATCCACAATCAAGAAAATAATGAAATACCTCATATTGATTTGAGGATCTCTAACAATTATTTCGTGCATTTCTTTATTGCATTGTCTTCCTTTACTGTTTCTTGCTAAAATCCTTCTCATCTAACTATCTTGGAAGGCAAAGCTCAAGCAAAGCCACTCGGACTTGAGTTCCAAATCCCACAAGTCTTGTGTAAAAGCACCAAGTCTGTGAGAATTGGGGCCAGGATCCTCGTGTCAGAATCATTTTCATGAAACTCATTTACATATATGTATATGTATTAAAATGTATATCCTAATCTAAGAAACTAACAATTATTTGAAGATATGTGTAGTGTGTTTTGTTTTTTTTATGTAGCACCCATAGAGATAAAGGGAAAGGACAAAACTCTATTACATAATAAACATGGAAAAGATCATATAGTTCAGAGAACCAGAGATTCTGGGTTCTTACAGGCCTAATATGCCTCGAGATCCCACGATAGTATGCCCGGGATCCCACGACAGTACACCCTAGGGTACTAAGAGGAATTGTATTTTTCATCTTGAGGAGCTTTATATGACTTGCGCACAACTTGATTCGTAATCAGCCCCATTTAGCTGCGGTGAACCAAGCCCAGTCCACCAAAATAACAAGTATTTGGGCCCGGGATCCTTGTTTCTACTTGGGCCTGTGTGCTAAGAAAAAAAAAGCACTCTCACAACCATTAACCTAGCCGGCCAGCCCACATGTAAATCTAAAAAATAAAAAATAAATCCAAAAATATGTAAACCCAATAGTCCAAACTCCAAATGGAAAAACAAAAGAAAAAAAAAAACTAAGAGGCAAGATAGAGAGAAAATGAGAGGCGAGAGACTGAGAGAGACCTAGTCTTGCCGTTGCCCATGCCGTGACACTGCCACCATGTGACAGAGAGAAATTGAGAGGTGAGAGCTTGAAAACTGAGAGGCAAGAGCTTGAAATCTTGCTACTGCCCACGCCGTGACGTTGCCACCACACGAGACCCATCTTGCAGACTCACGTGAGACCCACCACGCAAGACCCATCTCGCCCTGGCACCACCGGTTGCTCAATCTGCCCAGCCTAGCTTTGTTGCTCCAACCTTCACAGTTCACAGTTCACACTCAAGTAATTAATCTATCCTTCAAAACCTAAGATAATGTTTGTGAATCTCATAATTTGTGCTTGTGGTGTTTGTGTTTTTACTGATAAGTGATGATGGTGATTGTGAATTGAAGATACGAATCTGTGCTTGTGGTGTTTTTTTTTTTTTGGCTTTTTGGCTTTGTGACTCTGTGTTTGTGACTATCTCTCTTATATTATATAGATAAGAGAGAGAGTGTGTAGAGTGTGTAGAGATTAGAGAATATATTAGTGTTTGATTGTTTGTTGTGTGGTAGTTGGGTAATAAAATAGGGACGAGTGACAGAAATAGGGACAAGTGACAAAAATAGGAATAGTGATTCAACTTTCAAGGAATAAAAATGGTAAAGTTAGAAAAAGTATTTGTTGGTAGTGCATAATAAATTCATAGTGTAGGTAGTAGGACTGGGTGAGTGACTAAAAAAAGAGATAAAGGCAGAGATACAAAGACAAATCATATAATATAATAAATTGTCACACAAATTTAAGTGATTCACTTGCACTTATTGTTAACTCATAATGCTATAACTAGTAAAAAAGTGAATCATTAAAAGTGGGACAATGAATTCTATTTGTGTGTAAGAGTTTAGAAGTTATGGGCCTATTTGGTAACGTTGTTCTAGTAACGTTATTTGTATTTTTTGAAAATACATGTAGGTGAAAAAACGTGTGAAAATACATGTAATGTTATTTAAATACTGAAAACTGTTGCTTAAACTCACCAACCAAACAGCCCATATATATCTTAAAACACTGCCTCATGAATTTGTTCCATATATAGGTGTTACTTTAAGAAGCCTATATTAGGATATAATAAATATTGCTAAACTATTACTCGTAGGGAGCTTATGTCAAAATCCAAGTACTTCAACAAAACATACACACACATACATATTCCACTTTATATATAATTCTTGATAGCAATCTCTATTAATCGATTTTTGGCTCTTTATCTAATAGTTTTAGATTCAAGATAAACCTCCTAAATAGCATTTCACAAGTTAATAATTCACTGAGTATTGGTTCTACAGGTTGTATCAGCAAAGACAGCTCTTCCAGAGGAGGCAACTGAGGAATCAATCAAGGTTCAAGAGACTAAAATCAACAAAGGAGGTAGTGACTGCACCACTAGCACCAGAGCCAACCAAAGAAAAGGCAACAAAGGAAGCAGAAGAGACTGTGGCTAAAGTGTCTAAGGCAGCCATGGCCCCAGAACTTGAACCTGAAGCCCTAGCCAAAGTTGAGACTAAAGAGGCAGTAAAAGAGGCCAAGGTTTCATATCATATTATTAGTAGTCTGGTCTTTCCCTGAACAAATGAGTCTTTCTACACAAACACCAATTTATGTTCGTTTATTATTGCAAACATGAATTAGACACCAAATTAAGGGGAGATTATTAAACTACAAGTAGCTACAAATTATAAAGAAGCCCTCTAATTCCCATGCTAGACATGCCTTACATGTCATTTTATGATCAATGCAATTTGATTGTCCAAAAATGGCCAACCATTTTTTCAATTTGTTTAATTTCTTACCAACGCTAAGATGCATGCATGTAATTTTTCCCCATTTATAGCATGTTTGTAATCTCTTGTCTACCAAACTATGATTCTCATATACCAACCTTGCTTGAAATTGTTAGGAGAGAAGCTGTTGAGGGCCAAAATTTCATAAGAAAGCCCATTCCATGAAAAGTAAGGAAAGACCATGGGCTTTAACAAAAGAAAGCCCAATTCATGCAGCAAGAAGAATCAACATCAAAGCCCTATGTATGTTCAGATTTCCAGCAAAAAAAGGCCATTAAAAATCCAGCAAAATCCAGTAAAAGAATTGGGCCAAGATACCCAGAGGCTCGGGATTCTCAGGAAGTGCAGTACAGCTAAAGTGGAATTGAGACAACTCAAAATGGGTACCATGAAATACAAGAAATGAAGAATAGATATGTCCTTCTCAAGCACCCAGTGGTGCAGCAAAGAACCAAAAAGCTTGGAAAGTGACAATTCATGAACAAAAGGCCGGTACCTCAGGGAACCCAGAATGAAGAACTATAAAGGGAAGTGGCTGGGAAAACCTTCAACCTAGCAGGAATGGATTCCGCTCACTTGGGAAAAATGACAGCAAGAAGGACGGCCAAAAAGCTGAGTCTAAAAGGTAAAAAGCCTTGAAAGAAGAGAGATTAAAGGTTAGCTACCCAAGGACGCCCCGAAATGGAAAGTCAACAAGTGGCTTTTAGAGAAACAGCACTAAAAGAGAAAAATTTTAAGAAACAGGGAAAGAACCTACCATTAAAGTGGCTGACATGACAGGGGCTCTGGTACCCAAGGAGCCAACGCGGGAGAATCAATGGTACATTGAACCTTAGAATGACATTATAAAAGGGGGGAAGCAGCCAACATCAAGGGGCATTCAACAGAAAAAAAGTCATAACAAAATCATTGAGAAAACTCTGTCAAAATCAAGAGAAAACAGGGAACTATCTCCCGGTATCCCAGAAACAGCCACTAGTACACACTTAGATTCAAAATGATTCAAACTTTGCAAGTCTTAGAGGTTTAGAAAGCCATCTAAGTCTGTAATTTTTGAACTTATTTGGACCTTGTAACACATCTTAGTGAGCACATTTTAATTCACAATTAAGAAAAATAATGAAATATCTCATATTGATTTGAGGATTTCTAACAATTATTTCGCGTATTTATTTACTACATTGTCTTCCTTTACTGTTTTTTGCTGCTTAACATGTATATTTTTGCTTGATAGTTTTACTTTTACTCAGCCAATAGCTAAGTCCTTTTACCGGGGTCCTTACGTCAACTTGGGCCTTGGACACACTTAGCCTCCAAAGAAACATATGTCAAAACATGCACACATCAGATATCACTCTCTCCCACAAAAATCATTCTCACCTAACCATCTTGAAAGGCAATGCCCAAGCAAAGCCACTTGGACTTGAGTTCCAAATCTCACAAGTCTTGTGCAAAAGCACTAAGTCTATGAGAATTGGGGCCAGGATCCTCGTGGTTGAATCATTCTCATGAAATTCATTTACATATATGTATATGTATTAAAATGTATATCCTAATCTAAGAAACTAACAATTATTTGAAGATATGTGTATTGTATAGTGTGTTTTTATGTAGGACTTATAGGGGTAAAGGGAAAGGACAAAACCCTATCACATAATAAGCATGGAGAAAGATCATATAATTCAGAGAATCAGCATTCTGGGTTCTTACAAGCCTAGTACGCCCCGGGATCCCACGCCAGTACACCCAGGATCCCACGCCAGTACACCCAATGGGGAACTCTTTTAAATGTTTATACAATAAAAGATAAGTCTTTAATATTCTATTTCAATCTCTTTCTCATTGTGAATATTATGAATACTTATTTTACTTATTTCGTAAGCATAAATGGTCATTTTATGACACTAAAACACTTATAATTGTATTTTATTGCTTAGGAGGAATCACATTTTTGCCTTGAGAAGATTTATGTGACTTGCGCACAACTTGGTTCTTAATCAGCCCCCATTTAGCTGCGGTGAACCAAGCCTAGTCCACCAAACAACAAATATTTGGCCCAGGATCCTTGTCTCTACTTGGGCCTGTGTGCTAAGAAAAAAAAAAAAACACTCTCACAGAAGCCATAAATTAAGAATTTCCTATTATCCATATGTATAGGATTATATCTATAAAATTGACAAAATAAATTACCAATTACAAGTTAGAATGCTGACACAATCCACATCAGTCCATGACTCGAGTTGAGAGCCCATTATTGTAGTGACACAAGATTTAGACATCATAGAGGACAAATCTTTGTCATAATTATACTCATTTCCTTGTCTTGGACTATTAATCACCACTTCTCAAAGAACTGAAATAAATAATAAATGTTGAAGGGACTAGATTAATGTCATTGCATTGCTGGCAAGAAAGTACCAGTCAACTTTCTGCTACAGATAAAAAGCAACCTTTGCCATGTGCACGGCACACTGTCTAGTCTAAATTATTGAGTCAACTAAGGCTATCCAGTTTCAATTTCTTGGATTCAACCTAAACACCTTTGGTCAGATAAAACCTATAGGCAACTAATTCTAGCTACCAACTATCCCCTAACATGCTATGACAATTTTATCTTTAAAAAAATGTAAAATCACGTGTTGCTTAAGTACTGAAGAATAAGGTTGATAACTCTGTCAAGTAAATAGCCACTAACATGAATCACAATAAGCAAATTTATGTGACACTCCAAGATCTTTTCAGCATATTTCTAATGAAACGTTTGAGCAAAAGCTTTGTTTTCTAGGTTTTGAAGGTTCAAATCTACAAACCTGAGTATAATAAGAGTATAAATGGCAATGAAAAGTCAAAATGCGTCCTGCTGCAAGCCTCATACTTATTAAATCAAAGAGGATGGCCATAAACCCAAATATCAAAATAGTATCATTCCTATTTTGAAACACTTCATCAAACAACTTTTTGCATCAACAAGTGAGCTTAGCTAGATCCCAACTCAGACACATTGCTAACTAAGGAATTACACTAATTCAACACTAGAAAAACAAGAAACGAACACAATATTTTCAACCATAGAATTCAACATAGTTGAAACTTATTTCAGCAAAATCATAGAGTAAAATTCTAAACAAACAATTGGATGATCCAGACCAGAAAAAAAAAAAACAATAAAGCAAAGCAAAATTAAACAATAAAAAAGAAAAGACAGAACTTATAGATGACAATTATAAACACTAGCAGAAGAAAAAGGAACAAATAAACATACACTAGATGACAATTAATTAGTAACCATTGTCTTACATACACAGCCATGGTAAGCATAGTTTCTGTCAATAAAAAAGAAAAAGAAAAAAAAAGAGTGCAACAGGTACATAAAGGAAATCCGATTACTACAATACCAAGCTTAAGCAACCCTATCGGGACAATCTACTTTCCTTTAGGAAAAATGATATTGAGGATTCATTTGGTACTACACCTGTAGCCATTTTAGCTGGACCTCCTTTTGATTCACAAGTGTTGCAAACATGATCCTACACTCTTGGTCTCCCATGAAGAAGTAGGTGCTGAACAGATGAAGGTAATCACCCAATTGCACCCCCAAGAAAGACTCAATACCATGTCCAGTATTGCTTGAACCTCAGTAGCTATTATGGAAGCAAATGGTGTACGAGTTCTTACACTTCTACTTTCAACAATAACATATAAGATGTTCTTTAAAAAGTCGGACATCTCTTGCATAATTGAACATTTTTTTTCTTGGTTTCTTGCAAATTCCCCTGAAAAGGTGGACATCGCTTGCTAAGCCTTTCCCTTTATTCACTGCTAGTCTTGCCCTCGACGATGATGGGCCTTCAACCTCCATTGGGTCAACATTCGTAAAGGGTTGACATTAGGGGTCAACAAATTCTTTGCTATCAGCGAAGTCCCTAGACCCTTCAGTGCATTCCTTTGGTATTTCACCACTCGTGCAGAATGCATTTTTCTCTGTTGCAATCGTTCCTTGAAACATGATTTCCACGGATTGAACATTCGGCAAAGGTTTGTTTTTAAATGTTAATGCCTTGGGACATGCCTACATGTGGACAACCAGTAGTTAGAACACAATATAGTTATAGACAGTTGAGTTTTTCACAATTATGTAAAGTGAACTAACCTGAAGCTTTTGGGTCCACCACTCATCACTGGCCTCAAGCTTCGCAATTACAGGCTCGTAACCCAACCCAGTCTCATGCTCAAAACACTCCTTCCAAGCCTTCCACTGTTTTCTCAGATGATCCCATTTGTTTTTAAACTGTGTGTGAGTCACAACTATTCTCATTTCATCCAACTACTCAATCATTGCATCAACCCCTTCCCTTCTCAAAAATCCTCCATTCCTCTGCCGTCTAGGACTTAAGCAGCACACAAATCACAAAAAGCTTTTAGTACTGCTAGTTCTTTCCACCCAGTTCTCACTTCATTACCATTGTCCTTTGATTTCCCCTTACCCATTTTTGCTACAACTTCCTTCTATACTTATTGAGGCATTTCAACAAACAGTTCGTATGCATATCATAATCGGTTACGCATGCCCACATGAAAAATGCAAAGTAAACTCATATAGTCCAAATACAACATAGGCAGGAAGAGAAACACATCAAAATTACATGAAGGAGAGAGAAACCCACGTACTAGTGTCATGGAAAACATAAAAACCACACACAAATGTTGAACAAAAAAACCACACATAAACATTGACACAAAACCACAAATTGAAGCCTCATGGAAAACAATATATCCACACACCAACAGATCATAGAGTATGAGAAGTTAGACATAACTTACCCATGAATGCAGAGACCCACAGTGATGGCAATGACGTCCCAAGCGGAGAGAAGGTGAGCTCAAGCGAAGGAAGAACAGAGGGGACGGGTTCGTTTGTTCCATGTAATGAGTTTGCAATTACCGTGTTTCCTCAGTTTTGATGGTTTATTGGTTGGTGGGTAAGTGCAATTCATTGAAGAGGAAGAGGACGGAGCATTGAAGCTCATTGAAGACATCTCTGTCACAGCAGTTGAGAGAAAGAAGAAACTTGAGAATGCAAAAATTAGTCGTTGGCCTGAACACATTGTTTTGTGTTTCCTCTGCTTCGTGGGTCATATGAGTGAACAGTACATAGTACATAGTGAGAAGGTTGTAGCAACGCGTTTCCTTTCAAGGTTGTGTCCATAAATAGTACACGCACACGCAGGGGCTGCGTGTGCGTAGCCAGGATTTTTAACTTGGTGGGGCCGAGTTATAGTATTTATACAATAGAGATGTGCTAAGTCCACAACATTTTTACAACAAATCATAGGTGGGTTAGTTGTTATTAGTTCAAATTTGAACCTAAATCTAAGATTACTTTTTTGCTCCAACAGTAACAACTTGCCACTTAAGATTTGTTGTAAAAATGTTGTGAAAATGTTGTGGACATATCATTTCTCTTATACAATAATCATAATTCATAAATATATTGAATACAAAGTTATCAACTCTAATATATCCATAAATTGTCTAATTCACTATAGACATACATAATATCCAAAAAAAAAAAAAAAATTGCATGATGATAATTTTTCACAAAATAAAATTAATCTATTATCATCAAATTATGAATTCTAAATGTTGCTAAGGCATCTTAAATTCAGCCACCATCATCAAATCATTAAAGAATAACATTTTTCTTTTTTTTAAATTAAAAAAAAATGTTGCTACAAGTGTCCTAAATTTGAAATTACTAATATCATTAATATGACTCAAGAATTAACCTAAAAAGAACCTTAATTTTTTTCTCAATTATATAGATGTTACTCACATTAAAGAAAAACAAATTCCACTATTATTTTAAGCAACATCCACTTTATCATTCATATTATTTATTTTTAAAATATTTTAATGAATTATCCCCCAACACAAACCCACATCCTCACACACTTCCAAGTTCACTACTCTACTATAGCAGCAATGAGATGGAAAAAAAAGGGGATAGATTTGTTTTTACTAGCTGTGAGGGTTTTTAGTTTTGCGTGACTGTGTTGAGATGAGTTTTGTTTTGTTACTATTAACTAAACAATGAGCGTGGCAGCAATATTGAGGAGAAAAAAGCAGAAGGCACGTAGCTTGAGAATGAGAATGAAGAGGAAAATATAAAAGCTTTGTTTTGAAATGGGCTAACATCTATTCTATTTGTAGAGAGTAGGTCATTGTCTACTAGATTAATTAAAAGTCTTTGAATAATTGGGGAGCTCAACGATTCTTTTATTTGAGGAGAAGTTTTACCTATTAGACAAAGTTTAAGTCTTCTATACAAATGGGGGGGCTGGTTATAATTTTTTGAGGGGGCCTATATCTTTTTGCTATATATGTTGTTGAGAAAATTTAAAATTTTGGGGGGGCCAGAGCAATGTGGCTCCGCCCGTGCGCACACGCGCAGCGTTAATGAAACAGTGCGTTCAGGCTTTCATCCATGCATTTTAGCTGGAACTTTTGCACGTTTATTTCGTAGGCACTGTAGTTGTGGGTCTCACGGTGGCTAAAATGCTGCCCAGAAACGCAATCCAAACGCTACCTTATAAATTGAAAAGTAGTGAGAAATACTAAATTTATAATTAAATGCTTCATGCATATTACCTAGATTCTAGTATTTGTCTTTACTTAGTAACAACAATTAGTTTGTTTGTGAGATAATGTGAGGGTTTGGATAGTGAGTTTAGTTGCGTTGCGTTTTGCCCCTGCGTTTTCAGTTTTTTTTTTTTTTTTCTTTGCCGGAGTTATTGACTTTTGAGGGAAAAAAATACTGTGCATGAACAGTGCGACATTGTTCACGCACTGTTCATATACTGTTCACGTATTAAAAAATATTAAAAATGGGTCCTACGATACTATTCATACATTTAAAAATTATTTTGCTACAGTATTTTCAGCAACAATCAGTTTTCAGCAACTTTCAGCAATAATAAGTTGTATCCAAACGGACCCAATATATACAATTCTTATTTTATTTGTAGATCATGAGAAAATCAACTACAATGTTTGATTTTTTCAAAAGAAAATATTCAAATTCTTCAGAAGTCAATGTAGTATTACCAACAACTAATGTTGCTATTCCAATTCCTTAAAATGTCAATGTTCAAATTCTTGAAAATATTCATTCCTCGATTTTGGAAAACGTCAATGTTCTAATTCTAGAAAATGTTGATATCCCAATTCCAGAAAATGACCATATCCCTCAAACAAAATTTCAAAAAGTTGATCTCGATTCTTTGGATTATGATCCCAGAACACATAAAGAAATATGGAAATATCATGTTAATCAACATGATAACATTCGACGAGCTTACATTAAAAATGGTCCGCACCAACCTCGTCTAGATACATATAAAAAAAGCGGAGAACATGATTTTAGCTTTCAAGCTTCTTGGTTTGAATACCATTTAACACGGCTTGAATATTCTCCAACAAAAGATGTAGCTTATTGTCTACCCTGCTTTAGCTTTCATAAGCCAAATGGGGTTGTGGGACAAAATGCAATCATCGTTGGTGGATCTAGAAATTGGAAAAAAGTTTGGGGCAAAAATTGTTATTTTCAAAGTCATATAAGAATAGATTCAAACTCGGCTCATAGAGTTGCAGAGCAAATATGTAAGGATTTGATGAACCAATTGCAGCATTTACAAAAGGTGATTAATCATTTCACTACAGAATAAATTGCAAATAATCGGTTGTAATTGAAGGCCTCAATATATGTTGCCCGACATCTTGCCTTTCAGGCTATATATTTTATAGGTTAAGATGAAAGCTTTAATTCATCTAATCATGGGAACTTTCTTGAAACATTGGATATTGTGACTTTTTGGAATGAGAAGGTTACTGAAATGATAGACAATGCTCCCAAAAATGCAACCTACACATCACCTAGGATTCAAAACGAAATTCTACATGTTTACTCAACCAAGGTGAAGAAGGCAATTCGGGAAGAAATTGGTGATGCAAAGTTTTGCATAATGGTTGATAAAGCTCACGATGAGTCCATGAAAGAGCAAATGGCTGTAGTTTTTAGATATGTTGATATAGAAGACTTTGTGAAAGAACGTTTTTTTTTTAGCTTATTCATGTTGTTGACACTGCGGCTTTAACTCTAAAGAAGGGGGGTATATTCTTTGTTATCTCAACATTGCTTAAATATACAAAATATTCGAGAGCAAGGATATGATAGAGCAAACAATATGCGAGGTATGTGGAATGGATTACAAGTTTTGATTTTGAATGATTGCTCATATGCTTATTACATTCTTTGTTTTGCACATTGCTTACAACTAGCATTAGTAAAAGCATCAAAACAAGTTGTTTCCATTAATGGGTTTTTTCTAAAATTGATTTTGGTGATCAAAACTGTTAATGCTTCATGCAAGCGTAATGAGCAATTGAAAGTTGTCAATGCTAATGAAATAGCACGTTTGATTGATCTTGAAGAGCTTGAGGTTGGAAGTGGACTTAATCAAATTGGCACTTTACAATGACTTGTAGAAACACGTTGGAGTTCACATTTTAGATCAGTTTCTAGCTTATTAAGGATATTTACTCCAATATGTGAAGTTTACTAAACATAATTGATGATGCAAGTGATGGTGAACATCGGGCAGAAGCAAAGTCAGCTTATGATAGTTTAAATTCATATGAATTTGTCTTCATCTTGCATCTTTAGAAGGAAATTGTGGAGATCACTAATAAACTTTATCAAGCTTTGCAAAGCCAATCTCAAGACATTTTAAATTCCATGCATTTAGTTTCATCTACTAAAGCATTTATCCAAAAATTTAGAGATGATGGATGGGATAGCTTACTTGCCATTGTGATATGATTTTGTGAGAAACATTGCATTGATGTCCTAGATATGAATGCTTGTAATGTTGGGAGGCGAGGCCGAGCTCGTAAACAATAAGATAACTTTACAATTGAGCATCATTATCGAGTTAATATTTTTTATGCTGCAATAGATTCTCAACTACAGGAACTAAATCATCAATTTAATGGGATGCAATAGAGTTACTTAGGCTTAGCTCAGCTTTAGAACCTCGAGAGGCATTAAATTCTTTTAGAATTAGTGATCTTTGTTTGTTGGTAAAGAAGTTCTATCCACAAGATTTCACGGATTATGACAAACAAGTGTTGGAGAAGAACCTTTATCATTATGAGCATAATGTAGTCTAGAATCCAGAGTTCAAAAAATTGAAAAGTTTATCTGAGTTGTGTCAATGGTTAGTGAGAACTGGAAACTCAAAACACCACAAACTTGTTTATAGAATGATGGATTTGTGGTTACTCTTTCGATTTCTATTGCAACTACAGAGCGAGCATTTTCAGCTATGAAAGTTGTCAAAACTAACCTTCATAAAAAAATGGAAAATGATTTTTTGACAGACTCTCTGATGTTATACATTGAAAAGAATATAGCTTTGACATTTAAAAGAAAATCGAGTTCCCTTTTCATAGATAATGCATTAAGAGACAATATTGTTTTATGTCTTTTGTTTTTGTTGGTAGATGACTGCATCTTAATATAATAAAAAACAATAATTTTTGTATGTTTGTCTTAGTTGATAGTTTGTTAATACTATATGGATGTGTATTTGAAAATTTTTTTTTTTCGCTTATCTCTGGTCCCCTTAACTTGAAATCTTGGGTCCGTCCATGAGGACGTGGGTCTAGTAATAGATTCTTTAGGTCCTTTCTTCCTTGCATTTCTTGGGCTTTTCTCTAGTGGATTTAAGACTTTATTTTCTGGGCCATAATATAAAAAAAATGGGCATCAACACACATCTCTCATTTTCACATTTTAAATGTGAACATCAATAAAGAAATATGTATATCATGCATGAAATTATGAACTTTGTGCATATGAAGTATACAACAATGAGTGCAAAACGATATTTCTATAAAAGATTAGCTTTTGAACTGTCAATCTAGCCATGACCTTTTGAACCAAAAAAATCATAATCTCGTCTCGGGGAGCTCACATGGCCAACAAGAAAATCAAGATATTTTTCCCAGTTCATATGCAACCCTAATTAGCATTAATTCTATAACTATTAAATACATAAAGAAACATATATAAATGAATGGTAGAGAAATTATTCTAAGAGGTTTAGAAGACAAATTATCATTTTTTTTAATAGAGGATTATGCTTGAAGAGCTTTTAGGGATGGCCTCTTCCTTTGCATTCAACTCCTTCTCTCCTCGGTTGAAATTGAAATGGATGCTTGCTTAATTTTTAATTTTATAAATAGAGGAACTAACACCTCTAGATCCTTATCTCATCAAGTTGATGATTGTAGGCCCTTTTCAGTAGGATCCCCTGCCACTAGCTGAAGCGTTGCTTTTGAGAAGCAAATAGTGTGCCTCATGCACTAGCAAGGAGCGGCATTGAGATTGAAGAAGATTTTGTTATTTTTGGAGCCTTTCTTCTAAATATTTTTATGTTACTTAATCCAGATACTTTGGGTAATGCATATCTAAGGAATTGCCAAAACAATGCCAAGTTGCCAACAATTTGTAGTTTCTTCCTTCATCTATGCCAGATTCCCCCCCCCCCCCCCCCAACAAATAAGAAAAAAAAAAGAAAAAGAAAAAAAGAAAGAAAGAAAGAAGAATAAGATTTAGACTTGGACATCTTGGTAGATGCCAATTAACATACGAGTGATATTGACATTGTTCATAGAAATTATTAATTACATATTGATAGATGCCAAAAGGCATAAGAGTGATATTGATAGTCCACTCTACGTATAAAATCATTAACCGCATTGTAATTAATGGCTTGTTTGAATGGAGGGAGGAAGGAGGGGGAGTAGAGTAGAGTTGGCTAAGAATAAGCTAATTTTGTGCTAAATCTACTTTACTCTACTATACTCCCCCTCCCTCTCCTTCAATCCAATGAACCATAATAGTTTATCACTACTGTGAGAATGTGATTATTTCTTTTTTATTTTCTCAATCACATAAATCCATAATTATCTTTTGCTAGTTCCCAATTGGCATGTTGATGAAGGGAGTCAATCAAATACTTGCTTTGCAACTTTGGGGGCTATGTATAGAATGGAAAATGCTAATGGATGCCCTTAGGATAATGGTTAATAATCCATTTAAAAAAAGTTTTTATAGAAAAAAAAAATTAATGTTTTGACAGTTTTTTCAATTTTTCATAAAAATTGTGTCAAAACTTTTCTAATATGGATTGTTAACCATTGTCTTAAAGGCACTTATTTGCATGACCCATATAGAATAAACAATTAGACAGCAACATTATAACTAGTTAATTACTATATACGATAAAAAAATTAGACAACAACAGTATATTGTACACATAATATATATATATATATATATATATGGTATATTGTATAACACAATAAGCATTAGACAACAACAGTGTCACTATTCCTAATAATAATATATAATAAAAAAAATTTTATTCAAAAATGTATAATAAAAACAAATGTTCCACTTATGATCATAATTGCAACTCCATTCCATTAAAAAAATAATTACTATATCATTATTCATTATACTTATAGTTTTATCATCACCACCGCAAGGTGTGACTTGATGGTAGGAGTCCTTATATGACAAGACTTAAACCATTCGACTATAAATTCTTGCAACAATAATCATATCAAGGTTCCAATGGTACATGTAGTATTACGTATTGCCATCATGTGGCATGAGATTGATAAGTCTACACCGGACAGGGACGGACCTAGGTGGGGCTCGGGCCCTTGGGTCCAATTTTTTATTTTTTATTTTTTTTATATAGTTATTACATATTTCTTTTTTGTAGTTGGATTCCCCTTGCAAAACCTTAGACCCCTCTTCTCCTCAATAAGCCTAGCTAGTCTCACTCAAATAGCAACTATCCAACTCAAAAACTTAACAAAAACAATAAAAACATTCACAATGATGATTGTATTTTAGCCAAAAAAAAAAAAACTATTTTACCACCAAAGAACCAAAAAATCATGTGTTATTGGAGAAGCTAAAGTTAAATTGTTTGCAACTATAGTAAACTGGTATAAATACTAGTTGACTGTAGCAAGTTGTTAAAAATAAAATACAATATTTTATTAACATTTTATCTCTTCCTTTAATTAAAAAACTCAAATTCCCTCTCTTCCTTTATTATTTTAATGAGTTGTTTATATTATTTTAAATGAAGTGATAAAAAAAAAAGAACAATATTTGATATTGAGTGTATTGTAAAGTGATATGGTAAAATAAATAAAATAGTTTTTTGAAGTGCTAAAAGCTAAAATTTTTAGCATGACCACTGTAAATTTTCTAACTTCAATAAATAAATAAAAAAAATCTTAGGTAGGCTAGTATTGAAAGAAAAATTATTTTGTTTTTGTTTTTATCTTTGTTAGTAAATGATTGCATCTTAATGTATTTAGAAACAACAATTTTGAGTATTTATAATTTTTTAATACTATATGGATTCCTATTTGGATTTTTTTTTTTTTTATACTCCGGCCACACTAGTTTAAAATCCTGGGTTCATCCCTAACACCAGAGACCTCCAAATTCAACAAAAAAAAAAAAAAAAAAAATAGTTTCATCATCAATATATATATTTTTATATAACCATCATATTAAAATTTGTGTCATAGTGAAAGTGTAAAATGAAATGACGCAAGTTTTAAGAGATTTTTTTTTGCTTACTTTTCATTTGATTTGATGGAAACACTTTATGTAGAATAAATCTTTTTTTTAAATATATTTTCTTAAAATTTGACTTATTTTTCTATATGTGGTGGTGACCTTGAAAATAAGTGAAAAAAAAAAGAAAAGAAATTGTTGTTGTTTGTTACATACACAAAACCATTGATATTTTTTATCATTCTTAATAATCATATAAACAAAAACTTTGATTCACAATAGAAACCTCAAGTGGGAAAATATTTCGTATTCTTTACCATTTAAAAGCCTTAAATGGAATATATATAGACTCAAACTTTTACAAATTTAAAAAAACAAAAAAAAATTTCATTTTATTGGACTTACTTTTTTTTTTTTCTTAATTCATTATATATATTTTTTTGTTGGTAAAATATGATCAACATATTTAGGTTTGGACTAATGTAGTTTAAGATATTTCAAAATTAACCAACTTAATATGTAATCACTAATCACCGTGAGAGAGAAAAAAATAAATAACAAATTAAAGACAAAGTTGGGTTTAGAAATCAAATTAGTCAATTTAGAAATGTCCCAAAACTAATTTATCTATATTTTAGATTTAGTCTTCATTCAAATGCTTTCTAAAACAAGTCAACAGCACAGGCAAATGTGATTTTCCGCCGAAACAAAAAAAAAATTTAATAAAGCGAAGGCAGAGAGAGGGCACAGTCGGTATGAGAAGAAATAAACCGAGGACACGACGGTAAATTCACTCCACCGCAGAAAAGAGTTTAAGAATTTCTCCAATCTCTCATACTATAAATACCTCTTCACACTTTTCGATCTCTTTTCCTCTCAGTATTTTCTCTCTCTCTCTCTCTAAATTCTCACAACAATGGCCCAGCCAGGCCAATTCCCAATAAACCCTATGAACCCGATGATGTACCACCCGACCGTACCGGTTTCGGTTCCCATACCCGTACCCGTACCCGCATCTCTACCCTTACCCATGCCCATGCCCCATCCCGTGCCTACTGCCGCGTTTCCCGATTTCGAATACGGACAGCCGTCGTCGGCGGCCGGGAAGCGCCGCCGGGAAGACGAGCTGGTTTCGGCGGAGGACGAGTCGGCGGCGAAGCGGAGAGTGAAGTTGGCTCAGGACGTGCTGTTCAGAATCGTCGTCCCGTCGCGGCAGATCGGGAAGGTCATCGGCAAAGAAGGCTGCCGAATCCAGAAGATTCGCGAAGATACCAAAGCCACCATCAAAATCGCCGATGCCATCGCTGTATGATGCTTCTAGCTTCTTCTTCCTCAAATTTTTTCGTGTTTTTTTTCATTTTGTGTAGTTTATTATTCACGTTAGGGTTTTGATTTTGTGTGTGAATGTACGAATTTTTGCGATGTTGCCTGAGATTATATATAGAGCTTTCGAGCTTGTTCGGCGGTTCTGTGAATCTACACTTCTAGAGCTTTTGTGGTCATTTGCTTTCGAGTTTGTTAGGCGGTTCTATGATTGGCTTTCGGTGACTATTTGGAAAATTTAATTTATGCTATTGCATTAGCAAAACATGGCTATTTGTGACAATTTGTGTTACATACACTTTTAGCTGAAGGAGGTGCCATTTGAGCTAGGGCTTTATGGGCTTTGTGTTTTATTGCTTATAATGTTGTAGTCGACAGGAATAGCATTTATGTTTTAGGGTAAATGGGGGCTAATTGTAATTCCATTAGGTTCCTTTCAAATTAAGTGTCTTCACACGTTTCTTGTGTGATATTCTTTGTAATTTGTTAAGATACTTTGTGTTCATCATGAAGCAATGTTCTTTTTGAACAAATGAGTGTCTTTTCACATGTGGGTCTTGTGATTTACTAACTTTTTAAGGTTAATTCGTGTAGTATTTGAAAAGTTTGTGGGGGGGATAAATTGTGATAGGGCCAAACCAGAAGGGAATTTAGGGGTAAATTTGTCTACAAAATGCAAAATCTGTTCATTTGAACAAAACCTTTATAATTTCATTTTGATCCAAATTTTTAGGGTTTCAAATGTAGCAATTGAAACTCTGTGGACTAATTTGTGATAAGGCCAAGCTACAAGGGGGTAAATTGTAATTTTTCCTATGTTTTATTATGTTAACCGAAAATGTGAAAATGCAACATTCGGAAAGGGTTCATTTGTCACTGCAAGTGCTAACAATGTTTATTTATTTCGGTGAGTTGTTCAAAGTGATTTTTGTCTATAGAATTGAATCCTAAGTTTTAATCAACCAAATTCTGGTGATTAGTCTAGTTCTACTTATCCAGTGGGCTGTGGCATGTTCTAAATCTGTTTATATTTTTTGCAGCGACATGAAGAGCGTGTAATTATCATAAGTTCTAAAGACAGTGACAACAAGCTCACTGACGCAGAAAATGCACTCCAGCAAATTGCCACTTTAATACTAAAGGTGATGTATTTCATAGTGAATGAACTTGAATTAGCTTTGTCCAGGTCATATCATGTTAGCATGATTTGTTACAATTATGTGGTGGGCTCTTGAAATTCGTTGTCAATAATATTTATATGTGCCCTAAATTTCATTTGAGTTTGATGCAAGTAGGCACTTTTCTATAAAAAGTATTATCTGCTTTCCATTTGTCGACAACATGCAAAGCGTTTAATGTGGTCAAATATCTGGCCTTTTCTCAAGTGGCTTCTTTATTTATTTACTTGTTGGACTATATTTATCCATGAACAATAATCTTAAGTTTAATGAATGTGGAAGTGGTTTAGTTGGCTTTTAGTCTAGACTCTCTAGACATTATATTTACCACCAAAAATATTTGAATAGAATTCAATGGTATAAGGAGGGTAAGATTGTATAACAAACACTAAATCATATGGACTGGTGTAGCTTGATATTAGTTAGGTGGCCAGCCACTCAGTCTCCAAAGTGGTATAGTCGCCTAGGTGCATTTAGTCACTTGGAGATCACTTAGGTCTGGATTCAACTCCATTTATTTGAATGCATACTTCATCAATGATTTTGATCTTGGTAGAGTTATGCTACTGTCCTTCCCTAAGCTAGTGGTGAAGGTCTAAAGAACCTATTTTGAAGACTTCTCTTCTTCAAATTATTTCCTTGTTGTAGGCAACCACCTACCATGTTCTTAATCCCAAGTTCTTGTTATGTTAGAATTCTATATCGTTTTATGTGAGGCTTTCTAGTTGGGACATTGATGCAGGACAGCCTAGGCTTCACCACCTAGAACAGCCCTGTAAACCTTAGGCTTCACCACCTAAGGGTTGTTTGGAGTCACCATCAAACACAAAACAATTTTCACAAATGAAATTTTATTTATAATAAATTAATAATAGTCCAAATACAAAATAAACCATCTAGAGCTTTTATAGAGTTTCTAGGAATAAAGATAAAGATAACATCCATGAAAACTAATCCTAACTGAACTCAATAGTCTAACCTGATCCAAACAACTAATCTTTATCTAAGAACGTGAAATCTAATCCCTATCTGAACTCAAATTAAATAAATAAATAAACTTAAAATATGATATAATCTAATGAAAATCTAAAATAAAATTCTGAAATAATTTTTGGTTGTGCTCACGCATTAGATGTGTTATTTGCATTCCCCATTAGTTAGTATGAAATGCCGTGATTAACAATATGAAATAATGAAATTGATAGTAAGAAAACTTCAAGTCCACTAAGTTATTATCCCTTAACAACTTGTTATCAAAATATTTGGGAGTTCCAATAAAAAGCTGAGTATGTTAGAAGTGCATTGAGTATGAAGTTCTATGTAGACTACCATACACATGATTGGAATTTTTCCTTTGGGGGGTAGGGGGACAACTTGATAGTTTTTAAATGTTCCATACTTCTTGGGTGTATCTAAAAATTATTTCCAAAATTGGTGTCGATGGATATTCTCAAATGGTATACATCGAATTGCAGCACCACTTGCTTTACTGCCACTGTTGCTGGGTTAAGAAATGAATGTCCTGTGGGAATGAGTTTTTTAAACTTATTAAGAGAAGACTGACAAAGTGTTTCTGATACTGTGGTGGCACTGATGAAAAAAACAATTTTCCTTGAAACAGGAAGATGAAAGCAGTACAGAGGCAAAAGTTGCAGCAGGACATGTGGCTGCCAATACCATAAGGCTTTTGATTGCTGGAACCCAAGCAGGTTGTTTGATTGGGATTTCAGGCCAAAATATTGAGAAATTGAGGGATTCCTGTGGTGCCATAATCACAATTCTTGCTCAAAATCAGTTGCCTTTGTGTGCATCTGCTCATGAATCTGATCGAGTGGTGCAGGTGAGCTTCTCTATGCTGTCAATGCTAAAGTTAATATTAGAGTGTGTTGTTTAATTGGTTCTTGATAATTATTTTACCTCCGTGACCTTGCCAAAAGTGAGGTAAGAGACTTTGTTGCTTACTTTCCAATACTACCAAGGTTCATTTCCACTTCACACAATAAATGCAAAAGCTTTCAAATGTGACCAAAACAGTTAGGTGAAAATAGTTAGTCCATCCTTTTTGTCTTGGTCCTATAATATGCTTCAACAATTAAAACTCAAATATTGAGGGTGAGTAAATCCAGGAGAGATTTTCATACAACTCTTTCCGGGTGGGCTGCCTTTTAAAGATGCTTAGACCTCTACTGGAAAATGCATTCCAGTCTACAGTTCATCACTGTTAAGCAACTTTGGTGTATGATTATTTCCCCTTTTGACATAATACAACTCAATAAAAAGTACTTTTTTTTTATTAAGTGCAACTCAATTAACAGTACTTAATTGCGGCATGGCTGCCTACCAATCACCTCTATGCAGAACTGCAACTTAATAAACAGTAATTAAGAAAAATCATTTCAAGTCATCAATGGAAATATTTCTGATTTGGTGTTGCATATCAAGGAGCTTAGAGCATTAGGCATTAAAGTATATAAAATTCATTTTGTATGTCAGTGAAATTATAATTTACTGTCATACATGATTCATCCATAGTTATGCTTTGTTTGTTTGTTTCTTCTTCTAATAAAGAATAATGATTGAGATTCCTCTTAAACTCAGATATCAGGGGATGTTCCTGCTGTGCTGAAGGCATTGGAGGAGATTGGTTCTCAACTAAGGTCTTATATTGTATTCTGATTGTCAGAACTTTGTCTTTAGACCTTTGTTAAGAGTGCTTTTTTGAAAATTAAATTGTATGATTATAATCATTTCCATGTTATTTAGGGAAAACCCACCACGACAAGTGATTTCTATTAGCCCAGTTTACAATATTACATCAATCAGACCTCCTCAACCGTACCTGGACCCAACATCAGGTTATTGAATATTTTCCCATATCAAATGACTCTTTCAACTGCCATGTTTTGTTTTTATCAAGTTTTAATATTTTGTCATAACATCATCATCTTTAGGACAACCAATCTTGCAGCTGATTATGTTACTTTCGAGATGATGATATCGGAATCGCTGGTTGGTGGGTTGATCGGCAGGAGCGGCACCAACATATCAAGGATCAGAAATGAATCTGGAGCAATGATCAAGGTAGGCTGATCTTAAATTCTTAGGAATATGAGTGATGAGCAACTTACTTTTGCTGTTGCTGTTAACGACCCACTAATTATTACTTCACACCAAATCTTGGTCAATAAGAAATATCATTGCTTTTGTAATTTCCTGGTTTCAAGCTTCAAGATATACACAACTCCCAACTGTTATTATTAATAAATTCATAGCATATGCAATGGAGTCAGTGTTTACATATTGTTAGGGATATATGAGATGTTTTATATATAGAATTAAGTTCAGTCTTGTAACTCTTGTTTACTTATAGAGGACATTTCCATTGCGTTTGTTTCAGCTTCTATTGGTTTCTTTTTAACAGGTTTATGGTGGGAAAGGTGAAACAAAACATCGACAAATTCAATTCGGAGGTAGCGCTCAACAGGTATATACGTCTTTCTTGGTGATATTCATAATTACTGGTCAAATACCACCTGAAATGAAACCATCTTGTAGCTGCCTGCATCTCTACTATATTTTTCTTTTTCCGTTGGAGATATGAATATGAAGATATCAAAGTTCTCATTTTTTGAATTTTTGGATGCTTAACAGGTAGCATTGGCAAAGCTGAGGGTTGATGAATACATATACTCTCAGTTGATACAACAACCTGGTGCTCAACAGCCAGCGTAAATTATCCTGCCTATAAATGCTATCTTTTGTCCCATTTGGTTGCTCGGTTTTCTTTTGTTGATTTTCCACTTCTAGACTCTTGTAGCTCTAGTTCGGATATTTATAAACCCATGTAGATTTATAAATAAAATGTATAATAACATGATTGGTGAGGCAACCTCCAAAATGTGAAATATAATATGTATCAGTCTATATGGTGAGGCAACCCATATAGACTGATGAGTTTGTTCCAACTTCCAACATGATGCATTTTAAAAGTTTGCTGCATGCCGGTTATACTTATGGATAGTCATGATGTCAGCTTGTCAATCAGGTTTTGTATGGCTTTGAGTCATGATCCTCTTTTGTCACATGAAATACAATGAACAAATAAGATTAATGCCTGACATGGGCACTGAGATTCATAAATAAGAGCTTATTAACCTTTTTCATGAACTTGATTCATAATTGCATTATAATTTCAACAACTTCCACAGAATGATGAAAGATGCACTGAACAACAGAACTGTGAAACAAACTACCCTGCTGTTAAAATAAGAGCACTAAATTTGAGCATTTCTTCTTGTGTCCCCCATTCTTCTGGTCCATTGGAAAGCTAATAGACATGTTTTCTCAGTTTGCCGCTTTGATGAGGATGGAACATCAAGACCTCTTGCCCCCCATGTTCAATAGTCATATCTTGAGTTCAGTTCCTGGTAGATCCCAATTCACCTTTGCTGCAGCAAATGCTGTTCCAGATTTTGAGACGACGGTGTTATATAATGATAATGTATTGTATGGTTTGCTACAAGAGAGTTGAATATCAAGATCTTTTTATTCTAAAACTTAGGTGGTGCATAGGAATTTTGTGTGTTTGTTGTGAGGATATAAATCAATCACGTCTTGTTGAGTATAATTTAGTTTTTTAATTTATGCTAGCATAGTACTACTTGTTCGTTAAAAATATCCTGGTGGAACTTTTAATTTATTGTAGTCCTTTTTTCCCTCTTCATGTGTATATGGATTGTGTGTTGTTTGTCTGACTGGCAGAATTGGATTGGTTTCTGAAGTTATAGCATGTTTGAAAATTGCATGCATGAAGGTAACCTCCTCTTCTCTGGATTTTCTTAGTAAATTCCCTTTATGTGCGTGACAGGTGGGCTTAATGGCTGCTACGAAGATCCACTAACAAAACATAATTTTACATTTAAATATTGATTACATGGCAAAAATCAAACCACTCATTTAAAAATAAAATGAATAGGCTTTTAAGAAATCAATGGTGTAGTTCATCTAAAAATCATATGGATTCTTCAATTTTTATACGCAAACTAGTTGCAAATTCACGTAATGCATGGAAATATATAATTAGTTTGAAATATAGTATAATGTATAATTTACTCTCTAAATTTTATTGTAGATAATTTGTTCTCCCTAAAAATTAAATAGTTTCTAAAAGTAATCTCTCTATTTTAAAAAATATATAATTTTTTTTTTTATTGATATTATTCATTTTTGAAGCGGTACATAATTTTCTAAGTTCTAACTATTGTTTTTATGCATAATGAATTGAAATGGATCTACTGAAGTAGACCAAAATAGACTAAAATAGACCAAATTGGATCGAAATGGATTGAATGAACTGAATTGGACCGAATAGATCGAAATAAACTGAATTGAACCAAATTGACCAAAATAGGCTAAAGTGAATCAAATGGGCCAAAAATACTATGCTGATTTGGTTCAACAGGAGAATAGCAATAATAAATGTTATGCTTCAACTTTTAGATATTATATAAATAAATAAGACTAATTCCTCTTCTTTTCAGGCCTACATTTTTTATCAAACTCGACCTCATTCAAAAGTGAATGAGCTTTTTAGTGGATCTCATGGAAAATATGCATAAGTCATAGCGTTGAGGACAATGTGAAAAACCCGTTATAAATGGAGAGGAAAGTAGGTGGAATAATCAATCATTACAATCAATGAAGGAGATTGAAAGAGACAACAAAGATGAGCCCAAAAGGGAAGGCTCTAATTAGTAATTAAGAGTTTCTGGCCAGTTATGGGTTCAAGACCAGAAGAGCTACGACTAATTAGAGCCCTTGCTCAGTTGGAAGTAGGAAATCAATCCCAATTGTAATCCTGGCGCAACTCATGATTTAGTCTCCTTGGTTCAATAATCTAGTCTATGAAAAGACATCTAGGGCCAAAGACCTTTGCTTGCTTCTTGTTAGCAAGTCAACGAATCTGAAAGTACAAAAATTCATCATTAATGCTAGGCTTAATAGGTGTGTTGCAAATCTTAATGTAATGTGATAAGACTTAGGCTGGTTCATTTGTTCAAAGAGGATATTGGTTCAACATATTCAAAGATGAGGAGTTGATAATCTTTTGTCCATATCTCTTAAATTATAATGAATTTTTTGGTGAAACTTGCTTCAATGGAAAGTTAGTATGTGTTTGGTTCCACGTTAAGGAGCCAAAACGTGTTTTTTCCAGTCAAAAACCCAAAACTGCGTGTTTCGTAAACCTTAGCAAATGCTTCTTGTAAAAAAAAAAAAAGACTTTTCCAAGTACAAAGAAGACCTGTGTTATCGTGTAGCAGTTGGAGGGCTATAGTTGTAAAACGCCACAAGCGCATTATAAATATTACCATTAGAACAAGTAAGATATGGTCACTTGAAATTGACACAACAATTTTGTATTGGAGAGTTCGCTCATAATTCGCTTGAGCAAAATTGTTAGGTCTAGAATTTTAAAATTTGCTAAAAAAATGTGTTTAAGCTAGATTTTAATCATAATTTATAAACCTATATAAGTCACCTATCACAAGACTTTTATAGGCAAGAAATAAATTTATACCAAAGTTAAACATTTCAAACTTTTTCCTTTCTTCTTGAACCTAAAAGGAGAATTATCCTTTTTGCTTTGTTTTAAAAAGAAGAAAAACTGTTGTGTTTAACTGAGCTTTAAACATTTCCTTGAATCACAAAGATCTTTTCCGGTGTGTTCACTAACCTCTTTAAAGTGCCTGAGGTTTTGGTTCATGCAAACTAGGAGTTTGTGAAGGAAATTCGCATAAGAAGACGCCAAATATTCTAGAGCTACTACGGTAGAAAGGCAAATAAAACTCTACAAATAGGGTCTAATTAATAATTATATAATAATCTTGAAAGTAGATTGTTATAACTTCTCTTCTTATAGTGAATTTTCTACTAGATGTGTCTTGAAGTGGTTTTACCATTGAAAAGCTTCAATCTTTGGCCTTCCATCTCATTATCAAATCGTATGTCATGCTCTAATGACCTTTATATTGCTTGCTTTAAGAGTAGGTATGTACTGGTAAAAATATTATTATGTTTGTGGATCACTTTAGCTGAGATAAATTGATAATTCCGCTACCTAATTTGCACAAGGAGTCTAAAGTAAATTTCCAATTAAAGCCCTGATCCTAGACCCGATGGCACTTTATAACCTCAAAAAATAAAAAAACGTAAAATTACAAAAGTTTTGACTCCATGCTAACTTGGTGATAAAGTCTTTGATCAACAATGACTAATGGGCTAAATCCCTTTCCTTTCAAGGTTAGGAACTAAAATGCCATATCTAAAGGGCCAGGTGCTAGTTAATTATTGTTCACTAATGATAAGACTGAATCCCTAAAATAATTAAAAAAAAAAAAGAAAAAGAAAAAAGAGCCACCCAGAAAGTTCAAACTTCTTGGTCACAATCTTTTGGACTGTCCAAGCATCCAGAGATGCATACTTGAAATGATCAAAAGTTTTCCCAACTTTTTGCATTTTTGATTTACTATATTCCTTTTTAAGATTTTGAGAAAAGTCAGTGTCCTACTACAATACATGGAGTTTTATTACTGTAGGCAGTTGGTTAACTGTCTTCCCCATTATCGGATCAAGCATGTCTTTCGCGAGGCTAACATGTGCGCTGATCAACTTGCTAGATTAGGCTGCTTAGAGCAATTACATCAATCTGTGCAAAGTTGTGCAAAATGAAAAAACTAACTGATTTTATACATTTTGAGCAAAAAACCACCCACATCAGTAGGTGCAAAATTGTGCATAAATGCATAATTGCTACAGTAACCGTGCATATATGCACGGTTACTGTAGCATGTACATTTAATGTTTTAATAATTTTTGGTTCACTCCTTTTTCTCTCTCTTCTCCAATTTCCATCTGCAAAACTAACCCTCCTTCTCATGTTCTTTCTTCCTCTGATACACATACTCTCACAAACACAAAATCAAAAATCAACTACAAAAATAAAAAATCAACCACAAAATCAACAAAAAAAAATCAACCACGGGAACAAAATCGTTGGATCCGTGATCATGGATTGGAGAGGCGATTTGGATCGATGATGTGGATCGGTGTTGATGGAGATCGGTGATGGGTTGACAGAGATTAGTGTTGATGGAGATCGGTGTTGATGGAGTGCTTGTAATGGGTTGACGGAGAAGAGGAAAGAAAAAGATTCTCAAAAAAAAGAAAAAATAAATAAAAAAGAAGAAGAAGGAGAAGAAAGAGAGGCGGAGATAGAGATAAGGATGGTGTGAAGAAGAAGGGGGTGTATTCAGAGGAAAAAGAAAGGTGTTGATGTAGTGCTTGTGATGGTTGACAGAGAAGAGGAAGGAAAAGATTCTCAAAAAAAGAAGAAGAAGAAGAAGAACAAGAGATGAAAGAGAGGTGAAGATAGAGATAAGGATGGTGTGAAGAAGAAGGGGGTGTATTCAAAGGAAAAAGAAGGGTTAGATGGGAAATAATAAAAAAAGTGAGGGAAAATATTATTTTAATAAAAAAATGTGTATAATAGATAAACTGATGTGAGTGTTTTGTAAAAGTAACAATGTAAAATAGAAAAAATAGGTTTTTTGTGTAAAATAGACAGAATCTTTTGCACAAACTGATGTAATTGCTCTTACTAGTTTCAGATTTCACCTTGTATTCCTGTCCGCCTGTGGACATCATGAAAACATTTGAGGCTGATAGCCAGGGTCTATATTCAAGCAGGCCAGTCTATGTACTGATTCTTTTTAGTTTAATGCAAGTTTCCCTTCTTACCAAAAAAAACAAAAAAAACAAAAAACAATACATAGAGGAGTTATTTTACCAAAAAAATAAAAAAATTCAATAGACTACGACTGACTGATAAAGCAATGTCTTTTTTCTAAATGTTGAACTATGAGGTGTTGAACAATTGCACTAGCTGAGAAACATACACAGCATGAGGGACAACAAGTCTAAACTCTAAATAAAGATCCTAATTAGGATTTTTTTTTTTTTTTTTGCACCAATGAAAAGAAAACATTTATGCAGATAATACAAGTATATAAAAGATATCAAGGAATTAAATTAAAACAAACAATTATGTCAACAAATATCACAAAATTGCAGAAGCCTATGAACTGATAAGACTTTACACTAGAAAACAGAAGCTGGTTTTTGGGTCTTCAACCCAAACAAATTCTCAAATAATTTAGGAGCCATAGGAGGAAGATCCATAGTCTGAGGAGCCATGAAATTGACAATCTTTTCATGAACATTATACCTGCAAAAATTAAAATGCACGAGAATAATATAAAATACACATTTAGATATGACCACAACTCACAAATAAGAAATTTTTTTGGGACTTGGGACGGAGTAGTTACCTTATCTTGCGACTCTTTGAGGCACGCCGATCGACGATCTTTCTCTTCTTAGTTTGCAACCTTTTCAAAGCATAAAAATCTGTGTAACAAGGAATGGTTAAAATCAAGGAGTCACTCACAGAATGTTTAATTAGTAGATTTCCTTTGAATACAATAGGAAAAGTATGCAAATGATGTTCACCATAAACCAAGTTCCATTTGAAAGTGTAAAAAATATCTTTTAATTGTCTTTTTTTTTTTTTTAATAAAAAGGTAAAATTTTATAAATTGTCAGCTGCGAGTCCATTTTCACGTAGACTACATAGCTAAGTTCCAGAAAACCTATGGTAAAATTCATAGATATAGATAGTAAAATGATATTGACCTTGTCACTGGGTTCTCTCCAACTATTGGCAGAATAAAATGGCACAGTATCAGGGAATTATGTCCGTCCATCCATTCATCTTCACATCCAAAGCAGTGCTACAACCGAGATGGGTATGACTCACGAGGTATAGAAGAAAAACCCTCCCACCCCCCCAACACCCTCCACCCCCATTTTTTTTTCCTCTTTTGGATACAGAAAGTGATTCATTCATAATCAAGCAACAAAATTCTATGCAGTCATTTGGACGAACTTATTTTCATCTTAAAATAAAATTTATAGCTTTGTTAAAGCATCATGTTTTTCTAGGTATGGCCGTAACTTTTGTATAATAAACAGAATAAGCTCAAACAAACATTGAGCAACACATCAACCTACTGCAACCAGCAATCCTCTTCCTTTTTCTAAGGCTTGGGACCAAGTGTTGGGATATTAAGAAGCAACATGTTCATAGAATGAGAATGTTAAGATAGATAAGTAGCAATACAAAGATAGTGGGGACACAATGAAGAAAATTGCTTAAATTAGTCATGTGCAAAGGAGAGCAATTAATGTACCAACGAGAAAAAGTGATTTGATTCTAGTTGAGAGAATTTAAAGAGATAGCAAAAGACCTAAAATAACCCTAGTCGAAGAAGTAAAAAATGGCATAGCAATTAAGGAGATAACAAAGTATGATTTTGAATAAGATAGAATGGTGGAGAAGAATACATGTGGCCAACTCAAATTAGTCTCATGGGGATCCATTACTGACCCTAAATTTTTGGCAATAACAGATTATTGTAGTTGTTGCAACCAACAAGAGAAGATGTCACATTATGAACATGAATACAGAAACTCTTATAGACTGGGTCCAAGAGCAGAAAAGTAAATATACAAATTTCAAAATGCAACAAAATTTTACCAGATGATTTTGGGTCATTCGTCTCTAAGAATTCCTTCAGTAATTGCGTGTAAAATTCGGAGTCATCCAAAAGTTCTGGATCACCATCAGCTTGTACTTCCTATTCAAAGTAGAAGGATATAGCAAACATCACAATGTGATGAGAAAAGCATAACTTTGATAATTTTACACAATCCTCTGTCATTTTACTTTTCTCCGCATACATAAAACTACATAATATCTAATGACATATGGCAGTAATCATTCAGCAATCCCCATCAGCATATGCTTTTTACTCAAAGTTATATAAATAACATTTTATGCTTAGAGAATGATAAGGTTGACAAATGTATCCAAGAGGAATAACGTCTCTCTGAGCTTACAAAAACATTTCATTTATTTAGTTTTTCACATTACAAATTATATATGTAACAAAATTAAGTTGCATTATATCTCATGAGTCATGACAATATGATTGCCATCATATTGAACAGAAGCAATGAGGTGTTCTTCACACACAAATAATGGGTTCTATTTACATAGCATCTGAGGGAACAAATGATCTGCAAAAGAAGGCCATGGAGTAAAGTTGAAGCCTTATCAATAAAATATATTACTTATCAATGAATTGTGTGAATTTGCATGTCACCTAGCAGATATGATCAGAGCTAGAAATTCAATTTCCATAGACCTTCAAAATACACCTTTACTAAATCTTATTGATCTTTTCTTTAAATCATAAGTTATAATAATTGTCCATTTCGATGAGTGGTGGATTAATATTAAGTTGTTTGTTCAGCTTATTTTGTTCATGTACAACTTTATAAGTTCTATGTTTTCTAAGTACAACTATACTTTTGCCCAGCTCATTTTTTAAGCCAATAAACCAATGAAAATAACTTCTCCCAAACAAGCACTTAGATTTGGTACCCATGCAAACCCAACTTTTTTCCCAGAAAGAACCACCAGCAACCATTTCTGTTTATATTGCCTATTTATCTTGTTTTTCGACCATATCAAGATACCTAAAAAGTATTTTGGCATTCTGAAGGCATATTTGAAGGAGATTGGACTATCCAATGTGCTTAGCATTAGAAAGCACAAATCAACCCACAGAGTGCACTATTGCAAAGATTGAAGTCAACACCATGAGTGACACAAAACATTGGAGGTTGTCTGTGAGTATCCCAAAATTAACTTCAATGTTAATGGTTCTGTTTGCCATGATAGTCCATTTTAGACAATGATTTGGTACCTTCAAATGCAATCCAATATTCACTCTCTTAGACACACAAGCACACATACGAGAAAGATTTTATTTTTAGAGAATCTGGTATTTAAACAAATTTCCATAGTTTTGCTCTCAGGTGGGGTTCTGGAATCAAAATGAACATTGTATAATCAACTCAAGTAGACACACAAAAGTAGGATTACCTCTCCCTTAGTGCTATTCTCCCTGTCAGGATCCTGCCATCAACATGCCAGGTATTAGAATACAAATGTCAAATAGGCTAATTTTTATGTTACCTTGTCCATTTAATCTACATGTGTGTGTGGCCTTCATCTAAGTGTAAATATACATTCTCTCTTAAGTATAACAAAATAAAATAAAAAGAAGAAGAAAGAAAGAGAGATTATCTTACAGTCCCAAATACACTGACTGTTGATCTCCTCAGTTGCATCTGCTTGAGCATTCTACTTGGATCTCTCATATAATCAGCAACTTGCTCACTAATATTCTGTGTATGGAATAGAAGAATTTAGTGAGCCTGTTTTACACCTTATGGGCATGGTAATTAGCCCAGTCATAAGGCCTAACCTGATTAAAAGCATGCAATTTTCCTTTAATAGCAGCAGCACCAGTTGCCACCTCTGTCTTCCTCTGCCATTTGTCTATTGATTTGTCTCTAAAGGAAGCTATTCTAAAGGATACAAACATGAAAAATACAGTCAACGCCCAAATTAAGAAATTAATTGCACTAGTAGGCTTTTAATGCATGCAAAGATGATGTGATACAGTGATAGATATAACTAAAAAAAGGCAATAAAGCATGAAACATGGGTATATAAAGGGTAAACATTACCTTTAACATGTACTTTACTAAGATTAAGACAGGTAATTGGATTCTTTTTTATTATAAAACAGGTAATTGAATTCAGGTTGTTGAAAACAAAAACCATAAGAACAAATAAAACTATTACCAACTTAACAGAGACAATTCTGCTCCAATACCAGGATTGTCCTCCTCTAGGTTTTCAATCTCAATAATGTGTATATATCCCAAAAAAGATACATTCACGGAAACCTCTATAACATTAATAACAAAAGACAAATAACGAAGGCAGTATAAAAGAATGAAAAAAGGACTAACAGCCTCCCTCAAGCACAGTTCCAGCTCACTTGAACATATCATCATCATCAGAAAGAGGCTGTTGTTATGTCCACCTAAGTATGTCACCCAACTCATTGGTATTGGATGAAGAATTCAAAAACTTTATTTCCTACTTTTTACAAAAGAAGGATGAGTTCAATGTTCAACAGATCATAAGCACATCTAGAGGATGATCAAAGTACCTCAAATGCAATTGAGAAACCCTTGACCAATCTTCGTCACCTTCAACATTCGAGTTTTTAGAAGCTTCTGAATGCTTGGATGATCTTTCAAAATTACCTTAAGAAGAGAAACCTTGTTAGGATAAGCAAGCTAAATCAAAAACTTTTCATGCACATATGTAGTTTATTCTTGAACAGTAATCATGCACAGAAATCATAGCCTGAAACTAAAGCAAGCAATAGAACTATGCAAACTAAGTCTTAAGCCTAACTGACAAGCTCTTGCTGGCTTTAAAATTCACTCAACATTTATCATTAGCTTTATGTTGAAGAAAGATTGCAAAAGAAAATTGGAAATATCAGAACCCTTGCAGGAAAAAGAAAAAACAATAAAAATAAAAGGAATAGCATTTGGTGTAGTCTTCTCTATTCATAATATCTGACTTTGTTGTACAGAGATTATAAACTCTTTGAGAGATAAAAAGTATGATAAGGAACTCTAAATTTAGAAAATAAAATCTAGCAAAATGGAAAAATTTTCATACACAGTGCCAGGTGAGTAGAAAACCAAATAATACAATACAGAGAGAACTTGTTCCATACCATCTGAGGATTCAGCAACAGAAGGATTCTTCTCAAGCAAAGCCTGTCAGAAAAGAATTATCACAAGATGAACAGCGAAAATATATTGACAGAAAAATTTATAAGGCCAAAATAAAGCATCAACTGCTGGTCATATTCTTTGGGGCTAAATGAATGTATATCAAGTACATAAAAATAATTAAAAATTTCCAAAACAGCCATACCTCTTGTAGTTCCAATAGGGAATCTAAAGTATTCTTAGATGAGGTAATGAGGTCTAAATATGCTGTATTGACACCCTCATCTGAATTACAGAATGAAGACCTAATGGGCTCCTGCAGACAATCCATCATCTTTAGACACTATGTTTAGATATTAAAGAGCTAGAATTAAGTTAAATAAGAGTAAACTACCAAAAAAGACCTGGGGTAATCTATTTGCACTTGAGAATGCTTTCTGAACTAACAATCTGAGCTCCAAAGCTTCGTCCCAGAGAGCCTTCAGGAAAAAGGGGAAAGAAGTGTATCATTGTTTAACCACACTCACAAGAGAGGGAAATGGTATAAAGAATAAACTAATTGCTTCAAAGAGTATAATTATTAAGAAAGGAAAGTAACAGTCAAGAACACTATTTTTAAGAGAAAAAGAAAAAACTGATACAACCAAAGGAAGGAAAACTGATGACTGAATCTGTAAAACCCACACCTTTTGATTCTTC
Organism: Quercus glauca; assembly: GCA_023736055.1. Classification (NCBI taxonomy): domain Eukaryota; kingdom Viridiplantae; phylum Streptophyta; class Magnoliopsida; order Fagales; family Fagaceae; genus Quercus; species Quercus glauca. Next base: position 72,490,205 of record CM043318.1, read on the forward strand.
ACTGCCTGACCCTTAAGAAGATCTTCATCCTTGTGACGCTTCAAATCATTAAAAATATCTCTGAATGAAAATTGAAACCCAACAATTATAAAACAGCATACATTAACAGATACGCATGGGCATCTATGTCATAACAAACATGCCTAATATCACGTATGTGAGTAATTGAGCATCTGTGTGCCACAAAGAAACTACTAACCAAACATTTTATAGATCCACCTTTCACCTAAACAACCATAATTATGATGCAAATGAGTCTAATATCTATACAAAAGAGAAAAGCTAGGAAGCACGGACACAGACATGAACACACATGGGTACGGGTATGAAATGAGCAATTTCTGAAAAATTATAACATGAAATGACCAATACAACACCGGTATGACACAGGTAAGACACGGATACAACATGGGCATGGCACCCTAAATGAAGGGTCCGCACTTCCTAGGAGAAAAGTAACACACTACAATCTCTGCACGGAAAAGAAGTTGGTTTGCTGACAAAAAAAAAAAAAAAAAACTTCCCAATTCATTGGAATACACCCTCCCCATATATTTTTCTCCAAATTGTAAGTAAAAATTACTGGGTACCAGTCCTCTAAGATATCAAAAACTCATATAAAAAGCCACACCCAGAATCTAAAAATCAATAATTTTCAATGTTAATACACAAAATCAAGTGCACAACCAAATGTGATAAACAATAACAGAGATTCTTACATTTCCTGGTGCTTAAGATTCTTATACTCTTCTTCTAGCTGCTCCATCTCCTCATCTCCATTGTCAGCTTCTCCTTCTTCATCTTCATAATCAGCTTCTTCATGCCCCAACTACATCATAAATTGTTCAATTAACATGAACCACAAATACAAAAACCAAACCCAATAACAATATTAATCAAGATTACAGTAATTATTGTAAAAATTAAGAAAGGAAAATTTTTTTTTTTTTTTTTTTTTTTTTGCTCACAGTTAGATTCCCGCTGTCCATGTCTTCATCAAAATCATTGAAATCTTCTAAATCACTGTCGATGTCTTGCGCTTTTTTCGACCGCTTCGAAGGTAGACCCATTATGAAAACCTAAGAATTTTCCAAAGAAACAATGAGTTTTCCAAAACCTTGAACGAAGAAGAAGTAGTTTAGCTGAGTTTAGGGTTTTAGAAAACAGGGTTTTGTCAAAGATTCGGGCTTTTGAACAGAGGTAGAGGATAGTTTTTGTAATGATATGGGCTGGGCCTGATCTAATATAGGGCTTTACTAATAATCTAATATAGAAACCAATTTGTTAAATTATTTATTAATTGTAAATAAATTTTAATTAAAAACAAGAAGAAATTTTTTTGAAATTTAAATAGGGTTATCGTATGGGTCAAAATTAAAAAATTGTATAAATTCAAAATTTTATTTATGTTATGTTGAGAGGTTCACAATGGAAGAATTAAAATAAAAAATAAAAAATAGCAACAACGAAAGAAATATTGCATAATAAATCTGGTGTCGAACTCCAACTTGACCGAGATTCATGTTATTGGTGAAGTCGTGATTGTGGTCAAAACCGATGATGATTATATATATGTTTGTATAAATAATAGAATAAATAATTCTATGATATATTCTACTATTTAAACCCTCAATCAAAAACTTGTAATATCATTTAAAAATATATATATTATAATAAATAATTTATGTGGGGGGGGGGGGGGTAGTGGCCCATAATGCTTGGTGGGCCCTGGGCCCTAACTCAAATCATGGAAGGTCCGAGGGGGGATTCCATTCCCAGGGATCTTAGAAATATATGTTCCGAGGTGAAGTACCCCCTCAGATGCTGTTTGACACCAGTCGGCCTCATTCCCCACAGTACTGATGATCAGTCAGAAAACTTCTCTTGACAATAAAGACCCCTACAAGGGCGGAAAAGGAGAGCCCAGAAACGTCCAATCGAAAGGCTACTCCCTCCACATTAAATGCTCACCAACCACTTTCCTGGCTGCATTTATGTGGAAGAGACCGTTGAACAGTGTTGCACTGTCAACAGCAACTCATAGAGGGCCAGGGAAGGTGGCTGATGGGACGAGTACTCAAGTGACAAACCCGATGGCTGACAGGTGGACGGTCAAGATAGCATAGGAATGTATATAAAATGTAAGATACCTCTCCTACGAAGAGGGGATCGGAGAAAAAGGTTTGAACTCAGTTTGAGGAATTTTCACGTTGGATACTCGGACGTATTAAATAAAAACCCTGTTTTAGCGGTTATGAGTCTTGTCTAGTCCCTACTCTTCAATCCACTCTCTACAAAATCTATTGGATTGGGCTCTTTGGACCGGGACCCAATTCCTCTTTTGGGCCTGGGTTACAAATTGTAACCCTACAATTGGCGCCGTCTGTGGGAAGAGCTCGGGTGGTAGTCAAGACAACGACTAGTCATGACAGGTGGAGGTCCGCGTCCAACAGAATCCGGGGGCTTCAACCGTGGTGACCCCTTCCTCAACCTCAAGCGGAGAGGCGACCGCGATAGAAACGCCCGCACTGCGCTCCCTGACAGGAATCACCCCGGAGAAGAAAACCATGCCTCCCATGCGAACGACAGGAAGGACATGCAGTTGGAGATCGACCGGTTGAAGAGGGAGTTGCGCCACGCGAAGAGAAAGCAGGCTCCTCCGGACTCAGCTTCTTCCTTTGATAGCGAGGACGCTAATTATCAGCATAGGTCTCGAACCCTGCTCAGTGAGTCTTTCTCTTATAAAAAGGAGAGTCATCGTCGGTGTCGAAGTCGAAGCCCATCACACCGTGGAGCAGGAAGCGATGCCATGAGTAAGGCCCTAAGCCAAATCTCCAAATCGCCTTTCACGAGCAACATCGACAGGGCAAAGCTCCCCAGGCGTTTCAATCAACCGACGTTCACCATCTACCATGGCAAAACCGACCCTGTAGAACATGTTAGTCACTTTAATCAACGAATGGCCATCCATTCCAGGGATGAAGCTCTGGTGTGTAGAATCTTCCCCTCTAGCCTGGGGCCGGTTGCGATGAGATTGTTTGACAGTTTAGAGACAAACTCTCTCAGTTCTTTTCACGATCTCACCCAAGCATTCTGCTCTCGTTTCGTTACGTGCCGCAGAACTCCTCAGTCTTTGGTTTCCCTTTTGTCCCTAAAAATGCGAGAGGGGGGGGACCCTGAAGGCCCATTCGAATAAATATTGGGAAATATTCAACGAAATGGAAGGCAACTCTGACAAGGTGGCCATTAGCTCTTTTAAGCTCAGCCTCCCAATTGAGCACGACTTGAGAAAGTCACTGACTGGTAAACCAGCCATGAGCATGCGCCAGTTGATAGACAGAATCAACAAGTACATAAGGATTGAAGAGGATCAACAACAGGAGAAGGGAAATGACAAGGTTATCCCCCAGGAGAGGAGGGATTTCAGGTCGGACCGATACTGCAACAGCAGACCATGAAGGGATCCGACCGGACAATCAGAGTCGGCGGATGTCCGGGAAGTTCACGCTGCGTTCCGAGAACCGATGCAACGAGTCCTAGAGATGATAAAGAATGAACCCTTCTTCAAACGCCCAAATAAGATGGTAGGAAACCCTGAGAGATGCAACCATAACCGCTACTGTCAATACCATCAGGACCATGGGCACACCACCGAGGACTGCAGAAGTCTGAGTGATCATCTAGACCAATTTGTCCGTGAGGGAAAGCTGAAACAGTTCCTGCACCCCGATGGTCAGGGGGGTCAGTCAAGCTCAGGACCTCGGAGGGATGACGCCCCGAGACCCCCCTTGGGCATAATAAATGTTATCCTCGCTGCACTAGGAAGGACAGGGTCCTGCCCATCAGGGGTAATGTCTGTTGCGCGGCGGTCGCCTGACGACTATGACCGGGGGCTAAAAAGACTAAAGATGAGACACAGCCAATACTGGGCTTCTCAAACGAAGACAAAATTGGAACCATTCAACCCCACGATGACGCCTTGGTGATTACCCTGAGGATTGGGGGGTATGATGTAAGAAGAGTAATGGTAGACCAAGGCAGCGGTGCCGAGATAATGTACCCTGACTTCTACAAAGGGCTGAACCTGTCGCCCGAAGATTTGACGCCCTACAGCTCCCCATTGATGAGCTTTGATGGAAAATTGGTCATTCCAAGGGGCCAAATTAGGTTGCCCGTACAAACTGGCCAGGAAGTGGTGGAAGTAGATTTTATTGTGGTAGACTCATACTCACCCTACACCACCATCGTAGCTAGACCTTGGCTTCATACACTGGGGGCTGTCTCTTCCACCCTTCATCAGAAGATCAAGTACCCGTCGGGGGGCAAAGTCGAGGAGATTTTGGGAGACCAATCGATGGCCAGGCAGTGCTTGGTGGCCGCGGTTCGCCATATACCAAAGGCCGAGCCCCATATTCCTGAGGAAAGGAGCTTATAGCAATTAAAGTCCTCAGCGCTGGTGACCGAGGACCCAGCTGAGGGGACAGAATGCGAAAGCTTGACGCGAATCGTGATTGGCGACGATCCGGAGAAATTCTTTCAGATCGGTTCCCAACTACCCTCCTAAGAGAAGGAAGAACTAATGGAGTTCCTTAGGTCGAACGTTGACGTATTTGCGTGGGACCCCACGGAGGCCCCCGGGGTGAGCCCGGAGTTCATTTGCCATCGCCTAAACGTCAACCCAGCTGTCACCCCAAGGAAGCAACCACTCCGACGCCCATCAAGGGAGCATGCAAACGCAGTCAAAGAAGAGGTGGCCAAGCTTAAGCAAGCTGGAGCAATTAAGGAGGTTTTCTACCCGGAGTGGTTAGCTAACACTGTAGTGGTAAAGAAAAAGACCGGGAAATGGCGGGTTTGCGTGGATTTCACCGACCTGAATAAGGCCTGCTCAAAGGATCCGTTTCCCATGCCGAAAATTGACCAATTGGTAGACGCAACAGTCAGCCATCCGCAGATGAGCTTCCTGGATGCCTTTCAAAGGTACCACTAGATACCGCTGGCCCAAATTGACCAGGAGAAAACCGCTTTCGTCATGCCAATTGGGAATTACCACTACAAAGTAATGCCGTTCGGATTAAAGAACGCCGGTGCAACCTACCAAAGGATGATGATGAGGATGTTTGAACTCCTACTGGGGAAGAGTGTGGAGGTGTACATTGACGATATGGTGGTGAAGAGTAAGGTCGTATCTGAGCATGTTGGGGACCTCGGAAGCATTTTTGAAATCCTCAGAGAGCGTAACCTGCGTTTGAATGCCTCTAAGTGCACATTCGGGGTGGGGTCAGGCAAGTTCCTGGGCTACATGGTAACCCATAGAGGAATTGAGGTGAACCCTGATTAAATCAAAGCGATTAATGACCTGAAGCCACCTCGGAATCCCAAGGAGGTACAGAAGCTGACCGGAATGGCCGCAGCCCTAAATTGCTTCATATCCCACTCTGCGGACAGATGCCGCCCATTCTTCCAGCTGCTGAATAAATGGAAGGGGTTCGAATGGACGGAGGAATGCGCCTCGGCCTTCCAACGGCTAAAGGAATACCTCTCACAACCACTTATAATGTCTAGCCCCGAAAAAGATGAAATCCTATTCGCTTATATTGCCGTTGCCCCTTATACCGTGAGCCTGGTGTTAATACGGGTCGATGACGGAGTACAGCGACCTGTCTACTATGTAAGTAAGTCACTACACGAGGCTGAAATTCGATACCTACCCTTAGAGAAAGCTATCCTGGCCATGGTACACGGTACAAAAAAGCTATCCCAATACTTTCAAGCTCAAACGGTCGTTGTCCTCACTCAACTTCCACTTAGAGCTATACTCAAGAGTGCCGATTACACCGGACGGATCGCCAAGTGGGGAACAATTTTGGGGTCTTTTGACATTAAATACATACCCCGCACCTCAATCAGGGGTCAGGTCTTGGCAGACCTGGTAGCCGAGTTCACGGAGCCTTCTATAGAAGAGATAATCCCTCAACACAGCTCGGATGGAAAATTGGTTAGCCTGATTGCTCAGTGCGACCCACCGCCTTGGGGGGTCTACGTCGATGGCACAGCAAATCACAAGGGCTCTGGTGTAGGGCTAGTGCTGGTGTCCCTAGAAGGGATTATCATTGAAAAATCGTTGAGGCTGGGTTTTGCGGCAACAAATAATGAGGCAGAGTACGAAGCTCTGTTGGCGGGCATGGTCATGGTGAAGAAAATTGGGAGGGGGAGGGGGGAGGGAGGATAGAATTGTTCTCGGATTCCAGACTGGTGGTCAACCAGGTGAAGGGAGAGTTCGAGGCGAGAGATGAAAGAATGCAAGAGTATTTGGGGCAGGTCAGGCGCTTGCAATCGGAGTTTGAATCTTTCAATTTGCTACACATCTCCCAGAGCAGTGATTCTCATGCTGATTCCCTTGCCACTATAGCAACCACCTCGGCCCATGGCCTCCCTCGGGTTATTCTGGTCAAATATTTGAACAAGCCCAATGAGCCTATGAAAGAAGCGATCCAGGTTTATCAAGTGAGAGCTGAGCCCAGTTGGATGGACCAAGTAGCACTATTCCTGAAAGAGGACAAGTTGCCAGAAGAAAAGTACGAAGCTGACAAAGTACGGAGGAAGGCAACGTGGTTCTGGTTGTCTGGGGACCAGAAATTGTACAAATGATCCTTTTCGGGGCCATACTTACTATGTGTACACCCCGAAGCAACCGAATCACTACTTGAAGAGCTCCATGAAGGAATTTGCGGGAGTCATATAGGCGGCAGATCTCTGGCGCACCGCGTTATCACTCAGGGATATTGGTGGCCGAATATGCAGAGAGAGGCCCAAGAGTACATCAAGAAGTGCGATCAGTGCTAGCGATTCGCCCCAAACATACACCAACTCGGAGGAGCCCTCAACCCTTTCTCCAGCCCTTGGCCATTCGTTCAATGGGGGTTGGACATTGTGGGCCCTTTCCCTAAAGCGACCGGTAACAGAAGATATCTGCTGGTTGGCACTGATTATTTCACCAAATGGGTGGAAGCCGAGCCCTTGGCAAACATCCGGGACGTAGACGCCAAGAGATTTGTCTGGAGGAACATCGTGACTCGGTTCGGGGTCCCTCGGACCCTAATCTTGGACAATGGCTTACAGTTTGACAGCAGGGAATTCAGGAGATACTGTGGAGATTTAGGAATTACAAACCGATACTCCACCCCCGCTTACCCCCAGGGCAACGGACAAGCGGAAGCCGTTAACAAGGTCATAGTAAACGGACTAAAAAAGAGATTAGATGACGCGAAGGGCAGATGGGTGGAAGAGCTGCCACATGTCCTTTGGACGTACTGCACCACCCCTCATAGGTCTACTGGGGAGACACCATTCTCTATGACATATGGAGTCGAAGCCGTCATTCCATTAGAAACCGGCCTTCCGACGATGAGAACTAGTTCATTTTGTCCAGACACGAACAATGGCCTGCTAGAGAAAAACTTAGACTTGATCGAAGAAAAGAGGGAGAACGCGATGGTCCAGCTAGCCTATTATCAGCACAAACTCAAGAGAGGATATGACGTTAATGTTAAAACCGACCCCTAGCTCCTGGGGACTTGGTATTGAGGAAGGTAGTTGGCACGGCGAAGAATCCTGCCTGGGGGAAGCTGGGACCCAATTGGGAGGAACCATATCGCATCACCTCAGTGGCCGGCACGGGTGCATATTTTTTGGTTGATCTGGATGAACGTGTGATACCACGGCCGTGGAATGTAAACAACTTAAAAAGATATTATTATTAATGAACTTTTATCGATGTGTATCCCAAGTGTTTAAACGACTACCCATCAGGCCTGTAGTCCTCGGACCAGCTGATATGGAAAAGTTAGCAGGAAGTTCTTTTCAATTATTATCCCAAGTGTTTAAATGACTACCCATCAGGCCTGTAGTCCTCGGACCGGTTGATATGGAAAAGTTAGCATGAAATTCTTTTCAATTATTATCCCAAGTGTTTAAACGACTACCCATCAGGCCTGTAGTCCTCGGACCAGCTGATATGGAAAAGTTAACACGAAGTTCTTTTTAATTATCATCCCAAGTGTTTAAACAACTACCCATCAGGCCTGTAGTCCTCGGACCAGCTGATATGGAAAAGTTAGCACGAAATTCTTTTCAATTATTATCCCAAGTGTTTAAACGACTACCCATCAGGCCTGTAGTCCTCGGACCAACTGATATGGAAAAGTTAGCACGAAATTCTTTTCAATTATCATCCCAAGTGTTTAAACGACTACCCACTAGGCCTGTAGTCCTCGGACCAACTGATGTGGAAAAGTTAGCACGAAATTCTTTTCAATTATCATCCCAAGTGTTTAAACGACTACCCATCAGGCCTGTAGTCCTCGGACCAGCTGATATGGAAAAGTTAGCACGAAATTCTTTTCAATTATTATCCCAAGTGTTTAAACGACTACCCATCAGGCCTGTAGTCCTCGGACCAGCTGATATGGAAAAGTTAGCACGAAATTCTTTTCAATTATTATCCCAAGTGTTTAAACGACTACCCATCAGGTCTGTAGTCATCGGACCAGCTGATATGGAAAAGTTAACACGAAGTTCTTTTTAATTATTATCCCAAGTGTTTAAACTACCCATCAGGCTTGTAGCCCTCGGACCAACTGATGAGGAAAAGTTAACACGAAGTTCTTTTTAATTATTATCCTAAGTGCTTGAACAACTCCCCCTCCAGCCTATAGTCCTCAGACCAGTTGATATGGAGGAGTTTGCGCGAGGTTCTTTTTTATTATTATCTCAAATCTTTGAATGAAGCCATCATTACCCACGTATTTTCTCTTTTTGTCATTATTATTCCTAGTCTGTTAGACCCAGGAAAGCAACAGGGCTTGCACATGCGTATGGAAAGGAAATAGTACAAAAGAGAAGAAAGGCTCATTCATTAATCAACAAAATGAGTTACAACGCCATCAAAATGAGTTACAACGAAATGAGTTACACACGAGAGCAACAATCAGCTAGACTTTCGCCTCTGGAGGGTTTGCATTCTGGCTCGGCTGGGAGGTAGCACCATCCTTAGGCTCTGCAATCTTTTCTGCCGGCTCCCCCTCGGCCTCCTTTTTTCCTTCTGCTTCTGGGGCTTCCAAGGGCTGTTCGCCCTCTTGGACAGGATCCACGATGGAAGGAACGCTCTCTGGAATCTCTCGAATCTCGGGGTCGTAATAAATACTCCCGGGATGCCTCCAGGCTGAATCTGCAGAGACGCCCGCCATATCGAGTGCCTTACCCCACAAAATTGCGCAGTAATCCCTGCACAACTCGGCGAACTCTTCAGTGAGCCTCGCCTGTGTCTCCTCTATCCCAAGCGCGTAGGAGGCCTTTTTCTCAGCCTCTAGGGCCTCTTTCGCCAACTGCACAGCCTCGCGCGCTTTCTTCAGTTCTTCCCCAAGATCCGCCACTTGTTGCTTTTCAGTAGCCAGGTCTATCTTAGCATAGTGCAACTTCTTGCGCTGGTCTTCGGCTTGTGCTTCGGCGCCTTTCAGTGCAGCCACGGCGCTAAGTCGCTTCCTCTCCGAAATAACAAGCTTCTTGTTGAGCTCAGTATGCTCCTCCTTGAGCGCCCCCAAAGCCTTCTCCATCTCGTCGCAAGATTCAACCGCGGCGTGAGCCTGGTTGCTCTTGCTCTTTACCCATTCTTCGGCTACGAAAACCTGCTGGGTAATCTGCACGAATGGATCCGAGGGGTCTGAGGTAGAGCTAAGAAGAAAACAGATGTGAGAAACAAATCAATTAAGGAATGAATGCACAATTGACCTTAAGCTTACCATTGCTAGATCCCTTTTCAAGGATAAGAAGAGATCCGGTAGCCTAAAGCGCCTATACGCCTCCATATCCGTCGGCAAGAGAAGGGGCTGCTCCAGGGCTTCAGCGATATAGCCTGCCTGCCCTCCATGATAACTTCCGATCAAGGCGTTCGGGCGGATGAGAACACCATCCACTTCCAATGAGGGGGCCCAGACCTGGGGTGGCCGACGCACATCGGCGCCTTGGGATTCCTCCCTACTGTCCATAGAGGAAGCCCTCCTGTCCCTGGCTCGCCTGGGCTTCTTAGCATCCCTCGGCGGAATGACCTCGCCGTCCTCCACCTGTCGTACCTCCATCTCCTTCCACTTCTTTTTTATGTCAGCAACTGTCTGCTGAACGGTCGAGGTCGTTTGAGGTGGGGGGGGGAGGGAGCTTCGTAGTTTGGGTCTTGGGGGCATCCTTCGAGGAAGAGCCTTTGCCCCTCGCAGCCATCAACACTCGCAGAGCAGTGCCACCCTTCTTTGGCGACATCTCTTCTTCCTCCTTGGATTCTTCTGGGCGAGAAAGTACCAGAAATGGAGCTTGGATACTGGAATGTTGATCCGGCTCGTCCTCGGAATCCGACAACGAGACCACTTTCTTTCCCCGGCCCTCTTCTTCGAATTGGAACTTGTCAATCTCTTCGTCTAGCGTACGGTCTGAAGAGGCAACCCCTTCTCCGACTACAGGGGCTCCGACGGGAATGTGGTGAGTTGGCTGGACGACCAATGGCACACCTTGGGTGATGGGGTAAGCTACCGGAGGGAGGTCATAGTCGGCTAGGAAGTTCGACCGAGATACGTCAATACGGTGGATGCGGTGGTCATTCGCCCTTATCACATTACCAACGTCCAAGAATGTATCCGAGAGTGGTTTGAAGTCCAAAATCAGGTGGACCGCTCGCAGCTGTCCGTCCTCGCTCACAAAGATCTCTGATCGCAACAGATAGTTGAGAGCCTGGACGTTGGTCAAGCTTAGCCGGGGTGCTACGTGCGTCCTATCTGCAAAAACCGCCGAGCGGAAGAAAACGGTTAGGCACCGCAAAAAAAAAAAAAAAAGAAAAAAAAAAAAAAGAAATGGAATGGTGATAACAATTTTTTTTATGAGGGGTGGGGAACGGCACAAGGTCAGGGAAAGGAAGTTCAAATCTCTCTAAAATGGCCTTAAGCGTCCCACCTGGTTCACCCGCTTGGACTAGACAATGGAAGCCATCATGCCATGCTCTCGAAGCTATGAGGAAATCATCCTTCATGCCCTTATTTGACTTGGGCAAACACGATATTATCCTTACTACGTCCGAGCGGGAGAGGTCTAGTTTTAGAGAGAAAAAGAGAGAGAGAAATCATCCAATTGTAACATCATCCTCAAACTAAACTCGAGGACGAACACTTAGCCATTTCTAAGCTATTTCCAGTTGAATATTAATCACTACACACGCAGTTTTGATCTGACTTTCACCTTTTGTTTCATAACGGGTACTTAAAGGTTGACTTGCATCCCATCTCTATAAATTAATTGTGTGAACGAATAGTAATTGGATTAAAACCAACCATATTTATATGTTTCACTTTTTGCCCGCCACAGGTATATTCTGACATAGCTTACCATTATTTTATATATTATTTATAAAATTTATACCATATCTATTTAAAATCAATTAATTAAAATAATTAACCTTGTATCAATTAAAGATATTAAACACAAATTAAAAATGAGAGGAAGAGAGTTAAGATATATTAGATGAGATGTCACTTGAGCTATAAGGCTCTTGGTGACAATTTTTTTTATTCCATTATTATTGTAACAACATTGGCCAGCACTAATTAATAAATGCCGATTGGCTCCATGATTCATTCTCTAAACCGTTCATTAGCCTTTAACTCCCACTTAGAGTATTTGCATTAATATGTGTATAATAGAAAAATGTGTCAAATTTACACATTCAAACCTCAAAATCACCACTATAAGTTTTTTTAAAACCTTATCTCCTTTCCTCGTGTGTGTGTGTGTGTGTTAAAAATACTTAGTATTCTCAAAAAAAAAAAAAAACCTCAAAATCACCCACATGAGTCAAGCTAGAAATGTGTAAATGTGCAAAGTGGTTACAGTAACCTTGTAAATATACACGTTAACTATAGCTTTGTATATCATTATTTTAATTTTTTTCCCTCTCACCTATTGTCTCATCAAATTCCTCTCTCTCTCTCTCTCTCTCTCTCTCTCTCTCTCTCTCTATGAAGATAATAATAAACAAAGAATGGAAAATGAATGTTTAAATAAAATATGGGTCATGTTAACAAGTGCCCTTAGGGTAATAGTTAACAATATATTTTAAGAAAGTTTTGACATAATTTTTATGGAAAATGAAAAAAGTTGTCACAATATTAATTGTTATTTTTTGGCGAAACTACAAAGTTTACCCTATGTGCGCAATTGGTCCCTCAAGTTTTAAGGAAGCACAATTAGTTTTTTAAGTTTTAAAACTAAGTTGTATTAGTCATTTTACTAACTGCCGTTAGTGGTGTTACTTACATGGCTAATGGACCAATGACTTGACATTTTTTTTAATGATGTGGAATTTTTTTATTAAAAATTTACAAAATAAATTTACACATAAAAAATTCACAAACCAATACCAAATTAAAACCATTATTGCAACTGATTCACAAACCCAAGCTTCTAAAATTTAAAAAAAAAAAAAAATTCACAAATCCACCCACAAGAGAGAGAAGGGGATTGATCCACCGTCGGTGGAGACCAAGCCCTATGGTGGACCTTATGGCGGTCCCAATATAGAAGGGCACACTAGTGAAATCACCACACCAGCAACGTTGTGCATTTTTGTATAAAAACGTAACCATTAATAATATAAAAGAAACAAAGAAAACCATTTAGTTTCTGACTTTCTAGTTTCATTGTACTCTAGCTAGACTTCCATGGTAACCGAAGTTTCGATTACTTCAAGCGCAAATGCAATAACGCGCTGTTTCAAACATAAGACTTACCTGCAGGTTCCAAAACACATTTCTAAATCAGATTGGAAATATATAATGTTTTTAATGTTTTTGCTTTTCTCCCCATTTAAATATATGGGGATTAACTTCATCAATTTTGATGATTAGGGTGGAGAAATTCCCTTATGTATGTAAATGTTTGTTTCCAATCTGGACAGAGTCACAGTGAAATTTTTTTGTTTCCAATGTGCGCAAGAGAAGTAGGGATGCCGGTCAGTGGCTGTCGCCTGCGGCGGCTAGGGCTTAGGTCTCCACCGGCAGTGGGTCAATCCCCTTCTCTATCTCATGGGTGGGTTTGTGATATATATATATTTTTTTTTAAGAAGTGTGGGCTTGTGAATCAGTTACAATACTAGTTTTAATTTGGTATTGGTTTGTTAATTTCTTACGTTTAAATTTATTTTGTAATTTTTTAATAAAAAAATGACACATCATTAAAAAAACTAAGTCATTGTTCCGTTAGTCACATAAGTAACACCACTAACTGCAGTTAGTAAAAGAACTAATACAACCTAGTTTTAAAACTTGAGGGACTAATTGTGCTCCCTTAAAACTTAAGGGACCAATTGCACACACAGGATAAATTTGAGAGACCAACATTATAGTTTCTCCTTATTTTTTCTTTGCTCATAAAAAATTTCTTAAAATGGATTATTAACCATTACTCTAAGGGCATCTGTTAATATTTCTCATAAAAGAAAATGTAGATTAGATAATCTGATGTGAGTGTTTTTGAAAAATGATTGTGTAAAATAGAAAAAGTAGGTTCTTATGTTAAAATAAACAGGCCGGAGTTTTTGCATGAGCTAATCCAAAGCTGCGAAAGACACCTTCCATTCTAATTGACCAAAAATTTGTTTTATGGCTTGCATCACTGCTGAGCTCAAAGCGGCATACCACTCAGCAATCAAATAGCCCCATACTGCAAAGCTGTAAGTTACTTCGTTCTTGTGATACTCCATTTTTAATCATCACTGGTTTTGAGAACAATCACAACTTCATCAATAACATGAACCTCAGCCGGATCAGAGTCCTTAGACAAGGCACTATGAATTTGAATCTTAGGCAGCTTATTGTCATGTTCAGCAATTGCTATGATACTAATCAAGCAAAAACACAATGCAAACATGTGGGGATGGCAAAGAGGTTGATATTAGTCATTTTCGCAAGCAGATGATGTTAAGATTTTTGGGTATTCTTGCCCTTGTAAGTCAAGAATCAAATGCACACAACATAACTTAGAAAAATGAAAATAAGCTATTATAATGTACATATGGTAACCATAGTATTAGAGAACAAAATCTTAGTATCTTTCCAATAAAGTTTATTTATTTATTTTTTTTTTTTTTTTAGAGTTTCAACTTATAGTATCTGCTCCTGATAATAACTTTTTATTATCCTCGCCTACACTAATCAAGTTTTTGGTGTAGGCGAAAATTGAATCACAGATCTCTTATACAACTATTAAATACTTTACCAATTGAACTAATTGGAACCCACAATTTCTAATAAAGTTGTTGAAAACACATCACTCTTTATGGCTATCTATCTATCTATTATATATCATTATATTGTAAAAGTTGAATCCCACAATGTTGTCCTTTGTCACTGTGGGGCCCAAATATTTGGCAACCCCGGCTCACTCCATATCGAGCCCAAAGTCCATGCCGAGGAGAGTGCAGAGTCGAGGATAAGAGGAAGAGACTCAAGTCATCAAGGGACCTCGCCGAGGATGCCCACGTCCTCGACAAGCCGACATTGAAAGAAGGAAGCTGTCACTCACCCATTAAATGTACGCCACCAACACTCTAGCCGCATTAATGGTGAATTGACCAGCAAACAGTAATACCTTGGTTACTTCAACTAACAGAAAGCCTGCAAAGGCGGCTGATGAGACTAGCTCTCAGACACAAGTTCAGATGGTCGACAAGTGGACGACAGAGATCAACTGAACAAGACTATATAATAGATAGAACCCCCCAAAGAAGGGGGTTGGCCCTTCAGTTGGGAAGGGGAGGGGTTTTTCAGGGTGTTCAAGGACAACCCTTGTATTCATTGGTTCTAAGGAAAGAGCTCCTCGGACTGGGCCGAGGACGAACTTTCCTCAAGAACACTTAGTCAAATTCTTGTTATTATTCTTACAAATCTACGTCGACTGTTGTCTTTCTTGCTAGTGCCTAGTCCTTCTATCCACTCTCTACAAATTTATTGTACGGGGGCCGCCCGAAACGAGTCCCTACAATTTGCGTCGTCTGTGGGGAGGACTTGTGCATTAGCAAGTGCGACTGTTGGTGTGAAAAAATCAAGAGTAACACTTCTTTTAAAAAAACAAATATACACACAACCAAGGGCAACACATTCATTCAGAAGGCAACCATCACAAAAAAATCGAAAAGATGCAAGAAGTAAAAGAAATAAAATGGGGCTACTTCTTTATTAATATTGAAGAGAAGTTACATTTTACAACAGATGCTCATACAGGCTTGTTCTAAAACTAACTACAAAGACAGACGTTCATGCAGGCTTGTTCTAAAACTAACTACTAAGAAAAACGCCTAAACAGGCTTGTGCTGAAGTTAAAAGAAAAGGAAATGGTGAGAGGCCTAGGCAGGCTTGTTTTAAAGTCAAGCCCAGTGTTGGAGGGAGAGGTAAAGACAGACCTATGTTAAGGCCGTCAACAGCTCCCCAACCACCACTTGCGGCGGAAGGAAGGAGAAGGAAGGAGAAGGAAGAAGAGGCCGCGGTGCCTGACGGTTCCACCTCAAGGTTCCACCTGGTTTCCCTCCCAATCCCACAACAACTGGGAGCCGGCGAATCACTACTAGCCTGGAGGGTTGATAGATCCAAACCCGAAGGAGAAACGTTACGTTCCTTTCGGATCCCCCTCCGAACTGCAAGGGGAGCCCCATCTCTGGCTAGGTTGGAAAGAAGGAAGATCTTCGACCTCTGCCTACTCCGCCTCCATTGTGTTGTCCAGGATCGGAGTGGCATCCTCGGCTCCTGAAAAGGGCTCGGCCTCCTTATCACCGCCCTTTCCCAGGGCCACTTCATCTCGTGGGGCACAAGCTACTATTTTGGCAGAGCCCTTGAAACGTCTAGAGAACAGTGTGTTTGTGAGATCTGAACTCAAGTGTTTGTGAAGTTTAAAGAAAGGATCGCCCCAAAAATGCCTTATATAGAAGGCGAAAATTGGTGAAAGCCAACCTACACAAAATCCTAAGGAGAAATTACCGGAGGAATTAACTCCACCCAATTTCCAAGGGGCTTATCAGCCGCTGGATCCTTGTAAATCCATGAGGATATTAATGAGGAGGCGCCTCGCACGCCGAAGCGTCAACCGCGTTACTAGAATAGCCCAAAAGACGCCTCGTTATCAGAAGTGGCGAGCTGGACGAAGGGGCTAGACCGAAGAAGAATCCTCCCTCGGCGGAACGGGCTCGAGGCCGCTGTCACTCCAAAGACAAACTCCCTAACGCTGAGGATGAGCCCCTAACTCCAAGCACTCAATAAGAAGAACTAAGTGTTAGACAGAACCTAGGTTTTGCATGGTCCTTGGACTCAAGCCTCTGAGGAAACTAACTACTCAAGAAGAACTAAGTGCTGGACAGAACCAAGGCCTTGCATGGTCCTCGGACTCAAGCCTATGGGGAAACCAGTTACTAAAAGAAGAACTAAGTGTTAGACAGAATCTAGGCCTTGCATGGTTCTCGGACTCAAGCCTTTGGGGAAACTAACTACTCAAGAAGAACTAAGTGCTGGACAAAACCAAGGCCTTGTATGGTCCTCGGACTCAAGCCTATGGGGAAACCAGTTACTAAAAGAAGAACTAAGTGTTAGACAGAACCTAGGCCTTGCATGATCCTCGGACTCAAGCCTCTGGGGAAACTAACTACTCAAGAAGAACTAAGTGCTGAGCAGAATTAAGGCCTTGCATGGTCCTCGGACTCAAGCCTATGGGGAAACCAGTTACTAAAAGAAGAATTAAGTGTTAGACAGAACCTAGGCCTTGCATGGTCTTCGGACTCAAGCCTTTGGGAAAATTAACTACTCAAGAAGAACTAAATGCTGGACAGAACCAAGGCCTTGCATGGTCCTCGGACTCAAGCCTATGGGGAAACCAGTTACTAAAAGAAGAACTAAGTGTTAGACAGAACCTAGGCCTTGCATGGTCCTCGGACTCAAGCCTCTGGGGAAACTAACTATTCAAAAAGAACTGAGTGCTGGACAGAACCAAGGTCTTGCATGGTCCTTGGACCCAAGCCTATAGGGAAACTAGTCACTTCAGGAGATCCAAGCCAATGGAAAAACCATCCCCCCACGAAATACCAAGTGTTAAGTAAAGCCAAGGTCTTGTATGTTTCTCAGCGTCAAACCTATGGGGAAACTAGTTGCTTCAAGGGAATTCAAGTACTAGACAGAACTAAGGTTTTGCATGGTCCAAAGACTCAAACCTATGGGGAAACTAGTCACTTTAGGAGGATCTAAGCACTGGACAGAACTAAGGTATTGTACTGACCGCGGGCCCAAACCTACGGCGAGGCTGTTCACTTTGGTACTAGTAATGAGCACTACAGGGGACGATGACCAATGTAGTCGGCGAAGGCGCAGTTAAAGCCCGAATCATGCAAGCAAAAAAAGAATATATGTATATGTATAATATAACACAAGCAAAACGAGTAAGAAAAGAGAAAACATGTACTTCACTGAATCTTTAGAAAAAAGTTGTACAAGGCAAATGTGTCATTACAATGCTAAAAAAAAAAAAAAGGGAAAACAAGGCAAAGGCGCACGCGGAGGATCATTCCTTCGGCTGCATCTTAACTCCCCCCTCGGGGGACTGGGCAGAAGAGGTCTCAGAGCCCTTGTGGCCTTCACTTGGGACTGCAACCTGGGGAGGGTCAGCTGGATGAGATACCTCCTCAACAAGAAGTGCTTGGACATCAGCTAAGGGGTCCGCAGTCTTCCCAGGCGCATCAGCGATGGGACTCTTGCTTACCTCAACGGCCTTAGGAGGATCAACTCCCTTGGTTGGCTCGCCCAAAGTGATAGCAGTGGGGACACCTTCCTTAGAAACAACCTCAACGCCCTCAGTAGCCACCTCAGCCTCGAAATTTGAGGGGGCGACCTCACGAATGGTAAGAGGATAGTATACATTCTCTGCCTTCCACAGGTCGGATGAGGCCTCAACCCTAGCCTGCGTAAGAGCCTCATTCTAAACCTGGGAGCAGTAAAGTCTGCACACCCCAGGCACTTAGGCTCTAAAGATGTCTTCTGTTTCAGTCGCCCCTGCCTCATAAGCATCCTGCGCAGCCTTGTCCTTGGAGGCTTCAGCCACAGCCTTGGCAGACTCAGCCTCCTCCTTGGCTTTCAAAGCCTCATCCTTGGCAGACTCTGCAGCGCCTCTAGACTTATCTGCCTCAAGCACCCTTTCCTCCAGGGTCGCGGTCTCCTCTTTGGCTATCCTCAATTGATCCTCTGCCTTGAGCAAGCTGCCCGTTTGATCTAGAACCAGTTTTTCAGTGGCAGTAAGGGCTGACTCAGCCTTGTCTCGAGCTGCCTTCATCTCCTCCAACTGGTCCATCGCCTTTTTAAGATCGGCCTTGGAAGCGTCGAGGGTCCGCACGGTGTCCAACAGCTTGGTATGCTCCGAGCCAACGACCTTGCTCTGGTTACTAGCTATATCCTCCAGCCTGAAGGTAGCCTAAATAGCCTGCCAATTGAAACCATTATGCAGCAGATAAGGAGCCAAAGAACGGAAAGTTAAGAAGATCATAAGCAATCAGAAAGCTTACCATGCCCAAGTATTACTTAAGGCCGAGGAAGACCTCCTTGCTCCTCAAAGCCTCCAGCTGGGCCATGTTCACAGGGAGTAGTAAGGACCTCTCCAATGTGTCAGCCACGAGCGCACCCTCGCCCCCTTGAGGGTTCCTGAGGGAGGCATCGTCTGTCAGAGGCTTCCCATGGAGCATGGGGGCAAGAAGCCAAGCTTGGGCCCCGGCCTGGATAGAGGCCTGCTTCTCTTGGCCTCAGCGCCCTATCCTCAGCTGTTTTGATGGCGGCCGAGCATCGCCACCACCTCCAGGAGGATCAGACTCTTCGGCTCCTCTAGGTCTCTTGCCTTTGTCCTTCTTCTGCGGAGGACTGATGGGCTTGGACCCAGACGTCGAACTCTGTTGGGGTGGGGGAAGAGGAAGCTCGGGAGGAGAATTCCTCGGCGCGTCCTTCCCCAGCTGCCCCTCGATCAGTGCCAGCAAACTCTTCTGAGGTCGCTTCTTAAAATTCATCTTCGACTGAGGAGTGGCTTCTTCGGACAGAAAGTCCGCTTCAGTTAAACTGGGGTCACCTAAATCGCCGGAAGGGTCCTCGGGTGAATGAAACTGATCGAACACGCCAAACTCGTCCCCGGACGAACCTAAGTCAGCAACCTCCTCTTCCCCTTCAGCCTCGACAACTTGAGCCGATGAAGAAGTACCTACCAACGGTACACCCTCGGGAATGGAAGACCCTTTGGGAATCAGAAATCTGTGCTCGACTACAGTGATGCTACGCAGCCGAGGATCTCCAGCTCGGATCACATGCTTCGGAGCCGAGAATGATTTTCGGATCGAGTCGTATCCTAGGACCACGTGGGCGGCTCTAACTTGGTTGTCGTCTTTATTCACAAAGATCTCCGACCTCAGCACCTTCTCCAAGTCTTCCTTATTAACCTGGCCGAAGTGACGCTCAAAAGCTCGCGGATCTGCATAGAAAAAACAAGTTCCTGTCAAAAACCAAGCGAAGAAGGACACTAAAGCACAAAGAACTAAACGCTCTTCTAGTATGGATGCCCTACCTGGTGTACCCTCCACTGTTGGACAAGGAAGGCCCTTGTGCCATTCCCCAGACACAATGAGGAAGTCTTTGTTCAGACCCTTGCTGGACTCAAAGAGGCACTGGATGAGCTGGACCCTATCGTCCCTCGTCCTCATGTAATAGGACTTCTCCTTTAGGCGCTGGAGTTTGTAGCACTAGTTCACATCATGATGGGTTAGCCTCAGTCCCATATTCTCATTCAAGGCATCCACACAGCCTAAGATCCTAAACACATTAGTGGCACACTAAGTGGGAGATAGATTGAAGTGCCTAAGATAGTCCCTCATCACCGGCCCTATGGGGATCCTCATTCCACCCTCCAGAAAGGTGATTATAGGAATCGCCACCTCACCCTCTTTCCTCTTCGAACTCCATTCCCCCTCTCTGCAGTACCTCAGACCCACTGTATCGGGGATCCTATGATCAGCGATGAATTTGTCCATTGACTTTTCAGACTCAACTAACTTCTTAAGCCTACCCATCCTAAAGAACTACCAAGGAACTCAAGCGAACAGTACGAACTAGAGAGAGAAGAAGACTTACAGGAATGAGGGAAAGCTTCTCGAGCAGGCTTTTTGTGCTAAGGGAAGTCGCCAGTACAGTTGGAAATGTGACCGAATTCGGAGTATGTGCACAAGATCTCTTGAATGCAAAAGCGAAAGGACGAATCAGTCCAACTGGGTATATATACCCCCAATTAAAAATAACCGCACAGACTTTCTTGCCCAATGAGCCAGGAGCATCCCCACTGTCCATTCATCATCACACTGTTGAACGTGGAGGATACGGAGCCGTCGAAATTTAATGAAGGCACGCTCCAAATACCGAAACTCCAGGAACGTTCCTTGGGCAGTTGAAAGGATTGTGACAATGACAAAAAGACAAGGCTCAACAAGCCAGGGCATAGGTCCGAGAACATCAAAATCCTCCTCCCCGCCCGAGAGGTCGGGCAGCAGAATTTTGAGGGGCTATTATGGGGCCTAAATATTTGGCAACCCCAGCTCACTCCATATCAGGCCCAAGGTCCATGCCGAGGAGAGTACAGAGTCCAAGGATAAGAGTGAGAGACCCAAGTCATCAAGGGACCTCGCCGAGGATGCCCACGTCCTCGGCAAGCCGACATTGAAAGAAGAAAACTGTCACTCACCCATTAAATGTACGCCACCAACACTCTAGCCGCATTAATGGTGAATTGACCAGCAAACAGTGATACCTTGGTTACTTCAACTAACAGAAAGCCTGCAAAGGCGGCTGATGGAACGAGCTCTCAGACACAAGTTCAGATGGCCGACAAGTGGACGGCAGAGATCAACTGAATAAGACTATATAATAGACAGAACCCCCAAAGAAGGGGGTTGGCCCTTTAGTTGGAAAGGGGAGGGGTTTTTCAGGGTGTTCAAGGATAATCCTTGTATTCACTGGTTCTAAGGAAAGAGCTCCTCGGACTGGGTCGAGGACGAACTTTCCTCAAGAACACTTAGTCAAATTCTTGTTATTATTCTTACAAATCTACGTCGACTGTTGTCTTTCTTGCTAGTGCCTAGTCATTCTATCCACTCTCTACAAATTTATTGTATGAGGGCCGCCCGAAACGGGTCCCTACAGTCACTTTCTCTAAGCGTAAAATGATGACACATGCTTTCTTATATAATACCATAATTACAACCATTAATATATTTTTTTTTAAATTGACCATTTATATTTTTTCCTTTCCTAAATTCTTTTTTAAAAAAACATGTTTTTTCCTTTCCTTGTATCCCCCTCTCCTGCTTAATTAACATATACCATTAGGCATTAGTAGCTAAAAAAAATATTATTCTAAAAAAAAGCTTAAAAACTGACCATTTATGTTTTTCACCCTACTTAAAAAACATGTTTTTTCCTTTCTTCTTCTTAGTTATGTTCAGCAATTGCTAGCTACGATACTAAGCAAGCAAAAACGCAATGCGAAGATGTGGGAGATGGCAAATAGGCTCATATTAGTCATTTTCGCAAGTAGATGGAGTTGATTCAAAAGCATATTTTTGAAGCTAAGTAGGGAGACAAAACTTCGTGTAATCATAAAAAAAAATAAAAAAAATTTTTTTTTTTAAAAAAAAACCCTACATTTTCTTAACAGCTTAATACACAATATAAACTTGTACTTATTATCAAATCAACAAAATTTTAATTAAACAAAAACAAAACTGTGTGTCTGATTCTCATATTGGTTGTTTATTTGTCAATCATTTAAAATTAAAAAATTTAAGAATTTATTTTTTATTTGTTTTTAATCAATAATCATTTATATATATAGGCAAAAACACTATTTTGGTTTCTACATTTTAAGGTAACAGTCAATTTGGTCTCTACATTTTGACAATAGTCAATTTAGTCCTTATTATTTTTAAGTTGTAGTTAATTTAGTCTCTACCTTTAACTCACTAATAAAAAACGCTTATATGGCTAATAATGTACATTGCCGGCACACTTGAAACTTATGTGACATATAGAATAGTATTAAAAAATGCCCCCTCAGCAATTTAATAAATAAATGAATAAAAAGTAACGTCAAAGAGAAATAACAACAACAACAACAAATACCACATCAGCATAGTGTTTTCGTCTAAAATATTTTTTATTGGCTTTATAAAATGCCAACATTTGAATAATCAATTTTAAAGAAATAAAAAAAAGAATTAAAACAAAAGTAGACATGAATTCAGATCTGGAACAATCTTCAACACGAACAAAAACATGAACCCAGAAAAATAAAACCTAAATCAAATCAACCTCCACAAACACCATTCATCCTTAATCCTCCATGCCACTGTAGAAAAAAAAAACCCTTCGTTTTCTATTCACCAAAAGCCACCACAGTGAATAACAAATAAACCCAACATCCATTCACTCACCAAATCAAACTAAACCAAAATTACATTGCTACAATCCACGCATGGCTCAAAGCAATCTGCAAGTCCCAAAAATTACAAAAGTTCAAAAAAAAAAAAAAAAGGTTTAGCAAACGTAAAAAGCAACTACAATCTACCAGACAACCTTAAGCAACCCTTTTAAGAATTTTATGACCATGATGTGGCATTAACCCAAATCAACAAAAGTCACTGTGATATGGCGGCAGCTTCACTATTGGTTATAACTTATAACCTAAGAAGCACGGGTGCGTTTCGGGATTCGGGTGCGGGTGCGGGTGCGGGTACGGGTGCGGGACTCGGCAATTTTTGAAAAAGGTGGGTGCGGGTGCGGCGGGATTCGGCGATTAAAAAATTATTAAAAATATTTTTATTTATATTTTTAATATATTGCTAAGCATAATTTTTCACATTATATAAACATATACCAAATTTAATAACTAAAACATGATGTTCATAAATTAAATACAACCCACAAGATTAAACTAAAAGTCTAAAACATTCCATGATGTTTGAAAATTAGAATACAACTCACAAGTTTGAAACTAAAACAAAATAATTATTTACTAACAAATCACAAATCAAGCTATTAACTAACAAATAATAACAAACAAATTTATCCTACAAATAATAATTATTAACTAACAAATCACAAATCAAGCTAAGACAGATTAAGGTACCTGAGTTGAGAAGCGTGAGAGAGAGCTGAAGTTTGAATGGCTGTGTCTAGACTCTAGAGTGGCTGACTGGCTGGGATGCACGGACTGAGTGAGTGAAGATTGAAGAAGCCGAGCAAACACCAAACAGAGCACAGAGACAGCGAGACGAGCGATCGAGATTGGAGTGAGTCAGTGAACAGAGAGCACAGAGAGAAGAGAGAGACGAGCAATGGAGTTTGGAGTGAGGAAGGGAGTGAGCAGCTGAGCACTGAGCAGCCCAGCAAGCAGCAACCAGAGAGCGCCGATGGAGATGGAGAGCGATGGAGAGAGGCCGAGAGGGACGGAGTGAATGAGATGTTCTGGGCTAACTGAGTGAGTGTGAGAGTGTTATTAGGTTTTAGAATTAGTCAAACGGTGCGTTTTGCACCTTTTTTTTTTTTTTTTTTTAAATTTCGGCCTGAACCGGCCATATCGGCGGTTTCGGCCGATATGGCCGATACGGCCGAAACGGCCGATACGGCCGAAACGGCCCGAATCGAGCCGAGTCGGCCCGATTTTGAGCCGCGTCGGCGCGCGTCGGCTTCGCCACGTGGCCGACGCGGCCCGACGCGGCACGGACACGCGGTCAACGGTGTCCGTGCAGCGTCCGCGCACCCGTGCGTATCGGACGCGGGTGCGGCGCCTCTGGCGCCGCACCCGTGCTTTCCAGCTTATAACAGCCCCACTATCAATTGCACTTGTCGGACCAGTAAGAAGCACTGGGGATAACTACTTGAGCTTCCTAAGGGAACAGTGAGAGCTGATTCACAGAGCACCATGGACAAAAAAAAAGACTCAGGTTTATTGAGTTTGATTTGGGTTTGATTTTTGCATTGATTTTTCTGGGTTCGATGTTTATGTTCATGTTCAAGATCTGTGTGTTCCATATATGTATTAATGTTTTTTTTAAATGAAAAAATTAATTATTTTTGTAAGGGTGGGCTTTGGTCCAAAATATGAATGGATTAAGGCCCAAAGAGCCCAACACGATAAATTTGTAGAGAGTGGGCTGAAAAGTTGGGCTTCAATGAAGTGACGACACTCTTAATGGGCCAAAGATGGTAAGAGAGCAAGAAAAAATAATGAATAGACAAATATGATGCATAGAAGTTCTTTCTCGGCGATGTCCGAGGAGAGTAGCTCTTAAATATATTTCTCTAGGATTTGATTACAATTCCTTTTCTTAATACTATAATGTTTTCTCTACAGATTTCCCTTCTCCTCCCCTTTGGAGGGTCTCTCGCATTATATAGCTCCCTTCAAGCGATCTTAGCCCTTTATTTGTTGATTACCCAGTCCACCACTTGAGTGCTTGTCCCATCAAACACCTATCCAAACTTCTTGTGAGTTGCAATGGCTTAGGCAGCACTGTTTAGGGGTCTTCTCCACATAAATGCAGCTAAGAGGTTTGGTGGGATGCATTGAATGTGGAGACAACCACCATCCCTCTAGTCATGTCAGGGCTAACCTCATCTCCGAAACTTTTTCTCAACAGTAGGACTTCCTATGGCAATGTGCCACTGACGTGGCCTTACTGTTCGAGTGTGTGGCCTCCTCGGCACAATAATGGGCTCCTCGGCCATAGATATGACACATGGCACAGGTACCTTACCTAAATTCTTGTGCCCCACAATAGCCCCTCAAAACTCCAGTTTTTCTCTTATCCGAGGAGAAAATTAGGTTTTGACTTTGGCCTACTAATCCTGCACGTTCCTTTGACTTCCACATGTGAAAGCATTACTTCGCATGTCTCGTAACCATTCTGGTGCTTCGGAGTCCGCAACGTCTCATTAAATACTCTAGGCGACAAGGCTTTCCAAACTTCCAAGTCCTCCAGATCTTAAAAAAAAAAAGTTTCTAAACCTTTTAAGAAGTTTAGGAAGCCACCCCCGTGCTTATTCTCGTAAGTTCTTTATCTTTTAGGTTCTTTTCTCATCGGCCAGTCTCCTCGACCTTCTACTCTATATTTCCTTTCCTTGAAAATTTCTTTCACTTCACCTTATCCTGCTTAGATGGGTAGATTTGTTCACCTTGTAGATTCTCCCACTGGTATGGAGGGATTCAGGACCAAGTACCACATTCCCCAGGGAGTAGCCATGCGGTATTGTGCTCTGGATCAGGTGCTTACCCATAGGAATAAAGGGGAGGTGGTCATTCCTATGATCGCCTTCATAGAAGGGGGATGACACTTCCCATGGGTAGAATAACCCGAGATTATTTAATCGCCCATAGGCTGTGCCCCCACCAGTGTGCACCCAACCTCTTTAGGATTCTAGGTAGTGTAAATGCTCTCAACGAGCTAAAGAGGCTAAACCTCACTTGGCACGATGTCGTTTGGATGTACGAGTGCCACTTGCTCGAAGATGCAGGGTATTATCTTAAGTCTAGATCCTCAGTTGTTAAGCTCATCTCGTGCCTCCCTAAATCCAATAAGGGTATGAAGGATGACTTCCTGATAGCCTCGGGGGCATGGCACGACGGTCTTCACTACCTAGTCCGAGAGGGAAAGCCAGGTGGGGTGCCTTAGGCTTAGGTTTCATCCCCTCATTTTATTTTAATTTTTTTTTTAACATGAGCATTAGTTTTGCGATTTCACTGCTATCTTCTTTCTTTTGGTATTCTGTTTACTTTTGATGGATGGCTTTGTTATCCTAATCGTGTTTTTGCTTCTCGGATGTTTTTGCAGACAAAAGACATGTAGCTCCCAATCGCAATCTTGTCAACTTCACGGGCTTTAACAAGGTGTTGAGGTCTGAAGTGTTCATGAGTGAAGATAGGTAATTGAGAGTTGTCCACCTTATCCTTGATTTCGAACCTTTGTCAGACAATTTCCAAGATGTGGGCCATGCGATAAGAGCAGGAGACCCTCGGCTGGCCCAAATTGACGTCTCTATGCTTAGGTTTCTAGCTCGAGAAGATCTCCTGCCAATTGAACTGCCCCTCCACCGATCCCCCCGTGAGGTAGCGGCTCAAAGGGAAGAAGCAGCCTCCTCATTTTTGTCCCTTGAGACTGAGATAGACCAATTCCGCCTCAAGGAAGAAGGAGAGGCGCGAGGAGAGCCTGTGGAAATCTTAGACTCAGAAAGCGCACTTGACCGGTCCTTCATTGTTCATTCCCCTAAACTTATAGTTGCTCGGGTGGACAGCAGCTCTGAGAAGGAAGAAGAGATGGCCCTGAACCCTAGGAAAGGCTTGAAGGAGCTCATCGCGAGGAGGAATAAGGGGTCTTCATCCAAGGAAGCCCCAAAGTCCCAACCCCTTCCTGCTCTTCCCCCTTCCCCTCCTCCTGCACTCAACCTGCTCCCCATGCCCAACCTAAAGAAAAAGAGGAGGGAGCCAAGGAAGGGGAGCTGGTCCCCACAGACGGTGCTAATTGTAAGGGTGAGTTTTGGTTCTTTAGTCCAACAAATGAATGGATTAAGGCCCAAAGAGCCCAACACAATAAATTTGTAGAGAGTGGGCTGAAAAGCTAGGTTTTAATGAAGTGACGACACCCTTAATGGGTCAAAGATGGTAAGAGAGTAAGGAAAAATAATGAATAAACAAATATGATGCACAGAAATTCTTCCTCGACAATGTCCAAGGAGAGTACCTCTTAAATATATTTCTCTAGGATTTGATTATAGTTCATTTTCTTAATACTACATTGTTTTCTCTACAGATTTCCCTCCCCATCTCCTTTGGAGGGTCTCTCGTATTATATAGCTCACTTCAAGCGATTTTATCCCTCTATTTGTTGATTACCCAGTCCACCACTTGAGTGCTTGAGTGCTTGTCCCATCAGATACCTTCCTAAACCTCTTGTGAGTTACAGCGGCCCAAGTAGCATTGTTCAGGGGTCTTCTCCCCATAAATGCAGCTAAGGGGTTTGGTGGGATGCATTGAATGTGAAGGCAACCACCATCCCTCCAATCATGTCAGGGCTACCCCCCTCTTCAAAACTTTTTCTCAACAACAGGACCTCCTCTGGCAATGCGCCACTGACATAGTCTTACTGTCCGAGTGTGTGGCCTCCTCGGCACGATAATGGGCTCCTCGGCCATGGACATGACACGTGGCGTAGGTACCTTACCTAAATTCTTGTGCCCCATAATTTTTATTCGAATGCTACAGTGGAATTTTTTAATGTCAATAAAAAATATTTTATTATTATTTTAGTTGCCACATAAGCTTTAAGAGTGCCAACAATACAGAGCATTTGCCACATAGGCATTTTCTGTTAATGAGTTAATGGTAGGAACCAAATTGGTTGCAAGTTAAAAATAATAGGGACCAAATTGATTGTAACACTAAAATATAATTACCAAAATGGTATTTTCACCATATATGTATTTAAAACTAAAGTTGAGAGAAAATTAAATTATATCTTAAAGTGGAGTCTAATTTTATGCCATTTGTCCCCTACAAAAATTGAGGAGTCCAATTTAATTTTCTTAATTTTTTATGCTGGATAAGTTATAATTAAGTGAGAAAATCATTGAATCAAAATTAATAAACCTTTAAAAATTACCATCATTGATTAACTTTTCTTCTTCTATTCTTATTATTACTATTATTATTATACAAATAGTATTGGTTAAAGAAACTAAAATTGAGAATGTCATGGATAACAATTTAAATGATTTTTTTTCATTTATGTCAAATAAATTTATATTTATTTATTAGTAGCTATTTATATATTCAAATTAACAATATATATATATATATATATAAACATGGTATAATTTTAATATACATTTATTTATGCATATTTGTAAATGAGTCACATGCATATGCATGGGGTTACAAGTTAGAATGTATAAAATCCAAGACGTTTGATTTTTTATTAACCTCATAATATTTTGCTATAAAAGTTTTTAATGCCACACAATTTTACATGTCAATATTCTAAATGGTATATTTAATTAATTGAATTTATATTCTAATATATATTTAAACACTTAACTTAAATCTTGCCAAATCATATTTTTCTTTTACAAAAAATCTAGTACCACAAAAAATAAACACCACTTTTACCACAATTCTCCATGTGGCTAATTGTGATTAGTGAATAAAAAGTTGTAAGTTTATATAAAAGTGATAGACAACCAGTTATAGTCTATCACGTATAAGATTTGTGGCAAAATTTGTGAGTTTGTTTGTGATACTAGAAGAACTCTTTCTGTTAATAATAAAACAAAAGTGTCACTAACGTGTTCCCTTAAGGCATACATTTGTAAACCATTTTAGAAAACCTTTTATGGAAAAATGAAAAAAAAAATACTAAATTTTTTGACAATATTTTCAATTCCCTATAAAATGTTTCCAAAAATGAATGATTAATGCGATGCAAAAATTTCGGTTCGGTTTCAGTTCAGTTCGGTTTCAGTTTTATTAAATAAAAATCCGAAAAGTTTGGTTTGGTTTTCGGTTGCAAATTTTAATAAACTGACCGAACCGAACCGAAATATATTATTATATTATTATTATTATTATTATTATAATTTATATTAAATATATAATATTTTGTAAATATTTCTGACTGACCCACCCTCTAAGAACTGAGATACGCTTTGGCTTTTCTAAAAAGAAAAAAAGAGATACACTGAAACTGAATCACTGCATTGATACACGTTTTGGGGCATTAGGCCTTTCACCTTTGGCAGCTTTGCGTCGGGCGGTGGGCTTCCTTCACTTCATATTAAAACAATTTGGTGATTCCCAATTCAATTTTCAATGATTCAAAATTTTAAAATTCAAACAAATGATCCGGCCTCTATCTTCTTTCGTCAAAAAAAAACAAATGATCCAGCCTAGGCCTCGCTTATCTTTTTAAACATAACATTTTAAAATCCATTAGATTAATCACCTATAATTAAACTAAGTAAATATCTAATTAAACTAATAAAACTAAAACTAATTAGAGTATAAAATCAAAAGTTGGAAACCCTATTCTACATACCCCACACTTTTCAGTTTTCACTCTCACACTTTCCACTCTCTCTCACGTTCAAACTTCAGACGGCCTCCACTCCACAGTCCCTACCTCTCACGCTGAATCACCCTTTGCTGCCACCTCCACACGCCACCCTCCCCACGCCGGCTTGATCATCGGCTTCTCATCTCACGGTGAGTCTCTGTTTTGAAAATCTCGATACCCTCTGACCCTCTCTCAGTCTCTCTGTTTTGTGTTTTAGGTTTAGAAAATAGTGAATCTCTATTTTGTAGAAACAACATAAGATCAAAATGTTTATTTTTTCAAGTTTTAATGTTTTATATGCAAATAAAGTTAGGGTTTTGAAAAAATCAATAACCCTCTCTCTGTTTTGTATTTTGGGTTTTGTTTAATATTGAATTTAAAGACTGCAATTTACATTTTGGCCTTAATTAAATCAGCAATCACAACAAGGTTAAACAAAATGGATTTGATTTTTAATCAATATAAAACTGTAAACAGATATTAGAATATAAAACCTGAAGGTATAAGACACATACCACGTGTGAAAAAGATTGATAGTGGATTTCATTGATTTCATGTTTGTGCCAGTCTGAAAAAATAGAAGCCCATAGCCAAGTCTAGTTATGCGTGTTTGAGAGACAAAGAGAAAGATGCTGATATCCATTGCCGAGCTATACAACATTAAGTGGCACTGTAGGGTTTTTAAAATACTGAATCAATAAAGTTAGGGTTTTTAAAATACTGAATCTCTGTTTTGTAGTAACAACATAAGATCAAGATGTTTATTTCTTCAAGTTTTATATGTAAATAAAGTTAGGGTTTTGAAAAAATCGATAACCCATGTGCTTGGCTGCTTGTGCTAGTTGGTTTCTTTATTAAAGTTAGCCGATTGCTTTTGAGTTCTAATATATAAAGTTAGCTGCTTTTTTATTTATTTATTGTTGATATATTTTTGTTTATTGTTGTTGACATACTGTGAATCTGTGACTTTGATGTTAAGTTCTTATTTTCTTATTGATCTTACAGATTTGAAAATCAATAACCCATGTGCTTAACTGTAATGTTGGTGTATTTGTTAATAGTTGACTGTGATGTTGGGGTATTTGTTTATTATTGCCTTAATGTTGACGTGTTTATTATTATCTTATTGACGTGTTTATTGTCGACTTGTTGCTGTATACTAGAGTCCTTCTCATTCCTTTTTCTTTTCTTTTTTTTGTTTCTTTCTTGTTGACTTGTTGTGTTATTGTATACTAGAGTGGAGTGAAGAGTCCTTTTCATTCTTTTTATTTTTTACTTTTTATAGTTGCTGACTTATTGTGTTTTATTTTATATTGTAGATGAATGAGACGAGAGAAATCACAGAGGGTCAACACAATGAAGCAGGTCAAGGGGCAACTAATGTGCATGAAGACAAAGGCAAACCCCCACTCCCACCAAATGAAGGTAATACTAGTAAAAAAAGATCTATTGTTTGGGGTCATTTCACTGTTATTGAAGGGGGGGGGGGGGGGGGAAACCTAGGGCAGCTTGTAACTATTGTGGCACAACCTATGCTTGTGACACTAAGTGTAATGGCACTACAAATATGAGAACTCACATACAATCACAATGTTTGAAATATCCTTATAAGGAAGACGAAAAAAACCAATCAAACCTAGCATTCAAACCTAAAAAAGAAGGAGAAAGTAGTGGTAAACCTATGCTTCGGTGTTTAATTTTGAGGAATGTAAGAAAGCATTGGTAGAGATGATTATTCTAGATGAGCTATCTTTTAGGTTTGTGGAGGGTTTTGGTTTTAGGAAGTTTATGTATGTTACCCAACCTAGGTTCAATCCAATCCCTTGCCGCACAACAATTACCAAAACTTGCTTTAGGGTGTTTTTAGATAAGAAACAAAAGTTGAAAGAAGCCCTAAGAGAGCAGCGAGTCTGCCTTACCACAGATACATGGACATCCGTTCAAAATTTGAACTACATGTGTCTCACTGCCCATTTTATAGATAGTGATTGGAAAATACACAAGAGGATTCTTAGTTTTTGTTTAGCGGAAAATCACAAGGGTGAAACACTTGGGAAGGCGGTTGAGATGTGTTTACTTGATTGGGGGTTAGACAAGATTCTAACTATTACAGTTGATAATGCTGCCTCTAATAGTGGGCTGATTTCTTTTATTCAAAAAAAGACTAAGCATAGAAAGGCATGTGAGGTGTAGTGCTCATATCTTGAACTTGATTGTTCGTGAAGGGTTAGTTGAAATGGATGAGACAATAGTGAAGGTGAGGAAATCTGTGCGATATGTGAGATCATCTCCACAAAGACAAAGCACATTTAAGTTATGTGCGGAGAAGGAGAAAGTTGATGTTAAAAATCAGTTGTGCTTAGATGTGCCCATTAGGTGGAACTACACCTATATTATGTTGGAGAAGGCCGAGAAGTATCAAAAGGCTTTTGAGAGATTGGAGGAAGATGATCCAAATTTTCTTATGACAATTAGAGATGAGGCAAAGGAAGAAGGAAATTATAGACATGAGGTTGCTTGGGGAATGGATGATGTGGATTGGGAAAAGATAGGATCTTTTTGAAATTTCTTAAAATTTTCTGTGATGCAACCTTGCGGTTTTCGGGTGCTAAATATGTCACTAGCAATTCTTTCTTTTTGGAGCTCATGTCAATTCATGACACAATTGAGTTGGAGCATGAAAAAGATAGTTATTTGTTGAGAAAAATGACTGATTACATGAAGAACAAATTTGAAAAGTATTGGGGGAACTTTGATAATATGAATCACTTGTTGTATGTAGGGTTAGTTCTTGATCCTCGATACAAGTTAAGGTATCTTGAGTACTGTTTTGGTACTTTGTATGAGAGGCAAAAGGCTATTGATATGGCAGGAAAAGTAAAGGCTGTTTTGGAGGATTTGTATAAATCTTATACTCAAAATCAAGTGGGGAGTAGTGCTGCTACACAAGCCTAAGGCCAATAACCAAGTGAATCAATGGAGGGAGATGATTTTAGTGTGGTTGATGCGAAGGCAATGAGGATGATGGGATTTAAGAAGCACTTGAAGGTTATTGATTCTTCAAATACCAAATCAGTGGTTGATAAATAATTGTTAGAGAGTTGTGAAGATGTCTTTGATGATAATTTTGATATTTTGGCTTGGTGGAAAGTTAATTCCCCACGATATCGTGTGCTTTCAAGAGTTGCACGACATGTTCTTGCAATTCTGGTATCCACTGTGGCCTCAGAATCTGCCTTTAGTACGGCTAGTCGTGTTCTTGATCCCTTCTGAAGTTCATTGTCTCCACTTATGGTGGAAGCCCTCATTTGTGGTCAAAAGTGGCTCCGTCCTTCATCGGCTCCAATCTGCCTTTGTGCTACCATGGATGATGTTAAGGAGTTTGAAAAGCTTAATGGGGGTATGACTATTATTTGTTATATTAAAAAAATGACTTTCTATTTCTTTATTTATTAAAAAAAATTATGCATGTCTATTATTATTAAAAAAAAAAAAACTGAATGTCTTGGATTCTTAGCATATTTATTGTTTTATTGTACATTCTGCATGTCTACTTCTTTCTTTATTAAAAAAAACCTAAATGTCTTGGATTCTTGGCATATTTATTATTTTATTGTACAAGTGACTTTTATGTTTTTTTTCATTTTTTTGTTTTTAAAACTCATGAGTGATGCTGCATTAACATCGGAACTAGGCATGTCCACACCAATACCTATTGAAGTTGATGGTTGAAGATTGTTTTGTGCTCTTTGGACGGGTGGTATTGATGATGATATGTACACTTTTTGATATGTACAGTTGTACACTTTTGATATGTACACTTTTTGCTATTAGACACTAATAGATAGTGGCCTACATATAGATATGGGCTTTTATTTTGAACTTTGACAGTGGCCTATACATAACACATAGACAATATATGATATTAGGCAATAGGCAATGATATATGGCCAATTTATTTTGAGTCTTTGGCCAAATATTAAATATGGACAGTGTATATGTTGACATTGACATTGACATATGGCCAATTTATTTTGAGTCTTTGGCTATAATGCTTATGTAGGTATTGACATATGGACAATATGTGGACATTGACATATTACTAATGAAGTAATGAAATATGCACTAGTTATTTTATTTTGACTTGTACAATTTATTTTTTAATCTTGTTTGTATTTGATGGGTGCTTGCAAAAAGTTACAGATTAGTTTAAGGCTTTGAGCACTAGAGCAATTTTTTGCTCTAGATTATTTCTGGATTTATGAATCTGTGTTGATAGTTTGTGCTTATGCAAATGTATTGTGGACAAGTTATATCATGTTGACAGGTTATTTTTGGATTTATGAATATATGATGTGTATTTTAATGAGTATAATAGAAGCTCTAAAGTATGTTATGAATTTATGATAGGTTGTGATTTATGAATCTGCTATATGTGTTGTATTTTTGGATTTATGTTGAGCAAAAGCAAGTTATGAAAAATGTAAAATGCAAAGCAGGTTGTGATTTTTTTTTTTATTGTAAAATACTTTATGAATGTGTAAAAAGGCCCAACAATGGCCAAAATAGGAAAGGCCCGAATCTAGGCCAAAAGGGCCAAAACAGAAAGCTAAAAAAGGCCCAAAGATGGCCATTGTCAAAATAGAGAAGGACTGAATCTAGGCCACAACTGGTTCCTAACAAAGGCCCAAAATAGGTTCCTAAAAAAGACTTAATTAGAGCATAAAAAGGCCATAAAACAAGAGGCTTGAATACTGCATTTTTTTTTTTTTTAAAAAGCCCAAACAAAAAATTTTTGGAAAAAAAACCAAGGGCCCAATTGGCCCAAACTTCAGGCCCAAAAACCGAAACTGACCGAAACTGAAACAAACCAAAACTGACGATTTTTCCACTATTTCGGTTAGTTTCAGTTCAAACTTTTAAAAACCAAAAATTTCGGTTTCGGTTTCGGTTGGTCGGATAAAAAAAACCGACTGAACCGAACCGATTACAGCCCTATTAACTGGACCCATAAAACAAATAGTTTCATATATAAATACAATCACAATAAATATTTATTAATAATTACCATAATTGTATATTTAAATAGTTTCATTTAAAAGCACAATCAAAATAAATACCTATTAATAACTACCATAATTGTATATTTAATTTTATAAAAAAAATAATATTAATTGTATATTTAATAGTTCCATTTTTTTTTTTTTTTTGAGAATTAAAAAAAATGGAACTACTAAATTTACAATTATGCAGTTATTAATAAATATCTATTAACATTAATAACTATCATAATTACCATAATTTTATATTTAATATTTTTATTTAAAAATACAATCAAAATAAATATTTATTGTGGGGCCAAGGAGTTAGGCAACCCCGGCCCATTGCATACCAAACCCAAGGCTCATGCTGAGGAGGAAGAAATGTCCAAGGACGAATCAAGGTAGCTCTAATTTCCAAGAAGCACTGCCGAGGACAATCCTGTCTTCGGACAGCCGAGATCATGGAAAGGAAGAGTAAGGCACCATCAGAGGTAGCCGTTCAAAGCGGCCCCAAAGAAAAGACAAGTACAACGGGCTAGTCATGGAAGCATGGTGGAGGAGCGATTCCAGGAGGAATTGTCACCTCTACATTAAATGCCCACAACTAACGTTCTGGCCGCATTAATGGAGAAGTAACTCCTGAACAGTGTTGCCATAGTTGCTGCAATCCACAGAAAAAATGGGAAGGTGACTGATGGGACAAGCACTCAAATGATAACCTGCATGACCAACAAATGGAGGGTCAAGATGAACCAAATGGGAGATATATAATGTAAGAAGTCCTCCAGAACGAAGGACTAGAGGTAGAAATATGGTAGCACTTGTATTATTTCTGTAACTAAGTACTGAAGAAGTAATAAGAACTTCCAGCCCCTAAGAGGAAGGCCGAGGAGTAACATTTTAGACTTTAGTCTATGTTCTTGTCGTTCAACCCATTCACTACTGTGTTTAGTTGTTACAATCCTTATTAGGGCTTAGTTCTTGAACCCATACTGTACAAATTTATTGTATCGGGCTAGCTGGGCTTGAGTCCACTTCATCCAAGGAAGAGTGCTCAAACTCGGTCCCTACATTTATTAATATAACTATACCATAATTATCAAATTCATTTTTGTATTTCATATGCACAAAACAATCAAAATAAATGTGTACGTGTTGATAACTATAACAATTTTTAAATTTCATATTTATATACAAAATTAAAAAAGAAAATAGATATTATATACATAAATATATTACTTGACGAAAAAAAATGTACAAGAAGGCATAACCCTAATATATTCTTTTCTAAAAACAATTTCTTGCATTTATTTACACAATGAATCAGTTTTACCAAATTTGGTTACTTTATTGCATTAAATTTAACCTTATCAAAATGTTTCTTGGATCTGTAGCTCATTGTAACTTTTGATCAAAATCATTTAGTTGTTTGTCAAAATTCTTGTAGCTCAACTGGCATTTCTAGGTGTTTCCATCAAAGATGTCTTGATTTCAAATTCATTTTTCCCATTGTATCAATCAAATTAATTATTAAGGTAAAAACCCTGGCAACAAGAAATCAACAACAAGAAGAACATGAGGAATTCACCAACATCCTCAATGGAAGGGCATAAGCATTAGTCACTCACAAAGTTTATGCATAAAAAAGTATTCACAAAAATAAAAATGAGAAGAAGAGAATTGGATTTTGATTCTGTGGATTGATATATTTTCTGTATTTTAATTGATAATTCAACGATACAATAAGATAGGGGGAATTCAAACTCTAAAGATGTCTTTGTTAGAAATACCAGAAGATGTCAACTACATGAAGCACAAGGTTCTTGTCAACCAGTAATTTCCTTAATTCCATTATTACTCTAAAAATACCATCATTCATCTCCAACCCACTTAGCCCTCAACTCATAATTAATGTTGTCAAAACTTTGAAAGATACCATCAATTGTAATCCACCAAAAAGTTATTGCATGGCCTGCATCACTGCTGGGATCGAAGGCATGCCAGTTTGCAGTATAATGGCCAAAAATCGCAGTGCTGTAAATTATTTCGTTTCTTGTAACATTCCACTTGTAAAGATCATTGTATTTGAGCAAAATCACGGGCTTACCAGTAATTTGAACCTTGACCGGTGCGGCGCTTTCAGATAAGACATTGTGAATTTGAATCTCAGGTAACTTAATGTTAGTCTCAGCAACTGTTATGATACTAACCAAGCAAAAGCTCAATGCAAAGATGTGGGAGATGGCAAAGAGGCTTAGATTAGTCATTTTCACAAGCAAATTGTGTTGAGATATTTGGGTATCCTCGGCTCCTTGCTCTTATATTTATAAGTCAAGAAACAAATGTACAAAGACGTGTTACCGGACAATAACCTAGAAAAATGTATATAAGGTTATAAAATGTATTTATGGTAACCTCGGATTTTTTTTTTTTTTTTCTTAGAGAGTTTCAACATATGGCGTCCACTCCTAATGATGACTCTTTATCATCAGATCAAGACACTAATCGATTTTTAGTATAGGTGGGGATTGAACCCCAAATCTTAGTAACCTCAGTATTAGAGAACAAAATCTTAGCTATATTACCAATAAAGTGGCTGTAAACGCTTCCGTCTTGGCTATATCTTAAAATGATCAAATAACAAGGAAAAAATTTTAAATTCTTTTAGAAACCCTAATAAAAAATCATCCATGAATATTTAAACTTGATTCAAAAACTTATTTTTGAGGCCATGTAGAGAGACAGCTTTTGTAATCATTAAAAACCTTACATTTCTTTAACAACTTAATACACTATAAACTGGCACAATTGAACTTATCGTCAAATTAACAAAATTTTAAATAAACAAAAAAAAAAAATTGTGTATCCAATTCTTATAATGGGTTGCTTATTAGATGAAACTATTTACTACACTATAAAAATTGAGGAGTCCAATTTAATTTCCTTAATTTTTTGTGCTAAATAATTTATTAAGAGAGAGAACCATAGAATTAAAATTAATAAATATAAAAAAAAAATCACCATCATTGATTCACTTTTCTTTATTATTATTATTATTATTATTATTACTATTATTATAGTGGTTGGAGGAACTAAAAATTGAGAATGTCATAGATAACAATTTAAATGATATTTTTTCCATTTATTTCAAATAACTTATATTATTTTATTAGTAGCTATTTATATTTTCAAATAAAAAAATTATATATTTATTATACATAAACTTGGTATAATTTTAATACACATTTAGTTATGCTTATTTGTAAATGAATCATATGCATATATATAGGGTTACAAGTTAATATGTATAAAATCCAAGACCTTTGATTTTTTATTAACCTCATAATATTTTGCCATAAAAGTTTTTGATGTCATACAATTTTACATGTCAATATTCTAAATGGTATATTTAAGTAATTGAATTTAAATTCTAACGTACATTTAAACACTTAATTTAAATCTTGCCACATCATATTTTATTTTACAAAAAATCTAGTACCACAAAATATATATACAACTTTTATTACAATTCTTCATATGGCTAATTGTAATTAGTGAATAAAAAATTATGAGTCAATGTGAAAGTAATGGGCAGCTAATCACAGTTTGTCACGTATGAGATTTGTGGCATTTGTGAGTTTTTTTGTGATACTAGAAGAACCCTTTCTGTTAGTAATAAAATAAGGGTTATGCTAATGAGTGCCCTTAGGGCAATGGTTGACAATCTATTTTAGGAAAGTTTTGACACTACTTTTATGGGAAATGAAAAAATCTGTCAAAACATTAATTGTTTTTTTTTTTCCTTTTTTTTTCCCACCAAAGCTTTCTTTAAATTGATTATTAACCATTGTCCTAAGGGCATTCGTTAGCATTTCCCATAAAATAAATAGTTTCATATATAAATACAATCACAATAAATATCTATTAATAATTACCATAATTGTATATTTAAATAATTCAATTTAAAAACACAATCAAAATAATTACCTATTAATAACTACTTGAAATGTATATTTAATAGTTCCATTTAAAAAAACAAGTAAAATAAATATCTATTAATAATTATCATAATTACCATAGTTTTATATTTAATATTTTCATTTAAAGATACAATCAAAATAAATACTTATTAATAACTACCATAATTATCAAATATCTATTAATAACTATCATAATTACCACAATTTTATATTTAATATTTTTATTTAAGAATACAATCAAAATAAATACTTATTAATAACTACCATAATTATCAAATACATTTTTAATATTTCATATGCACAAAAACAGTCAAAATAAATGTGTGTTGATAATCACAAGTTTAAAAGCATTAATGCTTAGTGGTATTTTTTTTTTTTTTTTTAGAAAAAAAAAAAGGGGGGACTCACATGTGGCAGTCATTGTCCCACGCCCCTTGGTACATTTGGGTAAGCCCATGGGTACCACCAACTTGAACTAGAGCTCGGAGACCCCGAACTCACACACACCCTAAGCTCTATTGGTTTCTGGGACTTACCAGAAATTGCAATTACAGTCCTCATTTAAGAATACAATCAAAATAAATACTTATTAATAACTACCATAATTATCAAATACATTTTTAATATTTCATATGCACAAAAACAGTCAAAATAAATGTGTGTTGATAATCACAAGTTTAAAAGCATTAATGCTTAGTGGTTTTTTTTTTTTTTTAGAAAAAAAAAAGGGGACTCACATGTGGCAGTCATTGTCCCACGCCCTTTGGTACATTTGGATAAGCTCATGGGTACCACCAACTTGAACTGGAGCTCAGAGACCCCGAACTCACACACACCCTAAGCTCTATTGGTTTTTAGGACTTACCAGAAATTGCAATTACAGTCCTCATGAGAACTTGAACCTAGGATGTGGTGAAGCCTCAGCAGTCACCTACCAATTGTACCACACTTGCTGGTGGTTGCTTAGTGGTAACGTTTGATCTTTCCCAAGGAATAATCTGTGTTTGAATTATCTAATCCCAAACTTGTTGCAAGGGTAAAATAAAAAGGAAAAAAAAAAAAAAAAAAAACCATAGAGACACACGGTCCACAACATTTAGTTTTTTTTTTTTTTTTTTTTTGTTGGGATAATGATGTTTTCAGTGAGTTTTGGATTTTGTAAACTTAATAATTTATGTATTAATTTAAATTTTATGTTTGAATATTTTGTTATTTGTTCTATTATTTGCATTGAAAGAAGACAAGGACAATGCAATCATTTTTTTTTTTTTTTTGCATGTATAGAAATATGGGTCAACCTATAGCCCAATTAACTTGGACATGTAACCTAGTCAACCTGACCATATCGCAACCCACGTACTTTTACTCAATCCCAAATACAATTATAAGGCATGACCTAATCTGACCCTACTCAACTCGTTTGCCAATTATTGAGCACGGCATATAGGAAAAGCATGTTGTACTGTTTGTAATATTTACATCAAACAACATGTGGCACGCATGACGTATAAGACTGATCAACTTTTATTGTTGAAACAAAAAATTAGAGCAAATGATTAAACTAAAATACGTAATAAAATCCCTTCTAAATTTCTAAATACTTCTGTTTACTAATAATTTTTCTAAACTTTTATCAACCCTATAAATAAATTCCACTAAGAAGTTATGTTTTTTTTTTTGGCTGAATAAAAAAGGAGGTTTCCGATGTGGGCTCATCGACCCCACGTCACGTGATGACAATGAGTAATTCCGCCTCATTTCTAATTAATACTAGCAATTTTTTTTCTCTCCTTATTTATTGTGTTATTGTTTTTCACTTGATTAAAGGGCACACGCTATTTTCAACAACCTAGAAACTATACTAACCTACTAAAGAGCATGAGCATCCCACCATGGCCAAACCTCCCATTTCATCGACAAGCAAGTGAAAGCTACAAACAGAAATTTCTAAATTTTCATCGCAATCTAAAACTTTTTTGTTTCCTCGTGTTTAATACTTATCTTTTCAATAGAAAGATGGATTGTAGATTTCTAATGTATTGGAAAAATCTGGGCATCAAAACCATGTGAAAGATTTATGCAATACTAGAGCCACCAAATCCACAAAAGACTACACGTGACAAATACGAAAGATTAACAATTTAACATTTACCCAAAAGAAAATTTTTTTTAAAAAAAAAAGACAAATCTAAAAGATGAGCCTAGTAGAGCAGACAGAGCAATAGTTTTCTAAGAAAATTTAGAGCTTCCTTTCGATAAAAACACAGCAAAAGAAAATTTTAAGGAAAGACTAAAAAAAAAAATAAAAAAATAAAAAAAAAACGTCTTTTGTTTAGTTTTCTAAATTGACATTTAGACCAGATCTTCCTCACTCCATTGCCAACTGACAGAGGACTTATAACCAGTAAAAAAGTTGACATTTTTGGCCTTAGTTGGTTTTGGACTAATATCTAAAACTATATTATAATTTTGAATTAATTTAACAATCTAATAAATTTATCATGTAGCTCCAATAAGTTGTGTGGGTCAATGCATGAGAAGGAGGTGAGTTCAGAGAGGTCTAGACAGATATGAGAGAGAGAGAGAGAGAGAGAGAGAGAGAGAGAGAATAGTAGAAGAAGAAGAATACTGGTTGGGTGGAGAGAATTTAATGACTCATTGGAAAAGTAGATTTTTTTTTTTTTTTTTTTTTTTTGGAGGAAGTTGAAAAGTAGGTTGTTGAAAATGACAAGTACCCTTTAATCAAGTGAAAAATAATAAATAAAGAGAAAATGCATTTTTTAACCGTTAGATTTTTTAGAAATCTACGGTATAAAAAATGTGTAATTTTATAAGAGTTACAACAGGTGTAACTTGAACTCATCTCATATATATATATATATATATATATATATGATACATATTATGAACAAATAAACAAGCAATTCTCATATTTATTAATTTCAAATGATTGATAAATAAGCAACCAATATAAGAATCGGAAACACAACTTTTTTTTTTGTTTAATTAAAATTTTGTTAATTTGATGATAAGCGCATCTGTGCAAGTTTATATTGTGTAAGCTGTTAAAGAAATGCAAGGTTTTTTATGATTACAAAAGTTTTGTCTCTCTGCATGGCTTCAAAAATAAGTTGTTGAATCAAGTTTAAATATTCATGGATGATTTTTTATTAGGGTTTCTAAAAAGAAACTAAATTTTTTTTCTTGTTATTTGATCATTTTAGGATATATCCATAAAGATGGAAGCGTTTTCAGCCACTTTATTGGTAATATAGCTAAGATTTTGTTCTCTAATACTGAGCTTACCATAAATACATTTTTCTAGGTTATTGTCCCGTAACATTTGATACTTGACTCATAAATATAGGAGAAAGGATCCAAGGGTACCCAAATATCTCAACACCAACTGCTTGTGAAAATGACTAATCTAAGCCTCTTTGCCATCTCTCACATCTTTGCATTGAACTTTTGCTTGGTTAGTATCATAACACTTGCTGAAACTGACATTAAGTTGCCTGAGATTCAAATTCAAAACGTCTTATCTGAAAGCGCCGCACCAGTCAAGGTTCAAATTACTGGTAAGCCTGTGATTTTGCTCAAATATTACAATATGATCTTTACAAGTGGAATGTTACAAGAAACGAAATAATTTACAGCACTGTAATATTTGGCCATTATACTGCAAACTGGCATGCCTTCGATCCCAGCAGTGATGCAGGCCATGCAATAAGTTTTTGGTGGATTACAACATCTGGTTTCTTTCACAGCTTTGACAACATTAAGTATGAGTTGAGGGCTAAATGGGTTGGAGATGAATGATGGTAATGATTGGCATGTTAGATTAGTGCAGCACAATGTTTTTAGAACAATAATGGAATTAAGGAAACTATTGGTTGACAAGAACCTTGTACCTCATGTAGTTGACATCTTCTAGTATTTCTAACAAAGACATCTTTAGAGTTTGAACCCCCCTATTGTGTAGTACTATTGAATTATCAATTAAAATACAGAAAATATATCAATCTATAAAACCAAAATCCAAAATCCGATTCTCTTCTTCTCATTTTTACTTTCATGTTCTATAGGGTTAACCATTTTATTTATTTGAATTTAAATTGATATGGTCTGACATGCATATATATATATATATATATATAGGGAAATGCTTCCGGATGCCCTTAGAGCGAGAAATTATTATTTACACCGGGAGAACTGCTGATATGGTCCTCCCTGACCCATGAGATGATGTCATTTATGCAAATCTATGTGTGAGCTTCCTAATTAGCATAAAAATAAAAATTAAAAATTACTAGATGATGTCACATTTGCATAAATAACATCATTTTATTGGTTGAGAGGTTAAGGAGGACCACGTCAACCGTTCTCCTAGTGGACCTAATAATTTCTCCCTTAAGGCAATGGTAAACAACCATTTAAAAAAAGTTTTTATGAGAAAATAAAAGAAAAGCAATTAATATTTTGATAACTTTTTTCATTTCTCATAAAAGTGGTGTCAAAACTTTCCTAAAATAGATTTTTAACTATTGCCCTAAGAGCATTGGTTTAGGAGCTACATTTAGAAACATTTTATTGGGAGAATAATAAAACTATAAATGTTCTTAACATTTTTTTATATTTCTCATGAAAATGGTGTCAAAATTTTCATATTATAGTTTATTAACAATTGTCCTAAAGGCATCCGTTAATATGACCCATATATATATATATATATATATATACATACATATATATAATCAAAGCTGAAAGAAGAGCCAATTAGATTTCAAATTGGAGTCTAATTTTATGATATGTGTCTCATTCAATTTTCGTAATTTTGGTGAAACTATTTACTACACTACAAAAATAGAGAAGCCCAATTAAATTTTCTTAATTTTTTGTGCTAAAGAAGTTATTAAGAGAGAGAACCATAGAATCTAAATTAATAAATATCAAAAAAATCACCATCATTGATTCATTTTTCTTATATTATTATTATAGTGGTTGGAGAAACTAAAATTGAGAATGTCATAGATAACAATTTAAATGATATTTTCCCATTTATTTCTAAAAACTTATATTTATTTTATTAGTAGTTGTTTATATTTTCAAATAAACAAACAT
This sequence comes from Quercus glauca, assembly GCA_023736055.1. Classification (NCBI taxonomy): domain Eukaryota; kingdom Viridiplantae; phylum Streptophyta; class Magnoliopsida; order Fagales; family Fagaceae; genus Quercus; species Quercus glauca. The sequence goes on from CM043318.1 coordinate 72,533,596, forward strand.
TATATATATTACATGTAAACTTGGTAAAATTTTAATATGCATTTAGTTATGCTTATTTGTAAATGTATCTCATGTACATGCATGGAGTTACAAGCTAGTATGCATAAAATTGGAAATGTTTGACTTTTGATCAACCTCATAAAATTTTGCCACATAATTTTTTTGATACCACACAATTTCTTATGTCAATATTCTAAATGGTACTTAATTAATCAAATTTAAATTATAATCTATATTTAAACACTTAATTTGAATCTTGCCTCTTTCTCAAAAAAATAATAATAAATAATCTTGCCTTATCATATTTTCTTTAAACGATAAAATAAATAGTTTCATATATAAATACAATCACAATATATATATATATATATATATATTAATAATTAGATAATTACATATTTATTAGTTCCATTTAAAAAAAAAACATCAAAATAAATACCTATTAATAACTACCATAATTATTAAATATTTAATACTTCCATTTAAAAACACAATCAAAATAAATACCTATTGAAAACTATCATAATTATCAAATACATTTTTAATATTTCGTACACAAATAGAATCAAAATAAATGTGTGTTGATAACTATCATGATTTTTCAATTTCATATTTATATAGGAAATAAAAGAGAAAATATATATCATCACTTGCCGGGAAAAAAGTACAACTAAGGCATTATAACAGTAATATATTCTTTCTAAAAAATAAAATTTCCCTGTTTTCTTCTCACAATGAATCAGATTTACTGAATTTGGTTCCCTTATTGCATTAAATTTTACCTTTTTGAAACATTTCTTGGATATGTAGCTCACTGTAACTTTTAATCAAAATCATTTGATTGTTTGTCAAGAATTTTGTAGCTCAACTGACACATACAAATGTTTCCAACAGAGACTTTCTATGTTCAAATTCACCTAACCATTGTAACAATCAAATTATTAAAGTAAAAAAAAAAAAAATTAAAAAAACCTAGCAACAAGAAACCACTAATAACAAGAATATGAGGAATTTACCAACATCCTCAATGGAATGGCGTAAGCATTAGTCACTCACAAAGTTTATAAATAAAATAATAATCACAAATTTAAAAGCATTAATGCTTAGTGGTAATGTTTGATCTTTAACCTGTGTTTGAATGGTCCATAACATTTTTTTTTTCGTTCTTTTAGGGAGATGGTATAATCTGTGAATTTCGGATTGTGTAAACTTAACAATTTATATATTATTTAACTTTTATGTTTAACTACTTTGTTATTGTTCTATTATTTGTATTGAAAGGAAGACAAGGACAATATAATCATTTTTTTCTTTGCATATAAAAAATATGGGTCAACCTATAACTTAATTAACCTGACACATAACCCGGTCGACTTGATTGGATCGCAACCCCCTTTTTATTCAAGCCCAAATAAGACATGACTTGTTCCGACCAAACCCAACTTATTTGCCAAGTCTAGACTCTAGAGCACATCATATAGGAAAAGCATGACGTACAACATGTAATATTTACATTTAACCACATAGTGCACACATGACATATAAGACTCAACTTTTATTGTTGAAACAAAAAATTAGAGCAAATGATTAACTAAAATACTAATAAAATTCCTTTTAAATTTCTAAAGACTTTTATTAATCATAATTTTCCTAAACTTTTATGATCCCTATAAAAAATAAAAATAAAAAATCCACTAAGAAGCAATGTTAATAATTTTAATGGAATAATGGTGAGCTAGATGGAGAAAGCACGCCATACCATGTGTAACACATAAATTGAGCAATTTGGTGCAACCGCATTGTGTAGAACACAATGATAATAGCTTAATTTTGCATATTTATATCATTATTAGAAAGCATTATCATACTTATTTTGAGTTAATTTATGCATTTTATAGTTGGTTTTGGAATAATGCTGAATAATCAATTTTGTGCTTAATTGAATTTTAATGCTTGAATTTGTCTTTTGTAAGATAATGAAATTAAATAAGTGAATTTATGCAAAGAAGAAAACTAATGGACTTTACTTTTACAAGGGCCATGATGAAGTCAAAGAAAGCCAACCCAATTAAATTTGAGTCCAATTGGAGTAAGGAATCAAAGGAAATTTGCACCAAATCCCAGTCCAATTCGGATTAGGATTGCAGCCTGCGCACCAGTTAGTATTAATTTGGAGCATAACTTTCGGCTCAGAAATCCAATCGAGATGATTCAAGTTGTGCTGAAAAGCTAACTTAAAGGGCTACAACTTTGTAGTTTACCAAAAGTCCAAATTCTGAAGTTAAATAGGCCTAAGTGTCAGTTAAGTGAAACCTAAAAACCTAGGATTTCCTCCAAATGAGAATTCAACTTGTAATAGGATTCCTTGACCTATTTAAAGGTTCTTTAGGGCAAAATTCAGGGGAGAGCTGCCTTAGAACATAATTTAGGTTTTCTTAAAGTTTTTTTTAAAGTTTTTAGAGTTTTATTTGTGATATGACTTACTAGAAGCCTTACTAAGGCAAGGGATGAAACTCAACTATTTATTGGTATGTTTTTAACAATTATTTAAGGGTTTTAATGCTTATGTTTTTATGTTTTTGATTGATTTACTCATCCAGAAAAGTATTTAGTTTTGTATAATTTTTTGATTTATCGTAGACTCTGGGCACGTTAAATGCTTAGTATTCCTTGCGAACTAATTCACTAATTTTGTTTTGCCTAAAATCAATCAATTTCATGAAACTGCCTTATACAATTAATTCTTTAGCTTTTGTTGTTAAATCATCCGACTAAGATCATCCTTCGTATGAATTTTAGTAGAGTTATAAAATAAATATTGTTAAGACTACCAATAAATGTGTTGTGTGTGGATTCCTGAACCTTAGCGCCTTAATATATTGTTAATTTCTCTCAATTTAAATTAACTTTACTAAACCATCAAAAATCTCTTCAATTAAATTTTATTATTTAGTTTTATAATCTTGTGGTTTGCTAATCAATTCCCTTTTTCCTGTGGATTCGACCTCGTACTTACCGAGTTATTACTTCGCGACAATCCTGCACTTGTGAGTATTATTTAAGTCACAGCACACAACACGCAATGCACTGCTTAATAAAAACTCATGTGTAAACTAAAGCATTTTTTAATAATTTAATTAAAATTAAATAATAAAATAGAGAGTCAAAATAAATTAACAAAAATTACTTTAAATTACCTTACGAATTCATATCATGTCTGACCATTTATTTCTCTATCTATAATATATTATAAAAATTAGATCCTTAAACTGAAGGATGCATGTTGATGTGATAACTGTTCTTTTCTCACAACTTTTTTTTTTTTTTTTTTTGAGGAACCATTTCTCAAAACATAATACAATAACATGTAGCAATTTCTCACATTTAGTTAGTATCATATGGACAAACAATGCCATGTGTCATATAATTATTTGTACAAGTCAATATATGTTTGCCATGTGTCAATAATAAATATAAATAAAAAATACACTCTTAAATGTTCACAATTAATTCCACCAATATAGGAAAGCCAAGTTAGCCAAGTATATAAGTACATACTCCTGCATTAAAAAAGCTAACTAAACGAATATATATCTAATTTAGAATTTTCTTCTATGTTCAATCATAATTTAAGAAAACCTAACAAAAAAGAAAAAGAAAAAAAGAGAAGCACAAAGAATACTAAGGAAAATTCTTAGATACTCCCAGAGTATATAGAAATTATGCTCTCTCCTCTCACATTCGTGGTGGACCCTACCATGAATTTAATGAGCGGACCCCACTATGAATATGAGAGGAGGGAGTATCATTCTACATGCTCCGGGAGAACTTAAGAATTACTCAAACAATAAAACATTAGTCTACCTAAAAAAGTTCGAATTTAATAAGAACACAAAATAATACTTATTACCTATCTAAAAAAATCAATCACCGCTGTCGATACTGTACTTTGTCTAGCCCTAATTCACGCATCAAAACAAATACCAAAAATCCAAAAAAAATTGAAAAAATGTACAAAATTATAAATTTCAAGACTAAAAAGGGTAAAAATAAATACAATACAGTTGGACGGTGGATCAAAAATTCACAACATTTGAAAAAACCATTTTACAAAAATTAGGACCAAAACCCTAGTCGGGTATGGTAAAAAAGTTGACATTTTGATCCCTAATCGTGTTGAATTTTGGACCGTCTCATAGGGCATATTTTCCCCCTTCAAAACAATATTTTAAAGGCTAAAATCAGAGTTAAAATGGATGAGATATCACCAAAATACCGAAAACCCTAATAAAAACCTTCACTTTTTTCTGGAAAGACTAACAGTTTTTTACAGGACTTCACGCAATAAACTGTACCAATTGGGCAAGAACTGGAATGAGCGGGCTAGACCATATTGAAAAACAAGGTCTTAGCTAATTTTCATCAAAAGGACTTGACAATATTTGCTTCAGATTGGAAGATATGAATTTTTCAAGGAAAAACATCACAGAATTTTTTGGCACTACATCACATTCCTTCTGAGCATGATATCTCGAAGACCATAGTTCCAAATAGAGCAAGGTCAGGACCATCGGAAACTAGACATAAAGAGCTATCCGTGCATATAAAATTTGAAGAAAACAGAAATCGAAAAGGCCTCCAAACAGCCACAAAAAAAATCGGGCCAGAAATCGAAAAAAGATGAAAAAGGGCTGATGAGGTGGCAAAAATGGGAGACTAGCATTAGTGTATCAGGATACACTAATGCTACCCACCCCTTTGCCATGGGCAGCTAGCACTAGTGTATCCTAATACACTAATGCTAGACTCCCATTTTCTTACCACTCCTATAACCCCCCCCCCCCCCCCCCCCACCCACAATTTTTGTGAAAAATAAGAAGAAAAATATGAAAAAAAAAATAGAGAAATAGAGAGAAAATGTGAGGAATAGTCAGAAAAAGTAAGGAAATTCTGGAAAAATAGCCTTAGAAAATTCAAACAAAAATTCTCTCTCTCTCTCTCTTTCTCTCTCTCTCTCTCTTTAGGAAACCCTACACAAAAAGCCCCATCTTTTTTTTCTTTTTTTTTTTTTTTTTGTGTAATCTTTGTGGGTAAGGCTATAAGGATGGGTTAGTTCTTTAATAGCTACACCCATCCCATCCCTTTTTATCTTGCAAACATCATTTTCGTATATATAAAATTTGTTCTTTTATCTTGCTTGTTGTTCATAGTTGCATTATTTTTACTATGCTCTTGTACATATTGTGTAAATATATGTATCTCTTTATTTCAATGTTCATATTATTGTTGTTGGTTTACATTTTTTTTTTTTTTTTTTTTTTTGGTATCCCTAGATGGGTATTGGACCATCTCCTAGGCTATGTATGGGAAGTACCCTTAGGAGGAAGAAATCTCATCCCACCCAAGCATCTAGGAATTTTACTATTAATGTGTTTATTTTGTGTTATCCCATTTACTTTTAAGCAATCTCAATCCCCTTTTATTTTATGTCATCTCATTTACTTTCGAGCAATCTCCGGCCCCTTTTATTTTATGTCATCCCTTTAATTTCTTGCACATTCCTTCTCTCCCTTTACTTTATTGCTTACACACACACACACACAATATCTAGACACCTAAAAAAAGATTTTCTATCATCCCTCTTAAATGGTTTTTAAACCTCAAATAAAGCACAATATGAGTATGTCTCCTAAAAATGGTTGATGGCTTAGAACTTTCATTTCCTTATGATGAGGACCCATAAGGCTTGAAAGAAATTAAAATCTATTTAAGAGGGACTTAAAAAAAAAAGAGGCTTTTTAATCAACCTTTACAATATTTCAGCCCTTTATTTTTATGCTCTTTACTTTTTTGTCATTTAAATTTCAGCTCTTTACATTCTTGCAATTTAAATTTCTGCACTTTACATTCTTGCCATTTAAATTTCTGCACTTTATTTCCTTGCAATTTATTTTCTGCACTTTTTTATTGTTGTTTCTTTACATTTCCCATTACTAAAGTTTCCATAAAATAAATATGCTTGGGTAAAACATTTCCTCTACAAACTGTTCTAAGAAAATGCTTTTTCTAAAATCTTTTCCCGCCTTTTTTCTAAAATGAAAAAGAGTCTTTTTAAAAGAAATGTTTCTCCTTTTTCTTCTTAAAAGTTTTCAAAACAAAAATCTTTTTCCTTCTAAAGAGTTTTCAAAAAAAAAAAAAAAAAACTGTTTTCAAATTTTTTTTTTTTTTAAAAAAGAGGGAACCCGAAACTTTTTCAAAAAAAAATTAATAAGTGTTCTCAAAAATGCTTTTCCAAAATTTTTTTCAAAAGTGCTTTTCCAAAATATTGTCAAAAATGTTTTCAAAAAGAACGATTCTTCAAAGATACATGTTTTCAAAAAACACTTTTACCAGGTTAAAGAAAATGGTTTTCAAATAGTTGTTAAAAAAAGAGGGGGGGGGGGGGGTTTCTTTGCTTTCCTAAAGAGAGCCGAATTTTTACAAATAAAGATTTTTTTTTTCCCAAAATAAATGTGTTTTACCACGTTGGAGTTCTAAAAAAATAATAAGATAAAAAAATGTTATTTTTTTCTCAAAATAACCCAATAAAATCTTTTCAAAAAATGTTCATTTTCAAAACTAGTCGCTAACCCGTGCGATGCACGGGATAGTTAAATAAAAGGACAATTAACCAATATCACGTTAAGGTAAAAGAATTAATGAGAGACTGATTTGCCCACCAAGAATTTAAAGAAAAAAAAGATTGATATAATAAAATCTAAGAAATTTAGAAATAGAAAATTGGGATAATAATATGCATATTATAGACATTTTGCTAGTTAGCATTTAAAAAAAAAAAAAAAGATCTGACATAATTAAATAAAATACAATGGGAAGAAATATTTAACTTCTATACTTTTCTATAGTTTAGAAGTGTTGTCTAATGTAGAATGTTATTGGGTTGTAAGAAAGATTTTTATAAAATGTTAATACCATATATATGTATTTATATTGTCAACATCTCACCGCAGGTGTATAGTTACTGAAACCTACAAAGTAATTTACAATTCTTAAATTAATAAAGCAAAATTCCCAAAAGTTATATATATACATACTCAAAATTGATATAAACTACAAAAATATATACAAATCTTACTTAGTTGCAGTAATAACAATATAAACAATTCAAAACATGGAACATTATCAAATTTATAACACCTAATTCCATTATCTTTTACGTTGAATCCAAACAAATAATTAATCGACCAAAAATCAAAGCTTTAATTAAGAAAACAAAAAAATCACATGAATCCAAATAAAAATTCTCAATAAAGCAAAAACATATAAGGTAAAGAATTAAGATCAACCTACTAAGATACAAATACCAAAAACTCCAAAACTTAAAACTTCCAAATTTTATAGAATCCCCAAATTCTACATCAAAGCCAAACAAAACCCTTCAAATTCAAAAAATTCATATATAATATACCAAATAAAAATTTACCACTCCTTGGGCTGGAAGATATAGGTTGCAGCTTTGATTTAAGCATCTGCCATATACAATATAAAATAATTATTAGAAATTTCAACCCAAAAACCAAACCCACAAAAACACTATCAAAATATAGAGATTAATCCAAATACTTAAAAGAAAATCAATTCTAAACATAACAAAAGAATAAGATAGAATGAAAATTTCAGGCACATATGAAAGCAAATAAAAAAGAAAAACCTTACGTTTTTTTTTTTTTTTTCTTCAACATGAGTCTCTCTTCTTCTTATTTTTTTAATCTTAAAGTGAAGTTAAGTTTAGGATTTTGAGATGGTAATTGCTAGGGTTTTAAGGAGAGAAGAGAGAATCCTACCAGGAGTCTCTCTCTTTTTTTTTTAATCCTAAAGTTTTTTTTTTTTTTCTTTTTGGGTGAGTCCTTTTTTTTTTTTTTTTTTTTTTTTTTTTTTTAATTCTAACGTGTTATGTGAGTCTTATATTTTATATATATATATATATATATATAATAATAGTGATGTGATAATCTCTAGAGAGGCCAACAAAATATATCTAATAGAGTTTTACTTAAACTAAACTATTGTAACACTGAAAAGAGAAATAATAAATATATAAGATATAAAACCTAGAATAAAAAGAATCTAAAATAAAAAGAAAAAGAAAATAGTGATGATGTGAAAAATTGTGAGAGTTTTAAAGGCTTCGGTTTTATATATATATATATATATATAATAAAGTTAACTTTGTAACTTTTTTATTTCAAACCTTTTTCTTAGAATAGTTGTAAGGATTTGTGTTCAAGACTCATTCCTTTGAGCCTTTAAACCCCCTTTAAGCTAACATTTTTCCTACCATTTCTTGGCATTAATTAGCTTTCTTTGTCATCTTTTTTGCATGATAAAAAAAAAAAAAACAAAAAAAGTTATGGATGACAACAAGGTGCTACTCTTCCAACTCTTTCTTTTTATTATTAATTTTTTTTACGTTGTAATTTATTTATGTATAGTATTTAGTATTCACATGCTAGCTATATAGTAAATAATTACTCACATGCTATTGTATAATATACTTTTATGTTTTTTCACATGTTACTTACGTATATACTTCACATATATTGTTTGCAAAAACCTTTTCAAAAAAATCAAAATACCAAGTATTCTATTTCTTCACAAAAAATTAATATTTGAAATAAATTAAAATGAAGTACTATTTTCGGATAAGCGTTGTGGAATACCTAACACCTTCCCCACACATAACCAAAATTCCGAGTTCAAGATCTTTGGTTCAAAGACATTTGGTTTGTCTTAATTAATAAACCCTTTAAATTTTTGTTTATTGGATTAGGTAACTTAAAACTAATTAGACTCATAGGTGACTAATCACACCTAATACAAAACTAATGATTAGTGGTGACTCCTAAAATAAAAATAAGAAAAAAGGACTCTCACACACACCCCACCATAAAGACACAAGCACACAAAAGTCACGTCGCAAGACCCTATGTGCGACTACGCACGAAAATTTCAATTTTTGGGTACGTCCACAACCACTACTACCAAATGATTTTTTTTTTAGAAGAAAGACAATTTATATTATTAAGTAAGGCTTTTTAAACCAACTTGAAGAACAGATTCTAGATTTGGTAGAATATCTTTCATCAAAACTAACAAATGGGGGCATAAAATTGCTCGACGAGCTAGTGTATGAGCAACTGAATGATTTTAATTGTAGCAACATTTCTAATGGAATATATCTTAATATTAAAACCTATAATGTTTTATATTAGACGTTACTTTTTTATTAATAAGAATTTTTTTCTAAACATGTACATGGAGTCTCATTGTTTTTTGTTTTTTTTTTTTTGTTTTTTTTTTCTTTTTTAACAATAAAGCACATGCTTCAAATAGCGACCTCAAGAAATTCTCATACAACATTCCAAAAAATCAAATCAATTTTAAAAATGAAAATTTCATTTTATTTTTAAAAAATTACCCATAACATGCATGATGGGCATGATGGATGGATCCTAATGGCTTGATACCACTGAAAATAAAATTGGAAAGAGGAAAAGAATAAGAAGAACAAGGACTGACAAAGATGCTACCCAATCTAGCAAGAAAAGTGCCAAATTGGATAAAAATGTTACCTAATTTGACTGATGATAGATCTAGATTTTGACTAACATCTAACTCAATTAATTTGCACACAGGGCATTATATTGTTGAGGGAAAAACCATCCGACATTATAATAATATATATATATATATATATAAATCAAATTCAACCACAAAATAAAAGAGCCTACACAAAATACTAATAAAAAAGAAACTTTTCTATATAATAATATATAAGACTTATTTAAACACAAAAGTAAAAATGAGAAGAATAGAATTGTATATATGGTTAACCCTATATGTATATAGATATATATCTTTTAATTTTTATTTATATTGATAATTCAACAATATAGTAGGATAAGGAAGATTTGAACTCTAGAGATGTCTTTATTGGAAACTCCAAAAAATGTCAACTAGTTGAGGTATAAGACTCTTGTCAACCAATTTCCTTTATTCCCTTATTATTCCAACAACATTGTGCTGCACTAATCTAAAATGCCAATCAGCACCATCAATTATTTACAACCCATTCAGCTTTTAACTCATAATTAATGTTGTCAAAGCTTTGATAGATACCAGCCGTTGTAATCGACTGGTAACTTATTGCATGGCCTGCATCACTGCTGGGATCGAAGGCATGCCAGTTTGCAGTATAATAGCCAAATGTCGCAGTGCTGTTAAGTATTTCGTTTCTTGTAACATTCCACTTGTGAAGATCATTGTATTTGAGCAAAATCTCAGGTTTACCAGTAATTTGAACCTTGACCGGTGCGGCGCTTTCAGATAAGACATTTTGAATTTGAATCTCAGGCAACTTAATGTCAGCTGTTTCGGCAATTGTTATGATTCTAACCAAGCAAAAGCACAATGCAAAGACGTAGGAGATGGCAAAGAGGCTCAGATTAGTCATTTTCGCAAGCAGATGGTGTTGAAATATTTGGGTATCCCTTCCAATGGCGTGGTCAAGAATTTATCTTTAGGGTGTTAAATATAAAAATAGACAAGTTTTTTTTTTTTTTGTCTAAAATAATAATGTTCTAGTTTCTGAATTACTGTCTTCCTTTTCTTTTTCTTTTCTTTTTGAAGAATAAGTCAATAGTCTAAAACTTGCCAATGAAACTAGATTTTTTAAATTAAATTATCATCCATTAAGTATAACAACTAAAATTTAAAAAAAAAAATACTAATAATTTAATAATTGCTAAATAAAAGACAAACAATCATTCAAATTTCAATGTATAAAAAAAAAAATCTAATAAACTACAACCAATAATAAATTAAATAATAAAAAGTAGTATATTTTAATTATACAGCTACACACTCCTTTTTGTAAAAAGAATCTTAACCACACACGTAATTCTCTAGTGGAGGAGAATAAGGATTGATGGGGACTGCAATTATTATTTACTTGTATCAATGTATTGTTACATACATTGTAAATGACGAAGAAGAACTAGAGGAAAGAAATACAGAAAAGAAATAAGAGGCAAATGGAGAGAGAGAGAGTCATCTGTGGACCTACAGCTGCGCCTTCAATCTATCTGCTGCTGTGGTGCAAGTAAGCCCTAGAGGCTGGAAGTGTTAAAATTATAGATTTTTTTTACCTTTTATTTGTTGAGATCATTTTTTAAAATAATTATGTGTTCATATTAATATGCTAAATGTATAATTATTGTAGTAATTTTTTTTACATTTATTATCACTAATTGGATTGTGTCCTATTTAAATGAAAGTTATATGTAATGTAATTTTAGAATTTCTTCTATATATTATCTGCTGGGGTATTGGGGAGCCAAAAGGATAAGTGTTCTTTAAAAAATTTTAATTTGGTTAGTATAACTCCAAAATACATATATTTACTACTTTTTTCCCAAAATGGCCCCCTTTGGTCCCAATGTGACTTCGCCACTGATCCTTGCTTTTATATTTATAAGTCAAGAATCAAATGTACATAGACGTGTTACGGGAAATTAGAAAACCGTACACAGACATGTTACAGGAACATAACTTAGAAAAATGTATATAAGATTATAAAATGTACTTATGGTAACCTCAGTATTAGAGAACAAAATCTCAGCTATATTTCCAATAAAGTGGTTGAAAACGCTTCCCTCTTTATGGCTATATCTTAAAATGATCAAATAACAAGGATTTTTTTTTTCTTTTTAGAAACCCTAATAAAAAAATCATCCATGAATACTTAAACTTGATTCAAAAACTAATTTTTGAAGCTAAGTAGAGAGACAAAACTTTGTGTAATCATAAAAAATAAAAATAAAAAACCCTACATTTCTTTAACAGCTTAATACACGATATAAACTTGCACTTATCATCAAATCAACAAAATTCTAATTAAACAAAACAAAATTGCGTGTCCGATTCTTATATTGGTTGCTTATCTGTCTATCATTTGAAATTAATAAATATAAGAATCGCTTGTTTGTTTGTTCATATTCTATATCATATATAAATATATATATATATATATATATATTTAAAACCAAAGCTGAGAGAAGATGCAATTAGATCTCAACTTGGGGTTTAATTTTAAGCCATGTGTCTCATCCAATTTTTTTAATTTTAGTGAAATTATTTACCACACTACAAAAATCAAGGAGTCCAATTTAGTTTTCTTAATTTTTTGTGCTAAATAAGTTATTAAGAGAGAAAACCATATAATCAAAATTAATGAATATAAAAAAAAAATCACCATCGTTGATTAACTTTTCTTATATTATTATTATTATTGTAGGGTCCAAATTTGTTGGGCCAGGTACCAGCTCTTTGTATTGTGAGTCCAACAAATTCCCAACAATAAATTTGTAGAGAATGGGTTAAACAACTGGGCTGATTATGGATTTAGCAACGGTTCATACAAGCAAAACCATGTAAGAAAGGATCAAGGTTAGCGTTTAACAAGAATCTCCTTGGTCCGAAGAGGCTTAACATTCAAAAGCTTCGTGAATACAATTTTTTCTCTCCCCTCTCCGTGAGGCCTGTTTCCCTTATATATACACCTTTTCTCTCATCTCCACCGCACACTTGTCTTCATCCAGGCATCCACTCGAGTACTAGTCACATCAGAGGCGTGCTTTAACCTGCAGTGAGTGGTGGTGGTTGAGGATGCACTATTCAGGTGTCTTCTCCACATAAATGCGGCTAGAAAAGTTGCTGCAGTGCATTAAATGCGGTGGTGGCAGCTTTATTTGGAAGATACTTCATGATATCTACGCAGTTAGGCGTGCCCAAAGCTCAGCCCTGGCAGGGGAATCTTCGACGTACCTACTTGATCAAGTTCTGGGGAGATCCGTTGGATAGGATCCCTTAGGACCGGCCAGGTTCTCTTCGGACGCAGCATTTGTCCCTTATTGGTTGCACCCTCACCAGGATGGCAAAGCGTTGATACTTTTAACCTCTTCGGACAGAGAGTTGTATTCGAACTGAGCCTCAGGCCCAACGTATGGCGTTGGGCTTTCTCACCCACAATTATTATTATTATTATTATTATGGTTGGAGAAACTAAAATTGAGAATGTCATAGATAACTGTAGGGACCGAGTTTGAGCGCTTTTCCTTAGATGAAGTGGACTCAAGCCCAGCTAGCCCTATACAATGAATTTGTAGAGTATAGGTTCAAGAACTAGGCCCTAATAAGGATTGCAACAACTAAATATGGTAGTGAATGGGTTAAACGACAAGAATATAAGTTGAAGCATGAAATATTATTCCTCACCCTTCCTCTCATGGGCTGGAAGTTCTTATTACCTCTTCAGTGCTAGGTTACAGAGATGATACAAGTGCTACCACATTTTCCGCCTCTAATTTCCAATCCCCCTTTCCGGAGAACTTCTTATATTATATACCCATTTTCAGTTGATCCTATCTTTACATTTATCGACCAGGCAAGTCACTACTCGAGTGGTTGTTCCCATCAGCCGTTTCTCCCTCTTTCTGTGAGTTACAGCTACCAAGGCTACAGTGTTTAGGGGTCATTTCCTCATTAATGTGGCCAGAACGCTAGTGGCAGGCATTTAATGTGGAGATGACAGTTTGTCCTGGATTTGCTTTTTCACCATCTTCCTATGATTGGCACATTGGTACCTGTTCTTTCTCATGGGGTGCTCTGAGAGGCTGCCTTTGATGGGGTATTGACTCTCCCTCCTCTGGTTTGGGGTTGGCCGAGGACATAATTGTCCTCGGCGGTCATCCTGGATGATCCGGACTTTTTTACGTCATCCTCGAGGTTGCTTAATCCCTTGGCTCCACAATAGCCCTTAAAAATCCTGCTGTCAGGCTCATTGGGCGGAAAGGAGGATTTTGATGTCCTCGGGCCTTTGCCATGGCTTATCAAGTCTTATCCTCCATCAGTGCCAAAGTCTTTTCACCTGCCCAAGGCACGTTCCTAACATTTCAGTGCACAAGGCGCGCCCTCATTAATGTCCTCGTGAAGTGGCGCGGATCCAACAGTTAGGAATTTCTTTGGAAATTGGGCGGGATTTGCTTCGCCGTATCTCTCCCCTCGAATCTCGTGCGGATTAATTTTTACTAGACTTCGCCTTCTATATAAGGCCCTCTGGGGGAATTGCTCTTTCTTATTTACAAATCCCCACGCTTAGCAGAAACTTCAAGCTTTCAACACCTTAGGCATTTCCAAGGACTTTGCCAAGGTCGTGATCAAGGCTTAGGGAATGAGATGGCCCTGGCAGGGCAATTGAGGCAAAGGAAGCAAAGGACAAAGATGTTCATTTCCTTCAACCGAGTAAGCAAGAAGGCCTTCCTCCTTCAGCCAAGAATCGAAGCAAGTGTGGGTCGCATCAGACTTTCGGCGTGACGAAGTTTGGGTCTCGCGTTGATGGTAAGAACCCGATGGAGGTTTGCAAGATTGCTGAACGGTTGACGCCCGAGTGTTGCCCTCTCCCAATGCCTAATTATCATGAAACTGGGAGAGAATCAAGGGAACATCCTAAGATGGGGCCCTCAGGCACTTCTACCTCTTCTCCTTTCTCATCGCCGATGCCATCCCCACGGGCTCGTTTAATGCTGGGACAAGACTGCGGATCTTCCATTCTCATGAGCTTTCTCTTTTTAGAGTTAGCTTTAAAACAAGCCTACCTCAGCCTCTCCCATTGTAGCTAGCTTTAGGACAAGCCTGCCTCAGCCTCTCCTATTGTAGTTAGCTTTAAGACAAGCCATTCTCGGCCTCTCCTATTGTAGTTAGCTTTAAAACAAGCCATCTGCTGTATAATGTATCTTTCTTTTATTTAATAAAAAAAGTTTTGTTCTTCTTATTTTACAAATCTTTTATTTTCTTCGTGATAATACTTTAATGTGTGTGTTTTTTTTTTTTTTTTTTTTTTGCCTCCAATGGGACTTAGAATTGATGTAGATAGTAGTAACGAAGAATTGTTACCCTAACTTCGACAAAGCTGACGATAACCCTTAGTCACTATTTTTAGCTAAGTTAATTGATATAGGAATTACCAAGAAAATAATAGGGTGCTCTACCCTGTGGACTGTGCGACTAGCCAATCACGCTGGATTTAAACAAGTGCCTGATCCGAGGGTCACTTTCTCATAGGTTTGAGTTCGAAGACCATTCAATACCTAGGTTCGATCTAGGACTTAATTGTCTTCTTTGAAGTGCCTAGTTTCCCCACAGGTTTGAGTCCGAGGACCATGCAATACCTTAATTCTGTCTAGGACTTAGTTTTTTCTGAAGTACCTAGTTTCTCCACAGGTTTGAGTCCGAGGACCATGCAATACCTTGGTTCTGTTTAGGACTTTTCCCGGGTGCCTTAAAAGGCTCAGCCCCGAGTGCACTACCACAGCATGAGGTAGTAGTTTTTGGGACTTGCTCTACTTCGCATGTGTGGTAGTAGTCAAGGAGTGTTAACTTCCCCTTAGCATCTGGTCTGAGGACTACAGGCATGACTAAGGTTCGCATTTAAACACATGGCTCAAGTGCCTTAAAAGGCTCAGCCCCGAGTGCACTACCATAGCATGAGGTAGCAGTTTTTGGGACTTGCTCTACTTCGCATGTGTGGTAGTAGTCAAGGAGTGTTAACTTCCCCTTAGCATCTGGTCCAAGGACTACAGGCATGACTAAGGTTTGCATTTAAACACGACCCAGGTGCCTTAAAAGGCTAAACCCCGAGTGCACTACCACAGCATGAGGTAGCAATTTTTGGGACTTGCTCTACTTCGCATGTGTGGTAGTAGTCAAGGAGTGTTAACTTCCCCTTAGCATCTAGTTCGAGTACTACAGGCATGACTAAGGTTCGCATTTAAACACATGACCCAGGTTCGCATTTAAACACATGACCCAGGTGCCTTAAAAGGTTCAGCCTCGAGTGCACTACCA
The DNA here is from genome assembly GCA_023736055.1 of Quercus glauca. Lineage (NCBI taxonomy): Eukaryota > Viridiplantae > Streptophyta > Magnoliopsida > Fagales > Fagaceae > Quercus > Quercus glauca. Next base: position 72,549,559 of record CM043318.1, read on the forward strand.
CAGCATGAGGTAGCAGTTTTTGGGACTTACTCTACTTCGCATGTGTGGTAGTAGTCAAGGCTGCCAAAATAGCCTTCTTCGCTGATGGGAGCCTAATCCTGCCATGCATGATTGTTGCCCTTACTAACGCACAAGTTCTTCTCACAGACGGCGCCAATTATAAGGACCGAGTTTGAGCACCTTTCTTTAGATGAAGTGGACTCAAACCCAGCTAGCCCGATACAATGAATTTGTAGAGTACGGGTTCAAGAACTAGGCTCTAATAAGGATTGCAACAACTAAACATGGTAGTGAATGGGTTAAACGACAAGAATATAGGCTGAAGCATGAAATATTATTCCTCAGCCTTCCTCTCATAGGCTGGAAGTTCTTATTGTCTCTTCAATGCTAGGTTACAGAGATGATACAAGTGCTACCACATTTTCCGCCTCTAATTTCCTGTCCCCTTTTCCAGAGGACTTCTTACATTATATACCCATTTTCAGTTGATCCTAGCTCTATATTTGTCGACCAGGCAGGTCACTACTCAAGTGTTTGTCCCATCAGCCGTTTTTCCCTCCTTCTGTGAGTTGCAGCTACCAAGGCTGCAGTGCTCAGGGGTCATTCCCTCATTAATGTGGCCAGAATGCCAGCGGCAAGCATTTAATGTGGAGATGATAGTTTGTCCTGGATTTGCTCTTCCACCGTCCTCCCATGATTGGCACATTGGTACCTGTTCTTTCTTATGGGGTGCTTTGGGAGGCTGCCTTTGATGGGGTGTTGACTCTCCCTCCTCTGGTTTGGGGTTGGCTGAGGACATAATTGTCCTCGGCAGTCATCCTAGGTGATCCGAACTTTTTCACGTTGTCCTCGGAAGTTTTCTTCCTCCTCGGCATGGGCCATGGGCCTGGTCCGTAGTGGGCCAGGGTCACCTAATCCCTTGGCCCCACAATAACAATTTAAATGTTTTTTTTTCCATTTATTTCAAATAAAATTATATTTATTTTATTAGTAGTTGTTTATATTTTCAAATGAATAAACATTATATATATTACATGTAAACTTGGTAAAATTTTAGTATGCATTTAGTTATACTTTTTTGTAAATGTATCATATGCATATGAATGAAGTTACAAACTAGTATGTATAAAATTGAAGATGTTTGACTTTTGGTTGTACTCATAATATTTTGCCACATAAGTTTTTGATACCACACAATTTTTCATGTCAATATTCTAAATGATATATTGAATTAATTGAATTTAAATTCTAATATATGTTTAAACACTTAATTTGAATTTTGCCCTATTATATTTTTCTTAAATGATAAAATAAATAGTTTCATATGTAAACAATAATAAATATCCATTAATAATTACAATGATTTTTTATATAATAGTTCCATTTAAAAATACAATCAAAATAAATATGTGTTAATGTTATGAATATCGTTTCAGGCTCCATTTCAATTTGTCCGTTGGAACAAACAATTTTGATATATAACAGCCTATTTCAGCATACCATTTCAAGGTTCCCGCCAAAACTTTATATATATATATATATATATAACTAAGTCTACTTCAAATGATATTATACCATATCAAATTATTAATTCAAAATCAAACATTGAACATTCTTAATATTATCGTTACAAAATACAAATATATAACATGTCATATATATATATATATATATATATATACACACACAGAGAGAGAGAGAGATTAATGAAGAAAAAAAAACTCATGTCATATGTGAGTAAAGCAAACAAGAAAAAACACATTGTTAAAGGAAAATAATAATAAAATGTCATATGTGAGTGAAGTAATAAAAAATGGGTTTAGGAAAAAGAAATAATGATTAAGTAATAAAAAAATGGTTTAAGAAAAATATAATGATTTGTTTACATACCAACCGAAATCACCTTACTGGGTGAGATTTAGTGGAATGGACCAAAACAGGTAGTATGAAACGGAATTTAGAATGAAATGGAATAAAAGGGTGATTTGTACCGGTTAATTAATTGAAATAGAAAATTCTGGCCATTTCAAGCAGAATGGGTAGAATTCGTAGCAATACTGTTGATAACTATCACAATTTTCAACTTCCATATTCATATATACAAAATAAAAGAGAAAAGAGATATTGTTTACATAAATATATTACTTGCTGAAAAAAAAGTATAAATAAGGCATTATAACACTAATATATTCTTTCGAAAAACAATTTCCTGATTTTATTTTCATAATGAATCAGATTTACTAAATTTGGTTCCCTTATTGCATTGAATTTAATCATATTGAAACATTTCTTGGATCTGTAGCTCATTGTAACTTTTGATCAAAATCATTTAGTTGTTTGTCAAAAATTTTGTAGCTCAACTAACACATTCTTGAGGTGTTTCCAACGAAAATGTTCAGGGCTCAAATTCCCCTTCCTATTGTTATAATTGAATTTTTAAAATAATAAAAATAAGGGCAAATTACAACTTACCCACCTATGATTTGGTTAAAATTTAAGTTGCATATATACCTATAGTTTAAAATTTGACACTTTACCCACCTGAGGTATGACCAAAATTTAAGTTGTCTACCAATAGTTTAAAATCCCATGATGCAAATGTTCGTTGGATTCTTTTTTATCTTATTTGATCATTTTTATTTTATTTTATTTTTTTTGGAGGAGAGAGACATAAAAGTGGAGCAAAACTACATATTTAGCCCTGTTTTTAATAGAGATGAGTTACGGAAATCTAATTGAGTTAACCTTAAGTGGGTAAAGTGTCAAATTTCAAACAACAGGTAGGCAACTTAAATTTCGTCCAAATCATAGGTGAATAAGTTATAATTTGCCCTAAAAATAAAAATAAAAATAAAAACCCTAGCAACAATAAATTAACACAAGAAGAATATGGAGAATTTATCAACATCCTTAATGGAAGGGCATGAGTCATAGTCACTCACAGTGGTAAGGTTTGATCTTTTCCTAGGAAAAACCTGTTTTTGAATTATCCCATCCCACACTTGTTGAGTTGTTGTGAAGGGAAAATTAATTTTATATATATATATATATATATATAAAATAAAAATAAATAAAAGACCATCCCCATAGAGAGACCATGATAACTGTTTGCTTACTTGCTAAATTGCCAATGTAACTCCCAATTTCCAAATACCAGATCAGAATATCTTACAGTCTTACTTGCCACAAATTAAGGACACTTTGAATTAAAACATAAGAACATATACTATGTAAAATTTTTAATTTTCATAGTCCCAATCAAACTAATGTGCATTTGCATTCGTTTTCTTATTGAAATTTTATTTACTCAAAGTTTTTTTTTTTTTTTAAGGAGATTATTTGCTCAAAGTTAACAAAAAGTACAATTGTAATTGTAAAAGAAAGTGGGAAAGCATCCCCTCTAATTCCCTTATACTTTTAGCTGGATGAGCGGTTTTTTTCTTTAGAAAAAAATTTTCATTCATTAATTCTTGAAATTGAATTGAATCCAAGTACAAAGCCTCCAATGCTGGAGGAGGGAAATCCTCAATCCAAATTACATACTCTGAAACATTTCTAGCATACCTAGCCAAAGAGTGAGCAACTAAATTCACTACACGACCGATTCATCTAACCTCCATCCATCCAAGACCAGAACAGAGCCATTTAACATCCTCCAAAATATGGCCCATATGAGAGAGATGAGGGCCAGGTACTATGAGATATTTCATAATATTTGGCATTGTGGCGAACTCAATAAACCCGACTTTTATAACAAACTCAACTGCTTTTTTGCATGCAAAGAGCTTGGCTTCCTTTCACTGTCAATAGCAAAGGGGGGTCCTTTTCTTGGAAGATAAGTTGATGATGCACAAAAATCGTTAGTGGGCTAATAGTCCTCGAACGTTCCAATGGGTACCTGAAGAACAAGAGACCAATAATCTAACAGAGAGCACCAGGGTGGTACCAGCCAAAGATTCTCCGAAAATTAAGTCAGTGAATGAGAAATCTCTAAGAACTCTATAGTGAGAGAATTAGGGATTTTTGCGTACCTGGGAGAAGAGCAAACTCGATGCTTATATAGTGGGGAGTAGTGAATCAAGATCCCTTGGATGTAGGGACCTTTCCATGTAGAGAAGATTTGGGGCTAGAGTTTTCGAGATTTTATGGCATCTTTTCCATATAGGGAAGATATGGACGCGTAGTAGGGTCTTTGGATGTGATACGCAAGATATTTCCTTATAGGGACTTATGTGTGGGGATCACGTAAAGAATTATGGGACCCACTACTTTTGTCCGTTAGCTTGGCCAAACGTCTGTCGGCACGTAGACAAGGAGACAAGGACTTGACTGGCTGTCAGCTTCCAATCGTCGAGCGTTTTCCATCTGCTGTCATGACAGGTTTGAGAGACTGCGACAATGGATGCGTGGATCGGACCGTCAGCCTTGAGGTCGTTTAGCTAGATAGACGGAGGGAGGACCATTTAGGACGAATGGATAACAATATTTCTGTTAGGAACCTGGTGGTTCCTAATAGAGATTGATGGGAATTATATGGGAATGGATGGGGATTGTAGGGAAATTGACTTAATTCGAGGTAGTCACCCTCCATAGAGAAAGAGAGAGATTAAGAGAGAAAGAGAGAGAGAGAGATATGCACTAATGCACTAACAAATTGGTATATTCTTCATTGATATCTCATATTGGATTACAATCATGTATTTATAGGAGACTAGCTCTAATCTCATTGGCCCACATGGCCTCATGCTATTGGTTCTATTATTCCCCATGTGCATTAATAATTCCAACATGTGCTAAATGTGATTAACATGCCTCATCCTATTGGTACTATTATTCCCCATGTGCATTAATAATTCCAACATGTGCTAAATGTGATTAACATGTTTAGAATTGTAACTAACTAATTAAATTTCAATACACTAATTATTATCCATATGCTTATAGCATTCCTAACATTTCCCTCCCCTTGAAAACACCTTGAGGCTTCGTAAATCTTTAAAATTTGCTCGAATTCTTGAGGCTTCAATGGTTCTTCAATCTTCAAGGTCTCATTGGTTCTTTCAACCTTGAAATGTTCTTGTATCCTCAAGACCTCATTCGATTCTGGAATCATTAAAATTGTTGGCGCTTGTATCTTGGATTTTTGGATCACCGACACTTGGATTGCCACTTCTTGAATCATAGACTCTTGAATGGAAGCCTCCATTAGAGCTAGTCTCCTATAAATACATGATTGTAATCCAATATGAGATATCAATGAAGAATATACCAATTTGTTAGTGCATTAGTGCATATCTCTCTCTCTCTCTCTTTCTCTCTTAATCTCTCTCTTTCTCTATGGAGGGTGGCTACCTCGAATTAAGTCAATTTCCCTACAATCCCCATCCATTCCCCTATAATTCCCATCAATCTCTATTAGGAACCACCAGGTTCCTAACAAATGGTATCAGAGCCGGTGATCTTGAGATGAGTAATTCCTTCTAGACGAAAATGCCCTCATTAGCTACCCTCTACTCCGTGATCCGTCGGGGTAGCTGAAGGGTCACGAAGTAAAGAGAATATACTTTTATTCAATGCTCTTCGTCCCGATGTCCGATGTCATAAATGAGGGGCAATAAGGTCTTTGTAGTTTGTGGAGTGACGCATGGCGCCCTAAGATTGGTGGAAATGAAACGTCATGTCGCTTCATTTTCTGTGCCCTTTTCATCCTATAAATATATTTGTATTTTTCCATAAGTTCAGTTTTTATTTTCCTAGAGAATTCTACCCAGAGCTCCCACATCAATATCAATCGTCCGTCGACCACTGTTCATCCGTCATTTCGACTGTTCCGTCCGTGTATAACCCCCAACCGTCGTCTTTCTCCAAGTAGGTTTTTGTTCATATTTCGTTTTATTCTTTGTATCCGTCTTCCCTTGTCCCTGGGTCTAGTATTTGGTTTGAATGACCACCTCGTTTCTTATCTGTCGCTTGTAGGTGAAAGAATGTCAGGAGGTAGTAAAGCGACAAACGATCATATCCTGTCCCTCCATTCGGGTGACTAAGATGTTCATCCGTTAGGAAGTGTTCATTTGAACGGAAGAGTGGATGGGTTCCTTGGAAAGGGAGTCGTCGGCTCATCTTTTAGAAAATGAGATAGAGAGAGAGCTGGATGAAGAGATTGAAGGGGAAGAAGAGTATGAGTATGACGAAGAGGACGAAGAAGAGGGGGAGGATGAAGAGGAAAAAGAGGATGAATGGTTGTGAATGCTGCATTGGCCAAGCGATCAGCTTGTTCATTTTCTCCCTTCAGGATCTGTACAAATCTAGCCAACTTCTGGCTTATCCTTTCCTTAACCATGCTCAGGTATTCTTTCATTCGTTCCCCTTTAGCCTCGTAATCTCTGTTGGTGTGTCCAACGATGACTTGCGAGTCACTATGTATGACTACCGACGAAGCCCCTGCTACTTTATCCAAGTCGAGGCCTGTGAGGACTGCCTCATATTCAACTTCGTTGTTGGTCGTTGGGAACTGAAGGCGGACTGCGCATTCTATCAAGTCTCCTTCGGGTGACTGTAGGACAACTCCGATTCCTCCGGCATGTTGGTTGGACGAGCCTTTTATCCGTACCATCCGCGTTGCTAGTTCTTCATCCTCATCTTCTTTTGCTATGAACTCGGCAACAAAGTAGGCCAAGGCCTGGGCCTTGATCCCAATCCTTAATCGGTATAGAATGTCGAATTCACTTAGCTCTATTGCCTATAAAACCAATTATCTGGCTGCCTCTAGATTGCGCATCGCTCTTTATAACGATTTGTTCGTCTGCACCACTATGGTGTGTGCCTGGAAGTATGGCCTGAGCTTCTGGGCAGCCGTAACTAGGGCGAAGGCTAGTTTTTCCATCAGGGGGTATCTGTCCTCTGCCCCCTAGAGTGATCGGCTGGTGTAGTACATCGGCAGCTGTACTCAGTTTTCTTCCTGGATGAAGGCCGAACTAACGGCCGTTGGTGATACAGCTAAGTAGAAGGAGAACTTCTCACCAGTTTTAGATGGACTTAGTAAGGAAGGGGAGGCGAGGTATGTCTTTAGCTCTTCGAAGGATTCCTAGCATTCTTCGGTCCATTCGAAGGCTTTCTTCAGTGTCCTGAAAAATAGCAGGCATTTGTCTGTGACCCTAGAGACGAATCTATTGAGAGCCATAACCCTACCATTTAGACTTTGTACCTCCTTGACGTTCTTCGGTGGTGTCATTTCTAATATGGCCCGAATCTTGTCTGGATTAGCCTCTACCCCTCGTTGCGACACCATGAAGCCTAGGAACTTTTGGACAAAACCCCGAATGCACATTTGCTGGGGTTAAGCTTCATATTGTAGTGATGCAAGGTATCAAATGTTTCATGTAGATCATCTAGATGGCTATTTTCCTTAGTGTTCTTTACGAGCATGTCGTCTACATATACCTCAACCTTTCGCCCGATATGTTGGATGAACATTCTATTCATAAGCCTTTGATATATCGCCCTCGCATTCTTCAATTTGAACAACATGACCTTGTAGTAGAAGAGCCCTTGACTCGTGACGAATGAAGTTTTTTTTTGGTCAGCCTCATCCAACTTGATCTGGTTGTACCCGAAAAAGGCATCCATGAAGCTCAGCAGCTAATGCCCAGCCGTCAAGTCGACGAGGAGGTTGATACGCAGAAGCGGGTAGCTATCCTTCGGGCAGGATTTGTTTAGGTCAGTGAAGTCTATACACATCCTCCATTTTTCGTTTGCCTCTTTACCATTACCACTTTGGCTAGCCACTCAGGGTAATACACTTCTCTAATAAAGTTAGTTTCTAGCGGCTTACGAACTTCTTCCGCTACGGCTTTGTCTTTTTCCTGAGCAAAAACTTTCTTCTTCTATCGGACGGGAGGGAAGGACGAGTTCACATTGAGCTTGTGCACCATGACGGTTGGACTGATCCCCGACATGTCCTCATGACTCTAGGCGAAAGCATCCTGATTATTCCTTAAGAAGAAGGTAAGCTCCTTGCGGACTGTTGGGTCCTCTTACGTATCGATACAGGTGATTTAACCTGAGAGGTCGTCATCTAGAGAGATTTCTTCTAAGTCCTCAGCAGGTTCCACCATAACCCATTGTTCCTAAATGTTCAACACCTAAAGGTGATCATCCATTTCTAGCATCGCCACGTAGCACTCGCGAGCTGCTATCTGGTCTCTGTGTGCTTCTTTCTGTATTTCGCTGGGAATTTCACCAGCAGGCGGTATGTAGACGTGGCTGCTCTCTATGCATTGATTGTACGTCGCCCAATGATGGCGTTATAGGCAGACGAACAATCGATGACTAGGAAAACGACTTCTTTGGTGAGCTGTTGAGGGAATGTCCCAATGGATATCGGCGAGGTGATGGTTCTAACTAGTAAGACCTTGGTACTGCCAAATTCGAGCAGCAGTGTATCTGAGGATAAAAGGTGCTCTTTGTCAATCTTCATCTGCTGGAATGCAGGGTAATAGAGAATATCTGCCGAGCTTCCGTTGTTAATCTATACCCGTTGGGTGTTAAAGTCCGCTATTGATAAGTTGATGACTAGCGCATCATTATGTGGATGATGGACTTGTCAGGCATCTTCCTTTGTGAAGTTGATGGCCAGGTTATCAACCCTAGTCGCTTTGGGTGGCCGTCCCAAAATATGAATGCTTTGTACCATCCGTAAATACGTCTTCCTCGCTATCTCTGAAGAGCCAGCTAGTATACTTCCCCCTACTATGACCCTTATCTCCCCGAGTGGAGCCCTTGGCCTTTCTTCGACCCACCGGTTAGGTTCGAGGTCCTTTAGTGGGTTCTCCCTTCCCCTAACTAATTTTTGTAGCTTTCCCTGCTTTATAAAGGCCTCAATCTGCTACTTTAGGTCGTAACACTTAGAAGTGTCGTGCCCATGGTCCCAATAAAAGTGGCAGTACTTGTTTCTGGGTCCTTTGTTCAGGTTGCTCTTCAACTTATTCGACCATGTCAATGCTGCATCGTCCCTTATTTGCATGAGGACTTAGTCCAATGGCGTGTTTAAAGGCATAAAATTGGTCATCCTACTATAGTGGGGTCTTGATCTCCTATCATCCCTTCGATCACTAGCTCGCGCCAACTTTCTTCCTCTATCCTGACAGTGATCTTCTTGTCTTTCCCTTTTCTTCAGTTTACCCCCTCGAGAAATCATGGCGTCTTCCGCGTTCATGTATTTGGTAGCCTTGTATAACATGTCGATCATCGTTTTTGGGTCGTTCTTGTATATGGAGAAGAGGAATTCCCCTGATTGGAGTCTATTGGTGAATGCGGTGACCAAGACTTTGTCATCGACCTCGTCAATTAACAGGGCTTCCTTATTGAGGCGAGTCATGTAAGACTTTAAACTCTCATCGTCTCATTGCTTGATGTTCAATAGGCTCGCCAATGACCTCTTGTACCTTTGGCCCCCGATAAAGTGGGTGACGAAATGCCCACTCAGTTCCTTGAAAGTGGAGACGGTGTTAGGGGCTAGCTTACTAAACCATACCCTGGCGGGTCCCTTAAGTGTGGTGAGGAACACCCTACACATGATTTCATCTAGAACTCCTTGCAGGTGCATAAGAGTTTTGAAAGACTCCAAATTGCCAAGTAGGTCCTGTGAACCATCATATGCCTCCACCTATGGCATTTGAAACTTGGCTGGAAGGGGGAAAGAAGTCACATATGCTGTGAAGGGTGAGTCGGTCCACTGGACTAGTTCGCCCAAATTGGTGGATACCCGTCCTCTCAAGCCATTCATCATCATGTCTATTTTTTCTTTCATCATCTGCATCTCTTGTGCCATAAGTAAAGCGTCAACTTCTAGCTTGGAGGGACGACTGGTGTCTTGCTGGTCCCATCTGCTGACATCATTACTTTCCTCTTGATCGTCCTTCTCTTGGTGATCATTCGTCGGGGGACGATTGTTGTCACGTTCGTCCCTATCTTGTCCATCATTCTGATTGTTCGGCTCCTGATCGTTCCGCTACTCCAACTGTCATTCTAACTCGTGGTTCCGCTAAGCTCTGTGGCAAGGGTTTGCACCTGCCTCTCCGATACGCTGGGCGGGTTCCCGGTCTCTTAGTTGGTAGTGGCCATTGATCGTGTCAAGACCATACAACTCTTTGTCTTTGAAACGGTGATATGGCTTATCACTCTTCCCCACAGACGACGCCAACTAATGATGCACAAAAATCGTTAATGAGCTGATAGTTCTCAAACGCTCCAATGGGTACCTAAAGAACAAGAGACCAATAATCTAACAGAGAGCACCAGTGCGGTACTGGTCAAAGATTCTCTAAAGATCAAGTCAGTGAATGAGAAATCTCTAAGAACTCTATAGTGAGAGAACTAGGAAATTTTTGCGTACTTGGGAGAGGAGGAGACTCGATGCTTATATAGTGGGGAGTAGTGAATCAAGAACCCTTGGATGTAGGGACCTTTCCATGTAGAGAAGATCTGGGGCTAGGGTTTCCAAGATTTTAGGGCATCTTTTTCATATAAGGAAGATAGGACATTCTGGCATTTTACCCTTTTTTTTTTTATTTGGCAATATGCCCCTGTTTTCAAACTATATAGGTGCGTGCCCCTGTTTCGAAACTCGATTACCTTAAAATCGAGTTTCAATGAAAAACTCGATTGGTTTAAAATCGAGTTATGCCCAATCAAACTTAAAAAAAATAAATAATGCACATAACTCAATTTTATGAAGATCGAGTTCCAAAATGCCACTATAGGGAATAAAAATGCCACTATAGGGCTTAAAAACGCCACTATAGGGCTCCCTGAATTTGCCATGGGACAATCACACTTAGAAAAAAAAAATTTGCAAAAAAACGCCGCTATAGGGCATTAAAACGTCACTATATGGTTTAAAAACGCCACTATAAGGCTCCTTGAACCTACCATGGGACAATCACACTTAGGAAAAAAAATTGCAGGAAAACGCTGCTATAAGGATTTAAAACGTTACTATAGGGCTTAAAAACGCCACTATAGGGCTCCCTGAACCTTGTATGGGGCGATCACACTAAAATTTTTTTTGCATGGAACTCGATTGTGATACTAACATTTTAATTAATATATTTTTTTTTTTTTTCGTGACCGAAATCTGAAAAAACTAAAAATGAAAATAGGTAAAACATTCGAGACGATAGATCCAAGAACAGGGGAGGTCATAGCGAGGATTGCAGAAGGAGATAAGGAAGATGTTGATTTGGCTGTAAATGCTGCACGTCATGCTTTCGATCATGGTCCCTGGCCTCGATTACCGGGCTCCGTATGTATCTCTTTCTGGAATTAATGCTCTTGTTTTTGGCCCGGCCCTATTAATCTATTATACTGCACCTTTGATTATTGACTAGAGTACCCTAAATTTGTGCCTTTGTTTTAGGACAAAGTTTTCTTCAAAACCAATTTAAAAGAATTTTCACCACCACTCATTTTAATGTGATAGTCATTCTATAAGTACAAAATTTTTGTAAGATGAGAGTGACAAGAGTCGGAATTCAAGTCTTCAAAAAAAGAGTCTCTCACACATATACACTTAGTTTAAATTGGAGTATAATTTCTATCTTGTATTAACAATAAATAAATAAAGGAATTTTCTCCATTTCATTAGATGGTGATTTATAAGATTATTTAAAAAATTTTACTTAAAAAAAAGATTATTTAAAATTTAAAAGGTCACATAATTAAAAGTATATTCTTTTTTTAAGAAAATCAACTGAAAGTAAACGTGATGGTCTCTTTGAGTATCTTCCAAACTAGTTTGATCTTTGGAGATAAATTCTGTTGATTTTTTTTCTTTAATGGTCCATAACGAGCTGCAAGCCCGCTCGATCGCAACCTGTAGGTAGCATTATCTAGTAGAGGGAGAGCTCCTTATCAATTTCAGATGGACTTAGTAAGGGAGGGGAGGTGAGGTATGTCTTTAGCTCTTTGAAGGCTTCCTAGCATTCGTCAGTCCATTAGAAGGCTTTCTTCAGTGTCCTGAAAAACGGCAGGCATTTGTCTGTCACCTTGGAGACAAATCTATTGAGAGCCATAACCCTACCATTTAGACTTTGTAACTTCTTGACGTTCTTCGGTGGTGTCATTTCTAATATGGCCCGAATCTTGTTTGGATTAGCCTCTATCCCTTGTTGCGACACCATAAAGCCTAGGAACTTTCCGATAAAACCCCGAATGCACATTTGCTGGGGTTGAGCTTCATATTGTAGTGATGCAAGGTAGCAAATGTTTCCTGCAGATCGTCTAGATGGCTATTTTCCTTAGCGCTCTTTACGAGCATGTCGTCTACATATACCTCGACGTTTCGCCTGATCTGTTGGATGAACATCCTATTCATAAGCCTTTGATATATTGCCTTCCCATTCTTCAATCCGAATGGCATGACCTTGTAGCAGAAGAGCCCTTGACTCGTGACGAATGACGTTTTTTCTTGGTCAGCCTCGTCCAACTTGATCTAGTTGTACCCGAAGAAGGCATCCATGAAGCTCAGCAGCTGATGCCCAGCCGTCGAGTCGACAAGGAGGTCGATACGCGGAAGCAGGTAACTGTCCTTCAGCCAGGCTTTGTTTAGGTCGGTGAAGTCTATACATATCCTCCATTTTTCGTTTGCCTATTCACCATTACCACTTTGACTAGCCACTCAGGGTAATACACTTCTCTGATAAAGTTAGCTTCTAGTAACTTACGAACTTCTTCCGCTACGGCTTTGTCTTTTTCCTGAGCAAAAACTTTCTTCTTCTATCAGACGAGAGGGAAGGATGGGTTCACATTGAGCTTGTGCACCATGATGGTTGGACTGATCCCCGACATGTCCTCATGACTCCAGGCGAAAGCATCCTGATTATTCCTTAAGAAGAAGGTAAGCTCCTTACGAACTGTTGGGTCCTCTTACGTATCGATACGGGTGATTCAACCCGAGAGGTCGCCATCCAGAGAGATTTCTTCTAAGTCCTCAGTAGGTTCCACCATGACCCGTTGTTCCTCAATGTTCAACACCTAAAGGTGATCGTCCATTTCTAGCATCGCCACGTAGCACTCGCGAGCTGCTATCTGGTCTCCGTGTGCTTTTTTCCGTATTTCACTGGGAATTTCACCAGCACGTGGTATGTAGACGTGGCTGCTCTCTATGCATTGATTGTATGTCGCCCGATGACGGCGTTATAGGAAACAAACAATCGACGACTAGGAAAATGACTTCTTTGGTGAGTTGTTGAAGGTACGTCCTAATGGATACCGGCGAGGTGATGGTTCCAACTGGGAAGACCTTGTTACTGCCGAATCGGACCAGCGGCGTATCTGAGGGTAGAAGGCGCTCTTTGTCAATCTTCATCTGCTGGAATGCAGGATAATAGAGAATATCTACCGAGCTTCCGTTGTCAACCTATACCCGCCGGGTGTTAAAGTCCGCTATTGATAAGTTGATGACAAGTGCGTCATCATGTGGATGATAGAGTTGTTGGGCATCTTCCTCTGTGAAGCTGATGGCCAAGTTATCAACCCTGGTCACTTTGGGTGGCCGTCCCAAAATATGAATGCTTTGTACCATCTGCAAATACGTCTTCCTCGCTATCTTGGAAGAGCCAGCTAGTATACTTCCCCCTGCTATGACCCTTATCTCCTCGAGCGGAGCCCTTGGCCTTTCTTCGACCCACCGGTTAGGTTCGAGGTCCTTCAGTGGGTTCTCCCTTCCCCTAACTAATTGATGTAGCTTTCCTTGCTTTATAAGGGTCTCAATCTGCTGCTTCAGGTCGTAACACTCAGAAATGTCGTGCCTATAGTCCCGATAAAAGTGGCAGTACTTGTTTCCGGGTCCTTTGTTCAGGTTGCTCTTCAACTTATCCGGCCATGTCAGCTCCGCATAATCCCTTATTTGCATGAGGACTTGGTCCAGTGGGGTCTTTAAAGGCGTAAAATTGGTCATCCTACTAGAGTGGGGTCTTGATCTCCTATCATCCCTTCGATCACTTGTTCGCGCCAACTTTCTTTCTCTATCTTGGCAGTGATCTTCTTGTCTTTCCCTCTTCTTCGGTTTACCCTCTCGAGAAATCATAGCGTCTTCCGCGTTCATGTATTTGGTAGCCTTGTATAACATGTCGATCATTGTTTTCGGGTCGTTCTTGTATATAGAGAAGAGGAATTCCCCTGATTGGAGTCCATTGGTGAATGCGGTGACCAAGACTTTGTCATCGGCCTCGTCAATTAACAGGGCTTCCTTATTGAGGCGAGTCACGTAAGACTTTAAGCTCTCATCGTCTCCTTGCTTGATGTTCAATAGGCTCACCAATGACCTCTTGTACCTTTGGCCCCCGATAAAATGGGTGACGAAATGCCCACTCAATTCCTTGAAAGTGGAGAAGTGTTGGGGGCTAGCTTACTAAACCATACCCTAGCGGGTCCCTTAAGAGTGGTGGGGAACGCCTTACACATGATTTCATCCAGAACTCCTTGCAAGTGCATAAGAGTTTTGAAAGACTCCAAATTGCCAAGTAGGTCCTGTGAACCGTCATATGCCTCCACCTATGGCATTTGAAACTTGGCTGGAAGGGGGAAAGAAGTCACATATGCTGTAAAGGGTGAGTCGGTCCGCTGGACTAGTTCGTCCAAATTGGTGGATACCCGTCCTCTCAAGGCATTCATCATCATGTCCATTTTTCTTTCATTATCTGCATCTCTTGTGCCATGCGCAAAGCGCCGACTTCCAGCTTGGAGGGACGACTGGTATCTTGCTGGTCCCATTTGTTGACGTCATTACTTTCCTCTTGATCGTCCCTCTCTTGGTGATCATTCGTCGGGGGATGATTCTTGTCATGTTCGTCCCTATCTTCTCTGTCATTCTGATCGTTCGGCTCCTGATCGTTCTGCTGCTCCAACTGTCATTCCAATTCGTGGTTCCGCTGAGTGAGTTGTTCAACCGCTGTGGCAAGGGTTTGCACCTGCCTCTCCAATACGCTGGGTGGGTTCCCGATCTCTTGGTTGATAGTGGCCATTGATCATGTCAGGACCATACAACTCTTTGTCTTTGAAACAGTGATATGGCTTATCACTCGTCCCCACAGACGACGCCAACTGATGATGCACAAAAATCGTTAGTGAGCTGATAGTTCTCGAACGCTCCAATGGGTACCTAAAGAACAAGAGACCAATAATCTAATAGAGAGCACCAATGTGGTACTAGCCAAAGATTCTCTGAAGATCAAGTCAGTGAATGAGAAATCTCTAAGAACTCTATAGTGAGAGAACTAGGGAATTTTTGCATACTTGGGAGCAGAGGAGACTCGATGCTTATATAGTAGGGAGTAGTGAATCAAGAACCCTAGGATGTAGGGACCTTTCCATGTAGAGAAGATCTGGGGCTAGGGTTTCCAAGATTTTAGGGCATCTTTTCCATATGGGGAAGATAGGACATTCTGGCATTTTACCCAATTTTTTTTTTTTTGGCAATATGCCATTGTTTTCAAACTATATAGGTGCGTGCCCCTGTTTCGAAACTCAATTACCTTAAAATCGATTGGTTTAAAATCGAGTTATGCCCAATCAAACTTAAAAAAAAAAAAAAAAAAAAAAAAAAAAAAAAAAAAAAAAAAATTGCATATAACTTGATTTTATGGAGATCGAGTTCCAAAACGCCACTGTTGGGAATAAAAATGCCACTATATGGCTTAAAAATGCCACTATAGGGCTTCCTGAACCTGCCATAGGACAATCATACTTAGAAAAAAAATATTTGCAGGAAAACGCCACTATAGGGATTAAAAACGCCACTATAGGGCTCCCTGAACCTGCCATAGGACAATCACACTTAGAAAAAAAAAATTGCAAGAAAATGCTACTATAGGGCTTTAAAACGTCACTATAGGACTTAAAAACCCCACTATAGGGCTCCCTGAACCTTGTTTAGGGCGATCACACTAAAAATTTTTTTGCATGGAACTCGATTTCCAGGAACTTGAGTTCCATGCAATTTTTTTTTTTTTTTTAAGTTTGATCGAGCATAACTCGATTTTAAACCAATCGAGTTTTTCATTGAAACTCGATTTTAAGGTAATCGAGTTTCGAAACAGGGGCACGCACCTATATAATTTGAAAACAGGGGCATATTGCCAAATAATAAAAAAAGGGGGTAAAATTCCAGAATGTCTGGGGAAGATATAGACGTGTAGTATGGTCATTGGATGTAATGCGCAAGATATTTCCTTAAGGGGACTTATGTGTGGAGATCAAGTAAAGAATTATAGGACCCACTACTTTTGTTCGTAGGCTTAGCCAAACATCTGTCGGCACGTAGACGAGGAGATGATGACTTGACTAGCCGTCGGCCTCCAATCGTCGAGCATTTTCCATCTATTGCTATGACAGGTTCGTAGGACTGCGACGACGAATGCGTGGATCGGACCGTCGGCGCTGAGGTTGTTTAGCTAGACGAACGGATGGATAACAATATTTCCTGCTAGATGAAATGCCCTCATTAGAAGTCATCACCTCACCTTTGTAATTTCTAATATTGCCCTAAATGCCTAAAAGACCCAGATTTGAGAACAAAATTGCACTGAATTTATATCGGGTTAGTGGTGGTGGTGGCTGCCATGCTTGAGGGGTTATTTGGATGTGCGGAATCAACAGTTCGGTATGTGTTAGCTTAAATTCCTCCAAAAAGTATCTAGCACAACGGTTAACTATACTTGGTAAGGGAAGCCCAACATAATTTGGTGTTAAGACGAAAAATTTATGTGGGGTCTTTTATATGTAAATATTAATTAAATAAAATTATTTAATACTAATAAATCAAGGGTTTTTTTGAGAAAGAATAAATCAAGGTTAATTGGATACATTAAATACATAATTTGATGAATAATACCAACTAAACTAATTTTTATTTCATATAGAAAATTGAATATTATAATTGAACCATAAATTTTAATAAAAATATATTATGATTGAAATAGATATTTTATTTCAGATATATGACGATGCATGGTTAAGTAAAGTTGTAATCTAATTTTTAATTTTATATCTTGTTTTTAAGAGAGAGAGAGAGAGAGAGAGAGAGAGAGAGAGAGAGATTATTTAGTGTGTAACTTTGTAAGATATTGGTTTACAAAAATTAAAGTCTCAAACTATTAGGGGAGATTAATCTATAATTGATGATTTAATACATTTGCAACCTTTTTTTGAAACATTTTAGGCTTTCAATTGAGTAAGTTTTCTATTGGTCTCGTACTTTGGGAGTCTTGATAGAAGTGAAAAGGAAAAATGTGCTAAATGTGCTACAAAATGTTCACAATATGATGTGACAATAACTATGATTAATTAATTTCATAAATCTAATTAATGAATGTTTAAATTACTTTTTTTGTGATTGGTTACATGCCAATTTGTAAGCTATAGTGGGGTGAATATTGGGCCTTATTATAATGGGAAAAATATTGGGCCTATTTTAAGCATTGGCCCAAACGGTGGAAAAATATCCAGCATTGACTAGCCTATTCTAATAATAAACATAAGTACTCGGATCATTGGTCAGGCCCAATGAGCTTCTAGGCCTAGTACCGAGGTCATGTCTGAGACGTGTTCGAGCTACCGAGGTAAATCTTAGAGAAGGTAAACTTCTCTGAGGTAGCTTTCTAAAATTCTTTGATGACTCCACAACAATCTCCATATGAATGAATGTCACCTACTTGGCACCTCTCCATTTAATGCAGAAGGAAGCTTGAACAGTAAGAAAGGCCGTAAAAGCCTTCATTCATAATGAATAACCAGAAAAGAAGAGCCCGATAAGACCAAAAGTTATCCAGGTGGATGCTTGAACAATAAGAAGAAACCCTAGAAGACTCTATTCATGATGAAAACCAAAAAAGAAGAGCTAGATAAGACTAGAAGTTATCCAAGTGGATAAGGACAAAACACGAGGAAGAGGGAGATGGCTCATATAAAAGAGAAGAAAGAAGAAAGAGAAGGAAGACACAAAATATATTAAAAAGAGATAGTATAAACATTCTAAAAGGAATATCCTTGTAACAAAAAGACACAGAATATATTAAAAAGAGAGAGTATAAAAATTCTAAAAGAGATATCCTTGTAACAAAAATATACAAAAGTAAATAAAGAAGAGTCAATTTTCTATGTGTTGTGAGAACCTTGTGATTCATGTGTTCTTATCCAAGTTTCCCATTGTGGATCAATATTAACTTATAACAAAAATTTATTGTAACATTTATCTTGCTTAGTATCCTTAATTATTGAGTGGAGGTATATATATGCACATACTTATGCTTATAGCAAAATTTGTGGTATACTAAGCATCATTAATTAAATATATATATATATATATATATATAATTTTATAAAATTTTGGGCCTTTGACAATGGGGGAGGGGGGCCTTTCCCTATGGCTAAATTTTTTTTTTTTTTTGGGGGGGGGTGGGGCCTTAGGCCTAGGCCTTGGGCCGGCCCTGATACTTGGTGCGTTTTCCACCATTAGCCAAAGAATTTCGTTGATGCCAAATCAATCATGCCTGGACTAAAAATAGTTTAAGCTCCTCTGTTTGCAAAAGGGTCATCAAATCGCCCATTAAGTGCAACATATCATCTTAACCTTTAGCTCATTTCTGCAGCCAAAGAGAACTACCAGCCCATACTTCCTGTGTTGCCTCACATTCCAATAATGCATGAATACAAGTTTCAGGAAAACTATAACATGTCTCACACAAGTCATCCTCAATAACTCTGCATCTCATTTTATTCACCCGAGTAGGTAACACATCTTTGCAGGCCCTCCAACGGATCACTTTAATCTTATTTGGTAAGTGGAAGTGGAGCTTCCAAATTTTAGCCCAAATATTGTTTTACATCTAAATAAAAAATGGAAGGGAACTGGAGAATTCAATAAAAAAGAGTCTTATCCAAAAAAACTAGACATTAAAAAACTGTATATAAATATAAGTGAATGAATTAAATAGCTTTTGTTTTGTTGCTTATTTAGTAAAAATAAGTATAAGTAGGCTTGTATCTAAGAAAATGTGACTTTAAAAAGTTATACGTAAACAAATAAGTTTAAAAAAAATCATTAAAAATACTAAACCAAATACAGATGAAGTGTACCTTTGACTAGTTTATTAAGTATTAGTTTATTTGCTTAAAAGTGTTTGGTTTCCTTTAATCACACATCTAAATAAATAAGTTGATAGCAAATAAGCTATAACTAAGCTCAAACTCTATTGTTCCTACAACTTGGACTCCTCCACAGCTAGGATGGTTTAAAGTAGATTTTGATGTTGCTTTTTGGCCAAACAGGTCTACTTGTGCTGCACTTTTGGAGACAATTTATCTAGTTTTTTGGATAAAACGTTTTGCTGAAATTATATTAAAGTATACGTGTACCTAAAAAAAAAAGTGAGATTTTAAAAAACTGTACGTAAAATATAAAAATTAAAAGTTGAACTTATAAATTGAAGCCAATCAAATGCACAAAAATGGGGGGAAGCAATTGTAGCAGAGCTTGCTGCTCATTACAAGATCAATTGTGTGCTGTTTGAATATGAGGCATTGTTGATGCAATAATCTTCCCTGTCCTCCAATCTAGATTTGGCTGTTATTTCTTGACGAATTCAAACGTGTTCTCAATTCATTTTTTGTGTTGGAACCTTGTTTTCGCATCATTACGTTTTCCATTGAACTATTTTTTTTGTAAGTAAGATGGGCCCTTGTCATTTTCTCTCTTCCCTCTTGGGGTCCAGGTCCTAAAGAATCGAGACTGGTCGGTTCCTTTTTGCCCTTAACTAATATTATATTCTGATTAAATTATATTCTTTTATGTCAGAAAGTTTAGCGTAAACATTGAAATTAATTCTAAACCTTGTGTATCCAGCTCAAAGAGATTTGAAAAGTTTGATTGTTTGAGGAGGATATCATCACATGGCCAACCACGTGGGACCCACTAAAACCCTGCAAAGGAAACCAAAGATTTATAAATCACTAATCATAATCATTAATGCAGTAAACTATACATTATGATATATATGTTACTTAGTACTAATTATTAATTATTAAGAGAAGTTTAGTACTTTTATTATTACTTAGGACAACACCCCCACCGCACGAACCTGTGAGAGAGAGTGAGAGAACAACCCGCACGTGCAATCATGGCCAAGCAAATGGGTCCCACGTGCAGTACAGCATGCACACCGTTTCCAAGCAAAAGCTAGCTAGCCTAGATTCTTGAAATTTACACCCCCTCCTGCACGTGCAATCACTACCATATCATTGTGGAATATATCATATATGTGTGTGTATATCGTCCCCATGCACATGCATCTCTGTGAAAGTTTTGATTTCAAATTCTACCCACATGATATTTGTAGGGACTATAAGGAATGTGTGGATGTTGTTATTGTTGTTAGAACTTTCACATTAGTTCATGCAAAAGATTCGGATTCTAATTATTTTAATATAAGAACTTGTTTTTTATTTTATTTTTTTTATATACTCACTTTTTAAAACATTTTATATCAAATTATTTATACGCAAAGTGAATAGTGTCAGTCTAAATTTACATAATTATTATAACAACTTTATAAATTTACATATTTTTTAATTTGACTGATGCAAGTGATTTTGAAAGTTGAATATGTAAAGGTGATACATTTTTCTATTTAATTTGCATTATTTGATGCAAATGCTCTTATACAACTAAATTTGTGATACAACTTTTTTTATTCTTCTATATAATGAGATTGTTTATTATTTTCATTTGGACTTATCATTTTTTTCTCCATTATGGAATTATCATTTTTTCTCCATTATATATGGTATGTAGTTCTGATGTAGTAGGATTGTTTATCATTGGACTTATCATTTTTTTCTCCATCATTTACTATTAGTAATGTCCAAATTATGACAAAGAGATTTTATTGATCTTCTCTGTCTCCAAACTCTAGAAACTATCATTGGAAATTGACAATTGCCAACTGGGGTGAATCATTGAGCCAAATGATCATTAGAGCTGGAGTTTGACTAGCTATTGTTAAATTTTTTTTCTCTATTATAGACTTATCATTTTTTTTTTTCCATCATTTTAATAGACTTATCATTTTTTTGTCATCATTTTCGATTTGTAGTTCTGATGTAAAAGAGATTGTTTATCATTGGACTTATCATTTTTTTTTCCACTATTTACGGTCAGTAATTTCCAAATTATGACAGAGAGAGATTTTATCGATCTTGGTCTCCAAAGTCTAGAAACTATCATTGGAAATTGACAATTGCCAACTGGGATGAATCATTGAGCCAAATGATTAGAGCTGGAGTTTGACTAGCGACCAAATTCATGTTTGACCACACATGTGTACGTCTTGCAATTTTTATTGTATCCTAGATTAGGGATTTAGGATAGATAAAAAAAAAAAAAAAAAAAAAATACTATATACATATGATAATGATATAGTAATCGTTTTGCATGAATATAAGTAAACTATGTTAGTAAAAAAAAAAAAGACTAATGCTATTCACATAAAATAGCACTAGTTAATCTCTGTGCGGTGGAGAGAGATTTTGTTGTTGGGTAGATGAGATCATAGATGATGTTGATGTTTTGGATATTGATGAGGAAAAAAAAAATTCAAAGTTTATAGCACTTTGTTAGCGTCCAATTAATAAGCCACATGGTATGTTTTAAAGACTTTGGGAATTTTATATTATTTGCTGGAAATGGACAAGAGAAATATCATAGAAAATGCATGGTTGGAGTATATGAGGGTTAATTATTTGATTTTAGATTTGAATTAGAATTAGACTATTATTATAGTCGATTAATTATTATCTCTCTTCCCATAAATATAAGAATGTCAACCATTCAATCTATCATAAGTTTTTAATTTTCATGGGGTTGATAATTCTTTTCTTATTTTTTGTGGAAAAGAAAACGTTTTAGTCGTAGCTTGTGCTTGGATTTATACTTTTGCTTTTGATTTTCCTCCTGTATATATCAAGTATATATATATATATATATATATAAAATAATATCCTATATTTTATATTGATTTTGTATAACTAATTTTTTTTTTTTTTTTTTTTTACATATATCAATATTTAAAGTTGTATATTTTTAGACCGATTTGAAACCAAAGAGTTAATACTCTTTTTTTTTTTTTTTTTGATGAACAGTTAATAACTTAATACTTTTTATGAGAATGACGAGTTAATACTTTGTTATTTACGATTATAGATGTCATTATAAATTCATAGTAGGTCATTTTATGTATCATATATGACATCAACTTATATAATACTTTTTTGAGAAGATAATTTATATGATACTTAAGTTAAATTTTACAATTTTCTCAAAAAAAAAAAAAGTTAAATTTTACAAATATCATGTTCACAACTTTTATATCAGCAATGAGACCGAGTTTTCTTTTTAAAAAAACTGAATGGGATATTATGACAATAGTTTAAAAGTTTTTTTTTTTTTTTTGAAACAATAGTTTAATTTACAAGTTGATGGTGAATCACTACGATAATTTATTGTTTAAATAAGTTACTAACTCTATAATTTTTCAAATGACTAAAGAACCTTGGCAGTCGTTGATTTTTTTTTTTTTTTTTTTTTTTTTTTGGTTACTTCAATATTGCTAGGCAATAGTATAACCTTTTTCTTTTTCTTTTTCTTTTTTAAATATAAGAATAGTATAACAACTTGGATGTGTATAAATTTTTTTTTTTTTTTGGTAGCCATCAATATATCATGGTTTAAATATGCCTCTCTCTCTCTCTCTCTCTCTCTCTCTCTCTCTCTCTATATATATATATATATATATATACAAAACTTATGCTAAAATTTAACCATGTATATGAAAACTTGATTAAAATAAGGAATAATAACCAATCAATTGACACCAAGAACCTTGTAACTCACTTGGTATCTTTCGATATTGTTTTCAACGAAAATATTTAAGGTTCAAATCCTCTGTCCCTAGTTAATTATTGAATAAATAAATAAAATTATCAATTGACTTTATCAAATAAAAGAATACCAAATACTGCATGAATTTTTTGTCAAACACTTCATATTTGAGCCTTATGTTCAGATTTAATGCACTCAATCATCGTATAGGGACTTGCACGCTAGTTTCATTATTAGATTCATTATCAAAAATTTCAATTCTAAACTACGTGCATCATGCTACCAACTATATCATAATTTAATCCAAGTGTGTGAGCATATTGAAATGATTTTTTTTTGGTATAAAAGGCCATAAACTTACATCTTTCTCACATTTTCATGTTGTACTTACCAATAATAATAATTCATAAAAATAAAAAATAAAAAAAGGCCTCCGACCAACAGGTAATGAGCAACATTATAACGTTTTCACTGATACTTCCGACCAACGTAATATTTTTTTATTAATTGAAAATATAAAGTTCATAACATCATCATGATTTTTTTTTTTTTTAACAAGCAATAAAATAATATTTTATTTAGACCCAAATTATACATGCATGATGAGCTCTCTTTTTTTCTGTTTTCTTATTTTTTTTTTGGGCAAATAAACAAACAATACCAATGTCATTGCTTCATTTAAATATATGCTTTGTTCATAAAAATATAAGAATTATCAATCTTGTTATTCTTTCTTTTGGTGGATTTATTGTTGAATGTATTTTAGATTGCATTAGTTTTTTTTTCTTATGTGATATGTTAAATACTTAACGTGGCATGTGTTAGCCTCTATATATATATATATATATATATATTAGATCATGTTAAAATTCTTTTTTGGATCAAGTCGTAATTAATTATAGTATCAACGCAATTGATCTAAGTTGAAGCTTGATCTCCACATGCATTCAACTTATTAAATAGGAGTTTCAACCTATACTTTAAAATGAATGTTGAAAAATAGTTAAATAATTATATTAATTATTTCTTAACAGCATAAACCTTTTGAACATTTATATGTTTTTAATATAAAAAAGAAAAATAAAATTGATTCATTTTAAATTGTAAATATACTACCGAAGGTGCGTTTGACTTCCATTCAGATTATTTACTTAAATCCATTTCTTGTCTCTTATTTTAGTAAATAAAAGAATAATTTTTTTATTACAAAAGGAAATGTTAATCAATGCCCTTAGGGCTTTGGTTTAAAAACTATTTTCAGGAACATTTTATTGGGAGAAGAATAAAACAATAAATGTTGTTGACAGCTTTTTATATTTTTCATGAAAATAGTATCAAAACTTTCCTATTATGGTTTATTAATAATTGCCCTAAGGACATCCGTTAACATGACCCTAACACATCCATTATAGAAAACTAACTTCATGGTTTTATACCACTTTTTATCTCAATTTTAGCCTATAAACTAGTAAAAATATGAGATGACTACCTCACACTAAAATTGTCAAAGGATCATGTTAATAACTGCTTTGAAATAAATTTTTATGACGAGTCAATTGATTTTTTATAGAGAGTCGAGTCAATTTTAATCTAAAATTTTATATTTTAATTAGTTTTTATTATTTCCCAATATAAAAGAAGTCCTTTTGAAGCCTCTTTCATGAGTGATAAAGATAATCGTTAACAAAAATTTAGTGGCGGCTCAAGGCCTAAGCCTAAGGCCCCCAATTAAATTTTTTTTTATTATTATTTATACAAGGCACCAACTCCATTATAATAAAACCCAAAAAAAAAAATATATATATATATATATATATATAGGCAAATTTTAGAGAACATCCAATTAGATTCTACAATTGAAGTCCAATTTTGCGCCATGTGTCCTAAATTATTTATTTTTAAAGAGAGTTATATTTCTTAATTTTGAAGTCAAATGTGGGACCACATTATAAATATTCATCCAAGTGAGTTATTGCATACAAAAACCAAAGATTCTAAAATTAATGAACATAAAAAAGAAAAAATTTTAAAATGGATAATTTACATTTTCTACTTAATAATATTCTTACAAGAATTTTTAAAGAGTTAAAAAAAATGACTATTAATAATATTTAAATTATATATGTAAGAATTATATTATGCATCTTAATGTATATATTTTAAGTATATCTATACATATGCATGGAGTTACAAGCTGGTTATAGATTAATGTGAGGGTTACTACAAATTTTACTACATAGATGATAGAAGTTGCCAATCACCAAAAACCAATTAAATTAGGCATCTATTGGTATGCTATATGTAATAAAATCAGTAGGCTGTTTAGCATTTTTCAAAATTATGTGATAATAAGTGGTTTATAAAACAAAAAAGGATTGTGCACTATTTTTCTTACCTCCAAAAAAGTTTCCAAAATATTAGATAAATAGAAACTCAACCCAATTGAAACCATAAATAGTATGGGAAAAAAGAATATTTTGAGGATTTAATTTTTGTAAACCAATATCCTCCTACACAACAGATTATTAACATTAGCCACCTAATTTCCTACATGACCAAACATCAAATAATCTCTGTATGTTTCTTAACACCAAAATCAAAATTGAAAATCAAATTACAACTTTTCTTAACAATAACAATGCATCGCCTGTCTACGATAAAGTAAACATCATTTTTTTAAAATTTTTTTATTTTTTATTTTTTTTGGTTAAATTTTATGCTTGAGCCATGATATTTGATTCTCTATATGAAATTAAATTTAGTTTTTTTATTATTATTAATTCATCAAATTAACCTTGATTTGTTTAATATTAAATACATTTATTATATCATAGGGACGAGGCCCAAAGATGGTACATTGGGTTTTGGGCCTTACCCAAGATCGTTGGTAAGTCCAATGAGAGACAAAAAGGTGGAGGGGCATTCCAGCTCAACACCTCATAAAAAAGAAAGGAAAAATGGACGGTCCGAGGATAAAGACCTCCTCAAACAAGATTAGCACCGTTCCTTTACACGTTCTAGTAACGAGAATGGACTCAATAGGGGCACCGGTGTCGAGAGCATGCCACATGAACTCACGAGATGGAAGGAGACACAAAAATATCTAAAGGAAAGGTTGTTACCTCCGAATTAAATGCATTGTAGCTGCTTTTCTGACCGCATTTATGTGGAGAAGACCTCTGAACAGTCTTTCCTTAGCCACCGCAACTCACAAAAGGTCAGAAGGGGTGTCTGATGGGACAGGCACTCAAGTGGAGGTCCAGATGGTCAACAGATGTAAGGCCAGGATCACCAGAAGGGACCTATAAAATGAGAAAGACCCTCCATGGGTAGGGGGTCGGAACAACTAGAAAAAGAACGCCATATTAGGGAGAATAACACTTGTAATTCGTCCCCTCATTCTATAAAGAACATTTGTCTCCTCGGACGATACGTAAACTGAACTTTATACGCACTCCTCTTGCACAACCGCCTGACAAACCCATCTTACCCGTTGTAATACTAACTAGGGCCCAACTCTTTAACCTACTCTCTACAAATTTATTGTATTTGGCTCGCTGGGCCATCATCCCATTCACTTTTGGGCTTGGGTTCCCAAACTGAGACCCTACAAATATGAAAGACTATACTTCAATCTATCGCCTTAAGTCCCAAACTATGTTGAGCCAGCGAAGGGTGTGTAGAAACCAATTGCACCGCAACTCCGTCCTGCAACCGATGGAGCCACATCGCTCAACAAGCCAACTAACTAAATTGAATTCAGCAATAGGAGGCAAGCTCGTTCTGATGCTAGTTCAGTGAATAGCTATCAGAGCTAGGAAGAACAAACTTATTAAAATCAAACCACACTGAGCTTTATATATAACTCGTCACAAACACCTCAAACCATCTTTTTATGAAGTTTATAACTCTCTCTCTCTCTCTCAAAATATAGGTTTTAATCGATGATCTCTCAAAATCTCACTCTCCTCTCTCAAACACAATAGCAACAACACCACCTTACACTCACAAGCTCTCCTCTTTCCTCCACAAGATATGATCTTTGATGCCACCATACTCATAAGCTCCAATCTTAGGTACATTTTTTGGCATTTTGATATGTTTTTGTGGGTTTTATTTGATCTATGTTTGATGACCTTTGATCAATGGATTTGAATTTGTCGGTTTGATGGTCTTTTTATATGTAGGTTTAAGGCTTTGATTTGAAAGTTGGTTGGGTGAACCTTTGATTTGTGGGTTTGAGTCTTTCAAATTTATAGGCTTGAAATCAATTACCTTGCACCGCACCGAGGGAGAAATATTACATTGCTGTAGGTCAAAAACCAAACTTAGGGGATGTGCAATGGTTCTAAGGCTGTGTTTGTTTTGGGTGAAAACCACTTCAGGAAATCATTTTCCACCTTTTCCGCGTGTTTGGCAGTTTTGGAAAATAGAATTTTCCAGAAAATCACTTCCTATTTTCCCTTAGACAACAGAAATGGTTTTCAGTTCCTATTTTCACTTCAAAGTATTTCTAGAGAAAGAGAGAGAGAGAGAGAGAGAGAGAGAGAGAAAAGGAGAGAGCCCAGATCGCAAAGAGAGAGCCCAAATCGCCAGTGCGAGTTCGCTGGCGAACCCATCTTCGATCGCCACGAAGCCCACGAAACCCACGATCGCACTTCCAGAACCCAGAACCCAGAACCCATCGTCGATCGTTAATCGCCACAAACCCATCGTCGATCGTCGATCACCGATGCGACTCGCAAACCCACAACTCGCGAACCCAGAACCCACGATCGCACTTCCAGAACCCAGAACCCATCGTCGATCGTCAATCGCCACGAACCCATCGTCGATCGTCGATCGTCGGTGCGACTCGCGAACCCAGAACCCACGATCTGACCGGATTTGATATTTTTTTTCTTTGGTTTTGTTTCTGCTTTTGATTTGCGGAGTTTGCTATGATTTTGAAATTTTTTGTAATAAAATTTGATTGGATGCTAAGAAAATAGCTGAAAAAATGTGTAGGAAAATAGCATTTTCAGAATAAAACCAAACACATGAAAATATTTTCTACAACAATTTTCATTATGCAACCAAACACTTAAAAATATTTTCCTTTCCCGAAAATAGCATTTCCGAAAAATAGGCTATTTTTTGAAAAATATTTTACGGGAACCAAACACAGCCTAAGTTTAGAAAAATTGACCCATCAATTTGGTGAAAATTTTTGTACAAAGACCAAATCAACCCAACCATGTACACCCCTAAAGCCAATCCTGCAAAAAGTCTTTATCAATGCGTTTAGCAAAACTAATAAGCATTTTTCTAAAAAGAAAAAAATGTTAAATTAAATTTGTTTAAAAAATAAATAAGTTTTTACTTTTTTATCTCACATATAGCAAATAAGTTAGGAAAATTATTAGGTACTCCCGGAGTACCATAAATGCGTACTCCCTCCTCTCATATGAATGGTGGGTCCCACCATGAATTTAATTAGTGGGACCCACCATTCATGTGAGAGGAGGGAGCACGCATTTATGGTATTCTGGGAGTACACAATAATTTCCCAATAAGTTAACCCACTAACGAAAATTACGAGATACCAAATCCGCACATGGATTCGTTAAAAAAAAAAAAAAGAATTTGACTCCAAATTTAGAACATAGTGGGGAGCGTGTATTGCATGGTGGAGTTGTTGCGCGTGAAAAGAAGGAAACATCAGTTTTCAAGGCTTTAAGCATGGAATCCCAGAAAGCAGAAAGAAAGTGAGAGAGAGAGAGAGAGAGAGAGAGTATCCAATGATTGTAGAGAAATGCGTGTCCGGTTAGGCAGAGACAATGTGACACGCACGAATGCAATCATGGGACCAGGTGTATCCACGTGTCCTAGCATTACATGTTATCGCACGTGAACCCCTGCATGTTCCCCACGTGACTCCCCACTCTTCCTTGTCCCCTTAAATCAAATCTCCTCCGAATTCCAATTCCAAATCAACTATTTCTCTCTCTCTATCTCTCATGGCTCAAGCCTCAAGCTCAGCAACAAGAGTCACAAACCCAAAACAACAATACACATTACACATTGATTTCATGCGTAATTTTATAGTATTATGGCCACAGTGTGTTTTTTCTTTAATATTAAATTATAAAGGAAAATGTTAATAAATGATCTTAGGGTAATAATTAATAATTCATTTAAAGAAAATTTTTATGGAAAAAGAAAAAAAAAAAGTCATTAATGTTTTAACAGTTTTTTCCATTTATCATAAAACTGATATCAAAAACTTTTCTAAAATAAATTGTTAACTAGCACCTATTAGTATGACCCAATTACTAGGAAAATTATAAGGTCCTCATGGTGAATAAGTGACATGATCTATCATTCCACTAAAAGACTCTCACTTGTTTAAAATTGCTGAGTTAAATTTTTTTTTTAAACAGAAACTAATTACTGACTCAGCAATTTTAAACAAGTGAGAGTCTTCTAGTGGAATGGTGGACAAATGACATGGTCCACTAGAGGACTGTATAATTTCTCCAATTACCAATTACACCCTTAAAATTTGAAGTGTTTAAATTTTACATCTTGAAATTTTAAATTTTGGATTTTATTCTCTAAAGTTTTGGGATGTTTGGATTTTACATTCTAGCGTTAATTTAGATTTTACCTCCTAAATTTTGGAGGTATAAAATCCAAACACCCCTAAACTTTAAGGGGTAAAATCTAAATTTTAAAATTTTAGGATGAAAAATTACTAAAATTCAAATACCCCTAAATTTCAGGGAATAAAATTCAAATTATGAAATTTTAAGGTGTAAAATTTCAACACTCTCAAACTTTAGGGGTATAATTTGCCATTTTACCCTCTTTTTTTTTCTTTTTTTTTTTTTTTTTCTAGCCAAAGAGAAACAATATTTCTATGTCAATTACCTATCACTTACCGATTACATTACTTCCTTTTCGTCAAATATGTGTCATGTTAATACGTGGGATTTATCATTGTAGATTTTGTATGATACTATATTATATTATATATATGTATATCAGGTAGGTCTTCAAAGTCTACGTGACCAATGATTTATTATAGGTGAGCAACCAAAATGACGTGCAAATTTTTAACAAGGAAATTTGTCACTTTCCATTGATCTTTTGGAGAATGAAAGACGTGTCTTTGGTTTGAGACATAAAAAAATTACTTGCATGGTTACATATAGGAGGTTAAGTGGTTCCACAAGAAGTTAGATCATGGCAACTAGAATAGATCATGACCAACTAGAAGAGAAAAATTGCGATCTATCATCTAATAA
Source organism: Quercus glauca (assembly GCA_023736055.1). Classification (NCBI taxonomy): domain Eukaryota; kingdom Viridiplantae; phylum Streptophyta; class Magnoliopsida; order Fagales; family Fagaceae; genus Quercus; species Quercus glauca. The sequence goes on from CM043318.1 coordinate 72,579,781, forward strand.
AACTAAACTAAGTAGAGAAAATCAGATTTAATTAGTCTTTATTAATTATATTTTCAAGACTCTTTTCACCTATCCGAAGTCATTTTAATAAATTATATTGGATTGATATAACAAGTTTATTTTGAAGATCACTTACAAATCAAGTGGGTTGACAATATATAATAAAGTTGGAGACAAAAAATTTCAAAAAATTTTACTAGTATTCTATACCCCAGTGCATAATAAAAGAGTTGTCAATTGTAGATTGCTTTAAAAGTGATTTACTCTAATCACAACTTATTATATTAATTTATTGTTGTTCTTAATATTATTTAGGGGTGGCTCTACTTGTTAATTGGGGTGGTCACATGACCATCTTGACTTGAATTTTTTTAATATATACCTTAAAAAAATTAAATTTTAAAATAATATAGGTTGTTGACCACCTTAGAAAAAATTATTGACCACCCAAAAAAAATTGAACACCCTAAATAAAAATTTGAGGGAGGAATTTCCTTATTATAAAAACTTATTTTCAAGCTTACATAACCTACTTTTAAATCTATATTGTTTCAAAATTAACTTAACTAACACGTTCTAGTGTTTCAATATAAAACACCCAAGGTTAAAATTCCTCCCTCTTGAAATTTCCAAATTTTTGGTCTATTGAAAATTCAACCAAAAAATTGTAAGAAATGCTATGTTCACAATATTTTCACAATACTTTCACAAATAAATCTCAAGTCGCAAGTTGTTACTGGCTGTTACTAATCGACAAAAATATAATTTCAGTAATAAATTCAAATTAGAACTAATAACAACTTACTATTTATGATTTGTTGTGAAAGTATTGTGAAAATATTGTGGACATAGCTCTTTTCAAAAATTACTCAAACAAATACAAATTAGCCTAAAAAACCAAATCAAATGTTTAATTGTGATTTTTTTTTTTAAATTGTGTTTTCAAAAGACATATTTTAAAATTATCATATATGTTTTTTTAAAATGCACATTTTATTAAATAATATTTTCTAAAATACAACAAGCAATGAATCATATCTAAAATTTAACTATTTACAATTATCTATCTATAATGAATAATTGTAATTTTTAAAACAGACACATGGTGTGCATATTGACAAAAAACACCACAATGTTTTTTTTTTTTTTTTGAGAAAGAAAAAACACCACAATGTAAATGATTAAAATAAAAGAAAAAGGACAATGTTGATCATCAATGGTAGAATTGGTAGATAGATCAACCATTCTTGTAAAAATATAACATGTAGGGCTGTAGGTTCACCATAGGTTGCAGCGAGAGTTAATGAGTCAATGATTACTTGGTGGGACTTTCTTGTCCAAAAAGTGCGGAGGGGAACCACGTGATGATCACGCTAAAGAGATTTGTGAAAAGATTTGGTGGGTGAGAAAGAACGCCTCAGTGATGTCTCGGTAAAGTTCCCAATTTGTGCCGTCCAATCAATCAACTTGATGTGAATGATAACATAGATTTTACACACATTTCAATCATGCCATCTATGCACAATTCGAAGATCAATAAAGGGGTTTGTTTGTTTATCACATAAGTAAGCTTAGCTTGTAAGTTTAGGGTCCGTTTGTTTCGGGTGAAAACGTTTTCAGGAAATGGTTTTACGGAAAATTGTGTGTTTGGTAACTCTAGAAAATTCGGTCAAACAGAAATTGACCGGAAAATAACACCCCTCACCCTGTAAAACGATTTCCGTTCCTATTTTACCTTCAATGCATTTCCGGAAAATACACACCCGAAGAACAGAATGGAAAACCCAAGCCAAAGAACACCTGAAGAACAGAATGGAAAACCCAAGCCGAAGAACACCTGAAGAACACCCGAAGAACACCTGAAGAACCATTTCCCGCCGTCGCATGCAAGCCACCGAGGTCACCTCCGCCGAACCATCCCTCATCCCAGGATCGCACCGATCACCGCCGTCCTCCGTTGATCTATCTCTCACTCTCAGGCGATCTCGGTGAGATCGCACCCTAGGATCGCACCGAGATCGCACCGATCGCACCGAGATCGCACCGATCACACTAAGAAAGCCGCCGTCCGCCGTCCTCCGAGATCGCACCGGATTTGATGATTTTGACCGGAGATCGTTCCGGATTTGATGATTTTGACCGGATTGGATGATTTTTTTTCTTTGTGTTTTGTTTCTTTTGTTGTCTGTGAACTGGGAAATGGGGTTAATATTTGTTTGGAAGGTGAGAAAATGTGAGAAAATGTGTTTCCTAGTATTTTCAAGAAAACAACCAAACACATGAAAATATTTACCACCACAATTTTCATAATTCAACCAAACACTTAAAAATATTTTCCTTTTTCGGAAAATAGCATTTCCGGAAAATATGTATTTTCCGGAAAACGTTTTACGCGAAACAAACACAGCCTTAGATTCAATAGTATTTTAGTGAACGAGTTCTTCAAATACCAAGATATGTTTATATACGTATAAAAAAAAAAAGATATGTTTATATAGATTTGAGAATTAAAATAAATAAATAAAAATTGTTAGTTTCAAGAGGGAGGAATTTCAAGCTTGGGTATTTTATATCAAAACATTAGAACGTACCTGTTAAGTTAATTTTGAAACGATATAAATTAAAAATTAAGTTATGTAAGTTTGAAAATAAGTTTATATAATATCAAATTATTATTTATAATTTATTAATAATATAATTAGTCAATGTCAATTCCAGTTATATAAATTTTTTAATTTCACTTTTATAAAAAATTAATTGATATGTTAGTCTAATGATAATTTTTTTTCAAATCTTTACATGCTTGTTGCAAATTTATTTATTTTTATCTTTATTATATATTTATGTGTGCACATGCATACACACACGACAAAACTCATTGTCTATTAAATATATGTAACCACACACATGAACACATATGTATCCAAATAAGTTAGATTTATAATATCTTTGGTAACGAAGCTCAAGGTGAAAATTCAATTATGGATACATCATCCTAATTTAAAAGACTTATATTAGATTCATCACTTAGTCTAACATACAATTAGGAGGACAATTAAGAAACACTTCAAAAAGATTATTTGTGGGTTTGGATCCATGTTTCCGGCGTCTATGTCTTCCACGTTTTTGGTTTTTTTTTTTTTTTTTTTTTTTTTTTCACGTGTTTTACTTTAGGGGACAATTATCACTGTTCACGCACTGTAGCGGCATTGTTCATGTACTGTAGTGGTATTGTTCACAAATTGTAGCAGCACTGTTCATGTACTGTTCAAGGGACCCACATCCACTTTATTAAAAAATATATTAAAAATGAGTTCCACGGTATTATTCACACATTTAAAAATTATTTTACTACAGTGTTTTCAGTTTTCAACAAAATAAACTGTATCTAAACGGACTCTATAACTAATGAAAAAAAAATCCCAAAAATAAAGGAAAAAAACAACAACAAAAAAAAAGACAAAATATATGTCTTCAATTTGTTCGATGCTAAATTATAAAGTGGATGGTGTTAAATACTCATCATATTTAGTTCAATAATCAGTCATTTAGGGTATAATGGTTAAACGAACAAGTGTACACAATTACTTAAAATCGCTCAATGAAAATAAAAATTAAAAGGATTAACAATATCCAAAAATAAATAAATAAATAAATTTTTTATGTGTATGTGCTTTAAATTTGTCTTCATTAATATACCAGTACCATAATTCGTCAGATTGATCAGTTCCTGTTGCTTAATTAGTTACAATAACATTAATGTACCAATAACATTTCTGTGGAGAAAGGATAGGTAGTACATGGATATATGTCATGTCTCATGTCTTCAAACATATAAATGTTTCTGCCGGCAGTGACACTTCCCTTTCATAATAGTATGTATAGCATTTCACGTCGTGAGTTTTCTTCTACTTTTTAGTACTTTGGGGAATATTATTTGTTCAAACTTCATACGGCTTCATGCCATTCTTTAAATCAATCAAAAAAATATGGCCATCTTTTTCACTTTTTTTTAAGTAGGAACCTTGGGTGGGGTATCAATATCCCAAACATGACTTTCTTTCAATTGGTTATATATATATATATATATATATATATATTGTGAAGAGTCTTTATATCTCAATTACATTATCTAATTCTCTCGTAGAAAAAAATATTGGTTTAAATTTCTCTTCTTGCACTTATAATAAGGTTAAAAATAAATAAATATTCTCTTTGTGAAGGCTACCACAAGATCATGGCCTACTGGTGAAGATTTAAGACACGAGACAATGATTTTAAATGAGATATTGTTGTATATTTAGATATTAACTAAATATTATAAAATATTATAAAATTTAAAAAGAAACATCCATTATGCTAGCTAAAATTTCTAATTACGTTTTTGTATTCAATTTATTCTAAAATCTCATTTTTTTTTTTGATGGGAAGACAGCAACTTTATTAAGAAACTCAATAAAATTAAGAAGATAAAATTAATTCAAGAAACTCAAGAAACAGTACATCTTGAGCCAAAGTGGACTCAAGAAACTCTGGATTTTCATTTTTAATTGAAAATATGATTAATTCTCTTAATTTAATAAAGTTGATTTTAGGTGGAATAAATACCAAAAAAGAAAAAAAAAATCTAGAATATAAAATTATAATATAAGTAGGTAAGTTTCAAGGGTTCAAGTAATAACCTAATGGTATAGGTACCTTTTGTGGTGCTTGATGTTTGTGGCTAGAACTCCACCTCTCACTCTCAAAGTATTATGAAGTTTGAATTGATTTGTCATTGCATCAAATTCGACTTAATAAGATTTGAGACCTAAGACAATAACTTTAAGTGAGATATTTTTGTATAATTAGATGTTAAATTAACAAATAATATTTATGAACCTTATATGTTATATTTTTTTATTAAAAAAAATTGTCCTCCCATTTTTATGCAAAAATTAGTAATTAAGCTTTTGTATTCAGGTTTTACTAACTTCTCATTTTCAATTAATAATACGATTAATACTTAATCTTTTATGGCATAATTATTTTAGGTATAATTATATTGATTTAAATTTTGAAGACTTATCATCAAAAGCAATTACATCATCAATTTTTTTTATATAAATTAGTTCGCCATTTGGACTTTTTTTTATTTGTAAAAGTTATTTTAAAACTTTGAGTTCTTAAAATAAATCTAAACCGTAATAATAATAATAATAAATAAACCTTTCTACAATATAAAATTATAATATATGAAGATAAATTTTAGATCACAAAACAATAGAACCTTATTTGATAAATAAATACAACTTAACAATAGAATCATTCGTAGTCTCAACCTCAACAAGCAAGAATGAATTCATTCAAATCAAATTAATAATTTTTTTTTTTTTTTCACATTGATAATATATAGTGTAATTTATTAAAATAAAATAAACTTATTTAGCTTAAATGTGACTCAAGAGGACAAAGAATAAGGTGTAAAGGCAAAAAAGAGTGGTTTGATGGTGATTGGGGGTATCAATAAATTCTTAGAGAGAGAGAGAGAGAGAGATGGTAACACATTGGGTGAATTATTAGATAAAGAGGGGAAGAGACATTTGATGGGAAGATGTGGATACCCCTATCCTTACCCTTGTTTGGAGTTGGGAAAACTTGTATGGACTAAGAGTGGGACAAGTTAGGATTGAGCAAGGTGGATAGATTTTTTCATCCCTAATAAGATGACTCCAACATTAGCAAGAGAGTATAAGAAATTGCAAGGGAGAGTGTTGATAGAGACAAATATATTTAAAGGTAGTAATAGAATAGGTATAAAAATTATATTATAAGTATAACGTATAAATAAAGATTAAATTTTATATACAATTAATTTAAGACTATACGTATACAAACACATTTGGAGGATGCAAAATGAAATACTATAAAATGAACAAAACTTGTCCTCACCTTGCCCTATTTTTAGGGCAGGAAAAACCTGCATATAGCAAAATAGGGGCATGGTGGGTCTGAGTGGATTGTCATTTTTGTCTGGGTAGTTATTTATAATGATTTTCAGGAAAAAAACTTTAACCTTAAAAATGTTGGGAATGAAAATCAATTTATTTCTGATTAAATATTTCAAAGTATATGTCACTGTGTCAGCTAAATTTTGACATCAAAAGTAATGTGATACAACTACAACGCCAAGAAATTATAACTACTCTACTAGCAATTAATATTTTCTCCTTGGATCATTATTATTATTATTATTTAATTATAAATTCAGAATTTTGCAATTGACATTGCAATTAAAGAAGGAAATACATGAGCATTAATTATATGTTATATTACCCCACTAAACGTTAATTTTAAATTTAATAAGTCTTTATCTCAAAAAATAGAAAATATTTAATAAGTCTTTGAAGTTTCTTTAGTTTTAATTAACTTTTTTTTTTTTTGGTAAACAGTTTTAATTAACTTTAAAGTCTAGGAAAACAGAGAAAATTAAATGGTGTTTTGATGTGCATTAAAGTCGAAAAAAAAATACAAGTACCATTTGCGTGTTCCCTTTACAGGTGTAACTCCAATTCAGTTTCCCCAAACACCTACTTGACCAAACAATGTAACCTACCACTATCATTTCTTTTCAACATAACAATAAATAAGAGTAATAATAAATTTTCTCTCTGAAACAACAAAAAAAACATAAAAAGTAAAAACAATTTTTTTTTTTTACCCACCAAAACACACGCGCGGGTCCCACATTTTTTTTTTGAATGACACTGGTTTGCTTCGTGATTTGATGCTGGCTTTTCTGGAAAAAAAAGCCCCCACCAGGTCAAGTGGGTCCCACATGACCCTCGTGGAAAACATGGGTTCCACTTGAATGATAGCACATGAAACTCTCAATCTCCTCCCTTATTATAATCATCATCATCATCATCATCATATTAAAATGATTAGATTAAAATTAATTTCACTAATGTATTTTGATATTTGGGTCAATGTCAACCAAGTTTAAGATTTTTTAAAACTAACCAATTAGGTCTCTAAAGTCTATTTAGGCATGTCTGTTAGTCGTTGTTCTCAACTGTCTTAACAGTTTTGAAAATTCTTGAATCTAATTGAAACTAGCACAGATATCAAATATGTAAATAAAATAAAAAGTGTTACGTTCATAACATTTTTAAAATACTTTTACAATATATCATACTTGATAGGTTGTTACAAGTTTTTTACTTGAATCCACCATTAAAATTTACTTTCTTATCTGTTAGTAATAACCTGTAACAATCCACTATTTAAAATTTATTGTAAAAATATTGGGTGTTCGGTATTTTTCTCTAACAAAATTGACCCATAGATTATATTATCATGATTTGTAGCGAGTGAGCACACGCGCGTGTGGTAGTATATTTTGCAATTTGAGCAGTCTTTAGTCAACGGTCAACTAGCGAGAAAGCCGCTTTCTTTAACAGACGGTAATAAAAGCCCCCTTTAAAGACAAAGAGACTTTTTAACCTATGGTTACAAAAAAGCCATCGACAATAAAAGAAACTCTCAGTTACACACAAAAGAAAAAGATAAACATATAATTACTTGTCTCTTTCTCTGTCTCTACATGTTGTGTCGTGTGTCTAATTTTAACCACGGTTAAAATTTTTTATTTTATTTAACCAAAGCCAGCAAGCTAAAGCTATGGAAAAGCCAATTATATCATCATTGAGCCAATAGCCTATCTGACACAAGTCATCATTAAGTCTATAACCCCCCACACACACCCTCTTTTTCTTTCTTTCTTTTCTCTCTGTATCTATATATAGTCCCATCCCATCCTTCTCTACTGTACTGCAATAACAAAAAGGCTGTGACACACCACCCACACCTGCCAAATTCAGTCATTTTCTTCTGTCTTTCTTTTTTTTTTTTTCCATTTTGCTTTCTCAGAATCCAAAAGCTGGGAATCTCCAAAAAAAAAAAAAAAAAAAAAATCAAATCCCATTTAGGAGAGAAAGGTGAGAACCTTGGTGGGTTTTTGTTGGAGATAGAGAGAGAAAAAATGGGTGAGAAAGGTTCTAGCTTGGAGTTGGGTTTGGGGTTGAGTTTGAGCTTAGGATGTGGAGGTAATAATAGTAGTAATAATAATAATAATAATAACAACAACAATCATAATCAGCCTTCTTCTAAGATGAATCTCATGCACAAGCCTCCTCCACAGTTGGTGCAAAATCATAATCAGAAAACTCCTTGGAATGAAATGTTTCAGTTCCCAGCTGGTAAGTTTTGGAAATTTTGATTTTGATTTTTTCTATTTTTGTCTCTATTTTTGAAGTTAAGAATCCAAAAGATTTCAAGGTTGATTTTGGCCTTTATTACTCTATGATTATTCGAATATTAACTTTCACATTTTCCTTTTAGATGCAAATTGCACATCCAAAAAAAAAAGTTACAATACAGATCCATGATTTTAGCCATTCTTTTTATCTTTTTACGTACCCCTTTATCCAATATGTGCTTTTTATTTTTCCTTTGAAGCTTGTTCAAAACTTTTCACTTATAGGCTTATAGCTAAATTAAATTTCTGGTTTTTTTATTTTTTTTTTTGTGTGCAAATTAATCCTAAAACTTTTAAACCCATTTTCGAAAATGACCATTATCATGTCCTTGATCACAGAAGTGCCATTTCACGTAAATTTTACAGACATGGTTGAAAGATTTTGACATGAAAAAACATGTTTTATATATAAACAGAGAGAAACCAGGATACAAGGTCGTTTTTGCGAGGAATCGATGTGAACAGGTTACCAGCATCATCAACAGTGGATTACAATTGTGAAGATGAAAATGGGGTTTCTTCACCGAATAGCACAATATCATCGAGCATAAGCGGGAAGAGGAGTGAGAGAGAGGCTAACAATGGAGATGAAAACGATGCAGAGAGAGCTTCTTGCTCTCGTGGAAGCGATGATGAAGATGGAGGTGGCGGTGACACTTCTAGGAAGAAGCTCAGGCTGTCGAAGGAACAGTCTATACTGTTGGAAGAGACTTTCAAAGAGCACAATACTCTCAACCCGGTCAGTGGCATTTTCGTTATTTTATTTTCCTGGGTAAAGGGTGATTTTTTAAAAGCCAAAATGCAAAACTTATTTCAGTACTCTAATTTCGTTTTTTGTTAATTTCAGTTTTTGAAACTGTTTTTAAATTTATTCAATTAAGATATTTTCGTCAATTTTTGTTAAATGTTGTTGTTAGTTATATAAATTTTTAATTTTTTTCTTACTAAAAATTTAATTAATGATTGAAAAATGTTTTCATTTTCTAAAAATAAATCTTAACAGAAGTTGATTAAATTTTTTATTTTTTTAATCTTTATGTGTTGGGGCAATTTGGTTATTTTGATTTGAAATAATGGTGAGTTCTGAAAGTGGGGTTTTTATTTTTTATTATCAGAAGCAAAAGCTGGCTCTGGCAAAGCAGCTGAATCTCAGCCCAAGACAAGTGGAGGTGTGGTTTCAGAACAGGAGGGCAAGGTGAGATATTTCTCTATTGATTTAGGGGTATTATTGGTATTAACCTCTTGGGGTAGGGGTGGAATTGACTGTTTCACTATGTTACCTAAAAAGGGGTGTTTGTAAATTGTAACATATATTTTTTTCTCTTTGCCTTCACAAATCACAATTTTCATGTGTGAGCATTGAATGAGATGAGTCAAAAGTTTTGGTTGTTTTCATCAATGGTATTCTTTTTAACTGTTGGTAGTAGTAATGGTAATGAATATAACTCTAGCAACAACTCCCACAGAATTAATTTGAATATCTGAGAAGTTATCTCATGCATTATTTGCATTTTTTGTAGATCCCACAAAATTAATGATGTATATGTCATTTTACTAAGATATTTCACGATATGTGTATTTTTTCTTTCGTAGTAGGCTTTTTTCTTTTGTAGTAGGCGAACTCACATTTAAAAAGTATATCATGTATTGAATATATGAATCTATCATTTTATGGCGTGTGAGTCAATTCCACACATCACAAACTATGCATGAAAGGAATGTCGCATATATCGAATGCTTGAAATATGTAGGCCACAGTTGGTAGATTAAAATTATTTTGACAAAAGACAACTTTATTTATTACATATGGTTGGGCATTTGGGGTCTATTTTTGACAAAATTAATATGTAGAATTTAGTACTCGTATATGATGACTATTATTTGTTGAGATCTTAACATTCAAAACTCGTGTATGAAAATAAATACTTGAGTACTTGTTTGTTGTGATGTCACATGAATTTCAAAGTTAGGTTTTATGATTTCAACATCCGTATGTAATGTCATCTATTCATCTATTCATGTATCACATGAATATCACATGTGCTATGAATGAAGGTGTGCAAACTCAATGCCTTATTGTTAAATTGATGGATGCAGGACCAAGTTGAAGCAAACCGAGGTGGATTGCGAGTACTTGAAGAGGTGTTGTGAGAATCTAACGGAGGAGAACCGGCGGTTGCAGAAGGAGGTGCAAGAGCTTAGAGCATTGAAACTATCTCCACAGCTTTACATGCACATGAACCCTCCAACCACCCTCACCATGTGCCCTTCATGTGAGCGTGTGAATGTCTCATCTTCCTCCTCATCCTCCATGGTTGCTCCAACGGGCCCTACCCGTCACCAGCAGGGCCCTAATGTCCAAAGGCCTATACCCATTAACCCATGGGCAACATTACCCATCCATCATCGACCGTTGGATGCCCCTGCATCGCGATCGTAATTTGTTTACTTGAGTAAGGGCATTGTGATCATTAGGAGGAAATGGGGTATAATGTGTACGGAAGTGAAGAGAATTGTTAAAGATTTTAAGGTTTGTTAGGATATGATTTCATTAAGTCAAAGCCTTGAGCATATCTAGTTTTATTTTGAGAATTAAGTCTTGATAGAGAAAGAGGTTGTAAAGGGTGGATATTAGACAAGAAAAGAAGAACTTTTTTGTGTGCTCATATATGGCGACTAGGATGACTTGAATGATATAACAAAGAGAATCTGAATCTCTTTTTTTGATTACTATTATTATTATTATTATTATTATTATTATTAAGGACAAAGTAAAATTATGCATAAAAATAAGTTTATGTTCAAATAAAAATAAGTTTATGAATTGAATAGTGAATAATATTGATATGTGTGTTAAGAATATAAATAAAATGTAATTCAAAGGTCAAATTTTCAAAATATGTAACCATATTAATAAGGGATAATTACATTCATGTCCCTTGAGATGTAGGAGAATGACATTCCATCTCAAATTTGAAGGGAAAAAACACTCCCCTCTCTTGAGGTTTGAAGAAATTAACACTCTCTTTTTTTGTTTATATTAACACTCTCTTTTTTTGTTTATATTAATAATGAAATATTTTAAATTTTTATAAGAATCTCTTTACAAATAACAATAGTCAGTAAAAAAAAAAAAAAAAAACTGATAAATTTAGAATAAAAATGCAAAATTTATCAAGCACTAAAATATTTGCAATGGCAAATCTCTCCATAACCCATTGAAAAAAAAAGAAAAAAAGAAAAAGCAAATCTCACACTTAATATTTTAAAATGCACTTTAATAATTCAAAATTCAAAATAATGAATTTTAATTATGAAATAAGATAATTTTGAAAATCTGCCCTTAAGTAGGAGAAATTATAAGATCCTCTGGTGGACCACGTCACTTGTCCACCATTCCACTAAAAAACTTCACTTGCTTAAAATTTCTGAGTCAGTAATTAATTTCTGTTTCAAAAAATTTTCTAACTAACAATTTTAAATAAGTGGCAATTTTTTAGTAGAATGGTGGATCATATCACTTGTCCACTATTTGAATCTTATAATTTCTCCTTAAGTAAAGAGCATGTTAATTCACAATATTTTAAATATTAATTTAATAAAAGTTGGTCAATCGGATGTTAATTGGGAGAAAGTGTTTTTTTCCTTCAAAGTTGGGGTGAAGTGTCATTTCCTTAAATTTCAAGGGAGGAGAAAATAATCACCTTAATTTTTTTTAATGGAAGTTGTAACATTAGGCTACAACCTTGGTGGTGGGTTTCAGTTAGTTTAACTGGTAAAGTCTCTAATAGTTGAATAAGAAACCTGGGATTCAATTCCTACCTATACTAAAAATCGATTGGTATCTTGATCTAATGATAAAGAGTTATTATCAGAAACGGACGTTATAAGTTGAAACTTTCTAATAAAAAAAAAAAAAAGCTACAACCTTGGTGCTAGCGAAACTTTGTCCTATTATTAATGATATCTTGGTATGATTAGAAACATGGAATTGTGTGGTAAAGGGGAAAGAAGAACAATATAAAAGTTTGAAATTAAGAAAGAAATAGTGATGTCAAACAAGGTGATTTTGTTGACTTTAAATTGATGGATGGTATTTTGTGGCAAATTGGCAAATGGTTGTCAATTACGGTGGATTAGATTCCGGGTTTCCTTTGTCAACATTATAATATGGGAATTGGTTCCTTATCAATGAATTACTGACCAACGAATTTTGATATCCACTATCAGTGGCTACTTTTTAGTTCATCGTAAATCTTACCAAGAGTGTCAAATTATTACCTGTCTAAATCCAATTTATTTATCGTGGGGAAAAATTATAGGTATCCTAGTATAACAGATAATACTATATATGATATGTCTATTTTTAAAATAGACATTTCCATCTTGACCATAAATATATTATCAAGAGTAATGATATAATGGGTTATCTGTTTTATTTATTTATTTTTTTGATACAATCTGTTTTATTGAAAATAAGTGGCTCACGATTCTTCATCATTACTTATGGCCTGTGGGAAATTGGGAATGACAATTACAAAATATATTACACATCAAAATTTATATTAAAAAACAGAGGTTCTATCTATGTAAGAGAATTAAATTAACTTAAGGATAAAGTTGAAATCAATTGCGTACAAGTTATTTTAACTTTTACATTTGATTAAAAAAAATCATTTAATTGGGTGATAAATGGCTTTATATAATGACTAATATTGAAAAATATATATTTATGGAGCAAGTCTTTCCTTCTTAAAAAAATCTTCTAATTAAGGGGTGTTGATATTCATTTTTGCAACACATTTTTTACAAGCCCAACCTCCTTGTGGATTCAATTCATGTATTATATTATATTTTATTCTTTTAAGCAAGACCCAAGCCTATGCAACATATTGGAGAAATTAAGAGAGTGTGGTTTGGAGGATATGGGTCAGTTCTTTTTGGACCTTTTGCATGAGTCCAACCCATGCGTGCTACCAAATGAGTGAGGGACACTGGTAGCACCTCAAGCTCATAGAGGAGGTTTTGTACCCGAAATTTCCATCCAAGAAAGGGCTCTATGCTCTATCTGACTGTGCCCCTAATTTTTGACCTAGCTCCATTTTTCACACAAAAGCATAGCTGACTCTAAAAACTAATTAGCCTAGCCTATTATAGCCACCAAATGCAACTGCCAAGAGTTTGGGAAACACTAGCCCTTGAGTGAGGGTCACTTTATCTCTCAAATCATGCTAAAAGCATGTCAAACTCTTCCTTGAACAAAAGCAATCCAAGCTAAGATATCAAATTAGTGTCATGGGGGATAAAAGTCTCTTCTACTACCCAACAATCAGTCATTAGTAACACACCAAACTCAATATAAACCTCTCTATTCAACTAAAAAAAATGTCAATCATGTTTTACCCATATAACTGAAACTTTAGAGTAAAATCTCATTCAGCCAGCTAACATTCTCACAATTCTGAAGTTTGGGAATGGAAATATGAGTACAAATGAATCTTTCTTTTCTTTCTCACGATCTCTCTCAATATCCTCTTCTCGCTGATTATGGGTCGAAATTTCAAACATGTTGTGTTTTTATGCATTTATTTACATTTTTGTTTTTGGCATTTTGATTTATCTCTTATTAAAGCACCATTAGCCTTTATTCACTAAATATTGGAATTTTGGGTTTGATACTCTCCGCAAATAATCACTTCTAAATAACATAAAGGAAGATTTGGATTATCTAGCATTTTTGGCCCTTGTCGCACATCATCCTTCACAGGGGGCATGCGTATTAATTTGGAAACATTTAGACTGTAATTTAGGCGGTGTCAGGGAATTTTAATGTGGTCCAAAACTGAAACCTTCATGTGGTCCACAGTTACTATATTTTATTTATTTTTTCTCAACCTCTCCAGCTGCGACCTGCATATGCATATCCCAATATGGCTGCAATGCAAATTACATTTTCATGGTTCATAGACAAATATTTCAGAACATTCAAAATGCAGATTTTAAGGAAAGCTTGGAAACAATAAATCTTGAGATACAAACTTTTTCACAACTCTAACATGGACTATTGTGATTGGTAAATAATAAAAGTAGTGTTAAGTGGTGAACCCAATTAAAAGCAATGTTGCTTCAATCACAAAAATCCTATAACCCATGTTGATTCTACCATTATAGAAGAAGTCCTAGAGAGGTAATTTGGGGTAACATAACCATGAGATCCAAAAGCCATCTATTATATATATAAACAAAAAATTATTTTTAAACACGTGTGTATGTATATATGTATTAAAAAAAATCAGCACACATACATGTGTAACATAAAAAATAAAAATAAAAAAATCATGAATTTTCAGAGGGCCATGCCCCCTCTCCCCCCGGACATTAAACTTATAAAGCATCTGTTATCTAGTCTTATCACTAAAATTTTCTTTATGCATCTGGAATAACAATTTAATTGTATCAATAGTTATCATAACACAAACTCTAGAGAAAATTTGCCATTATAACTTTTAAAGCTACATTGAACTTTTGCACATTTTTTTCATATATATATATATAAAAGAAATTTTATAGTTACAATGGAGGATAAAAAATTTGAATCATGGACGTCTTCATTAGAAACACCACAAACACTACAAGAACTTCTGCACACAATTTTTTATTATAAATAAATAAACTTCTGAACACAATTTTGATGACTGACTACATGCACTTCGGTTCTATGACATGGAGTTCAAAAAAATGCGTTCCCTAAAGTTAAAAGCCAAAAAAGCTTAAAAGTTAGAAGTAAATTTGAAAGTCAAGTCTCTATCATTCTCTCTCATATCAATATTATGCAGTTTTGGGAAACTGAAGCAACATGAAAAGCTAGAAACTGAAGCAGCCAAGAAATAAGAGAAACAAAAAGACAGGAGGAATCAAAAAAAGTAAGAACACAACAAAATAAATCAAATGATAAACTTTAGTCACAGAATCTTTGAAACAGGTACATATTTTACGCCAGAGATAGAATTGATTCTGCATGATTTTCCATAAACTCTAACAATTAGAGTCCAAAGATTTATACTTTGACAGCATAACTACCAGTGTAACATAGCATCGTAAGCTGCAGTTTGGCATACATGTGTGAGAGGATAAGAACAAATGAGAACAGACAAATTCTTCACAACATTAACTTTATTGATGTAAGGTGTGGGAAAATTAAACTGTATTCACAGTGTCAGCAAGGCAACGTAGTATGCATCCCAAACCAGCTCTCTCTGTCAGTTTTTCATGGATCCGAAGGCATTGGTCACATGTGGGACGATCTCCAGTAGACAACCCTCTATACAAGTACCTGAAAGTGATACCAAAAATCTCAAATTGTTAAATAGCTATTGAAATTAGTACCAACAAAACTAGCTTGATATATTCTTTTCAATTTATGGCAAAAATTAGCCACATATAGTAAAAGAAAAGTGTATAGGTGAATCTATAGATAAAAGAACTTAAAATAGTCTTCAAATTGAGTTAGACTGAAATAAAGATTCCATTTCTTCAAGCAATTGTGCAATATTCTTTTTCTCCCCATTTGATATTTTATCTACAATCAATGAATCTATTATACTATTATTCATTATAAATCTTCTAAAAATATCAGTAAGGGACAAAAAGCTCACGCATGACCAATGTTGCACATATAGCCAGGGGTAGGATGGATTTTTAAATATCCAATTATATTACAAATGCTAAATATATCCAACTATTACAAGAACTGCTACAAACAATGCTAACTTTTGTGGCCTTCACTATCTTCTAACGAGCCAATACTTAATCAGCCAAACATGCAATTGTTTTTGTCACAGCAGGTACTGATCCCAACATAAGCATGGTGTGAAATGCAAATGATAGAATTAATACTAGAACATGAAGTGCATCACATGTCACATCAACTATGATGTGAAGAAAAAATTCTTCAAATGATGATAATGTATCTGATTAGTAGCCCTGGTACCAAGAAGGATGCTCAAATTCAATTCTTGTCTATCTTGATTGCTGAAGATCCCAATGTAGCATCAGGAAGATCTCAAGGCCAAGGTCTTGCAAGAGTGACACTGGCTATTACATATTTACACTGAAACTCATCACCTTCCATTCTGCAGATGACAATGTGAATCTCATTTCTACGTTTTCCAACATCAGTTATTCAAGGAACTCAAACATAATTTAGCATCCATTTCCTCTTAGGCGAGGTAATGGTGATTGTTCAAGGTCTCCATTTCCTGTTGCATAACAATCACAACAATGCCTAGGTCTTACGCATAGATGGAATCAGTGTTGGTAAAAGTGCCAGGCACACTTAAGTGCAAAGGCCTCCTGGAGCCTAGGCGCCAAGCGCAAAGCAAAAGTGTGCACCTGATTGAAGTGAACCGCACATTTTTTTTTTTTTTTTTTTAAATTGATAAATTTGAAAATAATTATTAATTGGCAATAAAACAATCAAGTGATCAAAAAATCATATAAGTTGAAATAAAAGAGTACATATAATTCATATATTTATATAAGTCCCTTGTTTTGCAATTTTTCAAATCATTTTTATTTTTTGGATCAGCTAGATGTGAGTACTTCTGTCAATATCCTTTCTTGAACATCCAGTAGCCATAATGCACTATGACTATTAACTAATATTAGTTAATAATTTAATAAGTTTAAGTCTATAAGAATTAGTCAATGTAAGATCAATGATGGATTGTGGAGCAATTGCGGTCCCAAATGGGTCTTATAGAAGTGTATAGCAGCACAACATAACATTGAATTTCATAAATACCAAATCAATGGTTTATATCAATAGTGTTAAGACCCTATGACTACAATTCAGTTTAGCTTAGATTTTTGAAAAATATAAAAAAGCGCATTTCTTTGAATGCGCCTCACTTTAGAGGCGAAAAGCGCAGGAGCTTTGGTGCTTCGCGCTTTAAGCGCAGTTTTACCAATACTGTATGGAATGCAATGCAGCAGCCTAATTTTGCTTCTAAACTTACAAAGAATTCCCTCAAACTAGGGGAAAAAATTAGGATGCTCGAGTCATACACATGTTCCCCCAGCTGATACCAATCCTCACTAACAATCGTGCCAATCCACCATTTATGTTAAGTAATATCAAGTTCATTCAATTGGCTCTTGAGGCCAATTCTTTAGTGTTTAAGTTCAAATTATGTTAGGTTACATAACTTAACATAAAAATCGAGAAGAATGTAAGACAAGTTCACATGCTATCATCCAGAAATGAAGTAAAATCAGTATTTGAGTGAGCACTCACTTCATGAGGATATCATAGTACTCAGCATCCAAAGAAGAGAGCAATCCTTCTACATCCTTTATCGCCATTAGAGCTCTATGCACCACTATCCAATTCGCCGACTGCAAAACCCCCGAAAATCACATCAATCTCTTTTCATTTTCACTACACTCACACCCAAAAAATCGCATTTTCTTTTTAATGTTCAAATTAAAATTTGAGGCTTATATATTTCCAATTCAACACTGAACCTCAGCTCAACAGAAGCATTGTGAAACTTCTTTCACACATTGAATTGACCCTAACAACACTGTTTAAGTTACTGTTGAGTTTTCTTTCCACAATTTTCTCAGGAACCAAACACGGTGTAAGAAAAAATGAAGAAAATAATTTCTAGAGAGAGAGAGAGAGAGAGTGAAAACCTTGCAACGTTCGTCTCGGGTCTTGGGAGGCGAGCCTTCGAGAGCAGTTTTCAGAGCTTCGACTGGTTTAGACCTGCCACGGATCAGAAATCAAAGTTTTCTTACTTTTTTGGGATTTCGCAATTCACAGTGTAAAATCAAAGAAACAAAAAAGAGGGTTTTACAAAATGATTACTGTTTGAGTAGGCTTTCGATCTTTCGAGATTTGTGCTCGATTCTCGTGATTATCGCCTCCGCATTGTCTGCTTCCACAAATCCCTCCGTTGATGCCATTCTCTCTCTCTCTCTATTGGATTTTCTCACCTCTGGGAAAATATTTTCCCGAGAAAGTGATTCGTTTTCATATTGGTTTCCAAAACGGTGTCGCTTTGATGATTAGGAAAATAAGTTCACCTTTTGTGGGATGGGCCTTCTGGCCCATATTTCCCTCCTTTTGTAAATTGTTATGTAAGTACAATTTCTTATTGATCAAATCGGGCAACAAAAACACACAATTTGTAGCTGATAATTTTTTTGAGTGGTGATAGTTATACACAGTGTGATACACTGTCGACCATTTCATATTATAATTTATGATTGAAATTATGTTTTCAAAACACAATTTTACGGACCGTATGTAACTAACTTTGTATAACAATAATTAGCATATTTGTATACCTTACTAATAATAATTTTTTTTATTGTGAAAAAGAGTAAAACTAAAAACTCATAATATGCACTGATTTTGGTGATTGGCTCATTGCATATATAGTTGATTGACAAAGTGAAGGGAACCAAAAAAATTCATTGCTTTACGGCTTTGAGCTATGCTGAAGAGAGCCTAAATGAAGCAGAAATCTAAGAACAATAGGCTAAACATTGTGTGATAAGAGCTGCTTTCTTTCCTAGGTTTGTCAAATTTAGAATAAAAAACAACCAGATCAGTTGAATGTTTGATGACTAAAGGTTGAGGATCACAATCAGCTGAAGAAAATGACAATTGGATTCCATAGGAGGTTTTGGGTACCCTGACTCCTATTGATGTGAAAGTTTCAATAGCTTGGATAAGCTTATGGAATCAGATATTCTCCTGAGGTTCCCCTAAAAAAAACATGCTTTGCCTCAATGTGAGGTGGCAAATAGGAGATAAAGAGTTTTCTACGAAAGGGGATAAGGCTTCTGGATCGGATGATATTCAGCTTATTTCTTTAGGGAATCTTGGATTATAGTGCAAGATGATGCCTTAAGGACCATATGTTACTTTTTCACTTTAGGTAAACTATTGAGCGAAGTGGGATCTACAATCATCACTCTTATCCCAAAAAGTGCGAAATCCCTCTAAAATGGGTGATTTTTAGATTTAGAACCATTTCATATTATAAGTGTATCACCAAAATCCTAGCCAATAGGTCAAAGTTGTGTCTCGTTGATGTGATTGGTCCTACTCAAACAACTTTTATTCTAGGGAGAAACATAGCTGAGAATATATTATTAACTTAAAAATGGTAAGGGATTATCATGAGTAGGATGACTTGGTGTACTATTAACATTGATTAAATGAAAGCATATGACTCAATTAATTGGAGATTCATAATCAAATGTTTGGCAACTTGTAGTAATCCTAATAAGTACTTAAATTGGGTGGAGGTATGCATAACTTCACCTAAGAATTTGTTGCATTTAATAGTAGTCTTGTAGGCTATTTTAGTGGATGCAAAGGCTTGAATCGAGGCAGATTGTCATACTACCTCTGTGTCTTTGCAACAGAGGCATTCTCTGGACTTCAAATTGCGA
Source organism: Quercus glauca (assembly GCA_023736055.1). NCBI lineage: Eukaryota > Viridiplantae > Streptophyta > Magnoliopsida > Fagales > Fagaceae > Quercus > Quercus glauca. Next base: position 72,599,549 of record CM043318.1, read on the forward strand.
CAGCTAACAAGGAGCATGGCTTTAAGTTCCACTCGAAGCTTGAGTAGCTTAAATTGAATCATTTATGCTATGCTAATGAGATCTTATAGTGTTTACAAATGCTGACTTAGCCTCCATCAAGATTGTCAAGAGTGTACTAGAGGAATTTAAGGCCCTATCAACTCTACAAGCTAATTGCTGCAAGAGTAAAGTCTTTTTTGTAAGGGTTTTAGGCTTTTAGCAAAAATAAAAGCTCTAACTCTACAAGCTAACTACAGCAAGAGTAATCTTTTTTGGGTTTTAAGCTTTTAGCAGATATAGAAGCTCAAGTCTTTTGTGTATTAGAGTTTAGGGCAACTACTTTGTTAAATTATATTATTAGCAATGCGATGTGTTATACCATGTCGTGTATGCTAGAGTGGATGTGGAAGAGGAAGCATAGAATAGGAACACCGAGAACACGAAGGTTACGTGGTTCAGCCTTGTCAGCCTACATCCACGGAGGAATCCCTTAAGGGCTACATCTTTATTATGTATAAGAGTGTAGTACAATAACCTGTGTTACAATGAACCCTAATATGAGTATATATAGGCGACTAAATCCTAAACTACTAGTACAAGTAGGACTAGGCTTGGGCCTATTACATTGGGCTAATATGTCTAATATATCTCTAACACCCTCCGTCAAACTCAAGGCGGAAGCTCGATGAAGGCTTGAGATTGGATAAGCATAAGAAGATCCCTTGGAAATGCCTTGAAGAATGTCTTTGAAGAAACCACAATGAAGAATATGCCAATTGACTGATTTTAGAGCTTCAAATGAAGAAATGGAGTCCAAAATTTGAATCTACGCGAAAAACTAAGCAAGATAGGCCCATTCAAAAATTTGAACTTTTGGTCAAAGGTCAACGCAAAAGTCAAAGTCAACTGGTCCAAGGTCAAAGTCAACTGATACTAGTCCGGGTCGGGTCACGAATCGTGCAACAACGTCGTTGACGTCATCCTATGACGTGTTGCTGATGTGGACGTGGCGGACGAGGACGTGCTTGCGTGGCTGCTAACATGGAGTGATGACGTCATCATGTGACGTCAGATGACATCCGCAGCAGTTTTCGCGCGTGGCAAGAGCGTGCAATTTTCACCGGTGCTTGGAGGAGATCCAGAAGCTAGGGAGGCGCGTGTAGGCTCAGATATGGCCGGAATCTCAGGTTCTGTAGATCGATGGACGAGGAGGCAGTCAAGGCAGCGCATGTGCCAAGAAGACGATCTGGAAGTCAGGAATCTGAGGCAGCGCGTGGAGATTTTCCAGAGACAACTGCGGCGTGTGGAAGGGCTTCGGGTGACCGAATTTCTGGGTTTTGGTCGCGGGAGGTCGTGGAGCACGTATGTGGTGTTGGTTTCATCAGGCAAAGCCTGGCTTGCTTGGTTATTGGATTTTGACATAGCACAGAGCCATGGTGGCTGCGAGATGCTGTGGAGTCTGGATCCAGCAGACAAACATGTGTGACTTCAGATGGTGGTATGCACGTGAGAATCTTCTTTGCTGTGTACAGATGTTTGTTTGATGCCAAGAACGAAGTTTGGCTCTGATACTATGTTAAATTATATTATTAGCAATGCGATGTGTTACACCATGTCGTGTATGCTAGAGTGGATGCAAAAGAGGAAGCATAAAATAGGAACACCGAGAACGTGAAGGTTACGTGGTTCAGCCTTGTCAGCCGACGTCCACGGAAGAATCCCTTAAGGACTACATCTTTATTATGTATAAGAGTGTAGTACAATAACCTGTGTTACAATGAACCCTAAATTGAGTATATATAGGCGACTAAACCCTTGGCTATTAGTACAAGTAGGACTGGGCTTGGGTCTATTACATTGGGCTAATATGTCTATTATATCTCTAACATACTTGATATATAGGCTTCCCACTGATGTCGTAAGCTTTCAAGCAATGACTGCAAACCATTAACATACAAGATCTCCACCAAAAGGTTTGCCACAAATTGTCATTTGCTGGTAGACTGCAATTGAACTCATCTATTATGGCATATAGGTCTTTTGGTCTAATGTGTTCATTCTACCAATAAAGGTGATTAGGCAATTAAAGATGAGGCTACTGGTGGAAAGATGACTTGGGACAAAGTATGCTCTCCAGAGTCAGAAGAGGGCTTGGGCCCGGAGAGACTTCAAGACTGGAACAAAACTGCTGTTATTAAAAAAATTTGGAACTTTTTCACCTAGGCTGGTTCATAATGGGTTGCTTTAGGTTCATATGTACTATTTAAGGTGTAAGAGCATATGTGGGAGGAGGATTTCTGTTTATAAAAACAATTTTCAAATAGTTGAATTTGAAATTGGTTTTTAGATAATAATTTTTACATTATATGTGTTTGGCTTTCTCCTTCAAGAATAATTTTCAAAATAATGAAAAAAAAAATGATGTTTAAGAGACCATTTCTACTTTTGAGTTTTTATTTTATTTTATTTAAATTTCACATAAAGTAAAGATAGATTTTTATTATTATTATAATAAGATTCAAATTTGAAGAGTGAGAATTTTTTTGTGGGGTCTATTGTTTTCAATTTATTTACTACTAAAGCTATTAAAAGCATTTTCGGTATCTTGAAATCATCCTCTCAATTGTTTTAAAAATTCTATTTTGAATAGGGAGAATAGAACAATTTTCTAAAAACAATAGATTCAAATATGGTACCCACCATCTTCTAGTATCCAAAACAGAAAATTGCATTTAAATCCTTTTACAAACAAGCCTTAAAAGTTATTTTTGGTGTGTAACTACTACTCAATGTTGTTCATCTTCACATCTGCATTAGAGCAAGGGTTGATCAAGCTTCCCGAATCTAAGAGACCCGATGAGGTGGACGAGTAGGAGATCCAAATACTACACATTCAATCAAGTTATTTTCATCCAATAAAAGATTGTTGAGTTCTTAAAAATTAGATCCAAAAGTGATTAAATGATGGTATCGTTAAAATAGACCCTAATAAGCAAATTGTGATCACCTCAAATCCAATCTTTGTAATAGTTGGGAATTGGAGAAAATTCCTTATTATAGGAATTTTTCGAGCACATGGATCAACACTAGAAAACTTGACTTGAAAATTGACATCCTAAAGGTGTTTTATTGCCTAAGTTTGATATTGTTGAAGTTGCTAGTTGAAAACTGCCATCTTAAAGGTGCTTTATTGCCTAAGTTTGATATTGTTGAAGTTTCTAATTGCTTTACTAATAGAGATGTTCACGAGTCAACCCGAGTTGAGTTTGTGCCCAACTCGGACTCAACCTAACAACTTCGAATTCTGAAGAGGCAGACCTACAACTGACCACCATTTCATGTCAAAATCGATTGCTAGATGTTTAAAACTCCACCGATTTGGTTGATAAATTGATTTTTGGTGGAACTCAAAGGATGCAGCAAGATATCTATTGGATCTAGCAGAGATCTCCACTAGATCTAGTGGATCTCGCTAGATCTAAAAAAATGGGGACAAACCTTGCTCACAGCAATATTGGTGAGGGGAGGAAGAGGTGAATGGTGAAGTCTGTGGTCAGTTCGAGTTTCTTAAGTCTTATCTAGCAAAACCCATCACTCGACTCGCCTCCCTCAAGTGTTAAAGATGTCAACCCGCTGCCAACCGCCTCCTTGCTCAGATCGAATTGGTTCCGGTTCGGGTGGCTTTAGGTCAATCTGATTTGTCGGGTGTCAGGTTCGATTGGATAGCCCTATTTATTGCCCAAGTTTAAGTTCTTACACAATTTGTAATGCATTCAGTATTAGTTTTCTCCAATATTTCAATAAATCTTTTTGGTAAAAAATTGTAATCTTTAGTGTTCTAAGTAATTTTTTGACAAAATAAAAAACAATAAGAGTGGTGCATTGTTTTAAACTTTTAATCATGCTATATATGTGTTTATAAATTTGAACATTGATGCATGATACAATGATTGATATATATAGGCATGTTTCACACCTATTCAAGAATGCAAATATTGTTTTGATAAAATAAAAATGGAAATATCCTTCAATTATTATTTTTGCATCATTGATTGTGTGTCATTAAGTTTATATATATATATATATATATATATTTTGGACTTTGTTTCAATGTTGGAAAAACAACTAAATTCAAGCAAGATTATTAGGGTATGTTTGGTAACTGTTTTTTCTCCTTATTTTCTATTTTTAAAAACAAATTTCTATTTTTGAGATTAAAAAACTTGTTTGGCAACCCAAAATAGATAGAAAACAAAAAATGTTTTCAAAACTCAATTTATGAAGGAAACTGAAAACATGCAAAAAGCTATTTTCAGTTTCTAATTTTCAAATGTTAATGAAAACACGCATTTAATTTAATGAATTTGTCTTATTTAATGAGTTAGCATTAGAGTTCAAATCCTAGTAAAAACATATTTTAGTATTTTCTTTTTTTTTTTTTTCAAAAAACTTTCCTTTTAATTTTAGCTAACCAAACATGTTTTTTATTTCAAAAATACAAGAAAATAGTTTTTTTCTTTATATTCCCAAAAATAAGTTTTTGAAAATAGAAAACAAAAACTGTTACCAAACATAATCTTATATTTCAAATCAATCGTTTCTCATTTAAATCTTAGAAAAATGATATCTAAATTTCATTATACTTAAATAATTAATGCACCAATTAAAATAATAAATATAACAAAATAAAAGTATTTATCATATTAGTAATTTTTTTTTAATTACATAGCGTAAATACTACAATATTGGTTCCATATATATATCGTACATGTCGCTTAAAGAAATTAGGAATCTAAATACTTAAGATTCATTTTAGTGAATTCACAAATAGTCATTTTTTGATAGCTTTTGTGTCAATTGTTGTCAAAGAAACTTTTATTTATTTATTTATAGAAACAAGTCAAAGCAATTAAACATGAGAAAGAATGTCATATTATAAATTTATTATTATTATTATTATTATTATTATTACAAATAAAAATAGTTTCTTATATAATAATATAAATTCATTCAATATAAATAATTAATGAACAATTTTTTTATAAATATATGCATTTATTCCACCAGCTAATTCTATGAACTAATACTTTAATATAATTAAATACAATATATATATATATATATATAGGCAAATGTGGGAATCATTTAATAAAAAAATTGGAGAAATTGTATAAAGTTGACCTTAAAGCCTATAAAGCTAACAAAATACTGACATAAAGTTAGGTGGCTAACAAAAATTCTAACATAAGGTTGGGTAGGGGTGTGTAGAAAACCCGCCAACCCGTCAAACCCGACCCGACCCAACCCAACCTGCCAGGTTGGGTTGGTTTTTATAGCTTGGTAGGTTGGGTTAGGTTACAAATTTTTTTTTTATAGCGGGTCGGTTGGGTTTGGGACGTAAAATTACAAACCCGCCAAATCCTACTTGACCCACCCATATTTTAATATATGTTTAAAATATATTATATATTTAATAATTAAAAAAAAAAAAAAAAAAAACCAGCTATTGAGCACGTCCTCAATTCCTACTATCATATATAACATAAAATCCTATTAGTTCTTTTAATATATATTTAAATATATTATATAATTAATAAAATTTTTTAAAAAATTTTAGATATATTTTGTTTATAACTAAGTTAGGAACTCATGTATATTTTATTTATAAGTGAATTAGGATACTAGTTCATTTATATTTTGTTTATCAACTCAGTTGGATACTTAAACATATTTTGTTTACAACTAAGTTGGAATATTAGTTTATATATTAAGTGTGATATATTTTTTTCTGCTCAATTTAATAATAATAGTAATAAAAAAAATAGTCTAACCCATGAATTCAACCCGACCCAACCCAACCCAACCCAACCCATGTGAGTTGGGTTAGGTTGGGTTGGACTTATGTGATAGGTTGGGTTGGGTTGATTTTTTTTTGACCCACCATGGTGGGTTAGGTCAAAAAATCCCCTCAACTCAACCCGTGCACACCCCTAAGATTGGGTGTTAACGAACACCTGGGTGGAAATTAGCTTGGCTAACAAAAATTAATGGATGTGTCCTCCTGCTAGATCCAAAGAAATGGTGCTCTCCCAAGCAAATTTATCAAGGATATAGTTGGCTGAAACTGATTCTCTGTTGTGCAGTAGGTAATTTTCAAATGGGCAAGGCTTGTGTCTAGTGAAATTTTTCACTGGACACGGCAGAATTTGGACACGTGTCCAAGATCCAACGTGTCCAATGAAAAATTTCACTGGACACAAGCCGGACCCTTTTCAAATTGGGTGCCTATATTTGTTATTCTGCTTGGAATTAGATTAGAGTTAAACATGAAGAAGCACCTTGGTGGAAATTAGCCTGGCATAACTCTTCCATTCCCGAGCATGCATTCATTTTTGGTTAGCTATTTTAAATAAAAAGATTTACGTCCACAACATTTTTACAACACTTTCACAACAAATTATAGGTGGTAAATTGTTATTAATTTTTATTTGAATCCACAACTTAAATTATTTTTTTGCTCACCTATAACAGCCAATAACAATATATCACTTAAGATTTATTGTTAAAATGTTATGAAAATATTGTGAACATAGCATTTATCATTTTAAATAGGCTATCAAGTCAGGAAGACTCTTGAAATGTGGTTATGTTGATGTGTTGTGTGTGTTTTGTAGAAGCACAATTGAGACTTGAGACCATCTATTTTTTTATTGTCCTTTTACTAGTAGGATCTGGTCTCAGTTGCTGGCATCGTGTGAGATTCATCAGATTGGTTCCTCTTGGTCAGAATGTCTCTAATGGGACCTTAGAAGCTTGAAGATTGGAGGATTTAGAGCTATTGACAATTTGCTTCAACTGAAAATGTGGGTTGCTGCAATATATTACATACTATAGTATATATCAGCAGCAATATACTATCAGAGGAAGCTGTAGTTAGACAAATCAAGAATTTGTACAATAGCTTATAACAACTGTAAAGCAATGCCTAATATCCTACGTAACAAGATTCTGTGTATTATTTGGAATATCTCTTCCACTGTATTTGTCTGTGTTTAGAGCAATAATTGTTTGTGGGACATGTCTTGTTATATGAGAAACCTAACCATTTTTTTTTTTTTTTTTTTTTGATACGAGAGAAACCTAACCTTAATACTGCATACAAGAGTTGTACTTTTTTATGACTAGTTCATTATAGTGTCATAGCCTCTTTCTTTCATTTTTGTTTTCTTTTCTTTTTCTTTGTTTTTTTTTTTTTTTTTTGGTAGTGTCACTGTCATAGCTTTTGATCACAAATTGCGCTGGGTACGATGTCATGGCAATTATACATTTTTATTTTTAATATTGTGTGAGACTCATGATGCAACTACCCTTTTGTATATTGTACCCTAAATTAGTCTTTTTTGCCCCCAAGAGGTTAGAAAACTTGAACTTTGGATGCTATTGCTAATTTGCTACCTCATGATTGGTGAGTTTATTGGACTTAAAAGTTACAATCATAAATTCTTAATCATCAGTACTACTTAGATTGGCTTATCATGAGAGTTAACCTATTGAATTACAATTCCTCTTAGATGCCGCTACTTCTATCATTATACAACAAACATCTTTGACAAAATATTACTCATTAAAAGAAGTTAAGCCTTCTGATCTCTCACTTTAAGGAGATTTTCATGCATTATAAATTTCATGATTTTGGATGGCAGAGGTTGGAATGAATACAAATTACAATCAATGCTCTATTGCTTTTGCTTAAAACAAGGATCATTTCAATGAGAACAATCTCGTTGTACATAGAGAAGTTCTCAATCACTTAGCAGTAGTTGATACTAAATTACTAACCACTTAAACAAAGCTTTCACTTGACACTTCAAAATTTTTACTCCTATTAAATAAAAATTGAAACCTTTTATTTTCTTTAACTCATTGCATCCAATTTCACAAAGCAATATATAATAAACTTCTTTAGAAGCCTTTAACAAAATACTATGTAATCAAAAATCTAATTTATTAAATCTATATTCTATGATAAAAAATAATATTAATAAAAAAAATGTCTCCAACAGACAACTACTATGTTTTTACTCATTAAAAACCTTTATATATTAGCTATATTTTTTTTAATTTTATTCAATTGCAAATCATCGTTTTCTTTTCTTTTTTCTTTTTAAATAATGGCAATCCCAAAGAATAAGGCAATTTTCTCTAAATAATATTTTTTAAGACAAATATTTAACAGAATAAAAATATTTAAAATTTATTTCAGAAAATTTCATCATTGAAAATTATAATTAAAGAATAATTTTTAAATAATATTATTAAGCAAATATAGCCAGAGAATAATATTAGAGGTTTAGAGTACTAGTATTAGGTGTGTTAAATGCTAATACTAAAAAACCACCTACATGAGATGTGCCAAATATCAAAATAATTTGGCACAAACTATAGTGCAATTCTAATACTAGTACAGTAAGAAAAGATATAAATATTTTTTTATTTTTTAGAAAAATATTAACCAATACCCTTATAATAAATAATAAATATTGTTGACAGTTTTTTAATGGGTCAAAATAGCTTTTTTTTTTTTTTTTGGCTTGTGTGGTGTGCCTGCCTGCTCATGCAAGAAGAAGTAAAATTCTAGTGTAACTTATTACGTCAAAAAATATCGCCTCAAAAGCTTACTTTAGTAAAATTCATTATATAATCCGGCAGAATTACCTTAAAAACCCGGCCGAAACTGCAAATTACAAGTACAATTACCAAGGTCAATTCCGTCATTGAAATAGAACGGTCATAACAATAATGACACTTTTTGAAATCTAGCTCCCTCCTCACACACTTTTTTCCTCCTCTCTCTCTCTTTCTCTCTCTGCAATGTACACTTTTCCTTGGCCACAAAGTCTTCCTTTCTTCACCTCCACCCCCTAACGCACATTTTCTCTTTTCTCACCTAAATCTAACTTCTGCACAGGCACCTCACCTGTTTCACCAATGGCGGATTCAAGTCCTTACACCAAGACCCATTTCCCATTTTCAGAGCTTAACACAATGAACCCCAAATGCAAAGGTAAGTCCTTCACAAATTTTTTCTTCAAAGCTCTATTCTTTGCAATCTTCCTCCTTGTTCTCCCACTTTTCCCTTCACAAGCTCCTGACTTTATCAACCAAACCATTATCACCAAGTTCTGGGAGCTTATTCACCTCCTCTTTATAGGCATTGCTGTGTCCTATGGTTTGTTCAGCAGAAGAAATGCCCAAATGGGCGTGGAAGAAACTCACTCAAATTTCGACAATTCAGTGTCTTATGTGTCTAGGATGTTGAATGTCACATCGATTTTCGAAGATGGGTTCGAAAATCCATGTGGGTCTGATGAGAAGAGAGTGATTTTTGATAGTGAGCATATGGGTTTGCCTGTGTGCTCTAATGGTAGCACTGTTGTTGAGGAACGGTGTGAACCCCATTTTGCAATGTATGAGAATGGACTTGAAAATCCATATGGGTGTGATCAGAACAATGTGGTACAAGCTTGGAATTCTCAGTATTTTCAAGGTGAATCTGTGGTAGTAGTGGCTCAGCCAAGCTATGGTCTTGATGAATGTGGTAAACCCGGATCGTTTATCGATTATAAGCCTCTGGGATTACCAGTTAGGAGTTTAAAGTCTAAGGTGAGAAAGAGGGATGGTGCTGAGTTTACTAGTGGGAGTGAATCTAGCTCAGGTTCAAGGGGTTCATCTACATCTAGGACTTCTGATAGTAGAAGAAGAGGAGGGAATTTTGGGGATTTGGGTCCTATGAAATTGGAGCAGGAGTTTGATGAAGCTGCAGCAGCAGCTGCTGCTGCCGTGGCTTCCTCAATTCCGTGGCGCTCAAGATCTATGAGGAATGAAATGAGAAATAGAATGGGGAATGGTAATCGCTCTGCGCATTTTAGGCCTCATTCAGTTGATGAAATTCAATTTGAGTCACTCAAATCACAGTCTTTCACGTCGACAGCATCTTTCTCATCCCATGCTAGTTCAGTCTCTTCCTCACAGTCTATTTCCTCAGAGTCACAAAACTCGAGTAAAGGAGCTTTGGGAAAACAGAAGAGTAGTCAAGGGGCTTTTTCAGAGGCTTCACTATCACCAAGAATACCAAAAAATGACAAGGGTTCATTGAATGTATTGCATTCCCGGCATTATAGTATCGGTTCTGCATCTGGAAGAGTTGTTTCGAGAAGCTCTGAAGATGAGTTGAAGGAATGGAGTAGGAGTAGAAGAGAGGATTTACGAGATAGCATCGGTTCTGCATCTGACAGAGATGTTTCAAGAAGCTCTAAGGATGATTTAAAGGAATGGAGTAGGAGTAGAAGAGAGGATCCACGGGATAGCAACAGTTCTGCATCTGACAGAGATATTTCGAGAAGCTCTAAAGATGAGTTAAAGGAATGGAGTAGGAGTAGAAGAGAGGATCCTCGGGATAGCAAAGAGTCCAGTCCGGATTCTTCGAAATTGAACATGAGCCCAACAAGCCTCACAAAAGCTTCCTCAAGGGGAAAATCAGTTAGAACAATTAGGGCTAGTAGACTGCCTGCAGGGGCAATGAAAAATGGAGAGATTTGTCAAAATCAAATTGACCATAAGGATGAAAAGAGACGTGAAAATTTGGAGGAAGCATATATGAGGAAAGATAAAGCAAAAGTTACAGTTGAAAGTCTGATGATTGGCACTAGTAAAGAAAATCTTGATAATCCCTACCCTAAGCCAAATGGAACAAATGCAAATTATCACAAGAAGGGGGAATTTTCTGAGAATGCTGCTCTAGGGTCTGAACAAGACTCAGAGAGTGAGGCTGAAAGCTTTCAAGTAAGCTCTGAAGAAGATGCTGTGCCTGGCTCTGTTGATGATGCAGGACCATACTCTGATGAGGTAGATAAGAAAGCTGGTGAGTTTATAGCTAAGTTTAGGGAGCAGATTAGGCTTCAGAAGATGGCATCGATTGGAAGATCAAGAGGGGTAGGCATGGGTGGAAACCATTTTAGATGATATATAAGCTTATGCTGTTATATATATATATATATATATATTTCTAACAAGATGGTCACGATCATATGAAGTTGATGATTCTTCATCTAATCTTCTTTTTATCCTGGTCTTTGGGTAATATATGCTTTTTTGTTGGATTACACTTGGGTACTCATGAATTTACAATTTAATTATGTAATGGAGGTTCAATATCCTTAAATCCAGAAACTTTTCATGGGACGAATTGTTGTAATTTCTTCATTTTTGTAATAGAATTGTCATGCCTTTAAATCATGCTGCACTGAATTTTGTTCGCCTTTTGCAGTAACTTCCATTGGAACGTTATACTTGCATGAAAACATTATTGAGAACTAGCTCAAAAATCATATCTATGAGATTATATTGGATACCTTATCATGTTCGTGAAAATGGGGAGCCTAAATAAATTGAAGCATTTATTTTATGTAGCACCTTAAATTGTATTGCAAAGTCTCTAAAATGAGTTGTTTGTACTGTAAAAGAGGTTGTACTCAATGTTTTTCAGTTGATTATATCCAATCCCCTTTGATGACTATCTTATAGAACTGATTTTTGCTTCTACATGCTTTACTAGTGGTGAATGTCATAATCTTAAACTGCCAAATGCTGGCCCAATGTTCAGTTTTGGGATCCTTGATACAAGGTATTACATATTTGTCCTGCACAGATCTGGCCATTTTTTGTTTTTTTTTTTTTTTGTTTCTGTTTTTGAGAATGACTTTTAAAGGCCCTCTGAGGATCATCAAATGGATTTGAAAACTTAGTTGCATAATAAGTACCCTTGGGTGGAACTTCCACATGCAGGGTGAGGATGCATTGAGGCTTTTTCCATGGCAAATGCATTAGGAGAAAATTCAATAAGATATTGACCATGTGAATGAAGGCAAATGCAACTCCTAGAAACTCCCATCATTACTTGTAGTTCCTTACTGAATATTATGAAAGTTCTTTGCACTTAGTGTTTTTCTTTACTGGTTGGGGAGGTTAAGGAAATGTGTGTTGAGTCCAAATGTAATGTGAATTGTTCTCACTAAGATTGTATATGTACAAGGATCAATTATGCAGTTGTCCCATAAAAGGATTTCAATTTGCTCTCTCTGTTTCTCTGTCTCTAAGTTGGTGAGTAGCAGATACACCACCACTATTACCAATCAACAATCAAGTTGTCAAGCTCCTACTAGTCCCTACCGTGATTCTTACATTCAAGACAAGCATTGAGATTGCTTTGTCTTTTAGATCTGTTATTCAAATGTCCAATTTTTTGACCAAAGGAGACCTTACTCAAAATTTCACTAGGATCATTTCTAATGGGAAAATGTTGAAGCTATTATTAATTTTACTATAAAAGGCTTCCTAAACTTGATAATGAATGTAATTAGTGTCACATCAACAACATAATAAATAATTCTCTAAGTTATTTTTAAAGTTGACATCAATTTATAAAGTTTATATGGTAAAATTTATATTAGGCACAACTTCTCCTTTGATGAGAAGATATTGTAGTAACAAATGATCTTATGTGAGTCACGGTTGAAACTTGAAATTGACTGCACGGCAAGAATCACGGAAATAAAGAGGACAATAATTTTATTGATTCAAAAGATATAAATCAAGATGAAACCTCATAAAAAGTTGATACATTTATTATCTTTCTATGTAGAAATACTCATAATATTTATAGATTTAAATCTTTTATACAAATTTATAAAAAATGAAGATATATAATTTTCCATTTCTACTTGAATATATCTCTACCTTTATTGAACAAATTAAATAACCTTAATTTTCTAGTAAAAATAACTATTAAATTTATGATCAATTATTTTGCATATAAGAGATGTTGATGGTAAAATGCAATAAAATTTCCTTATTATATAAATAAAGTATATGGCTTCATCAATTTTGATTGGCAATTGCCTTATCATAGTTTTCTACACACACCTGTGCACGCCCGCACACATTTTAGTTTTAACTTTAAGTACTGTCTTATCAGTAGAAGCGTTATTAAAGGAAAGGACTTTTCATAAGGATTTTTTCAAATCTCATCTTTTGACATTGACATTAGTGTCTACTTTGGTCACTGGACTATGGATTTGAACAGTTAACTTCATGGATGTTAAGTTTGTATCAAATCAAAACTTTTGTCAATGTTTTTAGTTAAAGTTTAATGAATTTAATTATGTGACATGCATATATATATATATATATATATATATATTGTGTGTGTGTAATTAACTCCCTTAAGATTTCAATTCGCTTTTGATAATTGTACTTTTTATCATTAAATCAAGACACTATTCAATTTTTGGTGTAAATGAGAATTAAACTCAGATCTCTTATTCAACCATTAGAAATTTTACTAGTTGAACTAACTAGAACTCATAAAATAATGATATTTATAATATTTATAATAAAAACTCATTTTACATTCAAAATAGCAATCTCATGCTCTCTAGATTAAAATATGTTAGAGTTCCTAACATAACACCATAAAGTTTTAAAATTATATAAATATATATATATATATATATATATTATTGTCAATGAATGCTTTGCTTCTTGCATTGTTTCCCACGCTTCATCGCCCCAATTTCTTTCTTCTTAAGATAAGTTTAAAGGGTAAAGCATGGTGGGGTAGAGCATTTTTTCTGCAATCTTTTTTGGCTTGATCAAAAAGTCTTCAATCACATGGTGTTCTAACACTAAGCGTGAATCCCGGATAACTAGTGCTAGAAATTAGATAGCCATGAAGACTTCAATCACTAAAATAATTTTTATTTTTTTTATAATTGATATTTAAATAAACATTTGAGTAGTTTAATTTTAGTATTAATTTAATCTTAGTCATATTATGAATGCTTTCTACTCACTCTTGTTTAAATGGACCCCTACTTTTGGTCGTTACTCATAGCCAAAGTTTATGTGTTCATAGAATTGTTGAAAATAGTGAGTGATTTACCACATCAACATGTTGTGAAATTGGGTTTTTCCATTGTGTTGTTAAAAATTTGAACTAATTATCTAACTATGAATAGTTTTGATCAAACACTTTATATGGAGTTATTCAACAAACTCTAGAAAATCTTCAATTTTTAGGCTATGTTTGGTTCAACAAAAAATGATTTTCGGAAAATATTTTCCACATTTACTGGTTTTTTGAGCGATGGAAAATGATAGTCAATCGGAAATTGTTTTTCAGTTGACTGTAAAATAGAGACACTTATGGCGAAAATTGGTTTATACTTTCATTTATCATAAACCATTTTCCATCTCACCCAAAACTTATCAACCGAACCTCCACTCTCTCCTTTACTATCTGCCACTCAACCACCACCCCCACTAACATCTCTGGTCCCCAATGGCCAACCACGATTGTCGATGGCTAGTGGCCATTGCCACCGTCGATCCTCAATCATGATTTTTTAATCTATAATTTTTCTTTTTTATTATTACTATTATATATGTGCTTGGGAGATGAGAAAATGTGAGAAAGTAGCAAAAAAACATTTTTCATAATATTTTTAGGTACACAACCAAATATTGGAAATATTTTCTAGAGTAATTTTAAGAACATAACAAAATACTAGAAATAATTTATTTTCTGAAAATATTTTTACTTGAAACATATTTTACAGGCGGTAAATATTTTTCATCCAACCGTATAGGAAAAAGGAAGTAAAATGAGAGAGAGAGAGAGAGAGAATTCATTCTCCCTCCTGTGATCCTAGAAATATTTTATACAATAAAGGGGCATAAATGATAATACAAGAAACCACAGGGTGTAGTATGATATTTTTCCATTTCCAGCAAACTGAGGATAAAACAGGAAACGGCTAACCGTGTTGGGTCTCTCTTCTTCCTTCTTTTTTCAGGTAAACACAGTAACATATGCTGCAAACCTCAAATTCCCAAAGAAACCATGTTGCTAACTTACTCATCAGCTCCCTCTTTCATATCCAACCCACCTTTTCCTTGTAAGTCTCTCTCTCTCTCTCATACACGCACACACACACCCTCTAGAAACACACTCATTTACTGTCTAATTTAATATCAGAATTTGGGGTGTGGAACTTCTCAGCATTTTGTGGGTATTGCAGCTTTTAGTGTGTTTTGAAAAATTGCCTCCACTATGTTGTTTGCAGCTTTAAAAAAATGACGTCTTTTTGCTAAGAGCAATTTTTTCTTATTTTTGCAAATGAAGGAAAATGGTGTTTTAGGGTCTTTTCCTTCTTGTAAAAATGAGCCACTTAAACAAAAAGCATCTGTTCACTGTGCTTAAGATACTTATTAAGAATATATATATATATATATATGCATCACTGTCATTTGCATTCACATGATGCATGGTCATATAGCAACAATACTTTCTAAGGTTAAATTTCTACCAGAACATGCAGTGTTTAACAGTGACTGCCTCACCATTTGATTTCATGAGTTGTATAATATTTATGATAAGGATATATTAACTGGGCACTAAGTGATGGAGATTGCAAAGTTTTTGTCTTCTCCAATTCAGATTCTCAATATTTTCTTGACACATAAGAAAATTGGGATAGGGTGAGTAAATTATTAGTCTTAAAATGAAAGAAAATTATATAATTATTAATGACTGATCTCTTGCAAAAATTCATAATTTGGGAAATAGTATATTTGTAATTTACAAAAATTCATATTTTGGAAATTATAGTTCTTTTATGAAATTTTTTTTACTTATAAAGCAAGAGTATTGCTGAAAATAGTCTATTATGATTGTTGTTGTTTCAATAGCAAGAATTTTTTTTTTTAAATTCAAATAAATCCTTATTGTTAATGGTTGATTTGAACCAAAAAGGTCCAGCAAGGTTCTGACCTCCCAGCTTATATAGTTCTTTTTGTGATCACAGTAATTCCTCTCTGATATTTCTCAATAATCATCACATATTTTACCTACTCTGTTCTTGAATTATATGACAACTAGAGGTCACCATATACCTGTTCTCTCTTTGTAGAATCAATACACGCTATAACCTTTAATAAGAAATTATTGGATCCTTACAACTTTTTGGGGTTACTGTGGTTGTGAGATTCTAAAATTACCTTTTTTCTCAGTAACAAAAGGAAGCATGAGTATAATCATATTTTCCATCAACCATCTTTATCTTCCAAAATGAAGGGAAATAATTCTAATTTCTTCTTTTATCAATATATCTTATCTACACTCTATGGCAGACAGAATTGTTTCAGTATGTACTATGCTAGGAACTTTTTCTACTCAGAAAAAGCAAATAAAGCGTAGCTGCCCAATTCTCAACTTGAAAGATGAAAGGTTAGATTTTGATGAATTGGTTGATGGATTTTATGCTGTTATTAATTGCTGAGTTTTTTTTTTTTTTTTTGGTTAACAATGAAAAATTGTTGCTAATGAAAAAAATTCATTTTCAGACAGAGTTATTACATATCACATGTTGATGAGACAATAGGGCGGAGGCTTTTATTTGGTTTGGTCACAACAGCCTTGTTTCCAACTCTATCTTCTTCTGGAAAGACAAAGAGTAAGAATCCATACGATGAAAAACGCTTGCTAGAACAAAATAAGCGGGTACAGAAAGAAAACAATGCACCTGAAGACTTTCCAAGTTTTGTCAGAGAAGGTTTGTGTCATGCTGTTGTTGCAAAGCCATTACTCTTCTCTTCTTCTTTTTTTTTTAATTCAATAGTTGGGGGTGTGGGAATTTGAATTGTAGATGTCTATGATGCAAAGGCATTACTTTGAATATAAGCTATGGTGTAACCAATAATTCATCTAGTAAAAAACTACCATTTCAGGCTAAATATTGTGTCCTCTGACTCTGATCTTGCGATCATGGTCATATTAAAAGTGCAATTACACTTGTTTCTCTCTCTCTCTCTGCTTGCTATGTAATAACTTTGTGATTGATTACCTCAAAAATTCTCTTTAATCAAGATTCATTTTTGAATAATTTTTTCAGGTTTTCAAGTTAATGTAGTAACACCAGAAAACTACATAAAATGTGATTCTGGGCTCATATATCGGGACTTTGAAGTTGGTAAAGGTGATTGCCCAAAGGATGGTCAGCAGGTTTTACTTTCATTGTCTTTGATAGCTATGGTTTAGTTTCCTGAACTTTAGATTTTGATATTTTCGTTGAAGAAACATTCCAGAATTTGTTATATGATGTTAAGTACTAGAATTAATGTAGATACTTTATACTGTAAAACTGAATAAAATAAGTAATGTGCTGATATAAGGGAAGAAGAAAATTTCCCTGCAATCTCTGAGTTTGGGGATTTATATATGGTTTGAAAATTTTCTCTCTTCCAATCCTAACCTCAAACCTGATGTGAGGTACTTTGCAGGTGACTTTTCACTATATTGGCTATAATGAGTCAGGCCGCCGTATTGACAGCACATACCTACAGGGTTCCCCTGCCAAAATCCGCTTGGGCAATAATGCATTGGTACCAGGTGTGGAAAGAAATAATTCTGGACAACATGATAGTCTTGTCTGATTTCTTTGTAACCATATGTTGAGGTATCTCCTTTACCCCAAGGTTAAAAAAATGTGGAAGTAGCTAAGCTGCAGAAGTTTATGCAGGATTTGAGGAAGGTATTCGAGACATGAGACCTGGGGGAAAAAGAAGAATAATCATTCCACCAGAACTTGGACCACCGGTCAGTTTCTCAAATCTCTGACTTATGCTCTCTTTTGTGTAAATTGGCCTTGTTCAGGTGGAATGAGCAGTTGCGTCAACAATTCCAACTTGCTAGTCTTTATGTTTATCTATGAGTTATATGTATATAAACAAACGAAGAATCAAATCCTTTATTCAATTTTTAAGAAACTCTGGACAATTATGGAGGTTTGGACAAAATATGATTGTTGGTGTTAGGGATCCAACCTGGGTCATGACAGGCAGTTGGGGCACAACATAATCATATTGCCTGACCAAGAATTGATTTCTTAAGTTTTCTTCATGCACAGCCTTGTAACTAAAATTTTGATGGAATGTTCCTCCAAGATTTTTGCCACCCCCTCCAGTGTAGGCTCCTCTGTAGATAAAATTAATGCATACTACTCTTTTTTAGTTGGAGTTGAAATGTCATATTACTTGTGTTGGTACTGAATTTTTAAGGAATGAATGCCAAACTAGTGAGTTTATGAATTATGATGCCATATGCAAATTTTTCCAACTATATTATAACAAAGTAACTTGGTTGATAAGAATATCTTGTTTTCTCAGGTTGGACCTTCCACCTTTTTCAGCGCAAAACAGTTTGAAGTTTTTGATGTTGAACTGCTTAGCATTCAGACCTGTCAAAGGAGGACCGTAGCTTTTTACTCTGATTTTGTGTGCAATTAAGTGATGAAGCTATATTGTGCCCATTTGAGTCCTGCATATCTCACCAATTTTTTTTTTTGTAATTGATAAATTTTGAATGAAGAAATGTCATCTGCAACACGTGCAGGTAAATCCTTAAGTTCTCATTTGGTAATTGGTATATAAATGGCAACGAAATCAGAAACTTCTTTTTGTAAACTGAAATATTATGTTGAAAATTGAATGAAGATAAATTGCACTAATGTAGAAAATTGAATGAAGATGAGCTCCACTTGTTTTTATACATTTGATGCTACAAAGTATTAAAAGGTATGCCACTACTTCTTTAACATCTGAAATATGACCATTCAAAGAAAATAGTGTCAAGCTTGGCAAATGTGGCTGCTACACCAGTGGAACAACAGTGGCTCAATGGCACTGTGTTGATGATAGCTGCCAACTATAACAAATTTGTTGTCCTCGTCAAGTGGTGGGCAACCAAGCCCATCTAATGGCGGTGTTTGGTTAGCAGTTAACTATGGAATAACTTACTAATGCTTTTCAAAGAAAAAAAAAATAGCTTCAAAAGAGGCACCCAACATGGGCTGTGAAACCTTTGAACCAAAAAGCTGGCACCAAACTAGGTGGTGAGACCTTTGAACCAAAAAGGCTACTCGTTCATGCCCAAATCTAAACACACGGACTAAGCAATTCTAGCAAAATTGGCTAAATTGTTGCTCATAACTCATAGGACAGAAAAGTACCATTAAAGAGGAAATACAGTAGACACTAACATGTTGCTCATGTTGCTAATTGCTATACCCTCCATAAAAGAAGAGACATGAGAATTGCGGAGGAATTCAACAGCCACCTACTCTAGGGAATATATAGAAATTCATTTGGAAAATTGATCTTAGGAAAGTCACACTACTCGATGATACCTAGTCATGTCCTTGTTTACCAGTGATTGACTTCATTGCTAGAACACGCTGTTTCTTGAATCCTAAATATCAATAAAGAAGAGAACCATTCCTACTGCTCGAAAAACCAGACATATCCAAAGTAAAGCTTAACTGAGTAATCACTTTGCATGGAATATGGAAAGGCATGCCCCTTGATCTGACACAATTTTTGCAGCTTGTAGCCAGATAATTAACATGATGTTCTCACGATAACAATCCATGGACCATTTTTTCTTTTTCGTTTTTTTTTAAAGAATCAATCCATAGACATGTTTCCACTATGAATGATCGCTATATAGATGAATATTGTGGTTTCCAATAGATTGTTCTAACAAATGTCTATTATGATACATTTGGCTACAACCTACTCAAATACACACTTAATACAAGACAACCAATGCTACAACAGATGACAACTCATACAAGATGCACAAAAATCTCCTAAAGAAATAATAATCAAGCCTCTTCTACAGGTTCTAAAGGGGCCCTTTGATAGACAAATGTCTCTTCTGTCCTCGGATCAGCGTGATACTGCCCATAAAATGCATAAACACCAATTGTAATAATGCTAAGGATGACGAATCTGACCCATCCTTCATAGTGTAACTGCCCAAAGAAAAGAAAACATATATAAATTTGATATAAAAGGTCCTACTTTCATTTCCTCCATTGATATCTTCCCTAGCACAGTTTTTAAAAGATGTCATTTATGAGCATACCTGAGCAAATAAAAACATGTTCAAGAAGATGCAAAGAGCTGGCAAAGTAGGAACCCAAGGACAAGAAAACCCTGGCGGATCTGCATAAGCCTGAGAAGAACAGATAGAAAGGGTTTAGACACAGAGAACTATATTCAATGCAACTTATACATGAGTCGTTTACATGTAATCAAATTAACAACAATAAGTAAAGCTGGAAGACAAAGCCTACCATCCTATAAGCAGTGAGTAGTGACAGCATCAATCACTGGAAAACTATGAGACTTCTCTCTCTCTCTCTCTCTCTCTCTCACATGATGGTGAAGCACCTACTTCTGCATCTATATGACCATAAATGCCCTAGACCTTGCCTCTTATATGTACTTATAAGTTATAACACCAAAAAAGATTACGAGGTTGATAATGATACTTTTCAAAATTACAGATATACAATTTTGTAAATTATGGAGTTTTCATATTGTTTCCATTTTTATTTTTATTGTGTTCACCTTGCCATGCTTCTTGAGTCTGTAATTCCACTTTCTCTCCATTTTGAAAGCATTTTAATATTATAGTGCAGGCACCATGCAATTAATAAAATGGAATATTCAATTTAATTTAAAGATCAATACTCACTTGGTGGAAAATGAGAGCAAGAGAAGCAATACTTGCTACAACTACAGCTACAATCAGAAAGATAAACGAAGCACTGACACGGTAGAATAGTCCAGCACCAAAACCACAACAGGCAACTGTGATGAGGCAGATGACACCTTCCAGCCAAGATGAAGATAACACTTGACTTGCTGTCTTATCATTCCAGCGAAGAGTTATAACGCATGCTGAGACAACAGAATAGCCTGTCTGAAATGAGCCAATGTATACTGTGAGAGGCATATAGAGCAATTTTTCTAATGGCAGAAAATACGCAAGCATATTAGCCCCCATAATAGTGAGATCTAGTTTCATAAAAATATTGCAATCACCCATTACAGAATGTCACTCATTGTACTTTGAACAGTTCCATCTTATGCATGAACTGGGGATAATGCAATGATGTAAATAGTACTAGCATGAACTGCATGTTAGTTTGGGAAAATAAAAACTAACCTCAAACCAAAATAGATAAAATCTAATCAATAAACAGCCTTAACATGTTGCAAACAAGAATTGTAAACTGACTTACCAATGTGCCAACCGAAAGAATGTGTGAGAGCACATGCACATTAAATAGCCCTGCCAAAACACTAGCAACAATACCAACCCAGACCTGAGAATGAATAGGAGTGTGGCGCTTTGAGTGTACTTTAGCGAATAATGCAGGTAGTAAGCCGTCCCTTCCAAGCCCAAGATATAACCGAGACTGATCATGAGAAACCTCCCATCATTTACATTGCCACACACTACAGGATGAGGGCACATCAATTATGTCGTAAGTCTGAAGTGTCTCACCTGAACATAAAGACCGACTAGAAGGGTTGTTGTAAGTCCAGCAACGGCACCTATGCTGATCAGAACTGAAACATATTTCAAGCCCTTGGATGTAAAAGCTTCTGCCAAAGGAGCATCTTCCCCGAGGAACTTGTAAGGTACCATTCCAGTTATCACTAAACAGACACCAATATATAATGCAATACATATGAGAAGGCTTCCCATGATACCTATTGGCAAATCCCGCTGAAGGATCAAAGTAAAGAGGAAAAGAAAAATGTTAAACAATTTTTAAATTTTTAAACCGACATATCAAAAAATAGAAATTCAAATTTCTAGAGTACTAATTCCAGAAGGCATCAAATCAATATCAATGTGATAGACCTGCGGTCTCTTTGATTCTTCAGCTGAATTAGCAACTGCATCAAATCCAACATATGCAAAGAATACTACTGTAGCTCCAGTCAGAATTGATTTGACACCATTTGGAGCAAAAGGAGACCAATTTGAAACATCCACCTCAAAAGCACCGACAAAGACAACAATAATAACAATGATGATCTGCAGCAAAGTTGGGGTAGAATAAATATTCTTGTTTGAGTTTATAAACATACGCTTGCTTTTAAAGAATGGTAGGATGAGAAGTGCACCTTTAGCACAGTCATGAATGAGTTCAAAGCAGAGGATTCTCCAACACCCCGGCAAAGAATTATAGTAAGAAGCACTAGCAGAATTGGAGCTAATAAGTTGATAGATAGAGCTCCTCCTAGAAACTCCTCACCATTTCCAATCCAGTTTGGCATACCTTTGAAAATGGGAAAAAGTTCTAGAATTGTAACTACATAGCTTGCTAAGCTTCGAGCTATGCTAGCTGCCCCAATATGATAGTCAAGCATTAGTTGTGCAAATACAAGAAAAGCAGTAAGTTCATTGAAGGCTGTGTAGGTATACATGTATGCTCCCCCAACAAGAGCAGGAAAACGAGAAGCTAACTCGGCATAACAGAGTGCATTTAACACACACACTGCTCCAGCTAGTGCAAAACTAATTGTAACTCCTGCATTTTTAATAACAAATAAAGAGTAAGGTCACAACCAAGTCCAAACACATGAGATACACACCAAAAGATATTTTTTACTTTATTAAAGCATATAAATGATGTTCTAAGGTACAAAAGATTTTATTTAGATGCAGCATTTCACCACTACATGTTGTTCACAGATTCATTTTAATTGTCTTAACAAAAAGTACGGGACGATAAGGCTCGTGGTTATCTTCAATCCTAAAATCACCTTTAACTGATGAAAAAGTATAGACAGCCAAAATCCAAAGTAGAATCCCAACAAAAAAAAACTATGGTAAAGCTCATAATCAATTCAATCAAGGCAATTTCCCAAAAATCAAACGCAATTGAATTCAAGTAATATGCAAGAATTTCCTACAGGAGTGACAAAGTTTGAATTTTTTTTTTTTTTTCAGAGTCAGTGCAATCGGAAGGTTTGACCTCACGCTCAACCCCTTAATTACGGGGTGAGGATATGCTTTTTGAATTATTCTTAACATGTTATTTTCTATGTTTCTTCCATAATTTTTTTTTTCATTGAAAAGTCACACTATTCACCCAACAAAGGAGGTCTCATGCATCAGATATATGCATCATCCCTCTCTTAGCGTGTAGACCCCACATGGCTATGAGCCCACACGCTAGGAGACTGACAAACTGACGATATATAACCAATACATGAGATAATTATTGCAACCTCACACTCTACCCCATTCTTACATATAGTGCCTCTTCCCTAATACCAAGTAATTTGACCATAGTGTCCTTAAAATCCTATTCGTCGCATGTCAAATAAATTGTTCAAAATTTCTTCAATTTTAAATATATATTTGAAGTGTATTTGAATGAGGCTATCTTCATTGACTTCTATGATGATTAACAAATAAGCTACCTAAGCTAAATAGTGAAAGCTTTAAAAAGTTATTTGCAAGCTAATGATGAAAAATAAGCTGGAATTGTAAGCTAAAAAAAGAGACCCGTAAAGCCCAATCCAAATGCTAAGAACCCCAAAAAAAAAAAAAAAAAAAAAAAAATCATCCAACCAAATAGGAAGCAACAGAAAAAAGACGAACCAGGGCCAACGTCGCGAGCGACGGTGCCGGTGACGACGAAGATGCCGGCGCCGATGGAAGCTCCGACGCCGATGAGAACGAGGTCGAGCAGGCCGAGTCGCCGGACGAGTCCGTCTCCGACAACACGAACGGAGTTCTCCGACGGAGAAACCTGCGGCTTTGTTCTGAGCGCCGAGGAGCAGAAATTAGACCACCACGTAGAAGACGAAGACGTAGAAGACGACGTCGTATTATAAGGAGCAGTAGTAGTAGAAGAAGAAGAAGAATAAGAAGAAATCCTAGAATTTCTGTTGCTCCCTTTGCCTCGTCCCATGGCTGAAGAAACAGAGAGAGAGAGAGAGAGAGAGAAGACTTTCTGTTGTTTGGTTTTATTTTGTTTGTTTCTAAACTATGGTTGAATCGTTTTGGGACACAGATTTGCGTAGTGGGTATTTATATGTTTTTTGAGGTTGGAACTGTGTGTTTAGTAATTACCTACATAATTTAATATAATATAAAAGAGATAAAAAGGAAAGTACGGTTTTTTTTTTTTTTGGTGGGACCTACCAGCTGGGAGTATCATGGCACACGTATGTGGACTTGTTCTCGAACATAATTCACACTTTTGGATTTTTATTTGGATTTTTAACTTGTATTGTCTGGATTTTTTTTTTTTAATTGGACATGGGAATATTTACACGTGCTAATTTGTAGTATGAGTTTTTGTTTTTATTTTGTATGGGTAACTAGTGACATTAACAGTGTGTTTGGTTGGGGTGAATTTAGGAGGGATGGAAAATATAGGAAAGAAAATGTGGATTTTCCATTGCTTGGCAAGAGAGGAAAACTGGGGAGAGTGGAAAGCCCGGAGAAAATTTTCTCTTCAGGCCCACAAATTTTTGTCCTCCCAAATCGGGAGGAAAAGCTGGGGGAGAAAAGTTCTCTCCCAGCACTTTTACCATATTGCCCCTGTGCCTCTAAATCTCTCAATTTTTTTTTCCCTTCTCGCTGCCTCTGTTCTACTTCGCATCCTCACGCTCACGGTCACGATCTGCTAGACTGCTTCTGGGTTTTTTTTTTCCCCTCTGTCTTGGTCTCGCCCTCTCTGCTTCAGTGGCTTCATCAATCATCAGGTATTGAACTTATCTTCCTTTCCTTTTGCTTTTGATTTTTGATTACTTGATTCTGAATTTCTGAAATCTGGGTTTTTTTTTTCTTCGATTCGTCCTCTGTGCTCTGCTTCATCAGGTATTTTCATTATTTTCCTTTTGTCCTTTGCTTTTGATTGATTCCGTTGGAGATCAATTCTTTTAATGTGATTATTTTTGTTCTGTTTGCTGACCACGTTGGCTTGTGGGCAAACTTTTGTAGCCTTCATCTTTGCTGACCACGTTGGCTTGTGGGCTGAATGTAGTGTAAATTTGCTAAGTACTTTTTTGCTGGTTACAAAATTCTTTTGTCCAATTAAATTTATATGTATATTATTGTAATTTTTATATTATAATAATAAAAATATAAATATAAATTTATATATATGATGTGGTAAATTTTATATTATTTAATGAGTATAAATAAATATATTTCTTACCTATTATGTAAGAAAGGCATAATAGTCAATTTATATAAATTACATTTTTCATCCTCCCATTTTTCTCTCCCACCAAACAAAAGAGTTTTCCACCCTCCCAATTTTTCACCCCTCCAACCAAACACATAAGAGGAAAAACTAAATATTTTCCATCCTCCCACAATTTTCCATCCTCCCACTTTTCCACTCCTCCAACCAAACATAGCCTAAGAGCATTCGCAATGGGTCAAGGATATGCCAAATGTAACCAAAATTTAGCAATTAGGTCCAATTTGTCTCAACAGTCGGAATGTTAAATATGGAAAAATGTAAATTTTTTTGGCATTGTGCTACAGTACCATCATAAATGTATGATGGAACTATAGCTCTATGCCAAAACAAAATAATAATAATATTTTAATCAGCGCTGAAGCTGTCATTGATATTTGATCTGAGGTCTCTCATTGATATTTTAGTGACCGTTGGAATAGTTGTTAAATTTGAAAAAAACTGATTGTTGGAAAGAAATAATAAAGAAATATTAAAAAATAATATTTAAATAAAATGGTAAATGTAGGGACTGGGTTTGAGCACTTCTTCTATTGAATGAATGGACTCAGGCCCAACTAGTCCAATATAATAAATTTGTAGAGAATGGGTCAAAGAGCTAGGTTTTGGCGTATGGACAACAGTTAATATGGTGTTCATGACAATCAAACAGAGATGAACTGAGTTTATCAAAGAAAAGTTATTCTTGGCACAATCCGAGGAGTTTTGTTCTAAGAAATATTGAATAATTCTGATTACAGGAGTTTTTGAGATTGTTACAGTACTATTTCTCCTACCCCCGCCTTCTCTGTGGTGGGTTTCTCCTATTATATAGTCACCTTTAAACGATCTGGGCCTTCCACTTGTTAATCATCTAAGCCTATATTTGAGTGTCTGTCCCATCAGACACTCTCTCTACGTTCTGTGAGTAGCGGTAACCGAGGTAGCACTATTCAGGGGTCATTTCCTCATTAATGCGGTCAGGACGTTAGTTGTGGGCATTTAATGCGGAGGTGACAGTTTCTCTTTTAATTGCTCCTTCACCATGCTCCCTTGGCTAACTCATTGTACTTGTCCCTTTTCTTGGGATGCTTTGGGAGATTGCCCTTGATGGCGTGCCGATCTTCCCTTCTGTGATTTCGAATGACCGAGGACAGGATCGTCCTCGGCGATGTTTCTTGGCACTTCGGACTCCCTTTGTTCGTCCTCGGACATTTCTTTTTCCTCGGCGTGGGCCTTGGGCTTGGTGTAAAATGGGCCGGGATTGCCAAACTCTTCGGCCCTACAGTAAAATAATAGAGTTTTGGGATGTTAGGTGTATTGTAAAATGGTATGGTCTAATTGATAAAGTAGCTTTTTAGGATGGTAAAATAGGATAGGATGACATTTTCCATTGTAAATGCTCTAAGGTTTTCTCTCTTTTTTTTTATTTTTTTTTTATAATTCTAAAAAAAAAATAGCGTTTTCTTTTAGAGCGCAAATTATTATATACTGGTGTGTATAGAGTGTGTACGCTACTTCAAAAGATCAAAAGAAAAGGAAATTGTCGATTTACTTTACTTTAAAGCCAACTAGCTCTTATCATATGGTTATGAGTTAAGAATTTTTTGGGAAAATTACGAATAAATCCTACAAGAAAAAAAAAAGTCATTTAAGTCGATAAAGTTTTTTACAATACCAATATATTTTATTTTCATTTTTTTTCCCAAACGAGACCAAATTTCTTATACCACAAATTGCCTTCGCCAAAACACTAATAATTTCTTTTTGAAAAGTTTTTTGCCGTGTTAAGACTTTGTAAATATAGCCCAATACAGGGACGGACCCAAGATTTCAAGTTGGGGGGGCCGAAGATAAGCGAAATTTTTTTTTTTCAAATACGCATCCATAAGTGAAATTTTTTTCAAGCTGCATGAAATTTTTTCATTTTTTCCTTCAGTTCTGGCTTTTCCATTTGGTTTTGGGGTCTTACTGATTGCAGTCTACTGGTTTTTTTTTTTTTTTAATTTTTTTTTTACACACACACACACACACATATATATATATATTTTTTAAGGTTTTCATGGGCTTTTGAACCTGGGCTGGCCGGCTGGGATAGGTATGGTTGAGGTGAGGGGGGCCTGAGCTAAAAACCAAGGGGGGGCCCAAGCTAAAAACCAAGGAGGCCCAAGCCTTTTTTTGAAAATTTTACATACTAAATTTTTTTTTTTTGGGCCCAGTGGGGGCCCGGGCCCCCTTTGCCTTTCACGTGGGTCCGTCCCTGGCCCAATATGCATGAAATTACAAGAGTCAAAGAAAAGTTAAGTTGAGAGAGAGAGAGAGAGAGAGGAGGAGGAGGTTGTCTTTGACTTGTGTAGATTTTTTTTTTGAGAAACAAGACAATGCATTTCATTAAGGAAGGCTATTGAAGTCAGCCTGAAAAACCGATAAAAGGTTTGATGGTACATCTTCCATCTAGATAGTCATATAAGGTAAAGATTTTGCTTTTCTTGCTAAGGAATGAGCCAACTTATTACACTGTCGGCGTACAAAGGATAAATTAAAAGCTAAAAAATGCGAGTTGAGGATTAGAATGTCCTGTGTAAGGTGTCCATACCATGCCAAGCTTCTGTCACCATTCTTCATTGCTTTGAATAGGATCTCATTGTCACCTTCAAGTACTATGTTGTTAAGACCAATTTCCAGTGCAAGCTCCACCATTGCTCTTCGTGCTGCTAGTGCCTTACTCTCGATCACAGTGGCTGGCAGAGGGAGTTGTTGCATTAGTGAAGCCATTACGAGGCCTTCATTGTTTCAGATTACAACCCCCATGCCAGCTTTGTTGTCTTCAGCAAAAGCTGCAGCATCATAGTTGATCTTGTACCGTGGGGCTTCTGAAGGAGACCAGGATGCTTACTGTTGGCTTTGGTGCAATGATGAGGTCGCTGGAGAGGCAAAGGCTTTAATCTATCATTCCTGAGAGTGCTCTAGTATTTTGTCGAGTGGTAGAGCTGCCTTACCTAATTGGAGATTGTTTCGGCGATTCCACAAGTTCCAAATGACAAGAGAGAACAGCTCTGGATCCTTATTACCTGCAAAAACAAATTCAATAAGGTCAGTGAACACCCTGCTGCCCCTGAGTGCATCATGGTCCCACATTGGAATTTGTCTCCACATGGAATCCAGCACAGGGCAGCAGTAAAGGGCATGATTTGTGTCTTCCTGGTGCATTTTGCAGATATCAAACAAGCTGTTAGTGGTGATTTTGTGGCGAACCAAGTTTGCTTTGGTAGGTATGGAATTCATGCAAGCTCGCCAAACCAGGTTCTTAGCCTTGTTAGGAACTTCCAGGCCCCATATTTTTTTCCACAAAGGTTTTATGGATTTTGTGTCTGATGGTCTTGGTTGTTGGATTTTATTTGCTTCTTGTAAGAATCAGTATCCAAACTTGAAAGTACTCTCCGTTTGGATTAAAAGGCCAGATCAGAACATCATCTTGAATGGAGCGACAAAGAGGGATATTCTTTATAATAGCAGCCACAAAATCATATAAAACTTGTCAATCACTTCCTCCCTCCATGTTCTATAAGCCGGGTCAATCAGGTCACTAACCCAAACCGTGCCTCCCTCCTCAAGCTTTGGAGATATTATTCTAGGATTGTTCTTCATAGGGAGCCAGTTATCTCCCCAAACCTAAATTGAATTCCCCAGGCCGATTCTCCACACTGCTCCTCGCTTAATAACATCCCTCCCTTTAATTATGCTCTTCCAGGCATAAGATACATTATTCGGAGTTTTGGCTTCCATCACAGTAGTAGTTGGAAAAAATTTAGCTTTGAAAATCCTATAGATCAGTGACTAAGTATCATGTAGGAGCCTCCAAGTTTGCTTGGCCAAAAGTGCATTATTGAACATGGCTAAGTCTTTAAAACCCATACCTCCCTGCAATTTGGGTTTACATAAATTTGACCATTTCACCCAATGAATCTTTCTATTATCACCTCTTTGTTCCCAAAAAAATTTACGAATTAGGAACTCAATCTTATTACACAGTGCAAGTGGAAGCTTAAAGCATTGACTTTTTTCCCCCCCTCTATCTGAACTCAAACAAAATAACCAATTACCATTATGCATTAATTTTGCAGATCCTTATAACGAAGTGTGCAGGCCCTCGAACGAGGCTACTGGACTGTGGCTCGTTTGGGCTCACAATCTATTTGTATTGTGGGCCTGGAATTCCTACACTGGGTCGTCCCTATACTGAGACTGATCGAGAACCCCTTTCTTCCCTCTTGTCTATCCTTCTTTCTTCCCCTCTTATTTCCCCAGTTTTTTCAACCAACCCCTCATCTTTCCAAAGATCCTTGTATTTATAGTGGGGTGCTAGTGGGATGGTGATGATTACGCTTGCGCTAGTGCATTTAAGGGTCCAATGCAGATGAAGATTTGTGGATGTTTAGGTGGGAGTGGCCTTGGGAATGGTTCCCAATCTCTGGCGCTCGGCGGATACAACTCCTAGCCGCTAATGCTCGGCAGTATGTTCCCCGGGCGTAGTAGAACTTCTCGGAGAGGTATCCTCGGAGGATGACGTAACTTTGGGAAGCACGTGCGAGCGGCTAAGACCAAACTGTTCCTGCCCAAGCGTGCCAAGAAAGTAGGGCCCCTTGTGGGCCTTACTGATCCAACAGGCCTGGGGAGCTCGGTGCCGTACATTAGCCCCTCCTTGATTCGGCCCACGTTCTCGGGGGTGAATCAAGGAATCTGAAGGGGTCGATGGCCCGGCCGGGGGGGTTTCCTCGGCAACTAATGCGCTTCTCAAAAGGCGCATTAAGTCTGATGGGCTGTCATTACTGCCTGACGCTTCGCGAACCGAGGCGTCGTGCGTGTGACAGTTGACGCGATGGCTGGTTGGGCTTCGCGCCGCCGGTTTATTAAATGCTATTTACTCCTCTCCCATCCCCTATATAAATCCCTCTCAGGCATTCCACTTCATTTTTTCGCATCCTCTAATTTTTTACCTTTCGTTTGGTTGAGCATTGCTCTCTGCGCATTCTTTCTAGTTTCAGGATCTCTCTTCCTTAGAGCCCCAAGTAAGTCTTCTTCCTTTTCCTTTCTGATTCTCTGTTTCATTCTTTTGCTCCCATAGATCGTAGTTTTTCTTTTTAGGAGTTATAGTATAGGAAATGGGCTACTCTCACCTCCTCTCTTCTGAGGCTGCTTTGGCCACCTTTAGGGCCGCTTACGACGTGCCCGGGGACGTAGATATTGCGTACTGTCCCGAGGGTGATATAGACATCCAGAGGCGCCAAGGCGTCAATACGGTTTTCTTTCCATTGATGGCCATATTGGAGGGCGGGGTTAGGTTCCCGGTTGATCCCCTTATCCTAAGGACCCTTAGGTTTTACGGTCTTTGCCCCGACCAACTCCCTCCCAACTTTTACCGGGTAGTGAGCTGTGTCAGTAGGTTGAACCATATGTTCGGTTTAGAGTTAAACCAGCACGATATTAATCTTATGTACAGTTTATGCGGCAACATCGATTCAGATTACTATCTGAAAACTAGGGATATGAGGGTACGGCTGATCTCATGCCTACCTGATTCCAATAGGAATTCAGCCGGGGAATTTGTACGGGTGAGCGGCAATTGGTTTGCCGAGGAACTCCCCTGCGCGTTTTCTCCGCGCGATGTAGGTCGGTAATAAACATCCTTGCTTTTTCCTTATGTTTAATTTTCACCCCGGAGTAACCCCTAACCAACTCTCTGTGGTTTCTATGCAGACAGCAAAAGATTCAGGCCGGATCGCCGAGTAGTGCACGTCCGCGACCTAAACTTCGTGCTTAGGTCGGAAATCTTCGTGCACTCGGACGGACAACTCCGAGCTTCGCATTTGATCCTCGGTGTCGCCCCCGTCTACTCCACCTGGCAGGCATTCAGCCAGGCACTTTTGGTGGACAGCCCCTTGCTCTCCTACATCGACGTGCGCAACCCAAACCTCTTGCCCAAAAAGTTCTCGGTAGGGGAAGCACGTGACCTCGGGCCCCGGTATATCTGTTCGGACGAGCGCCAGCCACTTCGCGACGAATCGGCTGAAAGGGTGTCTCGCGCACTCCGAGAAAGAGCTCACCAACAGATTGAGCAACAAAATCCCGCTCAGCCCGAGGTTCCCGAGGAAGCAGCCGAACAAGTCGACTCTTCGGAAACAGAGTCCGACCAAGGCCACGAAATGGTGGCAAGAAGGGCTATGACGATCAGCCGTTTCGTGCCCGGTGCACGTCCAGCTGGTCAGCAGTAAGAAGGTTCGAACCAGCCATCCCAAACGCCTCCTGCCCAGCAGACCGGCCCAGGGAGCAGACGCAAGAGGCCACGTACCGGGGAACAGACGCAGACCGGCCCGGGCGTGGTCTCGACTCGACCTTCCTCTGGTATCATCATCCGCGAGCCGGTGACTCAGCCCCGGCCGGACGGCGCGTCAACTTCCCGGTCCGCCGCGATTTGGCAGCCGTCCTTCGTGTTGGACGGCGAGCCCCTCACCGAGACTGCCAGCCTCCGAGTCTGGGACAAGGGCAAGGGGGGCCGCGTCGCTCAGAGCCTGGCAAGCAGCTTGCTTTTGCCCGAAGACGTCCACGCCTATGAGGAGGGGACGGAGGAGTCCGTTGGGAAGCGGCTCATTTGGCTTACTATGGCGGTAAGATCTTCTATAACTGCAATACTTTGTTTTCTACTGATTTGTTCTTTGGATTTGTTTATGAACGGCATATTGTCACATGCTATGTACGCAATCGTTTGTTCAGGCCGCGCAGTTGTCCCAGATCGTGGATGGGAAACTCAAAGAGCTTGCCGAAGACGCTGGGCGGGAGAAGGCCCTGAAGGATGTGGCTGAAGTCACTGCCGCGGAGAAGCTTAAAGCCGCGGAGGACGTAGAAAAAAGAGCCGCTACAGCCGAGGAGGCCAGGGCTCGCGCCGAGTTGTTGAGGGCTGAGCTGGAAACGAAGCTGGGGGACGTGCAGCTGCAATTAGCCACGTCAGAAAGCCTGAAAACAGCCCAAGGGGAGGAGATAGTGGCCTTAAAGGCTGCGTTGGACGCTTGCGAAAGCAAGTGGTACGATGAGGGGTTTGCTGACGCCGAGAACTCCGCGGAGCCGGTCATCCGTCAAGCTCACAAGCTCGGGTTCGAGGAGGGGTGGCTAGCCGCGCTCCAAGCTGCGGGTGTTCCCGAGGACTCCCCACTGCGGAATCCAACCGAGATACCCTTCCCGGCCCAAGTTGCGCCCGCACAGACCGCCCCCCTGGTTATCGACGAGGAGGAGACCTCCAGTATGCGAGCACTGGTGGAGGCCATCGATTCCCATGCCGAGCCAACCGGTTTAGAGGTTACTAGCGACCCCCGCAGCGACGCTCCCCCCAGCTGATTGCCGCATGTTTTTACTTGTTTTTAATTTTAGTTTATTTTCTTAGGAGGATTTTGCCTAAGTCACCGGGCTGTGGTGACAAGACATTTTATTTCCTCGGCCTTTATCGTATTTCAAACACTCGGCCTGGTGCGATTCCAGTTAAAGTTATTGTGTTGTTCCCATTTTTCCATTACATACTATCGTGTTGCTTATTGAATGTGTAGTCCAGGCTCGCTTCCCCGATGATGGGTCAACCTTTCCCGGGGGACTTTGCCTCACTCATGGTGCTCATTTGAAAGTAATTTAGTTCTAAGTTTTTAACCCGCTCGGTGAATGTAGTCAGGTTGGGAGCAAGGCTTTTGTCTTTGGGAGAAGCGTTAGTTTTACAATTTCCCATAGCTCGGGGTGTGAAAATGTTCCGAAAGTTAGGTTCCAGTCCCTCGGGATAGCATTAGCTTCAGTGCGCTCGGAGACGGGGATCGAACCGAGATACAGGGTTAGGCCGTTGATAGTGTTAGGTTTCGACATGCTCGGTGATAGGGATCGAACCGAGAGGCATGCTTCTGTCCTTGATAAAATGTTAGGTTTCCACATGCTCGGTGATAGGGATCGAACCGAGAGGCATGCTTCTGTCCTTGATAAAATGTTAGGTTTCCACATGCTCGGTGATAGGGATCGAACCGAGAGGCATGCTTCTGTCCTTGATAAAATGTTAGGTTTCCACATGCTCGGTGATAGGATCGAACCGAGAGGCATGCTTCTGTCCTTGATAAAATGTTAGGTTTCCACATGCTCGGTGATAGGGATCGAACCGAGAGGCATGCTTCTGTCCTTGATAAAATGTTAGGTTTCCACATGCTCGGTGATAGGGATCGAACCGAGAGGCATGCTTCTGTCCTTGATAAAATGTTAGGTTTCCACATGCTCGGTGATAGGGATCGAACCGAGAGGCATGCTTCTGTCCTTGATAAAATGTTAGGTTTCCACATGCTCGGTGATAGGATCGAACCGAGAGGCATGCTTCTGTCCTTGATAAAATGTTAGGTTTCCACATGCTCGGTGATAGGGATCGAACCGAGAGGCATGCTTCTGTCCTTGGGTAATTTGAAAGATTCCTTTTGCCCATGTCTCACATCACCAACATTTCTCATTAACACCAGCAAATGTACAATCCAGACCGAACGCGCATTTTACTAATGATAGAACCTCTTCAAGTTCTGAATGTTCCAGGGGCGAGGCAATGGTCTCTCGTCTAGTTCCTCCAAATGGTATGCCCCTTCCCCGGCTACTGCCGTGACCCTATACGGTCCTTCCCAAGATTGTGCCAGCTTGCCTGCATGGACGTCTCGCATATGCCCCACTGCCTTTCTTAAAACCAGGTCCCCAGCGTCAAACTTCCTTGCCCTCACCCTTCGGTTGTATCTTCTTGCCAGTTTCTGTTGGTATTCGGCTAGTCGGATAGTTGCTGCTTCACGGCGCTCATCCAGCCGGTCCAATTGTCTAATCAACATTTCGTCATTTGAACTGGGGTCGTATTTAGCTATTCGTGCGCTGCATATACTCACCTCGGTAGGAATAACAGCTTCGGCACCGTAGGTAAGAGAGAAAGGAGTTTCCCCCGTGGATCTTCTCGGAGTTGTCCGGTAGGCCCACAGGACGTTAGGTAGCTCTTCGGCCCAGTTCCCCTTAGCATTATCAAGTCTTTTCTTCAGCCCGTTGACAATTACCTTGTTGACGGCCTCGGCTTGGCCATTGCTCTGAGGGTACGCCGGGGTAGAATACTTGTTCTTGATGCCGAGTCCCGTGCAGAATTCTCGGAATGCCCGGCTATCGAACTGCAGCCCATTGTCTGAAACCAAGGAATCTGGTACCCCGAATCTGGTGACGATGTTCTTCCATACGAATTTTTTCACGTCCACGTCTCGGATATGCGATAAGGCTTCAGCCTCCGCCCACTTTGTAAAGTAATCGACGGCTACAAGGACGAACCTTCGGTTACCAGTTGCTCGGGGGAGCGGCCCCAGTATATCTAGCCCCCACTGTGCGAACGGCCAAGGACTACTGACCGGATTGAGATGGCCGGCAGGCTGATGTAACAGAGGAGCGTGTTTCTGACATTGCTCACATTTGCGCACATACTCGGCGGCATCCCTCTGCATCCGGGGCCACCAAAATCCCTGAGTCATAGCCGGTGGGCTAATGATCGTCCCCCTACATAACTGCCACATACCCCTTCGTGCAATTCCGCTAGAAGTTCATTCACCTTGTCCGGATGCAGGCACAGAAGATACGGCCCCCCGAAGGATCTTCGATACAATGTACGGTCCTCCGATAACCAAAACCGAGGAGCGGTTCTTCGGATTTTATTTCCTTCCTTCTCGTCGAGGGGGAGCTGGTTCTCGGCCAAGAACTCAATGATCGGATCCATCCAACTGGGCCCCTGTGTCGTGATAGCCGCAACTGCCGGATCGTTGTGTAGCTTGATACTCGGTTCCGGAATCTGCTCCACTCTGATGAGCCGAGGTACATCCTCGGCTACTGATGACGCCAGTGTGGCGAGGGAGTCGGCGTGGCTGTTGTACGTCCGAGCTACCTGTACGACCTTCGCCATTTCGAACCCGGCCATAATCTGCTTCACCCGCTCCAAGTACGCCTTCATCCGAGGGTCTCGGGCCTCAAAACTGCCATTAACTTGATTGACAATCAGCCGGGAATCTGAATAGACCTCAACATCCTGGGCCCCCAAGCTTGATGCTATGCTCAGTCCGGCTATCAGGGCTTCATATTCTGCTTCATTATTGGAGGCCTTGAATCCAAACCTGAAAGAATGCTCCAGGCGAACCCCCTCGGGCCCGATAGCCACGATCCCCACGCCAGCCCCCGTGGAGCTAGAGGCGCCGTCCACGTATATCTTCCATGAGCGGCGACTCGTCTGGCAGACTATTTGGCACGAGCCTCTCGGTGAAAACTCCGCCACAAAATCAGCTAATACCTGCCCCTTCACAGCAGTCCTCGGCCTATACCGTACGTCAAAAGCCCCGAGCCTGGTCCCCCATTTCGCTATCCGCCCCGTGAAATCTGACCGTCTCAGCAATGACTGCAAAGGATATTCCGTTAGTACGTACACGGTGTGGGCTTGGAAGTACTGCGGCAGCTTCCTGGTAGCATGCACTAGTGCCAGAACCAGCTTTTCCAACGGCAAGTATCTGGTCTCGGCGTCAACTAGAGTCTTACTGATGTAATACACAGGTTGTTGCTTACCCCGGTCATTCAATAGCACGGCGCTAACGGCGTGGTCAGTCACCGAGAGGTACATAAACAGGTCCTCTCCAGGTTCCGGGGCGGTCAGTATCGGCGCGTGTGTCAGGTAGTCTTTTAAATCCTGGAATGCTTTTTCACACTCGGCATCCCACTGGAACCCCTTCCATTTCTTAAGGAGCTGGTAGAACGGCCGGCAACGATCGGAGAATCTGGAAATGAACCGGTTAAGAGCTGCCAACATTCCGGTCAACACCTGTACTTCCTTTGGGTTGGTCGGAGGCCTAAGGCGCTGCACGGCAACAATTTGGTCGGGGTTAACCTCTATTCCCCGGCTGGAGATCAGGTACCCCAAAAACTTTCCAGCCCCCACTCCGAAGGCACACTTCCCTGCATTAAGGCGCAGCTTATGATGCCGCAATACCCCGAATATCCCCTGAAGGTCCTCCACGTGCTGCGTTCGCAGTTTGCTCTTCACTACAAGGTCGTCTATATATACCTCCACTGTCCGTCCAATCTTGTCACGAAACATCCTTGTCATCATCCGCTGGTATGTTGCCCCGGCGTTCTTCAGGCCGAATGGCATTACGGTGTAGTGGTAATTGGCGTCAGGAGATATGAATGCAGTCTTTTCCTGATCCTCGCCGGCCAGGGCAATCTGGTGATAGCCTTGAAACGCGTCCAGGAAGCTCATTCTCGGATGCCCGTACGTGGCATCCACCAACTGATCAATCTTGGGCATAGGAAACGGGTCTTTCGGGCATGCTCGGTTCAAATCCGTGAAGTCCACGCAGACTCTCCACTTACCGCTTTTCTTCTTCACCACCACTGTGTTCGCAAGCCATTCTGGGAAGAAGATTTCTTTTACTGCACCTGCCTCCTTTAATCGCTGAACCTCGGCCCTAACAGCCTCGGCATGTTCATGTGCCTTTCTCCTCGGTCTTTGCTTCTTGGGAGGGAATGAGGCGTCCACGTTAAGCCTGTGGACGATAAATTCAGGGTCGACCCCCGGCACTTCGTACGGACTCCATGCAAATACGTCTAAGTTCTGAACCAGGAATAGCAGCAACTCAACCCTCTCATGGGTTGTCAGGCTGGCCCCTACCTGGAAGTGCTTGTCTGTATCCGGCAGTATTCCGACCTTTATCAATTCCTCGGCGCTAGTTTTCCCCGGATCTTCTCGGGGGCACGGTAATTGCTATAACGGAGCCTCTTCGGCCACTTTATCCCCCCGTGCATGCTGGCCTTCCCAGTCCGCTGCAGCTACTAGGCACTGCCTGGCCATCCGCTGGCTCCCTTTCACCACTGCGATACCCTGTTCGGTATGGAACTTAACCTTTACGTGCAGGGTGGACGGCACGGCTTTCATGGCGTGGATCCATGGTCTTCCCAAGATCGCCGTGTACGGCGAGAAGGACTTAACCACTATAAAGGTGACTCTTACTTCCTTTCCCCCCACGTCTACAGGCAGTGAAATTCGCCCATCCGGCATCACTGTTCTTCCATCGAACGAGACTAGCGGCGCATTGTACTTTCCCAAGTCCTGAGTTTTCAGCCCGAGTCCGTTGAGCAGATCCGGGTACATTACATCAGCCCCGCTGCCCTGATCTATCATCACCCTCTTCACGTCGAAACCGTTTATCCGAGCGGTGATCACTAACGCGTCTTCGTGCGGTTGTATTGTATCCTCTAAATCATCCTCCCCGAAGGTAATTGCCTCCCGACCATACTTCACCTTCTTCTCCGCCGGTCCTGCGTCCGGTGACTCTTTCGCAGGTGCTACTGTCAACACCCCTCTTTCCGTCACTGATCTATCCCATGGGGGTAAGAGTATCATCTCGATTACCCCGCGCGGCGGTTGCTGGGGGATGCCTTTCTGTCGGCCCAAATGGCCAATTCCTTGGCTGCCGGGATTTACTACGTAGTCCTTCAGATGCCCGGCCCGTACCAGCTGCCCCAAATGGTCTTTTAGTACCCGACATTGTTCGGTGGTATGGCCTTTTTCCCTATGATAAGTGCAGTACAAGCTCTGATTCCGTCGCGATAGGTCGCCGCCCATCTTATTTGGCCACCTGAAGTATGGCTCATTCTTGATCTTTTCCACTATTTGGTGCACTGGTTCCTTGAACGTTGCATTAACTTCCCCTGCCTGCCAGGATGGCTCCTGCGTTCTCCATTCCCTCCGTGGTCTCGGTTGGAAATTTCCCTGCCGGGGACGATTTATTAACGGTGCCTTACCTTTGCTTTGCAGCCGGTCATCTTCTAGGCGCTTGTACTCTTCTATACGCCTCATAAGCTGCCTCATGTCCTCGGGAGGCTTCTTTGTAAGTGATTCACGCAGCTCGGAGTCCTCGGGTAAGCCCATCCGGAAGGTACTTGCCGCGATTTTCTCATTGCCCCCACCTATCTCATTGTATAGCTCCCAGTACCTGCTGGAGTAACTGCGAAGAGTCTCCCCCACCCCCATCCTCATTGATAGCAGGGCATCAACAGGTTGCGGCACCCGGCTGCATGTTACGAACCGAACACCGAACTCCTGAACTAACTCGGCGAAAGAATATATGGATCTCTTCCGTAGTCCGTTAAACCACCTAAGAGCGGTTGGGCTAAGACTGGAGGGAAACACCTTGCACATCAGTGTGTCATTATGTGAGTGCAGAGACATCATGTGGATGTAGTGGCTGACGTGCTCCACCGGGTCCGTCTTTCCATCATAGACGTTAAACGGTGGTCTCGGGAATTTTCTCGGCATCGCGGCCCGCTCAATTTCATCTGAAAAGGGGGACCTTGCTACTCTGCGTAAGGCTCGGCTTAATTTGTCCATGGCTGCATTCTGAGGCTTCCTTTCCTCGGGGGAATCCGACCCCCGGTCCTCATGATCGTGCGACCGGGAGCGGTGCTGGCGATGATAAGGCTCCCGCGAATGCCTTCTCTCTTGGTGATGATATGACTCGTGCGAACGTGAACGCTCCCTTCGCCCATGGGATCCCGAAAGGCTGGCCCCCACGTCCCGGCGACCGCCTAATTCCTCAGTCCGCCTCTCGATGCTATCTCGTTCCCTCCTTCGTCGCCTGCCATCTGCTTCCAATTCAAATTCTCTTACCCGCCTACGCAACCGTTCAATCTCCTGGTCCCTTTCATCAAGTTGCCTGCGGTCTGGGGCGTCTGTCGCTGTCCGCTGCGTCTGATACGACCCCTCCCCTGGACCGGACATGTCTTCTCGTTCACGCTCCCTGTCTTCCCGCCCCTTCTGCCTCCTTTCTCTCCAGGAGGATCCCCGAGAAGACCCAACCGAACCGGTTTCGTCACCACTTCCCGGATGTCTGCCAGACATGGTCTCACATGCAAGTCTCAGTTGAACTACAGCTTTGTAGGCGCTTCCCACAGACGGTGCCAATTGTGCAGGCCCTCGAACGAGGCTACTGGACTGTGGCTCGTTTGGGCTCACAATCTATTTGTATTGTGGGCCTGGAATTCCTACACTGGGTCGTCCCTATACTGAGACTGATCGAGAACCCCTTTCTTCCCTCTTGTCTATCCTTCTTTCTTCCCCTCTTATTTCCCCAGTTTTTTCAACCAACCCCTCCTCTTTCCAAAGATCCTTGTATTTATAGTGGGGTGCTAGTGGGATGGTGATGATTACGCTTGCGCTAGTGCATTTAAGGGTCCAATGCAGATGAAGATTTGTGGATGTTTAGGTGGGAGTGGCCTTGGGAATGGTTCCCAATCTCTGGCGCTCGGCGGATACAACTCCTAGCCGCTAATGCTCGGCAGTATGTTCCCCGGGCGTAGTAGAACTTCTCGGAGAGGTATCCTCGGAGGATGACGTAACTTTGGGAAGCACGTGCGAGCGGCTAAGACCAAACTGTTCCTGCCCAAGCGTGCCAAGAAAGTAGGGCCCCTTGTGGGCCTTACTGATCCAACAGGCCTGGGGAGCTCGGTGCCGTACACGAAGCTAATACATTACTCCCATGATGATCAAAATAGAATTGAAAGGTCATTACTGAGAGATATTGCATACATTAGTACAGAATGTATCCTAAAACAACAAGAAACTAACAGTAAAAAGATGTAAGATAAAATTGAACTTAGGGGTAATTACACTAAACCTACCTGTGGTTTGGGCGAAAATCACTTTGCCTACTCGTGATTTGAAAAGTATCACTTAACCCACCTGTGGTATGTTCCGTTTATTTTCTGTAATCCACCTCTGTTAAAATCAGGGGTAAATAGGTATTTTTGCTCAAATTGTATATCTATCTCCTCCCAGAACAAAAAATAGCACAAAAATGCAAGAAAAACAAGATCAAAAAGTGGTATTGATCTCTCTCTCAATTCACATCAGTCTTGAACATGAAGAACATAAATCATTAAACCCAGAATTTTTTTTTTTTTTTTTTCACATTCTCAAGTTCTCTCAAATTTTCTCAGCAACCATATAACTATAAAAGAAATCAAACTCTTCAATCTTAGTCTTAAACACCCATTTGGCTCAACTTTCAATAAGTCTCTCATCTTTACAAGAACCTCAACAACATAAATCACAAAACCCAGAATTTCTTT
The DNA here is from genome assembly GCA_023736055.1 of Quercus glauca. Classification (NCBI taxonomy): domain Eukaryota; kingdom Viridiplantae; phylum Streptophyta; class Magnoliopsida; order Fagales; family Fagaceae; genus Quercus; species Quercus glauca. The sequence continues at coordinate 72,639,922 of CM043318.1, forward strand.
CTCCTTCCTAATCGAAAACAAATCAAAAGTTTCAACCTTTACACAGCAATATAAAGCTCAAACAGCACAAACTACAATACCCAATATTTTTTTTCCCTTTTATTTTCTTGGAAACCAAACAAAGAGAGAAAATTGAATAATGGGTATGTGTTAAACCTCAAAAAAAAAAAAAAAGCTTACCAACATACAAGGACGATTTAGAGAAGAATTTAGAGAAGCCAGGTGTTTGATATGGTTGTGGTGAGGTTGAGGTTGTGAACCCATAACCAAATTCTCTAAAACCAAAACCTCTATCTTTCTTTTCTCTCTATTGTGAACCCATAACCAAATCCACCAATAACCACTGGCCACCGTGATTTCTGCAAAAAAAAAAAAAAAAAAGAAGTCAAACCCAAATGCAAAAACCAACAAAACCCACAAATGGTGACACAAAACCACCAAATAGAAAGCCACAACCCATTAATGGCGAGAAACTTGTGTTTTCTCCCCCTCCAGACACTCCAAACCACGAAGAACATGTTGATCTCATCACAGGTCTCTCTCTCGAACAGTTTCTAAGTTTTGGGTGTTTTGATTCGCGTTATGTTGTGTTTAAGGTTAAGAGGTGCTTTTGTAACGCTGGGCTCGAGGTGGGTTACAGAAATTGACAGAAACATACCACAGGTGAGTTAAATGATACTTTTCAAATCACGGGTAGGCAAAGTGATTTTCGCCCAAACCACAGGTGGGTTATGTGTAATACTCCTTGAACTTATAACGTAAGAAATATGGGAGGCATACTGTGAAGAATCCAAGCATGCGAATCATAAATTAGGGGACAAACAAACTGGATAAACTATGACATGTTAATAGCAATTCACATGACACTTTAACAGATATATTAAATAAAAAATCAAACAAATTCCATATTATAATTTCACATAGATTTTGATACAACGTCTAAAACCCATAAAGGGGAGGAAAATTCAATTCAGCCTTTATATAGCCGAATTCGCATTTTTAAGACAAATTCTGAATCATGTACAGAGAAAAAAAAATGGAAAGAAAAAAAATGATCAATGACTTGGACATAAAAGAAAAAAACTAAACCCTGTTCCAAACACCCCAAATCCTCTCTAGATAATACTATTTTTTCATAAATGAAGACTACAAAAATCATTGAGAATAAGAAAGAAAATTAATGTATAGATTGAATCATCCTTTTTAAGTTTTTTTTTTCTTAATTTATCTTAACTTTTATAAGCATATTTATTAACTAATTATTAACCCTATTATAGGGTTATGGTTACTTTTTTTTTGTTAAATTTATAATGTATTTCATATGTGTTATATCTTGTCCCCATCATGAAGTTTGATTGTGGTTAACGCACTAAAATTAATAAATAAAACATTAAAAAAAAATGTAAGAGTGAATAGAGATTTTATTATAATAAGTGATTGGAGTTTTTTTTTTTTTTTTTTAATCAAGTGATTGGAATTGTTGAAAAATAGGACTTATAGTTATTCCTGTCCTATAAAATATTAGGACAATATTCTTTTTGGAAAAAAAGTATGACTTCTCATTTTTCTGCGCCAGCCACAGTTGATTTAATATTTTACATAAAGCATACAAGACTTGTGAAATGCAATATGACTTTTTATATTAGGGTAGTTTAAAAAATAATTAAATAACATACTTGGATTAGAAGAAAGAAAAAGCAACCTTCTCGAAAACCACAGAAATATGAGGTGACTCCTACCAAAATACATGTATAGGCAAATTTAGCAAAATTGTGGGCAACACATTGTGCTTCTCCATTTTCGTGATAATAAAAATCAAAAAGTGGGAGTTAGGGTTATAATTCTATTTTACTAGACTGTGATGAAATAATAGTAATAATATTATTATTATTTGCTGTTAAATATTAGCATTGATACACCATGTTAAATATGCTAGTATAGATGCGGAAGCGAAAGCATAAAGTATAGAACACAATAACACATGAGGATTACGTGGTTCAGCCTAACAGCCTACATCCACAGAGGAAACCCTAAAGGGCTACATCAATAATACATTATAGTATAGTATAAATCCTGTGTTACAATAAACCATAACATGTATATATATAGTAGACTAAACCCTAGACTAATAGACTTCTAGTACAAGTAGGAGACTTGGCTTGCACACAAAGTAGAATTAGACTTGGGCCTATGCTAATGGGCTAATATATCTCTAACATTTGCTAAATGGTGATGCCTATCGGCTCTTGCCAAACATCATAGTCTGCCACATATGCACCATACCTGGATAAAATCTTGCATCTTTCTAAATTTGGCAAGTTCGTGACTAGAAATCTTATTGAACACGAAGCCACATAAACGCAAATAATTACATACTTGGAAGGCATTGTTATTCTTTTTTTATCTATAAAATTAGAGTAATGTTGATATGGCCAACCTTTTATTGGTTTTTATCTAGCTCCACCATTAATATCACTTTTTCATTTACCAATAATCACCACATTAATAGTTTGTAAAATTTTTTGTTAAATAGGTTGTATCTCTAGCATTATTCATAAAATTAACCACATGAAAAGCTTTTCTTATATATTAGCATATTTTTTTTAGAGAGTTTCAACCTATGGCGTCCGCTCCTGATGATAGCTCTTTATCATCAGACCAAAACACCAATCAGTTGTATTTAGTGTAGGCGGGAATTGAACCCCAGATCTCTTATACAACCATCAGAGACTTTATCAGTTGAGCTAAGTGGAACCCACATACTAGCACATTTTTTGGATAAACAATTAAAACTCATTATTCTCTTACTAATTATTTATAATATAACTTAATTTGGGGAAACAAATTCAACACAGTCAACCAGGGTCAAAATGTTAACATGTTGACTACATTTTTAAATTTTTTTGAGTTACTCACATTTCATATGTTTCAATTTTCGTAGGCCAAGAGCATTAGAGTTTAATTGGCACCTCTTGACCTTTTTACCGGTGAAGTCTAGGGTTCAAATCACCCCATTGTTGTAATTATCAAATTATAAAATTCAACACACCTATATATATATATATATATATATATATATTTGTAGGCGAATTCCAAATACATCACATATATTGTTCATAATCCTTTTTATTTGTTAGGGTTCTTTTTAATGCATTTTTTAGAGTAATGTTATTCATAATCCATCTTTCTTTCTTTTTTTTCTTTTTTTGTGTGGTAAACTGGATTGCATTAATAAAAACTAAACAAGTTCAAGGTGAGGCCTTTCAAAATACATGCCAATGGCATCAGAGTACAATAACATAGTAAGGTCCTCAGGGGGATCATCAAAAACAATAAAGTCCTACTGTTGGCCAGCTCCTTTCCTTGCCAGCTTATCAGTACATTGATTTGCTTCCTGGAAGTAATGCTTGATCGTCCACCTTGGAATCAAGTTGAGATGGTACTTACAATCCAAAATGAGAACTGAGGGAGCAGTGTTACTGCAAGCACTCCCCGAGACCTAATCCACTACCACTTTAGCATCTAAGTCAATCTTGACAGCCTGAAGGTTTAAAGAAATGGGCAAGGCTTGTGTCCAGTGAAAATTTTCACTGGACACAATCCGAACCCTAAAGAAATACACTGTTTCAGCCCATCTCTCAATGCCCACAATTCAGCCTCTACACTTCAAGCTGTTCCGATAGCTCTAGAGAATCCCCAAACCCACATTCCATTATGATCTCTTATAATTCCACCTCCACCTTCCAAACCTGGATTTCCCAACGCAGACCCATCTGTATTAAGCTTATGCCAGCTCAACATAGGTTTGCTCCATTTAACATTTATTGGACATCTTCTAGCCACACTCCTAATCCCCCTAGCGCAAGACATACAGAATAGAGCCATATTACTCATTTCCCAACTTACCATTGAGTCCAGCTTCTTTAAAAATTATTTTGTTATGTTGCATCCATAAACCCAATACGCCAAATGCAAACTGAACATCCCAAGGAATAAGAGTCCTTTCCTAAATTTTTGAGTAAGCTAGATTTGTTTTAAGCCAACTACACAGGTCTGAATTGAAGAACATGTCGTTGCATTGAGGGTTATTAGTCTCAACCCAGAATTTTTTTGCATGCTCGCAATCTCACAAAACATGGATGATTGTTTTGCTTTCCCTACCACAGCTTTCACACATTCTAACTTTAGAGATTCCTTTTGCAACTAACAGGTCTTTGACAGGTAGACTATAGAGAGAGAATTTCCAAATAAAACATTGGATTTTTGGTGGTGCATTAACTTTCCAAATCCAATTTCCCACAAAATCCTCACTAATACCTTCTTCTCCTCTAGCTAGCTTATACCACTCCTCCCATCAAAAAGGCTAGAAGGGGAATAGGCCTAACACATGCTATCAGTGCAGGTTTCAGAGAAAGGGATGGGGATAACCTTAATTTTTTGTTGGATCTCACCAAGAAGCACAAAGAAACAGCTATTTGTCTTCCATACCCCATCATGATTCAAATCACCCACCATAACTGATAGATCATCTCGGTTTAGAGGTCCTGAAATAAGCTTTCTTAAAGGCCCTTCAGCTAGCCATTTATCCTCCCAAAAGCTTATAGTATTATTCACCCCTACTAGCTTTTTCGATCCTTTAAGAAAAATCTCTTTCCCTTTTTTCATAGCAGCCCAAGTTCTAGAGCATTTCATCTCTTGATTTGCATATTTAGCCCAGGCCTGATCCTTCTCCACATGCATCCTCTAGTTGAGTTTAGCCAATAATGCTAAATTTTTTGGTCTTGCTTCAGACAAGCCAAGTCCACCTTCCTTCTTTGGTCTTGTAATATTTCCCCAGCTTACACTCTAAAGCTTTTTATTATTATTATTATTTTTTTGGCAACGATTCCCATAAAAAATTCCTGCCGGTTTTGTCAATAGCATCAAGAGTTTTCCCCGAGAGCATAGCACCCTACATAACATAGACCGAGATTGCTCCCAAAACTGATTGGGTCAGCACCACTCTTCCTACGAAGGAGAGTAAATGACCATTCCAACCAGCTAATCTCCCTTGAACTTTCTCCAAAACAAAATCAAATTCTTGATTTGTTAATCTCGGCATCTTCAAAGGGAACCCCAGGTATTTCCTAAGGTTAGGAGTAGAATGCAAATTAAGGCATTCATAAAGGACTTCTCTTTCTTCCTTGGGAACATTAGGGGAGAAATAAACATGAGACTTGCTGTTGTTAACTTTCTGTCCCGACAACTCACAAAAGGTATCAGGCGCATCTTTGATATTTTGGCAATTTTTCCTATTTGCTTTGCCAAACAAAATTAAGTCATTAACAAAGAACAGGATCCCAAAGCTTTGAATCACATTTATCCTTAATAATGAATCCCAAGACCTCTATACACAAGATAAAATTATAAAGGGATACTAGATCTTCCTGTCTAATCCCCCAAGAAGGCTTGAACTCTTCTTGGACCCCTCCATTCGAAAGCACCTCAACACTCGAAGAAGTAACAAAGCTCATGATAAAACTCCACTCCAACCTGTTATAGGCTTTTTTTTTGAGTTGATCTTGATAGCCATACTTCCCATTCTGCCTTTCTTCCCACTCATGGTATGCAGGATTTCTTGGGCTATAATGACATTATCTATGTCTTTCCTTTCTAATACAAAGGCAGTTCGCATTGGGGAGATGATATTAGGCAACAACAGCCTTATTCTAGTAACAATAAACTTAGTGATGACCTTATATACCATATTACACAAACTAATTGATCTGAAACTCCCTAGACAATTAGCTCCAGGTCTTTTTGGAATGAGACTGATGATGGTTTTATTAAGGTGTTCAGGAACCTTACCCTTACCAAAAACATCCTAAATTGATTTAATAATCAACTCCTCAGTCAGCAGCCGAAAGCATTGAAAGAAACCCCCATGCAAACCATCTGGCCCGGGAGCTTTAAAAGGCTTAAGAGACCACATGGCATCCTTAACTTCTTAACTAGTAGCCGGGGATGTGATCTGGATAGCTTCCCATCAAATATTTTTACTGACCAATTAGTAATATCCCACTATTTTCTATGCCCAACCTCCATGTTAGTAGTAAATAGGGAGATGAACCACTCCCTCACATTACTTGCTACATCCTCTACTTCATGTTTCCAAACTCCATTACTGTAAACTAGAGAGACAATGTGGTTCTTTCGCCTTCAAGCTAGAGTAGAAATATGATAAAAGGAAGTGTTTCTATCTCCATGAACTAGTCGGTCCACTTAAGATTTCATTACCCAGAACTCCTCAATCTCCTAAACCTCAACATACTCCTTCTTTAGCTCTTTCTCAAAATCAATGAGAAATTGTGAGGGCCTAACATTGTTAGCATTTTGAATCCCCTTAAGTCTAGCTGTGATTCTCCTTTTCCTAGCAAAGATATTTTCAAAGATATTTGTATTCTAGATCTTTGCTGCAGAAGTGAACTTGTTGATTGCATTCAATAAAGTCTGAGAATTTCTCCAAGAATCTCTGACAACATCTAGGAAGCCCGGGTGTGATAACCAACAAGGGAGAAAGTGAAAAGGTCTGGGGAGGTTCAAGGCTAGCTTTTTCTCAAGCTCAACTAAAATTGGGCAATGATTATAATTAACTCTTGTAAGATGTTTGACATTTGCTTCCGGATATAGCTGTCTCCAGCTAGTATTGTAAAAGCTTTTATCCAATCTCTCCTGAATGAGCTCCGTTATCTGCCTTAGGTTTGACCAAGTGTACTTCGCTCCATTGAAAGCTGTGTCTATCATTCCACAATTGTCTAAGCAGCTTTGAAACTTCATAGCTCTGCTCATATTTACAGGTTGAACCCCAAATTTTTCAGCCCCTTTTAATACGTCATTAAAATCCCTCATCATAACCCAAGGTAAGTTATGGTTAGCAACAACAATTTCTAAATTATTCAACACATATTTTTCCCTAAATCTGAGACTAGCATAAATAGCTGATAAAAGCCAAGAGAGGTTTGAATTACTAACCTTCACCATGGCATGAATTTCTTGCTTCGTGGACGCAAGATGAGTCACTTCAACAGTCACAGAATTCCAAAGAATCCATAGGCCACCAGTATAGCCTATAGTATCTGTATGAATAACTCCATCAAAGGGTAACTTATCGGTAATCTCCTTAGCTTGATCTCCACCAATTCTGGTCTCAATAATGATGAGAATATTAGGCGATGAATCTTTCACCATATCCTGAACTGTCTGGGCAAATTTTGGGCTAAGAGCCCCTCTATAATTTCATACCATTATATTCATCATTAAAAGGATGATAGGTAATGGAACAACATCAACAGTTGGTTCACAAACCCCCTGACTCAGTAGTGCTAGCCTTGCTACTTTCATTTCTCGACTAGAGACTTCTTCTCCATGTATTAGAGTCATTGAGTGCTCTAGGACTCCAATCTCTTTCTCGCATGACCTGATCATTAGCACACTGGTCTTTGTGGGATAAAAGACTTAGATTAAATGGGAAGATGACTGTCCAAGCTTTCATTAGGTCCATATCGAACCACCCCATAATCTCCGCTGGACTTGCACGAATCATGTTGAAATTTGCATTTGATAATCGAATCACTTTCCCTTGGAGATTGATTTCCCATTGTTTTTGATCTTCCATCTTCATTTCGGGCTTGCTGTCTTTTTTTTTTTTTTTAGATTTCACCCTCTAAGAACGAGAGGTTAGATTTCAATTTCTCCAAGAAAGTGTTTTTTTTTTATTTTTTTTTATTTTTTAATTTTTTTATTTAAAGTTTCTAGATAGGAGTGCCTCTCCTTTCTTTTTGGTTTTGCTGTGAGACACACTAGACAACAACCGTACAGAGGTTGAGGTCCTAGCCCCTTTAGTTTTCCTGACACTTCCTTTGCTTGTCATGAGCTACCTTTCCTTGTCTTAGCTCCATTCTCCATGCTACCTATCAACGCCCCATCATCACTGACCCTAGTTGATGGGCTCAAGACATTAGGAGTGCTTTCGGGAGGGCCCTGATTGTTTTTCCCCAGGCCACACTTGATGTAACATCATTTAACCCCGGACTAGCTGGTTGAGAACCAACTAAACCAAGCGATTTATTATTCATCACTGACTGGTCATTAATCAAAGGCCCATTTTTCTCACGTTTAACTTCCTGTTTCTTGGGCCTAGGCCCAACTTTCCTTCGCATAACAATGGTCTAGAGTCCACACGTATCTTCCTCTGCCGGAATAGTTGGCTGCAGCGCCCCTTCCTTCCCATTACTCACCTCATAAGTTGCTGCCAGAGCTTAATTAGTGTAATGGCAGTTGGTCCTTTTATGACCCAAATTTCCACATAAGAAGCACAGGGAGCTCAATCCTTCATAAAAAATTTGCTTAACATATTTCCCAATGAAAACTGTTCTAACAAAAGGCTTTTCTAGATAAACCTAGACATAGATTCTAGCAAACCTCCCCCTGGCCTTCATCGCGGTGTTAGAATCTATTCTAAGCACCGGCCTAATGGTGCTTCCAATCTCCGCGAGGACCTCATTATCATAGTATTCTATTGGAAGTTTTGGGAGTCTCACCCACACTACAACAGATGATACACAAGTTGTGGAAGGTCTAGATCTTGGTTCCTAAGCCTTGATAGATAGGAAATGTTCCCCAACAAACCCCCCCTTTTAGAACTCTATCATAATCTTCCTTCTTTTCAAGCCTAATAAGAAAGAATTCCTTCTTCAAATCCACATAGTCCATTCTTCCATGTGGTTTCCATAAACTTATCATAAAGAAAATGGTAACCAACAGACCGCCCAAAAACTTTAATGACAATAGCATTAGACCATTAGCCCCTTATGGGAAGCTTTGTGGACTTTGATAGCCTAACAATAGCAACCCCTTCCACTAGATTGTTCATCTCATCGTCTGAACATGCATCTTCTTCCATATCAGCCTTGAAACTAAATGCCTCAACATATTCTCCAGGCAATGAACTTGTGAAAGTTTCCTTGTACAAACTCTAAAAGGACCTTGTTTCCTTTTAGGAATACCATCAGATGGCTCCCCATCCCCATCATTCGAGCCAGGACCATTTGCTCGCTTTGTGCTTCTTTCTAACTCTGCCTTGTCCTCATAAGACCTCTCAGAGAACTCACACTTCATAGAGAGAATTCTTTAGTAAATTATTCATAATCATCTATTTTTATTTAAAAAATTTGCATCCACTTGTCATATTTTCTTGTCATAGAAAGGCTTTTATAGGTCACCTCACCTATAATTCAAAATATATTATTGGTGTGTTTAACTTAAAGAAATTAAATCAACTTAAAAAAAAAAAAAAAAAAAAAGCTTACAAAAGTAATCTTTTTAGTAGTTGCATTCACCTTGCAAACAAACTCTAAATATAGAATATGCCAAGACGAAACAAACAGGTTCATCTTCACCCCCCCCCCCCCCCCCCCTCTCTCAAACCTGGTGATTGCATGTTAAAACAGAATTACTTGTTTAAAAGAAAATTAAAATGTGAGAGTTAGATTAGAGTACACATTAAACAATTGACAAATATATTTATCAAGTGGAGAATGATTTGTTTGTTTGTTTGTATAAAAAAAATGGATAAAAAAAAAATTTAGTAGGAGACTATGCCTTATAAAGGATGTATCAATTATTCAATTTTCCTCACATTCCCAAAAAAAAAAAAAAAAAAATCAATTCCCCCAACCCCAACCTCTTTTTGGACTTATAAAATTGTAGCAAATCCTAATTTTTACATTGATTACAATTATATGTACAAAAAAAAAGTCATTTGAATAGTTTCTTGTTGGTTACACCTAACCATAAATGCTTTTAATTGAAAATAGAAGTTACAAAACTTTTAACATTTCAAAACCTTAGTCCTCTGTCAAAAAAAAAAAAAAAAAAAAAACCTTAGTCCTTAAGAAGATAGTTATGTTGAAATGCATATAAAATGAGACGTGCTACGTCCACAACATTTTCACAACAAATCATAGGTGTTGTTATTGGTTATAATTTGAATCTATCTGTTAGAGTGACTATTATTGTACTGTGTATTGATTTACTGTTCACATTACTGTTGCTGCTTGTGTTAGTTAATTGTGGTTAATGGTTAGTTAACGATTGGTTAGTTGCTGTGCTGCTTGTGTTAATTAACTATGGTTAATGGTTAGTTAATGATAGGTTAGTTGTTGAGTGGTTTAGTTAGTAGTTAGTGTTGGACGAAATTAGTTAGTTACAGATTAGTTAGTTACAGGGCAATCTTGTATAAAAAGGCCGAAGGCTATTATTAATGAATCAAGTAGATTGTTCATCAGATATTCATAAACTCTTTATCTCTCTATCTCTCTTCTCTCTATTTCTCTATCTCTCTATCTCTCTGTTCTAGAGGTCTAGCTGTCCTCAAACTCAGCTTCCAAACAGGTTGGGCCTTTCATTTGGTATCAGAGCCTGGCTTTCCTTGGCATTCATGGCAGAGACTCATTCCTCTGCTGCAACCAATGAAGCTATTGCTTCACTTCGAAACACTTCTGATCACCATGGTAAAGAGTTACAAGAAATGCAAACCATACAAGAGATTCACACGAGGACCTTGAATAAGATGAGTCAACAATTGACCTCGATTCTGCAAAAATTGAGTGCTTCTGATCATGGTGGGCCTCTTCAATCTCCAAGAATTGGGGAAAATTGTAACCCTAATTCTGCAATTTTACCTCTTTCTCGTCCAATGAAGTTGGATTTTCCAAGATTTTTTGGAGAAGAGCCTGCAAGTTGGGTGTATAAGGCAAATCAGTATTTCAGGTATTACAATACTCCAATTAAAGAAAAATTGATGCTTGCTTCTTTTCATATAGAGGGTGAAGCTCTAATTTGGTTCCAAGATGGAGAAGAAACTAGGGTGTTCTGTGATTGGGAGTCACTGGTTCAGGCCTTGCATGTTAGATTTGGCTCTACTTCGTATGACGATCCTATGGAGACATTGACAAGGCTAAGGCAGACAACTTCTGTGGCAGTATACAAGGCTCAGTTTGAAGTCTTATCTAATAGGATTAAAGGGTTATCTTCATCACACAAGCTAAGTTGCTTTCTCAGTGGGTTGAAAGATGAGATAAGGCTTCTTGTTCGAATGCTTAATCCTCAGTCTCTAAATAAAGCTTTTGGGTTATCCAAGATTCAGGAAGAGTACAATTGGAGCTGCAAGAAAAATTCCAAGGTTCAATTGGAGCAAGGTAAGCCCTCAATCTTAGGTTTACCCAAAGTTACTCCTTTGATAGATACTAAGAATAGATTACCCATTAAAAGAATATCACCTGCTCAAATGGAGGAGAGGAAAAAGAAGGGATTGTGTTATAATTGTGATGAGAAATGGTCTCCTGGTCATAAATGTAAGAATGCCATGTTGTTCCTTCTTGATTATGTGGAATTTGTGCTTGAAGTTAACTCAGAGGTACATATTACTGAATTTGATGAGGGTAGTGGAGTTTCTGTTTCTGATCACACCTTACACAGTCAACAAAACAACATTGAGGATGCTGAGATTACACTCTATGCCTTAAGTGGTACCCCTACTTCTGGTACTATGAGGGTGGTAGGAAAGATTAGGCATAAGTCCCTAGTAATTCTTATAGACTCTAGTAGCATACACAATTTTATTGACACTTCCTTACTTTCTCAATTACATATTCCTGTGGATACCTCTCAAATCTTGGAAGTGAAAGTGGCTAATGGGGATGTGATTAGAACTCAAGGATTATGTAAGGAGGTTCCCATTTTTTTACAAGGGCACGAATTCTTTGTTCAATTACATGTGTTGCCTATGGGGGGTTGTGATTTGGTGTTAGGGACTCATTGGTTAAGTACCCTTGGGGGTCATTCAATGGGATTTCAAGCTGCTAACTATGTGTTTTTCCTATGCACAAAAGTCTGTGTTGCTACATGTGTTGAAGGGTGTAGGTACTCACATTCAAGAAGGGACTCAATTCTTAAAAGAATCTATGAATAGAGGATTGGTTCTGCAAATTTCAGTTCCTACTGACTCCAATTCTGCAGATTGTGCTACCAAAGTACCTGTCCAGGTGGTTGAGCTATTGTTAGAGTTTGATTCAGTCTTTTCCACTCCTGTTGGATTACCTCCTATTAGGGGGCATGAACATCAAATCAATCTTAAGGAAGGAGCTCATGCCATCTGCCAAAGACTCTACAGGTACCCTTACTATCAAAAGAATGAAATTGAAAAGATAGTTAAGGAGTTGTTGTCTGTTGGTTCCATTAGGAATAGTTGCAGTCCATTTGCTTTACCTGTTCTTTTAGTTAGGAAAACTGATGGTTCTTGGAGGATGTGTATTGATTATAGGGCTTTGAATCATGAAACTATTAAGGATAAATACCCTATTCCAGGCATTGATGAGTTGTTGGATGAGCTATGTGGTGCTTGAGTATTTTCTAAATTGGATTTAAGGTCGGGATATCACCAAATCAGAATGAAGGAGGGAGATATTCCTAAAACTACTTTTAGGACACATGAAGGCCACTATGAGTTTTTGGTTATGCCCTTTGGCTTGACCAATGCTTCTTCCACTTTTCAATCCTTGATGAATGCTATTTTTAAGCCTTTTTTAAGAAAGTTTGTTCTTGTTTTCTTTGATGATATATTGGTGTATAGTAAATCCTTGTTTAATCACCTTAGTCATTTCAGATTGGTTTTGGAAACCTTGGCCAAGCATCAGCTGTTTGCAAAAAAATCTAAATGTGTGTTTGCTTGTGAGGAGGTGGAGTGTCTAGGCCATATTATTTCTGGTGAAGGGGTGAAGACTGATCCAAAGAAGACTGCTGTTATGCAGCAGTGGCCTATACCTAGAGATGTCAAGGCTCTAAGGGGTTTTCTTGGCCTCACTGGATACTATAGGAAGTTTGTGAAGGGATATGGGCAAATTGCAACACCTTTGACTGCATTATTAAAGAAGGATTCTTTTGTTTGGACCCCATAAGCTGCTAAGCCTTTTAGCTGCTTAAGGATGCTGTTTCATGCCCCCCTGTGTTAGCTCTGCTTGATTTCAACAAGCCCTTCACTGTGGAGTGTGATGCTTCTGGTTTTGGGTTGGGAGCTGTTTTGATGCAAGATCATAGGCCTATTGCCTTCCACAGCTAGGCATTGAAAAGTAATAAGCTTTCACTCTCTACTTATGAAAAGGAATTCTTGGCCTTGGTGGTGGTAGTGAAAAAATGGAGGCCCTATTTGTTAGAGAAGCCATTTGTTATTAAAACTGATCACCAAAGTTTGAAGTATTTGTTGAAGCAAAGGGTGAGAACTCCAGCTCAACAAAGGTGGATTATTAAGCTCCTTGGCTATGCTTTTATAGTGGAATATAAGCAAGGAAGGGAGAATGTGGTAGCTGATGCTCTTTCAAGGAGGTTGGATGAAGGAATTGATGCTTCCTGTTCTGCTTCTAAGCCATCTGAACCAGCAGCTCCTACAGTAGGTGTCCTACCTGCTTCTGGGGGCACATTATGCATTATATCTTTTCCTACCCCAAATTGGTTATCTGATCTCAAATTAAGTTATGCTACTGACTCTAAGGCTCAAGCTATTATAAATGCTATTCAGTCAGGCTCTGGTATACCTTAAGGATTTACTTTCTGCAATGGTTTGCTGTTTTACAAAGGCAGATTGTATTTGGGTGATTCTAGTGGGGATTTGAAGACTGTGGTGTTACAGCAGGTGCATGATAGTCCCTTGGGAGGTCATCCAGGTTACTTAAAGTCCTTTCATAGGCTTCAGAAGGACTTCTATTGGTCTGGACTGCGGCAAGATCTAAAACAGTATGTGAAGGAATGTGATGTCTGTCAGAAGCTTAAGCATGAGACTTGCTTCCCTGCTGGGTTATTGCAGCCTCTGCCCATTCCAGAGAGACCTTGGTTGGATGTGAGTATTGACTTTATTGAAGGGTTGCCTAAGTCCCATTTGAAGTCTGTGGTGTTTGTGGTTGTGGATAGACTTACCAAGTATGTCCATTTTATGCCCCTTTCTCATCCTTATATTGCTGCCAAGGTTGCCAATCTCTATCTGCAATTTGTTTTCAAATTGCATGGCATGCCTTCCACTATTGTCAGTGACAGAGATCCTATATTCACTTCCCTTTTTTGGAAGGAGTTGATGAGATTGCAAGGAGTAACATTGGCCATGTCTTCTTCTTATCACCCTCAGATAGATGGGCAAACAGAAGTAGTTAATAAGAGTTTAGAACACTACTTAAGGGCCTTTGCTACTGACAAGCCTAATACTTGGGTTGAATGGTTACCATTGGCAGAGTTTTGGTTTAATACCAATTTCCACACTACCTTCTTGGTTTAATACCAATTTCCACCTTCCTCCTTGGGTTCTAGACTATATGGCTGGTACTATAAAGGTTGAGGCTATGGATTTGTTGCTTAGGGATAGACAACAGCTCTTGGCTCTCCTTAAGCAGAATTTATGTGCTGCTCACGAGAGGATGAGGCGGTATGCTAACAAAAAGAGGGTGGACAGATCATTTGCAGTGGGAGATTGGGTATACTTAAGGCTGCAGCCTTACAAGCAGTTTTTTGTACATCACAAGAAGCTTGGCAAGTTAGCTCCTTGTTTCTATGGGCCATTCTAGGTCATACAGAAGGTAGGGGAGGTTTCCTATAAACTGGATTTGCCTGCTAGTTCCCTCATCCACCCTGTGTTTCATGTCTCCAATCTCAAGGCCAAAATGGGCAATTGAGTGGTGCCTAGAACTACCTTACCTGCTGTAAATGCAGACCTGGTGATTACCTTAGAACCTATGCTGATCTTAGCTAGGAGATCTCTTCAGCTGAGGAGTAGGATTATTACTCAAGTCTTGGTGCAATGGGAAGGTGAAAGCAAGGATGATGCCACCTGGGAGGTCCTATATGATTTGTAATCTAAATTTCCTCACCTTGTGGGCAAGGTGCTATAAAGGAGGGGGAAATTGTTAGAGTGACTATTACTATATTGTGTATTGATTTACTGTTCACATTACTGTTGCTGCTTGTGTTAGTTAACTGTGGTTAATGGTTAGTTAATGATTGGTTAGTTGCTGTGCTGCTTGTGTTAGTTAATTGTGGTTAATGGTTAGTTAATAATTGGTTAGTTGCTGAGTGGTATAGTTAGTAGTTAGTGTTGGACGAAATTAGTTAGTTACAGGGCAATCTTGTATAAAAAGGCCGAAGGCTATTCTTAATGAATCAAGCAGATTGTTCATCAGATATTCATAAACTCTCTATCTCTCTATCTATCTTCTCTCTATTTCTCAATCTCTCTATCTCTCTGTTCTGGAGGTCTAGCTGTCCTCGAACTCAGCTTCCAAACAGGTTGGGCCTTTCACTATCACTAAAATTACTTTTTTGTCCCACCAATAACAACATGTAACAACATGCTACTTAGAATTTGTTTTGAAAATATTGTGAAAATGTTGTAGGCATAGCATTTCTCATATTAAATACCGCATAACCTATTTTTCAAGGAAGAAGATATTTTAATTTTCTTGGGTATAACAAAATTATCATCAATGACCTTTAGTTTAATTGGCTTTGGTGTTCTTATTGGAGACATTCAAAATTCAAAATTCAAATTCCTCTCACCCACTTAAAATTGGACAAAATTTGGCTACAAAATTGAATTAGCCTTAGGCTACAACCAACAATAGGAAGATGGCATATGTTCACTTACTAAATCATGCTTAAATGATTGTATACAATTATTTTAAGTGAGTCCTAACGTTGGTTGTAGCCTTTATAGCCAAACTCCGTCCCTTAAAATTGATATTGAAAAAATAAACATTGATAGCTGAATATGCATAGATAACCAATAAATATAATTGTAATAACATTTTGTACATATCTTTGTATAAATTATCTAAATAGAATGTATTTTGAATAGCCAGATTGAGTCGTCTGACATATGGATTCTATGTAAGACCTCTCCTAAGATTACTATTGTAGTAGCATAATTGATTCTCCAATATCAGAAGAAATGATGATGATTTCCAATAAGACTGCCCTTCACATTATATAGACATAGGAACAAGTAGTCCTCATACTGGAAGGCCTATTTTAAATTTGATAGTAAGTTAAGCGTTTGTTTAGGAGTTTGTAAAGGAATGAAAATATAATGATTATAAAAGAATAGAAAGGAAATGAATGGAATGAAATTTATTCAAGTAAGAGAAATGAATGGAAAATAAAGGAAAGTAATGGAATTGAATTAATTAATCTTGTTTGGATGTTTAAAATAAAGGAATAGAAAGGAATGGATGGTAAGTAACCATGTTTGGGAGTAACTTAGAGAAAAATGAATGAAATAATTTAATGACAATATTACTATTAGACCCTTATTTTAAAATAAAGAGTTGAATATAAAGGAGTATTTTTGAAGTTTTAGTAAAAAAATTATTAAATCTAATTTCATTCCCTCAAATTCCTCCCAATTGTAGGGAGAATGAAAATTTGAGGTTTAGAGGAGGAATGTGTTTCCTCATACTCATTCCATTCACTCTTACTTAGGTCTCGCTTGGAAGGGAGGAATGGAATGGAACGGAAAGGAATGGAACGGAAAGGAATGAAAATAATAATTTTAAAATATTCTTCTCTTCCCTTGTTTGGGAGTTTTAATGGAGGAAATGGAAAACTCATTCCCTTGTTTGGGAGTTTAAATAGGAGGAATGGAATGGGTAGGAGGGAACACTCATTCCTCTCTATTCCCTTAAAACCTCAAATTTTCATTCCTCTCGAAATTGGGAGGAATGGGAGGGAATGAAATTAAATTTAATGATTTTTTTACTAAAACTCCCAAAATATCTCTATATATTCAACCCTTTATTTTAAAATAGGGGTTTAATAGTAATATTGTCATAAAATGATTTCATTCCATTCCTTCTATATTACTCCCAAACAAGATTACTTACATTCCATTCATTTTCATTCCTTTCCATTCCTTTATTTTAAAACATCCAATCAAGGTTACTTGATTCCATTCCATTCCATTCTTTTCTATTTCTTTCCCTTACTTAAATACATTCCATTCCATTCCATTCTTTTCCATTCCTTTATGATGATTCTATTCCATTCCATTCCATTCCCTTATGAACTCCCAAGCGAAGCCTTAAACTCCCAAATAAGGGAATTGACTTTTCATTCACTCTATTAAAACTCCCAAATAAGGGAATAAAAGTAATATTCTAAAATTATTCTTTTCATTAATTTCTATTCCATTCATTTCTCTCCTCCCAAACTAATTGTAATTTTCAACTTCTAACAGACTTCTCTTTTCTAGTGTGTGTGTGTGTATGTACACACACTATGGAAGACATTTTCTAAAATTTTATAACAAGTAGATGCATTGCACAAGCATAATCGATTTTAGTAGCATTGGAAATAAATATTCTATATTGGATTTCTTATTGCTTTTGCTGTTAAATCGCCAATTATACCTTTCCATACATGGTTACCAGACACCCATGGAGAGGCACATTACAGTACTTGTATGCTTTTAGCCGGAATCTTATTAAAAATGGGAGTGTATGAGTTGGTTCTGATCAATATGGGCTGTTTATTTCTTTGTCTTCATATGCTCACTATGGTACGGAAAACAAGTCAAAATGTACCATTAATGAATTTTCAATAGTGGATATATCTTGGTTAATTACATTACAAGATGTTTTTCCATACTTCTTCTCCGTCCAAAGACCGTTATTATATATTGGTAGCGAAAAAAACAAAGAGTAACTACCTTTTTCATAAACCACTCTTAACTCTGATCTTCTAATCTTTAATTTGCATTAATAAATGTACAACTATAAATTCCTTAACTAAAATTTGAGTAGATTAATTTGCACAAGTAACTCAACCAAGTTTATAACAAGATAAAATAATATGAAAATCAATGAATCAAACTTGAACATAACAGCTGAACTTAACTCGAAGCTCGAGTTTGATTCGAACTTTGTAACAATGTAAATTAAACGAAAATTTAAATAATTTAATCCTCGATTAGCCTTGATTCACTTACATTACCAAATATCTCATCTTTTTTTTTTTTAAAATTTTTTTTTGGGTTTTAAATCCTGTAGTAATTTTTTTTCCTGCCTAACCCTAACCTCTCTAAGAAACAAAAAAAGAAAAAAGAAAAAAAAGAAAAAGAATGTTGTACAAAAATCCCAAAGACACAAAGAAGCACATGTGGTATAAGTACTTATATGAGCTGATGTTCAAATCACCGTAGATGTTGTTTGTACAATGGTGATGGAGTTTGAGAAAATTGAGAATATAGGTTGCTCGCTCCCTGATGATGAGCTGTAGTTTCACACCGTTTCTTCTCTCTCTCTCTCTCTGACCTTCTCTTCTTCTCCCATCAATGCTGTAATTCTCTTCTCCAATCCCACACACATAAACTCTCTCTCTCTCTCTCTCTCTTGGTGTACGAGCACAGAGCACAAGCAACAACAAAAAAACAACAAAGAAAGAAAGAAAAAAATATATACACATAGGCTTTAGGGGGAGAGGGGTAGACAATATATGCTATGAGGGCTTGGTTTTGCTCTCTCTCTCTGTCTGAAGAACCCAACTGACTGAATTCTCTCCTACCCTTTTCACAGCTCTGTCTCCTCTCTCCCCCTCTCTGTTTTCTCTATCATCCATTGAAGCTCCATTGAAGCTATAGCTGCTTCAATGTAATTCTGTTAAGAGGTTTTTCAATATCATCATCAAGCTCGGAGCTTTTTAGGGGTTTGCCCACAAACCCATGTAGCTTTAGCTCTCAGGTTTGACAAATAATCATTGATTTTGCCTCCTGTGTTGAATTTATGATTCGGGATTCTGTTGGGTATTGAATATAGGTGGTGTTGCTGCAATTTTTTCTTTTGTAGAATGTTATGAATCTTTTGAAATATATGAGATATATGCTTACAATTTCATTGCTTGTTTGAGTATTAGGGTTTTTGAGGTGAAAAGGGTATTGATTTCTGGGTGTGTTTGTGTGCCTTAAGTGGTTTTAGGAATTGGGTATCTGAGTTTAATGGTATATGTTTCTGGGTCGGACTTAGTTACTTCACTGATTATAAGATTGGGACATTTGAGGTTGAGTAGTGTATTAGTATCTGGGTTTGTGTTAATTGATTGAGATATGAGTCGTAGGGTGCGGCGGAAGGTGGCGAAAAAAGGGAAGGAGAAGATTGTTTTGCAGGGTTATCCTGATGTAGAAGATGATGTTTTGGATTTAGAAAGACAAGTGTATGTAGATTGGACTGGCCTGCCAGATGATACAGTGATTCAGTTGTTTTCGTGTCTGAATTATCGTGACCGGGCAAGCTTATCGTCCTCCTGCAAGACATGGAGGCATCTAGGAATTTCTCCTTGTTTGTGGTACTCTTTGGATCTACGTGCACACAAATGTGATGCTGTTATGGCAGCTTCACTTGCTCTTAGATGTGTGAATCTTCAGAAGCTTAGGTTTCGTGGTGCAGAGTCTGCTGATGCGATAATACATCTTCAAGCTAGGAATTTGCGTGAAATAAGTGGTGATTACTGCAGGAAAATAACTGATGCGACTCTTTCTGTGATCGTGGCTCGACATGAGGCACTTGAAAGCCTCCAGCTTGGGCCAGATTTCTGTGAAAGGATCAGTAGTGATGCTATAAAAGCAATAGCATTTTGTTGTTCTAAATTGAAAAAGCTTCGCCTTTCAGGAATTAGGGATGTTCACGGTGATGCCATTAATGCTTTGGCTAAGCATTGTCCAAATTTGACTGATATAGGGTTCATAGACTGTCTCAATGTCGATGAGATGGCTCTGGGAAATGTAGTATCAGTTCGTTTCCTCTCGGTTGCTGGGACTTCAAATATGAAGTGGGGTGTAGTTTCGCATCTTTGGCATAAGCTGCCAAACTTGACTGGGTTAGATGTTTCAAGAACCGATATTGGTCCAACTGCTGTTTCAAGATTATTATCATCATCACAGAGCTTGAAGGTTTTGTGTGCCTTGAATTGTCCAGTTCTTGAAGAAGATGCTAATTTGTCTGCCAATAAAAATAAAGGAAAATTGCTACTTGCCCTTTTTACTGAAATTTTCAAAGGAATAGCTTCTTTATTTGTCGATACAACGAACAAAGGGAAAAATGTGTTTTTGGATTGGAAAAATTCAAAGAATAAGGACAAAAACTTGGATGAAATCATGAATTGGCTAGAATGGATCCTATCCCATACACTTTTGCGTATTGCTGAGAGCAATCAACACGGTTTGGATAATTTCTGGCTCAAGCAAGGTGCAGCGCTGCTGCTCAGTTTAATGCAGAGCTCACAAGAGGATGTTCAAGAAAGGGCAGCTACTGGACTTGCAACATTTGTTGTCATTGATGATGAAAATGCCAGCATAGATGGTAAAAGGGCTGAAGCAGTCATGAATGATGGTGGCATACGCCTCCTTCTGGACTTGGCAAAATCTTGGCGGGAAGGGCTTCAGTCAGAGGCTGCAAAGGTAAATCTATTTTTAAAATTATGAACCATCTTTTTCTTTTTCTTTTTGATTGGAATGAACCATCTTATTTTTAATAGGCTTAATTCAGTTCTGATCTAAAAAGATGGGTTGGGTAGATTTCTATGAGATACAATTGATACAGTGTATACATAATCATTCTATGGTTATTTCATTGTCTTACTACATTTTTGAGCTTCATTGCTAGGTTAAGTTTTTATTCCTTCTTTCCCCTACATTTTCATTGTGTAGGCTATAGCAAATTTGTCTGTGAATGCGGATGTTGCAAAAGCGGTTGCAGAAGAAGGAGGAATCAATATTCTTGCTGGTTTGGCAAGGTCCATGAATAGACTGGTTGCTGAAGAAGCTGCTGGAGGACTGTGGAATCTTTCTGTTGGGGAAGAGCACAAGGTTTTATTTTTGGAATTCATTCTCTCATTTTATGGCATATACTCAAAATTTATAGTCCTAAATGAATAAGAGTTCCATATTAGGGTGCCATTGCTGAAGCTGGAGGAGTAAAAGCTTTAGTTGATCTTATATTCAAATGGTCCACTGGTGGTGAAGGAGTCCTGGTAGGTTCCTTTAATGTCAAGCTTTCTTTTTGCCCCTTTTATGTCATTCTTGATTTTCTTCCATAAGATTGGAAGTTTCTGTTTCATGATGGCTTGGTTTACATCTGTATTTTTTCAGGAACGTGCAGCTGGTGCATTGGCAAATTTGGCAGCTGATGACAAGTGTAGCACAGAAGTTGCAGTAGCAGGCGGTGTACATGCTTTGGTTATGCTTGCTCGTAATTGCAAATTTGATGGAGTGCAAGAGCAGGTACTTTTTTCATTAGTAGGATAGAATGTCCCAAACAAGCACATTGGCATTTCTCTAAGCAGTATATATCTGGTAAATCTGACTTGTCAATCAAATAACAGGATTTAAAGTAGTTTGCTTTCAATAAATCTAAGGGTTTATCATTTAGAATGATTTGGTAGCTTTTCACTTATCAAAAAAAATGATTTGGTAGCTTTTCAATTTCATTTCGTTTAAAAATTTATTATAATTGTGGCCAGTAGAATGATTAGGTAGCTTTTGTCCAGTAAGCTGGGTCATCTGATTTTACCTTAGTTTTATACTCAACATGATACAACTCTTCATGATATTTTTATGAATGATCAAAATCTTTTGAAAAGAAAATAGGCCTCCAAATCTGGTCTCAGGACTCATGGATATGGTGGATTTTGTCTTTGAAACTTACCCCATAAAGTTTTAAGGTTGTGATGACCTGTGTCTCCCTCCGAACTAAGAATGTGCTACATTTTTTTTTTTTTTTTTTTTTTTTATCAATATACCTCTTACCTAACTGGAATCAAAGAATTAGTAGATCTGTTCAACCCAAAATGGAAATTATGGTGCTTGAAAACTGGTGTAGTCTAAGGTTCATGTGCAGTTCTATATTGAAATTTCATTTATGGTATATGTTTATAGTGGGCAGGTTACATCTTACAACGAGGAGGTTTCTTTATTGATTGTTTTCAGTAGTCATAAGTTATACTATTGTATTATCTCACTCATGTTTTGGAACCCATCTTCCTCATCCTATAGGTATGACCATGTTTTCCTGTATTTTGATTTCTTTTGGGACTTGGCTATTGATTTATGCCTTGCTTGGGGAGAATGAGGTGGAGGTAACATCTTAAAATTGATGTTCGCTGTCATTGTAGTTATTGATATCTGATTTATTGTTTCAAATGGTTCTGTAATTTTATCTGGCATAATGGTCTTCCTTCAGTGAGATCCCATTGCTCTCTGTCTCCCTCTCCCTCCCTGCCCATGTTTGCATGTGGCTTTGTTGCAAATTAATTAACTGCCCTCCTGGTATATACCAGGCTGCTCGTGCCTTGGCTAATTTGGCTGCTCATGGAGATAGCAACAATAATAATGCTGCCGTTGGACAAGAGGCAGGTGCTCTTGAAGCACTTGTTCAGCTTACACGTTCTCCTAATGAAGGTGTCAGGTAGTTTTCAATTTCTTCTGAATTCATATTTCTTAGTTAAGCTTCTCTACAGTTTCATAGCTGCATGTATTGGCATCTATTTGATATGCTCTTGTAATCTATGATTAATAGCATCTTTGTTATAAGCTAATAGATTCATTCATCCATGGCTTCTAACTTATGTAATATTTATTGTTACATGTAGAAAGCTTCTTGACTAATGGTGATTCAGTTAATTGCCTGACTGAACAAGTTGGCACTACGTATGCTTCTAGCTGTTAAAACTTATCCCTTTGTGCTTAAAAGGAAAATAAAGGTGCCAGGGGGGTGGGGGGAGCTTGCTCCCATCTGTGTTTTTGGACAAGCATTTTGTATCATAATTGTCGATCTTTGAAGCTGCATTTTCATTGCCTTATTCATTTATTTATTTAAGGACTATGATTTCTGATGCAAAATGGAGACTGTACTGATCTTCATTTTAAAAATTTTAACAATTGAATCCACTGTAGCTGCCTTGATATGGAATTTGGATAACATAACCCCTTTCAGTCACCCAAAAGATGCTAAATAATCATGGATCTTACCAATTCACTGTTCAGTCTGTCTATGTTGATTAGCAATTATTGTCTATGTACCAATCTTCTTCAAATTTTATATCGCTAACTATATTGACTCAAACCTTTCTTATATGATTAAATCTACTTATATGTTATGTATGGTTTGCTTATGAGTTTTATCGGATCCCTTTATTTACTGGTCAAATAGGCAAGAAGCTGCTGGTGCATTGTGGAATTTATCATTTGATGACAGAAATCGAGAAGCAATTGCAGCAGCTGGTGGCGTTGAGGCCTTGGTATGATATTTACCTTGTTGAGTCCAAGTAGTTTTAGTTGTCGTACTCCTATGTTACCTTTTGCACAACTTCCTACAATAAGTAGTTCAAGAGGGAGTGCTTTATTTGATATGCTGTAGAAGAGGAGAATTCTTCAATGCCATATAGAAAGTGCTTCTTAATTAGCTAGTGCTCTCAGTAACATAGGAAAAAGAAGATGAAGCCCTTCACCTGCATAAGTAGTTTCTTGTTACTATTTTCAACTGGAAATACCATTTCTTTGAATATAAAGCATGTATAAGGTTCATGAACTACTTATCAAAAAAAAAAAAAAAAGGTTCATAAACTATAGGCTCCTGTTGTTGAAGTTGATATGTCAGAAATATGGAATTGTCGGCTGTACACCTTTTGAACTTTGATAGAAAGGTTTGATTTTGTCTGGGAATATGTGTTGCTTCTGTTTAGGTAGCAGCAGTCAAATTAAAGAAATAATCAACTAGTATAATTTTGTCCTAGTCAAGGAGAATTCACATTTAGAGAGGGAGCACAGCCTTATAAAGTCTAAGCATGTATAATTGTGCATCAATATGCTTACTATGTTTGATACTTAAGTTTTTATTTTGATGCAATTTCTTTATTTCAGTCTTCTCAAACAATTAAGGAGCATGTTGTTTAAGGATAATTGATTAGTGTTTACTTCATTAAATGTTTTAATTATTTACAATCAGGTTCTTAAAACCCTTAATTCAGTTTATAAATAGCACTATTCTGCTCTAGTTGAACCAAGAAAATATCTGAAATTTGGTTTAGTCAATGACAAGTTGACAACCATCCTTCAACTGAACCAGATTGCTGAACTAGATAGCAAGTCTTTAGGGGCTTCTTGTGTATGCATCCTGTACATGAGATATCTCCTTGATTCTATTAAAATTTCAAAATTAATAAAAAATCTCCTGTGATAATTTAGGTTACTCTTGCGCAATCCTGTTCAAATGCCTCCTCGGGTCTTCAAGAGAGGGCTGCCGGTGCCCTCTGGGGATTGTCAGTGTCAGAAGCCAACAGGTATGTGCTTGAGTTCATAAATTTTTCCTATAATTATCATCTCATTTGTGTTTTACATTTATGATCTCTAGACAAGCTTTTAATGAATTTAGGAACCACACTAAATGTTCTGTTTGATGCATCTAAAAACTATGCTAATGCAAAACTGACACAGCATTTGTTGCATGACTAACTACAATCTTCTCAGGGAGCAGGGACATTTAGAGCCACAAAATCACAAAGACGGATTGAGTGTAACCTAACGTAAAAAGTCTTGTTTTCAATAGCCACATTATGGAATTAATATGCAACACACAACTGTATACGTCTGAAACAAATTTAAAAACCTGGTCCTGTGCAGTGCCTATCTCTTTGTTCTTTCCCTCCATTTTGGCCTGAAGAGAGGAGCACAGTGCCTTACTTGAATGAGCTTTAAATATTATGATGATTTTCCTGATACCTCATTTGCCTTTGCTGGAAAAATTGATGCAACCTACAGCTGTCAGTGGTTTGGATACAAATCCTTGAGATTGCGTTTTGGTCGGATTAAAGGCGGTATAGTTTTGGTAGGGTTGAATTCATTATATCAATCCAACTTGGATCTGGTATATCATATACTTTTTTTTGTGAAGAGGTATACCATATACAATTAACTTGCAAGTAATCAAAAAATTGGTTTGCTTACTTCTTGGTGCATATAAGTATGTGCTTATGACACTATATTTGTAAAAGACTGATTTGGTAGGACGTCCTTGTGTTAAGAATAAAATATTAAAGCCGATAACTTGAGATATTACTTCTGCAATTGGAATAATATATATATATATATATATATTGATAAGATTGGAATCATATTTAGCAGCATAAATTCTGCCAAATATGTGTCATTTTTTTCTCTCTTAACGGCCCTAGACAAAGGCAAAATGCATTGGTTTTTCTAATTCAGAAACTTCAAGATTTTATCCCGATTTGCATCAATTTCCTTGGTTATACACATCATAGCTTTTATACAGAAAGCACAGTCAAACCACAGCTCAGGAATTTTTAAATTGTTTCTTTTACCTTTTTAAACAGTAGCACCACTGCAGTTGGGCTGGAGTTCCTAAGTTGGTCATACCAATTGAAAGAACAGTAGTTTATGTTGTATTCAGTAATGGATTAAGTTGAGAAAGTAAAATGATATTCTTTCTCCCATATGCAGCTTTTTCACAAGGCATTTCTCTCCAATCTCTGGGACTTCTCAAACTTAGAGGCTGTTATGAGGAATATTGTATAAGCTATGCCGGTAGTTTGGTCATCTTGAATTTAGTGCCTAATATGTAACTAACTGATAAGTATTAGGGTTAATTACTTTGTAACCCTAAACCAATTTTTGGTTGACATGGTATTAGAGCCTAATGTAAACCGTAAACCCACCACTGGAGATCATTACTTACAACCCATACACAACAATCAACCATCGCCGACTACCCAGCCTCCACAATTGACCACTGCTGACCATAGTATATCACTAGTGACCACCCATAAACCATGCTCAGTCACGGCAGACCATAACTGACCACTGCTGATCATGTATAAACCATCCTCAACCACCACTCACCACTGATCAATCTTATTTGATCAGCACGACCACCGCCTGAACCATCATTGCAGCTATCCTCCTCTCCTGCTGGCAAACTTGAGCCCATACTGCCAACTCTATTGATCGTCTGTTTTGGCCTTTCCCTTTACTTTGCCGGCTGTTGTGGCCTTTATCTTTTGTTGTTTTCAGTTGTGTCACACCGTTTCACCTCTATGGGTTAATTAATTTCTCTAAGTGTATTCCAGAATTCCTTTTAGGTAAGATTGCATATTTATTCTTAATCTATGTTATATCAATACTAAGGTGATATATCTCCATTGGTATTTGTTAGTGTTGCTATTGGACGTGAAGGTGGTGTAGCACCTCTAATTGCATTGGCGCGCTCTGAATCTGAGGTAAGCATTTCCTCTTCTTAGTCACCAATGTCCCTACAACAATATAATGTTCAACCTTTGTTTTAAGAATAAGTATGGCATAAATTGATGGTCTATTTTTTTTTCCTTTTCAGGATGTCCATGAAACTGCTGCAGGAGCTCTTTGGAATCTTGCTTTTAATCCTGGAAATGCTCTCCGTATTGTGGAGGAAGGAGGAGTTCCTGCCTTAGTTCATCTTTGTTCTTCTTCGCAATCAAAAATGGCACGATTCATGGCTGCATTAGCCTTGGCATACATGTTTGATGGGAGGTATTCATTTTATCCCTGTGACAGAGATGACGCATGTTCATAATTCTCATTCTTTATCTTTGTCAGCTTCTTTTAGATAGGCCTGTTATTTTTTTTTCTATCTCTATTAGTGTTTTCCTCTTCTATTTTGACTTCATAGTTTTTTCTTTTGATGAAATATTCTGTTTATCTTGGTCTATTTCTTTATTAGAAAACAAGGTTTGGCTTTGGAATTGCAAGTTACCAATATAAAAGCCAATTTAAAGCATCAATGCACAGATATTATGGTTATTTTCTTATCAAAAAAAATATTATGGTTATTTCTTTTTTTCTTTTTACCTTTTGAGTGGATATTGGAGAAATTTAAGTAGAGGGAGATAATGACAAAATGATTGTTGAGTAGAACTTAGGTCTAGTCTAGAAGAAGGATTTAAGAAGAAATTCCAGTAACAAACAAGATTAAAAAATAAAATAATAATAGAATTGAAGTTGGAACTATCAAATATCAATTTCTAGTTCCAAAGAATTAAAGAAATATTCAAATATGAAATTTCATGAAACAAATACGAAAAGGCTTTCTACAATGACTGAAAAGAGGCTATTTATAATGGCCTTTAGCAACCGTACAATCTTAGCGTAGAATCTTAGCCCTTCATCTTAGGCTGTATTTGGTTTAATGTAAAATATTGTCCGAGTGTAAAATATTTTCAGGTGAAAATATTTTCGAGAAAGGAAAATATTTTCAAGTGTTTGGCTGCATTATGAAAATTGTTTTAGAAAATATTTTCATGTGTTTGTTTGCATTATGAAAATGCTATTATTCTACTAATTTCTCACATTTTCTCAGTCAATTTCTCAGCTTTCAAACAAATTTTATAATAGAAAATTTCAGGATACAGTTATCAAAACAAAAATCCATTAGCTCCATTCATTCACAAGCTGAACTCGGTTAAAAAAAAAAAAAAAAACAAAAAACAAGCTGAACTTGGTCAAACTGAGAGAGAGGGAGGATGAAAGAGTGAGAGATTGAGGGAAAGAGAGATAGATCGGGAAATAGATGGAGATCGGGTCAACGAGATCGGTCTTCAGCGGCGGCAACGAGATCGGCCTTGGGTGGGTCGAGATCGAGATCGGTCTTGGGTGGATCGGGTATTGTAGAGGGTGGGTTTGAGAGAAGTGTTTCGCCGGCAACGTGGGAGCGACGGGTCGGAGATGTTGGAGGTGAGATGGGCTTCGCCGGCGTGAGGGAGAGTTTTGCCTTGGTGGATTGGGTACATGCACAGCTCAAAGTGGGCGGAGGTGAGGTTGAGTGGATTGGGTACGGCGGCGCTGCTCGTTAGAGTGTGGGGGACCTTGGATGGGCGTCTGCGTGTGGGGTGGAGCTGTGTCTCTCTCTCGTTGGTGCGTGGGGTGGAGTTGAGGGGAGATGGGTTTCGGACCCTTGTGCTCTTTCTTCCCCCCCCCCCCCCCCCCCCCTCTCTCTCTCTCTCTCTCTCTCTCTCTCTCTGTGAGTCCTGAAAATCATTTGAAGGTAAAATGAGGGTGTAATTGATTTTACGGCTGAAGTGGGTGATTTTAGTGTCAACGTGTAATTGATTTTCCATTTGACCATATTTTCTGTTGGAGCCAAACACACACAAGGGTGTAAAAGTAATTCCTGAATTAGTTTTTAGCTGAAACAAACACAGCCTTATATAGCAATCCAACTTCATTAAAAGACTCAAGACATAATAATAAATAAAACGTCACATAGAGAAATAAAAGACAATGAACTAATTGGCCCCTCTCTCTCTCTTTTGGCTTAAATTTTCCTACATGACAAAGTTGTATAAAAAAATAAATAGTTGTTAATCTTTACATTATTTATAGAAGAGGTCTTAAGTTCTTTTGAATATTGTAGCATTAATTGGAAAATTTTTCTTCCAAACTAGAGAGCATGAGAAACTAGTTGCTTAATATGATTCTCTGTCACCTTCAATGAAATCTCATGTTGTTAGAATCATGACAGTTTCTTTTTGTATCTTGAAACCTAGTGTACTATTAAACCTAATTTCCCCCAAATGAGGGTCAATCTGGTGAGACAATTAAGTACCTTCATAAATGATTTGTAGTTTAATCTTCATGTGAGTTGTCTGCACTTATTTTGGAAGAATTAACTTGCATGTATATAAATTCTAATTTTTGTTGTACTTTCTGCAGAATGGATGAATATGCTCTGGTAGGAACTTCATCAGAAAGCACTTCGAAGAGTGTGAGTTTAGATGGGGCTAGAAGGATGGCTTTGAAGCACATAGAAGCCTTTGTCCTTACGTTTTCTGATGCACATGCATTTGCTGCTGCTGCTGCATCATCAGCCCCTGCAGCATTGTCGCAAGTAACAGAAGGAGCTCGTATTCAAGAAGCAGGGCATTTGAGATGCAGGTTTCTCTTCTCTCTCTCTCTCTCTAGTGATATTGCAAATTGTGGTTTCAATCCTGCTCTTTAATGATTAACTCACCCCCCCAAAAAAAGAAAAAAGAAATGGAAATAAAAAACTTCAAACCTGTTCGTTATGTTCTTACCCATTTCTCATATGTTTTTTGTTTTATCTTCTACATCTTGAGATGTTTACTCATCACTCATCCATATCATGGTTGTTTGTTATTTCTTTTATGTATAGAATTTTCATTAATTTTTTTTTAGTGATGTATTAGTTGTTTTTCCATTACATATTAGGAACTAGCTGTAATGGTTTAAATAATGTGTGATAAAATTCAAAATACTACCTTTTTTTTTAAGAGATTGACCTCTTGAATATCTCTAGTTTGTTGGTCCTTCCTATTTCTTTAAATTATTTTTGAAACTTCATCAGTTGATGTTGGTTTATAGACCCATTTGCTGATCTTATTTCTGTAAACTCCAGTCGGAAGGTCATTTTGTGAACTAACGTTACTGTTGTTAGAAAGTCTGCCTTGCTGTGCTCTCTATCTCTCTTTCCCCCCCCCCCCCCCCCCCCCCCGTCCCCGTGTGTGAGTCATTCTTATAATTTTCTGCTCACCAAAATTGGAAAGTAGATTGCCTGTCAACCGCCTCTCCCGAACCTGCCGAAGCAAGAGCCTAATGCACAGAATACAGCCTCTTATAATTTTCTTTTCTTCAGCTGATTTTTTGACGTTGATTTCATATTCCTCAGTGGAGCTGAAATTGGGAGATTTGTTGCCATGCTACGAAATCCATCATCTATACTCAAGGCATGTGCTGCATTTGCTCTTCTACAGGTAATTGTACACACTGACTCTCTCTCTCTCCTTACGGTGCCATATCCAATGTCTCTATAGTAAACTATTTTGTTATTTTCTTTAATATTTGATAAAACATTTTCTTTTGGATGCAAATTTGATAAACATTGTTAAACTTATTAAAAGAAACTCCATTTTTGTCATATTTTAATTTCAGTTTACCATTCCTGGTGGCCGGCATGCAATGCACCATGCAAGCCTTATGCAGAATGCAGGAGCAGCACGGGTTCTGCGTGCTGCTGCCGCTGCAGCAACTGCCCCACTTGAAGCAAAAATATTTGCAAGAATTGTACTTCGCAACCTTGAGCATCACCACATGGAACCATCACTTTGAAGACTAATTCAGCTGTCAAATCACAATCGGTCTGGAAGCAATTTCGTATTTAGTTATGGAGGTTCTATGTACGGTTGTGCCAATTTCATATTTACTTATGGAGGTTCCATGTATCGACAGCCGTATAATGCAACACAAGCACATTCTACTCTCTGTAAGCTCAATGTAAAAGAACCATACCATGTACTGTAGAACCGTGTTTAGTCTTTTTCCTTTCAGGCCCCATTCTTAGGCTTTTAAAGTTGGTTTATTTAGGTTTGAGTGAGGTTTTTTTTTACCCCCTTTTGTAACAAATCTTATTAAAGGTACTTTAGGTTGGGGATGGATCTAAGAACCATTACCTTGTCATATATATATTTTTTGTCTGTATTCTCTGTGACAAAATCATCCATATATCATATTATTTAAGGGCTGCTTTTAGACTTGCTAAGTCTTGGCTCATTTTACATAATCAATTTGGCGAGAATGGCATTAATGTTATTTGTTTTTATTTTGTTGGTGTACATCATTGAATTAATGGACTGAATCTGAGGCTGAGAGTGATTTTGTTTTAAGTTGTTTTAAATCAGTATTAGATTTGAAGATCAAGTTACATTCAAGATGTAATGTCTTGCCTTTCAAAAAAAAAAAGATGTAATGTCTTGCATCATCACTCACATATTAGGTTTGTTTCAGTGTGGGATCATAGAGGTTATAACTAATAAGCAAACCACAGGGCAATGTGAATTGTAATTTTGATATACACATACTTGCTTTTCTAGAAGGCCTCATGGTGGTGAAAAAACCCACTAGAGGTCATTTTTTCATTTTATTCACCACATTTCTCCAAGCAAGTCACTGATATACCTTGAAGGATAAGTCCTTCATGCGAATTCCTTAAAGGGGTTAGAAGATATGGCGATCGAAGCCCTCATATAGTAGTGCTTCACAGCTAATGATAAGCCTTGAGAAGGCGAGCACAACTGAGTTAAGACGGTGGTAAAGTCACCGTTCTAGCTTGCATGATGGTCTTCATGCAAATGTCTCTAAAGTGAGTGTGGTTGCAATTTGTGGCTGACTATAAGCTCCGAAAAGTTCAAGGAATGTAACATGTTCAAATGGGCTACTAGTGACAACATGAAAGTTGCTTTTTTAAGAATTGGGACAGAGGAGGAGCTAAAGAGGAGCAAAGCCACATGATGTCACTCAAATTACTCTTCAAAAAGAAAGGAAGAGTGGAAAAGATAAAAGAAAGAAATTACTAATGCTCTTTCTTAAGAATTGGGACAAAGGAGGAGCTAAAGAGGAGCAATGCCACATGATGTCACTCAAATTACTCACCAAAAAGTAAGGAAGAGTGGAAAAGATTAAAGAAAGAAATCACTGATTCTAGTCTATAGGTGGTGTTGCAAAACAGAGTTGTCCTTTGTACTTCCATTCGGAAAAAAAGGTTTGTGAGGTATGCTTTATTCTGTGGTTAGTTGCACTAATAGACTACACTTTAATAATCTTGCAAGAAAATTTGTAACTTTTCACTGAAACATTATTGACATACTTTATCCTTTTGGATTATTGTACACACAATTTTCATAAAAGATAAATCACACGGTCACGAAATAGTGTAACAAATTATCAATTTATATTGATTTGTATATATGTGAGTACAATCCTTTATATGACTCTTTATAATGAAAGAATACAATAAAACTCCTCTAGTTTGATCTCCAAAGAACTTTACGATTTGAAGGGCTATGAACCTTGATCTTGAATTGTACTTTGATGTCTCCAAGTTGGATGTACGATTGGATGTATTTGAGTTCTGATTTGAAGTTGAGGGTCGTTGGCTTGATCCCGATTTAAATTGAAGAAAAATCCCTACTTTGAATTGAAGAAGTAGGAATGAGCTTGATTTTTGAGGGAGCAAGGGTGCTCTTTTGGACTTAGAGATGACTCTCTATTTTGACAGAATGTCAGTAGGGTTTTTTCTTTCTAAATTTTTGTCAGCCTTTTTCTTATATGAAAAGCCTCTACTTATAGAAAACTCAATAGTCCTTAATTTGGGATTTTCTCTCTCAGCATTTATTGAGAGTTCATTACAAATTTTGAATTTAAATTAAATTTTTTTACTTTAATTTTGGTCTTGCATTTAATTAGAACATTTTGTGTGAGTCTTTTCTTCTGATGTTGCCACATGGCTTTTTTCATTTGATGTTGTCACGTGACTTGGACACGTGTCATTTTTTATGTGGGTGGTGGTGACTCAAAGACTTGACATGTGACTTGATTTTATTTGTTAATTGTCTACCGTTGACACATCATCAATTGGAAATTAATTTGATCATAAATATTTGATTAAGATTAATTAGACAGTTGTGAATGCATCATAAAATTTTGATGTCTACAATTATATATATATATATATATATATAGAGAGAGAGAGAGACAAAACTAAGGTACAGTACCTTAGGTGCTGTTACTTAGGTTTCCCTCTTAAGATTCAGTCATGTGGCTACTTAATTAAAAAAATACATTTCCATCCCATGAGGAAAAATCCACATGGCAAAATTTTAAAAAGGGAACTTAAAGAACAACACCCAAATACTGCACTTAAATCTTGCCCTATATATATATATGAGTTGGGTTCAAGTTACACCAAGTGTAATTTTAAGTAATGTTACACCACGTAATATTTTTTAATTGGATGCAAATTTTGACAAATCAATGGTTGGATTACATTATCTTTGTATATTCTCCATGTTTGCAAAGTTTCAAAGTAATCAAATATCAATAGCTATGTCATCGATCAATTGTTTAAATTCAAGTTTTTGTAATTTACAATATTACATAAAATATAAGTTTATCAATCGAATAGTAAATAACATCTGATTGGTATAAAAATTAGCACGCATATTAAAAACATATAAAATATGTAATCCAACGGTGAGATTTTCAAAATATGAATTCAATAACAAGTTATTGGGTGGTGTAATATTACTTAGAGTTATACCAGGTGTAACTTGAACCCAACCCTATATATATATATCATTTTGTCTCGATTACAAGAACCCATTAATCATGGTAAAAAATTCCATTGTTTTAACTGTGCACAATACACTCCAATAATGCAATACAACTAGAGAAGAATCTTTCATGTTACAGACATGACAAGTCCAATTGAATGATGATACCAACAAACAATTATGAATTACGATAAACTTACTAAGTGTTGGAAACATTTTACAGTTTTTTTTTTTTGGATCTCACCTTTTCCCTTGAAGACAAAAAATTTGAAGACTAAATTACGAATTTGACACAATATGTTCGGGGATGCTTTCTGTGGGGACGCAGGCCCTAATGTATATTGGGCCTTGGGCCTTGTTCGAGAAGGCTCCGTGATCCGAGAATAGATCAGTAGTAAGGAAGATGTCATACTTCGAACTTCACGAACAAACTATGACTATAGAGGGTGGGAGAGGTTGCCCGAGGAGGAATATCCTCTCGGTTAAACGCAACAAAGATTGACATGTGCCTCCTGTCATCCAGGGTGATTTTCCAAGAAGTTCTATTGATAAGGGTATGCATTGCGAACGTACATGACAAATGGGAGCCAAGAAATATCTAAGTAAAAGTTGCTACCACCGCATTGAATGCTTTGCAGCTAATTCTCTAAGCGCATTTATGAGGAGAAGACCCCTGAATAGTGTTGCCTTAGTTGCCCAAATTCACAGAGGGTCTATAAGGGTGTTCGATGGGACAAGCACTCAAGTAGTGGCTTGAATAATCGACAAGTGGGGGCTCAAGATCATTTATAGAGATATATATATATATATAATGTATGAGACCCCTGAGGAAAGGGGATAAAAAAAGAGAAAGAAAAACACTGTAGCGATCAAGAACTGAACTTATAATCAAACTTGAGAATCAATAATAAAGAACTGATCTCCTCGGACTGTGCTGAGGACAGTTTTCTTTAGATTAAATTAGTCTATCTTCATTTTCTTCTCATCTGGATCCACTTTGTTTGTTGACTAATTCATTAAAATCCATTTTTCTAATCCACTCTCTACAAATTCATTGTATTGGGCTTTTTAGGGCCTAAGTTCATTTATCATTTGGGCCAGATACCCAAATCGAGTCCTTACAATTGGCGCCGTCTGTGGAAAATTCTAGTGTTACAGTGAGTCTAATGTTCAACAATGGGTTTAGGTTCAAACCAGGCAGAATCCATGGGGTCTTAGCGACAAGATCACTTCCATGATCTTGAACAAAGAAGGACTGAGAGGGAAGTGTGCACACTACCCATACTAGGAGCCAGTCTCGGAGTAGGAGCCACGTCTCTCATTAACAGAATGCTAAGAACATGTAACGGGAGATTGATCATTTAAAGAGGAAGTTGCGCCACGAACGGCGAAGGCGAACTCCCTCTCATTCTGACTTATCTTCTAACGGTGAAAAGGATATTAGTTATAGACGCAGATCAAAGACTCCTCCTAGTGAATCTTTCTCGTATGATGAGGACTACCATCATGAGCGCAGAAACAGAAATTCATCTTCCAAAAGCTTGGGGAATGATGCTATGAGTAGATCACTCAACCAAATTTTCAGGTCACCCTTCACGCTTAAGATCGAGGGAGGGAGACTTCCTCGACGATTCACCCAGCCTATGTTCACCATATACAATGGTCAAACAGATCCTATGAAGCACGTGAGCCACTTCAACCAGAGAATGACTGTGCACTCCAAGAATGAAGTTTTGATGTGCAAGGTGTTTCCCTCCAATTTGGGGCCCGTGGCCATGAGGTGGTTTGATAACCTAGGTGCAGGTTCTATTGATTCCTTCAAAGAGCTCACCTAGGCGTTTGGATCTCGTTTCATCACGTGCAGTAGAGTTCCTCGGCCGCTGGATTCCCTGTTATCCATATCCATGCGAGAATGGGAGACCCTGAAAACATACTTGGACAGATATTGAGAGATGTTTAATGAGATTGATGGAAATTTTGATGACGTGGCTGTAAGGACTTTCAAGGTTGGCCTGCCCACCGAGCATGATTTGAGAAAATCCTTGACCAAGAAACCAGTAAGGAATGTGCGTCGGCTTATGGACTGCATTGATGAATACAAAAGGGTCAAGGAAGACCAATAGCAAGGCAAGAGGAAAGGTAAGGTTGTCCCTCAGGAGAGGAGGGATTTCAGGTCAGATCGCTACAACAATAATAGATCTCGAAGGGATTTTGCTGGAAAATTTGGGTCTACGGCTCCTCAGGTGGTTAACACTGTGTTCCAAGAACTAGTGCATTAAGTCTTGGAGAAGATCAAGAACGAGCCATACTTCAAATGGCCAAGTAAGATGGGAGGAGACCTCATAAGGCGAAACCAAAGCCTTCATTGCCAATACCACCAAGAACGAGGACATACCACCGAGAACTGCAGAACTCTGTGGAACCATCTAGAGCAACTGGCCAGAGAGGGAAGGTTACAACAGTTATTGCATCGGCCTAACGGGCAAGGAGATCAAGCAAGGTCAGGGGCTCAAGGGAATGCTTCTTCAAGGCCCCCTTTGGGCACAATTAATGTCATCCTTGCTGCTCCTGGGGGAACTGATTTTGAACCTTCGAGGGTGATGTCTGTAGCTCGGCTACCATTCGAGGATTCTAATTTTGAGCCGAAGAAGGCTATAGTAGAGATCCGACCGACGCTAAGTTTTTTGGACGACGACAAGATTGGAATCATCCAACCACATGACGATGCTTTGGTGGTCACCCTCAGAATAGGAGGGTGATGGTAGACCAGGGCAGTGGTGCAGAGATCATGTACCCTGACTTGTACAAAGGGCTGAACCTAAAGCCTGAGGATTTGACGGCCTATGATTCACCATTGGTAAGCTTTGATGAAAAAGTTGTCATTCCAAAGGGTTAAATTAGACTACTCGTGCAGGCGGGTTCAGAGGTGGTTAAGGTGGATTTCATTGTAGTGGATTCCTATTCTCCTTACACGGCCATTGTGGCAAGACCCTGGCTTCATGCCTTAAGAGCTGTTTCCTCCACTCTGCATTTGAAAGTAAAATACCCGTCTGGGGATCAGATTGAGGAGCTGGTGGGGAGCCAGTTCATAGCTAGGCAATGCTTGATCGTTGCAATAGTGCATCAGCTAGGAGTGGAGTCCTCGACCTTCGCTGAGAAGAGCTTATAGTAATCAAAGACTTCGGTTCTGCCTGTGGAAGAGGCAGCCGAGGGTGCAAAATGTGAGGGCTTAGAGAAAATTGTTGTAGGTAATGATCTAGAAAAGTTTTTTCAGGTCGGAGCTCAGCTACCTCCTCAAAAGAAGGAAGAGCTGATAGAGTTTCTCAGAATGAACATTGACGTGTTCGCATGGAGTGCTTACGAAGTTCATGGGGTGGATCTGAGTTTCATTTGTCGTCATCTGAATGTCAATTCGTCTGTTACCCAAAAAAAAAAAAAAACCATCTTGGCACTCATCTAAGGACCATTCTGATGCTGTCAAAGATGAAGTGATGAAGCTCAAGTAGGCTGGGGCTATCAAGGAAGTGTTTTACCCTGAATGGTTGGCTAATATTGTAATGGTGAAAAAGAAGAATGGTAAATGGTGGGTGTGTGCGGACTTCATTGATCTAAATAAGGCCTGTCTAAAAGATCCTTTCCCTATGCCTCGGATAGACCAGCTGGTAGATGCAATTGTAGACCATCTTCGGATGAACTTTTTGGACGTCTTTCAAGGATAACATCAAATACCACTGGCTTTGGATAATCAAGAGGAGACAACTTTTGTCACCCCTACCGAAAATTACCACTACAAAGTGATGCATTTTGGTTTGAAAAACGCAGGGTCAACCTACCAGAGGATGATGACTAGGATGTTTGAGTCACAATTGGGCAAGAATATTGAAGTCTATATAGATGATATGGTGATAAAGAGTAAGGCGGTGTTCGAGCATGTGGGAGACCTCGAGGATATTTTTGAAGTACTGAGGAAGCACAAGTTGAGCCTTAACGCTTCCAAGTGCTCTTTTGGCATAGGATCAGGCAAGTTTTTAGGTTATATGGTCACCCACCATGGAATTGTGGTCAATCCTGATCAGGTTAAAGCAATAAATAGTCTGCAACCACATCGTAATCCTAAAGAGATCCAGAAACTAACAGGAATGACTGCTCTGAATTGGTTTATCTCTCGGTCAGTAGACAGATGCAGACCCTTCTTCCAATTGTTGAATAAATGGAAGGGATTTGAATGGACCGAGGAGTGTACCTCGGCCTTTCAGTAGCTTAAGGAGTACTTTTCCTGGCCACCTGTCATGTCCAGGCCTGAGGTGGACAAAGCCTTGTTTGCTTACATTGTTGTGGCTTCTCCTGCCGTGAGCTTGGTGCTAATCCGAGTTGATAGTGGTGTGCAGAGGCCAGTTTACTATGTAAGCTAGTCATTACACGAGGTGAAAGTTCGTTATCTACCATTAGAGAAGGCCTTTTTGGCAGTGGTACACGCTACACGTAAACTCCCCCATTACTTCCAATCCTACACAGTTGTTGTTTTAACCTAACTTCCACTTCTATCACTACTTCGTAGTGCTGACTTCATAAGGAGGATTGCCAAATAGGGTACAATCCTAGGGGTTTTTGACATCAAGTACATGTCTCACACCTCTATCAAAGGTTTGCACATCTATCAAGGGTCAGATCCTCGCAAATTTGGTGATCGAGTTCGTTGAATCCCTTGTAGAAGAAGAGGTAGAGAAGTAGGGCATGGATGGAAAATTGGTTGGCCTGGTCTCCTCACAAGAGCCTTTATCCAGGAGGGTATACGTTGATGGCGCAGTAAATTAAAGGGGCTTCGGACTGGGGTTGGTTATAGTATCTCCTAAAAAGGTCATTATTGAGAAATTCTTAAGACTAGGCTTCTCGACCACAAATAATGAGGCTGAGTATGAGGCTCTATTGGCAGGGATAGCCATGGTTCTAAAAATGGGTGGAAAAACAGTGGAGATATTCTCGGATTTAAGATTGGTTGTAGGCCAGGTGAAGGGAGAGTTAGAGGCCAGGGAAGTAAGAATGCAAGAATATTTGAATTAAGTCAGGCGTTTGCAATCAGGATTTGAATCTTTCAGTTTGCTGCATATCCCTAGGAATGGAAACACACATGCTGACTCTTTAGCCACTCTTGCAACATCCTCGGCACAGGGTTTACCTCGGGTCATCCTTGTTGAAGACTTGTGCAAGCCTATTGAGGTGAAGAGAGAAATGATCCAAATCCATCAAATCAGAGTGGGGCCCAGCTGAATGGACCCTATAGTATTGTTCCTTAAGGAGGATATCTTACCTGAGGATAAAACAGAGGCTAATAAGGTGCGAAGGAAGACTCCTCAGTTTTGGCTGTCCGAGGACCAAAAGTTGTATAAGCGCTCTTTTTATGGGCCGTACTTGCTGTGCATACACCCTGAGGCATCAGAGCTACTTCTGGAGGAGTTGCATGAAGGGATTTGTGGGAGCCATACAGGAGGCAGGTCCTTGTCTCACAGAGCCCTTACGCAGGGATATTAGTAGCCGAACATGCAGAAGGAAATGCAAGAATACGTGAAGAAGTGTGAACAGTGCCAAAGAGTTGCCCTAAATATTCATCTACCAGGGGGGTCCTTAATCCTCTGTCCAACCCTTGGCCTTTTGCTTAATGAGGCTTGGATATTGTTGGACCTTTCCCTAAGGCAGCGAGGAATAAGAGATATTTGCTAGTCGGCACAGATTACTTCACCAAATGGGTTGAAGCTGAACCATTGGCAAATATTAAGGATGTAGATGCCAAGAGATTTGTTTGGAAAAACATTGTCACTCGGTTTGGGATCCCTCATACACTCATCTCGGACAATGGACTTCAATTTGATAGCAAGGCTTTTAGGAGATATTGTTGTGACCTGAGAATTATGAATAGGTATTCCACCCCAACTTACTCACAGGGGAATGAACAGGCCAAGACTGTTAATAAGGTCATAGTGGGTGGACTCAAGAAGAGGTTGGATGATGTGAAGGAAAAATGGGTGGAAGAGCTGTCTCACGTCCTTTGGACATATCAAACCACACCTCGCAGATCAACATGAGAGACACCCTTTTCAATGACTTATGAAGTCGAGGCTGTTATTCTTTTAGAGACTGGATTCCCAACACTGAGAACAAGTTCTTTCATCCCGAGCAACAATGATGGGCTGCTAGAAAAGAACTTAGATTTAATTGACGAGCGAATAGAAAAGGCCATGGTCCAATTGAGATATTATCAACATAAGCTCAAGTAAGGGTATGATGCCAATGTAAAGCTTAGACCATTATCACCGGGAAACCTGGTATTGAGAAAGGTTTTGGGTACTGCAAAGAACCCGGCATGGGAAAAGTTGGGGAAAGTTAGGGCCCAACTGGGAAGGGCCATATCGCATCACCTCAGTGGCTGAAATAGGTGCATACTATCCTGAAGATCTATATGAACATGTTATCCCACGCCCTTGGAATGTAAATAATCTGTGAAGGTACTATTATTAATGAAAATCTTTTCTTCCATACTTTTGTTAATAACATTATGTGCTACGTATTACTTCACTAAGTATTAAACAGAACCTTAGTCGTGCCTGATTTCTCGGACCATATACTTTGGGTAAATTAATACGTCAGTTCATTTTTCTAAGTGTTAAACAAAACCTTAGTCATGCCTGGTCTCTCGGACCACATACTTTTGGTAAATTAACACTTCAGCTCATTTTCTTAAATATCAAATAGAACCTTAGTCATGCCTGACTCCCTGGATTACATACCTTGGGTAAATTGACTACTTCACTAAGTATTAAATAGAATCTTAGTTATGCTTGGTCTCTCGGACCACATACTGTGGGTAAATTAATACTTTAATTCATTTTTCTAAGTGTTAAACAGAACCTTAGTCATGCCTGGTCTCTCGAACCACATACTTTGGGTAAATTAACACTTCAGCTCATTTTCCTAAGTATCAAACAGAATCTTGGTCATGCTTGGCTTCCTGGACCACATACCTTGGGTAAATTGACTACTTCACTAAGTATTAAATAGAACCTTAGTCATGCCTGGTCTCTCGGATCACATACTTTGGGTAAATTAATACTTCAGTTCATTTTTTTAAGTGTTAAATAGAACCTTAGTCATGCCTGGTCTGTCAGACCACATACTTTGGGTAAATTAACATTTCAGCTCATTTTCCTAAATATCAAGTAGAACCTTAGTCATGTCTGGTTCCTAGGACCACATGCTTTAAGTAAAATAGCACTCTATATTCTTTTTTCTAAGTGATAAATAGGTCCCAGGTTAAACCCAGCTTCTCGGATCACTTACCTTGAGTAAATGTCCTTGGTTGTTTGCCTAAGTGTTGGGCGGAATAAAAGTTGTTTGCCCTACTTACTTTTTACTAAGTATATTGTTCATCTCCATGAGATTCAGCCTTCCCTGCTGAAGGTCCAGTTCTGAGCACAAGACTGTGATCATTTTCTTTATTATTTTTACTTGTTCAATTTATCTGAATTAGCAGCAATGCGTTACTATTAACCTTTATTAAAGAAAGAGTAGCAGCAGTTCAGTACTGTTTGCAACATCATTAATCTTAGATCTTATTAAAGGGCAAAATAATAACTACACCAACCAGAGAATAAATATTACAAAGAAAAGTAGAGACACATAAAGTGAAAAGTAAAGTATTTTCATTAAAGGAGAAGTACATTATACACAATGGCAGAATGCCACTACAAAAAAGAAAACATACAAGGAAAGCTACAAGAGAAAAAAAAAAGAAAATATAAAATCCTAATACTAAGTCTTGGCCTTTGGAGGAGGAGGGTCTTCCTTCTTGCTTGGCTGAGAGGCAGAAGCGTCTTTGAGCTCAGGATCAGCCTCCTTGGATTTGGCCTTGGCCTCCTTTGCCTTGGCTGCGGTATCCTTGGCCTTAGCAGCATCCTTGGCCTCTAAAGGGGGCTTGGGCTCCTTGCCCTTACCTTTATCTTTGGCCACCTCAGCCCCTTGGCCTTGATCACCAGCTTGGTTGGATCCTTTGGAAACCTCATGGGGAGGAAGAATGGCCTGAACAATCAAAGACTGCTCAGAAGATTCTGGAGCAAGGGCAGAGGGAGATGGGACGGGAGCAGGGAATTCACAGATCTCAAGATGATAGTAGACGCTCCCTGGCTACCTCAACTCCGAATCCGCAGGAACCCCTGCAAGGTTAAAGGCCTCCACCCACGTTACCTTGCAGTAGTCCCTACATACTTCGACCAGCTCCTCAGCCAACCGAACCTCAGTTTCTTCCACCCCGAGGAGGTAAGATGCTTGCTTCGATGCCTCCGCTGCTTCCTCTTCCATCCGAGTGGCGGCTTTGGCCTTCTCCAAGTCAGCCTTCAGGTCCAGGACTAGCTGCTTCTGTGTGGCAAGTTTTATCTCAATAAGATAGAGCTTCTTACGCTGATCTTTAGCCTGGTCTTGGACGTTCTTTAGCCCAGCCTCAGCACTTCTTCTCGCCCTTTTCTTAGCAGTTAACTTATTAGCCAACTCCTGTTTCTCTTGCTTCAAGGCTCCTAGGGACTTCTCAGTCTCATCGTGGGAGTGGGCCTCGGCCCTGGCCTCATTACGGGCGTCTCGGACCCACTCCTCGGCCACAAAAACTTGTTGGGTTACCTGCACCAAAATAACAAAGGAATCCCAAGTAAAATAAAAATAAAAAAAATAAAAAAAAAAAAGAATGAAAAGGGCAACTTAGCATTTAATTCAAAGATGTGTTGGTTAACTTACCATAGCGAAGTCCCTCTTCAAAGACATGAAGAGG
Source organism: Quercus glauca (assembly GCA_023736055.1). NCBI lineage: Eukaryota > Viridiplantae > Streptophyta > Magnoliopsida > Fagales > Fagaceae > Quercus > Quercus glauca. Next base: position 72,681,965 of record CM043318.1, read on the forward strand.
TTTGGTTGCCTCATGCACATTAGAGCCTCCATGTCTTTGGGAATGAGGAGAGGCTGCTTTAAGGCTTTAGCAACGTAGGCTGAGTGCCCTCTCTGGAACTCCCAGACAAAGGCGTTCCATGGGATGGTAGCACCATCCAGCTCCAACTGAAGAGCCTAAGTGCGTTGTTGTTGGTGCACTTCGACCCCACTTAGGTCCTTCCTGCTTTCCACAGAGGAGGCCTGTTTGTCCTTAGTGGTTTTCTGTTGCTTGGCCCCCTTTTGATGGACCAACTCACCCTCCTCCACTTTCTGCTTCTTCCTCTTCTTCTTCAGGTTGGGGAGGGGGATCAGGCCGAGTGTGGTTGTGGGAGAAGGAAGGGGAGGGGGAAGATTGTTAGCAGCATGAGGCTTAAGGACCTCCTTGGATGATGATCCTTTATTCCTCCCAGCCGTGAGGTCCCTCAAGCCTTTTCATTGGTTCAGGGCCATTTCCTCTTCTTTGTCCTCCGAGCTATTGTTTGGGCGCGCGACTACAAGGCCGGAGGGGCGTACACTAGAAACTCTGTCAAGCTCGTCTTTAGAGTCTAGGACTTCAACCACATGTTCTCCCTGCTTCTCTCCCTCGTCCTCGAGATAAAACTAATCTATCTCAGCCTCAAGTGACAAGCGGGATGAGGCTGTTTCTTCTCTCGGGAGAGCTACCTTGTGGGAAGAACGCTGGAGGGGTAGTTCGATCGAAGGAAGGTCTTCTTGGGCTAAGAAGCCGAGCACCGAAACGTCTATTTGGGCTAGTCTAGGGTCATCGGCTCTTATTGCTTGACCCGCGTCTTGGAACATATTTGACAAGGGCTAGAAGTCAAGTATCAAGTGGACGGCTTGCAGTTGTCTGTCTTCACTCATAAATACCTTGGACCTCAGCACCTTGTTAAGACCCGCAACGTTAAGAAGGCTGAGTCGGGGAGTAATGTGCCTTTTATCTGCAAGAACATCCGAGGAGCAAAACTATGGTTAGTATAATGAAATTACCATCAAAGTAAAACGAAATGCAAACAAAAAGCGTGGCAAAGCTAAAGGAACTAAATCCCGTGCGACCTAAACCTAAGGTACCCCACCTAGCTCTCCCTCTTGAGTTGGGTAGTGAAGACCGTTGTGCCATTCCTTAGAGGCGATCAAGTAGTCATCCTTCATGCCCTTGTCGGACTTGTGAAGACACGATACAAGCCTAACAATGTTGGACCGTGATTTGAGGTAATATCTCACGTCAGCAAGGGAATGACACTCATACATGTGAACAAAATCGTGCCATGTAAGTTCCAAGCCCATTTGCTCATTGAGAGCATCTACGCTACCTAAAACCCTAAATAGGTTGGGAGGGCACTAGTGGGGACACAACCTATGGTTGATTAGATAGTCTCGAGTCACCCTACCCATGGGAAGCGTCATTCTTCCTTCTATGAAAGCGATTATTGGAATGACAACCTCCCATTCTTTTCTATTTGTAACTATTTGGTTTGGGGCACAATACCACAGCGCTACTCCCTGCGGAATGTGGTACTTGGCCCTGAAGTCCTCCATACCGACGGAAGAATCTACGAGGTGCTTGAACCTACCCATCTAGGCAAACTAAGGTGATACAAAAGGAGTTTTCAAAGAAAGGAAACAAAGAATGAAAGGCCGAGGAGAAAAGAGCCAAAAGAAGTAGAAACTTATAGGAATGAGCACGTGTGTTGATCCTTGAACCTTTAAAAAGATTGAAAGATTTTTTAAGGAAAGGACTTGGAAGATTTGGAAACTTGGGAAGCCTTGAAGGTTTGAGAGTTTGGGATTTCTAGAGAGCTTAAAGACTTGTAAAATGAGGAAAATGATCCCCCCGGGGACCTTATATAGGAGGCAAAATTGAGTGGGAGTTATCTTGCTCAAAATTCAAGGAGAAAAGCCAGCCGTAGGATCCACATCTCACCGTAGGATATGGGGAACATAGCGCCGCTTGGAGCATTTAATGAGACATCGTGGGCTCCAAAGCGCAAGAACAGTTGTGGGACACATGAAGTGACATTCTCACATGTGGAAATCAAAGGAACATGTGGTATTTGTTATTCAAACATCAAAACCCCACTCTTCTCCTCGGATGGGAGGGGAAAATGGAGTTTTGAGGGGCTATTGTGGGGATGCAGGCCCAAATGTATATTGGGCTTTGGCCCTTGTTCGAAAAGGCCCCGTGGTCCAAGAATAGATTAGTAGCAAGGAAGATATAATACTTCGAACTTCACGAACAAACTATGACTATAGAGGATGGGAGAGGTTGCCTGAGGAGGAATATCCTCTTGGCTAAACGCAACGAAGATTGAGATGTGCCTCCTATCATCCAGTGTGACGTTCCAGGTAGTTTTATTGATAAGGGTATGCACTGCGAACGTAGAGGACAAATGGGAGCTAAGAAATATCTAAGTAAAAGCTGCTACCATCGTATTGAATGCTCTGCAACTAATTCTCTGATCGCATTTATGAGGAGAAGACTCCTGAACAGTACTGCCTTGGTCGCCCTAACTCACAGAGGGCCTATAAAGGTGTTCGATGGGACAAGCACTCAAGTAGTGGCTTGGATGATTAACAAGTGGGGGGCCAAGATCATTCATAGGGATATATATAATGTATGAGACCCTTGAGGAAAAGGGATTAAAAAAGAGAAAGAAAAACACTGTAGCGATCAAGAACTGAACTTGTAATCAAACTTGAGAATCAATAATTAAGAACTGATCTCCTCGGACTGTGCCAAGGACAGGTTTCTTTAGATTAAATTAGTCTATCTTCATTTTCTTGTCATCTGGATCCACTTTATTTGTTGACTAATTCATTAAAACTCAGTTTTCTAATCCACTCTCTACAAATTCATTGTATTGGGCTTTTTGGGGCCTAAGTTCATTTATCATTTGGGCCAGGTACTCGAATCGAGTCCTTACACTTTCATTTTAGTTCTCATATTTGAAAATTTTCATTTTTTTTTTCTCTCAAATTTGATATCATTTTCAATTTCATCCTCCTATTTATCTAAGTAAATGTACAGGCTGGCTGCCCAAACCATTTATACCCCCCTCCCCCTGCAATCCGATTCTTCTTCTTTTCTCTCTCTCTCCAACCACATATTCCCTTGAAAGGAAAAACTTGGGTCTAAGAAGCCTTTCGTATCTTTATGCATATATCTCATTTATTCAAAACTATTAGAGCGGGATCCAGTAAACAAGATCCATTGCAATTATGACACATGGCTAAAAGTTGACATGTGTCACCATCATAACAAGTCCGGTACACTGAAACATTGGACTTAAGCCAAGCACCCTACTTTAGAAACCCAAATTTCTAACCTTCTTCAACCCACCCAAACTATTAAATCAACCAAATACCCACTTCAAAATAGATTTTGTATAATCATTCTCAAACATCCATAAGCAATCAAATTAAACAAACGATTTTTTTTAGAAGGCTCATGCCCCTGCTACCATGGGAAAATCTAGAATCAAATCCCCATGACTCATCCACTCTAAAATCAAAGCCTCATTAATCATCAACACCTCAAGCCACTAGCCACCCATAAAAAGCACCCAAGACCCACACTCAAAGTTAGAACTTGCTACCTGTTTTTCAAACTCCTGAACTAGCTCACATCACAACCCTCAACTCAAATCATTATCAAACAAGTCCTTGATCATCCTAAATTAGACTTTGGTTGAAAATTGATGAAATGACCATTCCTAGGAAACCACTATCAAATTTAGTGTGAGACCTCACATCGTGTTTGGTTAGAGGTGTTTTAGGGAGGGTGGAAAATAGTAGTAGAAAATGAAGAGAGAAAATGTCATTTTCTTATGTTTGGTATAGGGTGGAAGGAAAATGGGGTTGGGATAGTTTTTCTCTTCGGGCCACAAATCTTTCTCCAAAATGGAGAAAAAAACTTGAAGCAGGTAAAATATCATGATTAACCCAACTTTTACATCCTCCCTAATAGTAATAAGGGCATAATGGTAAATTAATTATCTTTCCTTCTACTTTTCCAGCCTTTTTACTAAACACATATGGTAAAAAAACATAAATATTTTCTATCTCCTAACCACCAAACAGAACCTAAATTATACCTCTGTCAAACCCAACCCCCCCCCCCCCCCCCCCCCAATCTCATCATGCATCACAACCTAAAGAGTTAGGTAAGAGGAAAAAAAAAACATAATTTTATGTATGAATTTTTTCTTTATTTTTTAATTGCTAACATAGATTGAGCAAGATCCAAAACATAGTTTTAAATAGAAAAACTACATCGCCTTAAACTTAATTGTCACATAACTGTCACATCCTTAACAGAGATAGATGGGAGGACTACTTTAATATTGTTGTCAAATTGGAGAGTAAAAAATGAAATTGTTCAAACATGAGGGACTAAATGAAAACCCCCAAACTTAAATGGTCAAAAGTGAAATTTAATCATAATAAATATACAACTGTGAAGACAGCACTCAAATTAATCCACCACGCGCAGCAATGGTTGATCCTCAGAAAACCCAACCAGTTTCAAAAAGAAATGCCAAATTGATGAGAGCCAGTTAAATGGTGAAGTTTCTGTTATCACCATCTGTCTTGATGTTTCATCCTCCAAGTAAGGCACTATATACGTTTTCATATCACTTGTGAAAATCTCCAAATGGCCCCCGGAAACGTTTATGAATTTAACTTTACCAGCTTCATCTAGGATTTTCAAACCAATCCAGTCTTCAGTATAGAGCAGAGTCTGCAGGGAATAAAATATGCTAAAGAAATTAAAAGCAATCATTAATTAATATATGGTGGAGATATAAACAACTAATGAGTTATTTTTGAACAATTTGAAGATTCTTCAATTGTGTAAAGATTGCATGTGATACTCTTGCAAAGAGTAAGACTTCAGATAGAATAAAACGACGAAAAAGAATACATGCGACTGACTGATTCTAATTACTTTGTTGAGGATTCATAGCCAATTCCAAATTTTAGGATTATATTTTGAGAAGGATTAAGGCTTGGTTGTTATGTCTTTTGTATTGAGAAAATGGACTTTGCCTTGATATTGTTTTGAAAAGCATAAGCATTTTTATAAGAGTAATGTTGTCCACAATATTTTCACAGTACTTTCACAACAAATTATAAATTGCAGTTTGTTACTGACTGTTATTAGTGAGCAAAAAAGTAATTCCAGTGGTAGGTTTAAATAAGAAGTAGCACTTCTCTTTTTATTATCTTATATTAAAAATAATAATAATTAAAAAAAAAACTCGTTGACCAGGAAGTATGTTTGACCAATAGAGTCCTACCCAGAAGCAAAGCACAGAGAAGAAATATTTCTTACAAGAAGGTAAAATCATGACATGGAAAGATGGATTACCTCTTGTGCAGGCAAAATAGGATCAAAGGCCCCATCTGGGTAATACCCGAACCAGGAGGTCTCCTTAGGAACCAAAGAAGTATCCTGCTCAAACTGATAATACATTCAAAGAAAGAGAAGAGCATCACCAAACATGCGTGAACAATTGCAACTTGCATCATCTCTAAGTGGACTAGAAAAAATTACAGATACAGCTCATGACTCTTCAACTCACCATAATAAGTACCAAATTCTGTAAGCTAGCAAATCTTTCCTTATAGGTGTAATTTCTTGTAGCGTTGATTTCGTTGTTAAGCTTGGAAGAAACTTGCATCCTTTTAAATAGGCGCTAATGTCCTGAAGAAAGTAAAAATAATCTTGTTTAGCTCTTAGAATAAAAAAATTCTATTGAAGCAATATTGAGAAGGTGGCAATAATGAAAATATAAACAATTAAAATAGCTGAAAGTCATATCAGCAAATGGTTTCATCCCAAGAGAAAAAATGACTAAACAACACAGGCCCATACTCCATATTAAGAAGTAGGAAGAAGCTAATCTTAATCAAGAATAAAAGCTGGTCACCAACTTTCACTGAGGGTTTGGTTTATCATGAAGATTAAAAGACAAACTATTTGCAAGATAACCTGCAATTTAAAAGAGCTTTAAGGTAAACTGAAGTTATACTCACAGTTGGGATTTTCACATAACCACCTGGAGCCAAATGTTCCTGCAGTCCCACCAATGATTAGAAATTCAAATGGTAAATGTCGTCAGAGATAAAATAACAAGAAAACAAATGGAAAACATATCAGTCAAAGTAGTCCATAAGGATGAATTTAAATGTCACAATAATCAAGAGGAAGATGATTTATAAAGAGGGCACTGTTACAAACATTGAATTATACGTTTGTCTTCATTTAATATATGTAGTCTTTCATTTCTCTTTTAATAAAATAATCAAAATAGTAAATTACAAATTTACATTAAAAAAAGTTCAAACCGCCGTAGACCTCTATAGTGCAAAAGCAAAACCACTCAGACTGCAAAAACAAGCTATAGTGCAATTCATACGTAGACTGATTAATTAACACATTCAAATGGGAAACGAAATTACATAAAACATGTTTATTAATTGTTAATGGTTCCATGACTCCTTTCTACTGTAACAAGTCCAAATTTTGTTGCCAAAGGACATTGATTAGTGATATAATTAAATATCCAGGTCATCAAATCTCTCACGTATGGTATACTAATACAATAGAGAAGTTTTAGAAAATCAAAAAATATTCTATTTTCATATAAAGCTTTGTTGATGTGGGCCGTGTGGTTTGTATTGCCAAGCCCAAGTCAACATAAGTTGATAGAATTCCATTTGTAATAGGAATCTCATTAGCCGACTTAACATATGTATCTATATATATATGTGTGCGCGTGTGTGTGTGATTAGGTGCGGCAAAGTTAATTGAGTAGAGTAATTCCTAAAAGCCTAGCAGCAGCCGCATAAGGAGAAGAATAAAGTTTTCTTGTCTTGTGGGTGAGAGAGAGTTAGGGTGTATTGAGATTTGGGTTTATTGAGAGTGTTTTTATGCATTATTGTATCCCCCTATTTTATAGTGAAATTCTCCATCGTCGCCGTGGAGGTAGGCAGTTTGCTGAATCGTGCAAATTCTTGTGTTCTTTGTGTGTGCTTGTTATTTGATTTCCTCTTATTTACTGTTATTGATTTGAGTCCTGGGGTGCTATCTGCACAACAAGTGGTATCAGAGCCAGGTTAGGATTCAATCCTTTGAAACCTGTAAAAATGTCAAGCACAAAGTATGATGTAGAGAAGTTTTATGGTAAGGGAAATTTTTCACTTTGGCAAAGGCGGACGAAGGATCTCCTAATTCAACAAGGAGTTCATAAGGCCTTGCTTGGGAAGGAGAAGAAACTGGAAACGATGAAGGATGTAGAATGGGTAGAGATGGATGAGAAAGCACCTAGCGTTATTCATCTCAACCTAGGTGATGAGGTCATTCACAACATCTTAGAAGCAAAGACCGCAAAGGAGGTTTGGGAAAAACTAGAAGGTCTTTATATGAGAAAGAATCTGACGAACAAGTTGTATGTGAAGAAGCAGCTGTATAGTTTGTATATGAAGGAAGGTTTTGATCTGTTGGAGCATCTCAACAAGTTTAACATGTTGAACACCCAACTATCAAGTTTTGGGGTGAACTATGAGGATGAAGATAAAGCGTTACTCTTATTAGCGTCGCTTCCTACTTCTTTTGATCATCTAGTGATTACGTTGATGTAAGGGAAAGAGACTAGTACTCGAGGAGGTGACTAGTGCTCTCTTGTCACACATAAAGATGAAGCAAGATGGTGATGGTTCTCAGGCTGATGGACTTATTGTAAAGTCTGAGTTAAGCAATAGGGGTAGAAGCAGGTCAAGAGGTCAAAACTCCAACAGGAACAGATCATAGTCTAAATCACGTGCAAAGAACGATGTAGAGTGCTTTTATTGTCACAAGAAAGGGCACTACAAGAATCAGTGTAAAGAGTTGAAAGAGCATTTAGAGGAGAAGAAGAATGGAAAGAAGCCCCTAGAATCAGCTAGTGTTGCTAAAGAAATATCAGATGATAGTGAAGTTGGTGCAAATTTACTTTCAGTTTCATCAAGTAACAATGTTCTATTGGAATCTTGGGTTTTAGATTTAGCATGCACATATCATATGACTCCAAAGAAATATTGGTTTGACATGTATAAGCCTTACAACGGTGGTATGGTCCAAATGAGTAATGATGCTACATGCCTAGTTATTGGAATTGGTACCGTGAAAATCAAGATGTTTGATGGAGTTGTGAGAGTTCTTAGTAATGTTAGACATGTTTTAAATCTTAGAAATAATTTAATTTCTTTAGGAGTATTGGATGATTTGGGCTATTCATACTCATCAAAGGGTGGAATCGTGAAGATTACCAAAGGTGCTTTGATAGCAATGAGGGGACAGAAAGTAAGCACGCTTTACAGATTGATTGGGAACACAGTTGTAGGAAGAGTTGCAGTCACCACTCCGATGGAGTCCAGCACTGACGATACAAAATTATAGCATATGCGACTTGGCCATATTGGTGAAAGTGGTATGTTAGAGTTGCACAAGATAAATTTATTGAAAGGAGTGAAGACATGCAAGCTAGACTTCTGCAAGTATTGTGTGTATGAGAAGCAATATAAAGTTAGTTTCAAGACAAGCTCTCATGCAAGTAAGGGTGTTCTTAACTACATTCATTCAGATGTTTGGGGTTCAGTATCAGTTTCTTCTCATAGCGGTGCTCAATACTTCATCAGTTTCATTGATGACTACTCTAGAAAGGTATGGATTTGTTTTATGAAGCATAAGTCTGATGTGTTTAGCATATTTAAAAAGTGGAAAGCACAGGTTGAGAATCAGACTGGCAGGAAAATAAAATACCTTAGAACAGATAATGGACTAGAGTATAGAGATAAAGAATTCATAAGATTTTGTGAATTGGAAGGCATTACTTGTCACTTCACAGTTAAAGGAACTCCACAGCAGAATGGGATTGCAGAGAGAATGAACAGAAACTTAGCAGAAAAAGCCAGATGCATGAGATTGAATACAGGGTTGCCTAAGGTGTTCTGGACAGAGACAGTTAACACGGCAAGTTTCATTATTAATAAATTTCCATCATCAGCCATTGATTTCAAGATTCCAGAAAAGGTTTGGTCAGACAGACCAATTGATTATTCGAGTCTAAAAATCTTTGGTTGTCCAGCTTATGTGCATGTGCAGAGTGGAGAGCATTCTAAATTGGATTCAAAGTCAAGAAAATGTGTATTTCTTGGTTTTGAAAAAGGTGTTAAAGGCTACAGGCTTTGGGATCCAATCTCAAAGAAAACGATGACTAATAGAGATGTCATATTTGATGAAGCCTTTATGTTGAAACAAAATGAAGCAGAGACTTGTGGTGATAATACACATGAGAAATTAACTGTTAAGGTGGAGTTTGACGAGAATAGTTCACCTAGTGATAAGGGTGATGTTGAGATTGATCCACAACAGCAACAAGAAGAGCCTTATTCAATTGCTAAAGGTAGAGAGAAGCGGGTTCACAAAGCATCAAAGAGATATGGCTTTGAAGACATTTTTAGTTTTGCTCTCGTAACCAGTGGTGGAGATCCATTCACTTTCAAGGAGGCTACAAATAGGAAAGACAATGATAAATGGCTTGTAGCAATGTCAAAAGAGATAGAGTCACTACAAAAGAATAAAACTTGGGAATTAGTGAAATTGCCCAAGAGAAAGAAGGCTATTAGTTGCAAGTGGATATTTCGCAAGAAAGAAGCATTGTCAAAAAAGGAAAGTGGAAAATTCAAGCCACGATTAATGGCTAAGGGTTACTCACAGAGAGAAGGAATTGATTATAATAAGATTTTTTCACCAGTTGTGAAGCACACCTCAATTCGAGTAATCCTAGGATTTGTGACAATGCATGACATGGAGATAGAGCAACTAGATGTGAAGACCGCATTCCTCCATGGAGATTTAGAAGAAGAGATTTACATGCAATAGCCTGAAGGCTTCAAAGAACCTGGCAAGGAAGATTATGTTTGTCTGTTGAAGAGATCATTATATGGCTTGAAGTAGTCTCCCAAGCAATGGTACAAACGGTTTGATTCATTCATGGTCACACATGGGTACATGCGCTGTGAGTATGACTATTGTGTTTATTTTGGAGTACTTGCTGATGGCTCTTATATATTTCTTGATCTATAAGTTGATGACATGTTAGTAGCTGCAAAGAGTAAGCAAGAAATTGTGAAATTGAAGTCTTTGAAAAGTAGTGAATTTGACATGAAGGATCTTGGAGTTGCCAAGAAGATCCTTGGGATAGAAATTCACTGAGATAGAGGGGCTGGTAAATTATGGTTATCTTAGAAGGGATATCTTAAGAAGGTGTTAGAGATGTTTAGTATACTTGATGCAAAACTTGTTAGTACACCGCTTTCTGCCCATTTTAAATTGTCCTCACAGTTGTGTCTAAGTTCAAATGAGGAGTCAGAGTATATGTCTAAAGTGCCATATGCAAATGTAGTCGGGTGTCTCATGTACTTGATGGTGTGCACTAAGCCTAATATTTCTCATGCAGTCAATGTGGTCAGTAGGTATATGGCAGATCCAGACAAAAAGCATTGGAATGTAGTAAAATGGATCTTTAGATATCTTACATGCACGCATGATTTCAGTATCCCATTTGATCAGAGAGCTAGTAAAGAAGCTATGGGTTATGTGGATTCCGACTATGCAGGAGACCTTGATTCTAGAAAGTCCATGACAGGCTATGTGTTTAGGTTTGCTGGTAGCCCAATTTACTAGAAGTCTACACTACAAGATGTAGTTGCTTTATCCACTACAGAAGCAGAATATATGGCAATGACAGAGGCAGGAAAAGAAGTCGTTTGGCTTAGTGGACTGGTTAATGAGCTTGGTTTCAAGTAGGATAGCATGGTGCTACATTGTGATAGTCAGAGTGCAATTCATTTGGCGAAGAATCAGGTATATCGTGCAAGAACAAAGTATATTGCTGTGCGGTATCACAAGATCAAAGAATGGGTTTCGTATGGTGATATTTCTTTGTTGAAGATTCTTACTAGTGAGGATGCCTCTGATATGTTAACAAAGCCAGTTCCAACAGACAAGTTCAAGCACTGCTCCGGCTTGATTGGTGTTTGCAGCTTGTGAGCCCTTAAGGCCTAAGGTGGAGGCGATGGAGGAGTTTGCTCGTGTAGCTTGATCAATTCAAGTCAAGGTGGAGATTTGTTGATGTGGGCCGTGTGGCTTGTATTGCCAAGCCCAAGTCAACATAAGTTGATAGAATTCCATTTGTAATTGGAATCTCATTAGCCGACTTAACATATGTATCTATACATATGTGATTAGGTGCGGCAAAGTTAATTGAGTAGAGTAATTCCTAAAAACCTAGCAGTAGCTGCATAAGAAGAAGAATATTGTTTTCTGATCTTGTAGGTGAGAGAGAGTTATGGTGTATTGAGATTTGGGTTATTTGAGAGTGATCTTGTGCACTATTGTATCTCCCTATTTTATAGTGAAATTTCTCCGTCGTCACTGTAGAGGTAGGCAGTTTGCCGAATCACGTAAATTCTTGTGTTCTTTATATATGCTTGTTATTTGATTTCTGTTTACTGTTATTGATTTGAGTCCTAGGTGCTATCTGCACAACAAGCTTAAATTTCACAAAAGATGAAATTTCTTAGGCTCCCTTAAGTATGTCCTCAGTCTTTCTCCACTTGAATATTTTGAGTAGTCTCTCTTCCTTTTGATCTGAAACAAGAGAGTCATACAAATTACGGAGTTATTAAACCAACAACAACCAACGAACCACCCTGTGGACGCCGGCGACTACTCTTGTTGATTCCGTCAGTCAGAGTCAGAGCTTATCCAAACCAACAACACGAACACGGTTGGTTTGGATAATTTCCTTCTGGGTCAAGCAAGGTGCAGCGCTGCATGCAGAGCTGACAAGAGGATGTTCAAGAAAGGGCAGCCACTGCACCTGCAATATCTGTTGTCATTTGCTGATGAAAATGCCAGCATAGATTATGATATAGCCGGAGCAGTCATCAAAGATGGTGGCATACGCTTCCTTCTGGACTTACCGAAATCTTCGCGGGAAGGGCTTCAGTCAGAGGCTGCAAAGGTAAATCTAAAAAGATGGGTTGGGTAGATTTCGATGAGATACAATTGATAGTGTATACATAATCGTTCTATGGTACTTTCATCATCTTACTACATTTTTATTGTGTAGGCTATAGCAAATTTGTCTGTGTATGCGAGTGTTGCAAAAGCGGTTGAGGAAGAAGGAGGAATCAATATTCTCGCTGGTTTGGCAAGGTCCATGAATAGACTGGTTGCTGAAGAAGCTGCAAAAGGACTACGGAATCTTTCTGTTGGGGAAGAGCACAAGGTTTGATTTTGATTTTTGGAATTCATTCTCTCATTTTATGGCATATACTCAAAAAAAATTTATAGTCCTAAATACATAAAGAGTTCCTTATTAGGGTGCCATCGTTGAAGCTGGAGGAGTAAAAGCTTTAGTTGATCTTATATTCAAATGGTCCGCTGGTGGTGAAGGAATGCTGGTAGGTTCCTTTGATGTCATGCTTTCTTTTTGCCCCTTTTATGTCATCCTTGATTTTCTTCCATAAGATTGGAAGTTTCTGTTTCATGATGGCTGGGTTTACCTCTGAATTTTGTCAGGAAAGTGCAGCTGCTGCATTGGCAAATTTGGCAGCTGATGCCAAGTGTAGTACAGATGTTGCAGTAGCAGGCGGTGTACGTGCTTTGGTTATGCTTGCTCGTAATTGCAAATTTGATGGAGTGCAAGAGCAGGTACTTTTTTCATTAGTAGGAATGAATATCCCAAACAAGCACATTGGCATTTCTCTAAGCAGTATATATCTGGTAAATCTGAATTGTCAATCAAAAAACAGGATTTCAAGTAGCTTGCTTTCAATAAATCTAAGGGTTTATCATTTTGAATGATTTGGTAGCTTTTTTCACTTATCAAAAAAAAAAAAAAAGATTTGGTAACTTTTCAATTTCATTTCATTTAAAAATTTTATTATAATTTTGGTCAGTAGAATGATTAGGTAGCTTTTGCCTGGTAAGCTGGGTCATTTGATTTTACCTTAGTTTTATGCTCAACATGATACAACTCTTCATGATATTTTTATGAATGATCAAAATCTTTTGAAAAGAAAATAGGCCTCCAAATCTGGTCTCAGGACTCATGGATATGGTGGATTTTGTCATTGAAACTTACCCCATAAAGTTTTAAGGTTGTGATGACCTGTGTCTCCCTCCGAACTAAGAATGTGCTACATTTTTTTTTTATTTTTTTTTATTTTTTATCAATATACCTCTTACCTAACTGGAATCAAAGAATCAGTAGATCTATTCAACCCAAAATGGAAATTGTGGTGCTTGAAAACTGGTGTAGTCTGAGGCTCATGTGCAGTTCTATATTGAACTTTCATTTATGGTATACGTTTATAGTAGGCAGGTTACATCATAGTGCAATGAGGAGGTTTCTTTAATGATTGCTTTCAGTAGTCATAAGTAATACTATTGTCTTATTTCACTCATGTTTTGTAATCCATCTTCCTCATCCTATAGGTATGACCATGTTTTCCTGTATTTTGATTTCTTTTGGGACTTGGCTATTGATTTATGCCTTGCTTGGGTAGAATGAGGTGGAGGTAACATCTTAAAATTGATGTTCACTGTCATTGTAGTTATTGATATCTGATTTCATGTTTCAAATGGTTCTGTAATTTTATCTGGCATAATGGTCTTCCTTCAGTGAGATCCCATTGCTCTCTCTCTCTCCCTCTCCCTCTCCCTCTCCCTCCCTGCACATGTTTGCATGTGGCTTTGTTGCAAATTAATTAACTGCCCTCCTGGTATATACCAGGCTGCTCGTGCCTTGGCTAATTTGGCTGCTCATGGGGATAGCAACAATAATAATGCTGCCGTTGGACAAGAGGCAGGCGTTCTTGAAGCACTTGTTCAGCTTACACGTTCTCCTAATGAACATGTCAGGTAGTTTTCAATTTCTTCTGAATTCATATTTCTTAGTTAAGCTTCTCTACAGTTTCATAGCTGCATTTATTGGCGTCTATTTGATATGCTCTATGATTAATAGCATCTTTGTTATAGCTAAGCTAATAGATTCATTCATCCATGTCTTCTAACTTATGTAATATTTATTATTACATGTAGAAAGCTTCTTGACTAATGACGATTCAGTTAATTGCCTGACTGAACAAGTTGGCACTACGTATACTTCTAGCTGTTAAAACTTATCCCTTAGTGCTTAAAAGGAAAATAAAGGTGCCAGGGGGGTGGGGGGAGCTTGCTCCCATCTGTATTTTTGGACAAGCATTTTGTATCATAATTGTCGATCTTTGAAGCTGCATCTTCGTTGCCTTATTCATTTATTTATTTAAGGACTATGATTTCTGATGCAAAATGGAGAATGTACTGATCTTCATTTTTAAAAATTTAACAATTGAATCCACTGTAGCTGCCTTGATATGGAATTTGGATAACATAACCCCTTTCAGTCACCCAAAAAATGATAAACAATAGTTATTCAGCTATGCATCGGTTTTCAGCCTTTATCTCCGAGCAAAGCCTTATTGACCTGCCATTGGTTGGGGGGAATTTCACTTGGTCTAATTCTAGAGAGGTTGCTTCAAGATCTAGATTGGACAGGTTTCTATTGTCAGCAGATTGGACGGAGAAATTTCCATCTATTTGTCAACGCCGTCTATCTAGGTTGCTGTCGGATCATTTTACAATCCTTCTTGAGGGTGGGAATTTACATGAAGGCAAAAAACCTTTTAGGTTTGAGAACATGTGGTTAAAGGATGAGGGCTTTTTGAAAAGGGTGAGTTCATGGTGGGAGTCCTATCATTTCCTAGGAACTCCTAGTTTTGCTTTGGCTTACAAACTGAAGATGTTGAAATTGGATTTGAAAAGATGGAATGTGGAGGAGTTTGGTCATATAGGTCTTTGGGTGCAGAATTTATGGAAGGATTATAATGCGTTGGAAGTTATCGAGGATGACCATGTTCTTACAGCGGAGGATCGAATTCGTGGAGAGTTAGAAAAAATAACTTTGTTGGAAGAAATTTGCTAGAAGCAGAAATCTAGGGCTCTTTTTCTTAAAGAGGGAGATAGGAACACAAAATTTTTTCATTGTATGGCAAATTCGCATAGAAGATGCAATACTTTCAATAGGCTTATGGTGGATGGAGAGTTATCTACGGATTAGGAGATCAGTGAAGGGTGCATTACTCTTTTCTATAGGTAGTTGTACTTAGAGAATGAGGTCCACAAACCTCTTTTGGATGAGGTTGTTTTTTCTAGAATTTCTGAGGAAGATGCCACTTGGTTGGATAGACCTTTTGATGAGGATGAAGTATTTGGAGTGGTCCTTGATTTCAATGGTGATAAAGTGCCAAGTCCAGATGGTTTTACAATGGCATTTTTTCAGTCCTGTTAGAGCATGGTGAAAATAGATATTATGAATGTGTTTCATATTTTTCATGCCCATGCTGTGTTTGAAAAGAGCCTTAATGCTACTTTTCTTGCTCTCATTCCTAAGAAAATTGATGCTGTGGATGTCCAAGACTTTCGGCCAATTAGTTTGGTGGGAGGTTGTACAAGATTATTGCAAAGGTGATAGCCAATTGAATGCAAAGGGTGGTTCATGGTCTTATTTCAAAATCTCAGAATGCCTTTGTGAAAGGTAGACAGATTTTAGATTTTGTCTTTATTGCTTTTGAGTGTTTAGACAATCGAATGAAGGCAGGGGTTCTGGGAGTGCTGTGCAAACTGGATATTGAGAAAGTGTATGACCATGTGAATTAGGAGTTCCTCATGTTTTTGTTACAACAGTGTGTTTTTCCTAAAAGTGTAGAAGGTGGATCAAGTGTTGTATATCAACTATTAAATTCTCCATTTTGATCAATGGTTGCCCATCTGACTTTTTTGGGAGTTCTGGAGGACTTCGGCAAGGTGACCCTCTATCCCATTTTCTCTTTGATATTGTCATGGAGGCCTTGAGCTGTATGTTGGTTGCAGCTACTACAGCAAGGCAGTTTTCGGGCTTCACAGTTGGGAATGCAACTGGTTCCTTGATGACGGTGTCTCATCCATTACTCACGGATGATACACTTGTTTTCTGTGATGCTGATAGCAATCATATAACAGCTTTGCATGGGATTCTCTCTAGATTTGAGGAGATGTCAGGGCTAAAAATTAAATTAGGAAAGTCTGAATTGGTTCTAGTTGGGGATGTGCCTAATCTCCATGAGTTAGTGGAGATTTTGGGCTATAGGGAGTCTGCTCTTCCGCTGAAGTATTTAGGTCTTATGTTAGGTGCTTCTTTTAAAGATAAGACGATTTGGAATCTTATATTGGAGAAGATGGAGCGAAGGCTAGCTGGTTGGAAGAGGTTGTATTTATCTAAGGGGGGTAAGGTTACCTCTATTAAAAGTACTGATCTCTCTAGCTTACCTACATATTTCCTTTCTTTTCTCCTTATTCCAGTCAAGGTGACTAAGAGGATGGAGAAATTACAAAGGGATTTCCTATGGACTAGTATTGGTATTGGGGACGATCATAAAATTCATTTAGTAAATTGGTCTAAGATATGTAGGCTAGTGAAACATGGGGGGATAGGCATTCAGTGTTTGAGAAGGTTTAATTCTGCCTTATTAGCCAAATGGTTGTGGCGCTATAGTTTGGAGAATGATGCCTGTTAGGTTCTAAAGGTTTAGGAATTTGTGTATTTAGAACTCTAATTTGTAATGTTGGCAAACCATGATTAAAACAATGTACTTAGTCTTGTTTAGGCTTGCTCAAAGTTGTTAAAATATTGTAAAGTTGGAATTGAGTGACTGCAGATGCATTGGGGCATTTCGGCCTGACTCGATCGATCGAAGGTTAGACTCGATCGATCGAAAATCGGCCCAGATGCGTTTTCTGCAGAATTTCCAACTCAGCCCTAACTCTTTAAACGTTTAGGGTTTTATGTTTTTGTCCTAGGTATATAAGGCAAACCCTAGCCATGTTTTTCAGAGTTGCACAAGTTGTATTGTTGCTCATACATTGCGGTTTTGTATAAATCTCTTGTGAGATCTAGAGGAGCTTTCCTTTATACAAAGTTTAGGGTTTTCAAGATTGAGATTACATCAACATCTTGATGATCAACTTGGTTGCTGCCTTTGAAGCTTAAAGAATATCAAGCGTGGGTGCTTGTAGCTGATCAAGGGATTCAAAGAAAGAAGTAGTCCGTGGACTCGGAGCCTGCGCGTGGTCGTGTCAGGAAGTTTTACTGGTGGGTAGTATTAGGAAGTCAAGCGGGGAGCTTGTAAGTCCTTTTGTAAGAACTTCAATTCTTTCTTAGTGGATTCCGTTTTGCCTTGAGGATCAGTGGGTAAAATCCTCCCCAGGTTTTTCCGTGTGGTTTCCTGGGTGATCATATCTTATGTTTTTTATTATTCCACTGCTTTATATGTTTTATATGCTTGATATGATTTTGTGATTGTTTTAACCTAGAATAGTTTAATTTGACTAAGTAACAACTTGGCTAATTAATTTAGGCTACGCAATCTGGTTGTGGTTTAAGGGGTCTAAAACTTAACAAGTGGTATCAGAGCGGGTTGCTCTTTTGGTTGAGATTTTTATCTCTGAGCTGATCCTTGACCCCGGTTGTCATGGAGCATGGACACTCTCTGTTTGTTCCTCCTCACTTTGATGGGAACAACTATGCTTACTGGAAAGTAAGGATGAAAGCATTCCTGAAATCCATTGATGAGAGGGTGTGGAATTCCGTTGAATACGGATGGGAGAAGCCCACTACTCCTGTGAGTGAGTGGCAAACTTCTGAAAAAGAAGCAGCAGGCTTCAATAGCAAAGCTATGAATGCCATCTTCAATGATGTTTCAATGGAGGAATTTAAGAGGATCTCTAATGTTGAGGTTGCTCATACTATTTGGAAAATCCTCCAAACTGTGCATGAAGGCACAAAGGCTGTTAAGATAAACAAATTGCAGCAATTAACTTCTAGGTTTGAAAACATTAGAATGTCTGCTGATGAAACCTTTGATGAGTTTTATGCTAAACTTAATGATATTGTTAATTCTGCTTATAATCTGGGTGAAGTCTATGATCAACCTAAAGTTGTTAGGAAGATTCTTAGATCCTTAACTGAAGACTTTAGACCCAAAGTGACAGCCATTACTGAGAGTAAGGATGTTGACTCCATCCCTGTGGATGAGCTTGTAGGATCTCTTCAGTCCTATGAGTCTGACTTACCCAAGACTATCAAATCCAAATCAATGGCTTTTAAGTCTGTTGATGATGTTGAGGCTGGTGGATTTGATGTTGAGCTCTCTCCTACTGAGATAGCTTACCTTGCCAAGAACTTTAGAAATTTCCTTAGAAACACTAATAGGAAGGCAAGGAATACCAACACTGCTGAACCTAGAAACTTTAGGAAGAATGATCCCACTAAGGTTAATAATTTTGAAAAACCTAGAGAACAAGTAGGTCAATCTTCAAATAATTCTTTGGGTCCTCAATGTTTTGGTTGTCAAGGGTATGGTCATGTCAAATCTGAATGTCCTACTTTCTTGAGAAATAAGGGTAAAGCTATGGCTGTAACCCTTAATGATAATGAGGTTTCTAATGATGAGTCCGGTTGTGACGAGGATGGAAACTTCATTGCTTTCACTGTTACTGCTGTAGTAAATGAAAGCATATTTGCTGAGGAGAACCCTGCTGATGGGGAACTCTCTGAAGATCTGCATCTTCAAGAGGCCTACAACAAACTTTGCAAAATTGCTGGAAAGGATGCTATGAAAGTTGGTCTAGGCCTAAAGAAAATTGATGCTCTTGAGCTTGAAAAGAAGAACTTGCTTGTAAAATTGTTTGATGCTAATGATCTTTTGAATAATGTTAAATCTGAAAACACGCTTTTGCTTGATAAAGTTAGAACTTTGGAACATGATTTATCTGTTGCTAGATCTGCTAGTTCTAAACTTGATCACATGCTGAATGTTCAAAAGTATCCTTCTGATAAAGCTGGGTTAGGATATGTTGAAAGCATCTTTGATTCTGGACCTCATTCCACTGTCTTTGTTCCTTCTTCTTCTGTACCTTCTGTGAGTGAGGTTGTGAGTGAAACCATTAAACCCCCTGTGAATGAGGTTGTTAAACCTGTAGAAGTTTCACCACCTAAGAAGATTATGGTAGACTTAAGGGAATCTAAACCTAAGGAACCTACCAAATCTAAGGACAAGATGCATGGTAAACCTGCTTGGGTTTGTCATTATTGTGGTAAGTCTGGACATATCCGTCCTAACTGTTACAAGCTTCAAGCTAATAAGAGAGCAAAAAGACCAAAAGTGCCTGTGCCTCAAGCACAAGATCCTATGGCACTAATTGGTGAATTGGTAAAGGCGTTAAACCTTTATTCCAATTCTGGAGTTGGGAATCACTCTAATGTGAATAAGAACTCCAATGCTCGGGGTGCATCTAAAAAGTTTTGGATGCAAAAGACTCAAACTAACTGAGTCTTTCTGACATGGTCCTTGTGCTTCATTGCTCTATTCTGTTGTGACCATTGTTCTTTGATTTTTGTGTTTTTCTTTTGTTCTAGGACTTGCATTGCATTACATACATGCATTTCATTCTAGGATTTATTTGTTTTCTCTTTTAATAATAATAAAAAAAAAAAGGAGAAAGCAAAATCTTTGTGAACACTATTTTTCTTGATTTTTTGAAAACAAGGTTGGTCATTCTTTTTACACATGTCATGTCTTGTGTACCTTGTTTAACTTGGATGAGCTTATTCATTGCACTTGACTAGTTGAAACTTTGTAGTGCATGTTATGTGGGAAAGATGTGTGTGGTTTTTAATCACTTTGCCTTAATCATGAAGTCACTTGTTCTTTGACTGTCGGACTTGATCCTTTTGAGAAAGGCATAAATAACCATCTCACCACTGTTCACTAGTCAATTATGAACACCTTAGTGCATATCATAAGATTTAGTGCTCGAGAAAGTGTAGCACATGCACAAAAAGAACATAAGGTGTAGCCTCAATTAAATTAAAACTGGTGTGTACTATTAGGCTTGATGCCAATTCACTTAATTCAAACCGGTGTGTACTATTAGGCTGAATGCCAAAATTCATATATAAATAAGAGGCAAAAATGCAAGAAACTTACATGATTGCAAGCTTTTGATCTAGGAGATGTGGGAGTTATAGGATGTAACTCTTTAGGTGATAGTCTCTTTTAAATTCTATGTGATGAATTGTGTAAACTTTGTGTTTGATTGCTATTCACATATCACCTCACATGTATCTCAAATTTTTGCTAGTTTCACACACTACACAAGTTACTCTTTGTTAAACATTGTACATGCTAGTGTGTGTGTTTTTGGTCTGACCAACCAAGTTTGAAAATATCTTGAGATTTGTGCACAACATATTTGTTACTTGAGAAAATTAAATGGAAGGATGATTGAAACTTGTTTTTGAGAAAATTGGGTTTAAAAATTTTGGGTTTTTGAAAGAGCATTCCATCTCATACTCATGCATTTTGATTTCATTGTTCAAATGCTTTGAGGAGTTGTTTTCAAAATTGGGTTTGTATTTTTCAAAACAGTAATTTTTTCTCAAAATTCAGTGAGCCTCTGCCCATTTCGATTGATCCAGTGTGTTTTTCGATCGATCGAAAAAGTGTTCCAGAATGTGTTAAAATGACTATCACATTCGATCGATCGAATGTAATTTTCGATCGATCGAAGATTGTGAAGAAGCTTTTTTAAAAAGAAGAAATCTGACTTTTTCAAAGTACTATTTCAAAAACTTTTTCAAACTTCTCTTTTCTCTCTCTGACGAGGCAGGCTTCCAATCAATTTTTTGTCGTTTTCGTCCAAATTTTTTGCAAGAAATCTCTCTCCTCAAGCCGGTAAGACTCTTTTGCCCTTCCTTTTGCTTTTATTTTCATGATTTCATGCATTTTTCATGCACTTTAGAGGAGATTTTCGGACTTTGCATAAATGAGAATTTCTGTTGATTCAAGCCTTTTCTTTTGCAATTGATCATTGGGTTTTTTTTGGGGACACACTCTATACTTGATCTTAAAGGATTAATTTGATCAATTTTGAGTTTTGTGAAAAATTGAAAATTCTAGGGTTTATGTTTGATCCGAATTGGGGCTTTTTGTGAAATTGAGTTTAATTGATGAAATTGGCTTTGTGTATTGATGTATTTAGGCATTATAATCATTGTATTGTGTTGTGTAATGCTTAATTCATCAATTTGGTTCAAAATTTTTCAAGTGGTTTTCAAATTTTTAGGGTTTTTGTTAAGAAACTCTATGTTCAAGCCAATTTTGTGAAATTGAACTTAATTTGAATTATGGTTACTGCATTAGTTCATGCATCATAACATTGTGATTGTTCATGCATCATATAGATTTTTATTCTATATATATTTTTTTTTGTGCTAACTTGCAGTCTGCCATTGGTTTTGTTTTTGTTCTTGCTGTTTTTCTCTTTGTGTCTCTGTCCTTTTCTTAGCACCATGCCTAGGAAGACTAGAGCTCGTAGGACTATCCCCACTTCTACTCCTTCCCCTCCTTCCTCTTACCGAGAGAGGTTCCCTAGTGAGAAAAAGCAATAGATCTATGAGACTTTAAACCTTAAGAGAAAATGTTGGGCTGAGCGTTCTGTCTTGTTAGATAAGCTTGATCCTGCCATTAGGGCAAATTTTGAGCGTAGGGGATGGTTGCCTTTGTTAGCTGTGTCTGACCCTCCACCTCCGGCTACCTTGATTAGAGAGTTCTTCTCGAACATCTCTATCCACATCTATGATTCTAACACTCTCGTTAGGAGTTAGATACGAGGTGTAGAGTACTTCATTACTCTTCAGGTAGTGGCTGATGCTCTTGAGGTACCGTTGGTTAGCCATCCTGTCTATCCCTATGATGAGTCACCAGAATTGAGTGATGTCATGTCCTACATCACTGGGTCTTCTATCCAGTGGGGTTCTGATCCTCGGATCACCACCGCTGAGCTTCCTGAGACTATCTATCTCTTCTTTCGGATAACTTGTCACTCTCTCTGGCCCATTTCTCATCTGCACACAATTCCTCTTGAGAGGTGTGTATTTCTGTACGCTCTTGTGACTGATGCTCCTATTAGTTTTCCCCATCTTTTTCTTCGTTCTTTGAACGAAGTTTATAGGAGTTCATCTACTGCTCATGCTCTTGTTCATCCTATTTTCATTCATAGGATTTTACTTTATCTTGGTTTAGAGGATTTCCCTGCTTCTGAGCCTGTTCATGTTATAGCTCCCATAGGTGCGTCTTTTCTTAGACAGATGGCCGCTCATCTTCGAGTTGGTTCTAAACACCCTAGGTCTGAGCCGTCTAGTAGCGCTCCTCCTCCTCCTTCTTCTACTACAGGTCCTGCTGGTGAGGCTGTTCCAGATCCTGTAGGTGCTGCTGCTGTTCCTCTACCTCCTGCGGCTGACTTCGATGTTCGTCGTACTTTGGAGACTGTCATGACCGTTCAGGCGGCTCATGGTCAGCTTTTAGGGGATCTGTTTGATGAGATTCGTGCTCTGAGAGCGGATTTGGCGCATCTTCGTTCCTCCTCACCACCTCCTTTTGATGATGGCCTATGATGCCCTTTGGCATTCCGTCACAAAAAGGGAGAGTAGAGTTTTGACTTGTAGAGGAGATTTTGTTGATAGGGGGAGATTTTTTGTTAGCGGGAGATATTTTTGTTAGCATGGGATATTTTCGTTAGTTTGTGGAGTTTATTAGATTGTATCTAGGTGCTTCACTTTGTATATCATTTTTGGGGATGTTCATGTTAGGGGGAGTAACATTGATTGATATATTGATATACATTTTTTTTACATGATTCTTGTTGTCTTATGATTCACTGCTTATTGATTTATATTATGAGTTGATTCATTGATATATATCTTTATTTTGTGTTGTGTGAATCTTACAAGAATGTTATACCTGTTTATATATTATTTCCTGCCATACATGCGTTTATGTGTTTGTTGAGTATTTCAGGAATATACAGGTTGATTCAACAAAGCTGCTGTCTACACTTGCAACCGATAGATAGTAGTTAGGGTTGAATTTTAGTTTATGAGCATTATTTTGTAAAGGGCTTTTTACTTGTAAACTTTGAGCTTTTAATTTGTATTTTGTCACGGATTGCCAAAGAAGGAGTTTGTTAGGTTCTAAAGGTTTAGGAATTTGTGTATTTAGAATTCTAATTTGTAATGTTGGCAAACCATGATTAAAACAATGTACTTAGTCTTGTTTAGACTTGCTCAAAGTTGTTAAAATATTGTAAAGTTGGAATCGAGTGACTGCAGATGCATTGGGGCATTTTGGCCTGACTCGATCGATCGAAGGTTAGACTCGATCGATCGAAAATCGGCCCAAATGCGTTTTCTGCAGAATTTCCAACTCAGCCCTAACTCTTTAAACGTTTAGGATTTTATGTTTTTGCCCTAGGTATATAAGGCAAACCCTAGCCACGTTTTTCAGAGTTGCACAAGTTGTATTGTTGCTTATACATTGCGGTTTTGTGTAAATCTCTTGTGAGATCTAGAGGAGCTTTCCTTTACACAAAGTTTAGGGTTTTCAAGATTGAGATTACATCAACATCTTGATGATCAACTTGGTTGCTGCCTTTGAAGCTTAAAGAATATTAAGTGTGGGTGCTTGTAGCTGATCAAGGGATTCAAAGAAAGAAGTAGTCCGTGGACTCAGAGCCTGCGCGTGGTCGTGTCAGGAAGTTTTACTGGTGGGTAGCATTAGGAAGTCAAGCGGGGAGCTTGTAAGTCCTTTTGTAAGAACTTCAATTCTTTCTTAGTGGATTCCGTTTTGCCTTGAGGATCGGTGGGTAAAATTCTCCCCAGGTTTTTCCGTGTGGTTTCCTGAGTGATCATATCTTGTGTTTTTTATTATTCCGCTGCTTTATATGTTTTATATACTTGATATGATTTTGTGATTGTTTTAACCTAGAATAGTTTAATTTGACTAAGTAACAACTTGGCTAATTAATCTAGGCTACGCAATCTGGTTGTGGTTTAAGGAGTCTAAAACTTAACAATGCCTTTGGAGAAGGGTCATTAGGGCGAAGTATGGGAATGAATAGGGTGGTTGGTGCACAAAATCTATGTCTGGGGCATATGGTGTTTGTTTGTGGAAGTTCATTTAAAGTAGCTGGTTGAATTTTTCCAAGTTCATTCAGTATGAAGTGGGTGATGGAACTCGTGTGAAGTTTTAGGATGATGTGTGGTGTAAGGATCGTCCTCTTAAGGAGGCGTTTCCAGATTTATATAATATTGATAGGACAAGGGATGCTTCAGTCTCTGAGGTTATGCGCTTTGCAAATGGGAGAGTTTCTTGGGACATTCAGTTTCGTCGTTTAGTGAATGATCAAGAGTCACAATCTTTGGATTCGTTTATGGTTTTGATCTATTCCACAAAGGTGCGGGGTGTTGGTTCTGACAAACTTTGTTGGAAGCTAGCTAGCAATCGAGGTTTCAAGGTGAGTGGGTATTATCATTCTATTTCCCCTTCTACTGGCATTTCTTTCCATTGGAAAATGGTGTGGCATTTGAAGGTTCCTCCTCGGGTAGCTTTTTTCTCTTGGACTGCGGCATTCACTGGTGTAGTTAATCCAGGTTTGGCTTCTCTTTTTAACAAGGGACAAATTATTAGTTGGGCTTCTAAGTGTGATGGTGTTGGGGGCTCTGTTGTCTCTAATTTTGGGTCAGAGGGTGAGGCTTGGGACTCTGATGAGGGGTTGTTGGATTGGGAACATTTAGGTGAACCTATAGAAGTGGCATCTTTGGCGATGGATAATTTAGTGGTTACAAAGGTTACTATAGTTGAGGAGATAGGGTGTAAGGTGGATGTAGATAACACCAAGTTATCACAATGGGTAACTAATAGAATTAAAGCTTTCTAGAAATATGTTGGGACCTCGCTTGAGGGTTTCGAAGAACAAGTTACGGGTTTGCTCTTAGCTTTAGAAGCTCAAAGAAATAAGCGGATGCTTGATGTAGCTTCTAAGAGGAAGATGGGCAAGGCTGGGCACAAAGGGTATCATGAATTAAAGAGTTTAATGAGTTCGTGGGGTGATGAGAATGAGTCAGAAAGGAACAGGAGTGCTAGTAGGGATCGGGTTGTTGTAGTGCATCAATGAATTTGAGAATTGTTTCATGGAATGTGAGAGGGTTGAATGAGCAGGATAAGTGGCTACGCGTTAGAAATTTGATCCGAAAGTGGAAAGCAAATATTGTTTGTTTGCAAGAAACTAAGATGAAGTTTATTAATAGAGGTGTCATTTGTAGTTTGTGGGGAGGTCAACATGTAGATTGGCTCTACTTAGGCTCTGTGGGTGCTTCAGGTGGGGTTTTATTGATGTGGGACAACAAGGTTGTGGATAAGGTGGAGGAAGCGGTGGGTCGTTTCTCTGTCTCTTGTAAATTTACAAATGTGGTGGATCATTTTGTTTGGGCATTCATTGGTGTTTATGGAGGAAGTGGTAGTGGATTTGTTGGATTGTCGGACATGCAATTTTAGTCGTCATCGTAATATAGTTATTTGGAGGTTTGTCCCGCATTGCTTTATGTGGTGTATTTGACAGGAACAGAATTCTAGAAGATTTGAGGGTCACAAACGGTCCATTATTGCGTTTAAGTCTTTCTTCATTTTTACTCTTCTTGAATGGTGTCTTGTTTTACCTTCTTTTTCCTGTATTTCCCTTCCTGTGTTGCTAGATCATTGTAATTTGGTTTCTTGATGTTTTTGCATTTTTGTACATTTCCTATGTACTGGACTGTGTTTTTTTTTTTTTAAATTTTATGTTACTTATGAAAAAAAAAAAAAAAAAAGATGCTAAATAATCATGGATCTTACCAATTCACTGTTCAGTCTGTCTATGTTGATTAGCAATTATTTTCTATGTACCAATCTTCTTCAATTTTTTTTTATTGATAACTATATTGACTCAAACCTGTCTTATATGATTATATCTACTTATATGCCATGTATGGTTTGCTTATGAGTTTTATCTGATCCCTGTTAGAATTATGGCTAAGTGATTAAATTCACCATTTCCTGATAGCTTAAGCTTTTGAGACAATCGGTAATTTAACATAGTATCAGAACAGAAGATCCTGAGTTCGATCCTTGTCTTCACTCTACCTCCTATTTAAGATGTTAAATTCTCATTTGTTGGGCCCCCACTTATTAGGGGGAAATTTAGGC
Organism: Quercus glauca; assembly: GCA_023736055.1. Taxonomy (NCBI): domain Eukaryota; kingdom Viridiplantae; phylum Streptophyta; class Magnoliopsida; order Fagales; family Fagaceae; genus Quercus; species Quercus glauca. The sequence goes on from CM043318.1 coordinate 72,708,256, forward strand.
CCACAAGTAAGGGGGAGTGTTAGAATTATGGTTAAGTGATTAAATTCACCTTTTCCTGATAGCTTAAGCTTTTGAGAAAATCGGTAATTTAACAATCCCTTTATTTACTTGTCAAATAGGCAAGAAGCTGCTGGTGCATTGTGGAATTTATCATTGAATGACAAAAATCGAGAAGCAATTGCAGCAGCTGGTGGCGTTGAGGCCTTGGTATGATATTTACCTTGTAGAATCCAAGTAGTTTTAGTTGTCGTAGTACTCTTACGTCGCCTTTTGCACAACTTCCTACAATAAGTAGTTCAAGAGAGAGTGCTTTATTTGATATGCTGTAGAAGAGGAGAATTCTTCAATGCCATATAGAAAGTGCTTCTTAATTAGCTAGTGCTCTCAGTAATATAGGAAAAAGAAGATGAAGCCCTTCACCTGCATAAGTAGTTTCTTGTTACTATTTTCAACTGAAAATACCATTTCTTTGAATATAAAGCATGTATAAGGTTCATGAACTACTTATCCAAAAAAAGGGTTCATAAACTATAGGCTCCTGTTGTTGAAGTTGATATCTCAGAAATATGAAATTGTCGGCTGTACACCTTTTGAACTTTGACAGAAAGGTTTGATTTTGTCTGGGAATATGTGTTTCTTCTGTTTAGGTAGCAGCAGTCAAATTAAAGAAATAATCAACTAGTATAATTTTGTCCTTGTCAAGGAGAATTCTCATTTAGAGAGGAGCACAGCCTTATAAAGTCTAAGCATGTATAATTGTGCATCAATATGCTTACTGTGTGTGATATTTAAGCTTTATTTTGATGCAATTTCTTTATTTCAGTCTTTTCAAACAATTATGGAGCATGTTGTTTAAGGATAATTGATTAGTGTTTACTTCATTAAAAGTTTTAATTATTTACAATTACGTTCTTAAAACACTTAATTTAATTTATGGATAGCACTATTCTGCTCTAGTTGAACCAAGAAAATGTCTGAAATTTGGCTAAGTCAATGACAAGTTCACAACCATCCTTCAACTGAACGAGATTGTTGAACTAGATTGCAAGTCTTTAGGGGCTCCTTGTGTATGCATCCTGTACATGAGATATCTCCTTGATTCTATTAAAATTTCAAAATTTATAAAAAATCTCCTGTGATAATTTAGGTTGCTCTTGCACAATCCTGTTCAAATGCCTCCTTGGGTCTTCAAGAGAGGGCTGCCGGTGCTCTCTGGGGATTGTCAGTGTCAGAAGCCAACAGGTATGTGCTTGAGTTCATAAATTTTTCCTATAATTATCACCTCATTTGTGTTTTACCTATATGATCTCTAGACAAGCTTTTAATGAATATAGGAACCACACTAAATGTTCTGTTTGATGCACCTAAAATCTAGGCTAATGCAAAACTGACACAGCATTTGTTGCATGACTAACTACAATCTTATCAGGGAGCAGGGACATTTAGAGCCACAAAATCACAAAAACAGATTGAGTGTAACCTAACGTAAAAAGTCTTGTTTTCAATAGCCACGTTATGGAATTAATATGCAACACGCAACTGTATACGTCTGAAACAAATTAAAAAACCTGGTCCTGTGCAGTGCCTATCTCTATGTTCTTTCCCTCCATTTTGGCCTCAAGAGAGAAGCAGAGTGCCTTACTTGAATGAGCTTTAAATGTTATGATGATTTTCCTGATACCTCATTTGCCTTTGCTGGAAAAATTGATGCAACCTACAGCTGTCAGTGGTTTGGATAAAAATCCTTAAGATTGCGTTTTGGTCGGATTAAAGGCGGTATAGTTTTGGTAGGGTGTGAATTCATTATATCAATCCAACCTGGATCTGGTATATCATATACATTTTTTTTTTTCTGAAGACGTATACCATGTACAATTAACTTGCAAGTAATCAAAATTGGTTTGCTTACTTCTCGGTGCATATAAGTATGTGCTTATGACACTATATTTGTAAAAGACTGATTTGGTAGGACGTCCTTGTTTTAAGAATAAAACTTTAAAGCCGATAACTGGGGATATTACTTCTGCAATAAGATTGGAATCATATTTACCAGCATAAATTCAGCCAAATATGTGTCATTTTTTTCCCTTTTAACTGCCCTAGACAAAGGCAAAATGCATTGGTTTTTCTAATTCAGAAACTTCAAGATTTTATCCTGATTTGCATCAATATCCTTGGTTATACACATCATAGCTTTTATACAGAAAGCACAGTCAAACCACAGCTCAGGAATTTTTAAATTGTTTCTTTTACCTTTTTAAACAGTAGCACCACTGCAGTTGGGCTGGAGTTCCTAAGTTGGTCATACCAATTGAAAGAACAGTAGTTTATGTTGTATTCAGTAATGGATTAGGTTGAGAAAGTAAAATGATATTCTTTCTCCCATATGCAGCTTTTTCACAAGGCATTTATCTCCAATCTCTGGGACTTCTTCTCAACCTTAGAGGCTGTTATGAGGAATATTGTATAAGCTATGCCGGTAGTTTGGTCATCTTGTATTTAGTGCCTAATATGTAACTAACTGATGAGTATTAGGGTTAATTTCTTTTTAACCCTAAACCAATTTTTAGTTGACATGGTATTAGAGCCTAATGTAAACCGTAAACCCACCACTGGCGATCAGTACCGACAACCCATACACAACAATCAACCATGGCTGACTACCCAGCCTCCACAATTGACCACTGCTGTCCATAGTATACCACTAGTGACCACCCATAAACCATGCTCAATCACTGCAGACCATAACCGACCACTGCTGATAATGTATAAACCATCCTCAACCACCACTCACCACTGATCAATCTTAGTTGATCATGACGACCACCGTCTGAACCATCATTGCAGCTATCCTCCTCTCCTGCTGACAAACTCAAGCCCATACTGCCAACTCTATTGATCGGCTGTTTTGGCCTTTCCCTTTACTTTGCCAGTTGTTGCAGCCTTTATCTTTTGTTGTTTTCAGTTGTGTCACACTATTTCACCTCTATGGTTTAATTAATTTCTCTAAGTGTAGTCCAGAATTCCTTTTAGGTAAGATTGCATATTTATTCTTAATCTATGTTATATCAATACTAAGGTGATATATCTCCCTTGGTATTTGTTAGTGTTGCTATTGGACATGAAGGTGGTGTAGCACCTCTAATTGCATTGGCGCGCTCTGAATCTGAGATAAGCATTTCCTCTTCTTACTCACCAATGTCCCTACAACAATATAATGTTCAACCTTTGTTTTAAGAATAAGTATGGCATAAATTGATGGTCTATTTTTTTTTTTTTTTTCCCTTTTCAGGATGTCCATGAAACTGCTGCAGGAGCTCTTTGGAATCTTGCTTTTAATACTGGGAATGCTCTCCGTATTGTGGAGGAAGGAGGAGTTCCTGCCTTAGTTCATCTTTGTTCTTCTTTGCAATTAAAAATGGCACGATTCATGGCTGCATTAGCCTTGGCATACATGTTTGATGGGAGGTATTCTTTTTATCTCTGTGACAGATATGACGCATGTTCATAATTCTCATTCTTTATCTTTGTCAGCTTCTTTTAGATAGGCCCGTTATTTTTTTTCTATCTCTATTAGTGTTTTCCTCTTCTTTTTTGACTTCATAGTTTTTTCTTTTGTTGAAATATTCTGTGTATCTTGGTCTATTTCTTTATTAGAAACAAGGTTTGGCTTTGGAATTGCAAGTTACCGATATAAAAGCCAATTTAAAGCATCAATACAGATATTATGGTTATTTCTTTTTTTCTTTTTACCTTTTGAGTGGATATTGGAGAAATTTAAGTAGAGGGAGATAATAATGACAAAATGATTGTTGAGTAGAACATAGGTCTAGTCTAGGAGAAGGATTTAAGAAGAAATTCCAGTAACAAACAAGATTAAAAAATAAAATAATAATAGAATTGAAGTTGGAACTATCAAATATCAATTTCTAGTCCCAAAGAATTAAAGAAATATTCAAATATGAGATTTCATAAAACAAACACGAAAAGGCTTTCTACAATGACTGAGAAGAGGCTATTTATAGTAGCCTTTAGCAACTGTAGAATCTTAGCCCTTCATCTTAGATAACAATCCAACTTCATTAAAAGACTCAAGACATAATAATAAATAAAACATCACATAGAGAAATAAAAGACAACGAACTAATTGGCCCCTCTTTCTCTCTCTCGGCTTAAATTTTCCTACATGACAAAGTTGTATAAAAAAATAAATAGTTGTTAATCTTTACATTATTTATAGAAGAGGTCTTAAGTTCTTTTGAATATCATAGCATTAATTGGAAAATTTTTCTTCCAAACTAGAGAGCCATGAGAAACTAGTTGCTTAATATGATTCTCTGTCACCTTCAATGAAATCTCATGTTGTTAGAATCATGACAGTTTCTTTTTGTATCTTGAAACCTAGTGTTCTATTAAACCTAATTTCCCCCAAATGAGGGTCAATCTGGTGAGACAATTAAGTACCTTCATAAATAATTTGTAGTTTAATCTTCATGTGAGTTATCTGCACTTATTTTGGAAGAATTAACTTGCATGTATATAAATTCTAATTTTTGTTGTACTTTCTGCAGAATGGATGAATATGCTCTGGTGGGAACTTCATCAGAAAGCACTTCAAAGAGTGTGAGTTTAGATGGGGCTAGAAGGATGGCTTTGAAGCACATTGAAGCCTTTGTCCTTACGTCTTCTGATCCACATGCATTTGCTGCTTCTGCTGCATCATCAGCCCCTGCAGCATTGTCACAAGTAACAGAAGGAGCTCGTATTCAAGAAGCAGGGCATTTGAGATGCAGGTTTCCCTTCTCTCTCTCTCTCTCTCTCTAGTGATATTGCAAATTGTGGTTTCAATCCTGCTTTTCAATGATTAACTTAAGCTTCTTCAAAAGTCAATTTAAGGTTATATGCCCTTATATATCACCTCATGCTCTTGGATTTGGCTGCACTGACTTTTCAACCAATTCCACTCTGAACCAGTTTGATTTTCAACACCCCCCCATCCCCCACCCCCTGAAAAAAGAAAAGTAAACAGAAATAGAAATGAAAAACTTCAAACCTGTTCATTATGTTCTAACCCATTTCTCATATGTTTTTTGTTTTATGTTCTACATCTTGAGATGTATACTCATCACTCATCCATATCATGGTTGTTTGTTATATTACTTTTATGTATAGAATTTTCATTTTTTTCTTCTTCATTTTTTCCTTTTTTTTTTTTTTTTTTTTTTTGTGATGTATTAGTTGTTTTTCCATTACGTATTAGGAAGTAGCTGTAATGGTTTAAATAATGTGCGATAAAATTCAAAATACTACCTTTCTTTTAAGAGATTGACCTCTTGAAAATCTCTAGTTTGTTGGTCCTTCCTATTTCTTTAAATTATTTTTGAAACTTCATCAGTTGATGTTGGTTTATAGACCCATTTGCTGATCTTTTTTCTCTAAACTCCAGTTGGAAGGTCATTTTGTGAACTAACATTACTGTTGTTAGAAAGTCTGCCTTGCTGTGCTCTCTATCTCTCTCTCCCCCCCGTCCCTGTGTGTGAGTCATTCTTATAATGTTCTGCTCACCAAAATTGGAAAGTAGATTGCCTGTCAACCGCCTCTCCCAAACCTGCAGAAGCAAGAGCCTAATGCACAGAATACAGCCTCTTATAATTTTCTTTTCTTCAGCTGATTTTTTGACCTTGATTTCATATTCCTCAGTGGAGCTGAAATTGGGAGATTTGTTGCCATGCTACGAATCCATCATCTATACTCTAAGGCATGTGCTGCATTTGCTCTTCTACAGGTAATTGTACACTGACTCTCTCTCTCCTTACGGTGCCATATCCAATGTCTTCATAGTAAACTAGTTTTTTTATTTTCTTTAATATTTGATAAAACATTTTCTTTTGGATGCAAATTCGCTAAACATTGTTCAACTTATTAAAAGAAACTCCATTTTTGTCATATTTTAATTTCAGTTTACTATTCCTGGTGGCCGGCATGCTATGCACCATGCGAGCCTTATGCAGAATGCAGGAGCAGCCCGAGTTCTGCGTGCTGCTGCCACTGCAGCAAGTGCCCCACTTGAAGCAAAAATATTTGCAAGAATTGTACTTTGCAACCTTGAGCATCACCACATTGAACCATCACTTTGAAGACTAATTCAGCTGTCAGATCACAATCAGTCTGCAGGCAATTTCGTATTTAGTTATGGAGGTTCCATGTACGGCTGTGCCAATTTCATATTTACTTATGGAGGTTCCATGTATTGACAGCCGTATAATGCAACACAAGCACATTGCAACACAAGCACATTCTACTCTCTGTAAGCTCTATGTAAAAGAACCAAACCATGTACTGTAGAACTGTGTTTAGTCTTTTTCCTTTCAGGCCCCATTCTTAGGCTTTTAAAGTTGGTTTATTTAGGTTTGAGTGAGGTTTTTTTTACCCCCTTTTGTAACAAATCTTATTAAAGGTACTTTAGGTTGGGGATGGATCTAAGAACCATTACCTTGTCATATATATATATATATATATATTTTTTGTCTGTATTCTCTGTGACAAAATCATCCATATATCATATTATTTAAGGGCTGCTTTTAGACTTGCTTAAGTCTGGACTCATTTTGCATAATCAATTTGGCGAGAATGGCATTGATGTTATTTGTTTTTATTTTGTTGGTGTACATCATTGAATTAATGGACTGAGTCTGAGGCTGAGAGTGATTTAATAGTAAGTTGTTTTAAATCAGTATTAGGTTAGAAGATCAAGTTACATTCAAGATGTAACGTCTTCCATCATTACTCACATATTAGATTTGTTTCAGTGTGGGATCATAGAGGTTATAACTTATAACTAATAAGCATACCACAGGGCAATGTGATTTGTAATTTTGATATACACATTTGTTTCTCTAGAAGGCCGCATGGTGGTGAAAAAACCCACTAGAGGTCATTTTTTCATTGTATTCACCACATTTCTCCAAGCAAGTCACTGATATACCTTGAAATTACTTAAAAGGTTTAGAAGATATGGCAATCGAAGCCCTCATATAGCTGTGCTTCACAGCTGATGATAAGCCTTGAGAAGTCGAGCACAACTGAATTAAGTCAGTGGTAAAGTCACCATTCCAGCTTGCATGATGGTCTTCATGCAAATGTCTCTAAAGTGAGTGTGGTTGCAATTTGTGGCTGACTATAAGCTTCAAAAAGTTCACACATTAAAAAATATTAAAAATGGGTCCCGTGGTACTATTCAAACATTTAAAATTTTTTTTTGCTACAGTGTTTTCAGTTTTTAGCAACTTTCAGCAACAATAAGTTATATCCAAACGGACGTGAGTGTGGTTGCAATTTGTGGCTGACTATAAGCTCCAAAAAGTTCAAAGAATGTAACATGTTCAAATGGGTTACTAGTGACAACAAGAAAGTTACTTGCTTTCTTAAGAATTGGGACGAAGGAGGAGCTAAAGAGGAGCAAAGCCACATGATGTCTCTCAAATTACTCTTCAAAAAGAAAGGAAGAGTGGAAAAGATAAAAGAAAGAAATTACTAATTCTCTTTCTCAAGAATTGGGACAAAGGAGGAGCTAAAGAGGAGTAATGCCACATGATGTCACTCAAATTACTCACCAAAAAGTAAGGAAGAGTGGAAAAGTTTAAAGAAAGAAATCACTGATTCTAGTCTATAGGTAATGTTGCAAAACAGAGTTTCCCTTTGTACTTCCATTGGGGAAAAAAGGTTTGTAAGGTATGCTTTATTCCGTGGTTTTTTTTTTTTGCTGAAATGCTTTATTCCGTGGTTAGTTGCACTAATAGACTACACTTTAATAATCTTGCAAGAAAATTTATGACTTTTAACTGAAACATTATTGACATTTTATCCTTTTGGATTGTGAGTTATCTAGGTAATTTAAAAAAAAAAAAAAAAATCATTTTGTCTTGATTACAAGAACTCATTAATCATGGTCATAAATTCCATTGTTTTAACAGTGCACAATACACTCCAATAATGCAAGACAACAATAGAAGAATCGTTCATGTTACAGACATGACAAGTCCAACTGAATGATGATACCAGCAAACAATTATGAATTACGATACAACTTACTAAGTGTTGGAAACATTTTACAGTTATTTTTTATTTTTATTTTTTGGCTCTCTCCTTTTCCCTTGAAGACAAAAAAAATTTGAAGACTAAATTGCGAATTTGACACTATATTTGGGGATACTTTCATTTTAGTTCTCTCATATTTGAAAATTTTCTTTCTTTTTTTTTCTCTCAAATTTGATATCAATTTCAATTTCATCCTTCTATTTATCTAAGTAAATATACAGGCTGGCTGCCCAAACCATTTATCCCACCCCCCTTCTTCTTTTCTCTTTCTCTCCAACCACATATTCCCTTCAAAGGAAAAACCTTTGTCTAAGAAGCCTTTCGTATCTTAATGCATATATCTAATTTATTTGGAGTTATTAGAGCAGGATCTAGTGCACAAGATCCATTGCAATGATGACACATAGCTAAAAGTTGACAAGTGTTACCATCACAACAAGTCCAGTACACTGGAGCAATGGACTTAAGCCAAGCACCCGACCCTAAAAACCCAACTTTCTAGCCTTCATCAAAGCCCCCAAACTATCAAATCAACCAAATACCCACTTCAAAATAGATTTTGTATAATCATTCTCAAACATCCATAAGCAATCAAATTAAACAAACAATTTTTATTTTTTATTATTATTATTTTTTTTAAAAGGCTCATGCCCCTACTACCATGGGAAGATCTAGAATCAAATCCTCATGACTCATCCACTCTCAAATCAAAGCCTCATTAACCGTCAATACCTCAAGCCACTAGCCACTCATAAAAAGCAACCGAGACCCACACACAAGGTTAGAACTTGCTACCAGTTTTTCAAACTCCTGAACTAGCTCACATCATAACCCTAAACTTAGATCGTTATCAAACATGTCCCTGATCATCCTAAATTAGACATTGGTTGAAAATTGATGAAATAACCATCCCTATAGTATGAGACCTAACATCATGTTTGATTAGAGGTGTCTTAGGGAGGGTGAAAAATAGGAGTGGAAAATGATGAGAGAAAATGTCATTTACTTATGTTTGGTAGGGAAGAATATAGGGTGGAAGGAAAATGGGGTTGAGATAGTTTTTCTCTTCGGGCCACTAATCTTTCTCCAAAATAGAGAGAAAACTTGAAGGAGGTAAAACATCAAGATTAACCCAACTTTTCCATCCTCTCTAATACTAATAAGGGCATAATGGTAAATTAATTATCTTTCCTTCTACTTTTCCAGCCTCTTTACCAAACATATATGGTAAAAAACATATATATTTTCTATCTCCTAACCAAATAGAGCCTAAATTCTACCTCTGTCAAAACCCTCCCCCCCATCTCATCATGCATCACAACCTAAGGAGTTGGGTAAGAGGAAAAAAAACATAATTTTATATATGAATTTTTTCTTTATTTTTTAATTGCTAACATGATTACATCACCTTAAACTTACTTGCCACATAACGGTCACATCCCTAACAGAGATAGACGGGAGGACTACTTTAAAAATGTTCTCAACTTGGAAGTAAACAATGAAAATGTTCAAACATGAGGGACTAAATGAAAACCCCCAAACATAAATGGTTAAATTAATCCACCACGCGTAGCAATGGTTGATCCTCAGAGAACCCAACCAGTTCCAAAAAGAAATGCCAGATTGATGAAAGCCAGTTAAATGGTGAAGTTTCTGTTATCGCCATCTGTCTTGATGTTTCATCCTCCAAGTAAGGCACTATATATGTTTTCATATCACTTGATGAAATCTCCATATGCTTCCCGGAAACATTTATGAATTTAACTTTACCAGCTTCATCCAAGATTTTCAAACCAATCCAGTCTTCAATATAGAGTAGAGTCTGTAGGGAATAAAATATGCTAAAGAAATTAAAAGCAATTTGAAGATTCTTCAATTGTTTAAAGATTGCTCAATTGTGCAAAGATTGCATGTGTGTTACTCTTGCAAAGAGTAAGACTTCATATAGAATAAAATGGTAAAAAAGAATACATGTGATTGACTAATTCTAACTAGTTTGTTGAGGATCCATAGCCAATTCCAAATTTTATGATTATTTTTTGAGAAGGATTAAGGCTTGGTTGTTGTGTCTTTTGTATTGAGAAAATGGACTTCGCCTTGATATTGATTTGAAAAGCATAAGCATTTTTATTAGAGAAATGCTGTCTATAATATTTTCACAACACTTTTACAACAAATCGTAAGTTGCAGTTTGTTATTGACGGTTATTAGTGGGCAAAAAAGTAATTCTAGTGGTAGGTTTAAATTAGAAGTAGCACTTCTCTTTTTATTATCCTATATTAAAAATAATAATAATTAAAAAAAAAAAAAAAAACTCGTTGACCAGGAAGTATGTTTGATCAATAAAGTCCTACCCAGAAGCAAAGCACAGGAAAGAAATATTTCTTACAAGAAGGTAAAATGATGACATGGAAAAGTGGATTACCTCTTGTGCAGGCAAAATAGGATCAAAGGCCCCATCTGGGTAATACCCGAACCAGGAGGTCTCCTTAGGAACCAAAACATTATCCTGCTCAAACTGATAATGCATTCAAAGAAAGAGAAGGGCATCACCAAACATGTGTGAACAATTGCAACTTGCATCATCTCTAAGTGGACTAGAAAAAAATTACAGATACAGCTCATGACTCTTCAACTCACCATAATAAGTACCAAATTCTGTAAGCTAGCAAATCTTTCCTTATAGGTGGAATTTCTTGTAGCGTTGATTTCATTGTTAAGCTTTGGAAGAAACTTGCATCCTTTTAAATAGGCGCTAATGTCCTGAAGAAAGAAAAAATAATCTTGTTTAGCTCTTAGAATAAAAAAATTCCATTGAAGCAATATTGAGAAGGTGGCAATAATGAAAATGTAAACAATTAAAATAGCTGAAAGTCATATCAGCAAATGGTTTCATCCCAAGAGAAAAAATGACTAAACAACACAGGCCCATATTCCATATTAAGAAGTAGGAAGAAGCTAATCTTAATCAAGAATAAAAGCTGGTCACCAACTTTTACTGAGGGTTTGGTTTATCATGAAGATTAAAAGAGAAACTATTTGCAAGATAACCTGCAATTTAAAAGAGCTTTAAGGTAAACTGAAGTTATACTCACAGTTGGGATTTTCACATAATTACTTGGAGCGAAATGTTCCTGCAGTCCCACCAATGATTAGAAATTCAAATGGTAAATGTCATCAGAGATAAAATAACAAGAAAAAAATGGAAAACAAATCAATCAAAGTAGTCCATAAGGATGAATTTAAATGTCACAATAATCAAGAGGAAGATGATTTATAAAGAGGCCACTGTTTCGAACATTGAATTATACGTTTGTCTTCATTTAATATATATAGTTTCTCATTTCTCATTTAATAAAATAATCACAATAAAAAATTATAAATTTTATTTAAAGAAAAGTTCATACCTGGACATAGTTACTGTAGACCCCTAACTCGATTAATAGGTCCACTAGAGTGCAAATCCACTCGGACTGCAAAAACAAGGCATATCAAGCTATAGTACAATTCATATGTAGACCGATTAATTAACACATTCAAGTAGGAAACGAAATTACATAAAACGTGTTTATTAATTGTAATGGTTCCTCAGCACCTTTCTACTGTAACAAGTCCAAATTTTGTTGCCAAAGGACATTGATTAGTGATATATTTCAATATCCAGATCACTCAATCTCTCTCATATGGTATACAATAGAGAAGTTTTAGAAAATCCAACTAGAATTGAAAAATCATAGGAAAGGAATGAAAGTCAATTAATAAGAAGAGAGAAATATTGTTGAAAATTGGCCATTGTGTTTTTCATTGATATCAATGATCTATAATGATCTGTATCATCAGTATCCACAATCGATTTATAGATATAAAGAGCATTGAAAAAACAGCAACAGCATTTTTAATCTTTTTAGTCAACAATAGTAAGTTTTTGTAGATACTGTACAACTTGTTTTCCCCCCAAAATATAATCTGACCTTTCAAAGAGTCTGGAGGTTTTGTACAACTGAAATTTTCCTTCAATGCCAAGGGTTAATTTAGTATTTTATTGGTGTAAAATACCAGGAAGGTAATACATCTTTTACATCTCCCTAAGTAAAGATTGTTCTGTCCAACATGATTATAATTTTCAGTCTATTCACACCAAAACGTATACATATAGTTAATGCAAAAGAAATATTTAGAAGTGTTTTCCCAATCTAATACAAAAAGAATATACAGATCATGAAGTGAAAGAAGCACATACTTCACAAGGAATTGATGCAACTCCAGCATGAACACCACCTACAGATATGAAATTCTTAACCTGTATATAGAAAAAGAGATGGAACATAAGTAACATACAAATCAAGTTTGAGAGAACTATAAATCAGCACAACGTAAGAGAAAGATAGTGGAAGGAAAAAAGAAACAGAGGAGAAGAAACAATAATGAAGATGAGGGGGGGGAATGATTAAATATTTGAAGGATTTATAAGTAAAATAATGTTATGGAAAAGAGGATGTTGATCAATACACAAAATGTGAATTGACCTACTCCTAAAGAACTAAAATCCCAAGCTCAGAAGACCTAAAAAGTCTAAAAAAGAAGATGAAAGGATGCTGCCTAAAACAGTCAACCACTCATATCAAGACAGGGAAAAAATTATTTAATTACACAAATAGGCCTTTCAACACCATCAAAATTTCTATCATTCATCTCTCACGAAACGGTCCATAACACACAAAAGGGAGTAGCATTCCAAATCTTCAAGTTCCTATGACAATGAAAATTTTCCTTGCTAACATTCCAACATCCGAATCATTGTCTTCACTCTTCAGCATCACCCAAGAAACCCCAAGCACACACAAGGGAGTAGCAAGATGTGAGTATTACTTTTGTGCTCAGTCTCCCTGTACCTTTCAAAAGCATGATTCAATCCTCATGGTAGTGTTGTGCTTCTCTAAGATGGCCCATTTTATCCTACGCTTTAAAACCTTACTCGCCACCTAAGTTGTGAAGCTTTATTTTGATGATATTGTCAAATTATATAGAATTCCCAAAACAAGTGTCTAATAGGGATGTTAGATTCATGAGCTATTTCTCAAAAACTATATGGCACATACGAATAGAAATTGTCTTTTAGGAAAGCATAAAGAATTCTCTTTGAAATGGATAGATCAAAGGCCCCTGGACCAGGTTCAATAACCAAAGCTGTGTGCCTAGACTGATTTTCAGGCTACTAGGAGAATTTTGACTCCAATAAAGTTTTCGACTAGACAGTTACTCTACATTCATTTCACTGATATCAGAAGTTAATGTCTTCTCAGTATCAGGTATCTTTGAGAAGCCAAGTATTAATTAGCAGGGAAATGTATCAACACTGTGAAAATCAAAAGAAAGGATCTGCCTTTAAGCAATTTTCTGGAGTAAAAATTAACTTTGCTAAGATGAAGTTCTTTTATCACCCAGAAGGCGTTTCATCTATAGCATGTGATATACCAATTGAGCAATACATCTACAAGGCCTTTGTGCATGTGGACATTTGATAAACATCAATATCATCATATTGAAGATGATGAAAGAGTACCTCATCAATATGTCACTATTCAGGAATGAAAAACATAAAAAAGCAATATCAGAGTTATTATCAGATTAGCTCTTACAGGAGGGGCCCCATCACACCATTCAATTACCCCTCGACCAATCAGAGTACCCTGTGTAACAAAAATGACCATGTAATATGTTACTAATATGTAAAAACATAGACAAACAATCAGAGAAGTCTAAATATTGGGAAAGAAAAAGGTAAGAAAATCGAGATAAATGTAATGCCATCTAATTACAACATTATACAGTCTTGAAAACCTTCACAATTTTACATGCAGTACGTTCCATACTTCACCCCTATATAAGTGACAACTTCCTTTTTACATGAATCTAGAACTGAAAAGAGTAAATTTGTCTTGTCATTTAAATTTCCCTTTATGTAATATAATGCTATTTATGCAGATAATTTACTTTGTCCTGCTGATTCATAGGTGAAAGGACTATTTTAGGCACTCGTTATGCATCCCCCTTTTGTATTACAACCTATTCAACATCGACACTAGATGTTGAATTGTAATTTTATTATCAGAGAGTTCACCCATTAATTGGATGTCTCCAAAACTCATCAGGTTCTCCATTGACTTTGAATGATGAATCACATCAACATATGTCAATCCAAATGTTCCAATAGGAATCTAGACATGTATTTAAAAATTGCAGCACTAAAACCAGTCATGGAAAAATATAGGAAAGCTTGGGGAATATCAAAACAAAAACATGTAGAAAAAGAAAAATCAAACAAAAGTTTGTTGAAAACTAATGAGAATCTATAACAAGAGAATACCATGAAGGAATCCACATTAACTAAACACTTTAGTCAGCAAAGTCTTTCCAAAAGTATCCCCTTTCATAATCAGGAAAAGCTAAAAACACTACAATAACGGCATTTTCTTGTATCACATTGCAATGATCCCCTTGTTTACATGTTACAAACATTTTAAGCAGTACACTCAAATTAGGAAGCTGATAAAATTAACAAACAATTTGAATATATATAACCTACTGTAGAATGGAGCCTAAAATCAATTTTACACTTTATTCTCCTTGGATTAGAGGGACTTTTTCCCAAGCAAGTCTCTTTTTGATGTATTTCTGAAAAATACTTTTGCTCCACTTTCAAAGTTCCAAGCATATGATTGATTCTTGTTTTTGCTTGTCTCAATTCCATTTTTACTTGTCCCCAGGGAGAGCCATTGAAGTACACCGAAAGTAATACATGAGAGGAAATCCTATGTTAATTACCTGAGAAAGTCCAACTATGTTGTAACCCTCACTTAGTTCACTGATGTTCTTCACCTGCAAATAGAAGCTAAATCTTGTTGGGAAACAAATTACACTTCCATTGCAAGAAGAGGAAACAAGAAGCTATTACCAAACAACTTCATCACCTTCTCACAAGCAATAGCAGTCTGCAAGCACAAGAATTATAAAACAATGATTATCACATGATTAAATATGGAACATTCTGGATGACAAGCACTCCTCATATATTAGTATGATTGGAACCTGTTCCAGCATGGGCATAGTCCAGGAATCATGTACTCCATCTCCGATTTCTCTACAGGAAAAAAAGTACATCTGATTTCATTTAGGATTTACTTAACACTGTTCATGTTGTTTATACACTGGATATGAGCCTGATTAGATTACAGATGCCATGTACCAAAACGCCAATCAGCAGGAAAATCCAATCTCAAAGCATCAGACATGTGATATGTTGTAAAATAATTTAGCTTTCCACTAATAATAGTTGAGCATAGTTTGACAACAGGTCAAACTAAATTCCACTTTCTTGATGGCTTTATGTTCATAAGTATAAGGTATGTTAAATTACCGATTGTCCCAAAAGTTTAAACTATTGAAATATGGTAAATTTTATCATTTAACTACACAATTCTAACACTCCCCCTCACGTGTGGGTTGAAACTACTTTTTAATAGGTAAGACCCAACACATAGGAATTTAAATAGGAGGTAAAGTGGAGGAGACAGGAATCAAACTCAAGACTTTCTGTTCTGATACCATGTTAAATTACCGATTATTCCAAAAGTTTAAACTATTGGGATATGATAATTTAATCATTTAACCACACAATTCTAACAAAGTATATAACAAGTTTGAATTTTTTTTAAAGAAAGTTAGATAATAGAGTCATCTAACGGCCTTGTGCACAGAGATAAGTAGCTTTCTTCACCTAGAGGTAATCCCCCAAGGAAAACAAAGGTCGTGTGGATGTCTGGCTTATAGGTTAGGTTCAGGGTTTAATATTTTACCAAATAGAGAATAAAATATTCATAAAAAGAAAAACATACACGCAATATCCTTGAGATCCGGACCAATTGCTTAAATGCTCAGTGAATGTTGTGACATTCTCACTGCTGCATTCATCTACAATGCCTGCCACAAAATGCATACAGAATGTTAGTATAGCAGCAAACACTTAAAGGATGCTAAATATTGCAATATCTAGACATCATTCTCCTGGAGGAAAGTCTCAACATATTCTAGCTGCCAATAGAGAAGCTGAAAGATGAAGTCAAAACATATTTTAGAAACAATAATTCTACAGAAAAACTTTCTTTACTTATCCATTAATGTAAGAAGCTCATACAGGCAAGAAATATAACAGTTGCCATATATATATATGAGTGTGTGTGCATGTGCGCGTACGCAAGTGTAAAGAGCTCCCATGCAATGTGAGAGTGTAGCATTGCTCAAACTTTGTGATTAAGAGTGCAATGAACTGATAGTTTGTGTGAACATTAAAGGCATAACATGACAAACTCTAGCTCTCACATATTTAGGACATTCTAGCCTTTTGCCCCTATTTCGAAACTATATAGGGATATGCTTCTATTTCGATACTTGATTACCTTAAAATCGAGTTTCAATTAAATACTCGATTCATAGAAAATCGAGTTATGCCCGATCAAATTTAAAAAAAAAAAAATTACATGAGACTTGAGTTTCAGGAAATCAAGTTTCATGCAAAATTTTTTTATAAGTGTGCTCGCTCCATATTCAAGGAGCGCTATAGTGGCGTTTTTAAGCCCTATAGTGGCGTTTTTAAGCCTATAGCAGCGTTTTTCTAAAAATTTCATTGACATCCTGGGTTTATGGAGCTCTATAGTGACGTTTTTAAGCCTTATAGTGACGTTTTTAAGCCCTATAGCGGCGTTTTCCTGCAAAAATTTTCAAAACTCATTAGGGGGAGCCCTATAGTAGTGTTTTTAATCCCTATAGTGACGTTTTTAAGTCCTATAGCGGTGTTTTTCTGCAAAAATTTTCAGAAGTCTGATTGCCCCATAGTAGGTTTAGGGAGCCCTATAGTGGCGTTTTTAAGCCCTATAGTGACGTTTTTAAGCCCTATAGCAGTGTTTTCTTGCAAATTTTTTTTTGGTCTGATTGCCCTATTGCAGGTTTAGTGAGCCCTATAGCAGCGTTTTTAAGCTCTATAGTGACGTTTTAAAGCCCTATAGTTGCGTTTTGAAACTCGATTGCCATACAATTGAGTTCCATGCATTTTTTTTTCTTTTTTTTTTAAGTATGTTCGGGCATACTTGATTTTCTACGAATCGAGTATTTCATTGAAACTCAATTTTAAGGTAATCGGTTATCGAAACAGGGGCATATCCCTATATAGTTTCGAAATAGGGGCAAATTGCTAAATAAATAAAAAATTATGGGCAAAAGCCCATTTTCTCCCACATATTTAGGACTAACTCAGTCTGTGTCATGTTTGAGAACACGGTCACAGCTTGATTGGATAAAATAGCTACCTAACTGCTTGCAAGCAATTTCTGAAAGACTCTTCTTTGTCAAATGATATTTCTGCTTTTCCAAACACTTCTTTACTTGAAGGAAAATACGTTGGTTAGGATTAAGTCTCAAGGTGACCAATATGAAATCAACAAAGTAAATCCCATAAAGTTTTCCAGATATGGATTGCTGGTTACTGATACCAAGTAAGGGTATATTCTAAGTCCCATCACGAGGTTTAAATTTTTTTCTTTCCTAAAAATTTATTCCCATTTAAATATGAGAAAGGAACTCCAATACTCCTATTTTATATTTTATCTCCAAAAAAAAAAATGGAGCCAGTACATCAAAGATCAAATAAAGACTAAGATCAGTCCATACTTTCCACCGCTAACTCACTGATAATTTATATTCATATAAGTAAGAGTTTAAACAAAAATCCAGGTAGAATATCATATGGACTATTAAATATTAGCATTGATATTAGCAACGAGATGTGTATACCATGTTGTGTATGCTAGAGTGAATGCGGAAGATGAAAGCATAGAATAGGAACACTGAGAACACGAGGGTTACGTGGTTCAGCCTTGACTTTGTGTTAGAGATATATATTAGTCTATTAGCCCAATGTAATAGGCCCAAGTCTAATTATACTTTGTGTGCAAGCTAAGTCTCCTACTTGTACTAGAAGTCTATTAGTCTAGGGTTTAGTTTATTATATATACCCATGTTATGGCTCTGATACCATATTAAATATTAGCATTGATATTAGCAACGAGATGTGTATACCATGTTGTGTATGCTAGAGTGAATGCGGAAGATGAAAGCATAGAATAGAAACACTGAGAACACGAAGGTTACGTGGTTCAGCCTTGACGGCCTACATCCATGGAGGAAACATGTTGTATACCATGTTGTGTAGTACAAGTAGGAGACTTAGCTTGCACACAAAGTAGAATTAGGTTTGGGCCTATTACATTGGGCTAATATGACTAATATATATCTCTAACATGGACTTTAACTAAACTTGAGGAAACATACAGTACATAACTGCACAATCCAACAGAATTACAGAAAGCTAAAAGACAATTACTACATAGCATACACTATATTCCATTCCCATAATAGATATTAAATTCTTGACACTACCTACATTTCACCATTACCTCATTAGAGAGAGAACAATATAGATGGTCAAATAGAAGGTGCGGCATAAGCAGAACCCAGAAAAAAATTGAGAGAATAAATGGGAAAAAATTATAAAAAAGAGAGTAAGAAAATTAATCACCATGCAAGACAATGAAAGGAACAGAGTGAGCAGTGAGAGTGAGTGTGCAGATGATGAAAATGAGAACAGTTGACAGTGGTAGAGAGAGAGAAGCCATTTGGTGTTAAAGGGTATTTGATATTATAGCAGGTAGTTGAGTAGTAGCATTAGGAGGAGGATCTAGGAGAGTGTTTTGAAAGATTTGAATCCTTGAAGACAGGATTTTTGTGTGTGTGGTTTCAGGTATTGGGAAGTGAAAAGGCATGGAGTGAGAATTGGTATATATAGATTGCGGGGAAAGGATTGACAAAACCATTAAAGAATTAGTTAGTCAGTAGACATGGCGCCAGCTACCCTTCAAATGCTGACAATCTCTCCTTCATGTGAACTGGCAGTCGGTCAAATGATGTTCATTTCCTCAAAACAAACAAATATGTCAGTAGACATGGCGCCGACCACCCTTCCAACTGCTGACGATTTCTCCTACAGATGAACCGGCAGTCGGTCAAATGATTTTCATTTCCTCAAAACAGACAAATATGCCAGGTTCAATTTTTGTCTACACCTAAAATTAATTAATGTCTTAATTTAATGATAAAGAGCATCGTTAAAAGTAGGCACTACAAGTTCGAACTCTTTAAAAAAATATATATTTCTAGTAATTATTATTATTGCTAAGATTTTTATCAACTTAGAAAGAAATTAGAGGAGTAGAAGGTGATCATAACATAAAAAATTAAATTTGTTTTTTTAAATTTTTTTTTTAAATTTCTGTAATTTGTTGCAGTCACAACCTCTAAGTCCAACTTTTATTGTATAGCATATGAATATAATACGATTATGAAGAATTTAACGAATGTGCAAAGAGTATTGGTTTAGAAAATATTTTTATAAATATTTTAATAGAAAAAAAAGTAATTGATTTTTTTAACAGTTTTTTAATATTTTTTAAAAAAGTAGTGTTAAAACTTTTCTAAAATGATTTATTAACAAATGCTATAAAGACACTTTTAACCAGAGCTTTATTATTAGTATTTATTTTTTGAAAATCAATTATTAGCATTAGTACCATTTTAGTATCAAAATGATTAGCTGTTGGATAAAAAAAGAAAAAAAAAGATTGGCTGAGCCACTTTAGACATCTCACTTATTACGTATGCAGCTAGATTATTATTATTTGAGAAAGATATGCTAGATTTCAAAAACCTTCACTTAAAACAAAAAAAAAAATCAATCATTTGGGCTAACACTTTGTTTGTTCTAACATTAATATTTTTTGAAAAAGTAATCATTTAAAAAAGAGAGATGCCACGTTTACAACAATTTTACAATATTTTTACAACAAATCACAGGTGGTTAGTTGTTATTGGTTCAAATTTGAAACTAACACTAAGATTACTTTTTTGCCCCAACAATAACAACCTACTACTTAGGATTTGTTGTAAAAATATTGTAGACATATCATTTCTCTTTAAAAAAAAATATTTTCTGGAAATTTGTCTCAGTTTCCTATATTTAGTAGTGATTTTGAAATGAATTTGAAAACTATCTCTTTGATTTCCCTTATTTAGTTTTAGGTAAAATAGATTTATTTTCCTTATTTAGTTTCGCGTTTGAAAGAGTTGTTTTCTATAAAATTTTATGCAGAAAACAGCTCTATCTTATATCAAGCTATATAAGGGAATTTAGGAAATAGTTTTCTTTAACATATTTTTTTATGTTACCAAATATAGAGAAATGCGAAAAGCTATCTCCACATAAAGTTTTCTATTGAAATAAACACAGCATAAGTGTTTTTATTTTATTTTTAGAAAATAATAATACTTATTAGAACACATAAACACGAAATTAATATATAAAGTTTTTTAAACAGACTCATAATACATTACATAACCAGAGTACTACTACAAAAAGGACCTAACTTTTGTAATAATAACCTGAGGTTGTAAGGATTGAAACTATAACACATAGATTCTCAAAAAAAAAAAAAAAAAAAAAAAAAAAAAAAAAAAAAAAACTCTAGCACATACAACCGATGTGGGATAAACATCCCTATTGGTTATTGTTTTATTTTTATTTTAGACTATTGAGTTAATACCAAAAGTTGCAAGTAAAAATTAATAAAAATGCTAGTAATTTGTTGAGACACAAGATAATGATTTTGTCTCAAGCATAATTTTAAAAATCGGACCGAACCGGCCAATTTAATCAGAAACTGAACACTAATTAGGTCTAGTAAAAACTCCTAAAATCAATCAAAATTAGTAAAAATTCAGGAGCAAAAACAGTTCTTTGATCATATTGGTTTTTAAAACCATGGTCTCAAGGGAATAAATTTTATTAGAGAGAAAATATCTATTTTTTCAAATAATTTTGTTCTTATCCATATCATGTTTGATTTCCTAATTTAAAAAAAAAAAAAAAAAATCACCTCTTCCAAGTACGACTCTAGTTTTTATACAACTTATTATTGTAGACACCCCATTTTACAACTTGCATTTAACCAACTGGTAGATCTTCAAATTTGTGATACAAAATGAATTTTGATACTCTAACGATCATAATGGTATGTCATAGGTTTTGATCAGACCACCTGATCAAAAGTTATCATACAAACAATTTTCAATGATCGTGGTTCACTTACATAATGGGTCTGATCACGTCCTATTTTAAACACTTAATTTTGATTGGTTCTCACAAGAATTAATTTAAAATTAATTAAGTGTAATTTTTTATTGGATTTCATTAAAAAAAAAAAAAGAAATAATAAAAAAAATTTTTACAGCATCTTATCTGCTCTTTTAAAATTTTTTGGAGATATGATCCATGAAAAATTAAAAAAAAAAAGAAAAAAGAAAAAAGAAAAATTCTCAAAAAACGTCATTATTTTCAACAGCAAATTGAATCGTATTTTTGGCCTAGAAAATATCGAAATTTGGTTTTCTCTATTTCTATAAAAGTTGTAGAGAATTAAATTTTCTTTCAAAAAAAATTAATTTTGAATCAATTGGAATTTTGAGCAGAAAGTTATGGCCAAAATACTAAACAGGTACAGAAGATAACACAAATTCAGCATCATCTTCACTCATCTTTCAAAATTTCAAATGGGGATAAAACTCAAATTTGTTCAAGCTTGTCTAATAGGCTTATCCCTTCCTTTAGCTTCAGAAGAAAAGGTTTTTTTTGAAAAATAAATAGGATAAGAAACAGATACATTCTGGGAAAATTTTCAAAAATGCTCAAAAAACGTTACTAGTTTCAGCAGCAATTTGAAACACATTTTTGGCCTAGATAACGTTGAAATTTGGCTTTCTCTATTTCTGACAAGCTTGTAGATAATTGAATTTCCTTTCAAAAACATCAATCTCAAATCAATTGGAATTTTGAGCAGAAAGTTAGAGCCAAAATACGAAGCAGGTGCAGCATCATTTCAAAATTCAAATGGAGATCAACACCAAATCCGTTCCAGCTCATTTAAACAGGTTATCTCCCCCCTTAGCTTCAGAAGAAAGCTAATAACTTAGCTTTAAAGCTAAGCCATCCCTTCCCCTATAAATAGAGAAGACCTCTTCCATTTTCTGGACCTCTCTAGAGAGTTAGTGAGAAAGCAGAAAAGAAAAGCTGTTGTGCAACCATTGTTCCTACTTTGATTGTAGTTTAGTACTTCCTTACTTTCTCCCTAGCCCTTTAAGTGATCACTTCCCTTTTTTTTTTTTTTTTAATTTATGTTTTATGCTGGTAAGTTGAATTTTATTTCCATTTAACAATAAATATAAAAAAATTTAAATAGTTGTCACGTTTCAAAACAATGTTGAAAAGTAGCGTCTTGAGTGTTTAAAAAATTTAGATAGTTGTCACGTTTCGGAACTCGAGTTTTTAAGTCTCGCTTTGTAAGCGTATTGCTCAAAAAATTCAAGTAAAAATCGAGTTTTAAAGACTCGAGTTCTGAAAAACGCCGCTATAGGGACTTAAAAACGTCACTATAGGGCTTAAAAATGGAGTTATAAAAAAATTTAACAGAAAAACGCCGCTATAAGGCTTTAAAACGTTACTATAGGACTTAAAAACGCCACCATAGGGCTCTCTGAACCTGGTATTGAACCCTTATGAAAAATTTTGCAGGAAAACGCCGCTATAGGGCTTTAAAACGTCACTATAGGACTTAAAAACACCACTATAGGGGCAATAAAACTAAAATTTTTTTTGCATGGAATTCGAGTTTCCAAAACTTGAGATTTATGAATATGGATCTCGAGTTTCTAAAACTCGAGATGTCTAGTTTCCTTTATAGTTTCAAACGTTGCCTAACTAACTATATACAAAGGCTTTGCACAGCTATTCTCCACATTCTCCCCTGGTAAGTTGTTAATTATGTTCTTAACTTTCTACACAAACTTGAATAAATGTTTAACAAGTCATTATTTGCTTCTTTTATGATATGCTTGGATGAGCATGCCTATATGTCTTATTGTTATTCCTTTTACATGCTTAGATGAACACTTCTAGGCTAATACACAATTTTTCTCTTGAATGCTTAGATGAGCACTTCTAGGCTAAAACACAACTTTCTCTTCAATACTTAGATGAACATGTTTAGGTAATTGTTTTACTTTTTTAAAAATGCTTGAACGAACATGTCTAAGTATTTTGATTTTTTCTAAATAAACATGTCTATGGATTTTCCTTTACTTCTTTTCATAATTGCTTGGATGATCAAATATGCTCAAATGTTTTATTTTTATTTGTTTCTCTTTGCAATTATGCTGATGACAAATAACATGACAACTTTGTTTTTTCTTCACATGCTTAGATGAACATGTCTAGGCTAGGAATTTTTTACTTACATTGATTTCTTAGATGAACATGCCATTACCTTGATGCTTTCTTTATATTAAAATTGTTATCTAACAAGTTTCATTTTTTGTTTCTTTTTTATGTCTAATTCCCCTAACACATATTTGTTTATTATTCCTACAAAATTAACATGATTGTATGACATATTGTTTGTATTTGTTTGACATGACATGACATTGGCCACCTTAACCTAGGAGACCGGTTTTACTGGGCGAGATGGGTGCTTAATTCCTTCCAATCTTGTAAATTAGCTTCCGAACCAAGATCAAGGGTTCTAGACTATGCTTTTGCACATGTAATTTTACATCTTTTAGAATGTAACTAGGAAATAAAATAATGTAATTTACTTTTCTTAGATTGTATCTAGGACAAAAAGCATTGTAAATTTTTGTTACAAAATTTAATGTAAATTGTCATATACATTAATATAAAAGAATTATTTTTTTTATTGAAGGTTTTCTTATTTTTCCTTTTAAATTAAATAAGTGGCGACTCCATGTAAAACCCTCGATCTAGGAGGGAGTACATTTCACAGTGGCGACTCCACTGGGGATGTTGAAGGCTAGACTCTAGTTTAGGTTATGGTGGCCAACCATGTCATTTGTTTGTTTATTGTTTTTAATAATATGTCATATTTGCTTGCCATAACATCATTTGCATAATTGGAATTGGATATGAATTGTGTTTGTTGCCCGGAAACCATGGTAATTGTAGTCATGGATCGCGGTCCTCCTGGATTCATGTACCCAGTGGTGAACCTACCACCCCATCGCCTAAGACTCGCTTGATCTTTCTTGCGTTTCATAAAGGACAAATTCTACCGTTTGGACCAACGTGGCGTTCATACGTCACAAGTTGGGAGGTACAACGTCCTAGCTTTTGGGGAACCTATTAGCCTACCTTTTACCTTCATGTAAGAAGCCATAGAACTAATCTTTAGGTCAATCCCATAAAATACATTGAATCCCATGAATGTGTTTGGCCGTTGTTTGATCCATGATGTGCCTTAGTCCAATGCTTAGGCCCATCATAATTGTTTAAGATTTCTTAAAAAAAAATAAAAATCTAACTTATGCATTTTGGTTGAGACCAAAGAATCTCAATCAGGGTTCAAGCCCACCAAGTTCAAAGCATATCTAAAAGCTCAAGATCATCAAGCTTAAAGACATCAAGATTAAAGCCACCAATCTTAAAGTGCAAGGCCTAAGCAAACATCAAAACCGAGGCTTCCAATTAAGAAATGGCCAACAACCAAGAAGATCGACACATGAATGATCATAGGGAACAACCGCCTCTCACCACTCAAGATTTACTTAACACTTTGGTAGCAGGTCAAGCCCAACTCCAAAAGGACATCCAAGCATTGATCTAACAGATGGGGAATAAGAACTCTCATGAATCCTTTAGGGCCCAAAATGATAATGGACCTAGAAATTCTAAAGAAAGCCATGGCTTGGTGTTAACTGAAAATGAGAAGAAGATGGTTGAACGAATGGACCAAATGGAAAAGCTTTTAATGAGATCTAGAAGGGTTGAAGAAGCTATGGATCTGCATTCACTTTCTCTCTTTCCTTAAGTAAGGGCCCCACCAAAGTTTAAGATGCCAACATTGGACAAGTTTGATGGCACGAGCTGCCCTAAAGCCTATCTAAAAATGTACACAAGAGCATTGCAACCCTTGGGAGCTAATGAAGAGTTACTAGCCCAAATGTTTCAAAATACACTCACTGGAGCTGCCCTACGTTGGTTCCTAAATTTGGAGGATTCTCGAACTTGGACTTGGGAAGATATGTGCCATGAATTTTACAAGCAATACAAGTACAATACTGAGGTGGACATCACTCGACGAGATCTTGAGACAACCAAGCAAGATTCCAATGAATCTTTTTATGCATTCATCACAAGGTGGAGGACAAAAGCAGCCCAGATGACTGTTAGGCCCAACGAGGAAGAACAATTGAACATGATTGTGAAGAATCTCCTCCCGACCTACAACAAGTATCTATTTGCTTGATACTTTCCCAACTTCAAGACCCTAATTGCTGCTGGAACTCAAATTGAAGATGCCATCAATAACGGTGGGATTATCCAAGATCTCATGGACCAACAAATCATTGCTGCACCAGCATCTACCAATCAATCCAACTCTACTTCATGAGTTGCCAAGCCATAATGGGTTTTTCAAGAACTTTTTTTTTAATTACAAACTTTGTCTGTTCCTTACATGTTTCCATTTTTTTCTTATCTTAATTTCATTTCTTGTTTGATGCATTTTGTTATTCATGCTTTGTTGATGGAAAAAAAAAATTCAAAAACTCAAAAAAAAAAAAAAAAAAAAGTTAAAGAAAACTTTGGACTAGGGGCATTGGGATCTTTAGTGACATTTCCAACTCCCTTCAAAGCCCAATTGAAAATGGTTTTCTTGAGGCCAACAATTTCTGTCAAAATGGACTTGTTCATGATAATCCTTCAAAAATTACAAAAATGCTTTTCTTCAAAAAGAAAAATAATAAAATAAAATCAAGGAAAACTTTCCAAAAAAAAAAAAATCTTTCAACCAAGGGCATTGGGCCCTTTAGTGGATTTTCAAAAATGATGTAAGGCTTAACCTTCTCATCAAAGCCCATTCCACTTGGAAAGAGTGTGAGAAGTCAAAATTTTCAAATGTTATTTTCCTCAAGTACTACATGAGAATTCCTTTGGCAAAGCTTTTGCAAATCATAATGCTTAATGGGCCAACCAATCAATGTGCACCAAGAGAGAATTAATTTCATCTAATTCATGTAAGGATCTTTGCTGAATCACTTAGAACATAAGAAGAGAAGGTCCTAAAAGGCAATCAAAGAAAATCCAGTCATTAGAAAATCTCAACAAAAAGAGATTCCACTGATCAAAAATTCTCAAACAATGTACACTCAATCCAAATCTTAGAACATTTTTTTGTGTCACAATATTGGAGCATTCATAATTTTTATTCTAAGAGGAAGTTACTAAAAGAGTTCGAGTTACTGTGCCTATAAACAAGCCTTACTAGGGATAGGAGGCCATCTTTGGTTTAGCCACATTATTCCTTGACACCCATTACAAATATTATCCATTGCTAGCTCATTTGAGCTATTAAATAGTTAGCCTTTTTTTTCATGAACCCATAACAACCTAAACCTAGGGTGGGAAAATTCGAGTGTGCATACTCAAATTTTATGCTATGGAGGACAATCTCATAGCTCCAATGAAGACATCAAGAAAAGCAGAGTCCATCAAGATTAGAAGAAACAATAGAGATCACATTTGAGAATGCAGATGATAATACTCCATCAATGTGAGAAGACAAGAGTTCATCAAGCTGAAAGCTAAGAGATTCCATTATATGAAAAGAGATGAGAGCTCATCAAGTTAGAAAGCATGAAGCAAAAAAAAAAAAAAAAAAAAAATCCCGCTAGATTGAAAACCTAAAAGGACAATCTAGGAAAAAAATTAGGGATAAATAAAAAATAAAAAACAATGGTAGATTGAAAACCTGAAAGGGCAGTTTACACAAAAGGAAAGACAAAAAAAAAAAAAAAAAATCGAGTGTGAGAGAGCCTGCTAGATTGAAAACCCGAAAGGCAGTCTAGGCAAAAATTAAGGCACAAAAAATTATTTTGAACTATGGATGACTCGATCTTTCTTTTAAAAGAGGTACGTAGGCAGCTTTTTCAAGCACGGTCATATCAAAAAAAAAAAAAAAAAATCATTCATTCATTTGCTATCAAAGAAGGAGGAATAAAAAAGAACAAAAGAAGTCCAATTGGTCGAAAATCGAAGAGGCGGCCTAGTCACAATTGCCAAAAGAAGAGAAAAAGAAAAGGCGACCTTGTCATAGGTTTCAAAAGAAGAGAAAAAAGAAGAACAAAGAAGGTCGAAAACTGAAAAGGCGGCCTAGTCACAAGTTCCAAAAGAAGAGGAAAGATTTGTCAAGATGAAAGTCTAGAGGTTTGAAAAACAAGCATGAAAGCACATTCATGCAATAAATCAATGAAGAGAAAGGCAAAAAAAAAAAAATCAATCACAACAAAGACCTTAGCACAAATTCAAATCAAATTTGAAAGCTCAAAAAAAAAGTTGCCTAAGAAGAATACAAGGCAAACAAGCATGATATAACATTGATACAAATGATCCATGATGAAACAGTGAGCAGATGACAAGAATGATGAGAATTTTAGCACAATGTCAAGAAAGGGAGAAACAAGAAAATCCTTCTAATGCCTAACTATTCAGTATTGCACATTTGAGGGGAATATCTACAAGGGATTTTGAGCCTTTTTATATCATTTCTTTCATAACCCGAACCTAGCCTACATTACAACCCATGCATAAAAATCTCCTTGAAGTTTTGCTAGTCATAGGCACACCCTTAACTCTGGCAATATTTTCTCTTGGATTAAAAAGGAAAAATGCTTGAGGTTATCAAGCCCCACTAGCAAGTAATCTCCGTGATACAGTTTTTTAAATTCTCAAATGACTTGAAAGAATTCTCTAATTGAGGGCACTCCCTTTTTGTTTGTTTCCAACAAATGTGACTTCCAAATTTGGAGCACTCCTCTTTGTTTCTATCCCAAAAAAAAAAAAAAAAAAAACTGTCTCCCACACTTGAAGCACTCAAAAAAAAAAAAAAAAAAAAAAAAAATTACATGACTCTCAAACATCTCTACATTTCATTTCTTTGATTGTCCTTGAAGACTTAATCCAACAATGTTTAAAAAGAAGAAACAAATTTGATTACATGCATTCAATGACTATGATCCTTTTTAGTCAAAAAGATTGACTTGACTCTTAAACAGTATGATATGCTAAAAAGTTGTTGAAAGGATTATCTCATGATCATTTGGGAAAGAAAAAGAATTTTCTCAAAAGACCTCCTTGAAGTTTTGCTAGTCATAGGCACACCCTTAACTCTGGCAATATTTTCTCTTGAATTAAAAAGGAAAAATGCTTGAGGTTATCAAGTTGAAGTTTTGCTAGTCATAGGCACACCCTTAACTCTGGCAATATTTTCTCTTGGATTAAAAAGGAAAAATGCTTGAGGTTATCAGGCCTCACTGGCAAGTAATCTCCATGATATAGTTACTTAAATTCTCAAATGACTTGAAAGAATTCTCTAATTGAGGGCACTCCCTTTTTGTTTGTTTCCAACAAATGTGACTTCCAAATTTGGAGCACTCCTCTCTGTTTCTATCCCAAAAAAAAAAGTGTCTCCCACACTTGAAGCACTCAAAAAAAAAAAAAAAAAAAATTACATGACTCTCAAACATCTCTACATTTCATTTCTTTGATTGTCATTGAAGACCTAATCTAACAATGTTTAAAAAGAAGAAGCAAATTTGATTACATGCATTCAATGACTTTGATCCTTTTTAGTCAAAAAGATTGACTTGACTCTTAAACAGTATGATATGCTAAAATAGTTGTTGAAAGGATTATCTCATGATCATTTGGGAAAGAAAAAGAATTTTCTAAAAAGGCACCACTATTCACCAAATGGTTTTTCAAGAAGAAAATCAATTTCTTTCAAAAACAAAATTTTTCATGTTCAAGTCCATTTTGAAATTGCAATGCAAGGTTTGGTTGGAAGCCATGATCATCTTTTGGGTGGACTAGATGTCTTCCATATAGACTTGAACTATGTCCAAACTTGGTCCTCTTGAAGAGAGTTATGTAGGCAACCTGTTAAAGGCTTGGTAAACAATAGGCACCAAATCAAGACAATGACCCAAAATTGTTTGCAAATAGCTTTAAACTAGGGGCATTGGCCCATTTGCTTTTTTATCTGCATTAAGCATGCCTAAATTATGAACATTGGCCCATCAGTTTTCATATGCAAGCTTTTCATCTATTTTTCTATGCAAGCATGTTTATACTAGGAGCATTGGTTCAAATTAACTGGTTTCTAACAAGCTTGAGAAGGAAAACTTTCATCTTTGCAGGAATTAAGCAAAAATCTCTCATTCATTTCAGCATTCAATACAGCTTCAAGTCCAGATCACCAAGTCAGCTAAGAAGTCTCACATCTCACATGGATTAACTAAGAAGTCTCCTATTCCTTCGGGGACATCTGATAAAATTGGAACTAAGAAGTCTCCCACATCACACAAGGCTCGACTAAGGAGTCTCTTGCATTCATTGAAGTTGACTAGTACTGTCCAACATCTCAAGCTCTAGGGTTTGACAAAGTTTTTTTTTCTTGAAAGTCACAAAAAAGTGTTCAAAAAAATCCAATAAGATTTTCAGAAAATTCATAACTTTTTTCAAGGAAATCTGAAAGTTTTTCAAAATTCTTACAAATTTTCAACAAAACCCTTCAAGGTTTTCATACTTTATTTTCAAAATAAATAAAATTCTCAAAACCCGACAAGGTTTGTGAACAAAATCTTCAAAAAACTCAACAAGGTTTGTCAACAATTTTTCAAAACAAGGTTTTCATGACTTTCTCAAAAAATCAAACAAGATTTTCAGAAAGTTTTAGCATCTATCTCAAAAAACCAGAAAAGATTTTCTAATAAAATTTTCAAAACCCGACAACGTTTGTGAACTAAATTTCAAAAAACCCAACAAGGTTTGTCAACAATTTTTCAAAACAAGGTTTTCATGACTTTCTCAAAAAATTAACAAGATTTTCAGAAAGTTTTAGCATCTTTTTCAAAAGTCGAGGAAAATCCTACAAGATCTTCAAACATCTATCAGAAAAAGAATGCTTGACAATGTTATATAGTTTTCACAAAAACCCAACAAGGTTTTTATCAAATTTCCAAAAGACATGACAAGATCATTCCAAGAATGCCCAACATGTTTTCACAAATACCAATTTTGAGAAGAATATCAAAATTTTCAAGAGAAAATTCAACAAGATTTTCAACAAGTTTCAAGTTCAAAAATTTTCAAAAACAGACAAGTTCTTAGAAAATTTGCTAAGATCTTCATAAAAAAACCCAACAAGATTTTTTATCAAATTTCCAAAAGACATGACAAGATCATTCCAAGAATGCCCAACATGTTTTCACAAATACCAATTTTGATAAGAATATCAAAATTTTCAAAAGAAAATTCAACAAGATTTTCAACAAGTTTCAAGTTCAAAAATTTTCAAAAAACAGACAAGTTCTTAGAAAATTTGCCAAGATCTTCATAAGAAAACCCAACATGGTTTTTATCAAATTTCTAGGAATGCTCAACATGTTTTCACAAATACAAATTTTGGTAAGAATATCAAAATTTTCAAGAGAAAATTCAACAAGATTTTCAACAAGTTTCAGGTTCAAAAATTTAAAAAAAAAAAAAAAAAAAACATATAAGTTTTTAGAAAATTTGCCAAGATCTTTACAAGAAAACCCAACAGAGTTTTCAAATAAAAAAGCCCGACAAGGTTTTTAAAAAAAAAAAAATAATAACAAGTCTTTTTCTGAGAAAATTGCCAACACATTTTGGATCAAAAAAATTTTGGAAACCAACAAGTTTCCAAAAACTTAAAAAAAATTTTCATCATACATCAATTTAATTTCAAGTTGCAAAATTTGGTGTCTTTCTTTAACATTGACATTCACTTTTCAAGCTTTGTCAATGAGGGGCATTCTGTAGACACCCCATTTTACAACTTGCATTTAACCAACCAGTAGATCTTCAGATTTGTGATACAAAACGAATCTTGATGCTCTAACGATCATAATGGTATGTCATAGGTTTTGATCGGACCACTTGATCAAAAGTTATCATACAAATAATTTTCAATGATCGTGATTCACCTACACGATGGGTTTGATCACGTCCTATTTTAAACACTTAATTTTGATTGGTTCTCACAAGAATTAATTTAAAATTAATTAAGTGTAATTTTTTATTGGATTTCATTTAAAAAAAAAAGAAATAAAAAAAAAATTTTACAGCATCTTATCTGCTCTTTTAAAATTTTTTGGAGATATGATCCATGAAAAATTAAAAAAAGAAAAAAGAAAAATGCTAAAAAAACGTCATTATCTTCAGCAGCAAATTGAATCATATTTTTGGCCTGAAAAACATAGAAATTTGGTTTTCTCTATTTCTATAAAAGTTGTAGAGAATTAAATTTTCTTTCAAAAAAATTTAATTCTAAATCAATTGGAATTTTGAGCAGAAAGTTATGGCCAAAATACTAAACAGGTACAGAAGATAACACAAATTCAGCATCATCTTCACTCATCTTTCAAAATTTCAAATGGGGATCAAACTCAAATTTGTTCAAGCTTGTCTAATAGCCTTATCCCTTCCTTTAGCTTCAGAAGAAAAGGTTTTTTTAAAAAAAAAATAAATAGGATAAGAAACAAATACATCCTGTGAAATTTTTAAAAAATGCTCAAAAAACGTTACTAGTTTCAGCAACAATTTGAAACACATTTTTGGCCTAGATAACGTTGAAATTTAGCTTTCTCTATTTCTAACAAACTTGTAGATAATTGAATTTCCTTTCAAAAAACATCAATCTCGAATCAATTGGAATTTTGAACGGAAAGTTAGAGCCAAAATACGAAGCATGTGCAGCATCATTTCAAAATTCAAATGGAGATCAACACCAAATCCGTTCCAGCTCATTTAAACAAGTTATCTCCCCCCTTAGCTTCAGAAGAAAGCTAATAACTTAGCTTTAAAACTAAGCCATCCCTTCCCCTATAAATAGAGAAGACCTCTTCCATTTTCTGGACCTCGAATTCCCTCTAGAGAGTTAGTGAGAAAGCAAAAAAGAAAAGCTGTTGTGCAACCATTGTTCTTACTATGGTTGTAGTTTAGTACTTCCTTGCTTTCTCCCTAGCCTTTTCAATGATCACTTCCCCTTTTTTTTTTAATTTATGTTCTATGCTGGTAAGTTGTTAATTATGTATTTAACTTTCTACACAAGCTTGAATAAATGTTTAACAAGTCATTATTTGCTTCTTTTATGATATGCTTGAATGAACATGCCTATATGTCTTATTGCTATTCCTTTTACATGCTTAGAAGAACACTTCGAGGTTAATACACAATTTTTCTCTTGAATACTTAGATGAGTACTTCTAGGCTAAAACACAACTTTCTCTTCAATATTTAGATGAACATGTCTAGGTAATTGTTTTACTCTTTTTAAAAATGCTTGAACGAACATCTCTAAGTATTTTGATTTTTTCTAGATAAACATGTCTAGGGATTTTCCTTTACTTCTTTTCATAATTGCTTGGATGATCAAATATGCTCAAATGTTTTATTTTTATTTGTTTCTCTTTGCAATTATGTTGATGACAAATAACATGACAACTTTGTTTTTTCTTCACATGCTTAGATGAACATGTCTAGGCTAGGAATTTTTTACTTACATTGATTTCTTGGATGAACATGCCATTACCTTAATGCTTTCTTTATATTAAAATTGTTATCTAACAAGTTCCATTTTTTATTTCTTTTTTATGTCTAATTCCCCTAACACATATTTGTTTACAATTCCTACAAATTAACATGATTGTAGGACATATTGTTTGTATTTGTTTAACATGACATGGCATTGGCTACCTTAACCTAGGAGACCAGTTTTATCGGGTGAGATAGGTGCTTAATTCCTTTCCATCTCGTAAATTAGCCTCCGAACCAAGATCAAGGGTTTTAGACTATGCTTTTGCACATGTAATTTTACATCTTTTAGAATGTAACTAGGAAATAAAATAATGTAATTTACTTTTCTTAGATTGTATCAAGGACAAATAGCATTGTAAATTTTTGTTACAAAATTTGATGTAAATTGTCATATACATTAATACAAAAGAATTATTTTTTTTTATTCAAGGCTTTCTGATTTTTTTTTAAAATTAAATAAGTGGCGACTCCATGTAAAACCCTCGATCTAGGAGGGAGTACATTTCACAATTATTAAAATAAATAAGTCAATATACTCAATAGAGTCAATAAAAACAAGCTTGTTCATAGTTTCATACACACACACACATGACACACCTAATTTTGAACTTCAATAATTATGTTTTCATTCTAATTCCTAGCAATGGTAGCCACACAAACATTCCCCTTATATATTGGAGTGAGACACATGCATCTGACACCACACGTGAATCCACTCCCACTTGACCGCAAGTGCAAAGCATGAACTAAAAAATTCTCAATTTCTAAAATTATAAAAAACAAAAACAACAAAAACAAAAGAATTAAAAAAAAATGAAAAAAAATGAAAGAAAGCTTTTCCCACAAAAAGTTGCTTTTGCTTTCTCACAGCATCCACATCCGGATCTCATATCTCATCTTATTTTACTATCCCAAAAAACTACTTTATCAATTATATTATACCATTTTACAATACACCCAACATCGCAAAACTCTATTATTTTACCATCTTATTAAAATATTATTTTTTTAATCTTTCTTTATTATTACTTTTCCAACCGTCATTTTTTTTTTCTCAAATTCAACTGTTCCAGCTTTTTCAAATTCAACTATTCCAACGGTCATCCTCAACAACCTGCCAGTTTTTTTTTTTTTTTTCTTTTCAATTTATTTTCAACTATTTCAACAACTTGCCAATTTTTTTTGTTCAATTTCTTTCCAACTATTTCAACAACCTGCCAATTTTTTTATTTATTTAATTTTTTTTTGGAGAATGAACCTTCCAAATATCAATGTACTCAAATTTGCTAACTTTAAAAATCCACATACGTATATATTCCATCAAACCTATCAAATATTAATGTAAAATCCACATACATATTTATAGATGCATCCTGTCAAATATTAATATATTCAACCTGCCAATTTTAATGATCCACACACACACACACGCACACACACATAGAATCTGCCAATTTTTCCTCTTTTTTTTTTTTTTTTTTTTTTTTTTTGAGAAAGAACTTGCCAAATATCAATTTACTCAAACTTGCTAACTTTAAAAATCCACATACATACATATAAATGCAACTTGCCAAATATCAATGTACTCAACATGCCAACTAAAAAAATCTACATACATATATATACATACAACCTGCCAAATATCAATGTATTCAACCTGCCAATTTTTAAAATCCACATACATATATATACATGCAACCAACCAAATACTACTTTATCAATTATACTATACCATTTTACAATATACCCAACATCGCAAAACTCTATTATTTTACCATCTTATTAAAATATATTTTTTTTAATCTTTCTTTATTATTACTTTTCCAACCGTTATTTTTTTTTTTTCAAATTCAACTATTCCAGCTTTTTCAAATTCAACTATTCCAACGGTCATCCTCAACAACCTGCCAGTTTTTTTTTTCTTTTCAATTTCTTTTCAACTATTTCAACAACTTGCCAATTTTTTTTGTTCAATTTCTTTCCAACTATTTCAACAACCTGCCAATTTTTTTATTTATTTAATTTTTTTTTTTTGAGAATGAACCTTCCAAATATCAATGTACTCAAATTTGCTAACTATAAAAATCCACATACGTATATATTCCATCAAACCTATCAAATATTAATGTAAAATCCACATACATATTTATAGATGCATCCTGTCAAATATTAATATATTCAACCTACCAATTTTAATGATCCACACACACACACACACACACACATAGAATCTGCCAATTTTTCCTTTTTTTTTTTTTTTGAGAAAGAACTTGCCAAATATCAATTTACTCAAACTTGCTAACTTTAAAAATCCATTTACATACATATATATGCAACTTGCCAAATATCAATGTACTCAACCTGCCAACTTAAAAAATCTACATACATATATATACATACAACCTGCCAAATATCAATGTATTCAACCTGCCAATTTTTAAAATCCACATACATATATATACATGCAACCAACCAAATACTACTTTATCAATTATACTATACCATTTTACAATATATCCAACATCGCAAAACTCTATTATTTTACCATCTTATTAAAATATTATTTTTTTAATCTTTCTTTACTATTACTTTTCCAACCGTCATTTTTTTTTTTTGTTTCAAATTCAACTATTCCAGCTTTTTCAAATTCAACTATTCCAACGGTCATCCTCAACAACCTGCCAGTTTTTTTTTTTTTCTTTTCAATTTCTTTTCAACTATTTCAACAACTTGCCAATTTTTTTTGTTCAATTTATTTCCAACTATTTCAACAACCTGCCAATTTTTTTATTTATTTAATTTTTTTTTTTTGAGAATGAACCTTCCAAATATCAATGTACTCAAATTTGCTAACTTTAAAAATCCACATACGTATATATTCCATCAAACCTATCAAATATTAATGTAAAATCCACATACATATTTATAGATGCATCCTGTCAAATATTAATATATTCAACCTGCCAATTTTAATGATCCACACACACACACACACACACACACACACACACACACACACACACACACACACACACACACACACACACACAGAATCTGCCAATTTTTCCTTCTTTTTTTTTTTTTTTTGAGAAAGAACTTGCCAAATATCAATTTACTCACACACACACACAGAATCTGCCAATTTTTCCTCTCTTTTTTTTTTTTTTTTTTTTTTTGAGAAAGAACTTGCCAAAATATCAATTTACTCACACGCACACACAGAATCTGCCAATTTTTCCTCTTTTTTTTTTTTTTTTGAGAATGAACTTGCCAAATATCAATTTACTCAAACTTGCTAACTTTAAAAATCCACATACATACATATAAATGCAACTTGCCAAATATCAATGTACTCAACCTGCCAACTTAAAAAATCTACATACATATATATACATACAACCTGCCAAATATCAATGTACTCAACCTGCCAACTTAAAAAATCTACATACATATATATACATACAACCTGCCAAATATCAATGTATTCAACCTGCCAATTTTTAAAATCCACATACATATATATACATGCAACCAACCAAATATCAATATATTCAACCTACCAACTTTTATAATCCACATACATGTATATAGATACAATCCACATACATAACTATCAATGTTGTCTTTAGAAGACTCGTACATACAACCGATGTGGGATAAACATCCCTATTTGTTATTGTTTTATTTTTATTTTAGACTATTGAGTTAATACCAAAAGTTGCAAGTAAAAATTAATAAAAATGCTAGTAATTTGTTGAGACACAAGATAATGATTTTGTTTCGAGCATAATTTTAAAAATCGGACTGAACCGGCCAATTTAATCAGAAACCGAACACTAATTAGGTCTAGTAAAAATTCCTAAAATCAATCAAAATTAGTAAAAATTCAGGAGCAAAATCGGTTCTTTGATCATATTGGTTTTTAAAACCACGGTCTCGAGGGAATAAATTTTATTAGAGAGAAAATATCTATTTTTTCAAATAATTTTGTTCTTATCCATATCAAGTTTGATTTCCTAATTAAAAAAAAAAAAAAAAAAAAAATCACCTCTTCCATGTACAACTCTAGTTTTTATACAACTTATTATTAAAATAAATAAGTCAATATACTCAATAGAGTCAATAAAAACAAGCTTGTTCATAGTTTCATACACACACACACATGACACACCTAATTTTGAACTTCAATAATTATGTTTTCATTCTAATTCCTAGTAGTGGTAGCCACACAAACATTCCCCTTATATATTGGAGTGAGACACACGCATCTGACACCACACGTGAATCCACTCCCACTTGACCGCACGTGCAAAGCATGAACTAAAAAATTCTCAATTTCTAAAATTATAAAAATCAAAAACATAAAAACAAAAACAACAAAAACAAAAACATTAAAAAAAAAAGAAAAAAAATGAAAGAAAGCTTTTCCCACAACAAGTTGCTTTTGCTTTCTCACAGCATCCACATCCGGATCTCATATCTCATCTTATTTTACTATCTCAAAAAGCTACTTTATCAATTATATTATACCATTTTACAATACACCCAACATCGCAAAACTCTATTATTTTACCATCTTATTAAAATATTATTTTTTTAATCTTTCTTTATTATTACTTTTCCAACCGTCATTTTTTTTTTTCAAATTCAACTGTTCCAGCTTTTTCAAATTCAACTATTCCAACGGTCATCCGCAACAACCTGCCAGTTTTTTTTTTCTTTTCAATTTCTTTTCAACTATTTCAACAACTTGCCAATTTTTTTTGTTCAATTTCTTTCCAACTATTTCGACAACCTGCCAATTTTTTTATTTATTTAATTTTTTTTTTGAGAATGAACCTTCCAAATATCAATGTACTCAAATTTGCTGACTTTAAAAATCCAGATACGTATATATTCCATCAAACCTATCAAATATTAATGTAAAATCCACATACATATTTATAGATGCATCATGTCAAATATTAATATATTCAACCTGC
This sequence comes from Quercus glauca, assembly GCA_023736055.1. Taxonomy (NCBI): domain Eukaryota; kingdom Viridiplantae; phylum Streptophyta; class Magnoliopsida; order Fagales; family Fagaceae; genus Quercus; species Quercus glauca. The sequence continues at coordinate 72,746,185 of CM043318.1, forward strand.
CAATTTTAATGATCCACACACACACACACACACACACACACACACACACACATAGAATCTACCAATTTTTCCTTTTTTTTTTTTTTTTTTTTTTTTTTTTTTTTTTGAGAAAGAACTTGCCAAATATCAATTTACTCAAACTTGCAAACTTTAAAAATCCACATACATACATATAAATGCAACTTGCCAAATATCAATGTATTCAACCTGCCAACTAAAAAAATCTACATACATATATATACATACAACCTGCCAAATATCAATGTATTCAACCTGCCAATTTTTGAAATCCACATACATATATATACATGCAACCAACCAAATACTACTTTATCAATTACACTATACCATTTTACAATACACCCAACATCGCAAAACTCTATTATTTTACCATCTTATTAAAATATTATTTTTTTAATCTTTCTTTATTATTACTTTTCCAGCCGTCATTTTTTTTTTTTCAAATTCAACTATTCCAGCTTTTTCAAATTCAACTATTCCAACGGTCATCCTCAACAACCTGCCAGTTTTTTTTTTTCTTTTCAATTTCTTTTCAACTATTTCAACAACTTGCCAATTTTTTTTGTTCAATTTCTTTCCAACTATTTCAACAACCTGCCAATTTTTTTATTTATTTAAATTTTTTTTTGAGAATGAACCTTCCAAATATCAATGTACTCAAATTTGCTAACTTTAAAAATCCACATACGTATATATTCCATCAAACCTATCAAATATTAATGTAAAATCCACATACATATTTATAGATGCATCCTGTCAAATATTAATATATTCAACCTGCCAATTTTAATGATCCACACACACACACACACACACACACACATAGAATCTGCCAATTTTTCCTTTTTTTTTTTTTTTTTTTTTTTTTTTTTTTAAGAAAGAACTTGCCAAATATCAATTTACTCAAACTTGCTAACTTTAAAAATCCACATACATACATATAAATGCAACTTGCCAAATATCAATGTACTCAACCTGCCAACTTAAAAAATCTACATACATATATATACATACAACCTGTCAAATATCAATGTATCCAACCTGCCAATTTTTGAAATCCACATACATATATATACATGCAACCAACCAAATACTACTTTATCAATTATACTATACCATTTTACAATACACCCAACATCGCAAAACTCTATTATTTTACCATCTTATTAAAATATTATTTTTTTAATCTTTCTTTATTATTACTTTTCCAACCGTCATTTTTTTTTTGTTTCAAATTCAACTATTCCAGCTTTTTCAAATTCAACTATTCCAACGGTCATCCTCAACAACCTGTCAGTTTTTTTTTTCTTTTCAATTTCTTTTCAACTATTTCAACAACTTGCCAATTTTTTTTGTTCAATTTCTTTCCAACTATTTCAACAACCTGCCAATTTTTTTATTTATTTAATTTTTTTTTTGAGAATGAACCTTCCAAATATCAATGTACTCAAATTTGCTAACTTTAAAAATCCACATACGTATATATTCCATCAAACCTATCAAATATTAATGTAAAATCCACATACATATTTATAGATGCATCCTGTCAAATATTAATATATTCAACCTGCCAATTTTAATGATCCACACACACACACACATAGAATCTGCCAATTTTTCCTTTTTTTTTTTTTTTTTTTTTTTTTTTAAGAAAGAACTTGCCAAATATCAATTTACTCAAACTTGCTAACTTTAAAAATCCACATACATACATATAAATGCAACTTGCCAAATATCAATGTACTCAACCTGCCAACTTAAAAAATCTACATACATATATATACATACAACCTGTCAAATATCAATGTATCCAACCTGCCAATTTTTAAAATCCACATACATATATATACATGCAACCAACCAAATACTACTTTATCAATTATACTATACCATTTTACAATACACCCAACATCGCAAAACTCTATTATTTTACCATCTTATTAAAATATTATTTTTTTAATCTTTCTTTATTATTACTTTTCCAACCGTCATTTTTTTTTTGTTTCAAATTCAACTATTCCAGCTTTTTCAAATTCAACTATTCCAACGGTCATCCTCAACAACCTGTCAGTTTTTTTTTTCTTTTCAATTTCTTTTCAACTATTTCAACAACTTGCCAATTTTTTTTGTTCAATTTCTTTCCAACTATTTCAACAACCTGCCAATTTTTTTATTTTTTTAATTTTTTTTTTGAGAATGAACCTTCCAAATATCAATGTACTCAAATTTGCTAACTATAAAAATCCACATACGTATATATTCCATCAAACCTATCAAATATTAATGTAAAATCCACATACATATTTATAGATGCATCCTGTCAAATATTAATATATTCAACCTACCAATTTTAATGATCCACACACACACACACACACACACACACACACACACACACACACACACACACACACACACACACACACACACACACACACACACTAGAATCTGCCAATTTTTCCTTTTTTTTTTTTTTTGAGAAAGAACTTGCCAAATATCAATTTACTCAAACTTGCTAACTTTAAAAATCCACATACACACATATAAATGCAACTTGCCAAATATCAATATACTCAACCTACCAACTTAAAAAATCTACATACATATATATACATGCAACCTACCAAATATCAATGTACTCAACCTACCAACTTTTATAATCCACATACATATATATATAGATACAATCCACATACATAACTATCAATGTTGTCTTTAGAAGACTCGTACATACAACCAATGTGGGATAAACATCCCCATTGGTTATCATTTTATTTTTATTTTAGACTATTGAGTTAATACCAAAAGTTGCATGTAAAAATTAATAAAAATGCTAGTAATTTGTGGAGACACAAGATAATGATTTTGTCTCGAGCATAATTTTAAAAATCGGACCGAACCGGTCAATTTAATCAGAAACCGAACACTAATTAGGTCTAGTAAAAACTCCTAAAATCAATCAAAATTAGTTAAAATTCAGGAGCAAAAACGGTTCTCTGATCATATTGGTTTTTAAAACCACGGTCTCGAGGGAATAAATTTTATTAGAGAGAAAATATCTATTTTTTCAAATAATTTTGTTCTTATCCATATCAAGTTTGATTTCCTAATTAAAAAAAAAAAAAAAAAAAATCACCTCTTCCATGTACAACTCTAGTTTTTATACAACTTATTATTAAAATAAATAAGTCAATATACTCAATAGAGTCAATAAAAACAAGCTTGTCCATAGTTTCATACACACACACACATGACACACCTAATTTTGAACTTCAATAATTATGTTTTCATTCTAATTCCTAGTAGTGGTAGCCACACAAACATTCCCCTTATATATTGGAGTGAGACACACGCATCTGACACCACACGTGAATCCACTCCCACTTGACCGCACGTGCAAAGCACGAACTAAAAAATTCTCAATTTCTAAAATTATAAAAAACAAAAACAAAAACATTATAAAAAAAAAAAATGAAAGAAAGCTTTTCCCACAACAAGTTGCTTTTGCTTTCTCAGAGCATCCACATCCGGATCTCATATCTCATCTTATTTTACTATCGCAGAAAGATACTTTATCAATTATACTATACCATTTTACAATACACCCAACATCGCAAAACTCTATTATTTTACCATCTTATTAAAATATTATTTTTTTAATCTTTCTTTATTATTACTTTTCCAACCGACATTTTTTTTTTTTTTCAAATTCAACTACTCCAGCTTTTTCAAATACAACTATTCCAACGGTCATCCTCAACAACCTGCCAGTTTTGTTTTTCTTTTCAATTTTTTTCAACTATTTCAACAACTTGCCAATTTTTTTTTTTCAATTTCTTTCCAACTATTTCAACAACTTGCCAATTTATTTATTTATTTATTTATTTTTTTTTTTTTGAGAATGAACCTTCCAAATATCAATGTACTTAAATTTGCTAACTTTAAAAATCCACATACGTATATATTCCATCAAACCTGTCAAATATTAATGTAAAATCCACATACATATTTATAGATGTATCCTGTCAAGTATTAATGTATTCAACCTGCCAATTTTAATGATCCACACACACACACGCACACATAGAATCTGCCAATTTTTCCTTTTTTTTTTTTTTTTTTTTTTTTTTTTTTTTTTTTTTTTTTTTTTTCTTGAGAAAGAACTTGCCAAATATCAATTTACTCAAACTTGCTAACTTTAAAAATCCACATACATACATATAAATGCAACTTGCCAAATATCAATGTACTCAACCTGCCAACTTAAAAAATTTACATACATATATATACATACAACCTGCCAAATATCAATGTATTCATCCTGCCAATTTTTAAAATCCACATACATATATATACATGCAACCTGCCAAATATCAATGTACTCAAGCTACCAACTTTTATAATCCACATACATATATATAGATACAATCCACATACATAACTATCAATCTTGTCTTTAGAAGACTCGTACATGTTTCAAATTACAATAAAACCCCACATGCATAACTCATGCACTTAAGTTCGTATAACTCTCCTTGTAATTGCCATAAATGTTTAATGAGGTCTAATTGGAGTTGATAATGAATTTTATGGTCTCGAATACATTGATGGGTTTCAATGAACTCCGTAAATTCATTTATGTTCTCCCGTGACAGTTGTATAGTAGGATTGTCATCAATTTGCTCATAATCTACTTCCACTGTTTCATTTACATCTCGCTCATCCTCAATGATCATGTTATGAAGAATTACGCATGCTTTCATGATGTCTTGGAGCATTTCACTATAGAAAAATCTTGCAGGCCCACGCACAATTGCGAATCTTGCTTGAAGCACTCCAAATGCATGCTCTACATCCTTTCTATTCGCCTCTTGAGCTTTTGCAAATAATTTTTTCTAATGTCCTTGTGGAGATGGAATTATTTTAACAAATGTTGACCACTTCAGATATATGCCATCGGCAAGGTAGTATCCCATTGTATACTTATGGCCATTGATTGAGTAATTAACTGCAGGAGCGCATCCTTGTTCGAGCTCAGAAAATATAGGAGACCGTTCTAATACATTAATGTCATTATTTGACCCAGGTAACCCAAAAATGCATGTCATATCCAAAGATCAAATGAGGCCATTACTTCCAAAACAATGGTTGGCTGAAGAATGTGACCAGAGTACTAACCTTTCCATGCAGTCGGACAATTTTTCCATTTCCAATGCATGCAATCAATGCTCCCTAGCATCCCTGGAAATCCACGTCTTTCCCCATTGACTAAAAGTTTGGCAATGTCTTCGTTGTTTGGGGACCTCAAGTATTCCTTGGAGAAAATATCAACCACCGCTTTAACAAATTTTTTCATACTTTCTATTACAGCGGATTCTCCAATCCGCACATACTCATCCATAAAATCAGTTGCCACTCCATACACAAGCATCCTAAGTGCAGCTATTATCTTTTGAAGAGAAGGTAAACCGAGCCTTTGGGCATTATCTCTTTTTTGGATAAAGTAAGGTTCATAAGTTTCCACTGCGGATTGAATACAGAGAAAAAGAGACCGACTCATCTGAAATCTCCTCCGAAATAAATTAGGAGGATATACTGGTGTGTCAGCAATGTATTCGAGATAAAGTCTTTTATGGCCTGCCAAATGATCACGTTCGATATACCGACGACGTTTACGTTGTGATGTTGAACCCTTAAGAACTCGCCTCATTATCTCATTCTCGTCTGAGTCATCAAGAAGCAATTTGCGAAGCCTAAAGTGACCCATAGAGACAACCTTGAAGACAACAGTGTTAGAAAATTATCACAATTATTGCAAAGCAAGTAGAGATTACATTATGGAAAGGGAACAAGTAGATATATTATTCAATAAACAAAGCTTAAACTTTGTCAAAGCAAAAGTCCCCTGGTAAAGATTGATAAGAAATAAAGCATAGAGTTGATACCACTATTGTATATGCTAAGGATTGATAAGAAATAAAGCAAAAGTCCCCAAGGCTCATAATCTTCTCTTTCAGCACTACGAACTAGAACCATGTATTGTATATGCTAAATTGATACCACCATTTGAAGATACTCAAACCAAGCCTTGATGCTTCTTTTTCATATTTTTGCTTTGACTCTTAAGCACTAAACCTTAGCTATGACTACCTTTATAAAAAGAAAGCACCTTTATAACTTCTCTTTTGCCATCTATGGCAGCACATCCCCTCTCTCTTGTTGCCTTCTTGACATGAACAAATTCCATTGCCTTTTTGACATAAACAAAACTATAATGTTGACCATCTTATACAGAATGTCTAAATTAGAAGCAAACAGAACATTTTGCCAAACAGTTCATTTTCGGGTAACCAATACAGCCTAATTAGTTACATTTAAGAATTTTCTCAAAAAAAAGAAAAGAAAAAAGATTAGAACTTAAGAGGCTGGATCAAGCTTATGCTCTCAAACACGACCAACTTGGAACCAACCAAGTCAATAGCTAACTTAAAAACCATGTCATGATATCTGTATTTTCATGCATTTGTTTTCTCCATCCAAAAACCATACAATATAGAACTAGACGAAACCCAACTCAATATACGCCCTCCTGATGAATTAGGATTAAATTCAGTTTAAGCCGACACAATGAACCTAAGGGACCACTTGTATTGTGGTTTACTCTGAATTTGAAATGTAGCCATCCAAATAAAGCATTTGATCTCAAACTAACAAATGAAGTTCATAACAAGAAAGGTTATAGTAGAAAACTGCATGTGTGTGTGTGTGTGTGTGTTTTGTAGCTTAATCTGAAATAACCAAGCAATTGGATCGGTATACAAGTTGCTCAATTACTGCACTTGTCTAAATTTAAATGGTGATACCAAATAAATTTATTTGAGACAAAATAAAAAAGCATTAGAGTGTGAGAGACTTCTTATATATTTTCAGCTTAATCCAACTAAGCAATTGGACCAAGTGTAAGTTACTTCACTTAATACATACAAATTACAGTAAATTAAAATTTGGAATCCAAGAGTGAAGATTGTAATGGAAAAAGCCACCAGCTCAATTTGACAGTACCAAACATTTGGAGCACTTCAAATCTAGCAATTACGAATAAAGGAAAAATCAATTAAGTTTATTCTCAATATAATGACCAGAAAAGAATTTAAGAGAGTCAGAGAGAAGATTTTAAGCTCAAGCTAACAATATAGACTCCATTATCCTGAAACCCTTCAGCATACAATATAGACTTAGCCTAGTTACGGAAGCAATTTATAGTATCTTAACTCAATCTCAAAGTTTGAACACCACAATTTCAGCATACAATATAGACTCAAGATTTTCAAAAATTTATTGGAATTCTTATACATTTCTTGACCTACTTCACGTGGGAAGTCCATTGAACTGCAATATTTATTCATGTACTAAAATATTAATCAAGAAATTGAAACACTAGTTTAGTTAATCAATCTTATTATAAGCAAAAAAACATCATCAAACATAGAAAGGACATAAGTTTTTCATATAAGCAAAAATGATGTGATTACATAAGTGGCACAACCTACTGCCAATTGATCAAGTTGGAACAATACATCATCTACATGTTCCAAATCTACGCTTAAAATAAGCCACTACCAAAATAAGGTTGAAACAAAATATCATCTACGTATGCCAAACCCAACCCATATATAATTTATTACCAAAATATAGTTATGACAAGACATCATCTCCTTAGGTCAAACCCAACTATTTACTCTAATTGTTGTCTTGCAAGGATTTGATCCTTGAGATTTTCAAAATAAAGTCTTTCTTTGTCATTCATGCCACTTGTATCCAAGGTCATTATTCTTCCCTCCTCCCTAATAGTTTCAAGACGAAGCCTTTCATTTTCAATATCAACTCTATGCGTCTCCCTACTAGTTTCAAGACAAAGCCTTTCCTTTTCAATATCAACTCTTTCCTTTTCAATATCAACTCTTTGCGCATCCACTCGAACCCTATCCGCTTTGATGCGAAGAGCCTCATTGTCTTGTTCATGTGATTCCTACATATATTGCATTTTTTTCGCCAAATAATCCTCAAAACTCTTATCACCATTTGTTCTCTTTCACTTAGCCTTTTCGGCTTTTCTGCCAATTGGTCTCTCTACCTCCATTGTGTCATCATCATTACTACAAACTTGATCAATTGAACTTGGAGTTTGAGGGAGCCCTTTTGATCTTTCCTTAGGCATACTCCACTTTGGTTGGTTCTTCAACACAACCCAACAATGTTCAAATGCAAAAGCTGATTTTTTGCCGATTGTTAGAGCTGGTGAAACTTTATATAGATCCTTTGCATCTTTCAACTAAATTTAAAAAATAAAATAAAATAAAATAATTAGTGTCTTGAAACTATTTAGAAATTATTATTGTGACACCATTGCAATATAATTTATACCTTGTCCTCGTAAGTCCCACCACTTGGATTTCGGGCTTCAATTTTAGCCATGAACCCAGCAAACTTACTTGTCTCCCTATTAATATTTTCCTATCAACTTTGGAGGGAGGAAGCAGAACGTGTGGTTTCGTAAGTATTGTTCTCGCAAAAGTATTGCCAAATTTTCTCCCAAAATTTGTCAACCCTTTGGTCAGTACCTTGCACGACATCCACGCTAGTGTTAAGCCATGCAAAGACGATGAGGTTTTCCTCATCTACACTGAAGTTGCCACCATGTTTTGTTGGATTAGGGGTGACAACTTCAACTTCCGGACAAGACTCTTGGATGGGCATTGAAATATTTTGAGACCCACTTAAAAATGGTGCCAGAAAATCATCATCTATTTGTGAGATATTAGCATATCGTGTTATCTCTTCTTGTGTACCCATCCCTTTTAAATAAGGAACTTAAAACAGTTAGTGTATGAAGTCAATTAGAGCCAACTCACAAAGTCCAAGAGTTCAAGTATTTGTGATAAGTGATTACTACAATTAGAAATTCAAACTGAACCAAATCTACAAGAGTTCAAAGCCTTCACATATTATGATTGGTGGCAGCTTCTCATGTATAGCAACATCCTACAATATATGTTGACAACTCCTAATCAAAACAATATATGTTGATAGCTCCTAATCAATCTATTTTGACTATATATACAAAGGTAATTTTTTGTTACATAAATACTAGCCCTTTACATAGCCAATAACTCAAAATATACTCTGCATAATATATCTGCAAACACAGCCCATACATAGCCAACATGTACAAATAGAAATCAAATAAAACCATAGAGTTGAACACAACAAAAACCACTGATAGAACCTTTGCATACAACATATTAATTTGTTGAGGAAAAAATCAATAAACAAGAACACCGATTATCTAATAAAATTGGGATTTTGATAAAATTGGGATTTTGGTAATTGAAGTTGAACTTGAGCAAAATTTCTGAAGATGCTAATCTGACAGAGAGCTAAAACCCCTCATGATGAAGCTGAATCCCACCTCTGCAATCATCAACAACAATTCTTAGATCAAAACCCAAACACAAACACAAGCTGAATCCCCCTTTTTCTTGCAGAAAGAGAAAAGAAACACAAACAGAAAAACTCAAACATGGATCAAAACCCACCTAGTAAATTGCTTTGATTTTGATTTTGATTTGATTTGAGAGATCGCCGGAGCTTCGTTTGAAATTTTGCAAACAAAATTTTAATCCAAACCCACAAAACCTTGAGAACCCTTGAGAATCTCGGTTTGAAGAGAGAGTGATAGAGTGAAAAGTTAAATGGGTATCTAGCATGTTGGGTTTATGAGATGGGTGAATCGGTAAAGGGATTTGGAGATGGGTGAGGTTGAGGGTTAGGGTGAATCAGCATTCGGCAGAGGCTTGGTGACAGCGGCTTAGTGATTCGGAGAGAAAAGCGAGACTTGGTGACAGCGGCTTGGTGATTCGGAGAGAAAGAGAGATGCTTGACAATGGCGAGAGAGAGAGAGGGGATGAGAAAGAGAGAAAAGAAAGAGAAAAAATGAGAGAGGAGAGAGAAATTGCCTAGTTAAAATGAGAGAGAAGAGAAAAATGAGATTATTAAAAAATTATTTTTTTTATACCGTTCAGCTACAGTATTATCTTATATTTGAAATGATACTGTAGTTATATCTCAAAATAAATTTCACTTTTTTCATATGGCCTTCCCATTACTGAGTAGTTTTGGAGCCTAAATGCCAAATCTATGTTACATTTGGCATATACATGGCCCGCTGCTGATGCTCCAAGCTTCTTCACAAAAATCCTTTATATTTTCTCCATCTGTACAACACTCTCCCCCAAATATTTTGGGTCTCTTTGGTTTTTTTTTTTTTTTCTTCCTTGGAGGCCACTCATAAAATTTTCTCTCTCTCAGTCGAGTAAAAGAAGGCCACGCTAGCGTGCGCCCGGCGGTGACCTCCGCTGTCGTCACAGCCCCCCACACAGGTTACTACTTTTCTCTCTTTCGGGATTTGGGTTGATGGGTTCTCCTCACTCTGACTTTTTTGGCTCTTTTAATCTGAAAATTTTGTTTGTTTTGGTAGAAAATTTTCTGGGTTTCTTTTGTTTCTCTCTGCTGTACTGTTGTTTTATTGAAAGATTGCTTTTTTCTTGTTAATCATGGAAAAAAAATAGTGTAACTTTGATTTTTGTTGGGAAAATTTTTGTGGGTGTTTTTCTTTTTTTGGATTTCTTTAAGTATAATGTATTCGATGGATTTTTTTTTTATTTGACTCAATTGTTGAGGAACTTTGTTGAAATAAGTTATGTTTGGTGGTTGCTCTAAGATATAACTTTTTTTTGATGGGTAAATACTATACTTCTGGGGAAGTTTTGTTGAATTTTGTTTGTTTGTTTAGTTTTGTGTAGTGTGTAACAATGTTCTGGTGGAATTTTGGATATTGTTTTAAGAAAGTTTCAGGAAAAATTAGTATCTAATAGCTGAAATTGTATAATTGATTAATTGAGAAACAGAGAGAGAGAGAGAGAGAGAGAGAGAGAGAGAGAGAGAGAAGCCCAGGAAAATTGATACTGATATGGACTCTTTTAAGTCTTCTCTATATCTCTGCGCTGTTCCTGTAATTCACGGGTTTAATGGAGTGTGCTTTGGCAAATCAGAGAATTGTGGGTCAACTTTCATCCAAAACATTGTATCTTGCCACAAACTATTCCGTTTTACTTCCAAAATATAATGTAAAAGTCAGTCTTTTACAAAGTCATAGTACTTTTCCTAGGTTCTTTTATTTTTATACTTTCCTTCTTATCGTTTTTCTTTTTTGTGTCTTATTTTTATGCTTAAGGGAGGTTTTAATTTATGAAATAAGCTATAGGTGGGATTAATAGCCAATTAGTTGTGGTGAAATTGTACTTCTGGCTTAGGCAACCATGCCCACTGACCAGTTGGAAATAACTTGGAATGTAAATGTTCAAAGCCCTGTTGTTTTGCAACTTATCTTTTGTAGTCCACATAGGACAAGCTTAGCAGAGGTGCAAACATTGTAATTGTTTGTTCAATTAGAAATAACGATGAATTGCTTTGCTGTGGTGTGGATGATTGTTTTGATTCTTGTGGTTTTTAATCGAAGCTCTGTCTTTTGGTTCAATTCTGACAGATTTAAACTTTGTCACAATTTGCTTTTTTTTTTTTTTAGCACATTCATTTCTTATTATGGTTTGTGTTTTTGTCTCTTCAATTAGAAATAAAAATGAATTGCTTTGGTGGGAAATTCCATTGTTGTGAATCTATTATGCTTTTTGCTTTGAAATAACATAATAGTTGATGAGATCCTATGCTGTGTAATTTTAATCTCTAAGAATATGTGAAAGGAGTGTTAGGGGATTATTTTTTCTTCAGATAGTTGTTTGCAAACCATTGTTAAGGTTGCTTTGAATGTCGTGTAAAGAAGAAAATGCAGATCTTTGTTACTTTATTTACTTATTGTGTTTTTGGTTTGTGGGAAATTAAAAGTCATGCATAAGTTAAATAATGTGTGAACCCAATGACTTGAATATTTGTTACAAAAACTTTAAAATATAAAGAAGCAAAAGCAAAAGCAAAAAAGAGAAGAAAAAAAAAAGGCATATAGAGCACGTAGGTGAGAATTTGGGGCAGTGCTAAAATGGGCGGTGGAAGCTTCTAACACAAAGTGAGTGTATGTGTATTAAAAGCAAAATCAGAGGTAGTAAGAATAACAATACACCCCAAAACATAAAACATTAGATCTTTTTTAGTGTATGTGTATTTGCACATGAGTGTTTGTGTTCATTTTACAATTACAGTTGGCTTTGGTTCTAGATTTAAATTTAGAAATTAGGGCTTAGAAAATAGGATACTGATATGTGACAATTTTTATTAAATATTTTTGTTAATAATTTTTTTTTTTTTAATTTGTCTCTTTTGTATTTAAATAATTCAGTTTCTTTGCAGAGATGAAGTGGAATTTTTCACAATGTAGAGACTCTAATTTCATCAAAGCAAATGTATTAATTTCTTTTTCTAATATTCTCTTCAATTATGGTTTGTTTCAGTTTCAAGTTGCTGGGGTTTTTAATATCGCCTTTTATCTGAATTTGTTTTAATTTAGGCTTAGGTTTGGGCATGCAATTTTTTGAAATAAAAATTATTTCTGTTAATAGAGAATGTTCATAATTTATGATTGTTTAAGGTCCTCAGATATTGTCAAGAACTTTTTTCTTTTTTGTTTCTCTAATACTACACAGTAAACTAAAATATGCATTTTTCTTTACAAAAACAGTCCTATAGATAGTGAGATTGACATGTCCTTCCATTTGACTTTTGAATTTGATTGTGATTGTCAATTTTTCATATACTTACTGATATATTTATTGTTTCTATGTCTTATTGTGGTACAAATTGAATACTTTAGTGGGGTTTTTCAAACTTGGGCTTCTTCCTCCAGAGGTTGAAGATTCTTCTATTTTTTTTTTTGGGTCAAATTACTTTGTTCAATTTCAAAGAAAGTAAAAACTAATTTTATTTTTTACCAATTTTTTAGTTGAACCTTTATTTTGAACTAAATTATTTTTTTTTCCTTCATTTTTAACTCAATTTTATTTAACTATTACGTGCATCATACGCGTTAGCGACTAATTCTTATAATTTTCTGCTCACCAAAATTGGAAAGTAGATTGCCTGTCAAGCGCCTCTCCCAAACCTGCAGAAGCAAGAGCCTAATGCACAGAATACAGCCTCTTATAATTTTCTTTTCTTCAGCCGATTTTTTGACCTTGATTTCATATTCCTCAGTGGGGCTGAGATTGGGAGATTTGTTGCCATGCTACGAAATCCATCATCTATACTCAAGGCATGTGCTGCATTTGCTCTTCTACAGGCAATTGTACACACTGACTCTCTCTCTCTCCTTACAGTGCCATATCCAATGTCTTCATCGTAAACTATTTTGCTATTTTCTTTAATATTTGATAAAACATTTTCTTTTGGATGCAAATTCGATAAACATTGTTAAACTTATTAAAAGAAATTCCATTTTTGTCATATTTTAATTTCAGTTTACTATTCCTGGTGGCCAGCATGCTATGCACCATGCGAGCCTTATGCAGAATGCAGGAGCAGCACGAGTTCTGCATGCTGCTGCCGCTGCAGCCACTGCCCCACTTGAAGCAAAAATATTTTCAAGAATTGTACTTCGCAACCTTGAGCATCACCACATGGAACCATCACTTTGAAGACTAATTCAGCTGTCAAATCACAATCGGTCTGGAAGCAATTTTGTATTTAGTTATGGAGGTTCCATGTACGGCTGTGCCAATTTCATATTTACTTATGGAGGTTCCATGTATCGACAGCCGTATAACGCAACACAAACACATTCTACTCTCTGTATGTTCTATGTAAAAGAACCATACCATGTACTGTAGAACTGTGTTTAGTCTTTTTCCTTTCAGGCCCCATTCTTAGGCATTTAAAGTTGGTTTATTTAGGTTTGAGTGAGGTTTTTTTTACCCCCTTTTGTAACAAATCTTATTAAAGGTACTTTAGTTTGGGGATGGATCTAAGAACCATTACCTTGTCATATATATATATATATATATATATATATATATTTTGTCTGTATTCTCTGTGACAAAATCATCCATATATCATATTATTTAAGAGCTGCTTTTAGACTTGCTAAGGCTTGGCTCATTTTACATAATCAATTTGGTGAGAATGGCATTGATGTTATTTGTTTTTATTTTGTTGGTGTACATCATTGAGTCAATGGACTGAGTATGAGGCTGAGAGTGATTTTATATTAAGTTGTTTTAAATCAGTATTAGGTTAGAAGATCAAGTTACATTCAAGATGTAATGTCTTCCATCATCACTCACATATTTGCTTTGTTTCAGTGTGGGATCATAGAGGTTATAACTTATAACTAATAAGCAAACCACAGGGCAATGTGATTTGTAATTTTGATATACACATTTGTTTTACTTATCAAAAAAAAAGAAAAAAAAAATTTACACATTTGTTTCTCTAGAAGGCGCATGGTGGTGAAAAAACCCACTAGAGGTCATTTTTTCATTGTATTCACCACATTTCTCCAAGCAAGTCACTGATATACCTTGAAGGATAAGTCCTTCATGTGAATTCCTTAAAAGGGTTAGAAGACGTGGCGATCGAAACCCTCATATAGTAGTGCTTCACAGCTGATAATGATAAGCCTTGAGGAGTCAAGCAAGACTAAGTTAAGTCAGGGGTAAAGTCACCATTCTAGCTTGCATGATGGTCTTCATGCAAATGTCTCTAAAGTGAATATGGTTGCAATTTGTGGCTGACTATAAGCTCCGAAAAGTTCAAAGAATGTAACATGTTCAAATGGATTACTAGTGACAACAAGAAAGTTGCTTTCTTAAGGGCACGTTTGGTACACTGTAATGATTATTACATGGAAATAAGAATAAGTATTACAAAGAATACATTAAATTGGAATGTAATTAGTATTACTATTCATTAGTTTGGTGACTGTTTAGGAATAAAATCCTGAATATGCATCCACAATTAGTAGAGCATAAAAAAAAGGTGTAATAAAATCATTTTTAAGTCAAATTTCCTAAAATACACTTATTTTAGGGTACTCAAAATAAAGCTAAAATTAACAAGAAAGAAAATTTATTTTCTTTCCTTTTGAAGATGTGGCAATTAACAACTTTTTAGGAAATTTTTTTTAAAAATTATTACATAAGGTGAAAGAATAGATATTTAGTACTTTTGATAAGGAATAGTTATTCCTCATTTTGAAGAATAACTATTCATAAGGAATAACTATTCATTGTAATAAAAATATAACCAAACAACCAAATAGTTATGCTATAGGAATATCTATTACATTACAGTGTTTATTACAATCTACCAAACGTGCCCTAAGAATTGGGACAAAGGAGGAGCTAAAGAGGAGCAAAGCCACATGATGTCACTCAAATTACTTTTCAAAAAGAAAGGAAGAGTGGAAAAGATAAAAGAAAGAAATTACTAATTCTCTTTCTTAAGAATTGGGACAAAGGAGGAGCTGAAGATGAGCAATGCCACATGACATGATGTCACTCAAATTACTCACCAAAAAGTAAGGAAGAGTGGAAAAGATTAAAGAAAGAAATCACTGATTCTAGTCTATAGGATAGGTGATGTTGCAAAATAGAGTTTGTAACACCCTAGCCTTTACAAAATAAATAAACAAATAAAAGGGTTATTTTGGAAATTACCTAAGTGGGGGCATTTTTGTGATAAGACCCAAGCCTAGTCCTAGCCTTATATTTAACCCATGTTAGCTTCCTCCTCTATTTTTCTGAAGTGCCGCCTCTCATCACCTTTCCCTCTTTCCTCTGGTGTTCCCATTCCCAATGGCCGAAAATCCTTTCTCTCATTCTCATGTGAAGTTTATTCACTTTTGCGTCTTAAATTTCTATCTTGGCTGACTCATGCAAGGTTCTTTTCCAATCAAAATAAACCACCAAGAGTTCTAGTGGCTATTTTGGCAAACCCATTTGAAAGACCATCCCTCTAAGTTTGGTTAATTCAATAGATGAGATAAAAATCTAAATTTTCTGTAATTTTCTTCTAAGAAATCCTTTGGGCTTTGTTAGTTTATGATGTTTATGGTATATACTTGATGGGTTTGGTGAGTATTGGAAGTTTAGAAGGTTATGAGGATTTGGGCAGCAAGAGTTTTTATTAAATCTGAAAATTTCAAACTATTTGGGGGTGTTTGCTTTGATGGGTTGTTTTGGTTGTTTATTTTAATAATGAGTATTTGAGGTTTGGTTTCCTAGAGCAACTATGTTGGTTTTGTTGTTGCATGAGTTGATTCCAAAGTATTTCCTTTGCATTTGATTGGCTTTGACATATGTGAATGTGGGCATGTGCTTGTTGCATGTCAAGTGTTTGGTAAATTGCCTATATGAGTTAGAGGATCGAATTTCTTGACTTGTGTTGTGATGACTATTATGAGGTTATTGGTTGCATTCATAATTGTTATTATGTGCTAAAACATGTAACTTAGAGGTTAATCAAGTCTGAAAGTTTTTGGCATAATATTAAGATTATAGTAATTTTATTTTGGAATTGCAAATCTGTCCCTGATAGATTTGAGTTAGCCATGACAGATTTGAGTTAGCTATAATACATGATTTTTAATAAATTACAGAAAAATCGTTTTGGGTTGAATTTTTTATGGTACATACTACACATATAAGAGCTTATCCCTATTTAATTTCAAGTTAATCAGATAACTTTTCGTGGACCAAACAATTTTTACAAAATGGCTAACCTGCTGTGTATTGAATCTGAAAGTGTAATGAAAATGCTGGGATTTTGTGGAATTTACTTCAAATCTTTGTTGAATGGATTGGTTTGTATATTCATGTGCTTTTTTCAACCTGTGTTTTACTTAGTTAAGTCTAACAATGGTTTGGTTTAATCATTTAGTACTCTAAAGGGAAACTCATGAGATATACTACCCTTATTATGAACTGATGTGTTTTATGTTATGTTTATATGTGCACATTGCTTCCAGTGGAGAATTAAAATGCTTTGGTTTTATGTTGTGACACTATGAGTTTGTGTGCTTGTTTGGTTCTCGTTTGGGAATGGGTACTTGTCTTAGGTTGGGCAAGTTAGGCTTTAGTGCATTTGATTTGTTTTAGGGGATCCTATTTGATTTTGGAGACAAATGTGATGATAGACTTTACGATAGGTCTTGTTATTAATAGGCTTGTTCCTTATGTTTTTAGGTTTTGAGATTCTTGGTGATGGACCTAGCGACAGGATTGGTTGATTTTCTTTATTTTTGCAACTAAGAAGTAAGTGGTGTTTACTAATTTTTGGGGTTTTCCCAAAATAGTGTTGATTATTAAACTATTCTATATCAAAGAAATATGTTGATATTCTATATATAAATTGATATTTTATAAATGTTTGATGTGCACATTTACTATTCATTTAATGAAAAACTTGTGGGACAACCTAATTTAGTTAAACTTGTTTGTGTGTATATATCTTTATATTTTTTAGAATTATGAATGGAGTATTTTTGTGAGCATATTGAATATGTTTTAAAAACCTATGGCAAGTCGTGATTAAAAGCTCAATATTGTATTTAGTCCTTAGTAAGGGACAATTATACTGTATTTAGTCCTTAGCAAGGGACGGTCCTAGAAAATGGGACAAAGCACATTTGATAGCTCCTTAACAAGGGAGTATACTATTGAGGATTCAAAAAAAAAAACTCCTTAGCAAGAGAGTGCACCTTTAGGTTCCAAAGGAGCCATCCTTAAGAAAAGGGATGTAAAGGAGGTTCTAGTCCCAAAAAGGAGACAGCACAACCTTGCCAAAGGGGCGTAAACGTTGACCACGAGAAAAACCTAGGAATTTGTTTATACAATGGTATTGATATATATATATATATATATATATTTGATGGCTCACAATGTAAATATATTTTCTTTTATATGAAATATTTGATGATAAAATATTGATGAGTTACAAGTTATGAATTTGTTGTAAGAATTATTTATTTGAAAGGTTTGTTCCCACACCCCAATATGTTATCTCACCCCCCCCCCCCCCTCTCTTTTATTTCCCCTTATAGATACATTGGAGTAGAGATTCTTGAAAGACAACAATTACGAATTATTTTGTGGAACTGAGGATTTTATTATTATTATTATGGCATTAAACATGGTACTGGAGAATTATTTTGAGGGTGTTTTGTCTTTGGTGGATTAGAGCTCTGACATTTGTGATGAGATTTTAGGTTGCTACTTTCTTTTATTTAATATATTTTTTTATGGATTATTTAGATTGAATAAACTTTTATTATTTATGATTTTGGGGCGTTACAGAGTTTTCCTTTGTACTTCCATCGGGAAAAAACGGTTTGTAACGTCTGCTTTATTCTGTGGTTAGTTACACTAATAGACTACACTTTAATAATCTTGCAAGAAAATTTGTAACTTTTTACTGAAACATTATTGACATACTTTATCCTTTTGGATTGTGAGTTATCTAGGTAATTTAAAAAAAAAAAAAAAAATCATTTGTCTAATCATGGTCATAAATTCTGTTTGTTTCAACAGTGCACAATACACCCCAATAATGCAAGACAATTATAGAAGAATCTTTCATGTTACAGACATGAGAAGTCCAATTGAATGATGATATCAGCAAACAATTATGAATTACGATACAACTTACTAAGTGTTGGAAACATTTTACAGTTATTTTTTATTTTTATTTTTTGGCTCTCTCCTTTTCCCTTGAAGACAAAAAATATTTGAAGACTAAATTGCGAATTTGACACAATATATTTGGGGATGCTTTCATTTTGGTTCTCTCATATTTGAAAATTTTCATTTTTTTTCCCTGTCAAATTTGATATCATTTTCAATTTCATCCTCCTATTTATCTAAGTAAATATACAGGTCGGCTGCCCAAACCATTTATCCCCCACCCCCTTCTTCTTTCCTCTCTCCAACCACATATTCCCTTGAAAGGAAAAACCTTTGTCTAAGAACCCTTTCGTATCTTAATGCATGTATCTAATTTATTTGGAGTTATTAGAGCGGGATCCAGTGCACAAGATCCATTGTAATGATGACACATGGCTAAAAGTTGACACATGTCACCATCACAACAGGTCCAGTACACTAGAGCATTAGATTTAAGCCAAGCACCCTACCCTAAAAACCCAACTTTCTAGCCTTCATCAACACCCCCCCCCCCCTCCCCCCCACATCCTATCAAATCAACCAAATACCCACTTCAAAATAGATTTTGTATAATCATTCTCATAAGCAATCAAATTAAACAAACTTTTTTTAAAAAAAAAAGGCTCATGCCCCTGCTACCATGGGAAGATCTAGAATCAAATCTCCATGACTCATCCACTTTCAAATCAAAGCCTCATTAACCATCAATACGTCAAGCCACTAGCCACCCATAAAAAGCACCCAAGACCCACACGCAAGGTTAGAACTTGCTACCCATTTTTCTAACTCCTAAACTAGATCACATCATAACCCTAAACTCATATCGTTATCAAACATGTCCCTGATCATCCTAAATTAGACATTGGTTGAAAATTGATGAACTGACCATTCCTATAGTATGATACCTAACATCGTGTTTGGTTAGAGGTGTTTTAGGGAGGGTGGAAAATAGGAGAGGAAAATGAAGAGAGAAAATGTCATTTTCTTATATGTTTGGTAGGGAAGAATATAGGGTGGAAGGAAAATGGGGTTGAGATAGTTTTTCTCTTCAGGCTGCTTATCATTCTCCAAAATAGAGAGAAAAGTTGAAGGAGATAAAGCATCAAGATTAACCCAACTTTTCCATCCTCCCTAATAGTAATAAGGGCATAATGGTAAATTATTATCTTTCCTTCCACTTTTCTAGCCTCTTTACCAAACACATATGGTAAAAAACATATATATTTTCTATCTCCTAACCAAATAGAGCCTAAATTCTACCTCTGTCAAGAACCCTCCCCCCCCCAACCTCATCATGCATCACAACCAAAGGAGTTGGGTAAGAGAAAAAAAAAAAAAAAAAACATAATTTTATATATGAATTTTTTCTTTATTTTTTAATTGCTAACATAGATTGAGCAAGATCCAAAACATAGTTTTAAATAGAAAAATTACATCACCTTAAACTTACTTGTCACATAACAGTCACATCCCTAACAAAGATAGACGGGAGGACTACTTTAAAAATGTTCTCAAATTGGAGAGTAAACAATGAAAATGTTCAAACATGAGGGACTAACACGTGTGAAGATAGCACTCAAATTAATCCACCACGTGCAGCAAAGGTTGATCCTCAGAGAACCCAACCAGTTCCAAAAAGAAATGCCAAATTGATGAAAGCCAATTAAATGGTGAAGTTTTTGTTATCGCCATCTGTCTTGATGTTTCATCCACCAAGTAAGGCACTATATACGTTTTCATATCACTTGTAGAAATCTCCAAATGGCCCCCAGAAACATTTATGAATTTAACTTTACCAGCTTCATCCAGGATTTTCAAACCAATCCAGTCTTCAGTATAGAGTAGAGTCTGTAGGGAATAAAATATGCTAAAGAAATTAAAAGCAATCATTAATTAATATATGGTGGAGATATAAACAACTAATGAGTTATTTTTGAACAATTTGAAGATTCTTCAATTGTGTAAAGATTGCATGTGTGTTACTCTTGCAAAGAGTAAGACTTCATATAGAATAAAACGACGAAAAAGAATACATGTGACTGACTGATTCTAACTAGTTTGTTGATTATCCATAGTCAATTCCAAATTTTAGGATTATTTTTTGAGAAGGATTAAGGCTTGGTTGTTGTGTCTTTTGTATTGAGAAAATGGACTTTACCTTGATATTGATTTGAAAAGCATAAACATTTTTATTAGAGGAATGCTATCTACAATATTTTCACAACACTTTCACAACAAATTATAAGTTGCAGTTTGTTACCGACGGTTATTAGTAGGTAAAAAAGTAATTCCAGTGGTAGGATTAAATTAGAAGAAGCCATTCTCTTTATATTATCCTATATTAAAAATAATAATAATTAAAAAAAAAACTCGTTGACCAGGAAGTATGTTTGACCAATAAAGTCCTACCCAGAAGCAAAGCACAGAGAAGAAATATTTCTTACAAGAAGGTAAAATCATGACATGGAAAGATGGATTACCTCTTGTGCAGGCAAAATAGGATCAAAGGCCCCATCTGGATAATACCCGAACCAGGAGGTCTCCTTAGGAACCAAAGCAGTATCCTGCTCAAACTGATAATACATTCAAAGAAAGAGAAGAGCATCACCAAACATGTGTGAACAATTGCAACTTGCATCATCTCTAAGTGGACTAGAAAAAATTACAGATACAGCTCATGACTCTTCAACTCACCATAATAAGTACCAAATTCTGTAAGCTACCAAATCTTTCCTTATAGGTGGAATTTCTTGTAGCGTTGATTTCATTGTTAAGCTTTGGAAGAAACTTGCATCCTTTTAAATAGGCGCTAATGTCCTGAAGAAAGTAAAAATAATCTTGTTTAGCTCTTAGAATAAAAAAATTCCATTGAAGCAATATTGAGAAGGTGGCAATAATGAAAATATAAACAATTAAAATAGCTGAAAGTCATATCAGCAAATGGTTTCATCCCAAGAGAAAAAATGACTAAACAACACAGGCCCATATTCCATATTAAGAAGTAGGAAGAAGCTAATCCTAATCAAGAATAAAAGCTGGTCACCAACTTTCACTGAGGGTTTGGTTTATCATGAAGATTAAAAGACAAACTATTTGCAAGATAACCTGCAATTTAAAAGAGCTTTAAGGTAAACTGAAGTTATACTCACAGTTGGGATTTTCACATAACCACCTGGAGCCAAATGTTCCTGCAGTCCCACCAATGATTAGAAATTCAAATGGTAAATGTCGTCAGAGATAAAATAACAAGAAAAAAATGGAAAACAAATCAGTCAAAGTAGTCCATAAGGATGAATTTAAATGTCACAATAATCAAGAGGAAGATGATTTATAAAGAGGCCACTGTTACAAACATTGAATTATACGTTTGTCTTCATTTAATATATGTAGTCTTTCATTTCTCTTTTAATAAAATAATCACAATAGTAAATTACAAATTTACATTAAAAAAAGTTCAAACCGCCGTAGACCTCTATAGTGCAAAAGCAAAACCACTCAGACTGCAAAAAACAAGCTATAGTGCAATTCATACGTAGACTGATTAATTAACACATTCAAGTGGGAAACGAAATTACATAAAACATGTTTATTAATTGTTAATGGTTCCATGACTCCTTTCTACTGTAACAAGTCCAAATTTTGTTGCCAAAGGACATTGATTAGTGATATAATTAAATATCCAGGTCATCAAATCTCTCACGTATGGTATACTAATACAACAGAGAAGTTTTAGAAAATCAAAAAATATTCTATTTTCATATAAAGCTTTGTTGATGTGGGCCGTGTGGTTTGTATTGCCAAGCCCAAGTCAACATAAGTTGATAGAATTCCATTTGTAATAGGAATCTCATTAGCCGACTTAACATATGTATCTATATATATATGTGTGTATGTGTGTGTGTGATTAGGTGCGGCAAAGTTAATTGAGTAGAGTAATTCCTAAAAGCCTAGCAGCAGCCACATAAGAAGAAGAATAAAGTTTTCTTGTCTTGTGGGTGAGAGAGAGTTAGGGTGTATTGAGATTTGGGTTTATTGAGAGTGTTTTTGTGCATTATTGTATCCCCCTATTTTATAGTGAAATTCTCTGTCGTCGCCGTGAAGGTAGGCAGTTTGCTGAACCGTGCAAATTCTTGTGTTCTTTGTGTGTGCTTGTTATTTGATTTCCTCTTATTTACTGTTATTGATTTGAGTCCTGGGGTGCTATTTGCACAACAAGTGGTATCAGAGCCAGGTTATGATTTAATCCTTTGAAACCTGTAAAAATGTCAAGCACAAAGTATGATGTAGAGAAGTTTTATGGTGAGGGAAATTTTTCACTTTGGCAAAGGCGGACGAAGGATCTCCTAATTCAACAAGGAGTTCATAAGGCCTTGCTTGGGAAGGAGAAGAAACTGGAAACGATGAAGGATGTAGAATGGGTAGAGATGGATGAGAAAGCACCTAGCGTTATTCGTCTCAACCTAGGTGATGAGGTCATTCACAACATCCTAGAAGCAAAGACCGCAAAGGAGGTTTGGGAAAAACTAGAAGGTCTTTATATGAGAAAGAATCTGACGAACAAGTTGTATGTGAAGAAGCAACTGTATAGTTTGTATATGAAGGAAGGTTCTGATCTGTTGGAGCATCTCAACAAGTTTAACATGTTGAACACCCAACTATCAAGTTTTGGGGTGAACTATGAGGATGAAGATAAAGCGTTACTCTTATTAGCGTCGTCTTACTTCTTTTGATCATCTAGTGACTACGTTGATGTAAGGGAAAGAGACTATAGTACTCGAGGAGGTGACTAGTGCTCTCTTGTCACACATAAAGATGAAGCAAGATGGTGATGGTTCTCAGGCTGATGGACTTATTGTAAAGTCTGAGTTAAGCAATAGGGGTAGAAGCAGGTCAAGAGGACAAAACTCCAATAGGAACAGATCACAGTCTAAATCACGTGCAAAGAACGATGTAGAGTGCTTTTATTGTCACAAGAAAGGGCATTACAAGAATTAGTGTAAAGAGTTGAAAGAGCATTTAAAGGAGAAGAAGAATGGAAAGAAGCCCCTAGAATCAGCTAGTGTTGCTAAAGAAATATCTGATGACAGTGAAGTTGGTGCAGATTTACTTTCAGTTTCATCAAGTAACAATGTTCTATTGGAATCTTGGGTTTTAGATTTAGCATGCACATATCATATGAATCCAAAGAAAGATTGGTTTGACACGTATAAGCCTTACAACGGTGGTATGGTCCAAATGGGTAATGATGCTACATGCCTAGTTATTGGAATTGGTACCGTGAAAATTAAGATGTTTGATGGAGTTGTGAGAGTTCTTAGTAATGTTAGACATGTTTAAAATCTTAGAAATAATTTAATTCCTTTAGGAGTATTGGATGATTTGGGCTATTCATACTCATCAAAGGGTGGAATCATGAAGATCACCAAAGGTGCTTTGATGGCGATGAAGGGACAAAAAGTAAGCACGCTTTACAGATTGATTAGGAACACAGTTGTAAGAAGAGTTGCAGTCACCACTCTGGTGGAGTCCAGCACTGACAACACAAAATTATGGCATATGCGACTTGGCCATATTGGTGAAAGTGGTATGTTAGAGTTGCACAAGAGAAATTTATTGAAAGGAGTGAAGACATGCAAGCTAGACTTCTGCAAGTATTGTCTGTATGAGAAGCAATATAGAGTTAGTTTCAAGACAAGCGCTCATGCAAGTAAGGGTGTTCTTAACTACATTCATTCAGATGTTTGGGGTTCAGTATCAGTTTCTTCTCATAGCGGTGCTCAATACTTCATCAGTTTCATTGATGACTACTCTAGAAAGGTATGGATTTGTTTTATGAAGCATAAGTCTGATGTGTTTAGCATATTTAAAAAGTGGAAAGCACATGTTGAGAATCAGACTGGCAGGAAAATAAAATACCTTAGAACAGATAATGGACTAGAGTGTAGAGATAAAGAATTCATTAGATTTTGTGAATTGGAAGGCATTACTCGTCACTTCACAGTTAAAGGAACTCCACAGCAGAATGGGATTGCAGAGAGAATGAACAGAAACTTAGCAGAAAAAGCCAGATGCATGAGATTGAATACAGGGTTAGCTAAGGTGTTCTGGGCAGAGACAGTTAACACGGCAAATTTCATTATCAATAAATTTCCATCATCAGCCATTGATTTCAAGATTCCAGAAGAGGTTTGGTCAGACAGACCAATTGATTATTCGAGTCTAAAAATCTTTGGTTGTCCAGCTTATGTGCATGTGCAGAGTGGAGAGCGTTCTAAATTGGATTCAAAGTCAAGAAAATGTGTATTTCTTGGTTTTGAAAAAGGTGTTAAAGGCTACAGGCTTTGGGATCCAATCTCAAAGAAAACGATGACTAACAGAGATGTCATATTTGATGATGAAGCCTTTATGTTGAAACAAAATGAAGCAAAGACTTGTGGTGATAATACACAGGAGAAATTAACTGTTGAGGTGGAGTTTGACGAGAATAGTTCACCTAGTGATAAGGGTGATGTTGAGATTGATCCACAGCAGCAACAAGAAGAGCCTTATTCAATTGCTAAAGGTAGAGAGAAGCGGGTTCACAAAGCATCAAAGAGATATGGCTTTGAAGACATTTTTAGTTTTGCTCTCGTAACCAGTGGTGGAGATCCATTCACTTTCAAGGAGGCTACAAATAGGAAAGACAATGATAAATGGCTTGTAGCAATGTCAGAAGAGATGGAGTCACTACAGAAGAATAAAACTTGGGAATTAGTGAAATTGCCCAAGAGAAAGAAGGCTATTGGTTGCAAGTGGATATTTCGCAAGAAAGAAGCATTGTCAAAAAAGGAAAGTGGAAAATTCAAGGCACGATTAATGGCTAAGGGTTACTCACAGAGAGAAGGAATTGATTATAATGAGATTTTTTCACCAGTTGTGAAGCATACCTCAATTCGAGTAATCCTAGGATTTGTGACAATGCATGACATGTAGATAGAGCAACTAGATGTGAAGACCGCATTCCTCCATGGAGATTTAGAAGAAGAGATTTACATGCAATAGCCTGAAGGCTTCAAAGAACCTGGCAAGGAAGATTATGTTTGTCTGTTGAAGAGATCATTATATGGCTTGAAGTAGTCTCCCAAGCAATGGTACAAACGGTTTGATTCATTCATGGTCACACATGGGTACATGCGCTGTGAGTATGACTGTTGTGTTTATTTTGGAGTACTTGCTGATGGCTCTTATATATTTCTTGCTCTATAAGTTGATTACATGTTAGTAGTTGCAAAGAGTAAGCAAGATATTGTGAAATTGAAATCTTTGAAAAGTAGTGAATTTGACATGAAGGATCTTGGAGTTGCCAAGAAGATCCTTAGGATAGAAATTCACTGAGATAGAGGGGCTGGTAAATTATGGTTATCTTAGAAGGGATATCTTAAGAAGGTGTTAGAGAGGTTTAGTATACTTGATGCAAAACTTGTTAGTACACCACTTTCTGCCCATTTTAAATTGTCCTCACAGTTGTGTCTAAGTTCAAATGAGGAGTCAGAGTATATGTCTAAAGTGCCATATGCAAATGTAGTTGGGTGTCTCATGTACTTGATGGTGTGCACTAGGCCTAATATTTCTCATGCAGTCAATGTGGTCAGTAGGTATATGGCAGATCCAGACAAAGAGCATTGGAATGTAGTAAAATGGATCTTTAGATATCTTACATGCACGCATGATTTCAGTATCCCATTTGATCAGAGAGCTAGTAAAGAAGCTATGGGTTATGTGGATTCCGACTATGCAGGGGACCTTGATTCTAGAAAGTCCATGACAGGCTATGTGTTTAGGTTTGCTGGTAGCCCAATTTACTGGAAGTCTACACTACAAGATGTAGTTGCTTTATCCACTACAGAAGCAGAATATATGGCAATGATAGAGGCAGGAAAAGAAGTCGTTTGGCTTAGTGGACTGTTTAATGAGCTTGGTTTCAAGTAGGATAGCATGGTGCTACATTGTGATAGTCAAAGTGCAATTCATTTGGCGAAGAATCAGGTATATCGTGCAAGAACAAAGTATATTGCTGTGCGGTATCACAAGATCAAAGAATGGGTTTCGTATAGTGATATTTCTTTGTTGAAGATTCTTACTAGTGAGGATGCCTCTGATATGTTAACAAAGCCAGTTCCAATAGACAAGTTCAAGCACTGCTCGGACTTGATTGGTGTTTGCAGCTTGTGAGCCCTTAAGGCCTAAGGTGGAGGCGATGGAGGAGTTTGCTCGTGTAGCTTGATCAACTCAAGTCAAGGTGGAGATTTGTTGATGTGGGCCGTGTGGCTTGTATTGCCAAGTCCAAGTCAACATAAGTTGATAGAATTCCATTTGTAATAGGAATCTCATTAGCCGACTTAACATATGTATCTATATATATGTAATTAGGTGCGGCAAAGTTAATTGAGTAGAGTAATTCCTAAAAACCTAGCAGTAGCTGCATAAGAAGAAGAATATTGTTTTCTTATCTTGTAGGTGAGAGAGAGTTTTGGTGTATTGATATTTGGGTTTCTTGAGAGTGATCTTGTGCACTATTGTATCTCCCTATTTTATAGTGAAATTTCTCCGTCATCATTGTAGAGGTAGGCAGTTTGCCGAATCACGTAAATTCTTGTGTTCTTTATATATGCTTGTTATTTGATTTCTGTTTACTGTTATTGATTTGAGTCCTAAGTGCTATCTACACAACATGCTTAAATTTCACAAAAGATGAAATTTCTTAGGCTCCCTTAAGTATGTCCTCAGTCTTTCTCCACTTGAATATTTTGAGTAGTCTCTCTTCCTTTTGATCTGAAACAAGAGAGTCATACAAATTACGGAGTTATTAAACCAACAACCAACGAGCCACCCTGTGGACGCCGGCGACTACTCTTGTTGATTCCGTCAGTCAGAGTCAGAGCTTATCCAAACCAACAACACGAACACGGTTGGTTTGGATAATTTCCTTCTGGGTCAAGCAAGGTGCAGCGCTGCATGCAGAGCTGACAAGAGGATGTTCAAGAAAGGGCAGCCACTGCACCTGCAATATCTGTTGTCATTTGCTGATGAAAATGCCAGCATAGATTATGATATAGCCGGAGCAGTCATCAAAGATGGTGGCATACGCCTCCTTCTGGACTTAGCGAAATCTTCGCGGGAAGGGCTTCAGTCAGAGGCTGCAAAGGTAAATCTAAAAAGATGGGTTGGGTAGATTTCGATGAGATACAATTGATACAGTGTATACATAATCGTTCTATGGTACTTTCATCATCTTACTACATTTTTATTGTGTAGGCTATAGCAAATTTGTCTGTGTATGCGAGTGTTGCAAAAGCGGTTGAGGAAGAAGGAGGAATCAATATTCTCGCTGGTTTGGCAAGGTCCATGAATAGACTGGTTGCTGAAGAAGCTGCAAAAGGACTACGGAATCTTTCTGTTGGGGAAGAGCACAAGGTTTGATTTTGATTTTTGGAATTCATTCTCTCATTTTATGGCATATACTCAAAAAAAATTTATAGTCCTAAATACATAAAGAGTTCCTTATTAGGGTGCCATCGTTGAAGCTGGAGGAGTAAAAGCTTTAGTTGATCTTATATTCAAATGGTCCGCTGGTGGTGAAGGAATGCTGGTAGGTTCCTTTGATGTCATGCTTTCTTTTTCCCCTTTTTTGTCATCCTTGATTTTCTTCCATAAGATTGGAAGTTTCTGTTTCATGATGGCTTGGTTTACATCTGTATTTTTTCAGGAATGTGCAGCTGGTGCATTGGCAAATTTGGCAGCTGATGCCAAGTGTGGCACAGAGGTTGCAGTAGCAGGTGGTGTACATGCCTTGGTTATGCTTGCTTGTAATTGCAAATTTGATGGAGTGCAAGAGCAGGTACTTTTTTCATTTGTAGGATTGAATATCCCAAACAAGCACATTGGCATTTCTCTAAGCACTATATATCTGGTAAATCTGACTTGTCAATCAAAAAACAGGATTTAAAGTAGCTTGCTTTCAATAAATCTAAGGGTTTATCATTTGGAATGATTTGGTAGCTTTTCACTTATCAAAAAAAAAAAAAATTGATTTGGTAGCTTTTCAATTTCATTTCATTTAAAAATTTTATCATAATTTTGGTCAGTAGAATGATTTGGTAGCTTTTGTCTGGTAAGCTGGGTCGTCTGATTTTACTTTAGTTTTATGCTCAACATGATACAACTCTTCATGATATTTTTATGAATGATCAAAATCTTTAGGAAAGAAAATTGGCCTCCAAATCTGGTCTCAGGACTCATGGATATGGTGGATTTTGTCATTGAAACTTACCCCATAAAGTTTTAAGGTTGTGATGACCTGTGTCTCCCTCCAAACTAAGAATGTGCTACATTTCTTTTTCATCAATATACCTCTTATCTAACTGGAATCAAAGAATAAGTAGAACTGTTCAACCCAAAATGGAAATTGTGGTGCTTGAAAACTGGTGTAGTCTGAGGTTCATGTGCAGTTCTATATTGAAATTTCATTTATGGTATACGTTTATAGTGGGCAGGTTACATCTTAGTGCAATGAGGAGGTTTCTTTATTGATTGTTTTCAGTAGTCATAAGTTATACTATTGTCTTATCTCACTCATGTTTTGTAACCCATCTTCCTCATCCTATAGGTATGACCATGTTTTCCTGTATTTTGATTTCTTTTGGGACTTGGCTATTGATTTATGCCTTGCTTGGGTAGAATGAGGTGGAGGTAACATCTTAAAATTGATGTTTGCTGTCATTGTAGTTATTGATATCATTTCATGTTTCAAATGGTTCTGTAATTTTATCTGGCATAATGGTCTTCCTTGAGTGAGATCCCATTGCTCTCTCTCTCCCTCTCCCTCTCCCTCTCCCTCCCTGCACATGTTTGTATGTGGCTTTGTTGCAAATTAATTAACTGCCCTCCTGGTATATTCCAGGCTGCTCGTGCCTTGGCTAATTTGGCTGCTTATGGAGATAGCAACAATAATAATGCTGCCATTGGACAAGAGGCAGGTGCTCTTGAAGCACTTGTTCAGCTTACACGTTCTCCTAATGAACGTGTCAGGTAGTTTTCAATTTCTTCTGAATTCATCTTTCTTAGTTAAGCTTCTCTACAGTTTCATAGCTGCATTTATTGGTGTCTATTTGATATGCTCTTGTAATCTATGATTAATAGCATCTTTGTTATAGCTAAGCTAATAGATTGATTCATCCATGGCTTCTAACTTATGTAATATTTATTGTTACATGTAGAAAGCTTCTTGACTAATGGTGATTCAGTTAATTGCCTGACTGAACAAGTTGGCACTACGTATACTTCTAGCTGTTAAAACTTATCCCTTTGTTCTTAAAAGGAAAATAAAGGTGCCAGGGGGGTGGGGGGAGCTTGCTTCCATCTGTTTTTTTGGACAAGCATTTTGTATCATAATTGTCGATCTTTGAAGCTGCATTTTCATTGCCTTATTCATTTATTTATTTAAGGATTATGATTTCTGATGCAAAATGGAGAATGTACTGATCTTCATTTTTTAAATTTTAACAATTGAATCCACTGTAGCTGCCTTGATATGGAATTTGGATAGCATAACCCCTTTGAGTCACCCAAAAGATGCTAAATAATCATGGATCTTACCAATTCACTGTTCAGTCTGTCTATGTTGATTAGCATTATTGTCTATGTACCAATCTTCTTCAAATTTTATATCGATAACTATATTGACTCAAACCTTTCTTATATGATTAAATCTACTTATATGTTAGGTATGGTTTGATTATTAGTTTTATCTGATCCCTTTATTTACTTGTCAAATAGGCAAGAAGCTGCTGGTGCATTGTGGAATTTATCATGTGATGACAGAAATCGAGAAGCAATTGCAGCAGCTGGTGGCATTGAGGGCTTGGTATGATATATACCTTGTTGAGTCCAAGTAGTTTTAGTTGTCGTACTCCTACGTTGCCTTTTGCACAACTTCCTACAATAAGTAGTTCAAGAGGGATTGCTTTATTTCATATGCTGTAGAAGAGGAGAATTCTTCAATGCCATATAGAAAGTGCTTCTTAATTAGCTTGTGCTCTCAGTAATATAGGAAAAAGAAGATGAAGCCCTTCACCTACATAAGTAGTTGCTTGTTACTATTTTCAACTGGAAATACCATTTCTTTGAATATAAAGCATGTATAAGGTTCATGAACTACTTATCAAAAAAGTAAAAAAAAAAAGAAAGGTTCATAAACTATAGGCTCCTATTGTTGAAGTTGATATGTCAGAAATATGGAATTGTCGGCTGTACACCTTTTGAACTTTGATAGAAAGATTTGATTTTGTTTGGGAATATGTGTTTCTTCTGTTTAGGTAGCAGCAGTCAAATTAAAGAAATAATCAACTAGTATAATTTTGTCCTTGTCAAGGAGAATTCACATTTAGAGAGGGAGCACAGCCTTATAAAGTCTAAGCATGTATAATTGTGCATCAATATGCTTACTGTGTGTGATACTTAAGTTTTATTTTGATGCAATTTCTTTGTTTCAGTCTTCTCAAACAATTAAGGAGCATGTCGTTTAAGGATAATTGATTAGTGTTTACTTATTAAATGTTTTAATTATATACAATTACGTTCTTAAAACCCTTAATTTAATTTATGGATAGCACTATTCTGCTCTAGTTGAACCATGAAAATATCTGAAATTTGGTTAAGTCAATGACAAGTTGACAACAATCCTTCAACTGAACCAGATTGCTGAACTAGATTGCAACTCTTTAGGGCCTTCTTGTGTATGCATCCTGTACATGAGATATCTCCTTGATTCTATTAAAATTTCAAAATTTATAAAAAATCTCCTTTGATAATTTAGGTTACTCTTGCACAATCCTGTTCAAATGCCTCCGCGGGTCTTGAAGTGACGGCTGCTGGTGCTCTCTGCGTATTGTCAGTGTCAGAAGCCAACAGGTATGTGCTGGAGTTCATAAATTTTTCCTATAATTATCATCTCATTTGTGGTTTACATATATGATCTCTAGACAAGCTTTTAATAAATTTAGGAACCACACTAAATGTTCTGTTTGATGTGTAGGGAATTTAACCCGAAATCCCAACCTGTGAGAAACAAAAAATAGAGAAAACACACGCCAAAGAAAAACAATCACATGCACAAAACAGTATTTACGTGGTTCGGCAATTTGCCTATGTCCACGGAGTTGCAGGAATTTCACTATTATCAGGGAAAAAATACAAAATGTGGCTACAGTTTCTTTTCTCTCTCAAAAACACGGCAACAACACTCTAACCCTAATCACCAACAATCGGTTTTCATACAAAACGGGCCCAAAAAATTTTCCCGGGGGCAACATTATTTGAGTCAGGTCAGGTCGTCAACTGGATCAAATATAAACTAGGCTCCACAAAGCCCAACATGATGCACCTGAAAACTATGCTAACGCAAAACTGACACAGCATTTGTTGCATGACTAACTACAATCTTATCAGGAAGCAGGGACATTTAGAGCCACAAAATCACAAAGACGGATTGAGTGTAACCTAACGTAAAATGTCTTGTTTGCAATAGCCATGTTATGGAATTAATATGCAACACACAACTGTATACGTCTGAAACAAATTTAAATACCTGGTTCTGTGCAGTGCCTATCTCTTTGTTCTTTCCCTCCATTTTGGCCTGAAGAGAGGAGCACAGTGCCTTACTTGAATGAGCCTTAAATGTTATGATGATTTTCCTGATGCCTCATTTGCCTTTGCTGGAAAAATTGATGCAACCTACAGCTGTCAGTGGTTTTGGAAACAAATACTTGAGATTGCGTTTTGGTCGGATTAAAGGCGGTATAGTTTAGGTAGGGTGTGAATTCATTATATCAATCCAACCTGGATCTGGTATATCATATACATTTTTTTTTCTGAAGATGTATACCGTACACAATTAACTTGCAAGTAATCAAAAAATTGGTTTGCTTACTTCTCGGTGCATATAAGTATGTGCTTATGACACTATATTTGTAAAAGACTGATTTGGTAGGACGTCCTTGTGTTAAGAATAAAACTTTAAAGCCGATAACTTGGGATATTACTTCTGCAATAAGATTGGAATCATATTTAGCAGCATAAATTCTGCCAAATATGTGTCATTTTTTCCTCTCTTAACAGTGCTAGACAAAGGCAAAATGCATTTGTTTTTCTAATTCAGAAACTTCAAGATTTTATCCCGATTTGCATCAATTTCCTTGGTTATACACATCATAGCTTTTATACAGAAAGCACAGTCAAACCACAGCTCAGGAATTTTTAAATTGTTTCTTTTACCTTTTTAAACAGTAGCACCACTGCAGTTGGGCTGGAGTTCCTAAGTTGGTCATACCAATTGAAAGAACAGTAGTTTATGTTGTATTCAGTAATGGATTAAGTTGAGAAAGTAAAATAATATTCTCTCTCCCATATGCAGCTTTTTCACAAGGCATTTCTCTCCAATCTCTGGGACTTCTTCTCAACCTTAGAGGCTGTTATGAGGAATATTGTATAAGCTATGCCGGTAGTTTGGTCATCTTGAATTTAGTGCCTAATATGTAACTAACTGATGAATATTAGGGTTAATTACTTTTTAACCCTAAACCAATTTTTGGTTGACATGGTATTAGAGCCTAATATAAACCGTAAACCCACCACTGGAGATCAGTACCGACAACCCATACACTACAATCAACCATCGCTGACTACCCAGCCTCCACAATTGACCACTGCTGACCATAGTATATCACTAGTGACCATCCATAAACCATGCTCAATCACTGCAGACCATAACCGACCACTGCTGATCATAGTATAAACCATCCTCAACCACCACTCACCACTGATCAATCTTAGTTGATCACCACGACCACTGCCTGAACCATCATTGCAGCTATCCCCCTCTCCTGCTGACAAATTCGAGCCCATACTGCCAACTCTATTGATCGGCTGTTTTGGCCTTTCCCTTTACTCTGCCGGCTGTTGCGGCCTTTATCTTTTGTTGTTTTCAGTTGTGTCACACTGTTTCACCTCTGTGGGTTAATTAATTTCTCTAAGTGTAGTGCAGAATTCCTTTTAGGTAAGATTGCATATTTATTCTTAATCTATGTTATATCAATACTAAGGTGATATATCTCCCTTGGTATTTGTTGGTGTTGCTATTGGACGTGAAGGTGGTGTAGCACCTCTAATTGCATTGGTGCGCTTTGAATCTGAGGTAAGCATTTCCTCTTCTTAGTCACGAATTTCCCTACAACAATATAATGTTCAACCTTTGTTTTAAGAATAAGTATGGCATACGTTGATGGTCTATTTTTTTTCCTTTTCAGGATGTCCATGAAACTGCTGCAGGAGCTCTTTGGAATCTTGCTTCTAATCCTGGTAATGCTCTCCGTATTGTGGAGGAAGTAGGAGTTCCTGCCTTAGTTCATCTCTGTTCTTCTTCACAATAAAAAATGGCACGATTCAAGGCTGCATTAGCCTTGGCATACATGTTTGATGGGAGGTATTCATTTTATCCCTGTGACAGATATGACGCATGTTCATAATTCTCATTCTTTATCTTTGTCAGCTTCTTTTAGATAGGCCTGTTATTTTTTTTCTATCTCTATTAGTGTTTTCCTCTTCTTTTTTGACTTCATAGTTTTTTCTTTTGATGAAATATTCTGTGTGTCTTGGTCTATTTCTTTATTAGAAAACAAGGTTTGGCTTTGGAATTGCAAGTTACCGATATAAAAGCCAATTTAAAGCACCAATGCACAGATATTATGGTTATTTCTTTTTTTCTTTTTACCTTTTGAGTGGATATTGGAGAAATTTAAGTAGGGTGAGATAATGACAAAATGATTGTTGAGTAGAACTTAGGTCTAGTCTAGGAGAAGGATTTAAGAAGAAATTCTAGTAACGAACAAGATTAAAAAAATAAAATAATAATAGAATTGAAGTTGGAACTATCAAATATCAATTTCTAGTCCCAAAGAATTAAAGAAATATACAAACATGAAATTTCATGAAACAAATACGAAAAGGCTTTCTACAATGACTCAAAAGGGGCTATTTATAATAGCCTTTAGCAACTGTAGAATCTTAGCCCTTCATCTTACATAACAATCCAACTTCATTAAAAGACTCAAGACATAATAATAAATAAAAATGTCACATAGAGAAATAAAAGACAACGAACCAATTGGCCCCTCTCTCTCTCTCTTTTGGCTTAAATTTTCCTACATGACAAAGTTGTATAAAAAAATTAGTAGTTGTTAATCTTTACATTATTTATAGAAGAGGTCTTAAGTTCTTTTGAATATCGTAGCATTAATTGGAAAATTTTTCTTCCAAACCAGAGAGCGATGAGAAACTAGTTGCTTAATATGATTCTCTGTCACCTTCAATGAAATCTCATGTTGTTAGAATCATGACAGTTTCTTTTTGTATCTTAAAACCTGGTGTACTAAACCTAATTTCCCCCAAATGAGGGTCAATCTAGTGAGACAATTAAGTACCTTCATAAATGGTTTGTAGTTTAATCTTCATGTGAGTTATCTGCACTTATTTTGGAAGAATTAACTTATGTATATAAATTCTAATTTTTGTTGAACTTTCTGCAGAATGGATGAATATGCTCTTGTAGGAACTTCATCAGAAAGCACTTCGAAGAGTGTGAGTTTAGATGGGGCTAGAAGGATGGCTTTGAAGCACATTGAAGCCTTTGTCCTTACGTTTTCTGATCCACATGCATTTGCTGCTGCTGCTGCATCACCAGCCCCTGCAGCATTGTGGCAAGTAACAGAAGGAGCTCGTATCCAAGAAGCTGGGCATTTGAGATGCAGGTTTCCCTTCTCTCTCTCTAGCAATATCGCAAATTGTGGTTTCAATCCTGCCCCTCAATGATTAGCTTAAGCTTCTTCAAAAGTCGATTTAAGGTCATATGCCCTTATATATCACCTCATGTTCTTGGATTTGGCTGCACTGACTTTTGAACCAATTCCACTCTGAACCAGTTTGATTTTCAACGCCGCACCCCCACCCCCCCCACCAAAAAAAAAAAAGAAAAGAAAAAAGAAATGGAAATAAAAAACTTCAAACCTGTTCATTATGTTCTTACCCATTTCTCAGATGTTTTTTGTTTTATCTTCTACGTCTTGAGATGTTTACTCATCACTCATCCATATCATGGTTGTTTGTTATATTACTTTTATGTATAGAATTTTCTTCTTTTTTTTTTTTTTTGATGATGTATTACTTGTTTTTCCATTACATATTAGGACCTAGCTGTAATGGTTTAAATAATGTGTGATAAAATTCAAAATACTACCTTTTTTTTAAGAGATTGACCTCTTGAATATCTCTAGTTTGTTGGTCCTTCCTATGTCTTTAAATTATTTTTGAAACTTCATCAGTTGATGTTGGTTTATAGACCCATTTGCTGATCTTATTTCTGTAAACTCCAGTTGGAAGGTCATTTTGTGAACTAACGTTACTGTTGTTAGAAAGTCTGCCTTGCAGTGCTCTCTATCTCTCTCCCCCCCGCCCCTTCCCCCCCCCCCCCCCCTCCCCCCTGTCCCCGTGTGTGAGTCATTCTTATAATTTTCTGCTCACCAAAATTGGAAAGTAGATTGCCTGTCAACCGCCTCTCCCAAACCTGCAGAAGCAAGAGCCTAATGCACAGAATACAGCCTCTTATAATTTTCTTTTCTTCAGCTGATTTTTTGACCTTGATTTCATATACCTCAGTGGAGCTGGAATTGGGAGACTTGTTGCCATGCTACGAAATCCATCATCTATACTCAAGGCATGTGGTGCATTTGCTCTTCTGCAGGTAATTGTACACACTGACTCTCTCTCTCCTTACGGTGCCATATCCAATGTCTTCATAGTAAACTATTTTGTTATTTTCTTTAATATTTGATAAAACATTTTCTTTTGGATGCAAATTCGATAAACATTGTTAAACCTATTAAAAGAAACTCCAACAGGGTTCTTGAGAACAAAATGTTGCAAAGTATACTTTCCATCTGAAATGTTTACTCCCAAGAAGTCTATAGAAGACTGCCCTATGACCATTTTCTTTTCTGAAAGCATTATCCCTTGAGATTTTACCAAATTATAAAATTCAGTAAGTAACTTTTCATGGGACTCTTCATCTTTTGAGAATAAGAGAATATCATCCACATAAATCAATGCATTGGTCAAGAGGGGCTGAAACAATGTTACCATTGCTTTCTGGAATTGGGATGGAGCATTTATAAGGCCAAAAGGCATGACAGTCCATTGATAATGGTGGTCTGGGATGCAGAATGCTGTCTTGTATCTTTCTTCTGGGTGGATTCCTAATTGCCAAAACCCTGCTTTAAGATCGAATTTTGAAAAAACTCTGGCATTTGAAAGGTGTTGGAAAAGAGCACTCTTATTTGGCAAAGGAAATTTATCATCTGCAAGGAAATGATTGAGATCCTGGTAATTGATTACTAATCTGAGTTTTTCTCGTACTTGCTCAGAATGCTTGTTGACATAAAAGGCTTCACATGCCCATGGGGACGTTGTGGGTTCAATGAGGCCTTCTGAAAGGAGGGTAGATAGTTCTTGTTTGGCTAAGGCTAGGTGTTCCGGGTTCATTCCTCTGTGGCTGGCTTTGGTGGGGTTAACATCTTCATTCTTTTTGAAGGGTAAATGGATGAAGAAGTTTAGGTTTTTCCACAAGGGATTAGGGTTCTTGATGAGGAATTCAGAGTGACTATTTGCACAACAGTCATTGATTATCTGGAACCTTAAAGGATCAAAGGGATCAATGGTGAATAAATGAGGAACTTGGGTCCAGGTGAGAAGGTGCTGTTTATGCATGAGTCCTTTTGAAGACTATCTAAGGCTAGGTATTTGATGAAGGAGATCAAATCCTATAAGAAGGTCTCTACCTGTAAGAGGGGATCCAAGGACTTGGTGTTTGATGATGAGTGTTGGAAAAATCCTGATGAGAATAGGCTTACTTTTCAAGGTGATCAAAAATGTTTCTCCATTTGCCGCTCTGAACATCTGATGATGGGGTAGCCAGAATTCTTTGGGTAATATTTTGGGATGAAGAATTGTTGCTGCTGCTCCTGTGTCGAACAAGGCTATTACTGGAATGGGTCTGGCATATGTATCAAGGAGGATTTTTACTTAGGCTATGGGTGTGGGGCTGGT
The DNA here is from genome assembly GCA_023736055.1 of Quercus glauca. Classification (NCBI taxonomy): domain Eukaryota; kingdom Viridiplantae; phylum Streptophyta; class Magnoliopsida; order Fagales; family Fagaceae; genus Quercus; species Quercus glauca. The sequence continues at coordinate 72,784,119 of CM043318.1, forward strand.
TAGGAGGGCTATGATGGGCTGGGATGTATAAATGGTTTGGATTTCTGGATCTGAATCTTCTTCACTTTCTTCTTCAGATGTAGAATAAGCCAGGACTGCTAAAGCTTGAGGAGAATAATCGTCATCCAGTGAAAAGAGTGATTCTACGTCTGAGAAAGGCGTATCTTCTGCATGAATCTGTGCTTGCTCAAGGAGTTTTGCTGCCTTTTCTTTCCTTGGACAGTTTTTTGCAAAGTGGCCAGGTCTTCTGCATACGAAACAGACTTTTGAAGTTTTTCCCTTGAACTGCTTTCTTCTAAGGAATTTCCATTTTTTCTTTCTGAAGGATTTCTTCTTTTGGCTTGCATAATGCTTTTTCTTCCAAGAATATTTCTTAAAATGAGCTCTTTTCTTTGTTGAACAGGCACAATTCTTGTCATAGCATTTAATCTGCAAATCTTTCCTCCTACAATTATCCTTGAGTCTGCTATGAATCTTGTCAATTTCTGAAAGAAACTTCCTTTGATTGCAGAGCTTTTCTAGGGCAATAAGCACATGCTGATAAATTTCTCCCAAAGAGGCCTGCTGCAACGTTATTTTCTGGAGATTCATCATGCGAAGGGTTTCATCTCCCAACGGTTCTGGGAGAGAATTGAGAAAAGTATGCTTGGAATTGACATCATCCATGCCATTAAAAGAGTATTATCTCCTTGATATTCTGTCAAAATGTTTTTCCAAATCTTTTCTTTCAAATGAGCAACATTTCATCAATAAATATTCTTCTCGTGCTACCTCTGTGTAATGAGTCACAGAGCCAAGGAACTCATTATGGACCACCGTGAAAAAGTCTTCCAGTGTGTTGCATTGAGCTGCTTGTCTTTGTCTGTATTCTCCCAAATTAATCCACCATTCTCTTAATCTTCCTGTAACCCTTGCAACAAGTTTGGCGATAATTTGAGGAACAGTAGCATTTGGAGATTGAAGTTCTGCTATGCACCAAGAGTACATGTTAAAAATCTCTTCATGCCATCTAGAGGGAGGAATATTGTCAAGAGTAAACAAGTGTTTAGAGTCAGTGGTTGATGAGTAAGTCAATCTTGTTTGGTAATCTAGGATAAAAGGTGGTGGAGGAAATATTGGTGGTGGTGGAGGTGGGGACTGTGTGGATCTCAGGACATCATCTTCTTCTTCTACCTTTGGTTCTGTATTTGTCATAAACACCTCCTCTAAACCAAGATCAGATAAATCCAACTCGGAGTCCTCAATTACAGGAAGCACAAAGGGTTCCATTGAATCATCAAGGGTGAGGGTTTTGAGGAATGATGAAATTGGGTTTAGAGGGTCTGGGTCTATAGCCAACATATTCATGTCTGGAGACTTTGAAGAGGCTCCTACAATTGGGTCTGGAATTTGGTGTAATGGCTCTTTGTCTTTTTTGGTAGGAAAAGAAACATTTTGTGGTTTGATTTGGGTCTCAGGTTGAAAAGGAATGTTATAGGTCATGGCAGGAAAAATTCCACTCGGCTTAAAAGGATTATGGTCTGGATGTGTTATGGCTAACGGTTGGAGATTTTGGTAAGGAGAGATTGGAGAAAATGGAGAAGTTGATGGTATGGACAGGTCTTTATATAAAGATTGACGAGGTTGAAAAGGTATATGGACATGTATCGGAGGAGTCTGAGGACTTTCCTCTGTGATTTTTCTATGGATTGGAGTTGGAGCAACAACTGTCTCCTTTCTCTTTCTTTTTGGCTAATAAGAGGGAAAGAAATGGACAGGTCTCGAACTGTTGACGTAATGGTGGCCAATTCTTGCTCAACTGTTTTGATTTTCTTCTTTAAATCCTCAATAAGGGAATTTGAGGACGAAAAGGTATGAGTTATTACTTCAGCCATCTTTTGTTGATTATCTAAAATCCTTGAAAGAACTTGGTTTTGGGCCACAGCATTTTCTGCTTGCCAGTTTAAAGCTGCTTCTGCTAAAGAAACTTGCTTCTTGGTTCCATCTGGATTAACGCCAACAGGGTTCTTGATTTTCCAGATATGTTTGGTGTTGGTTTGGGGATGATCAAAGCTCTCTAATGGAGGAAAATCCTGTGAGTAGGAAGGTGAGGCTTGGTCAAACATACAGCATGGTAAGGGCTTTTGTATGTGAGTTTGGTCAATAGGAAGGGGTTGACATTTTGATAACTGGGGGAGGACTTTCTGGTAATATGGGATTAATGGAGACTTCTGGTTTTGGTTATGCTTTTCTTTGGAGGGAAAAGGTAAGGGTTGTTTTCTGGTTCTGGGATAGAGAACATAATAGTCAAACTTTCCAGAAGGTTCCTCAAGGAGGTCAACTTCTGGGTCTCCTGCTTCATATCTTTCTTTGAGTTTTTGCTGAGAATATTTCTTCTTTTTCTTGGAATAGTCTTCTTCAAAAGCTTCATCTTCTTGGCAGCCAGTACAATTGCAAACATCCCACCATATGTGACCAGAAGGTGATTTTCCTTCATAACAAGGCTTTCCGTCTTTACTAAAGGCCATAATTTTAAGACCATTCGCGGCACCATATGAGACTGGTTGGAGCATGGCAATCTGCGTTGGAAAAACTGTTACATCCTTCTTGTCTGGGGGATCTTTTAAGAATCTTGTCTCCACTTCACCATTTGCTTTTCTGATAAAGAAAGGTTCATTTGCCTGGATTGGCTTAGTTGCTTGGTGCAGCATTTCATACCTTGTAATCCATGACTCTAGGAAGATAGAGGTCATCTGCTCCCTACTAAGCTGTCTCGGAACAAACGTACACATTGGTGTTATTCCTGGATCAACTTGAATCAGTAGAGCATCATTGGACTGGGCTAGGTCTGGCATTGCCATATCAAAAGCATGATTCTGGAGTCTATAAGCCAGCTGATAATGAAGTGTGGCAGCAAAGGTGTCTTGCACCTGAGAAGCTCCTGTGATCTGAATCTGTACCTTAAGGGCATCACAAAGATGAGGATCTTTGAGGGACATATTAAAGTTAGGAAAAAGAGTGACAATAACTGTTCCCGCATTGAGAGTGGTTTGGACAGTCCCTGTAACTGCATTTTGGTATTCTAAGAATCTGGAATCAAGGAGTGAAATTCTAGAAGCTATAGGAAGTCCCTTTCTTCCGTGGAAGGTTAGAGCCAGTCTCACTGCTCCAAAGTGAAGATGGGTGTACCCTTGTTTTTGCCATGGAATCACAAACTCTCTGGGGAGGGCAAGAGTGATAAAGTTTTCTGTTTCACTGGCTGGAATATTAAACTGGTCAAACTTAGAGGCTTGAACATATTCTTTTACAGTAGAAGGACGAGAAGGGCCTAAGAGCTTTTTTATAGATTGTTTGAAAGAAATTTGAGGTTTATCAAATACAGTGTAAGGATTTACAATAGGGAAATCTGTAATAGGGATCTTACTATCTTCAGGTATTTGAGAGATTTCATACAGGTAGTCTAGCCTATTTGCAGTAGATTTTCGGAGGGAAAGATCAAAGGCGGAGCCAGTTGTATCAGTAACTTCAAAGGATGCATTAGCCATGATAGTTTCTTTTAGAAAGAACTGTTTACCAAAGACCAGACAGGACTAAACACCAACACAGGTTGAAACGTCCACAAGGTAATCAATGGAAAACAATGTTCCTTAAAACCTTTAAGAACAATCTCCTTAGTGTTCTACTTGATTATCAAATCTAGTTTTCTGATGTAAAAAAGTTGTTTAATCTAATAATATCTTTCAGTTTGCCGTATCTTGTTCTGTGTTCCATTCCTCATGTTCATACTATTTTCTATGCTTTCTTAGTAGGCTACGTGATTTACCAGTGTCTATAATCTTCTTACACTCCCTGTTTTCACTCTGGGTTTTCTCCCTTTCTCCTTTTATATATCTAGTTGGTATCAGAGCCTGTGATTTGTTTCTCACTCCTTTGATTAGTATACTTTGATTATTGTCCTGATTAGTATGCTCTGTGATTTGCAGTTGCCACAATACGTGGATCCTCTGTATAAATCACATCAGAAAACTGGATTTGATAATCAAGTAGAACACTAAGGAGATTGTTCTTAAAGGTTTTAAGGAACATTGTTTTCCATTGTTACCTTGTGGACGTTTCAACCTGTGTTGGTGTTTAGTCCTGTCTGGTCTTTGGTAAACAGTTCTTTCTAAAAGAAACTATCATGGCAAATGCATCCTTTGAAGTTATTGATACAACTGGCTCCGCCTTTGATCTTTCCCTCCGAAAATCTACTGCAAATAGGCTAGACTACCTGTATGAAATCTCTCAAATACCTGAAGATAGTAAGATCCCTATTACAGATTTCCCTATTGTAAATCCTTACACTGTATTTGATAAACCTCAAACTTCTTTCAAACAATCTATAAAAAAGCTCTTAGGCCCTTCTCGTCCTTCTACTGTAAAAGAATATGTTCAAGCCTCTAAGTTTGACCAGTTTAATATTCCAGCCAGTGAAACAGAAAACTTTATCACTCTTGCCCTCCCCAGAGAGTTTGTGATTCCATGGCAAAAACAAGGGTACACCCATCTTCACTTTGGAGCAGTGAGACTGGCTCTAACCTTCCACGGAAGAAAGGGACTTCCTATAGCTTCTAGAATTTCACTCCTTGATTCCAGATTCTTAGAATACCAAAATGCAGTTATAGGGACTGTCCAAACCACTCTCAATGCGGGAACAGTTTTTGTCACTCTTTTTCCTAACTTTAATATGTCCCTCAAAGATCCTCATCTTTGTGATGCCCTTAAGGTACAGATTCAGATCACAGGAGCTTCTCAGGTGCAAGACACCTTTGCTGCCATACTTCATTATCAGCTGGCTTATAGACTCCAGAATCATGCTTTTGATATGGCAATGCCAGACCTAGCCCAGTCCAATGATGCTCTACTGATTCAAGTTGATCCAGGAATAACACCAATGTGTACGTTTGTTCCGAGACAGCTTAGTAGGGAGCAGATGACCTCTATCTTCCCAGAGTCATGGATTACAAGGTATGAAATGCTGCACCAAGCAACCTAGCCAATCCAGGCAAATGAACCTTTCTTTATCAGAAAAGCAAATGGTGAAGTGGAGACAAGATTCTTAAAAGATCCCCCAGACAAGAAGGATGTAACAGTTTTTCCAACGCAGATTGCCATGCTCCAACCAGTCTCATATGGTGCCGCGAATGGTCTTAAAATTATGGCCTTTAGTGAAGACGGAAAGCCTTGTTATGAAGGAAAATCACCTTCTGGTCACATATGGTGGGATGTTTGCAATTGTACTGGCTGCCAAGAAGATGAAGCTTTTGAAGAAGACTATTCCAAGAAAAAGAAGAAATCTTCTCAGCAAAAACTCAAAGAAAGATATGAAGCAGGAGACCCAGAAGTTGACCTCCTTGGGGAACCTTCTGGAAAGTTTGACTATTATGTTCTTTATCCCAGAACCAGAAAACAACCCTTACCTTTTCCCTCCAAAGAAAAGCATAACCAAAACCAGAAGTCTCCATTAATCCCATATTACCAGAAAGTCCTCCCCCAGTTATCAAAATGTCAACCCCTTCCTATTGACCAAACTCACATACAAAAGCCCTTACCATGCTGCATGTTTGACCAAGCCTCACCTTCCTACTCACAGGATTTTCCTCCATTAGAGAGCTTTGATCATCCCCAAACCAACACCAAACATATCTGGAAAATCAAGAACCCTGTTGGCGTTAATCCAGATGGAACCAAGAAGCAAGTTTCTTCAGCAGAAGCAGCTTTAAACTGGCAAGCAGAAAATGCTGTGGCCCAAAACCAAGTTCTTTCAAGGATTTTAGATAATCAACAAAAGATGGCTGAAGTAATAACTCATACCTTTACGTCCTCAAATTCCCTTATTGAGGATTGAAAGAAGAAAATCAAAGCAGTTGAGCAAGAATTGGCCACCATTATGTCAACAGTTCGAGACCTGTCCATTTCTTTCCCTCTTATTAGCCAAAAAGAAAGAGAAAGGAGACAGTTGTTGCTCCAACTCCAATCCATAGAAAGATCACAGAAGGAAAGTCCTCAGACTCCTCCGATACATGTCCATATACCTTTTCAACCTCGTTAATCTTTATATAAAGACCTGTCCATACCATCAACTTCTCCATTTTCGCCAATCTCTCCTTACCAAAATCTCCAACCGTTAGCCATAACACATCTAGACCATAATCCTTTTAAGCCGAGTGGAATTTTCCCTGCCATGACCTATAACATTCCTTTTCAGCCTGAGACCCATCAAACCACAAAATGTTTCTTTTCCTACTAAAAAAGACAAAGAGCCATTACACCAAATTCCAGACCCAATTGTAGGAGCCTCTTTAAAGTCTCCAGACATGAATATGTTGGCTATAGACCCAGACCCTCCAAACCCAATTTCATCATTCCTCAAAACCCTCACCCTTGATGATTCAATGGAACCCTTTGTGCTTCCTGTAATTGAGGACTCCGAGTTGGATTTATCTGATCTTGGTTTAGAGGAGGTGTTTATGACAAATACAGAACCAAAGGTAGAAGAAGAAGATGATGTCCTGAGATCCACACAGTCCCCACCTCCACCACCACCAATATTTCCTCCACCACCTTTTATCCCAGAATACCAAACAAGATTGACTTACTCATCAACCACTGACTTTAAACACTTGTTTACTCTTGACAATATTCCTCCCTCTAGATGGCATGAGGAGATTTTTAACATGTACTCTTGGTGCATAGCAGAACTTCAATTTCCAAATGCTACTGTTCCTCAGATTATCGCCAAATTTGTTGCAAGGGTTACAGGAAGATTTAAGAGAATGGTGGATTAATTTGGGAGAATACAGACAAAGACAGGCAGCTCAATGCAACACATTGGAAGACTTTTTCACGGTGGTCTATAATGAGTTCCTTGGCTCTGTGACTCATTACATAGAGATAGCACGAGAAGAATATTTATTGATGAAATGTTGCTCATTTGAAAGAAAAGATCTGGAAAAACATTTTGACAGAATGTCAAGGAGATACTACTCTTTTAATGGCATGGATGATGTCAATTCCAAGCATACTTTTCTCAATTCTCTCCCAAAACCGTTGGGAGATGAAACCCTTCGCATGATGAATCTTCAGAAAATAACGTTGCAGCAGGCCTCTTTGGGAGAAATTTATCAGCATGTGCTTATTGCCCTAGAAAAGCTCTGCAATCAAAGGAAGTTTTTTTCAGAAATTGACAAGATTCATAGCAGACTCAAGGATAATTGTAGGAGGAAAGATTTGCAGATTAAATGCTATGACAAGAATTGTGCCTGTTCAACAAAGAAAAGAGCTCATTTTAAGAAATATTCTTGGAAGAAAAAGCATTATGCAAGCCAAAAGAAGAAATCCTTCAGAAAGAAAAAATGGAAATTCCTTAGAAGAAAGCAGTTCAAGGGAAAAACTTCAAAAGTCTGTTTCGTATGCAGAAGACCTGGCCACTTTGCAAAAAACTGTCCAAGGAAAGAAAAGGCAGCAAAACTCCTTGAGCAAGCACAGATTCATGCAGAAGATACGCCTTTCTCAGACGTAGAATCACTCTTTTCACTGGATGACGATTATTCTCCTCAAGCTTTAGCAGTCCTGGCTTATTCTACATCTGAAGAAGAAAGTGAAGAAGATTCAGATCCAGAAATCCAAACCATCTATACATCCCAGCCCATCATAGCCCCCCTAACCAGCCCCACACCCATAGCCCAAGTAAATATCCTCCTTGATACATATGCCAGACCCATTCCAGTAATAGCCTTGTTCGACACAGGAGTAGCAGCAACAATTCTTTATCCCAAAATATTACCCAAAGAATTCTGGCTACCCCATCATCAGATGTTCAGAGCAGCAAATGGAGAAACATTTTTGATTACCTTGAAAAGTAAGCCTATTCTCATCAGGATTTTTCCAACACTCATCATCAAACACCAAGTCCTTGGATCCCCTCTTACAGGTAGAGACCTTCTTATAGGATTTGATCTCCTTCATCAAATACCTAGCCTTAGATGGTCTTCAAAAGGACTCATGCATAAACAGCACCTTCTCACCTGGACCCAAGTTCCTCATTTATTCACCATTGATCCCTTTGATCCTTTAAGGTTCCAGATAATCAATGATTGTTGCGCAAATAGTCACTCTGAATTCCTCATCAAGAACCCTAATCCCTTGTGGAAAAACCCAATCTTCTTCATCCATTTACCCTTCAAAAAGAATGAAGATGTTAATCCCACCAAAGCCAGCCACAGAGGAATGAACCCGGAACACCTAGCCTTAGCCAAACAAGAACTATCTACCCTCCTTTCAGAAGGCTTCATTGAACCCACAACGTCCCCATGGGCGTGTGAAGCCTTTTATGTCAACAAGCATTCTGAGCAAGTACGAGGAAAACTCAGATTGGTAATCAATTACCAGGATCTCAATCATTTCCTTGCAGATGATAAATTTCCTTTGCCAAACAAGAGTGCTCTTTTCCAACACCTTTCAAATGCCAGAGTTTTTTCAAAGTTCGATCTTAAAGCAGGGTTTTGGCAATTAGGAATCCACCCAGAAGAAAGATACAAGACAGCATTCTGCATCCCAGACCACCATTATCAATGGACTGTCATGCCTTTTGGCCTTAAAAATGCTCCATCCCAATTCCAGAAAGCAATGGTAACATTGTTTCAGCCCCTCTTGACCAATGCATTGATTTATGTGGATGATATTCTTTTATTCTCAAAAGATGAAGAGTCTCATGAAAAGTTACTTACTGAATTTTATAATTTGGTAAAATCTCAAGGGATAATGCTTTCAGAAAAGAAAATGGTCATAGGGCAGTCTTCTATAGACTTCTTGGGAGTAAACGTTTCAGATGGAAAGTATACTTTGCAACCTCACATATTCCCTTTCTTCTTTTCTCTTTCTCTCCAACCACATATTCCCTTCAAAGGAAAAACCTTTGTCTAAGAAGCCTTTCATATCTTAATGCATGTATCTAATTTATTTGGAGTTATTAGAGCAGGATCTAGTGCACAAGATCTATTGCAATGATGACACATGGCTAAAAGTTGACACGTGTTACCATCATAACAGGTTTAGTATACTGGAGCATTGGACTTAAGCCAAGCGCCCAACCCTAAAAACCCAACTTTCTAGCCTTCATCAAACCCCCCAAACTATCAAATCAACCAAATACCCACTTCAAAATAGATTTTGTATAATCATTCTCAAACATCCATAAGCAATCAAATTAAACAAACAATTTTTTTTTTGTTTTTTTTGTTTTTAAAAGCTCATGCCCCTGCTACCATGGGAAGATCTAGAATCAAATCCCCATGACTCATCCACTCTCAAATCAAAGCCTCATTAACCGTCAATACCTCAAGCCACTAGCCACTCATAAAAAGCACCCAAGACCCGCACACAAGGTTAGAACTTGCTACCAGTTTTTCAAACTCCTAAACTAGCTCACATCATAACCCTAAACTCAGATCGTTATCAAACATGTCCCTGATCATCCTAAATTAGACATTGGCTGAAAATTGATGAAATAACCATTCCTATAGTATGAGACCTAACATTGTGTTTGATTAGAGGTGTTTTAGGGAGGGTGAATAATAGGAGAGGAAAATGAAGAGATAAAATGTCACTTTCTTATGTTTGGTAAGGAAGAATATAGGGTGGAAGGAAAATGGGGTTGAGATAGTTTTTCTCTTCGGGCCACTAATCTTTCTCCAAAATAAAGAGAAAACTTGAAGGAGGTAAAACATCAAGATTAACCCAACTTTTCCATCCTCCCTAATAGTAATAAGGGCATAGTGGTAAATTAATTATCTTTCCTTCTACTTTTCCAGCCTCTTTACCAAACACATATGGTAAAAAACATATATATTTTCTATCTCCTAACCAAATAGAGCCTAAATTCTACCTCTGTCAAAACCCTCCCCCCATCTCATCATGCATCACAACCTAAGGAGTTGGGTAAGAGGAAAAAAAACATAATTTTATATATGAATTTTTTCTTTATTTTTTAATTGCTAACATAGATTGAGCAAGATCCAAAACATAGTTTTAAATAGAAAAATTACATCACCTTAAACTTACTTGTCACATAACAGTCACATCCCTAACAGAGATAGACGGGAGGACTACTTTAAAAATGTTCTCAAATTGGAGAGTAAACAATGAAAATGTTCAAACATGAGGGACTAAATGAAAACCCCCAAACATAAATGGTCAAATTAATCCAACACGCGTAGCAATGGTTGATCCTCAGAGAACCCAACCAGTTCCAAAAAGAAATGCCAGATTGATGAAAGCCAGTTAAATGGTGAAGTTTCTGTTATCGCCATCTGTCTTGATGTTTCATCCTCCAAGTAAGGCACTATATACGTTTTCATATCACTTGCAGAAATCTCCAAATGGCCCCCGGAAACATTTATGAATTTAACTTTACCAGCTTCATCCAAGATTTTCAAACCAATCCAGTCTTCAGTATAGAGTAGAGTCTGTAGGGAAAAAAATATGCTAAAGAAATTAAAAGCAATCATTAATTAATATATGGTGAAAATCTAAATGAGTTATTTTTGAACAATTTGAAGATTCTTCAATTGTGTAAAGATTGCATGTGTGTTACTCTTGCAAAGAGGAAGACTTCGGATAGAAAAAAATGACGAAATAGAATACATGCGACTGACTGATTCTAATTGCTTTGTTGAGGATCCATAGCCAATTCCAAATTTTAGGATTATATTTTGAGAAGGATTAAGGCTTGGTTGTTGTGTCTTTTGTATTGAGAAAATGGACTTTGCCTTGATATTGTTTTGAAAAGCATAAGTATTTTTATGAGAGAAATGTTGTCTATAATATTTTCACAATAAATTATAAATTGCAATTTGTTACTGACTGTTATTAGTGGGCAAAAAAGTAATTCTAGGGGTAGGTTTAAATTAGAAGTAGCACTTCTCTTTTTATTATCCTATATTAAAAATAATAATAATTATAAAAAAATAAAAAAAAAACTCGTTGACCAGGAAGTATGTTTGACCAATAAAGTCTACCCAGAAGCAAAGCACAGGAAAGAAATATTTCTTACAAGAAGGTAAAATCATGACATGGAAAGATGGATTACCTCTTGTGCAGGCAAAATAGGATCAAAGGCCCCATCTGGATAATACCCAAACCAGGAGGTCTCCTTAGGAACCAAAACAGTATCCTGCTCAAACTGATAATGCATTCAAAGAAAGAGAAGGGCATCACCAAACATGTGTGAACAATTGCAACTTGCATCATCTCTAAGTGGACTAGAAAAAAATTACAGATACAGCTCATGACTCTTCAACTCACCATAATAAGTACCAAATTCTGTAAGCTAGCAAATCTTTCCTTATAGGTGGAATTTCTTGTAGCGTTGATTTCATTGTTAAGCTTTGGAAGAAACTTGCATCCTTTTAAATAGGCGCTAATGTCCTGAAGAAAGAAAAAATAATCTTGTTTAGCTCTTAGAATAAAAAAATTCCATTGAAGCAATATTGAGAAGGTGGCAATAATGAAAATGTAAACAATTAAAATAGCTGAAAGTCATATCAGCAAATGGTTTCATCCCAAGAGAAAAAATGACTAAACAACACAGGCCCATATTCCATATTAAGAAGTAGGAAGAAGCTAATCTTAATCAAGAATAAAAGCTGGTCACCAACTTTCACTGAGGGTTTGGTTTATCATGAAGAGTAAAAGACAAACTATTTGCAAGAAAACCTGCAATTTAAAAGAGCTTTAAGGTAAACTGAAGTTATACTCACAGTTGGGATTTTCACATAACCACTTGGAGCCAAATGTTCCTGCAGTCCCACCAATGATTAGAAATTCAAATTGTAAATGTCATCAGAGATAAAATAACAAGAAAAAAATGGAAAACAAATCAATCAAAGTAGTCCATAAGGATGAATTTAAATGTCACAATAATCAAGAGGAAGATGATTTATAAAGAGGCCACTGTTTCGAACATTGAATTATACGTTTGTCTTCATTTAATATATATAGTTTCTCATTTCTCATTTAATAAAATAATCACAATAAAAAATTATAAATTTTATTTAAAGAAAAGTTCATACCTGGACATAGTTACTGTAGACCTCTAACTCGATTAATAGGTCCACTAGAGCGCAAAACCACTCGGACTGCAAAAACAAGGCATATCAAGCTATAGTACAATTCATATGTAGACCGATTAATTAACACATTCAAGTAGGAAACGAAATTACATAAAACGTGTTCATTAATTGTAATGGTTCCTCAGCACCTTTCTACTGTAACAAGTCCAAATTTTGTTGCCAAAGGACATTGATTAGTGATATATTTCAATATCCAGATCACTCAATCTCTCACATATGGTATACAATAGAGAAGTTTTAGAAAATCCAACTAGAATTGAAAAATCATAGGAAAGGAATGAAAGTCAAAGCATATCAAGCTACAGTACAATTCATATGTAGACCGATTAATTAACACATTCAATTAGGAAATGAAATTACATAAAACATGTTTATTAATTGTTAATGGTTCCTCGGCGCCTTTCTACTGTAACAAGTCCAAATTTTGTTGCCAAAGGACATTGATTAGTGATATAATTCAATATCCAGATCACTCAAATCTCTCACATATGGTATACAATAGAGAAGTTTTAGAAAATCCAACTAGAATTGAAAAATCATACGAAAGGAATGAAAGTCAATTAATAAGAAGAGAGAAATATTGTTGAAAATTGGCCATTGTGTTTTTCATTGATATCAATGATCTATATCATCAGTATCCACAATTGATTTATAGATATAAAAAGCATTGAAAAAACAGCAACAGCATTTTTAATCTTTTTAGTCAACAATAGTAAGTTTTTGTAGATACTGTGCAACTTGTTTCCCCCCCTCAAAATATAATCTGACCTTTAAAAGAGTGTGGAGGTTTTGTACAACTGAAATTTTCCTTCAATGCCAAGGGTTAATTTAGTATTTTATTGGTGTAAAATACCAGGAAGGTAATACATCTTTTACATCTCCCTAAGTAAAGATTGTTCTGTTCAACATGATTATAATTTTCAAGTCTATTCACACCAAAACGTATGCATATAGTTAATGCAAAAGAAATATTTAGAGGTGTTGTCCCGATCTACTACAAAAAGAATATACAGATCATGAAGTGAAAGAAGCACATACTCCACAAAATGGAATTGAAGCAATTCCAGCATGAATACCAGCTAAAGATATGAAATTCTTAACCTGTATATAGAAAAAGAGATGGAACATAAGTAACATACAAATAAAGTTTGAGAGAACTATAAATCAGCACAATGTAAGAGAAAGATAGTAGAGGGAAAAGAGAAACAGAGGAGAAGAAACAATAATAAAGATGATGGGGGAATGATCAAATATTTGAAGGATTTATAAGTAAAATAATGTTATGGAAAAGAGGATGTTGATCAATACACAAAATGTGAATTGACCTACTCCTACAGAACTAAAATCCCAAGTTCAGAAGACCTAAAAAGTCACTAAAAGAAGATGAAAGGATGCTGCCTAAAACAGTCAACCACTCATATTAAGACTGGAAAAAAATTACTTAATTACACAAATAGGCCTTTCAACACCATCAAAATTTCTACCATTCGTCTCACACGAAACGGTCCATAACACACAAAAGGGAGTAGCATTCCAAACATTCAAGTTCCTATGACGATGAAAATTCCCCTTGCTAACATTCCAACATCCGAATCATTGTCTTCACTCTTCAGCATTACCCAAGAAACCCCAAGCACACACAAGGGAGTAGCAAGATGTGAGTATTGCTTCTGTGCTCAGTCTCCCTGTACCTTTCAAAAGCATGATTCAATCCTCATGGTAGTGTTGTGCTTCTCTAAGATGGCCCATTTTATCCTATGCTCTAAAACCTTACTTGCTACCTAAGTTGTGAAGCTTTATTTTGATGATATTGTCAAATTATATAGAATTCCCAAAACAAGTGTCTAATAGGGATGTTAGATCCATGAGCTATTTCTTGAAAACTATTAGGCACATACAAATAGAAATTGTCTTTTAGGAAAGCATAAAGAATTATCTTTGAAATGGATAGATCAAAGGCCCCTGGACCAGGTTCAATAACCAAAGCTGTGTGCCTAGACTGATTTTCAGGCTACTAGGAGAATTTTGACTCCAATAAAATTTTCAACTAGACGGTTACTCTACATTCATTTCACTGATATCAAAAGTTAATGCCTTCTCAGTATCAGGTATCTTTGAGAAGCCAAGTATTAATTAGCTGGGAAATGTATCAACACTGTGGCAATCGAAAGAAAGGATCTGCCTTTAATCAATTTTCTGGGGTAAAAATTAACTTTGCTAAGATGAAGTTCTTTTATCACCCAGAAGGCATTTCATCTATAGCATGCGATATACCAATTCAGCAATATATTTACAAGGCCTTTGTGCATGTGTGGACATTTGATAAACATCAATATCATCGTGTTGAAGATGATGAAAGAGTACCTCAACAATATGTTCACTATTCAGGAATGAAAAACAGAAAAAAGCAATATCAGAGTTATTATCAGATTAGTTCTTACAGGAGGGGCCCCATCACACCATTCAACTACCCCTCGACCAATCATAGTACCCTGTGTAACAAAAATGACCATGTAATATGTTACTAATACGTAAAAACATAAACAAACAATCAGAGAAGTCTAAATATTGGGAAAGAAAAATATAAGAAAATCGAGATAAATGTAATGCCATCTAATTACAACATTATACAGCCTTGAAAACCTTCTCAATTTTACATGCAGTACGTTCCATACTTCTCCCCTATATAAGTGACAACTTCCTTTTCACACATGAATCTAGAACTGAAAATAGAAAATTTGTCTTTTCATTTAAATTTTCCTTCATGTAATATAATGCTATTTATGCAGATTATTTACTTTCACCTGCTGATTCATAGGTGAAAGGACTATTTTAGGCACTCATTATGCATCCCCTTTTTGTATTACAACCTATTCAACATCGACACTAGATGTTGAATTGTAATTTTATTTTCAGAGAGTTCACCCATTAATTGGATGTCTCCAAAACTCATCAGGTTCTCCATTGACATTGAATGATGACTCACATCAACATATGTCAATCCAAATGTTCCAATAGGAATCTAGACATGTATTTAAAAATTGCAGCACTAAAATTAGTCATGGAAAAATATAGGAAAAGCTTCGGGACTATCAAAACAAAAACATGTAGAAAGAGAAAAATCAAACAAAAGTTTCTGAAAACTAATGAGAATCTATAACAAGAGAATACCATGAAAGAATCCACATTAATCAAAACACTTTAGTCAGTAAAGTCTTCCCAAAAGTATCCCCTTCCATAATCAGGAAAAGCTAAAAACACTACAATAACAGCATTTTCTTGTATCACATTGCAATGATCCCCTTGTTTACATGTTACAAACATTTTAAGCAGTACACTCAAATTAGGAAGCTGATAAAATTAACAAACAATTTGAATATATATAACCTACAGTAAAATGGAGCCTAAAATCAATTTTACACTTTAATTCTCCCTGGATTAGAGGGACTTTGTCCCAAGCAAATCTCTTTTTGATGTATTTCTGAAAAAGACTTTCGCTCCACTTTCCAAGTTCCAAGCATATGATTAATTCTTGTTTTTGCTTGTCTCAATTCCATTTTTACTTGTTCCCAGGGAGTGCCATTGAAGTGCACCGAAAGTAATACATGAGAGGAAATCCTATTTTAATTACCTGAGAAAGTCCAACTAAGTTGTAACCCTCACTTAGTTCACTGATGTTCTTCACCTGCAAATAGAAGCTAAATCTTGTTGGGAAACAAATTATACTTCCATTGCAAGAAGAGGAAACAAAAAGCTATTACCAAACAACTTCATCACCTTCTCACAAGCAATAGCAGTCTGCAAGCACAAGAATTATAAAAAAATGATTATCACATGATTAAATATGGAACATTCTTGATAACAAGCACTCCTCATATTTTAGTATGATTGGAACCTGTTCCAGCAGGGGCATAGTCCAGGAATCCCATCCTCCATCTCCGATTTCTCTACAGGAAAAAAAGTACATCTGATTACATTTAGGATTTACTTAACACTGTTCATGTTGGTTAAACACTGGATATGAGCCTGATTAGATTACAGATGTCGTGTACCAAAAAGCCAATCAGCAGGAAAATTCAATCTCCAAGCATCAGACATGTTGATATGTTGTAAAATAATTTAGCTTTCCACTAATAATAGTTGAGCATAGTTTGACCTAAATTCCACTTTCTTGATGGCTTTATGGTCATAAGTATAAGGTATGTTAAATTACCGATTGTCCCAAAAGTTTAAGTTATTGGGATATGATAAATTTTATCATTTAACTACACAATTCTAACACTTCTCCTTACGTGTGGGCTGAAACTACTTTTTAATAGGTGAGACCCAACATGTAGGAATTTAAGTGGGAGGTAGAGTGGAGGAGATATGGATCAAACTCAAGGCTTCCTGCTCTGATAACATGTTAAATTACCGTTGGTTCCAAAAGTTTAAGTTATTGGGATATGATAAATTTAATTATTTAACCACACAATTCTAACAAAGTATATAACAAGTTTGAAATTTTTTAAAGAGAGTTAGAACGGCCTTGTGCACAAAGATAAGTAGCTTTCTTCACCTAGAGGTAATCCCCCGAGGAAAACAAAGGTAGTGTGGATGTCTGGCCTATAGGTTAGGTTCAGGGTTTAATATTTTACCAAATAGAGAATAAAATATTTAAAAAAAAAACATACACGCAATATCCTTGAGATCCAGACCAATTGCTTAAGCGCTCAGTGAATGTTGCGACTCCTTTACTGCTGCATTTATCTCCAATGCCTTCCACAAAATGCATACAAAATGTTAGTATAGCAGCAAACACTTAAAGGATGCTAAATATTGCAATATCTAGACATCATTCTCCTGGAGGAAAGTCTCAACATATTCTAGTTGCTAATAGAGAAGCAGAAAGATGAAGTCAAAACATATTTTAGAAACAAAAATTCTACAGAAAAGCTTTCTTTACTTATCCATTAATGTAAGAAGCTCATACAGGCTAGAAATATAACAGTTGCCATATATATATATATATATATATATGAGTGTGTGCGCTTGTGTGCGTGCGCACATGTAAAGAGCTCCGACGCAATGTGAGAGTGTAGCATTGCTCAAACTTTGTGATTAAGACTTAAGAGTGCAATGAACTGATAGTTTGTGTGAACTTTAAAGGCATAACATGACAAACTCTAGCTCTCACATATTTAGGACTAACTAACTCAATCTCTGTCATGTTTGAGAACACAGTCACAGCTTGATAGGATAAAATAGCTACCTAGCTGCTTGCAAGCAATTTCTGAAAGACTCTTCTTTGTCAAATGATACTTCTGCTTTTCCAAACACTTCTTTACTTGAAGGAAAATACGTTTGTTAGGATTAAGTCTCAAGGTGACCAATATGAAATCAACAAAGTAAATCCCATGAAGTCTTCCAGATATGGATTGCTGGTTACTGATACCCAGCAAGGGTATATTCTAAGTCCCATCACAAGGTTTAAATTTTTTTCTTTCCTAAAAATTTATTCTCATTTAAATGTATGAGACGGGAACTCCAATACTCCTATTTTATATTTTATCTCAAAACAGAAATGGAGCCAGCACATCAAAGATCAAATAAAGAATAAGCTCAGTCCATACCTCCCACCACTAACTCACTGATAATTTATATTATATAAGAAAGAATTTAAACAAGAACCCAGGTAGAATATCATATGGACTTTAACTAAACGTAAGGAAACATACAGTACATAACAGCACAATCCAACAGAATTACAGAAAGCTAAAAGACAATTACTACATAGCGTATACTATATTCCATTCCCATAATAGATATTAAATTCTTGACACTACCTACAATTCACCATTACCACATTAGAGAGAGAACAATATAGAAGGTCAAATAGCAGGTGGGGCATTAGCAGAACCCAAAAAAACCAGCAACCCAGAAAAAAATTGAGAGAATAAATGGGAAAAAATTATTAAAAAAAAAAGGAGTAAGAAAATGAATTACCATGCAAGACAATGAAAGGAACAGAGTGAGCAGTGAGAGTGAGTGTGAGTGTGCAGATGATGAAAATGAGGATAGTTGACAGTGGTAGAGAAAGAGAGGCCATTTGGTGTTAAAGGGTATTTGATATTAGAGCAGGTAGCTGAGTAGTAGCATTAGGAGGAGGATCTAGGAGAATGTTTTGAAAGATTTGAATCCTAGAAGAAATGATTTTTGTGTGTGTGGTTTCTGGTATTGGGAAGTGAAATGGCATGGAAAGAGATTGAAAGGAAAGGATTGACAAAAACAATTGAAGAGTTAGTTTGTCAGTAGACATGGCGCCAGCTACCCTTCCAACTGCTGACAATTTCTCCTTCATGTGAAACTGGCAGTCGGTCAAATGATGTTCATTTCCTCAAAACAAACAAATATTATTATTATTATTATTATTATTATTATTATTATTGCTGCTAACATTTTTATCAGAAAGAAATTAGAGGAGTAGAAGGAGATTGGTACATAAAAAAATTATATTTATTTAAAAAAAAATTAAAAAAAATTCTACAATTTGGTGCAGTCACGGCTCTTGAGCCTAACTAATTCAACTTTTATTGTATAGCATATGAATATGAGATGATTACGAAGAATTTAAAAAATGTACAAAGGGTATTGGTTTAGGAAATATTTTTATAGGAAAATAAAAAGATAATTAATTTTTTAAGAGTTTTTTTATTAAATTTTTAAAAAAGTGGCATTAAAACTTTTTTAAAATGATTTATTAATGAATGTTCTAAAAACACTCTTAATCCAAGCTTTATTACTATATTATTACTATTTATTTTTTGAGATTCAATTATTATCATTAGTACCATTTTAGTATCAAAATGATTAGCTGTTGGATAAAAAAAGAAAAAAAAATGATTAGTTGAGCCACTTTTAGACATCTCACTTATTACATATGCAGCTAGATTATTATTATTTGAGAAAGATATGCTAGATTTCGAAACCCTTCACTTAAAACAAAAAAAATCAATCATTTGAGCCAACACTTTGTTTGTTATAACATTATATTTTCTAAAAAAGTAATCATTTATAAAAAAAAGTATTTTCTAGAAATTTGTCTCAATTTCTTATGTTTAGTTGTGATCTTGAAATGAATTTGAAAACTATCTCTTTGATTTTCCTTATTTAGTTTCAGGTAAGATAGATTTATTTTCCTTATTTAGTTTCGCATTTGAAAGAGTTGTTTTCTATAAAATTTTATGCGGAAAATAACTCTATCTCATATCAAGCTATATAAGGAAATTTAGGAAATAATTTTCTTTGACCTATTTTTTTTTTTTATATATTACCAAATATAGAGAAATGTGAAAAACTATTTTCACAGAATTGTGTTTTTTTTTTGAGAGAATAGTAATACTTATTAGAACACACAAACACGAAATTAATATATAGAGTTTTTTAAACATGCTTATAATACATTACATAACCAGAGTACCACTACAAAAGGACCTAACATTTGTAATAGTAGCCTGAGGTTATAAGGACTGAACTTAGTCAAAAAAAAAAAAAAAGGATTGAAACTTTAACACACACAACCAATGTAGAATAAACATCCCTATTGGTTTATCGTTTTATTTTTATTTTAGACTATTGAGTTAATACCAAAAGTTGCAAGTAAAAATTAATAAAAATGCTAGTAATTTGTTGAGACACAAGATGGTGGTTTTGTCTCAAGCATAATTTTAAAAATCGGATTGGATTGGCCAATTTAATCAAAAACCGAACACTAATCAAGTCTAGTAAAAACTCCTAAAATCAATCAAAATTAGTAAAAAATTAGGAACAAAAACAGTTCTTTGATCGTATTGGTTTTTAAAACCACGGTCTCTAGGGATTAAATTTTATTAGAGAGAAAATATCTGTTTTTTCAAATAATTTTGTTCTTATCCATATCAAGTTTGATTTCCTAATTTAAAAAAAAAAAATTCACTTCTTCCAAGTACAACCCTAGTTTTTATACAACTTATTATTAAAATAAATAAGTCAATATACTCAATAGAGTCAATAAAAACAAGCTTGTTCATAGTTTCATACACACACACACACATGACACACCTAATTTTGAACTTCAATAATTATGTTTTCATTCTAATCCCTAGTAGTGGTAGCCATATCCTCAACTTGCACTGGGTATAACACCAACCTTACATACAAACATTCCCCTTGTATAAAACACACACATCTGACACCACACGTGAATCCACTCCCACTTGACCCCACGTGCAAAGCACGATATAAAAAATTCTCAATTTCTAAAACTATAAAAAACAAAAACAAAAACATTAAAAAAAAAAAAAAAAAAAAAAAAAAGCTTTTTCCACAACAAGTTGCTTTTGCTTTATCCGCTTCTTCACAAAAATCCTTTACATTTTCTCCGTCCGTACAACACTCTCCCCCAAATATTTTGGGTTTCTTTGGTTTTTTTTTTTTTTTCTTCCTTGGAGACCACTCATAAAATTTTCTCTCTCTCAGTCAAGTAAAAGAAGGCCACGCTAGCGTGCGCCCGGCGGTGACCTCCGCCGTCGTCACAACCCCCCACACAGGTTACTCCTTTTCTCTCTTTTTATGGATTTGGGTTGATGGGTTCTCCTCACTCTTTGACTTTTTTGGCTCTTTTAATCTGAAAATTCTGTTTGTTTTGGTTGAAAATTTTCTGGGTTTCTTTTGTTTCTCTCTGCTGTACTGTAGTTTTATTGAAAGATTGCTTTTTTTCTTGGTAATCATGGAAAAAAATAGTGTAACTTTGATTTTTGCTGGGTAAATTTTTGTGGGTGTTTTTCTTTTTTTGGATTTCTTGAAGTATAATGTATTCGATGGATTTTTTTTTTTTTTTATTTGACTCAATTGTTGAGGAACTTTGTTGAAAAAAAGTTATGTTTGGTGGTTGCTCTAAGATATAACTTTTTTTTTTTGATGAGTAAATACTATACTTTTGAGGAAGTCTTGTTGAATTTTGTTTGTTTGTTTAGTTTTGTGTAGTGTGTAACAATATTCTGGTGGAATTTTGGATATTGTTTTAAGAAAGTTTCAGGGAAAATTAGTATCTAATAGCTGAAATTGTATATTTTTAAGTCCTGTGTATAGTGGATTGGAAGGAATGAATGTTAAATTATTAGGAATTCACCCAATTGTCATCATAAAAAAAAAAAAAAAAAAAAAAAATTAAAAAAAAAACTTTTGGAGAAAATTATATGTAAATTAAAGAAAAAATTTTCACCATTATCATTGAAATTGAATGAAAAAAAAAAAGATGGTAAAATCGCCTTAATTTAAATTTCTTGAAATTTTTGGTGATAGACTTTATTGGAGCGAAATTTCAAACTTAGAACTTTGGTGATAGAGTTTCACATATAAGAACAAACTATCTCATTAATTTTAATGTACTTAACAGTGTGCCACATGGTGGAAGTGTATTGTATGACACACATGTTTACATTGAGCATTTTATTATATTCATGATATGGACTAAGTGAAGCCATTTCTAAAATGATGAGTTCCCAATAAATTCTCTTTTGCAGTCTCATAATATGTCCTTTTGCATTTAATTTGGAATTCATGTAATTGTGGTTTTTACTTCATTATTTTGAATTTTGCTACTGGTAAACTTTGCAGTAATCAAGTGATATTGTAGTATGGGCCCTGATTTAGAGCTCAAAGGGAAGTCTAAAGCTGCTATGGAAGTTTCAGTAAGTAAGGAGAATGCAATTGTCCTGCAGGGCCCAGAAGATAAGCTTCTACAATGCGCAACTAACTGTCAGGAGACCTTTAGCATGGAAACATTGTTAGTTAAGAGAATTACTGAACAGGATGGAAGCGAGAATATGGAGGTTAATATTACAGACTGTACAAATTCGACTATTGCTGGATTGGTTGAAGGTGAATGCCAGGATGTGACCGAGCAGTCAAGTTCTTTTGGTGATACAGAATCTGGGACAGAGAGTGGCTTAATGATGACTGATGGTGAAGTGGAGTCACGATTGTATGCTGGTGATGCATCAGCGTCAATATATGATGGATATTTTGATACACACTGTTTTAAAAGGTGTGTAGAATGGAGGATTTCATCTGTTTGTTACCCATGTCTTTATTCCTGGACTGAGCCTGTTTGTCTTTAAGTGTTAGAATGTAGACAATTGGGAATGAGTTGTCTTACCATGGATGAGTACATATTGTTGCTCTTTTTCCCTTTTTTTTTATTTATTTATTTAATTTTTTTTACTAAGAAAAATGTGATATTTACATGAGTTATTGTATGCTTCAGATCCCTCAAGAAGAAAAAGTTGACAGTTCATTGGAGGAAGTTCATACGTCCTCTTATGTGGCGTTGTAAATGGATAGAACTGCAAATGAAGGAGCTTCAGTCCCAGGCATTAAAGTATGATAGAGAACTTGCACTTATCAAAAAAAAAAAGTATGATAGAGAACTTGCAGAATATGATGAAAGAAAGCAGTTTGAATTTGAATGCTCCAAATTAGAAGGCATTGATGCAAAGTCTCTACCATATTCTAGTCAAATTTTTAGAAGTAAAGTCATGAAGAGGAAGAAAAGAAAGAGACTTGAAAGCACTATTGATATAGCATCTTATATGTCTCAACATAACCTGTTCTCTTATTTTGGTATGAAATTTATAATTTTGTTTCTTGCTTTCTTTTTTAAATGCCTAGTAGAAGCCTGATTTATCCTCTTTTTTTCCCCTTTCTATTTCCAGAAAATAAGAGGCCTGTCGCTGACAGCACATCTGTGGTAGATAATTGTGGTAATCTTGGTAAGGAATACTGATGTTGATTTGAGCAATTTTGATGATTTTATAGCTTGTTAGGGACAGCCCAGAAGTAAGAAAAACAAAAATCTCACATATTCAGCATTGGCTTGTGTTTAGTATATGTTCACCAGGATTAAGCTGATTATTCGAAACCATTTGATGATCAACAAATTATTGTAACAGTAATAAATGACCTAAAGGGTACTTTGCAATTATAGAATCATATCTTTGTTAAAAAGAAAAGATGATCAACAATTTGACATTCTTGATTAAGTCATATAAAGTTATAACTTATAACTCAACCTCTTACCATAATCTTACGTTTTTTGTTTTTAGCTACTAGAAGTAATTTTAAGAGCGGATGGAGTTTTCCTTGGAGCTTCAATGCATCTTGATTTCTATCACTAGGATCTTAAATCTTCAAATGCTATATTGCTTTTCTGAATTTCTGCTAGTTTTGTAGAAAATGTTGTTTTCTTTTTGGGGTTAAGACAAAAAGAGTCCTTTTTCCACTAGCGATACTTATTGCCCAAATTTTCTCTTGTGGTGATTTCTGCAGATAAGGTCACTAATGGCAATAATGAATTCGAAAAAAATTATGGATGGTCATCTCTTGAGTTTGGTAATGGTGATAATTCTTTTGAAGAAATCCTTCGGAAGATTGAAGTGGCACATTCGCAAGTTCGCAAGCTAAAGGCTCAAATTGATAAGGTGATTGGTGAAAATCCTGGAAAATTCTCTTCCATAAATCAGTTGAGCTTGCTTGTACCAGATGATGCAGGGACCAGTTCTGATCAAAATCCTGCTTCTCCTCTTGAAAATGGACATAGCTTTCTATCTAGATCTCTGTTTACTGCATCTCAGCATATGTCTGAGTGTAACATGGGAGATACACCTATGCCCGAATGTGAATTTTTGAGTCATGGAGAGTTGATCCCTCTTCCTAATATAATTGACAGCATGGATCAGCCTCAGGTTGGGGTTTTATGTGCAAATGTAAGTATTTCTTTGGTGACAGGATTTACAGCTATATTTAATTTTTTTGGCTTAAGAATATTGGTAGTGACTATGATCATGTATGTCTTTGTTTCTGCTTGACATTGGTAGCCTATTATAGATAGTAACTGAGGATGGTAGAGGGTTCAAGTATTTGTAATTTCCTCTTAGTTTGGTACATAGATACTTGCTGGTATTTGTTTTCTGCAAGTCCTATGAGAGATAATTTTTCACACAACTTAGATGCTAGAACACTTGAAATAGTTTAAGAACTCCCCCTTCTTTTATCAGTTTTACTTGGCGATATGGAACGGTTTACTTCCTTCTAGTGGCTTTTTGCTGAGTAATTATAAGGAGGGAGGTGCATGATGGCTTTATTTATTGATCAGTAAATAAAAACTTTATTGAAAAGAGGAACAAATACAAGGAGAAAACGATTTCCTTGGTACACATGAAGTGTACAAGGAAAGCAAAAGCCTACCCTAAATTACATAAATTTACGAAATCTAAAACAGTAGGTATGGCAAGACCACTCAAAGCAGTCCATTCAAATAAAGACAGGTGGAAAATGCGCTTAAACTCGATAATAGAATGCTCCTTCCCTTCAAAGATTCTATTTTTCCGTTCTCTCCATATGTTCCACATAATATACTGTGTAATAACACCCCAAACAGATGCTGACCTATGTTGTCCAACACCTCTATGCCAACAAGCAAGCAACTCCGCTTGTTTAGGAATAACCAAGGATATACCAAATAAACTAAATACAAAGGACCATAAATCAGAGGCAAAGGGACAATGAATGAGCAGGTGGTCCGCTGATTCCCAATCATGTTTACACATACAACACCTGTTAACAACACAAATATCTCTCTTCCTGAAATTATCCAAAGTTAGAATCCTCCCCTTCGCTGCTGTCCAAGTGAAAAAAGCCATCTTAGGAGGAGCTTTCAGCTTCCAAATACTTTTCCAAGGGAAGGAATGCTTACCTCTGTTAGATAAGATAGAATATAATGACTTCACTTCAAAAGAAGCACTCCAGGAAACTACCCACAAAACTTCATCTTCCTCATTCCAATCCACCTTAGAAGAATAAAGAAGAGCAAAGAAAGATTCCAAACTTGCCAATTCCCAATCTTGTATCGGTCTAACAAGATGCATATCCCAATTCACAATCCCATTATGCCAACACAAATACTCTGCTACAAACACATCCTTATTCCTTGCTATGTGGTATAACATTGGATGTGCTTCCTTGAGAGGTAACTACCCACACCATAAATTGTCCCAAAAACGAATTCGAACACCCCTTCCAACCTCGAATTGGATATTTTGAGAAAATCTTCCCCAATCACCTCTAAATGTACTTCCACAAAGAAACTCCATGAGGTTTAATTGAAGCTCCTGAACACCAACCCCACCCACCCCCAACGCCCCCCCCCCCCCCCCCCCCCCAATTTCTATCACTGCCATATTTGGTAGCTATTATAGTTCTTCACATAGCATTTGTCTCCACAGCAAACCGCCATAACCATTTACCCAATAAAAGCAGTGTTTAAATGAGTGATCCTTTGAATCCCCAAACCACCCAAATGTAATGGCTGACATACAGACTTCCAGTTAACCAAGTGCATTTTCACCTCATCACTTAAACCACCCAACAAAAAGTCCTGCTGTAATTTTTCCAAACGGTCAGCAACACTAGGAGGGATTGGGAACAATGATAAGAAAAAAGTAGGGAGGCTAGAAAGGGTACTCTTGATGATGGCTTTATCTAAGGGTGGATGATGGCTTTATAAAGCCCTTCAGCCTCCCTAAGGATCTTGGTGTGGGCTTGGGGCTTCTTACTATTATCAATGTGCCATTAAAGAACCAATACAAGGCGCCAATTATTTAAAGAACCATTTTTCTGCAATTATCTGCTGTAGGGGTGTTCCTCTTTTTGCTTAGCCCAGGGTTGAGTGCCCCTAGATTACCCTGGCAACTAATTCTGGCAGATGGGGTCAGTTGCCTATAGGTTTTACTAGCTAGAGGTGAGTCCAAAGGGCTCTTCTTTGGAAAAGTTTCCTACATTATAAAAAAAAATGGGGGTGTTACTCTCTATCTCTCTCATCTTTGTTTTGAGCTGAGGTGCTGGGGTGTTTTTGATTTGACTGGTTTTGCCTGTAATGTTTCTTGTTCCTGCATACATGTTTACGGTGGTGTCCCATTAATGCACCTCTTTTCATTTGGTAGGTAGAGACTTTTCTGATTAATCCCTTTTTTTGTGGTAATTATGACCATTTTATTGGTTCAATCACCAAAGACACTTGCAGAGCTTATATTGATTGCAACTGATTTATTCTTCATGCCTGCAGACCGAGCAGGGAATTCTGATTGAGCAGGGAATTCTGATACATAATCAGGCAGCCAAGGAAGAGTTGGATGATTTTGGAACAGTTAGGCTTCAGCTCATAGAGAAGCCTCAGGTACCAATGGAAGAGCAGAAAATTGTTCCTAAAGTTGAGGTTTCAGAAGCTAATGACTTGCCCTCAGAAACTGCTATGCCCAATATGCAATCTAATGTAAAGTCACGTTCCACTTCCAAGTCAATTTTCCCTAGGAAAACAAGAAGACGGGGGAGGCGAAAGGCTGGCAAAAATAGGTGGAGCAAGAGACCCTCAGGTTAGCTGGATTGTGAGAGTTAGGATAGTTATATTTTTGAAAGGATGGAAAACCAAAAAAATTCGGGAAGGATGTCAAGCTGCGCTTATATGCTGCTTATTCTGCCATTTATCTTCTCTCTGGTGGTGATGATTTCAAGTGTACATGTCTGCAAAAAACACATTTTCTAATGGAATCATGATATATTCTATTTGGATGCGCCCTATTAATTGAGTTTTTTGTGTCATGTCTACCTGGCTTTTCATATTTGGTGGATCCTTGTGTGTATATTTAGGGCAATTTGGGATAATAGTTAGTAATAGCTTTTCTATATTGAGAAAATGTGATGCTTCCATATCCCCTTTTTTACTATCTTTAGATGCAGTATAGAGTTCACTGATTAAATTATTGTTGGGACGTCAAAATGCCCTTGCCCTTGTATGCTTGGAATTGTGTTGCAAGTTTCTTGTTTCTTCTGGTGATGATTCTGGTGTTGCTTTACACTTGATATCAAGACTGCAGGGAAAGAAATGAATAATTTGTTACTTAGGTATGATGGTTTTCTTGGCCTGATGGTATCTAGTGCTTGTCATGGATTGTCATTCAATCTTTCATGTTTTCAACTTTAGTAGATTTAAAATTTCACATTTTCAAGGTTATATTTTAAACGGACGTAAGTGTTAATTTGGCCTTTTGAAGTTCAATCTCTGCTATTGGTCCAACAAAAAAGAAACAAGGAAAAAAAAATGTTCACCCTCAGAACTATTAGACATTCAGAACAAGTGAACAACAATTTCTAATTTTAAAGATACGCTAGTTCTTTGATAATTGCTCTTTATTGTCAAGCTAAAATGTTAATGAGTTTTGTTGTATAGATAGGATTCAAACTTAGGTCCTTTCTTTTATTTGATGATAGGAGATTTTACAAGTTGAACTGATTGGAACACAATTGCAAAACAACATTATAGAAAGAATGATCCCACTAAAAAAAAATGATGTTTTTGGTATATATGTCAGATAGAAGATATGGGAAATACAAATATTCAACTCAAAGGTCTTGTTTTATACATTAGAATACATAAAGAGTAAAATACCCGTAATCACAGACACATTACATTTTGCATTACTTAGGCGTATTAGGCTCAATATTCAGGATGGAATGTTCCCCATGAACATCCTTTTGGACACCTTAGCAACAATGAGAGCAACCATTGTTGCCGAGGGAATAAATATCACATCAGGAACGGCCTTGATCATTTTTAGCTGTGTTACATTCTCTCCAGCCCTTTTAGCTGCCATTGCTGCCGGAGGTGTTACTATTCCAGTGATCATCATGGCGTTATCTCCTTTGTTAAGATTGACTTTGTTCTTCATAAACTCAATGAACACTAACCTCTTTCTTACGGTGTCTGTTTCCGCTCTCCATATTTCAAAAGTGTCCTGCATTTGGTAACATATAGGAGTTAGGACTTAGGAAGAAATGAGAGAATCATATAAATGTGCAAGCAATTTAGACAGACCTCTACTTCCTTGGTTGATGGTACATCAAAGTTTTTACCAGGCATTGCTGAGTTGAGAGTGCTGCATAAAATTTTATTTAGAACCAATAGTTAGACAATTATTTAGGGGAATTAGCTTGGGGCTAATGCTATCAATTAGATTCTTAAAAATTTTCTGTATTCACAATATCAAACAGTTTTATAGAAGAAGTGATCATGTAATGACTTGGAAAGGTGGCAAAGGTATAGTGAGAATCTTGGAAGATATCTATAAAGTAGATTTTTTTGATAGATATAATAAGATTGAACTCATGACATTCGTTTCATGTTAATTTACTATTTATTGTAAGGTCAAAACATCAATGGATTTTTCTTTTTGGTGTGTATGTAGGGTTTAATATTAGATCACTTATTCGACAATAACAAACATTATTAGTTAGTTAACAAGAACCCGAAAAGAGAACGAGTTGATCTTGAACATTTTCATCTCTAATATTCTTTTTCCTTGTTATTATTATTTTGAAAATGATAATTAAGATATATTATAGGATCTTAAATGCTTACTTGAAGACATCGAGCATAGCTTTGTGGAAGTCATCAAAGTCGTCGATTTTTTTCTTCTGGAACTCGTTGTAGAGCGATCCCACAAAGAGATTCAATACCTGCGCTGATGGTAATCCTATGATGCAAAATATAATATAAAACTCAGAAACGTTATGGTGTCTTATGGAATTATTAACTTTCAGCCAAAAATAAAATAAATTGAAAATATTAACTTTCTCCTTAGATGCAACTAGGACTTTAGATGAATTATGGAGATGGGTTTTATGATAACAAATAGTAGTAATGTGATGAGGATGATGATAACAAAGATGATTAATGGTAATGCATTATGACTATTAATAACCATGTTTGGTGGCATTGGAAAAATGACTTAAGCTGCATTTTTCACAATGCGTTATGCAGTTGATCACTTCCATATTTGGTCATGTCTTGTAATATGATTGTCACATAATTGGTTTAAGGAGGTTTTTCTAAATCAATTAGAAGAAAAATTTTGTTTAAATATAAATGTTACTCTTTTCATCCCCTAATAAATCATTTATAAATCTCTAAAAAAAAAAATTTATAAAGCACACATAAACATAATAATAATAATAATAATAATAATAATAATCCTCATATAATACTTGAAATTAAGTGACGGATGTGGGTGTGAGATGGTTTCAAACACGCATGACCTGCCTAAAAGCATTTACAAAGGGATTATTACTTTTTCATTAAAATGTGTCATTTTACAAATATTCATCTATTGTTGAACGAAAGTAGTATAAATATGTTATGAATAATGATATATACTACCCTTTGGCACCATAAAGGTGTTCATTGTTGCCATGCTTTTGTGTGTATATATATAGATAAAGTTATTGTTGTCATGCTACTTGGCCAAATCAAATGGAGAGAGAGAGAGTTTATCTCCTTGCTTGATAGTAACACAATTTAGTCCACAAATTTTAACTTGTTACATTTGATCCCTAAGGTTTAGATTAAAATGAAATCATTAGGATTTCATCCATAATACCCTCAACAACTTTATTTTAATCCAAACTTTAATGGACCAAAATGTAATAATTGAAAAGCCTTGAAGGACTAAATTAGATTGGGTCAAATCATAAGAAGTTGTTTGCCCACAAAATGTGAAATTTATTAATTTGGACGAAATTCTAACAACTTTATTTTTAATCCAAGTTTTAAGGGATCAAATGTAACAATTGAAAGTTTATGGGGGAATTGGACCAAGCCACAAATAGGTATGATGAAAGACAATAAACAAATATCTAAAGGAGTTCAGCCGTTTAAGTGATAGTCCAATGGTAATGACATCTTTTGTAATATCCTGCAGTTGTGGTTTGAACCCCACCTCTCCCATAATCTACCTATCAAAAAATTTAAAATCTATAAAGAGAAAAAAAAAAAAAAAAAAAAGAAGACATTAAACATGAATCATATATAAAACAAAGGAAAAAGTAGTAATTGCAAAAGAAGTGATTGAAGAAAGCACATGAAATGAGAAGCGAAGAGACAAACCTTTTCCCACGAGACTCATAACGAGACCCATTTTGGTAGAAGGATAGAAATATAATCAGGTCCAACAATAAGGTGTGTATATATATTAAGAGAGAGAGAGAGAGTTATAAAAAAGAGATGGGAATGACTTGCTAGTGTGCTTGCATAGACTAAGCAAGGTATCTAGGATTTGATGTTATGTTTTCCTCAAGAAAATCAGATTCTTGGCTTGGAACTACCCTGTTGTTTTAGAACCATTACGTGGGGTTGGATTCCATTTATTTCACGTCATATTTCAAACATATTTTCGTGAGTTACTGTATTTCATATTTGATTGAAAAATTGTATTTTAAAAAATGTATTAAAAATACTGTATTTTTTGCTACAGAAACTGCATGTCGTTTTCTATAATAGTACCTCTTGGTTCTTTTTTTTTTTTTTTGAAAGCAGAGCAACTGCTAAAATTCATTACCAAGTAGAAAGAGAATACAACAAAGCCCATAAAAAGCACAAGGCATAAAACAAACTACAAGCTTTCTTTCTGCCTAACTTGACACAGCAGAGGAGGACAATCTCCTTTCCAAACCTGAGATGACTCATTCAGCCTCGCATACTGAGCAAGCTTGTGAGCAGCCTTGTTGAAATCTCTTTTCACATGCTTGATTTTCCAGCTACTAAAAGAAGCAAGCAGGTTACGAATCCCCTGATAAATATGTCCAAGACAGCCACCATTTCCAGCTGCTAAGACATTAGAGACTGCCGTTAGAGCATCCGATTCCAATATAATTTGAGGTAACTTCAGCTCTTTGGCAAGAAGGAGACCACATTCCATAGCCAAAGCTTCAACTTCCTCCACCAGGTATTGACCCTGAAGATAATTACAGCAAGCAGCAGTAATATTACCTGCTGCATCCCTTATAACAACCCTCACACTTGAGTTCTTTTCACTTTTCGAAGTAGCACCGTCAACATTGATCTTGAATACACCTGGAGGAGCAACTAAACTTCAAAAATGAAAGTATTTGTAACGAGCAACTAAACTTCAAAAATGATCAATTCCAACATTTTAATTCAAGAATAATTTGTAATATCCATCACACTATCCTCATGGTCCATTCCATCTCTCTAATTTCATGAAAAGAATACCATGGGTTCTCTTCCAAAATTTTAACTCAAACTTCTCAAAACCTCTGATTGTATGGCCAATGAATGGTGAACAACTAGATAATATAACAGGAATAAGAAATTTCCTTGCGCACCCCTGAAGGAAAAAACAATAACAAACCTTGTTCCAAAATTTTAGGGCCAGATATGGATCCTCAATATAGGATCAAAAGGAAAAAGAAGAGAAAAAGAAAAGGAAAATAAAATAAAAAGAAAGTTCTATACAAATCTTAATATCAAGAGATAATAATTCATTCGACTGAAACACTTATGCTATGGCCCTTAAATAAAATCATAGGTATGGCATCTTCATACTCTGTTGTTTTTTGATCTATGTACAGATATTTCTGAAAATTTTCTTGAAGAAACCAAGATTCATGGAATTTTATGTGATGGAAACTTGTATTAGCTTGTGCTTTGCCCAAGCCTGCCTCAGAATCAATTCAATCCTCCCCCTGTAATTTTAATAATTTGTCCTTTCATGTGCTTCTTCAACTGATCCAGTGTTAAATTTATAGCCTCCAAACGTGGATTCAGCCTCTCTCCAGCTAGAAACTCCCTGACTCTACCATCAACCTCAATAATGCTACACGCTACCTCTTTGTTTGCTCCATTCTTTCTCATCAGCCCCTTAATTTCCTCTACATCTCTCCACCTTTCCTCTGTTGCATACAAATTTCTTAACATGACATAGTTTCCATCATTGTGTGGCTCCATTTTGACTGCCTTGTTTAGTACTCGCTCAGCCCTCACAGTATCCTTAGAGCATCCGCATGCAAATAGGAAAGAACTCAAGATTGTCCCATTAGCCTTGTAAGGCATTCTCTCAATCAACTGCTCAGCTTCCTCCAAGCATCCAGCCCTCCCCAGAAGATCTACCATACAACCATAATGCTCAATCTTTGGGATAAGCCTAAATTCCTCCATCGCTTTAAACCATTTCTTCCCTTCCTCCACCAGACCACTATGGTTACAAGCAGACAAAACACCAAGCATTGTTATGTCATTTGGTTTATATCTTTCATGTTGCATCTTTGAGAATATATCCAATGCTTCCTTGGCACAGCCATTGACTGCAAATCCATATATCAGAGCATTCCATGAAGCTGTTTCTTTTTCAGGCATCTCATCAAAAAGTCTTCTGGCTTTGGTAACTTCGCCACATTTTGCATACATATCAACAAGCGCAGTGCATACATTAGTTGCTCTATCAAGCTTCTTCCTCCGGATAAACCGGTGAACCCAGCCACCTAAATCCAGAGCACCCAGATCAGCAATAGCTGGAAGAATGCATACGATTGTTACTTCATCCGGTTCCAATGATGTGGTTGATTGCATTTCCTGAAATAATCTCAATGCTTCATATGGTTGTTTGTTTTGGCAATATCCACCCATCATTGCATTCCATGAAAATAGGTTCTTCTCCGGCATGGTGTCAAAAAGCAACCTAGCAGATTCAACATCACCACTGTGGCAATATCCATAAATCATAGTAGTCCAAGACACCACATTCCTATCTGGCATCTCATCAAACAAACTTCGAGCTGAGCCCATATCTCCCAATTTGACATAACCATCAATCATTGCATTAAACGCTGCCGAGTCCTTATAAGGCATCCTATCAAAAAGCAACCTTGCATTACTCATATCACCAGACCTCACGTATCCACAAATAAGAGCAGTCCACGACACTTCACTTCTTTGTGACATTTCATCAAACAACATTCTTGCATAACCCATCTTTCCAAACTTTGCATACATATCAACCAGTGCAGTTGATACGTGCAAATCTAAGCAAAACCCAAATTTCACAACATGACCATGTACCTCTTGGCCTTCTAAAATTGCCAAACTCAAACCACAAGACTTGCCCAACGTCGTGAACGTGTAGCTATCGGGAACAAAACCCGTGTTTCCCCTAAGATCTCTATAAAGAGTGAATGAATCAACGAACTGGCGCATACCCACATGGCATTTGATCATGGAGTTACAAAGGAACGCGTCGTCTCTGTGGGGACGATGATCGAACACACGACGAGCATGGTGGATGCCAGCAAGGGACGCGCAGGTTGTGATGAATTTTGTGAGGAGATTAACATTGGCCTCAAGTGCGTTTCTGAGCATAAAAGCGTGGATTTGGAGGAGAGAAGCTAAGGTGTTTCTTTGTTGGAGGAGGTATAAGCATTTTCTTTCTATAGAGTTCCATAGGAATAGCTGCTCTAGCTCTCTCATTGATGGATGTCCAGATTTTCTGTCACTCTCGTTGCTAAATTGTATTATTTTTGGCGCTATAGTTAGTTATCTCTTTTTTTATTTATTTATAATTTTTTAATATAATTTTTAAACTAGCTGCAAATCACGATTGCATGGGAATACTGATTATTTTGTAACAAAATATAAAATATGATTTATATTCTAATATATTCGAAAACTCATATATTAGGATTAGGACTGTGCAAACAATGGGAAAATAACACCAAATTTCAAACAATTTCGATAGTTAATAATGTTTCCAAATATTTAGGAAACTAACATCTCGAGTTTAAGAGACCCAATAATTGTGTAATAAATTGAGTTTTAAAGACTCGATTTTAATGAGTGGAACTCGAGTTTTAAAGACTCGAGTTTCATAAAGAGATTTCAAAACCACGAAGAACAGAAACACCTTCATACGTGAAAAACAAAACAGAAACACGAAGATACATGAACAATAATTCAGAGGCACCTACATGAACAACAAATTAGAAAATCCAAATTAGAAAACCACGAAGAAGAACCCCCACGAACCCAGATCTCCCTAACCCAGGAGCAACGGCGAAGGTTCCAGGAGGCAGTGGTGGCAAAGCTCTAGGCGAAGGTTTTTCTTCTTTGGGTCTTTGGTTTGATGAGTTTTCGTTGTTTGATGATGTTTTTCTACTCTGGGTTTGTTGAAGAAAT
Source organism: Quercus glauca (assembly GCA_023736055.1). NCBI lineage: Eukaryota > Viridiplantae > Streptophyta > Magnoliopsida > Fagales > Fagaceae > Quercus > Quercus glauca. The sequence continues at coordinate 72,818,361 of CM043318.1, forward strand.
TTTGCTTTATGGAACTCAGAATTTTGCTTTAAGGAAATCGATTTGATGTCAATTTGATGATGTTTTTCTTCTCTAGGTTGGTTTGTTGAAGAATTTTTGCTTTAGGGAACTCGAAATTTGCTTTAAGGAAATCAATCCTTAGAGATCGATTTCAAACACAGAAATCGAGTCTCTAAAACTTGATTTACTATAACAAAATCGACTCTCTTAGACTCGAGTTATTAGTTTTCTAAATAGTTTAGAAACATTGTTAACTAACGAAATTGTTTAGAGTTTGGTGTTATTTTCCAATTTTTGCTGTGTGTTTGATGGTGATGGTGATGGTAATGGTGGTGTTGGTGATGGTTGTGTGTTTGATGGTAATGGCTAAACTTTCCTCACAGATGGCAGCAAACTGATGAAACAAAAAATTGTCAGTTAAGCCACTCGTTTAATTTTAAGATTTTGACGAGTTTTGAAGATCTGCAAGAATAAAAAAGCTAATCAAAGAGTCTCAGTGGGGGAGCCTTTGATACTTGAGTCAGTATCAGCTTATATATTTTGCATATAAATTGTATTTTGTTGTCGTTTTTTGGACATACCTTAGTAAGTGAGACGGATTGTCCATTTTATAGTTGATTTGGGTAGCTGTTTTACATAATTGGAAGTGATTATTACCCATGTGTAATGGTTATCGTACTTATGAGAGTTTAAGGTCGAGGAGTAATGGTTGGCTTTTAATGTGTTGAATGTGCATGAACAGTATTATCTCTCTTTTTTTTTTTTTTTTTTTTTTTTTTTTTTGATGGCTTATTAATGACGCGTCATCCATTAAAATGGATCAATGGATGACCTCAGTGATTTTTGGACTCATCGAGATACAACCATTCTCTTCTAAATTCATCCTTTTTTGGATCAAGTTAGGATTGTCTGCCACGCTAAGAGCATTCACATCAGCTCATCTAAATTTTCTGTCTATTTTACACGAAAAACCCTCATCTTTCTATTTTACACTAACACTTTTACAAAACACCCACATTAGTTCATTTATTTTACAAGATATTTCAATAAAATATTCACTCTACACAATTTTTTTATTATTTCCCTCAAACACCTCCACCCATATACGCGCTCTCTCTCTCTCTTTTCTTCTTTCTCTCATTCCTTCTCTCTTTTCTTCCTTCTCTCACCGGCCAATCCAGATCGTCTCATTCCTTCTCTCACCGGCGATCATCTCATTCCTTCTCTCTTTTCTTCCTTCTCTCATCGGCCGATCCAGATCGTTCTACGCTTCACGCTCCATGCTTCGATCAAGCGATACCCACGAGCTCCGGCGACCCAGAACCTTTCTTCACCGGCCGATCCATGCTCCACAAGCACCGATCCATGCTCCACGCTTCATCGGCCTACCCACGAGCTTCGATTAAGCGAGACCCACGAGCTCCGGCAACCCAGATCCTTTCTTCACTGGCCGATCCACGCTTCACAAGCACCGATCCACGCTCCATGCTTCACCGGCCGACCTACGAGCTCCAGCAACCAATCCGAGGACCTATCTTTGTCGACCTTCACATTCTCATCCGATAGTAAAACCCACAAAAACGACAACAACAGCAGCATTTACGTCAAGGCGCCGAGCTCCAATTCCCAGACGACGTCGTCGTTGTCCGTGACGATGCCGATGTCATTTATGACTGGTTCGATAGTGGGGAAGAGGTTCTACAATGAGGTGAAGGTGAGAATGTTTTTGAGTTAGATAGTTTATGACTGGTTCGATAGTTTCAATGTATTTGTTATTTGAGTGGAATGTTTTTTTGGGTCTTTTTGGATTTGGTTTAGCTCAAATGGGTTGCCTTCAAAAGTTGTGTTTGCGTTAGATTTATGGGACTTATTACTGTCTAGATTTGTATAAATATTTGAGCTTTCTTTCTGTGTTTGTGTGTGGGTTAATTTTCAGTTGATTTGGCGTGCTGGATGTTGTAATGGTTGGGGAAGAGAGGTAGGAGATGAGAGTCCGTTAGAGAGGAGAGAGAAAAAACCATTAAAAAATTAAATACACAAGCTACAGTGCCCGTGTAAATTTACACGGGTACTGTAGCTCGTGGATAATTTTAGAAGATTTTGCAAGAGTTTAAACGGACTGATGTGGGCTGTTTTTGAACAAAAATGTGTAAATTTGAGCATTTTTTCTATTATACACACTTATACATGAGCTGATGCGAACGCTCTAAGTGATTTAAAAGTCTTTCTTGAATCTTGATTTTCACAATTTTGTCTGCCACATAAAATGTATTTGACATAATAGTCTGTCTTTATGATTGCCCGAAGAAGCCAACATAGTGTTGTTCTCTTCTATTTCCTTTCTTTTTTTGGATCACATGTTTAATTGGGATTATCTGCAGCCACGCTATCTTCCAAAGAAAAGTTTGAATGTCTTTCTTGAATCCTGACTTTTCACAATTTCCTCCCTCCTTTGCTTTCAATTAATTGGGCCAACATAGTGTTACTGTTCTGTTCCCAAGAAGGTGTGCGTTTCAAAGAAGGTGTGAGTTTATAGAATACATTAACCCATATATAATCTTCCGACAGATTGTCACAAAGCATCATAACAAACAACAAATCAAACACGGAAGACATGTTGCTATACTCATCCCTCTCTTCTCTTCTTCTCCTCCTCCTCCTTGTTGTAGCTTTCAAGTTCTTGCTTCAAACAAGAACAAAACACAAAAACCTCCCACCAAGCCCACCTTCTCTACCAATTCTAGGCCATCTCCATCTCATTAAGAAACCCCTCCATCGTACTTTCCACCACTTTTCACAAAAATATGGTAACATCTTCTCTCTGCAATTTGGGTCTCAACTCGTGGTCATTGTATCATCCCCATCTGCAGTTGAAGAATGCTTTACCAAAAACGACATCGTTTTAGCCAACCGTCCTCGCTTATTACTAAGCAAGCACTTAGGCTACAACCACACCACCATGACAGCAGCTTCTTATGGAGACCATTGGCGCAACCTTCGCCGCATCAGTGCCTTAGAAATCTTCTCAACAATTCGTCTCAACATGTTTCTAGGCATCCGAAGAGATGAAGTGAAGCACTTGCTACTCAAACTGTCACGCAACTCGTGCCAAGGTTTTGCTAAGGTAGAGTTGAAATCTATGCTCTTGGAGCTGACATTTAACATCATAATGAGAATGGTGGCAGGGAAGAGATACTATGGGGAGGACGTGAAAGACGAGGAAGAAGCAAGGCAATTCAAGGGGATAACGAAAGAGATACTAGAGGCAGGAGGAGCCTCAAATGCACAAGAGCTTGTGCCCTTGTTGCGGTGGATTGATCATGGGCGTTTGGAGAAAAGATTGAAGAAACTGGCCAACAAGACAGATGCTTTCTTGCAAGGTCTTATTGATGAGAAGAGGAGTAAGGAAGAGAAGGGGAACACTATGATTGAACATCTGCTTTCTTTGCAAAATTCACAGCCCGAATACTACACGGATCAAATTATCAAAGGGCTTATTCTGGTATGTGTAGGTCATTTCTTCTTTGTTCGAATTTTTTTTTTTTTTTGAAGAGAGTTTCAACCTATGACGTCGGCTCTTAATAATAACACTTTATAATCAGACCAAAATACTAATCGGTTTTTGGTGTGTAGGCAGGGATTGAACTCCAAATATCTTATTTAACCATTAAAGATTTTACCAGTTTAGCTAACTAGAATCTATTATTTGAACTAGATGCTAATTAAAAAGCTGAAAACACCAATGCTCAAGATTTTTTAAAGAAGATGAAAATATATTGGATTGATAAATTATAAGGGAAATTCCGTAATCAAATAATCAAATCTGACCCAGTTGTTTATTTGACAAGTTAGTATAAAATATGTAGAACACGAATTTGAAGTCAACCGCAAGTCAACCTCGTAGTCTTCATTTCTAAGCAAGAAGTTGTTTATATAACTATATTCTTCTCACTATCTCTATATTTTTTTAAGAACAAAATTCTCTTGCAAGGTAGAGACTTGAGACTCTAATTTCATATATAACAGTATAGAGAATTATAATTTGTTTAAAATTTCAAATTTTGTGGTACTCATTAATCTTTAATCAGATCATATTAATTATCTTATTTTTTTATTGTTCTTTTTCCCAAATATAAATTTGATTTTTACCATCTAGAGGTAAGCTAAAGTTGGGGTAATTCTTTTGTCTAGTGCTCTTCCATACTCACCAGATGAAACGCTAGGCTAATACATGTCTTATCCCTATCTCTAAAGCTATCATAAAGGGCAAGATTTAGGTACAATATTTAGGTTCTATTACTTAAGTTTCAATTTTAAGATTCTGTCATGTGGATTTTTTTTAACTGGATGAAAATGCATTTTTTGGTTAAATAGCCACATGGCTAAATTTTAAGAGGAGAACCTAAAGAACAACACCTAAAATACTATACCTAAGTTTTATCTTATCATAAAACTACTTGTGCTATCTAGCTTGACTATCTATTGCATTGGAGCCCACTTGGTTGTGTCGATAGTGACGTAGAAATTTGGAATGAACCCAAACAATATCTCAACCTTTTGACTCAGTGATATTTTATTAGAAGCCTTTGTCAGAATACCAATAATCAATTCACAAAAATAAATATTAGCTATAAATCCATTTTCACTTTAAAATTCTTGGCATGATTTTAAGAATCGTTAAAATAAATATAAGCTATCAATCCATTTTTTACTTTTAAATTCTTGTCGAGATTTTAAGAACTTATTGAGTGTATAATAAGCAGGTCTTGTTAATTGCGGGGACTGATACATCAGCAGTGACGTTAGAGTGGGCAATGTCCAATTTGCTCAATCATTCTGAGGTGTTGAAGAAGGCTAGAGTTGAGTTGGATAATCAAATTGGAGAAGAAAAATTACTCAATGAACTGGATGTCTCTAAATTGCACTATCTATAGCATATAATCTCAGAGACTCTTAGATTGCATCCTGCAGCCCCATTGCTTATACCTCACATGTCCTCTGAAGATTGTACAATTGGAGGATATAATGTTCCGCGTGAGACAATGTTATTGGTTAATGTATGGGCCATACATAGGGACCCCAACATATGGCATGATGCAACTAGTTTTAAGCCTGAGAGGTTTGAAAATGGAGAGAGTGATGAGAACAAGTTAATGCCATTTGGACTGGGAAGGAGGGCTTGTCCCGGGGCAAGCCTTGCCCAACGTACAATGGGCTTGACATTGGGGTCATTAATTCAGTGCTTTGAGTGGGAAAGGATTAGTGAGGAAGAAGTTGACATGGTTGAAGGTAATGGGCTCACCATGCCCAAGGCTGTGGCATTGGAGGCCATGTGCAAAGCACGCCCAATTATAACTAAGGTTTTTTCTATGTCTGAGGATGAGTTTTGAGCAATGTTCTTGAGGTTTGCAAGAACAGCTTAGCTATGTTTGCAGAGATTAATTTAAGATTAGTTACTTAGTAAATGCTATTGTAATAAGTACATTGCTAGTATTTATATTGTATTATTGTATTTGTACCTTTCTAACTTTTTTTTTTTAAATTTAAATTTTTAGCTTATCTTATATAATAATTTATATTAACTTTATAGGTATAAGGAATGAGAAGGGTTTTGGAAGATTAGCATATTTGATCCTGGCCTGAAAAAGTGATTGATCGACTATGGCCCTATTAATAAATGATAGAAAGGGTTTATAAGCTCTAGCCATGTAAGCCCACACCTATGTGGAATAGATCATTCAACATCTACTACATGAACCCAATTTTGACCTATTGGTGCTAGTAACGGCTGCGATAATAATGATTTGAATCTTTGGTGTCCATTCCATAAAATTCATACCCATTTTTAACCTATTGGTCCTAGTAATGTCAGCGATAATAATGATTTGAATCTATGGCGTCCATTCCATAAAATTCATTGCTTAATAGAAGTTTATATTAATGTTAATTTGAATTTTTACGTTTGGTTCAAATAATAACTAAAATGAAGATGATTTTAACTGTTGTTGTCTTGTTTATCGATTCCACATTTTTTATAGTAATTATTTTCCTTAATAGTTAGTGGACATTTTAAAATATGTAGGTAATGATATTCAATATCGTATTATTATATATCCACCCTCTCCCATTTGGCAAACTAATAAGGGAAATTTGGAAAAACCTTTTTGCATTTGAACAGGATATATAATTAGATTGCCACTAAATGATTCTAGGCAATCACATTCCTCAACATTAAAATTTGTATATACTATTTTCTTCTCACGATTCTTTTAATTGGTTTTGGCAACACTATAATGTTTTTTGCCTGCCAGTCAACCATGGCTAACATGCTTTCATGCCCAATGCACTGTGTAGGTTGCTCACTTGCGAAGCTCATAGCCTTTAAGCTTTGTTGGACATAACCATTAGCTTCAATGCTGATCCTTTCTTCATTCTTACCATGTATGACCCTCTCATACACAATCACTGCAACCTTGTCTTTGCATTTCTCATTCCTACCTTGCTCAACAACTTGCTCATATTCTATCCCTTCAACATTGTCTTCAAAATGTGGGCATTTCTGATGCTGTTGTTTATGGTGTGCTCCATGAATTTTTTTATAAGTGAAAATTAGTACAGGAAACAGACCAAAATTCGTATATGAAAAGAAAATATATCAAAATACATAGCCAAGAGAAGAGTTCATGAACATTGCAAAACAATTTATTTTGTGACTGAATGAAAAAACACATAAAAATTATTATAAAAAAAAAAAAAAAGAGTTACCTTGATTGGTTAGCTACCTTCTAGAAACATAACACCATTCATATATAGAGTATTTATAGTATAAACAGTGGTTTTCTAATTCAAAGCGTATATTCTTTAGATTAGATCATAAGAAGTTTAATGGCTAGAATGGATGGTGCGTTCTTCAGACATGCGTCAGAGCCCATTAAGTCATTAATAGCATCAGTGTACACACAAGTATCATGGAAGAGTCAATTTAAGCAATTTTCTTCTTCTTTTTGGATATAGTACATACATTGGACAAATTTGTAGATCGGAATGGGAAAACAAAGATGCCCTGCGTAGGTTCTTAAGGGAAGAGGAGCTTTTTTGGGTTTTTATGTTTTAGTAGTAGCATATAATAACGTAGCGTGTCTATTTCTATTTTTTTTTTTTTTTAAGTAGTAGTGTTTTTCTTTTAATTATTATATAACTTTAAATTTTATTAACTAAAATCATTTACACATAAAAAAAAAAAAAAAAAAGGTACTATATGTAAAAATTAAAGGGGACATATATAAAATGACGAAAAAGTATAAATCATGTTTTGAATTAGGTCTCACTTTTTTGATTTTGTCAATTAAAATTCCAAATTTATGAAATTGTTTCAACAGAAGGTTTTTGTCCATCTCCATTATTCATTTCTATAATTCTAGGTGATAACAAAGCGTATTGCTATTGACCAAACTCAGCGTTTTACCTTGGGTTTGTTCATAAATCAATTTAATTAGTATCTATTGAAAAAAGAAGTTAGAGAGAAAGGCTTTGTTTAGAGAAAGAACATGATTATAAGAAAATAGCAAAATTATTACGTAGGTCAAACCCAAAACAAATTCAACAGTTTACTCATTTTCACTACTTGTCAGGGTTTATAATTGTTAGGATATACGTGTTTCATTTGTTAAGAACATATGTCATTCTTTGATGTAATTGGCTAATCTTTTGACAAAACGCACTTTACTTGTAATTGAGTAGATCTAGGATGTGTTTAATACTTTAAGAAACTGTGCTTCAAGATCAAGTGTTGAAATCATCAAGTCTATCCAAGAAACAAGCCAAGTTTACTAAAACTCGATAGCTAGCATGTGTCGAAGTTTAAGAAGCTGTTCAACCCGTGTGCTCGACACCTCCCATCTGTTGCGGTTTATGAAATAAATAGAAATTCTGATCTGTTTTCTAGGGATCCACAAATATGTCTTTGAGCCTTCTTTACTCCTAACCCTAGATATATAAAATGATTATTTTAAGGGCCATCAAAAAGTACACAAGTTGCACAAGTTTTGAGAAAAAGTTTGTTCAAGTAAATTGTGACTGGAGACAAAGTTTCACCCTTGTTCATCATTCTTGAAGAAGTTGTTGTGTATGTGCATCATAGGGTTTTGTAACCAAGCATCTTCTTAATCTTTATACTCTCCCGCATGAGATCTCTGCTTTTATATATATATTGATTGATTTCTCTAAATTAAAAATAAACCCCTCATTCAAAATTAGATCCATGCATAGTTATTATGCGTCAATTGATATTCGTTTGAATAACACAATATAGTGATACAATTGAAAATGATTGAAATTAGGAAATTAAGATCTTAGTCAATTGAAAATGTATTTTAAAAAATATGCAAATTACAATTTATACATCTATGTTTTGCTCTAAATTTAAGTTACTTACCTATGGTTTGAAATTTGACACTTTACCCACCTAAGGTTAGCTCAGTTAGATTTCTAAAACCCATCTCTATTAAAAATAGTGCTAAATATCTAATTTTGCGCCATTTTTATGTCTCTCTCCTCCAAAAACATTAAAAAAAAAAAAAAAAACATAAAAATACAAGATCAAATAAGATCAATATCCAGCGGAACACTTGCATCATAGAATTTCAAACCACAAGTAGCTACTTACCTATGGTTTAAGTTGCCTATAGGCAACTTAAATTTTGCTCAAACCTCAAGTAAAGTGTCAAATTTTAAACCACAGGCGGGCAACTTAAATTTCAGCCAAACAACAAGTATGTAAGTTGTAATTTGCCCCAAAAAAATAGAAAAAAGCAAATGAATATGTTTATCCCATAAAAAGATCAATTAAATGACATCATTTCCCAAAAATTTTTATTTGAATTACCTATTAAATTAACAATTGTAAACAAGTTTACGATAATGTCACATATATCAGTAGGAAAGCAAATATACTAATATAAATTATTATATAGGGCAAGCTAAAAAATACAAAAAAAGTTAAAAATATACAAATACAATAATACAATATAAATACTAGCAATGTACTTATATATTACAATAACATTTACTAACTAATGTGAAATTAGTCTCTATAAATATAGCTAAGCTATTCTTGCAAACCTCAAGAACATTGCTCAAAACTCATCCTCAGACATAGAAAGAACCTTAGTTATAATTGGGCGAGCTTTGCACATGGCCTCCAATGCCACGGCTTTGGGCATGGTGTTCCCATTACCTTCAACCATATCAACTTCTTCCTCACTAATCCTTTCCCACTCAAAGCATTGAATTAAGGACCCCAATGTCAAGCCTATTGTACGTTGGGCAAGGCTTGCCCCGGGACAAGCCCTCCTTCCCAGTCCAAATGGCATTAATTTGTTCGCGTCACTCTCTCCATTTTCAAACCTCTCAGGCTTAAAACTAGTTGAATCATGCCATATATTGGGGTCTCTATGTATGGCCCATGCATTAACCAATAACATTGTCTCACGTGGAACATTATATCCTCCAATTGTACAATCTTCAGAGGACATGTGGGGTAAAAGCAAGGGGGCTGTAGGATACAATCTAAGAGTCTCCAAGATTATATTTTGTAGATAGTGCAATTTAGAGACATCCGGTTCATTGAGTAATTTTTCTTGTCCAATTTGATTATCCAACTCAACTCTAGCATTCTTCAACACTTGAGAATGATTGAGCAAATTGGACATTGCCCACTCTATTGTCACCGCTGATGTGCCAGTCCCCGCAATTAACAAGTTCTGCTTATTATACATTCAATAAGTTCTTAAATCACAACAAGAATTTAAAAGTAAAAAAATGGATTGATATCTTATATTTATTTTAGCGATTCTTAAAATCACACCAAGAATTTTAAAGTAAATATGGATTGATAGCTAATATTTATTTTTGTGAATTGATTACTGGTATTTTGACAGAGGATCCTAATAAAATGTCACTGAGTTAAATTGACTGGTAGTTTTATGATAGCTTCATAGATAGGGATAAGACATGTATTGGTCTAGTGTTTCGTCTGGTGAGTGGAAAGAGCACTAGACAAAAGACTTTCCCCAACTTTAGCTTACCTCAAGATGGTAAAAATCAAATTTATATTTGGGAAAAAGAACAATAAAAATTAAAATAATTAATATGATATGATTAAAGATTAACGAGTACCACAAAATTTGAAATTTTAACCGACTTATAACTCTCTATACTGTATATATGAAATCAGAGTCTCAAGTCTCAACCTTGCAAGAGAATCTTGTTCTTAAAAAAAATATAGAGATAGTGAGAAGAATATAATTACATAAACAACTTCTTGCTTAGAAATCAAGACTATGAGGTTGACTTGCGATTGACTTCAAATTCGTGTTATACATGTTTTATCCTAACTTGTCAAATAAACAACTGGGTCAGATTTGTTTATTTGATTACAAAATTTCCCTTATAATTGATCATTCCAATATATTTTCATTGTCTTTAAAAAATCTTGAGTATTGATGTTTTCAGCTTTTTAATTAGCATCTAGTTCAAACAAAGAAGAAGGTACACATACCAGTATAAGCCCTTTGATAATTTGATCCGTGTAGTATTCGGGCTGTGATTTTTGCAAAGAAAGCAGATGATCAATCATAGTGTTCCCCTTCTCTTCCTTACTCCTCTTCTCATCAATAAGACCTTGCGAGAAAGCATCCATCTTGTTGGCCAATTTCATCAATCTTTTCTCCAAACGCCCATGATCAATCCACCGCAACAAGGGCACAAACTCTTGTGGATTTGAGACTCCTCCTGCCCCTGCCATCTCTTTCATTAACCCCCTGAATTGCCTTGCTTCTTCCTCGCCTCTCACGTCCTCCCCGTAGTATCTCTTCCCTGCCACCATCCTCATTATGATGTTATATGTCAGCTCCAAGAACATAGATTTCAACTCTACCTTAGCAAAACCTTGGCACGAGTTGCGTGACAGTTTGCGTAGCAAGTGCTTCACTTCATCTCTTCGGATGCCTAGAAACATGTTGAGACGACTTGTTGAGAAGATTTCTAAGGTACTGATGCGGCGAAGGTTGCGCCAATGGTCTCCATAAGAAGCTATTGACATGACGGTGTGGTTGTAGCCTAAGTGCTTGCCTGCTAATAAGCGAGGACGGTTGGCTAAAACAATGTCGTTTTTTGTAAAGCATTCTTCAACCGCAGATGGAGATGATACAACGACCACAAGTTGAGACCCAAATTGGAGAGAGAAGATGTTACCATATTTTTGTGAAAAGTGGTGGAAAGTACGATGGAGGGGTTTCTTAATGAGATGGAGATGGCCTAGAATTGGTAGAGAAGGTGGGCTTGGTGGGAGGTGTTTGTGTTTTGTTCTTGTTTGATCAAGCAAGAACTTGAAAGCTACTGCAAGGAGGAGAAGAAGAGAGAGGGATGAGTATAGCAACATGTCTTCCATGTTTGATTTGTTGTTTTTTGATATGATGCGTTGTGAGACAATCTATTGGAGATTATATGGATTAATGTATTCTATAAACGCACACCTTCTTGGAAATAGAATATGTTTGCCTCCTGGGGCAACCATACAGACAAACTTTTGTCCAATACATTTTATGTGTCGATAGATAAAATTGTGAAAAGTCAAGATCCAAGAAAGTCTTTTTAAATTACTTAAAAAGTAAACACCTACCCCAAATCTTTCACTTCTTTCTTTTGGGTTTGGTTGAGAGCGGGCCAACAAGGGAACAAGTGCTTAACTACGACAAAACACTACAGCATGTAACAGTGTTTTTTTTTTTTTTTTTTTGGAACTGAAAATTCTGACTCATCAGAAACTAAATAGTAAATACTGCATGGCACAACAGTGACTAAAAATATTGAACAGCTTTGCCTTTATTTGACTTTGTGGTTTGTCGTTCTGTGTATTGTTAATGTTTTTTTGTACGTTTGTTAACATTTTCCTTGAATCCTACTTAATAAATAAAAAAAAAAAGATAAATGAAAGAGGAAGACATAAAAAAAAATCTCACAGTTTATTTTAATATTTTTTTTCTCTCTCTATGAGTTTGGTAAATAATTGATGTGGCATCTAATAAGTGTAATAAATTAAGAATGATGTATTTTATTTCAAAAAAAAAAAAAATCAATTATCTTTTCAAAGAGAGTGCCACTTGGCAAAACCTCATACTCTCTCGCATGAGGTCTTTGCTTTTATATATATACTAGTCGCAGACCCACGCATTGCACGTGATAAATTTGTTTATGATAGTGTTATTATTATATATTATTATTATTAATATTTTTCTATGCATTACTACTCAAGCTGCATTATATATGTATAATCAATATATTGCAGGATTCATGGTGATTGGAGGTTTTGGTGATGGAATTAATTGTGTATTATTAGAGATTAGTATTTGGAATAGAATGTGGAAATTTTATTCGTTGGACATACTTGAAGAAACAATCTAGCTTTTGAACTTGCAATTTATTAGATAATTCATAATCAACCGGTAGAAAATATGAACAACCTACACAACCAAAAGATAATATAAAATATATTTTAGCATAGCCTTTTCATTTTTTTTATAATTGAGAGTTAGACATTCTTGAATAAGCAATCCAACTTAAAAACATGCAAATTAATAGGTAACCAGTGAGCAACGGGTGGGTAAAATAGTAATTAAAACGATGATAGGTGTCCACATCATTGAACACCAAGAACTTTTTTTTTTAATGAATGAACACAAACACTTGCGTGCAAATACACACAATCAAAAAGATCTAATATTTTATGTTTTGAGGTGCATTGATTTTGCTGTCATCTATTTATAGTGTCTTTTGATTGTTAAGCAAGTTCATACAAGAAACATGAAGAGCATTTTTCTAAGACTATTTGGAGATTCCTGCCTTATGCAATTCCATTATAAATGAAACTATCACAAGATAAGACCCAACCCAAATACTTAAACCAACCTCATTTTTTAGACTAGCATCGTTTTTTTTTTAATCTCTCTCTGTTTTTGGTTTTAATCTCCCTCTGTTTTTACTTTTTCACTTTGTGTTAAAAGCTTCCACGGCCTATTTTAGCACTACCCTGAATTCTCACCTACATGCTCCATATGCCATCCTTTTTCTTTTGTTTTTGTTTTTCCTTCTACGGTTCAAAATTTATGAACCCAAGAAAGACAACTTGAGGACCCCTATCTTTTGCAATATTTTATCCCCATTAACTTTTATACTTTCCTAAGCTGCCCATTTCACTGATCAATGATATATATTCAATCTCATAGAGATTTAAGCTCTGATTTGTGTCTTTGAAACAATTCTAGAAGTAGCGGTATCTCTTCATTAAATGTTTTGTCTTAATTGTAGAAAGCCATTTGATTACACCCACCTAAAAATCATTTCAAATAAGTGGTGGATAATATGAATAGCTTACACCACCAAAAATAATATGAGAACTATTTTAGTAAAACATTTCATTTTATTTACAACCGACATTTAGTGATACCTAAAGAAATATTCCAGCTTTTGAACTTGCAATTTAATAGATAATCTATGATAAATTGGTAGAAAAACTGAACATCCTACACAACCCAAAGATAACATAAAAATTATTATAGCATATTGAAAAATAATATAAAAATATGTTAGCGTAACATTTTCATTTTATTTATAATTGAGAGTTGGACATACTTGAAGAAACAACTCCAACTTTATTTACAATGGAATTTCCCAGCAAAGCAACTCATTCAACAATGTCCTATTTCTTTTGGATAATTCCTTTGGTCACATAAATTGTTCGGTTGACAATGGAATTTCCTAGCAAAACAACTCATTAAACAATTCACTGCAGAAAATGAGAAGTAATATTTTTTTAGTAGGTGCAACTGTATCAAGCCCAGATCGCTCATATATATGATTTTTTTTATCCAAAATATTGCCACTTCTGCCTCTATAGTGGTAATAGCTCTGAATCTATCTATGACACTTGTGAATCACCAATAAATAAATAAGAAAAAAAATGTAATGCAAGAATGAATAAAAATGATATAAGAATTTAAATCATTTAACATATTTTTAGTATACTTCCAAATACATGTGACCAAATCTAATGCTGGAGAAGTTCTTGAGTAAATGCAGCTTATCTGATCAAAGTTTTCCATAGATGCCTTTATGATATGAGTACATAAAGAGTAATCATTCAATTATCACTGGCTTGGGCTGAACATTTTTACAAATGCCTCTGATTGAACAGCATGGAATAGTAGTCTAAAAACTGTCAAAATCAAAATTTACACATTCCCTATTAAGATACTGCCAATAAAAAATTGATTGCAATTTAGGTCTTCCCTCCAATTTCATTAAAAAATTGCCATTAAAAATATACCATTCTCACATGAAAAAGATCTATAAAATTAATTTAAAAATATTTTTTCATTAGTTAATTACATACTTTCAACTTCAGATATTAAATGGGAAAGACGTATTGAAAATATGTGAAAGATGTATTGCTCAAAAAAGAACTAAAGACTTAATTTATAAAATGTTTGAACTTGCGCCCCCCCCCCCCCCCCCCCCCTTTTTTAATAACCAATTCAAACTAAAGAACTAATTTTTTGAAGTATGTAATTAACTAATTAACTAAAGGAGCAAAACATTTTACAATACATCCTTCAAGTTAATTACATATTTAATGGGAAGTTGAAACTTGCAAGTAAGAACTACCTAGATTAATAGGATGCATAAAATGTTTACTATAATGTTTTGCTCTTCTTGAAAGACGTAGTTTAATAGGATGCATCAACTTCCTAGACATATTTTGAGTTAATTACATATTTAATGGGAAGTTGAAACTTGCAACAACATATTATATAGACCCAACCAGATTTTTTACTATAATAACGGTTAGTAAATCAGACCTACCCATATTTCTAGCATGAATAAAAGATGGCATGTCGTTATAATCCCATCCCGATACATCTTAGGTGGGGAGAGAGGTTTAAGCCTTATAAATCTCGATTAAAAAAAATAATCTTAGCACAAAATAAAAACACTTGCACAGTGACTTAAAATTGAAACCATGAATGTCAAACCATGTCTAAACCAAAGACCATGATAAACACAATTATGCAGAAAAATTACTGCAGAAAATTGAAACACCAAGAAAACAATTTTCTTTGATTCTAAAACCCAATCAACATGTTATACAATCATGATATTGAAGTAGGCTATGATACCAATTGTTGGAAAAGAGTGGAAGCAAACACCACAACACTATACTAAGAAATCAAAGTCACACTAAGTCATTGGAATCACATAGAATTAAAAACCCAGCAATTTTCAAAAAACTCAAAATGAACAGACCCAAAAGAGGTAGAGCTCCATTTTAAAAAAGTAGCAATCAAAAATTCAACACCCTATGAAAGAGGCAGTAAACAACCATCCACACCACAACACGAAAAAGGCAGTAAAAAAAGAAAAAAAATCAAGCAAAAGAATGGACCACAAAAGAAATTGGGATTTAGAGATACCTCAACCGAATCATCCAGCCTTTGTTAGTATTTATATAGTAGTGTGAGGAGAGGAAGACAGGAAGGAAGGAAGACAAAGAGGCCACTGTTAGAAGGGAGAGAGGATGGCGTGAATTAAATGTGAAACCGTAGAACAAAGTGGGGAAGGGGAAAGAACTAAAACGTAGGGAAAGGAAATTGAAACCGTGCAGGAAAACAAAAAGTTGAAAACGTGAAAATAGAGGGTTTTAAAAGGTTTTAGTTGAAACGGCTTTGGGTTTGGGCTTTGTGGTGGAATTAAATGTATAAGAAGTAGGCTTTATGGTAGAGATAGGGCTGTAAAATATTTTATATTTATCAATATTTTAAAATTGATAAAAACTATTTTAAAATTGTAGGAAAAATTTAGAAAATATGATGGAAATGACATGGCTGCTGATATGACTTAACGTGAGCGTAGCAACATTAAATGCTACGCTTCAGCTTTTAGTAGTATATAGATTGATATTGATTGATTGATTTCTCTAAATTAAAAATAAACCCCTCATTCAAAATTAGATCCATGCATAGTTATCATGATCCATGCATAGTTATCATGCGTCAGTTGATATTCCTCTGAATAACACAATATAGTGATACAACTGAAAATGATTGAAATTAGGAAATTAAGATCTTAGTCAATTGAAAATGTATTTTAAAAAATGGGCAAATTACAATTTACACATTTGTGGTTTGGTCGAAATTTAGGTTGCTTACCTATGATTTGAAATTTGATAATTTACCCACCAGAGGTTAGCTCAGTTAGATTTCTAAAACCCACCTCTATTAAAAATAGTGCTAAATATGTAATTTTGCTCCACTTTTATGTCTCTCTCTTCCAAAAACATAAAAATACAAGATCAAATAAGATCAATATCCAACGGAACACTTGCATGATAGAATTTCAAACCACAAGTAGCTACTTACCTATGGTTTAAGTTGCTTATATGCAACTCAAATTTTGGTCAAATCTCAAGTACGTAAAGTGTCAAATTTTAAACGACAGGTGGATAACTTAAATTTCAACCAAACCACAAGTAAGTAAGTTGTAATTTGCCCCAAAAAAATAGAAAAAAGCAAATGAATATGTTTATCCCATAAAAAGATCAATTAAATGACATCATTTCCCAAAAATTTTTATTTGAATTACCTATTAAATTAACAATTGTAAACAAATTTACGATAATGTCATATAAATTAGTAGGAAAGCAAATATACTAATATAAATTATTATATACGGCAAGCTAAAAAAATACAAAAAAAAGTTAAAAATATACAAATACAATAATACAATATAAATACTAGCAATGTACTTATATATTACAATAACATTTACTAACTAATGTTAAATTAGTCTCTGTAAATATAGCTAAGCTATTCTTGCAAACCTCAAGAATATTGCTCAAAACTCATCCTCAGACATAGAAAGAACCTTAGTTATAATTGGGCGAGCTTTGCACATGGCCTCCAATGCCACGGCTTTGGGCATGGTGATCCCATTACCTTCAACCATGTCAACTTCTTCCTCACTAATCCTTTCCCACTCAAAGCACTGAATTAACGACCCCAATGTCAAGCCTATTGTACGTTGGGCAAGGCTTGCCCCGGGACAAGCCCTCCTTCCCAGTCCAAATGGCATTAACTTGTTCCCATCACTCTCTCCATTTTCAAACCTCTCAGGCTTAAAACTAGTTGCATCATGCCATATATTGAGGTCTCTATGTATGGCCCATGCATTAACCAATAATATTGTCTCACGTGGAACATTATATCCACCAATTGTACAATCTTCAGAGGACATGTGGGGTAAAAGCAAGGGGGCCGCAGGATACAATCTAAGAGTCTCTAAGATTATATTTTGTAGATAGGGCAATTTAGAGACATCCGGTTCACTGAGTAATTTTTCTTGTCCAATTTGATTATCCAACTCAACTCTAGCATTCTTCAACACCTGAGAATGATTGAGCAAATTGGACATTGCCCACTCTATTGTCACCGCTGATGTGCCAGTCCCCGCAATTAACAATACCTGCTTATTACACATTCAATAAGTTCTTAAATCGCAACAAGAATTTAAAAGTAAAAAAAATGGATTGATAACTTATATTTATTTTAGCGATTCTTAAAATCACACCAAGAATTTTAAAGTAAATATGGATTGATAGCTAATATTTATTTTTGTGAATTGATTACTGGTATTTTGACAAAGGATCCTAATAAAATATCACTGAGTTGAATTGACTGGTAGTTTTATGATAGCTTCAGAGATAGGGATAAGACATGTATTGGTCTAGTGTTTCGTCTGGTGAGTGTGGAAAGAGCACTAGACAAAAGACTTACCCCAACTTTAGCTTACCTCAAGATGGTAAAAATCAAATTTATATTTGGGAAAAAGAACAATAAAAATTAAATTAATTAATATGATATGATTAAAGATTAACGAGTACCACAAAATTTGAAATTTTAACCGACTTATAAATCTCTATACTGTATATATGAAATCAGAGTCTCAAGTCTCAACCTTGCAAGAGAATCTTGTTCTTAAAAAAAATATAGAGATAGTGAGAAGAATATAATTACATAAACAACTTCTTGCTTAGAAATCAAGACTACGAGGTTGACTTGCGATTGACTTCAAATTCGTGTTATACATGTTTTATCCTAACTTGTCAAATAAACAACTGGGTCAGATTTGTTTATTTGATTACAAAATTTCCCTTTTAATTGATCATTCCAATATATTTTCATTGCCTTTAAAAAATCTTGAGTATTGATGTTTTCAGCTTTTTAATTAGCATCTGGTTCAAACAAAGAAGAATTGACCTACACATACCAGTATAAGCCCTTTGGTAATTTGATCTGTGTAGTATTCGGGCTGTGATTTTTGCAAAGAAAGCAGATGATCAATCATAGTGTTCCCCTTCTCTTTCTTACTCCTCTTCTCATTAATAAGACCTTGCAAGAAAGCATCTGTCTTGTTGGCCAATTTCACCAATCTTTTCTCCAAACGCCCATGATCAATCCACCGCAACAAGGGCACAAACTCTTGTGGATTTGAGACTCCTCCTGCCCCTGCCATCTCTTTCATTAACCCCCTGAATTGCCTTGCTTCTTCCTCGCCTCTCACGTCCTCCCCGTAGTATCTCTTCCCTGCCACCATCCTCATTATGATGTTATATGTCAGCTCCAAGAACATAGATTTCAACTCTACCTTAGCAAAACCTTGGCACGAGTTGCGTGACAGTTTGCGTAGCAAGTGCTTCACTTCATCTCTTCGGATGCCTAGAAACATGTTGAGACGATTTGTTGAGAAGATTTCTAAGGTACTGATGCGGCGAAGGTTGCGCCAATGGTCTCCATAAGGAGCTGTTGACACGGCGGTGTGGTTGTAGCCTAAGTGCTTGCCTGCTAATAAGCGAGGACGGTTGGCTAAAATAATGTCGTTTTTTGTAAAGCATTCTTCAACCGCAGATGGAGATGATACAACGACCACAAGTTGAGACCCAAATTGGAGAGAGAAGATGTTACCATATTTTTGTGAAAGGTGGTGGAAAGTACGATGGAGGGGTTTCTTAATGAGATGGAGATGGCCTAGAATTGGTAGAGAAGGTGGGCTTGGTGGGAGGTGTTTGTGTTTTGTTCTTGTTTGATCAAGCAAGAACTTGAAAGCTACTGCAAGGAGGAGAAGAAGAGAGAGGGATGAGTATAGCAACATGTCTTCCATGTTTGATTTGTTGTTTTTTGATATGATGCTTTGTGAGACAATCTATTGGAAGATTATATGGATTAATGTATTCTATAAACGCACACCTTCTTGGAAATAGAATATGTTTGCCTCCTGGGGCAACCATACAGACAAACTTTTGTCCAATACATTTTATGTGTCGATAGATAAAATTGTGAAAAGTCAAGATCCAAGAAAGTCTTTTTAAATTACTTAAAAAGTAAACACCTACCCCAAATCTTTCACTTATTTCTTTGGGTTTCGTTGAGAGCGGGCCAACAAGGGAACAGTTACTTAAATACGACAAAACACTACAGCATGTAAAGCTTTTTTTTTTTTTTTTTTTTTGAACTGAAAATTCTGACTCATCAGAAACTAAATAGTAAATACTGAATAGCACTACAGTAACTAAATATTGAACAGCTTTGCCTTTATTTGACTTTGTGGTTTGTCGTTTTGTGTATTGTTAATGTTTTTTTGGTACGTTTGTTAACATTTTCTTAACGTGAATCCTACTTAATAAAATAAATAAATAAATAATAGAAGAAGATATAAAAATATTTTCATAGTTTATTTTAATGTTTTTTTTTTCTCTCTATAAAGTTGGCCTTTATAAAGCTAAAAAAATAACCTAAAACTGCAACAAAAAAAAAAAAAAAAACTGTCAAAAAAAAAAAATAGTAAAAAAAGTTGTTTTTATATTTCTTTAACTTCGCCCACCCACTATCCTTTGACTTGTAACTTATGGTCCGTTTGGATGGAGGAGTGGAAAAGTGGAAGGATGAAAAATTATGGGAGGATGGAAAATATTTAGTTTTCCCTCTTATGTGTTTGGTTGGAGGGGTGGTAAAGTGGGAAGGTGGAAAATTCTTTTGTTTGGTTGGAGAAGAAAAGTGAGAGGATAGAAAATAAAGTTTGTATAAAATTACCAACATATCCAATTTAGGTAAAACAAAAACAATACATTATATTTTATTAAAAAAATATGTATGAATGATTTCTTTATTAAAAAACTAAAATAAAAAAAGGATAAGAAGTTCAAAAACCCAAAACTTTTTTTTCAAAAAATAAAAAACCAAAACAATTTTTTTTATATAAAAAAAAAACCAAAACAATTGAAAAAAGAAAGGGTGTTGTAAGAACACAAAAGAAAAGAACTAAAAAAAGAAAAAGAAAAGACAAGGAGTCAAGGACCTGACTCACAAGTCAAGCACGCAAGTTCAAACTTACATATAACACATCTAGGAGGGGGTAAATATATAATTTTAGGTGTTATTCCCCCCCCCCCCCCCCCTCCCTTTTTCTCTCTTTTCTTCCCAGTTTTCCTCCCAAATCGAGAGGAAAAAAATTTGTGGGGCCGGTGGATTTTTTTTTCTTCAACATTTTCCATTCTCTGTGTTTTCTTTCCTATACCAAACAAGGAAAAACATCATTTTCTCCCCTGTTTTTCTCTCTTCATTTTCCATCCCTCTTATTTTCACTTCAACTAAACGAAGCCTTAGACTTAGGCAAGGGTGGATTGGGCCGTGGGGCATGGATTGGGTAAAATTGTGGTAGTGGATTAGACTAGTGGTCATTAATGAACAAGACATTATAATAGACTTTGCTCAACAAAAAAAAAAAAAAAAAAAGACATTATAAAAGACAAAAAAATAAAAATAAATAAATAAACGATGTTTGGCAGTAGGGGTGAGCCGAGTGGATGAGATTGTATTTTTAGTCTTTACATTATGCAAAGCAGACTAAGGTTGAAACTCTCTATAATAATAATAATAATAAAAAAAAAAAAAAAGAGAGAGACTAAGCAGCAGGGTGTGTGCTAGACTACTAATGGTCAATAAAAAAAATAATGAAACAACTAAATAACAATAATTAATACATTTATTGTATTAAGAAATAATATTTCAAATGAACTTATAGTTTATTGTTTATTCTTTTGCTAGTATTATGGTCAAATATTTGATAATAAGGAAACCACATATTCAAGATTCAAGTCTTGTCCAAGACTCATCTTCATCTTCTGAATGAATTCATGTTGACTTTAACTTAGACAATCATTATTGTGAATTCGTGTTGACTTTAACTTAGACAATCATCATTTAGATCTTGGGCTACAAGAAAATATATCATCTTATCATCTTAATAATCATGATGAAATTAAGAAGATTTTATTTACAAAAAGGCCCTTATTATGAAAATAGCCTCCAACAGATTTTTTTGGAAAGACTCGTCGATTTAGTTTCAGATGGTATGAAAATAGAAGATGGTTTGAATATAGTATAGACAAGGATGCAGTATTTAGTTGCATATTTTTTGGTTGTTGTTGTCAAGATATGAATTTTTCTTTCTATTAAATTGTATAATTTATGCTTCTTAAGAACCATCCTGAAAAAAATTCTTGGAGCTGCCACTGGTTTCACTTAGCACAATTGGTAAAATCTTTAATGGTTAAATAAGAAATTTGGAGTTCTATCCTCACTTATACCAAAAACCAATTGGTATCTTAGTCTGATAATAAAGAGTCATTATTAGAAGTGGACGCTATAGGTTGAAACTCTAAAAAAGAAAAAGAAAAAAAGAGTTGTATTACAACCCAACAAAAAATGTGTTAGTCCTTTATATGTTAAAAAAATATATTAGAATAGGATATACTAAATATAATGATTTATCATATATATATATTTATTTTATTTATTTTTATATTTTTATAATTATTTATTACATCATTGGTTTGACCACTAGTTCAACCTCGGTTGGACCATAAAACCAATAACTAGTCCATTTTCCAATTCTTTGACTATACCGGTTTTTAAAACCACGATGGCTGATAATCCCAACTAAACATGTGTTCCAAAAGAGGATGGAAATAGAAGAGAATGGTTGCATCTTGATGAGTCCAGAAAAATCATTGAGGTCTTCCATCTTAATGGACGACCTTGCATTAAAGGAAAAACTAAAACCGTTCATGCACATTCAACACATTAAAAGACAACCATTTTTCGTCGGCCTTAAACTCTCATCAATACGATAATCGTTACACATGGGTAATAATATCACCTCCAATTATGTACAACAACTACCCAAATCAATTATAAAAGAGATAATTTGTCTCACTTGCTAAGGTATGTCCGAAAAAGACTACAAAATACAATCTATATGCAAAATATATAGGCTAATCCTGACTCAAGCGTCAGAAGCTCCCCCACTAAGGCTCTTCAATTAGCTTTTTTTATTCTTACAGATCTTCAAAGCCCATCAAAAGCTAAAGATTGGATGAGTGACTCATCTGACGATTTTTGGTTTCATCAATTTGGTGCCATAAGTGGGGAAAGTTTAGCCATCACCATCAAACACACAACCATCACCAATACCACCATCACCATCAGACCCAAAACTCATCACCGCCATCACCCAACCACCACCACAAGCCTTCACAAAACCCAAGTCAAATAAAAAAATCATTGCAAAACATAACTAAAAAACCTCATCACCCAAATCTGAAGAAAAAGAAAAACCCAAAATCTAAGATTATAAAAATTAAATTTTTTTTTTTTAAAAACCCAAATTTGAATCTGAGAGTGAGAGTGAGAGTGGACAATGTGGAGGTCAAGGGCGTGGCAAGGCTGGCAGTGGGACAACTGGCGGCGTGTTTGAAAGTGAGAGAGGAAGAGAGAGAGTGAGAGATAGAGGACTGAGAGAAAGGGAGAGCAAATGCTTGTGAGGAGAGAATAAAAAAGTTTTTTTTTTTATTTTTATTTTTTAGCAATTATGCCTGTACCATTCCAAATTTGGAATGGTACTATTCATCCATGCCAAATTGTTTGGCATTTAGAATAGCTCATGTGAGTGATTTTAAAAGGAATCACCTTATTCCTATCCAAATAAGAAGAAACAGGGCATTTGAAAGAAGAGTAGAATAGAGAGAGATTAGAGAGGAAAGAAAACGGAATTGAGAATGTTAGGATATATGTGGTTCACATGTTAAGAACATATGTCATACTATTTATGTAAATTGGCTAATCCTTTGACAAAACGCACTCTACTTGTAATTGGGTAGTTCTAGGTGTTTTTAATATTTCAAGAAACAAGGTTTCAAGATTAAGTGTTGAAGTCATCAAGTCTGTCCAAGAAAAAGCAATGAAGTGCAAAGTTTTTAAAGCTCGACACCTTCTCGATAGCTACCTCGACACCTGATATCTGTCAAGATTTAAAAAGTCAGATTTTCTGTTCTGATTTCTTGGGATCCATGAATGTGTTTTTAGGCCTTCTTTTCTTCTAACCCTAAACATATAAAAGGATTATTTTAAGAGCAGTCAACATAGACACAAATTGCAAAAGCATTAAGCAATCCTTGTTCAAGCAAATTGTGATCAAAGACGAAGTTCTTGACCTAATTCATCTTCTCTAAAGAAGTTGCTGTGTATTTGCACCAAAGGGTTTTGTGACCAAGTATCTTCCTGATCTTCATCGCATAGGATGAACTGAAGAGCTTTGCAGCCAACCTCTCTTTCTAAAGTTGGTGTTTGAAGTCGCGTACTGGGATCCATGCATCTGGTTAGTCACGTACTTGGGAGCCGTGCATTAAAAGGGGGAACTGTCACTACAGATCAAGTTCAATTGGGTATTGGGGTAAGGGTTCAACTGTAGGTTAATAAGGTACTTGGGATTCCTTTACTTGTAACCGCTTGATTTGATAATAGTGGAGTTTTGGGAGTGGTGACCTGAAAATCACCCGGTGGGGTTTTTGCCGTTAGGGTTTTCCCCATTTGTGAACAAATCACCGTGTTATTTATTTTTTCTGCTGCATATCTAGTTTTGGTGATTTGTTTGTGCTGCCACGCGTTTGCATGATAAATTGATTAATTAATAACTTGGCTAATTAATTAATTAGTTTAAATCACAAGGGGTCATTCAATTTGTGGCCTATCAAGTGGTATCAGAGCAGGCACACTCTGATTAGGTTTTAATCTTTACTGTGTGATCCATTGACCCCTGTTGTCATGGAAACTCTTGATTATTTTGATTTGCATGATCTTATGTTGAATGATGATAATGATATTCAAGATGCCTATTGCAAGCTTTATAATTTTTGTATGAAATCTCTTGAATTTTCTACAAAATTAAAAGCTAAATTTAAAAAGGTCAAGCTTGAAAAAGGTAATTTGATTGCAAAATTGGATGAAGCCAATAATTTGAACGAAAATTTTAAAAATCAAATTTCATCTCAGGTGGACAAAATTAAAAGTTTGGAAGAGCAACTAGTTGAATTTAAAACTGAAGTTGAAAAATTAACTAGTGCCTAACTTGGTGTTGAGCCTAACTCAAAAGGAAAAGATTTTTATATTCCCCAATTTAAAAGGAATAATGAAGAGTTGAAGGCAAATATTGCTAGGATAGACAAAGGTAAAAATTCTGATGTTAATGCTGAAGTTTCTAAACCTATGTCTAAAACTCTTCCTAGGAAGAATAAAACTTCTGAATTTGTCCCCACTTGTCATCATTGTCATATTGTTGGTCATATTAGGCCAAATTGTCCTAAGTTAAGGTCTCTGTCAACCTCCAAGGTTAGACCTCTTTCTAGGAAACTGAGTAATTTTAAAACTGCTCATGTTTGTCACCATTGTGGTGGTTCTGGTCACACTCGTCCTAATTGTTTCAAATTGTTTTCTCATAAACGAGTGTCAAATAGGTCTCATCCTTTGTCTAAAGGTTTTGTACCTATTCTTGGTGAGTTATTAAAAGTTTTGAGCTTTTTGACTCAATTTCAGGGGAATTCTAATTCCTCTATGTCCTTTAGTAGTCATACTAGGACATGTGCCTTTTCATCTTTACGGCCAAAGACTCGTGCTGTGTGGGTGATAAAGGATTCTAAGACTTAATTGTCTTTTCTGTTTGTCCTCTGCTTTAATTCTTTTTATCTAAAGTAGGACTCTGTTTGCTTGATTTCTTATCTGTTTTTGGAATCATGCTTTCATGCATCTGCACCCTTCTATCATGCATTCATGCATATGCATCTTTCTTTCTGCTTACATGTTTTTGTTTGTTTATTTTCAGTTTTGCTTATTTTTGTTTTTCAAATAAAAAAAAAATTTGAAAAATCAGAAAAATACAAAAACAGTGTATGTTTTGTGTACTTTGGTACTTGTGTACCTTAGATGGCCAATGAAACAGAGTTTTCTAAACTTTGTATCTCTTGTAGCTTAGATGAGTATTTTTATGCACAACTAAGCAAGTGAGCTTTGTGGCTCTTGTTTGTGATGAGTAAGGTTAGGTTATCTCTTAAAGCTTAACACTCATATCACTCTTTTTGATGGGTAGGACTAGAAAATTCTAAGAGAAAGGCATAAATAACCATCTCACCACTGTTGCCCGCCAATCATTAATGACATCTGTATGTTTCGGCATAGCAAAAGTGTGATGTCATTGACATTTGTGTGCTTCGGCATAACAAAATTGAAATGTCAAATATCAATGGGTATTTCTTTTCTCTCTCATAAGCCCATGCATGATATGTTTCAAAAGAAAATATGCAAAGAAATAAAAAGCAAAAAGATCAAAAATGCTTTAAAAATGGTTGCAAGCGTGTATTCTAGGAGATGTAGGAGTTATAAGATGTACTTCGAAGGTGATAGTCTCCATCAAACAGTTATAATTGTGTGTGAGTTAAAGTTATTTTCTCATATCTCAGATCATCATAATATGTATACACATATGCAATCTTGCGATGTTTTTCACACACAACATGCAATATTCTTTACTACTTTTGATACATGTACAGGTACAATGTGATTTGG
This sequence comes from Quercus glauca, assembly GCA_023736055.1. Lineage (NCBI taxonomy): Eukaryota > Viridiplantae > Streptophyta > Magnoliopsida > Fagales > Fagaceae > Quercus > Quercus glauca. Next base: position 72,844,424 of record CM043318.1, read on the forward strand.
CCATCACAAAGGTTTACATGTGCTTTTGTATGCTCACTAAACTGTCATGACTTATTTTTGAAATATAAAATTGGTTAGACTTGTTTAGTGTGTGTGTGTGTGTGTGTGTTTTTGGGAGATCTATGTGCTTAAATTTTCATTGAGAGATGATTTTTGAGAGCTTTTTTGTTGGTTGGATCATGGTTGAGGTGCATGTTTTGATTGCATTCATGTCTGTGTTTGTCACTTCTCAAAAAACTGCTTTTCACTTCTCGAAAAACTACTTTTCACTGCTGGCTTGACACCTTCTTGACACCTCCTCGATACCTGATCATCTGTCGAGCTTCTCAAGCCTTTTTCTTATCGCAATCTCGACACCTCTTCGACACCTGGTGGATCGATCGAGAAATCTTCTGTCTCCTCGATAGTTTTTCGACACTTGATGGATCGATTGAGATTCCCTTGTTGTGTCTGATGTCTTCTTTCTCGACACTTGTCTCGACACCATGTGGATCGATCGAGAAATCTCCTGTCTCCTTGATACCTCCTCGATACCTAGTCGATCGATCGAGCTTTTGATCTCTGAAATTGGTCTTGTACCTCGACACCATCTCGACACCTTCAGCTGTCGAAGGCCATTTCCTCGATGCCTTCCTCGACAGCTTCCTCGATACCTCTCGACACCTTAGCTGTTGAGATTTACTGAGGTGCCTATTTAAGAATCTGTCGCGATTCTCTCTCATTTTCACTCGATCTCTCTCGATTTGTCCGAAGACGTTTCACCTCCTAATCAAGCTTTTCTCACTCAAAGCTTCAAATCTTCATCCTTTTTTATCTTCCCTTGATTTCCTTCACCTGGTATGTTCTTTTTCCCTTTCTTTTTCATGCATTGCATGTTTTGAAACCTAGGTTTTGGGATTTTTTGAAAATGTTGGGGTTTTTCAAAATTGATGAGATTTTCTTGAAATCTTGGGTTGAGTTTTCACTTAAATGATTTTAAAATGTCATACATTGCATTCCATGTGCATTAGAATGATATTTACATGCATTTAGATGTGTGTTTCTTGTATATGTGCTGATAGGTTTGGATTGGGCTGAGCCCATGATGCTTTTTAAGTTTGCATGTCACATGTTCATGCATTCCCCATGCATACGTACTTTTTGTTCAATATATTTATCATATTTGAACTTTGTTGGGACTTTTCTGATTGTCTCCCTCTCTATCTCTTTGTCATTCTTTTACATTAGTAGTGTCTATGGCACTCAAACGTAAATCCACTCCTGCTCGGAACCCTCTGCGTTCTGGAGCTTCCTCTTCTTCTGACTCTGCTCCTCTTAACCTTCGGTTCCGTGATGGAGATGCCTACAAGGCATTTACTGAGAACTTTTCTAGACGAGGTGTTCATTCGGAACGCCAAGTCATTCTGGCGGACTTTGCCAACACTGACCTTCCCTCTGTCATTCACAGTAGGGGATGTGAGTCACTGTGTGACGTCTCGGTCACCTGTCCTCTCATGCTAATTCAGGAGTTTTAATCCAATATGTACGGGATTGATCGTTCAGTACCTCTTTTTCATACTCGCGTTCGAGGTACGTGCATTGCTGTCACACCACAGCTAGTTACGGATGTGCTTAGGGTTTCTAGGATAGAGTTTCCTGACTATCCTACTTATGAGCGTCTGAGGACTGTGTCCAAGGATGAGCTCATTTCCGCTTTTTGTGAGCGCCCTTCTGATTGTGGTGAGCATCAGTATACATCATGTAGACCTTTTGCTAAAGGTCCTAGATTCCTTAACATGGTGATGACTTTTGTACTCCATCCTCTCTCTCACTATAACTCTATCACAGAGCCTCGTGCTCGATTTTTGCTATCTCTACTTGAGCATCTTACGATAGATTTTCCTTCTCACTTCATTTTCTCTATCATAGATGTTCATCTAGATTCGGCGTCCCGTGATAAGCTCATCTTTCCTTCCGCTATCACGAGGATTCTACGCCATTTTTCCATCCCTTTTCCTGTGTCCGACCACTTCACACACATATCTGCCATGGATGCCGCTACCGTAAAACGTAGTGAGGCTCAGTTTAGGTCGCGACAGCCGGATTCCACTCCTCCCTCCCGTTCGGCTCCATCCAGATCAGCTCCATCTACATCGGCTCCTCCTTCTTCTTCAGGCGATATATCTCTTGGAGACATTATGGGGCAGCTGCAGCGCATGGATACTCGCCTCGATACACTCACCACTAAGTTGTATCAGGTGAACGTTCGTGTTGGTCGTATTGCACGACGGCAGGCGACCATGGGTGGTTTTGCTTCTGAGGCTTCTCCTCCACCACCTCCTCCAGTCGCTTCAGATTCTGATGCTGAGGATGATGATGATGATGGTGATGACGATGATGCTTCGGATGATGCTGATGGAGATGTTAGCTCTACTGATGAGATGTCTACATGACACTCTACCCTTTGTCCCTAGTGACAAAAAGGGGGGAGTAGTTTTGGATTATGAGAGTAGTCATCTTAGGGGGAGAGTTAGTATAGGATATTTTTGATAAGGGGAGAGTTGATATGTTGAGGGATGTAGTGAGGTTTTGATGTATCTCTTCTTTTCTATTCTTGTTAGATACATTGATCTTGTATATGAGGTCTTGTGACCAGTTTTACATACATTGTACTTATCTTTCTATATATGTGGATGTATGTTTTTCTTTCACCTATCTCTTCATGTGTTGTTTCTTTTCTATCTTTAGACACATGTTCTTTATATTTGTATGCAATCTAATTATTTCTGTTTCACACAAGATGCCTTGATGAGTTTTGTTTAAAGTGTTTCAGAAATACAGGTTGTCAAAGTCTACTTGCCATAAACTCTCTTCTTGCAAAGTTTTTCAAGAGTTTGTGTTATGATAGATTTTATTGTATTTAACAAGTGAATATGAGTTGAGTGATTTATGACTTCTCTCATATGTTCATTTGTTTGCTGTGGTTTTGTCACAGATTGCCAAAGGGGGAGATTGTTTGGACATATGTGGTTCACATGTTAAGAACATATGTCATACTATTTATGTAAATTGGCTAATCATTTGACAAAACGCACTCTACTTGTAATTGGGTAGTTCTAGGTGTTTTTAATACTTCAAGAAACAAGGTTTCAACATCAAGTGTTGAAGTCACTAAGTCTATCCAAGAAAAAGCAAGCTGAAGTGCAAAGTTTTTAAAGCTTGACACCTTCTCGATAGCTACCTCGACACCTGATATCTGTCGAGATTTCAAAAGTCAAATTTTCTGTTCTGATTTCTTGGGATCCGTGAATGTGTTTTTGAGCCTTCTTTTCTTCTAACCCTAAACATATAAAAGGATTATTTTAAGAGTCGTCAACATAGACACAAGTTGCAAAAGCATTGTTCAAGCAAATTGTGATCAAAGACGAAGTTCTTGACCTAGTTCATCTTCTCTGAAGAAGTTGCTGTGTATTTGCACCAAAGGGTTTTGTGACCAAGCACCTTCCTGATCTTCATCGCATAGGATGAACTGAAGAACTTTACAGCCAACTTCTCTTTCTAAAGTTGGTATTTGAAGTCGCATATTAGAATCCGCGCATCTGGTTAGTCACGTACTTGGGAGCCGTACATTAAAAGGGGGAGCTGTCACTACAGATCAAGTCCAATTGGGTATTGGGGTAAGGGTTCAATTGTAAGTTGGTAAGGTATTTAGGATTCCTTTACTTGTAACCGCTTGATTTGATAATAGTGGAGTTTCGGGAGTGGTGACCTGAAAATCACCCAGTGGGGTTTTTGCCGTTAGGGTTTTCCCCATTCGTGAACAAATCACCGTGTTATTTATTTTTTCCGCTGCATATCTAGTTTTGGTGATTTGTTTGTGCTGCCACGCGTTTGCATGATAAATTGATTAATTAATAACTTGGCTAATTAATTAATTAGTTTAAATCACAAGGGGTCATTCAATTTGTGGCCTATCAGAGAAGAAGGAAAGACACAGGAATTTGCATTAGTTTTCTCATTGATTCCCACATTCAGAACATACAATCCTTTATACTCAAGCCTAACAGAATTGGGATACATTGATACTTCCTATAACTGCTACTCATTAACTAACTAACCACCCCATCCCTCAATAGCTGTAACTAACAAAATAATACTAATTACAACTATCCCTTAACTAAATACTCAAGACTTAAACCCATATACATGGTAGCAGCAACCTCTGATCCAAGTACAGCAGCCCTTGGCCACATTAGCACTCCACGCACTAGCCATCAGCACTGCATTTACCAGCCATTAGCACTGCTCGCACCAATCATCAGCACCCCACGCACTAGCCCACACACCAACAGCACCAATACCCAGAGCACTCCTATTAGATTTTTTGGTGTCTAGTGCTCTAATGCCACTGTGATTAGCTTAACGATTTTTTCCCTTAAGGCCCAAGCCCAACACATGACATAATAAGAGTATTCACATTAAATCTTCTAAAATATATAGCTTTTAGCAACTCATAACCCACTTTACAATACACCTAATATCAAAAGGTTTTATTTTAATGTACAACACATTAAAATAATATAAACAAACCAATAAAATAAATATAAAAAACCCTACAAATTCATATCACCCAAACCTCTCACTCATCCTCTTCGCCCCATCTCTCTCTCTCCTTTCTCATCCTCTTTGCTTACTCTATCCCTCTCTCCATCTCTCTTAAGCACGTTCAGCTACCACCGCAACCCACTGCCACTACCAACGACAACAAGCCACTGCCACCATCAAACACAACCAACAAAACCATCAGCCACCACTGCAACCCACTGTCACCAACAACCACAACAAGCCATTGCCACCATCAACCATAACCCACAAAACCATTAGCCACCATCCCACCGTCTCCACCAAACAACCCCAGAAACCCACACAAACAACCTCCACCACCCACTAAACCCATGAACCTAGCAACGTTGAAATCCAAAACTCCAATGCTGATCTCAACCAAATCCAAAAAACCAACGCCGATCTCAACCAAATCCAAAACTCCACCACCCATCAAATCTATGAATCCAAAACATAGGAACAACCACGATCTCAACCACAAATCCAAAACTCCATGCCGCACACCGATCTATAACTCATTTATCACCATTTTGCTGAGAAAGGAAAGGAAGCAATAGAGGAGAGAACATAGTGAATGAGAGAACAGACTTGAGATTGAGAATGAGAGAACACATGGACAAACTTAAGAGAGAGAGAGAGAGAGAGAGAGAGAGAGAGAAGATAAACTAATTTAATAATGAGAGAATAAAGAGAAAATAATATAAAATGGACAAAATTTAGTTACAAAATTGATTGTAACTTAAGGCTACAACCTTACTCAATATCTTTTTATTGGAGGTGAATTTTGACAAATCCACCATTGGATTACATCTTCTTCTTATATCTTCCATACTTGCAAAATTTCTAGAAAATTAAAGATCGATAGTTATGTCATTAATAAATTTTTTAAATTACAAGTTTTTGTAGTTTAAAATTATGCATAAAATATAATTTTATAGATCATATAGTAAATAATATTCGATTGACACAAAATTTGACATGTGTATTAAGAGCGTAAAGAATATGCACTTCAACGGTTAAATTTTCAAAATATGTAATAATATTTATTTTATTGAGTAAGGTAGTACTCTTATTACGCTACAACCAGATTTGTAGCTAAATTTTGTCTGTAAGTGGTAGCAACTTGCTATAGTGAGCTGCTACTATTAGCAGTTCACTGTATCAAGTTGGTAAATTTTTTAAGTTTAGCAACATTGATGTGGGGTGTTTTTGTGTGTTTGGAGTTATAAAATAGCATTTTAGCAATTTTAAGTGTATTGCTATGAATGCTCTAAGTCATGTCAAATGAAGGGAAGTACTTCTGTTCTGCCATCTCTGATATGATTTTGATTTTGATTTTGATTTTTTAAAAAATTATCACAGAGCTTTGAAATCTTCTCAATGACCAACATAAAATCTTTTTGATAATTTTGCTTTTCTTGAAAGCCATATTTTTCATTTTAGGGATATGATAATTTGCTTATATAATGAGAATTCATATGCAAATGCCAACGAAACATAATGTATTCTACTTTCAAGTTTCAACCAAGATTTAAAAAAAAAAAAAGACAATTATCGCTTTTAGCATCTTAGATGATGGAGCCAAACTTAAAACTAACATATCATCAACAATTGTAAAAAAGTTGAGCTAAGCTTGGTTTAAGTCTGGTTTCTCAAAAAAAAAAAAAAGGTAAAAAAGTTGAGCTAAGCTAAGTATATTAAAAGTTTAGACTTGTTCATTTAATTTTATTCTGAACACATGACAAGCTCAAGCTCATTACCAAACAAGATTACATTGTTCAAGCTTGAGTAATTTTCTTGTGAAACAAGTTTGATCTTGTTCACAAGCTACTTGATTAACAAGTTTGATCTTGTTTTTTTTTTTTTTTCAGTTCTTATCTCCAAAGTCCAAACATACTTCAAATCCTCTATGCTGTCACCTAAATCCAAATTTTATTATCCTATACTATGCTGGTTTTTTTTTTTTTTTGGAGACAAATTGCTACTATGAGTTCAACAATTTATCAGCTATGATAATTAATCAATAAATCACTGTGTATCTTTCCACCTCATTATCACTAATTATATAGGGTTTATGAAACTTAGGTCACTTGTTATTTGACTGTTTGTAATGGATAATAATTTTTCATTTGACAATGTCTGATGATCTTATTGCTAAAAAAGAGTAAAAATGAGGGGGGGTCAACAATAATTATTGATCTCTAGTGAGCTCTAGCTCAAATGGCACCTCATTTCCTTGTAAAAGCAAGGTGCAAGGTAAAGTTGTTTGTGCAAGACCTACTAAGTCCATGTGTAACTTACCAATAAGAAAAACAATAATAACCAATATTTACTATTATTATTTCTATGTTTACTCCCGAATTTAGTGTGCATTGAACCCAGGTTCTGTCTGAGCTTGAGCACATGTATACCTTTCTTTTGATAGGTAATATAACTTCTTCGAAAAAAAGAAAACGATACACGGGACCAAAGCACACAGGTAGTGTATTAAGGATCTAGCAAAAACTGCAGGTGCAAAGAAAGCACAACTATCTAGCAAATCATTCAAATAATTAAAAGTAAAAACACCCAAAGTATATTTGTCCACTCTAGGAGCAAAAACAGCTTCATATCATAAGTTGATCTCTCATTTTTCCTTCAAAAGTGAAGAACTTTTTTTCAAGTGAGTGTTTGGTTTATTTATTAATTATTGTTTCCTTTGCCCTTTGTGTGTGTGTGTGTGTGTTAGCTTTGACTAATTCGAATCTCCAAGTGCTTTTGCCACTGCTACAACATTCATGCACTATAATGGTGCTTATCAGTGTTTAGGCAAGATTTAACACCAGAAAGATAATTCTCTCGTAGATGTTAATTTCCACAAAGTATATATAGCAAGAAAATAAAGAATAACACAGTATATATTGTTAGGTTTTAGACCCCTTAAAAACAAACAATTGGATTAACCTAGTTAATTAGCCAAGTGATTTACTTAGTCCAATTTCATGCACATCTAAGTTAACACAATTAAATAATCATATCAAGATATAAAGCAGCAGAAAATAAATAACACAAGATATGATAACCCAGGAAACCACACGGTAAAAACCTGGGGAGGATTTGATCTAGCTATCCTCAAGGTAAACCTGAATCCACTATGAAAGAATCGAAGTTCATACAAAAGGACTTACAAGCTCCCCGCTTGACTTCCTAATGCTACCCACCAGTAGAACTTACTAACACGACCACGTGCAAGCTCCGAATCCACGGACTCCTTCTTTCTTGGATTCTTCAATCAGCTACAAGCTCCCCGCTTGTTTTTCTTTAAGCTCCAATGGTAGCAACCGAGTTGATCATCAAGATGTTGAAATAATCTCTACCTTGAAAACCCTAAGTTTTGTGTAAAGGAAAACTCCTCAAAGATTTCACAAGAGATTCACACAAAACAGCAAAGTATAAGCAACAATACAATGTGAACAACCTCCAAAAACGTGGCTAGGGTTTTGTTTAAATACTTAGGGTAAAAACATAAAACCCTAAACGTTTAATGAAGTAGGGCTGAGTTGGAAATTCTGCAGAAAACGCAACCTGGGCCGTTTTCGATCGATCAAGTTTGTCCTTTGATCGATCGAGCCAGGCTGAAAGTCACAAAGACTTTTGCAGCCACTCGATTCCAACTTTACAATAATTAATCAACTTTGAGCAAGCCTAAACAAGACTAAATACATTGTTTTGATCATGGTTTGCCAACATTACAAATTAGAGTTCTAAATACATAAAATCCTAAGTTTTTAGAACCTAACATATATTATTTCCAAGAAGAGAAGAAAACTGCCCTAGGGGAAAGGGACCAAGGCAGGGTGTTATGTGATGTTGTACATTAGTTCATGAAAGCAAAAAAATCCAGTTGTTGGGAATGTCATCACATGAAAGCACAAGCCTTTTTATTGATACTTGATACAATATAGGGTAACAAACATGGTTGAATATCCAGCTTATAAAAAAATCCTTTAATTTAAGTCTTTACTAGACTCTTCCTCCGCTATTACAAACATAAGGACTTAGACAAAAAGAATGAAGAGAGGTCAGCATCTAGAACACCAACTAGACAGTGTAGTGCTGATTGATCATGGTTTGCCAACATTACAAATTAGAGTTCTAAATACATAAAATCCTAAGTCTTTAGAACCTAACATATATTATTTCCAAGAAGAGAAGAAAAATGCCCCGGGGAAAAGGGACCAAGGCAGGGTGTTATGTGATGTTGTACATTAGTTCCTGAAAGCAAAAAAATCCAGTTGTTGGGAATGTCATCACATGAAAGTACAAGCCTTTTTATTGATACTTGATACAATATAGGATAACAAACATGGTTGAATATCCAGCTTATAAAAAAATCCTTTAATTTAAGTCTTTACTAGACTCTTCCTCCGCTATTACAAACATATAAGGAATTAGACAAAAAGAATGAAGAGAGGTCAGCATCTAGAACACCAACTAGACAGTGTAGTGCTGATTGATAGCATCGATGTCTGAACCCTTCAGCTTGGCAAATGACTCAACCTTGCCTTTCAAAGTGTGAAGCTCCCTTAGCCTGCAAGATGAAAATTCAAATGAATTAACTGAGAATGAAAAGAAGAAAGAGATTAAACTTAATCATGAATTCAAGGATTTCTTCAAGAAGAAAAGAATAAAGAATAGTGGAGCTAATTAAAATTGTGCATTAAAATCTCTAATTGAATACTATTATTAATAACTCTAGCAGTCATATAGATTTAGACTTCAGAGTCATTTTTATGTGAAGCTTGTTCCGAACATTCAGTGAGACTGGAGGCCTTTGTAGTTGAGAGTCTTAGTGAGTTTCAATAGAAAGACTAACCTTGCAATCTCTGCGCGCCTTTTAGCTTCTGCTGCCATGATATTGATATCCCTGAAAGTGCCCTTTTCAGGGAACATTTTTGTCTCAGCAGACCGGAGGCCATGTAGTGTTCGCTGCTCGGCTACCCATGCAGCCCTACGTTCTTCCTTACCAAAGTCCTTTTTGTCGGAAAATGCAGTCTGGTAAAATATGTAAACATGTGGTCATTTTCATATTTTTTCTAAAGAATTGACAATCATGAGAAAGTCTGGATGTTAAGACACCATTAATGCTATGGAGTAAAGGAAATTCTGCTCAGATTTCTTGATAAGAAGCTTATGTTGGGCTTTGTGGAGCCTAGTTATGTTTGATTCGATTGACGACCCGACCCGACCCGAAATAATGTTGCATGGTTTTTAATAGAAGATTTTCTGAGGCTTAGTCTATGGAGCGGAGGCTTGGGCCGACACCTCCGGGAAAATTTTTTGGCCCTTTTTGTAGCCCATTGTGTATCCTGTGTGCAGGAGGTAGAAAACGCAGCTTGATGATTAGGTTTTTTTTTTTTTTTTTTTTTTTTTTTTTTTTTTTTTTTATGTCGTGTTTTAGAGAGTGAAACACTGTATTGCCGCACTTTGTAATTTTTCCTTGATAATAGTGAAATCTCTGCAACTCCGTGGATGTAAGCAAATTGCCGAACCACGTAAATATTGTCTTGTGCGTGTGATTGTTTTCTTTAGCGTGTGTTTTCTATATATTTTTTTTGTTTCTCAAAGGTTGAGAATTTCAAGTTGAATTCCCTACAACTGGTATCAGAACCTAAGGTTAGGTTTGAGTGGGAGCAATGGCAGAGGAAGCAAGAAAGGCGTCTGGAATAGAAAAGTTTGATGGCACAGACTTCGCGTATTGGAGGATGTAGATTGAATATTATCTCTATGGGAGGAAATTGCATCTGCCTCTTTTGGGGACAAAACCTGAGACTATGAAGGCCGAGGAATGAGCTCTTCTTGACAGACAGGTACTTGAAGTCATCAAGTTAACTCCGTCTAGGTCTATTGCACACAATGTTGTAAAGGAGAAGACCATAGCAGATCTGATGAAGCTTTTTCTGGTATGTATGAAAAGTTGTCAGCAAATAACAAGGTGTATTTGATGAAGAAACTGTTCAATCTGAAAATGGTAGAGAACGCATCAGTAGCACAACATCTGAATGAATTTAACACTATCACAAATCAATTATCGTCTGTAGAAATTGATTTTGATGATGAGATTCGTGTTCTGATCATCTTGGCTTCTTTGCAAAACAGTTAGGAGGTAATGAGGATGGCAGTAAGCAATTCTATAGGAAAGGAAAAGCTCAAGTACAATGATATACGAGATTTAATTCTGGCTGAGGAGATTCGAAGAAGAGATGCAGGTGAAACCTCAGGATCTGGTTCTACCTTAAACCTTGAGACGAGAGGCAAAGGTAATAACAGAAATTCAAATCGAGGCAGATCAAAATCCAGAAATTCTAATTGGAACAGAAGTAAATCTAAATCAGACCAACAAGTACAATGCTGGAATTATGGGAAAACAGGTCACTTTAGGAACTAATGCAAAAGTCCTAAAAAGAAGGATGAAGATGATTATGCTAATGCTGTAACAAAAGAGGTACAAGATGCATTACTTCTTGCAGTAGATAGTCCACTTGATGATTGAGTTTTAGACTCAGGAGTTTCATTTCATACCTCTCCACACCGAGAAATCATACAGAATTATGTTGCAGGTGATTTTGGTAAGGTGTATTTGGCTGATAGTTCAGCTTTGGATGTTGTGGGTGTGGGAGATGTCCGGATTTGTTGCCCAATGGGTTTGTTTGGTTACTGGAGAAGGTTCGACATATTCTTGACCTGAGGAGAAATCTGATTTCTGTTGGACAACTTGATGATGAAGGGCATGCAATACTATTTATTGGTGGTACTTAGAAGGTTACAAAGGGAGTTAGAGTATTGGCTCATAGAAAGAAGATTGGCACTCTATATATGACCTCAAGTCTAATAGATACAGTTGCAGTTGCTGAAACAAGTACTAGTACAAGCCTATGGCACTGCAAGCTTGGTCACATGAGTGAGAAAGGGATGAAGATGCTATTGTCAAAAGGAAAGCTACCAGAATTGAAGTCCATTGATTTTGACATGTGTGAAAGCTACATCTTAGGAAAGTAGAAAAATGTGAGCTTCTTGAAAACTGGCAGGACACCGAAAGCTGAAAAATTGGAGTTAGTACACACTGATTTGTGGGGGCCTTTTCCGGTTGCATCCCTTAGAGGTTTAAGGTACTACATTACCTTTATTGATGACTCAAGCAGAAAGGTATGGGTTCATTTTCTGAAAAATAAATCTGATGTATTTGAAACTTTTAAGAAGTGGAAGGCAATGGTTGAGACAAAAACAGGTTTGAAACTAAAATGTTTGAGATCTAATGGAGGATAGTACATAGATGAAGGGTTTAGTGAGTATTGTACTGCACAGGGAATAAGGATGGAAAAGACCATTCTTGGGACATCACAGCAGAATGGTGTGGCTGAACGCAAGAATAGAACTCTCAATAAGCGTGCTAGGAGTATGAGGTTGCATGCTAGACTACCAAAAACTTTCTGGGCTGATGCTGTTAGCACTGCAGCTTACCTGATAAACCGAGGACCATCAGTTCCTATAGACTTCAGACTTCCTGAGGAGGTTTGGAGTTGTAAAAAGGTAAAGTTTTCACATTTAAAAGTTTTTGGTTGTGTTTCTTATGTTCAGATTGATTCTGATACTCGTAGTAAACTTGATGCAAAGTCTAAAATATGTTTTTTCATTGGTTATGGTGATGAGAAATTTGGCTATAGGTTTTGAGTTATGTACAAGAACATGTCAACTGTAGTGTCAGATGTTACAGAGATAGATCAAAAGAAATCTGAGTTTGTTAACTTAGATGAATTGACTGAAAGTACTATCCAGAATAAGGGTGAAGAAGATAAGGAGAATGTAAATTCGCAGGTAAATCAGAGTACACCTGTAGCTGAAGTTCGCAGATCTTCCAGGAACATTAGACATCCACAGTGTTACACCCACTCTAAATTATCTACTGTTGACTGATGGTAGTGAGCCAGAGTGTTATGATAAAGCCTTGTAAGATGAGAATTCAAGCAAGTGAGAGTTAGCCATGAAGGATGAGATGGATTCCTTGTTGGGGAATCAGACATGGGAACTGACTGAATTGCCAGTAGGAAAGAAGGCTTTGCACAACAAGTGAGTATACAGAATAAAGAATGAGCATAATGGTAGCAAACGTTACAAGGCCAGATTAGTTGTTACAGGATTCCAACAGAAGGAAGGCATTGACTACACAAAGATATTTTCTCTAGTTGTAAAGATGTTAACAATTAGACTGGTGCTGGGAATGGTGGCTGCAGAAAATTTACATCTTAAGCAGTTAGATGTGAAGACGGCATTCCTTCATGGTGACTTGGAGGAAGACATTTACATGATTCAGCCAGAAGGGTTCATTGTTCAGGGACAAGAAAATCTAATTTGCAAACTGAAAGAGATCTTGTATGGCCTAAAACAAGCTCCTAGACAGTGGTACAATAAATTTGACAGTTTTATGCATAAAATTGGGTTCAAAAGATGTGAAGCTAATCACTGTTGCTATGTTAAGTCTTTTGATAATTCTTACATCATATTACTGTTATATGTCGATGATATGCTTATTGCAAGGTCTAGCATTGAGGAGATTAATAATCTGAAGAAGCAATTGTCCAAACAGTTTGCAATGAAGGATTTGAGAGCTGTAAAGTAAATCCTTGGTATGAGAATCATTAGAGACAAGGCTAATGGTACATTGAATCTTTCACAGTCAGAGTATGTGAAGAAAGTTCTTAGCAGGTTCAATATGAATGAAGCTCAATCAGTGAGCACAACCTTGGGTAGTCATTTCAAACTAAGCAAAGAACAGTTACCAAAGACAGAAAAAGAAAGGGACCATATAAGCAAGGTGCCCTATGCCTCAGCTATTGACAGCTTGATGTATGCTATGGTGTGTACAAGGCCAGACATTGCACATGCAGTCGGAGTTGTGAGCAGATTCATGAGTAGGAAGGGATGGCAATTTTTGCCCGACCCGTGGGTACCCGGCCCGGCTAGACCCTAATGGGCTGGGTTTTACCCGGTCCGATTAGAAATAGGGTTGGGTATGGGTTTTAAAAAAAAAAACCTAAAGCAGGTCCGAATTTTATAAAAAAAAACTGAGACCCGACTCAAAACCGGGCCTGGTTAAAAACTCGGTACCCTAAAATTACAAAAATGCCCTATATATATATTCCTATATTCTAACCCTAACCCTCATTTCTTCACTTCAGCACTCAGCAACAACTCACGCCGACGACACTCAGAGTCTCACACTCCCTCAGTCCTCACTCCTCACCTCAGTCCCTCATTTCAGCTCAGTCCAACACTCCTTCTCTCTCAGCAACTCACTCCGACACTCTCTCGCTCTAACAGCCAGATCGCACCGTTTCATTGCTCACCAACCAAAGGTAACCGTAGATTCTTCGATCTTGTTTGTTTCCCTAGAAAATATATAGAAATTCCAATTCTCTCTTTTTCTTTCCTTAAATCTATTGTTATTGTTGACAATGATAGATCTAGATTGTTCATTTCATTCCACATACTAGGATTTTTTCAAAATTTTCTATTGCTTTGAATTTGAAATCTAAGTATTATTGTGAATTTGGTTTGGTTTTTTTCTTCAGAGATGTATAACGGAATAGGGTTACAGACTCTGAGAGGGTCAGGCACCAATGGGTACATACAGAGCAACAAGTTTTTCTTTGTGTGACTGTGAGATGGGCTTGTTGGAACAGTGATTAAAAAGTGAGTCGATGCAGCGAGAATCATATCTTGTTGTTGTTGTTTTTTGTTTCTATGATTTGTGATAAGTAGAGTCCATTAATCTGTAATCTTCAAAAGAAGCTGCGAAACGAAATGGCGGAGAAACCAAAGTATGTAGCGAGGAGTGATGGAATCCTCACCTGGAATGGAATGGAGAAGCCGAGGGATGGTGGCTTCTATGTTTTCTCTTTTCTTAACGGAATAGGGTTGTGTTTGTTTCCCAAAGGTCTAAGAATGGAAAGAGCAGTGAGAACGGCAAGGGATTCGGGGCGAATTGGGCTTAAATTCTTTTTTTTTTTTTTTTTGGTTGGGCCACAAATTGGGCCCAATCCCTAAATGGGGCCCGCGGGGCCCGGTTGGGGCGGGTTTGAGCCCCGGGAAAAACCCGGTACCCTAAACGGGCCGGGTCTGGGCCACAGGTCTTGCCCTGTGGGTCGGGTCCGGGTATGGAAAAATCCGGCCTGAACCAGACCTATTGTCATTCCTATGATTGGGCCTGGAAAGCAGCATTGGGAGGCAGTCAAGTGGATTCTAAGATATCTGAAGGGTTTATCAGATACATGTCTTTGCTTCACAGGTGCAAGTTTGAAACTGCAGAGTTATATAGATGCTGATTTTGCTGGTGATATTGATAGCAGAAAGAGTACTACTGGGTTTGTATTTACTTTGGGTGGTACAGCTATATCCTAGGCTTCAAATCTACAAAAGATTATTACTTTGTCTACTACAGAAATTGAGTATGTTGCAGCAACTAAAGCTGGAAAGGAGATGATTTGGCTACATGGTTTCTTAGATGAATTGGGTAAGAAACAGGAGATGGGCATTCTACACAGTGACAGTTAGAGTGCAATTTTTCTTGCCAAAAATTCGGCTTTTTCATTCAAAGTCGAAACATATACAAACAAAATACCACTTTATCCAGTACCTTGAGAAGATAAATTGGTAATATTTGAGAAGATCTGTGGATCTAAGAACCCAGCAGACATGTTGACTAAGGGTGTCACTATTGAGAAGCTGAAGTTGTGTGCAGTTTCAGTTGGTCTTCTAGCTTAAGGATAGGAGGATGAGTTGCAGGGATGAGAGATTGCTTTTGGAGGATTGCGGTTGATGTTGGTGATTGAACTAGTTTCTAAGTGGGAGATTTGTTGGGCTTTGTGGAGCCTAGTTAAGTTTGATCCGGTTGACAACCCGACCCGACCCGAAATAATGTTGCGTGGTTTTTAATGGGAGATTTTCTGAGGCTTAGTCCATGGAGCGGAAGCTTGGGCTGACATCCCCTGGAAAATTTTTTGGCCTGTTTTGTAGTCCATTGTGTATCTTGTGCGCAGGAGGTAGAAAATGCAGCTTGATGATTAGGGGTTTTTTTTTTTTTTTTGGGTTGTGTTTTAGAGAGTGAAACACTGTACTGTCGTACTTTGTAATTTTGCCCTGATAATAGTGAAATCTCTGCAACTCCGTGGACGTAGGCAATCCGAACCACGTAAATATTGTCTTGTGCTTGTGATTGTTTTCTTTGGCATGTGTTTTCTCTAAATTTTTTTGGTTTCTCAAAGGTTGGGAATTTCGGGTTGAATTCCCTACAGCTTATGAATGCTTTAAGAACAAATGGTAAGATTCATGATATTTTAAAAGTTCTGGAGTATTATCAAGTGATCATAGAGGAATTTCAGTTTCACTCACTCTTTGGTCTACCACCAGGGGCGTCCACGCAGAGCATAGCGGACAGCAAATTTTAAGGGATCGAGCAAGAAGTAAGTCAAAATATTGTACAACCAAATGACACCAGTCCAACCCCAACCAATGCTTTTTACTCCAGCGAATTTCCAATTTGCAGTGGGTGATATTACTGTTGCAATCTGGAAATATAACTTTTCTTAAGTGATTGACATTACAAAAAGAAAAGAAAAGAAAAGAAAAGTTCATGAATTAAATAAGACTTGGAATTTTATAATAGTGATGATATTGTAAGGCCAACCAAAGAGATGTATATAGGGATTTAACATCGTGTAATTGACACTTTTCAGTGCCTTGAGATTAAAGATTTACCAAATTGTATGCAAAGAATCAGGTCACTTATGCTTCTGAAATAAGGTATAACTTGATAAAAGAATGTGTTTCATCATAGGATTTTAAATATGGTTTTTTTACTTGACAAAAGTGAATGGAATTATTTATACTCAGTGGTCTATAACTCCCAGACTAGAATCCATATCCTGCTTCTGTATGTAGCTGTTTAAGTATTTCTCTCCCAAATAAATCCATTTTGTGAAACAACAAAACCTTAAAATTTTGTACCATTTGAGCAATAAAAAAGGCAATAACAAGCAGAAGCCCGGGTCGCTCCAAGAAAGACCAGCCCCTAGAACGAGTCACAAATATTAATGCCTGGCTGATGATGCTGGCTGGAAGATACACAGCAGATGCCATCATCTTATGGTCCTTATTGAAGTGCTTCACATGAAAATGTTTCTGCATGTAGAAAGGTATAATATAAATCATTAACTTAAATATAAAAAAATGATCTTGTATTTCAAATCTTCTGTAAGAGCACATATAAGAAAATGTTACAATGAAGATGTGAAAGACCATCTATAAGATTTGACCCAGATGCCGTGTACCATAACAATTTTAGTATTTGATTGCTGAAATCATGCCATATCTCAACCTTTGAACATCTTCTGGGGCTAGGGAAGGGCCATAACGGTCCTGACTCCCAAAACCACCGCTGTAAATGCAAACTGATAGAGAAGGGAGCTTCTTCCTGTCCTCAACTATTGGCTCGATTACACATGATTCAGAATACTTTTATGCAATCCGTGATCCAATACAAAAACATATTCAAGACATGAGATGACTATGATGAACCAAAGGAGCAAATTACCTCAAAGTAGTCGGTTTCATAAGCAACCCAGAAGAATATGACTGTCATTAGAGCCATGTAACTACCAAGGACAACCCCAGTTGCAAAAATTTCGTTGAGCTTCCAACTCTCAGGAAGTGGAGAAGGCTTGACCCTGTCTTTGGATATGGTCATGATAATACCCGTAACCAGACTAACATGTAACATAACAAGAGAAAGGAAGGGAATTTTTAGCAGAAATATGAAAAGAAGAAGAAGAATGTAAAATAAAAATCTCATAAACATATGACAAGGTTTCAAAAACTAGCAAGCTAACCATCGTTAAGAATGGCGATGACAAGAACCATGAAAGGAGGGAAGTCAAATTCCCAGAAGAGAGTCAGCAACATAAAACCCAGCTGTAATTCAGATATCAGTTACAAATGAGACAAGCTTGATGGCAGGATATGTTATGAAAACTGGTATATACAAATTTAGTTTAAGAAAGAAACTTACCACAATACGTATAGTGATAGACACTGCATATATCTGTAGGAAGCGGAGTAAAGATAAAGAGACTCTGCATTCAATCTAAAACAAGTAAGCCTTGTACTAATACTTTGATTATTTCTTGAAAGCTTATAGTAATTGTTACATTACCGTGTAGTTTTTCATTCTTTGGAAGATTGCACGGCTTGTTAAAACAGCACTAATGATTACGCTTAAACCTGGTTCTGTTAGGACAATATCTGATGCACCACGGGCAGCATCTGTGGCGTCTGCCACGGCAATTCCAATGTCAGCTTTCTTCAAGGCAGGTGCATCATTTACACCATCACCAGTCATTCCACAAATGTGCTCTTTATCTTGTAATCTCCTCACAATCTCATATTTATGTTCTGAAGGAGAGAAAAATGAGATTATAAAAATTGCGTGAAATTCAAGTTTAAAGGGCTTGCATGTCATAACCAGCTGACTGACCAGGAAAGACGCCAGCAAAACCATCAGCTTTCTCAATGAGCTCATCAATTGGGAGAGCAGCAACTGCCTCATCCCTACTATCACCAAGCAGAGATGCAGGGGTTATAAATGGATAAATCACTGCTGATGCATTTTGGTTTTGTTGTTGTTAAATAGCAAGTCTAATTGTGTTCATAATATCTCATTTGATTTTTCTTCATACTTGATTCATCATCTTTGAAAACAGAAGCATGTGATCTTCACATGTAGAACACCTTACCAATACCTAGAAAATATCACCAGATATATCAATTCTTCTCTCTTTACCTCTCTACCAGCCCTTGATCCCTTAACCTTTGGCTGGTTTTTTTGAAAGAATACACTAACACGGTACCACCAACGCCATGAGAGGGCCAGTTGCATTATCTCAGTTTTATTTGCCTGTAAGAACTAGACTGTTCTGTTTTCTGTTTTCCATTATGTTTAACATCTCAATATTAATCTCAAAATTCACATCTCGACATCCAGTGTAGTCTACAGCTGATTCTATAATCAGAGACACTCGTTGTGTGCTACAAAGGTTGATTATAGAGAGATTAATTTGTTGACTGCATTTTGCAAGTGGGATTATGAATTTTAATATCTCAAAGGTCAAATAAAAAGGTTACAAAATTTCAAGAAAATGATAGGATACTATTTATAACTAATCTAGTAACCATGAGGTCAGATTCTCTGCCAACATGGCACTAGTTTGCTCCTGTAATTTAGCTTATGTTGTTAGGTATTTTCATGTGTGGATCATTTTTCCCCCCTAAATGACATAAATTTGTAAAGCATATAAATGAAGTATAACCAAAAAATATAAAATAATTTTCCTATAAATATCAAATTTATTCCAAAGAAACTGCATAACTGATTGATCAGCCAATTCAAAACTTGTTCTAACACACATTTAGTGTATGGTTTCCAAAACACTCTGCATGTTATGGGAAAGTAGATGACAGAAAGGAAAAGTAGCTAGAGTGGGAAATTGAAAGCAGTAGTGAGTGGCACACACCTGTGATCATTTTAACACTCACACCTAGATCCAAAGCTCTTCTAATTGTTTCACCACTATCATGGCGTGGAGGGTCAAAGAGAGGGAGAAGGGCTACAAACTCCCAGGGGCCACCAGGACTGTCTTTGTCACCAGTAGGTACTTCCTAGAGAAAAAGAAATCAGATTGTCTCAAATGTCTTCAGAGAAGAACATGTGTATGGAGCAATATAATTAGACCGTGAGAGACTAATCACCTGGCGGGCAACACCAAGGGAACGTAGTCCACGTTCTGCAAACTTGTCAATAATGTCATGCACCTTCCGTTCAATCTCTGATTTGTTATGTGCCAGATTGAGAATCTACATGGCATTTTTGCAAAAGAGCTCAGAACTTGTGGAAGCACTTAGAAGGTTAAGAACTCAATGGAAAATTTTAATTTGTACCTGCTCTGGTGCACCCTTACTGACTCTCTGCATTTTACCAGCACCATCAATATAGGTAAGTGCAGTCCTTTTATCAGTTGGATTGAATGGTAGGAAGTGAACTTCTTGGATTCCAGCACGCGCCTTACATAGTTAGAACAATAAAATGTAGAGATTTAGTTGAATCAAGGTAATAAGCAAGAATGAAAAGGAAATGTTAATTTGGCAAAAATTCCTAGGTGACGTTGGAAGATAATCGAGAAGCAGTTTTATATCCGTCGGTTGATTGCACATGCACGCGCGCGCGCACAGAGGGGATCAATATTGATAAGTATGATATTTGTACATAATTATCTAATCCAATACCTCTTGAGGGTCTGCCAACATTGAAACAATTGCTGTATCAATAGCATCTAGATTCTCCAACCTTGATGCTCTTGCAGCCATAAGTACAACCATTTCCTTGTCAACACCTTTGGCAAAAACCTGTGATATCATCGAAGATGTCAAAATTCTTTGAAGCAAACACAAATAACATTTCAAAAGTTACTAAAATTTCAATTCAAATCATACATTAGAAGACCAATAAAATGAGAAAAGATTTCTTAATTTTTTTTTGGGGCTTGGACCAGTAGCATTGTTCTAATGCTGCCAGAAACTTATTCATTAAAGAAATATTTTTACAAACCTTATTGTAAAAGTATTTTTTTTCCTTGTCTGTCTCAGTGCATGTCTCATGGAATGGAGGTCCAAACAAGTAACTTAAATTACACCTATGTGCTACGTAAAATGTGATCAAAGTATGTGACTTTCTAAGCTATATATGGTACTTGGTGCTATGCCATGCAGACTTAAAACAACAAAGAGGGACCAAGAGTATAACCTCAATTATATTTTTGTCCACTGTAAGCTTGTTTAGTGTCAGCGTGCCTGTTTTATCACTGCATAGCACATCCATTCCAGCCATTTCCTCAATGGCTGTCAATCTCTTCGTTATGGCACCCTGTTCAAGACGTAGATGCCCATTATCCAATAATATTCAGAATCATGAACCACTATTTCATTCATAGTGACTATCAGGATTAAGTCCTAAGATCATTTAGACTTTCAACTCAATGAAGAGTGTAGTTGTGGCTTCACAAACCTGTTGTGCTAAACGATGTGCACCAATGGCCATTGTAACAGAAAGAACAGTTGGCATTGCAATTGGGATCCCCCCGATTAGTAGGACAAGTAGGTTATCAATGCCAACACGGTATTTCCTATTCTGATGGCCATATATCACGATGATTTCAATAACCATCCCAATAGCAATTGAACAAATGCAGAAGTTTCCAATTGATGTTAAAACCTGAAAGCATCATTTAAGTTTAAAAATTAGGTAACATTAATCATGATCAAAATAAAATGTATGGCTATGATTTGGAGAAATTTTTGAGAAGAGTGCTCAAAACACTCAAATGTTTTGGTTTGATATTATGGTGATAAAAGTTGTTGTAAATGGACCTTCTGGAAATGTCCAACATGCATGGTGTTTTCCACAAGATGAGCTGCCTTCCCAAAGAAAGTGTGAACACCAGTTGCAATAACAACTGCTTCAATTTCACCTTGCTTGCATGTTGAACCTGAATAAACCCCATCACCAGGATTCCTTGTTACTGGAAGAGACTCCCCGGTAAGAGCAGACTGTGGATGACAAGGAAGTACGTTAAATTCAGGAGGTTAATTTATTTGAGAAAATTAATGATACTATATATTAAAATCATAATGGCACTAGGGCCTGGTTTTCAGAACAAAAACATGTATATGTAAATGTTAGACATTGAGGAGGAAATTTTGATAATACATATCAACTCATAATTTGTTATGGCACTATCAAAATTGTTATCTGTCATGTATGTCTGATAATGTTTTAAGTTTTCTTAGGTCATATTCATAATTCATGTTAATTAAGAGTGGCATTATTTTTCCCCATCTGATTGAAGACTAAAGAAATATTGACTGACTAAGAACAGAGAATTGCATGACAAAATATCTACCCATATATCCAAATTGTGTATTAATAAGCTCATCATTTTTTGTGAAGATTAACCTGATCAATTTTTAAAGGATCTCCTTCAAGCAGACGTGCATCTGCAGGAACGATGTCACCAAGTTTAATACTAATTATGTCTCCAGGAACCAGTACCGAAGCATCTTCTTCACTCCATTTTCCATCACGCAGAACCTAATTAAGAACAATTAGAACAGACAAAGAGGAACTAAGATAAGATGTCTCATACATAGTAAAATCAATAAGAAGGAAGAACTAATTTTTCATGGCATGAACTTAGGATATCATCTGCGAAGAGGACCTTGGCTTTTGGGGCCAACCGTGCCATAAGAGCAGCTGCTGCATTGCCAGCATTGTTCTCCTCTATGAAACTGATGGTAGAATTGATTACTAATAAGATAAGGATGCCAACAAAGTCATGATAATCTGAACCTTTATCCTGCACAAATAAGGTATTGTCAACATTATCCCCCAACTATTTGACTGAAGAATCAAATTTGACTAATTAGGAAATTTCAACATGTCATTTCAATTTTATCAGAGGAATAACTAATACAAAACAGATTAAGGACTACGCAATTCATCATTAGTGCCCATAAATAAATTGAAAATCTTAAATAAAGTAACATTCATTTCAATTTTTTGGGTCACTGGTTCAGTAGGTCAGTGTCATATAGTTGACCTTATTATAAAAGACAGGTAAACAAAGAAAAAAGTTGAAGTCATATGGACTTACCCCTCCATGTGCAAGAGCAATGGCCATGATAGCTGCAGCTTCCATTACCCATGACAAAGGATTCCACATAAAGCCTAAAAACTTCAGTACTTTGTTTTCCTAGAGCAGGATAGAGGTGTAGAAAACCCAATCAATGAGTGAGGGAGAACAAGCAATAAAGGAAATATAAAAAGGACAGGGAAGATGAAAACTGAACATTGCTTTACGAACCTTTTTCTCCTCAAGTTTGTTGTATCCAAACAAATCCAATCTCACTTGAACTTTATCAGCTGTCAAACCCTTGCTTGTACAATTAAGATGCTGAAAAACTTCTTCAATGGATATATTCTCCAACATGAAGCAAATTCCAAATTAGCGCCATACAAATACGACTAAAGTTATAAAAATTTCTTTGCTTTTCCTTTTCTTCCTTCCTGATTTTGGCCACATCAAATTATCCACATGATACAACTTGAATTAAACACGAAAGATCTAATTTCTGTTAATTTTCCAATTGAATGTACTTCCCCACACTCATAAAGGGAGGGGGAAAAAAACTGTATGTTTATGGTAGACAAAATATATTCTACTAAAGAATTAAATTGTGTCACTAAACTTCTTTGCCTAACTATGAAGCCAACAACATTTGGCTCTATCATTCTATATTTGCAGCTATGAATTTTTACGAAGGAAAAAAAGGTGGGAGGAAATGGAATAACTTTCATAACTAGGGCTTATATTATGGTAAAGTTGGCATGCCATAAGAAGATAAAAGTGTATAGTGATTTTAAGAACATACCAGATCAACAGCTTCATTATTAACAGCATCAAGAGAAGGGCCTTTTTCAACCATTTTGGATCTCCTTTAGATTCAACCTTGCACCAAGCAAGTTGTTAGAGGAGAATATGCATGGTCAGATAGTTCATGGCATTTCACTCACTGCTTTTTATTAAGTTTTCTAATCCAATAACAATGAACATATTTAACAGCAAACTCTCATAACATGCAAGAAAAAAGTGGGGGATTGTAAAAAGAATCTAAAAATACACTTCTGTAAATGTTAGGTTCTAAAGACTTAGGATTTTATGTATTTAGAACTCTAATGTGTAATGTTGGCAAACCATGATCAAAACAATATGTTTAGTCTTGTTTAGGCTTGCTCAAAGTTGTGTAATTCATGTAAAGTTGGAATCGAGAAGCTGCAAATGTATTAGTGCATTTCGGCCTGGCTCGATCGATCGAAGGATAGACTCGATCGATCAAAAGTTGGCCAGATTGCGTTTTCTGCAGAATTTCCAACTCAGCCCTATCTCACTAAATGTTTAGGGTTTTATGTTTTTGCCCTAGGTATAGAAGGCAAAACCCTAGCCACATTTTGAGAGTTGCTCTGGTTGTATTGTTGCTCATATTTTCTGTTTTGTGTAAATCTCTTGTGAGATCTAGAGGAGCTTTCCTTTACACAAAACTTAGGGTTTTCAAGGTAGAGATATTATCAACACTTTAATGATCAACTCAGTTGCTGCCATTGGAGCTTAAAGAATAACAAGCGTGGGTGCTTGTAGCTGATTGGAGAATCCAAGAAAGAAGGAGTCTGTGGATTCGAAGCTTGCACGTGGTCGTGTCAGTATGTTCTATTGGTGGTTAGCATTAGGAAGTCAAGCGGGGAGCTTGTAAGTCCTTTTGTATAAAATTCGATTCTTTCATAGTGGATTCAGGTTTACCTTGAGGATAGCTAGGTCAAATCCCCCCCAAGTTTTTATCGTATGGTTTCCTAGGTCAAAATATCTTGTGTTCTTTATATTTCCGCTGCTTTATATGCTTGATATGATTATATGCTTGTGTTAACCTAGAATTGCATAAATTTGATTAAATTAATGACTTGGCTAATTCTCTAGGTTAATCCAATTGTTGTTTTAAAGGGTCTAAAAACCTAACAAGTGGTGTCAGAGCCCGGTCATAGGTTCGAGTCGTTGGAGCCGCATTGTGAGGAAGGGATTGTGAGGGATTTCACAATTCGCTCCAATACCAATGGGCTTGGTCTGCGATCGAATGCTATAAAAGATTTGTGCCCCTCATCCTTCACCAATTAGTCGTTGGATGGATCGGTAAGGTACACGGTCCGACAAGTGGTATTAGAGCCTTTGCCCATTTCGATCGATCCATTCTGTTTTTCAATCGATCGAAATTTTGCTTAAAATGTTTTATGTGTCGCGGGTTCATTCGATTGATCGAATGTAATTTTCGATCAATCGAATATCGCGAATCAGGTTTTTAAAAAACTCAGACTTTGACTTGTTCAAATCACTTTTCAAAAAGTTTTTCAAACCTTTTTCTCTCTCTTCGACTCGGCAAGGCTCCACAACAAATTTTTTGTCATTTTCCTCCTAATTTCTTGCAAGGTTTCTCTCTACATAAGTCAGTATGTCCATATTACCCTTCCTTTTGCATTGTTTTTCATGATTTCATGGTTTTTGGGTAAATTTTCGGACTATGCATAAATTGGGATTTTTGTTTAATCAAGCCTTATTTTGTGAAATTGATCAATGGGTTTTGTTGTAATACTGATATATTCATGATCTATGATAGTTAATTTGATCAATTTGGGGTTTTGTGAAAAATTAAAAATCTAGGGCTTGTAATTGATTCGAATTGGGGATTTGTTCAAATTGGGTTCAATTGATGCAATTGGCTTGTTGTTTTGATATAATTGATCATTATATTGTGTGTTCTAGTGTTTGTGATGATCAATTAGTCAAAATTTTTGAAAAACTTAACAAGTGATTTTTAAATTTTAGGGTTTTTGTTAGAAACTCTATGCTCAAGCCAAATTTGTGAAATTGAACTTAACTTGAACTTAGTTTTACTGCATTAGAACATGCATCATGACATTTTGATTGTTCATGCATCATATAGATTTTTGTTCTATTTTTTTTAACTTGCAGTCTGCCCTTGGTTTGTGTTTTTTTTTTTTTTTTTTTTTTTGTTCTTTTGGTTCTTTCTTTGTGTCTCTGTCCTTTTCCTTAGCATCATGCCTAGGAAGACTAGAGCTCATAGGTCTATTCCCTCACCTTCTCCTCTCCCACCTTCTTTTGACCGTGAGAGGTTTCTGAGTGAGAAAAAACAAGAGATTTTTGAGAAGCTGAACCTTAAGAGGAAAATTTGGGCTGAGCGTTCTGTTGTGTTAGATGAGTTAGATCCTACCATTTGGGCAAATTTTGAGCATCAGGGCTGGTTACCTTTGTTGGATATTTCTGATCCTCCTCCTTTAGCTACCATGATTAGAGAGTTCTTTTCAAACATCTCTATCCACATCTATGATTCCAACACTTTAGTAAAGAGTTGGATACGAGGTATAGAGTACATCATTACTCCTACTGTAGTGGTTGCAGCTCTAGGGGTACCTTTGGTCCAGCACCCTGTTTACCCCCGTATGACGAGTCTCTACTCTCGGATGATGTCATGTCATACATCACTAGGTCTTCTATCCAGTGGGGTTCTGATCCTCGGATCACTTCTGCTGAGCTTCCTAAGACTATCTATATTTTTCTTAGGATAGCATGTCATTCTATTTGGCTTATCTATCATCTTCACACCATTCCTCTTGAGCGGTGTGTCTTTTTGTATGCTCTTGTTATCGATGCTCCTATGAGTTTTCCTCATTTGTTTCCTAGGTCATCATATTTTGTGTTCTTTATATTTCCGCTGCTTTATATGCTTGATATGATTATATGCTTGTGTTAACCCAGAATTGCATAAATTTGATTAAGTTAATCACTTGGCTAATTCTCTAGGTTAATCCAATTGTTGTTTTAAGGGGTTTAAAAACCTAACAGTAAAACATAGAGCATTAACTGTAAATCCCGTATTCACCAAGAGCCTTATAGCTTAATGATATTACTCAAATCTTCCTATGTAGAGAATCTGAGTTGGAAATTGGAATTCCCTTCCCCCACTTATTGTAAGCTAAAAAAAAAAATTGTAAATCTATTCAAATCCACTAATCTCATTAGCAACACAAAAACCCGGAAAATAAAATCTCGAAAACCAGTACCTACAGAAACTTATCTATCTCAATTCTTCAACAAAAAAAGATGCCTTCAAAACTCTCTCATACACATCATTTTAGAGCATTTTAATATTAAATAATTAAAATAAATAAATGTTATAACATAAGGATATGGGAGTGACTATGGAAGATGAGGAGTTAGTGAAAATCCTTAATCGCACATTGAAAAGGAGAGAAACTTTTTTATTCTTTTTAATTGTGGTGATTAATGGGTTAAATGAATTGTCTCAGATATTGGGTTAAATACGTGCGCAAGGGGGAGGTGAAGAGTGGAGGTATCAAAATTGGAAATGAATCAGCCTCTTGGATCCTCCTACTTGACAGCACATTTAGAATAATTACCATATCCGTTGGTGAGTAAATGGACCGAATTAATACTCCATTTTTACTATGGAAAATAAAGAGCCATTAACTCACTTAATGGACTATCCGTTGGGGCCTTTTTATTCTTCAGCAACTCCTTATCTCACCATTAATTGTGTAACTCCAGCCCATCAGATTAATTTCTAACAATTAATCTTGTAACACCCACTAAATCAGAATAAATTGGATAGTAATTTCGTGAGGCCCATTGAGCCTATAAATAGACTCATTCAGACTCAATCCAAGTTACTACAATACTCACAAAAAATACACTAAAAGATAGAAAGGTTCTTGGCAAGGAAGGGTGTTCTTTCTGGTGGAGTTTTGGGCTTGAACACTTTGTGCAGAGGTTGTTCTAGTTATACGACATTTGTTGGGCTGTTGTATCCTGGGAGGAGACAAGTCAAAAAAGGTCTGCACCAGTTACAAAGTTTAGCCAACCAAGGGCTTGAATCTCCTTAAAGAGAGCGAGTGCTGCGCCTTAGTCCAAATAATGTTGTGTAATTTCTCTCTTTAAATTAATAAAATTTAGTAGTATTATTCAGTTTCTCTTTGTATTATTTCCATTATCATTGTATTTCGCACCAACAAATTTAAGAAGATTCAAAAACATGGAGTCCTACACAAGAGAAACCAAATGAGCCTGTTGGAGATCTTAACAAGCCCTTTCGCTTTAAGGGAGCCCACTTTAAGAGGTGGAAAGGAAAGGTCCTCTTCTACTTGAGTCTTCTCAAAGTCTCTTATATTCTTACTGAAAAGAATCCATCAAAAGTTCCTACCGATGAGATGAGTGACGAAGAATATATTCTCCATCAAGAAAAAATAGATAAGTATACAAAAGATGAATATAATTATCGCTCTTATCTATTGAATTGCCTTGCCGATCATTTCTATGATTATTATGATACAACTTACAATTCTGCTAAAAAAATTTGGAAAGCTTTACAAAGCAAGTATGATACTGAAGAGGCAGGTGCAAAGAAGTATGCTGCTAGCAGATTTTTTCGTTATCAAATGGTGGATGGAAAATCGATGGTGGATCAAGCACAAGACTTCCAAATGATCGTGGCAAAATTGAGATCCGAAGGCGTAAAGATTGGAGACAATTTGATGGTAGCTGGCATAATTGACAAACTACCACAATCTTGGAGGGAGTTCCAAAAGACGTTGTGGCACAAATAAAAGGAGACATCCTTAGAGACTTTGATCTTACGCATCCGTGTGGAGGAGGAGGCTAGAGGACAAGATGCACTTATGACACAAAAGAGCAATGGTAATTCCACCACAAAGGTAAACCTTATTTTAGCCAATAATAATATGCCTAAAAATCATTTTCCTAGAAATGGTCATTTGAAGCCTAAAAAGAGAGCCTTTAAAAATAATAATAGACCTCAAGGAAGGGGAAAGCCAAATAAAAATTACAATAAGAACCAAGGACCCCCTTCACAAAATTAACTTAATAGATCCTGTTTTGTTTGTGGCAAGAGTGGGCATATTGCTCGATTTTACAAATTTTGAAAACGTGAATCTGTCCCGCAGGCTAACGTAACCGAAGAGCCTTTAGTAGCTATGATTACAGACATCAATATGGTGCAATATGTTGAAGGGTGGTGGGCAGATTCTGGTGCTAATAGGCACGTCTGCTATGACAAAAATTGGTTCAAATTGTACACTCCTTTTGTAGAAGAAAAAACTGTTATGCTTGGTGACTCTAGCAAAACCAAGATTCTTGGGAGTGGTGAGGTTGAATTGAAATTCACTTCTGGACACGTGCTAACATTGAAAGATGTTCTTTACACTCCGTCCATGAGGAAGAATTTGATGTCAAGTTTTTTGCTTAACAAGGCTGGCTTCAAGCAAACTATGGAATCCGATAATTATGTAATCACTAAAAAGTGATTATTTGTGGGCAAGGGTTATGGTTGTGATGGAATGTTTAAATTGAATGTTGAGAATAATAAAGCATCTACCAGTTCAGTTTATATGCTTTCTTCTATTAATTTTTGGCATGCTCGTTTGTGTCATATAAATAGTAGATATGTAGGAATCATGAATAGTTTATGATTAATTCCAAGACTGTCAAAAGATTTTGAAAAATGTGAAACTTGTAGTCAAGCTAAGATTACAAAAATGCCTCATAAAAGTGTTGTAAGAAATACTGAATTGCTTGAGTTAATTCACTCCGATTTATGTGAATTTGAGGGAATTTTAACTCGTGGAGGAAATAGATATATTATCACTTTTATTGATAATTTCTCTAAATATACAACTATTTATTTGTTGAAAAATAAAAGTGATGCTTTTGAAAAATTTCAAGATTTTTTAAAAGAAGTTGAAAATCAATTCGGTAGAAAAATAAAAATAATAAGAAGTGATAGAGGTCGTGAGTATGAATCAAGTGCATTCAACTCATTTGTTTACTCTTTGGGAATTATCCATGAAACTACTGCACCATATTCACCTACTTCTAATGGTGTGGCTGAAAGAAAAAATAGAACTTTAATTGAGTTAACAAATGCCATGTTAATTGAATTTGGTGCACCTTTACATTTTTGGAGTGAAGCAATTTTAACTGCATGTCATGTTTTGAATAGGGTGCCACATAAAAAGTCACACACCACACCTTTTGAGATGTGGAAAGGACATAAGCCAAATTTGGGATATTTGAGTATGGGATTGTCTTGCTTATGTAAGGCTAACTGACCTTAAAATGCCTAAATTGGGTATTAGAGCTACTACCTGTGCTTTTCTTGGTTATGCAATTAATAGTGCAGCCTATATATTTTTTGATCTTGAAAACAAAATAATTTTTGAATCTGGTGATGCAATTTTTCATGAAGAAAAATTTCCTTTTAAATTGAAAAATAGTGGGGGTGAAGAAAATATTTTGTCACAACCTAGTTCTTCTACTTCACATTTACAAAATCAAGAAAATTTTGAAATGGAACCTAAAAGGAGTAAAAGAGCTAGAGTTGAAAAGGATTTTGGTAGGGGTGTGCATGGGTCGGGTTGAGGGGTTTTTTTGACCCAACCCACCATGGTGGGTCAAAAAAAATTCAATCCAACCCAACCCATCACATAAGTCCAACCCAACTCACATGGGTCAGGTTGGGTCGAGTTGAACCCATGGGTTTGACAAAATTTTTTATTTATTATTATTAAATTGAGTAGAAAAAAAAAATAAACATTAATATATTAAAAAAACCTAAAGATTAGTATCAAATGTAACCTCCTTAAAGGCAAACAACACTAATGACTAAACAACAATAGTAATTTATTACGGTTTGTGTGAACTAATTGGCTTTTATATAGGATAGGAAGAACTGGTTATTTTTAAAAAAATTATTAATTATATAATATATTATATATATATATATATATTAAATTAGTATTAGTAGGAGGAATTGAGGAAGTGCTGCTCTACATATGGTTTTTTTTTTTAATTATTAAATATATAATATATATTTAAATATATATAAGTGCCCTACAATTGATTTAAAAAAAATTATTAAATATATAATATATTTTAAATATATATTAAATATGGGTGGGTCGAGTCGGGTTTTGGCGGGTTTGCAATTTTATGACCCAAACCCAACCCGACCTGCTATAAAAAAAAATTTTGTAACCCAACCCCACCCATCGAGCCTTAAAAACCAACCTAACCCAGCGAGTCGGGTTGGGTCGGGTCGGGTTTGGCGGGTCGATGGGTTTTTCTGCACACCCCTAGATTTTAGTCCTGATTATTAAGTTTTTAACATAGAGGAAAATCTCCAAAATTTAAAAGAGGCTTTAACATCACCTGATTCTATATTTTGGAAAGAGGCTGTAAATGATGAGATGAAATCTCTAATTTCTAATAGAACTTGGAAATTAGTAGATCTTCCACCGAGTTGTAAGACCATAGATTGTAAATGGGTTCTTAGAAAAAAGTTGAAACTGGATGGATCAATAGATAAGTTTAAAGCTAAACTTGTTGCAAAAGGCTTTAAACAAAAAGCTGATCTTGATTTCTTTGATACATTTTCTCCAGTAACAAGAATTACATCTATTAGTTTGTTAATTGCTATTGCTGCAATTTTTGATTTGAAAATTCATTAAATGGATGTAAAAACTGTTTTTCTAAATGGGGACCTAAAGGAAGAGATTTACATGGATCAACCCGAAGGCTTTGTAGAGCCTGGACAAGAAAGCAAGGTATGTAAGCTAACTAAATCCCTATATGGCTTAAAACAAGCACCAAAACAGTGGCATGAAAAGTTTGATTCCTGCATGATTGAGAATGGCTATAAATCAAATGAATGTGATAAATGTATTTATTCTAAATCATGGAATAATTTACATGTTATTATTAGCCTCTATGTGGATGATATGTTGATTTTTGGCTCAAATATGCATGTTATAAATGAGACAAAAAATATGCTTAAAAGCCATTTTGATATGAAAGATCTTGGTGAGGCTAATTTTATTTTGGGCATGAAAATTACAAAAGTATGTGATGGAATATATCTTGATCAATCACATTATGTTGAGAAAATATTGAGAAAATATAATTTTCATGATCACAAAAGTGTAGCTACTCCTTTTGATTCTAGTGTTCATTTATTTCCTGTGAATAAAGATGATGAGATTTTTAATCAAAAGAATTATGCTAGTATCATTGGTAGTTTGCATTATGCTACTGATTGTACTAGACCTGACATTGCATATGCAGTAGGAGTGCTTAGCAGATTTACTAGCAAGCCTAGTAAAGATCATTGGCTAGCTATTGAGTGAGTCATGAGATATTTAATTGGTACCAAAAGCTATGGCTTATTTTATAAAAAATACCCTGCTATGATTGAAGGTTTTAGTGATGCCGATTGGAATACTTTGTTAGGTGATTTTCTCTCTACCACTGGTTATATTTTTACCTTAGGTAGTTATGCTATTTGTTGGAAATCTAAAAAGCAAACAATAATTGCTAATTCAACAATGGAAGCTGAATTAATAGCATTAGCTTCAGCTAGTGAAGAGGCAAATTGGCTTAGAGATTTATTATATGAAATTTCACTTTGGAAAAAGCCAATTCCACCTATATTAATTCATTGTGATAGCACTGCTGCAATTGGTAGAGTTAAAAACCGTTACTACAACGGTAAATCCAGACCTATAAGAAGAAAGCACAGTACCGTGTGATCTTATTTGAGTAGTGGCATCATAACTATGGATTATATTAAATCTAATGATAATCTTGCAGATCCATTTACCAAGGCCTTGGCAAAAGATAGAGTCTGGAATACATCGAGGGGGATGGGACTAAAGTCCATAGAATTATGAGCCATGTATGAGGATACCCAACCCAAGGACCAGAGATCCTGAGAATTAGGTTCAATGGGAAAAACGAATCATACGATGGTCGTAAGAAATGCACAATTTATTTATTTTTTAATTATTTATTTTGTAAATAATTTTTTAATTGTTCATCCCTATGATGTAAGTGCATTTATCTTGTAATGTGGAAAGGTTGAATAAAAAACTCTTAATGAAATTTGTAGCTTGTATGAGTGGGGTGTTAGAATTATAGGAGCACCCTTGACAAATTTGACCTATATGAGTGTGGGGGTGGGGCCGCTCCCTATGAGATTTGGACTTAGTCTCAAATACACTCATGAAACCGGGATTAGCACATGGCCGTAAAGTGCTAGCTATAAAAGTTCATGTCAACACCTGGGTTGTTATGTGTAAGCAGTGACGCTTAATTTTCCTAAAGCAGTCCTAGTTCAAGTCGGAGACCACTACGACTCTGGAGTTGAGATCGCTGTTTTACTAAGTGAAGGTTCAATGCAAAGCACACCTTCATGATGCATAGTGACCCATCTTTGCCTGGTAATCTCTCTTTAACTAAAATTTAATATTAAAATGAGTGGGGGATTGTTAGAGCATTTTAATATTAAATAATTAAAATAAATAAATGTTATAACATAAAGATATGGGAAGTGAATAGGGAAGATGAGGAGTTAGTGAAAATCTTTAATCGCACATTGAAAATGAGAGAGACTTTTTTATTCTTTTTAATTGTGGTGATTAATGGGCTAAAATGAATTGTCTCAAATATTGGGCTAGATACGTGCGCAAGGGGGAGGTGAAGAGTGGAGCTATCAAAATTGGAAATGAATCAGCCTCTTGGATCCTCTTACTTGACAGCCCATTCAGAATAATTACCATATCTATTGGTGAGTAAATGACCCGAATTAATACTCCATTTTTACTATGGAAAATAAAGAGTCATTAACTCACTTAATGGACTATCCGTTTGGGCCTTTTTATTCTTCAGAAACTCCTTATCTCACCATTAATTGTGTAACTCCAACCCATCAGATTAATGTCTAACAATTAATCTTGTAACATCCACTAAATCAGAATAATGGACCTAATTAATCAGAATAAATTGGATAGTAATTTCGTGAGGCCCATTGAGCATATAAATAGACTCATTCAGACTCAATCCAAGGTACTACAATACTCACAAAAAATACACTAAAAGATAGAGAGGTTCTTGGCAAGGAAGGGTGTTCTTTCTGGTGGAGCTTTGGGCTTGAACACTTTGTGCAGAGGTTGTTCTAGTTATACGACATTTGTTGGGCTGTTGTATCCTGGGGGGAGACAAGTCAGAAAAGGTCTGCACCGGTTACAAAATTTAGCCAACCAAGGGCTTGAATCTCCTTAAAGAGAGCGAGTGCTGCGCCTCAGTCCAAATAGTGTTGTGTAATTTCTCTCTTTATAGTAATAAAATTTAGTAGTATTATTCAGTTTCTCTTTGTATTATTTCCATTATCATTGTATTTTGCACCAACACATCCAACTTTCAAACTCTCTGAACCTCCGTCAAGGCTGAGATTGGAACAGCTGGATAGTGTAGTCCAAGAATGGTAGTAAAGTATTAGTAGTTGTTTTTGTGTGTATATATATATATATATTGGTGTGCTTGACCACCAATCAACATCATTTTGAATTGAACAAAGTAGAAAATTTAGAAAAATAAGGAATAAAAACAAAAGGAACAGCAATGCATAAAGATTGGTACTGATGGAAACGGTGTGGCTGGATTGTTAGAATCGCCAGCCAGAGTCAGCAGTGGCTGTAGTAACCAAAGCATATCCACATACAAACCAAAGCTTTCAAATGGCAGTTAACTTTGCCGCCATATTCTCTTAAGATACAACGAAGGAAAATTATTGTGTACTCCCGGAGTACCATAAATGCATACTCCCTCCTCTAACATGAATGGTGGGTCTCATTAATTAAATTCATGGTAGGACCCACCATTCATGTGAGAGGAGGGAGTACGCATTTATGGTACTCCGAGAGTACCTAATAATTTTCCTACAATGTATAATATTATTTATGTTTTTTTTTTTTTTTTTTCAAATTCTTAGAATAAAAATATAAGAAAAAAAAAATCCATTATAGTACATGCATTGGACCAATATTTTTCAACTGTGTATTTGAGTTACCTAATTCAGTAAGTAATTTAAACAAGTCACATAATAATTATTTGTTAGTATTTCTAGTGTTGGCCAATTTAAGTCAAATTTATTTGTAATTTTAAGTTTTTTTAATTGTAATATGAATGGTTGTAATAAGGTTCGATCATTATGCAAGACTAAAGACCTCGGTCGTGCAAGAATGGTGATCAAGGTGGAAACTCTTGGTAGATTTTCAGTCAACTGAGACCCTATTATAGTACTTTTGAGATTTGTTCACAAGATGTCTTTATAGAAAACAAAGAAAAAACCTATAGAGAGAGCTATTCTTTGTCCTGCACCCAGGGTCGGCTGAACCTATAGGCGACTTGGGCCGCCGCCTAAGGCCCCCACTTGTAAGAGGCCCCCAGGTAGTAATAATATAGTATATAATATTGTTTTCTCGTCTAAAAAAAAAAAAAAAAAACCGTTTCTCACACTGAAGTGACATGAAGGCTAATGCCATCACCATATCTTTAGTTTGCCCAAAAAAAAGATTACAAAAGGCCCGTTTCTCATCTGAAAGAAAAAAAAAATAAATTAAAAAAAAGAGGCCCGTTTCTCACACTGAAGTGACGTGAAGGCTAATGCAATCACCATATCTTTAGCTTGCAGAAGAAAAGATTACAAAAAGCCCGTTTCTCATCTTGAAGAAGAAAAAAAAAAAAAAAAAAAGGCCCGTTTCTTACACTGAAGTGACATGATATCCCATCACCAAATCTTTAGCTTGCAGAATAAAAGATTACAAAAAGCAGAAGTCTTTAGCTTGTAGAAGAAAGTATTACAAAAGGTAGAAAGAAGAAAAAAAACGCCCACTCTCTAACTCTCTCCAGTCTCCATCTTGATTCAACAAAAAAAAAAAAAAAAAACTCTTTTTAGTTGACTTACTCATCAATTGGTGTTGGCAATAGACTTGGTGTGCTCACAGATCTTCATTTCAGGTTCGTTTTTTGTTTTCTCCTCCTTTGCCTCTTTTGTCTTCTTCATGGTTTTTGCTGGGTGTCTGTTTTTTTTTTTTTTTTTTTTTTTTTTTTTTTTTTTTGAAGAGGAGTTTGCTTTGCTATTGCTCATTACTGCTGAGTAAAGAGCACAAGCAGTGCCGGCAAGAGAACAAACAAAAAGACTAAAAGAGTTTACTTTACAAAAAGTGAAAAAAAGACTCTTAGATTTCTTTAGATTTATCTAGAAGCCACTTAAACTCTTACACGTTTTAGACTTAGCCTTACATGTTTTGCTTTTATTTTTTTTTATTTTTTAAAGAAATCAGATTTAGTGTGATGGACTTAGTATTAGGGAATCAAGTTGAGTCCTACATATTTTGCTAGTGGGCTAGTCTTAGTTGATCCAATCAAGTTAAGTCCTACACATTTTGCTAAAAAAAAAAAAAAGTTTATTGCTACACAAAAAAAAAAAGAGTATTAATAACAAAATTATAAATTTAGAATAATTTACTTTGTATTAATATTAAGTTTAATTTTTTTTATGCAGGTTTAAAGTGTAAAGTGATCATATTAAGTAAAGCTACAATTGTGCTTTTGATAATCCAGGTTCTATTGTTTTATACATTAAATTTATATTATTCTAGTTAAATTGTATTTTTTTTTATTATAGATTGTATTTCATTTATTCGTAAATATTTTTTAATTACAAATGTCTACTAGAAAATATTCATCCGGATATGAAAAACTAAAAAAAAGAAAAAAAGACAAAGAAAATAATATATGTTAGCGGAACTTGAATGCAAAAATTTAATTAGTATCTTCACCTCTCAAAAAGCAAGAAAAATAAAATTTAATTGAAAAAAAAATATATGAATTTATAATAAAAGGCCCCATTTAAAACTTTTGCCTAGGGCCCCTAAATTCGTTAAGCCGGCCCTGCCTGCACCCTCTCCATTTAACATATTGAGAGGTTGATTATTCCAAACACAGATCACTATACTTGTGTTCGACTTGCTGTTTGATACCACAAAGATCAAGAAAAATCTTCAAGAATCCTTGGAGTGACCAAGAGATATATAGCTTTTAAGGTTGGTGAATCAACTTGCTACATCAAGTGGTTGTGAAGGCATGAGACAGGAGTCTGTTGTTGTTGATAGGAGAAGGAAGCTCAAGTACGGTTTGTAAGGAAGAATAATGAGTATATTTAGTACGGTTTGTATGCTTGTTTTTATCTGTTAAATATTAGCATTGATACACCATGTTGAATATGCTAGTATGGATGCAGAAGCAAAAACATAAAGTATAGAACACAATAACACATGAGGGTTACGTGATTCAGCCTAATAGCCTACATCCACAGAGGAAACTATAAAGGGCTACATCAATAATATATTAGAGCGTAGTATGAATCCTTTGTTATAATGAACCATAACATGTGTATAAATAATAGACTAAACCCTAGACTAATAGACTTCTAGTACAAGTAGGAAACTTGGCTTGCACACAAAGTAGAATTAGGCTTGGGCCTATGTTAATGGGCTAATATATCTCTAACACTCCGTTTCAAACTCAAGATGGAAGCTTAATGAAATCTTGAGATTTGATAAGGTTGAGAAGATCCCTTGAATGAAATTTGGCTCTGTAACGGTAGTTTGAGGGAGCAATGGTCTTATAGTGTTAATGCGACTTCTAATGGTGGCATGACTATACCGGAGAGTTTTGACGGCAGCAATAGGAAGCCAAAGAAGATGAACGCAGTGAAGAAACATCGAGGAAGATAAAGATTGCTCTTAATACACCGTAAGGACAAAAAATCATGACCACAAGAAAATGGCTCTGATACCATGTTAAATATTAGCATTGATACACCATGTTGAATATGCTAGTATGGATGTGGAAGCAAAAACATAAAGTATAGAACACAATAACACATGAGGGTTACGTGGTTCAGCCTAACGGCTTACATCCATAGAGGAAACTCTAAAGGGCTACATCAATAATATATAAGTGTAGTACGAATCCTTTGTTACAATGAACCATAAAATGTGTATATATAGTAGACTAAACCCTAGACTAATAGACTTTTAGTACAAGTAGGAGACTTGACTTGCACACAAAGTAGAATTAGGCTTAGGCTTATACTAATGGGCTAATATATCTCTAACATTATCCATATTAACTATTGTGCTTGAATATTGACTAATTAACTACTTGGTGAATAATTGAATTAATTGGTTAAAATTGGTAGTTAAGGCATTGTACGAGTTGAATTGCAGTTTTTCAAATATTATAGAAAGGTCACACCTCATAAATTAGTCTTTTCTTTTGTTTTATTATTATTTGAACGAAATTTTAGATTAAACCAGATTAGAGAAATCTCCTCCAACTCATTATATGATGATTGAAAAGGTAATCTACTTGCATTTTGTTTAATAGACTCATCAAGTTATCAAGTTATTTAAACGAGTCATATAACTTTCTTATATGTTATAAACTCAAAAGTACATGTGCACACCTATTTTGTGTCACATAATATGCCAACAGAAAATTGTATCATGGTTATTTTTGTTTTTGGATAGAAAAAAGAGATACATCCTAAATTCAATAACTTGATGAAGAATTATAAAACACTTTGCTTAAGGGAGGCACAGGCTCCATAAGCATAATTTGGCTTCTGACAGCTGCATATGTCTCATTCAACCCCATCAAGAAAGACATGGTACATTCCTCAACTTGATGACCACATGTACATGTCCTATAATTGGAAAATTCATCCCAAAGGCCTTTAAATTTGGCATAGTTTTCATTGATGGTTAAATCCTCTTGAGCCAAAGAACTAATTTCCTTTCTCAAGTCAAAAATTGTAGATCCATTACCTTGCCCAAACCTGTTTTGCAGATCAATCCACACATCTCTAGCAGTCTTGAAATAAACTATACTTGACTGCAACTCCTTGGAAACAGAATTAAACAGCCAAGCTAGGACTGTGCTATTGCATTTATTCCATGCTGTGTAATGTGGGTGATCAACAGATTGAGGCTTAGGGATAGAGCCATCAATGAAGCCCAATATGGTTTTGGCATCCAAAGAAATAAGTATTGCCCTACCCCAGGTGTTATAGTTGTCTTCAGTGAGGTGTTGAACCACCAAAGAAACTCCTGGATTATCACCACTGGATAGAAAATAAGGGCTAGATGTGTTTTCCCAAGGTTGGATAGTAGGAGTAGTAGCACTAGAGGTACTTCAGTCATACTTATCAAAGAGAAATGATGAAGATTCAGGGTCTCAAGCAACTAAAACCAAGAATTGAAAAAAAAAAAAATCAAGAATTGATTTTCTCAAGAATTCTCCAAGAAACAAGAATTGGATTCTGTGTGACAATCAAGATGTAATTCACAATCTTGATGAGATTACAATAGAAAACAGTAAATTGGGAACGGAATAACCCTAGGATCGAAAAAAAATTTGAATTGAAACCCTAAGATTGAAGATTTCAATTCAATTATGAACAAAAGAACAAAAAAACTCAAGGTTTCAACACACTAAAGAAATTAAAACCTCGAAGATGATGAACTTAATGCAAGAATCAACAGAAATACAAGTAAATTTCTAGTTGATCTGAAAGAAGCACTAAGAAATCAAGGAAGAATGTAATTGAATTAGGAAATTTCAAAATACCATACTTGAATAATCTCTGACCAAGTTTTGCTCTGATACCATATTGAATTCCATACAAGCTCTGAAGATACATCAATGGTGGAATGAAAAACTCAGAGAGAGAAAAGAATGATGTGAAACTTGTAAAAATGAATTCATTGAATAAGTTTACAATGCTCTGTTCTTTATATAGTGAGAACAGAGATGGGAAAGATGAAATAGAAATAACTAACTGCCTAACCAATCCAAACTGTACACGTGAAATAAGAGGTAACAAACTCATTAACCTGTATATACAAAATGGCAGTCGTTTATGGCTATCTAAACTAAGCTACTATAGTTTAGCTCTATATTTACAAAACTATGATGCTCTAATACAAACACTAATATCTACATCCTATAACAAACTCAATATATTGAATTCCATACAAGCTCCGAAGTTGCATCAATGGTGGAATGAAAAACTCATATTAGTTCATATGACTGGATTCTTGATAGTGGTGCAACAGACCACATGGTACATTCCATTCATTTTTTTCACTTCTGTCACTTCTTCTGTTTAGATTTCAGTTAGACTCCCTAATGGTGAAATGGTTAAGGTGACTCATGTTGGAACTGTTAAAATCTCAGCCTCATTGATTCTAGAAAATGTTCTTCGCATTCTTACTTTTTCTTTCATTCTTATTTCCATAAGCAAACTAACCCCAAACCCTTCCTGTTGTTGCATCTTCCTTTCTCATTACTGTTTTCTCTAGGACTTACTGCATTGGAAGATGATTGGGTTGGGTAAGAGACATGGAGGGCTGTATACCTTGCAGTGCACTGATTCCATCACCTTACCATCTTCTGTTTCAGAGGTTCTATCCAGATTACCATCTTTCCTTTGTAATAAAAGTGTCAATGTCTATAATCTTGATTCTTCTCATGTTGTTGCTACTTCAAATGATGTTGTTAGATTGTGGCATTACAGATTGGGTCATCCCTCTTCACAAAGACTAGCTTTGTTGAAATCTATTGTACCTGATCTGACTTCTTGTAATAATAACAATTCCTTTGATTGTCATATCTGCCCTTTAGCTAAACAACACAAATGACCTTTTTTAAAATCCACAAGTGTTTCTTTAGCTTGTTTTGATTTAATCCATGCTGATATTTGGGGACCCTATTCTACTCCTTCCTTAAATGGCTCAAAATACTTGCTTACTTTGGTTGATGACCATAGTAGGTGCACTTGGGTTTATTTAATGAAGTACAAATCTGATGCTTCTTCTTTAATTCAAACCTTCTTTCAAATGATTCTTAATCAGTTCAAAGTGTCCATTAAGGTCATTAGGAATGATAATGGTCCTAAATTTGCTCTTTCTTCATTTTATGCTTCCAAAGGTGTTTTACATCAACTAACATGTGTTGAAACTCCACAGCAAAATGCTGTTGTTGAAAGAAAACACCAGCATCTATTGAATGTTGCTAGAGCCTTGAGATCATGCCAACTTACCTTTAAAATT
This sequence comes from Quercus glauca, assembly GCA_023736055.1. Lineage (NCBI taxonomy): Eukaryota > Viridiplantae > Streptophyta > Magnoliopsida > Fagales > Fagaceae > Quercus > Quercus glauca. Next base: position 72,884,838 of record CM043318.1, read on the forward strand.
CTAGGGAGATTGTGTTCTTACAGCCACATATCTCATCAAGAGGCTTCCTAGTCCTCTTCTAGGCAATCTTACTCCATACCAGAAACTTCTAGGTCATTCCCCTTCATATCAGCACCTTAAATCTTTTGGTTGCCTATGCTATGCCTCTACTTTAACTAGGAACAGATCAAAATTTGATCCTAGAGTAAAGGCATGCATATTTCTTGGTTATCCTTTTGGGGCTAAAGGGTATAAGTTGTATGATTTGTCCACTAGAACTATGTTTCTGTCAAGGGATGTTATCTTCAAAGAGACTGTTTTTCCTTTTAAACACTGGCAATCTAAACCCATTCCTAGTTCTCCTTCCCTTTCTCACAATGTCTTTCCATCTCAGTCACAACTTCCAGATTCTATTGCTTCTATTTCTGCTGAATTTTCTCTTCCTTTTAGTTTTGTTGATACTGCTATGCCCCTTAATGAATTTCCAAATCTTGTTCACCCTGATCTGGATTCTTCTCATCCTATTATTCCTCACCAACATGACCCTTCCATTCAACCTGACTTACCTATTGTTCAACTTGACTTACCTCTTGTTAGAAAGTCCACTAGGACTCATAAAACTCCTTTATATCTTCATGACTACCACTGTAGTTTAGCTTCCACTCTCATTCCTAATCATCACTGCAACTTGGCTTCCACTTCTCTACCTTCCCATGATTCAATCTCCATTGATAGTCCAGGTATCCTTTATCCACTTTCCTCAACTCTTTCTTATTCTAAGTTGTCTAATGCACATAAAGTCTTCTCTGTTGCCTTGTCTATTGCCAAGGAACCCACTTCCTATGTTGAAGCTTTACTTGATCCATTGTAGCAAGCTGCCATGAAGGTTGAGATTGATGCACTTCAGGCTAACAAGACTTGGGTCATGACCAAACTGCCTCCTAGTAAAGTGCCTATTAGGTGCAAATGGGTATACAAAATCAAGCTTAAAGCTGATGGCTCCATCGAGAGGTACAAGGCTAGATTGGTTGCTAAAGGTTTTACTCAAACTGGGGGAGTTGATTACTATGAGAACTTCTCTCCTGTGGTGAAATTTGTGACTGTTAGGACCCTTTTGGCTATGGCTGCTATGTATGGTTGGCATCTGTCCCAATTAGATGTCAACAATACCTTCTTACATGGGGAATTGACTGAGAAAGTGTATATGGTCCCTCCTCCTAGATTTGGCAGCAAGGGGGAGGTGTGCAAACTCACTAAATCCCTTTATGGATTGAAGCAAGCCAGTAGACAGTGGTTTGCTAAGCTCTCATCCACTCTCCTTGATCATGGTTTCATTCAATCTAAATCAGATTACTCTGTCTTCACTAAGGTCAGCAAGGGTTCAATTCTCATCTTGCTAGTCTATGTGGATGACATTTTGATAGCTAGCAATAATGTGGAGGCAGTCAATACTTTCAAGGTTTTCCTAGATGCCAAGTTCAAGCTCAAGGATCTTGGTACTTTGAAGTATTTCTTAGGCCTTGAGGTTGCAAGGACTGAGAAAGGTATTAGTTTGTGTCAAAGGAGGTTTGTTTTAGAGCTGATATCTGATACAGGTCTGCTAGCAAGTAAGCCTGCTAATGTGCTTATGGATCAATCAGCCAAATTTAGCAGTTTAATGGGAGAGGCTGCACCAAATCCATCTTTGTATAGAAGAATTATAGGCAAATTTCTTTATCTGACTCTAACCAGACCTGACATTTGTTACTCAGTGCACAAACTGAGTCAGTTTATGAGTTCACCTCAGATTCCTCATTTACAAGTAGCTTATAAGGTATTTAAGTATCTTAAGAAGACACCAAGGCAAGGTTTATTTCTATCTGCAAGCTCTGAGTTGAAGCTCAAAGCCTACTGTGATGCTGATTGGGCAGCTTGCCCAGACACCAGAAGATCAGTTTCAGGATTTTGTGTTTTCCTTGGTGATTCCCTCATATCTTGGAAATGTAAAAAGCAACAAGTAGTGTCCAGATCATTAGCAGAATCTGAGTATCGTGCAATAGCTACTGTCACAAGTGAGCTTGTCTGGTTGTTGGCATTACTTAGAACCTTTGGTTCAAATCACAATCATCCAGTCTCTTTGTACTGTGATAGCAAGGCAGCTCTCTATATTGCTACAAATCCAGTATTTCACGAACGTACAAAGCACATAGAGGTTGACTGTCACTATATTCGAAGTAAGATTCAAGATGGGGTGATTAAGACTTTCCATGTGCCTACTAGACACCAGATTGCTGACTTCTTCACCAAAGCACTTGGATACAAGCAATTCTACTTTCTTCTGTTCAAGATGAACCTAATCAACATCTATGGTTCATCTTGAGGGGGAGTATTGAGTTTGTTATAGGATGTAGATATCAGTGTTTGTATTAGAGCATTGTAGTTTTGTAAATATAGAGCTAAACTACAGTAGCTTAGTTTAGATAGCCATAAATGACTGCGGTTTTGTATATACAGGTTAATGAGTTTGTTACCTCTTATTCCAGGTGTACAGTTTGGATTGGTTAGGCAGTTAGTTATTTTTGTTTCATCTTTCTCATCTCTGTTCTCACTATATAAAGAACAAAGCATTGTAAACTTATTCAATGAATTCATTTTTACAAGTTTCACATCATTCTTTTCTCTCTCTGAGTTTTTCATTCCACCATTGATGTATCTTTGGAGCTTGTATGGAATTCAATAAGAAGCAAATCTAAATAAAGAGCAAAAATAGTGGGAATGAAAGGTACGTTAATGAGATGGAGGACTTGTCTAGTCTTGTTTTGGGCGCTGTTAATTACACATCAGTGTATGCGCCTTACGTCGATTGAAATTTTGGGTTAAAAACACAATTTCACCAATTTCAAAATTATAACCGAAATTGTGTTTTGAACCCACGATTTCAGCCGTTGTATGTACGGATATGTGTAGTTCCATGCGTGCAACATCAATTTCCCCTTTTGGTTTTGTAGGGGGACGAACTTAAAGGCTAAAGTTAAAATGGATAGAACAAACTTGACATTGTCATTTGTCATTGACTGAATGTAACAAAATTCTTCTTGTGAAAGCAGTGGTCCAAATGATGATTGCGTTTTCACCCAAATGGCTTACCCGACAAACCCAAGGACACAGTACTAAAATATTGTACATTCTTACCAAATATAATCCCCATTATTGTAAACTTGATTTAGAATCATTATCTGCTTATAAGTTGGAAATCGACAGCTTTAACAAGATATTCCCTCACTCCCTAAATTCACACTATGATTATGAACAATACAACATTTGAAAGGACGGTCATGCCGTACCAAGCCGGCTTGAAACTGAAAAATCCCATTTCTGAATCTACCATATGGCATCAGCCACAGCCACTTATTGATGTAAATGACCATGGAGGCAATATCCCAGTCGGGAAGTGGTATATATAACAATTACAGGTAATATCCCTTTCACATGGGATGAAGTCTATGAACGTAAAATTTCCCTTCACGTGAGAGAGGAATGTTACATATCAAAATTACGTAATGAAAATTTCTAGTTAGGGCTATTAGCTTATAGTCCATGCGTTAAAAAGGGGTTTTTTTTTATTTTTATTTTTTTTAAATCCTTATTGATTTCTATATACATTATAGAATTTTGATGCGGAGATAATAAATATAAAATATTTACTTCATAAAGCCTAATCTAAATAATGCATGTGTTCCACTATAAGCAAACTTGCATCAATGCCTGTATGGTAGAAAAATGACCACATTTTAGCCAACCAAACTCAAAATTCACCTACATCAAGCCATGTAAAGTTTTGTAAAAATATATGGTTATTATAGTAACTGTATAAATTTACACCGGCACTATTCATTTTACATTTAGTTTTTTATCATTTCTTTATGTATCATAAGGATAAGGGAAGAAAGTGGATGATGATTGTTGTGTGTAAGAAAAGAAAATTATAAAAATAAAAATAAAAATTGATATTTTAATTAAATGTAGTGTAAAATAGATAATTTGATATGGTGTGTTTTGAAAAATGAGTATGTAAAAAAAAAAAGGGTTTTATGCTAAAATATACATGAATTTTTACATGAGTTGATGTGAATACTCATGTTTAATATACACTACTTGTAGTTGTTGGTTGATAATTGATTTTTTTGGTTAATTCTATTGATATAATTGTAAAGCCTGTTGTTATTATTAGGAAGAATGTCCTCTTGAAGTAGTTACACTAGAAGCTGCTGATTGATAAGTGATTTTTTGTTAATCTTAGTGATAAGTAGTATGTTAGAATACATGTTTACTTTTTCCTGCTTGCTATATACATTACATATTTGTAAATATATTTATTAATTGATTAATTCTGAGCATTACTATGTATTCTTGAAGAGGACTTTACATTTTTATATTTATACGTGATAAGTTGTCATTAAAATAAGCAGGCATTTGAGAACTTCTTTCCTTTCTTAGCTCGCCCTAATCATTCTCTGATAACCTAAAAGTTGGTGTAGTTACTACAAACAATGCAATTTAGAATTTGGAAATTTATGCCATTGTTGTGACAATGACATTTACAATCACTAAACTCAACACAAGAAAGATTAAGGTTTGTCTCTTTTGCCGTTAATTGATGTTTGGTGAATAGTTGCACCATTAAAATATTTAGTAGTCCTCCTAGGGATGTATTAGGAATTATGTTTTATGTATATAATTAAGTCGTAAACATTATTTTAGTCTCTACATTTTGGGATTATAGTTAATTTAATCCTTATATTTTAATAGCAGTCAATCTGATCCCGGTTATTTTCAATTTGCAATCAATTTGATCCTTACCGTTAAGTCACTAATGGGAAATGTTTACATGTCAAACGGTGTGTACTCATGGCACATTGAAGCTGACATGGCAAAATAAAATAATACTAAGTTTTTTAAATAGATTTTTAAAATGTCATTTAAATTTTTTTTTTAAAAGCTCAATTTAAAAAAAAAATTGTTTTCTCAATTTAAAGAAAGATTAAAAAAAATTAGTTCCCATAAAAAAAAAAAAAAATAGCAACTAACAACAATACAACATTGCAATTTTTTCTTACATTTTCTCGTACTTTATTGACAATCAAATACAAAAACACTTTCTTGATTTTGTATCTTAAAACCTTCAATTCATAAATACATTCTACAACATTTCACCTCCGTACAATTGAGAAACATCCGGATAAAAAAAAAGCTAATAAGAAATTGAAATTTTAAAACACACAAAATCTAGTAAATTTTCATTTGCTAGCAATGACTTTCTCGGTAACCAAATAGGGAAAGGAAAAAAAAAAAACCAGATGAAGAAAGTTGGTTTCATTCTAATTGTTATTTGTTTCTACAAATGAACCAAAAATTGAAACAAGATTTTTGATTGTTATTTGTTACAAATATGAGATGTGTTTCTCTTGAAAAGGAACCCAGTCAAAGCTCTTCATGGAAATCAAGCGAATCAAGTATACTATCATCTTTTGAATAGAAGTAGAAAGATATACCACAATGAACCAAGGCAAAGTTCAAGATCATCAATCATTAGTTTTGAAGAAGATACACATAAAACTATCCAAACCTCACTCAAAGCCCTTACTCGTAACCACAACCAATCCACAAAAGTATCACCTTACATTTTGGAATTAATATCTAACATACAACCATCATTGAACGAATTGGACCATCCTCAAATCAACCCAAAAACACCCAGTCTCAGCTAAAACTACGAAGCCCCACCCTACGTACCCAACCAAGCCACCATTAACGCAAGAACCAAGAGCAAGAGAGAGAGTGTCGTGTCAGCCTCGGCCATGGAGCCAAGAGCAAAAAGGTCTTAAGGAGGGGAACCATTATCAAAGGTAGCAGTGGCGAGGGGCGGCGGCAATGACCGAGATGGAGGAACCCAACTAGAAGCTTGATGTCATCTAAGGAGGAGCTGGGGAATTTCGGTCAATGAGGGTATAGAGCTTGTTGACTGTGGTTTGTGGGTTTGGGATGAGACTCTGGGTATTGAGACTAGTTTTGCAATTTTTTAAAAAAAAATTTACTATTCTTTTCAATTCCAAATTCCAAACCAAACGATCTTAGGGACCCAAGTGAACACTAAATACCTCATCACATCACACCCCAAATGAATTAATAAATCATTAAATAGTCATAGGCTGAACTGTTTAAGAACTTAGGCCGAGTGTAAGAAATGGGCCTTTTGTGATATTTGGATCACTGGAGTTTATTGGTCTATTAAGGGAACGACTTGATGACCCATTAAATTTGGTTGATGATGGATTGCGAGTTTTTGTAAGCTATTGTGTCTTGAATTGGAATGTTTCTATCTATCTATAGTGCTTCCTAGCAACTTCTTAAATCAAATTAGAGCCGTTCAATCTTTTTTCATGGTTTCTGTTTCTCTTAGCCTTGGAATCTTGTTTTTTTCTATGGGGATTTGGATTTTTATGAACCCATTAGAATAAGAAAATTTGTAAGGGGAAGAAATTGATAATAACATTCATGTAACTTGCTTGAGGAGAAGTGGAGAACATAGTTGTTGACTTGTAAAGGCTAACTACATGAGGATTCTTTTAAAATGAGACAAATCAAGAGACAGATGTCTCGTAATGTTTGTAACTATTTTTCTGTGGAAGAAAGTCAAGTAACAAGTTTAGGTTTTAAAGTAAAAATCAAGAAATCGAATGGAAGTTGATTGCTAAAAATGAAGATGAAAGAGATAGGACCGCTGATTTTAATGGGGTGGCTGAATTGCGTCTTGTGGTATATCCCACACAGTTATTGGTCTTCCAAAAGGCACATTACAAGTTGTTTTCCTTTTTAATAGCTGATATGACATTATCATTTAAGGTTTTTCTCGGTGGATTAATGACATTTTATAACATAAGTTATTGGTTAACAAATTGAATGGTACAGATTAGATGAACTCCACGTGGTAGAGTACTTTAAAGAGCTCTAAAAATCTTGATCTAGGCGCGTTTGGTAGAAAGATTTAAACTACAGTTCTCAGTTTTTAAGTGCTAAAAATTGTGACTGTTACACATTTTTGGCGTGATAATCACTTTACAAGTACAAATTCTTGTGGGTTGGAGAATAAGGGTTGTGATTCATGTCTCTAGGATGAGGTTTCACACACATATATACACTTAGTATTCAAATAACAGTTTTGAATGACATAGTTATAATTTATTTCAAAATCATGGGACCCACAAGATGTTGAAAAATACATAAAACACACTTTTGTTAAAAAAAAAAAAAAAAAAAAAAAAAAAAAAAAAAAAAAAAAACTTATGCAAAACACTTGAGTGTGTGATTCCAGTTTTTTTCAAAAAAGTTATAAAAATATGGTATCAAACACAATTTTTTACATTATGAATACTCCAAATATACTTTTTTTTTAAAAAAAATTTACCATACTTTTTAATTCCAAATTACTACCAAGGCTTAGGGACCTAGATATTATGGAGTGAATACTAAATACCTCATCACATCACACCCCAAATGAATTAATATATAAATAAATAGTCATAGGATGAACTGTTTAAGAACTTGGGCTCAGTGTAAGAAATGAGCCAATCGTGAGCTTTATTTGGTTTACTGGAGTTCAATGGTCCATTAAGAGAAGGACTTGATGACCCATTAAATTTGGTTGATGAAGGATTGCGAGTTTTTGTAAGCTATTGCGTCTTGAATTGGAATGTTTCTATCTGTCTATGGTATTTCCTACCAACTTCTAGAATCAAATCAGAGTCGTTTAATCTTTTTTTCATGGTTTATGTTTCTCCTAGCCTTGGAATCTTGTTTTTTCAATTTGAATTTGGGTATTTTATGAACCCAACTGAGTAAGAACATTTCTAAGGGAAAGAAATTGATAATAACATTCATGAAACTTGCTTTTTTTTTTTTTAGGGTGGTACTTTCAGAGACAGTAATGGGACATAGGTTACAGGTTTTGGTAGAGCTATTTAGAGTCCTTATTAGTATGATGGCTAAAATTTGGGTTCTTGTTAGAGATTGTCTCACTAAGGCAAAATTGAGATTAATAGCTTTGTAACATAACTTCAGGGATCCCACAAGCTTTGTACATAAGAAGAGAGAGGGATGAGATTAGTGTCCTTATAAGGATAATAAGTTGGTCGAGCAATAGATAGGTCATTTGAGAAATGGGCTGCCAAAGTGATGGCAAGTATATAGCAACAAATTAACAAAATTTACAATAGTTTTGATGGACTTTGTTGTCACACTCCGATTAACTATTTCATTTTTATATTTTTTAATTGAGTACAAATTTAGTTTAATCATGGACAAGGACATGTATTGGTAAAACAAAAACATCAATAACAGCAAGAACAGTGACTGACTCGTGCTTTGGAGTGTTCATATTATGAGTTTGATATTGTTGAATGTTCAAAAATACTTGGGATGGCCTATGGGCTTAAAATACTTCTCTTCTCTATCTCCTTTTCCTCAAAATCAGTTAGGTTGAGCAAGGAAGGTTCTGGATTGAGTTGTAAGTGTTTAATATGGATTAGACGGTGTGATTGTTGGTTTTTCAATTGGTTGGGTCAAGACCCGCAATATTAATACAGTGCGCTATCCTTTAGTGTTTACATTGTATAAAGCCCATTTGTTTTGCCCAGACCAATACAACATTCTCCTCCTATAAACCCCATATATGATACGAATATGATCTAATCTCAAGGATTTAATTATCTTTTATTTAGATTTTGATATAACATATTCATTTGATTTGAAATAGTTTAGATGTTTTAGAATAAGAAAGGTCTACATAGTGTAGAAGTTAAAAATCTCCTATGGAAATGAGTAGATTACTCCATAATACAAGAAAAGCACTTTAAAAATATGAAGTTAGAAAAATTGAGGATTCAAAAATTTGACTACAAAATTTGAACTCTAATTTAATTTAACTATTTTATTGAGGAATAATATGAATATGATGATTTAGTTCAAGTAATATCTTTTTCACCTTTTTTTTAAGAGGGGACCTTAGGTTCAACGCACAAGAGAAAAAGGCTAAAATGCATCCTTGTGCATAGGAGATAATTTTCGCTTATTGAGAGGGCATGTTGACTCACATTGTCCACTTTACAGTTTTTGTTCTTTAATCAAATAATCCAAAAATATATAATAGGGTGCATCTTTTAGCAAATTGAAATTGATTATAATTCATCATTGTATATTTAAATGGGTTAAAAGTTTGGTTAAATAATTAAATATCTTAATTTTTAAAATGACAATTCCTAATATTTCAAAATGAATTGGTCAACCATTAAGAGCAAAAGAATTTGAAAAATGTCTTTGACAAAGTTTAGCTACAAATATTTTTTTAATTTTTGATGGTATGGTTTCAAATTTAGTTGTACCCTGATGTTATAGTCAACAATAAGAAAATGAGTGTCTCTATCATATAAATTGAACATTATAGAAATACATTGTTATCTTCCTATTCCTATTGTAGCCAAACTTTGCTTGTAACTCAATACCTCCTTTTATAGTACCCTAAAAAAATAATTAAAAAAAAAAAAAAAACACTCAGTTCCTCCTCTCCAAGAAGAGCTTTCATATTGAGATCTTTTTGAGGGAAAGATCTAATAGTTTGCATCTGCCACTTTGTAAAGTCCATGGTTGGGAAAATGATACTTCATTAATGTTTGAATCATTCATATTTAATGGGCTTCAAACCACTTTTGGGCCTAATATTCCCTACAGTAAATTTGGAACTATCCTCCAATTAAATTTCTTTAACCGACCATGCCACATCATCAATAACGGCCATAACAGAATTTTCCCGATGCTGAGAAAGGCAACGCCAACGCTGTTTACTTTTCCCAAAGGATTTATACTATTTTGAACTATTAATATTAATTGGTTTTTTGGACATGTATTTTCCTAAATATACAAGTTCCAATTATACATGTTGTAGCATTTTAAATTGTCCTAAAAATTCAAAATTGCCTAACACCTTAGAATTTGGTTTCATGTATCTAATTTTCAGTTCCAACTGTAAACTATATAATTCAACCTTCATTACATCAAGAGTTTTGCAACTCAACTAGTACTTCCTAGTATTTCTAATAAAGACATCCTGTGTGCATTTGAAGAATTTGTTTCCTTTATTAAATTATGTTTATCGTGAAAAAATATTATTATACACAATTTTTTAAAAATATTGTACTTAAAAAGTAAACAAAATAAAATATGAAAATAATTCATCCAGCTGAGTATTAAGTTGATCTAATAAGTTCTCAATATTGGATGGTCATGGTCCTTATAATCTCATCAAACCTTCTTTTTTTTTTTTAATATAAATCTAAAATTTCATTCAACAGAGCAAATAAAGAGTTTTTCCTCCAAGTATACCAAACAAATTCGAAGAGATATTACAACAAACATAAGTGCATTACTATTAACAAAGTTAACTAACTTAGCTAAAGCATGAGATACTACATTTTAAAAATATTGTTGTGGGATAATGATGATCGCATTGCTTGGTTGGACTTGGTGTTGCTCAAACGGTATTTCCTTGGGTTAGCGTTGGGAAGTAAATTCAATCTGGGTCAAGTTTTTTTAGAAACTGTGTTTAGGCTTCAGGTCCACTTAGAGCCCACTTTTAGAATGAACTTGTCTTTGAGATTAGTATCTTTGAGTGGTGTTTATTACACACAAATTCTTGCACACAAACATACACAAGCAAAATGAATGTTCAATATGTGTGTAAAACACAATGAACGTTTAGACCCCAAATTACAAATTACCAATTCAAGTTTATTATCAAACAATAAATGTGCGGAACATGAACATAAGCTAAAACAAAATTGATAAACAATATAAATCATAAATAATCACAACCATAGCAGTAATTAAACGGCAAAGATAAAGGGAAGAGAGATACAAACACAAGGACAACACTTGATGTGTTATTGAAGAGGAAATTGAAGCCCTCGGCGTAAAACCTCTCAACCGCCCTCCAAGCAGTCAATAATCCACTAGAAAATGTAATTGGGATACATGAACAGAAATAGACCCTCCAAGCCTAATCTACCCAATGTGCCTAATCTACCCAATGTGCCTAATCCCTTCAAGCTTCTTGCTCCAAAGAGGTTACGCTGAACCTTTGTCTTTTCTAGCTTACCAGATTCTGCTATAGCCCATAGCATCAACCAATATGAATTGGTCACTTCCTAACTGCTTCCTAAAGCACCAAAAAACATTCTCACAGATATGGGTATGGTGAGAAAATGATTTGGCTAAGAACCTCTCAAGGATGTAACAATGGAAAGGGTGAGAGTAGAGGAATTTGAAGAGTCTCTTATGTGAAGATTGTGGATGAATCAATCTTGTTTTTCTCTAGGGTTTCTCTCTCAAAATTCTCTCTGGAAGCTCTCTACAATTCTTGGGTATAAGGGTCTATATATAGTGGTGGCGGCTTGCCAATTGCGAGCCACCCGCGAGTTCCAGTCACGAGTCCTTATTTCTTTGCACAATCTTGAGCATTTCTTCACACTCTTTCACACACTACCCTTACATGATTCCCACATAAATACAGGATTTCTAAATATTGAATTACAAGCAAATTTGGCACAGAATAAAGCCAACAAAATGGTTGATTAAATTCAACCTTACAATCTCCCCCTTTGGCTATTCCATGACAAAACCCTACAACAAACTCTAGACTTAACGCGTGAGTTGGGAACAGTTGAGCAAAACTCACTCACACCTAACTCTAGAATTTGAGATGCTCTTGAACCATAAGTACAAGTATCTCCTGAAACACAACAACACAATAAGATCATTGTATGCAGAAAACTTGTAACGCATATGGAGCAAGCACAATGCGATCAAGCAAAAATGGACTTATGCAATAAAGCATGGCTTAACCAAAAACGAACAATCACTATAAATAGTGATCACAATGCTCATTCACACATGGAATGAACATCCGAACATGCAAGCTAATAAGCTCATTTGCAAAGTATCATTTGCATGTCCAACACTCAACCAATGCAACAACACAAGGTAATTGCATTAAGGATAAAAATCCAACAAAGGGCACAAGAGTGATGTACTTAAAGAAAATGCATAACATTTAGCAACAAGTACTTAAGCTACAAAGCATGGGTACAAAAACCTAAAAGCTTACAAAAGTAAACGGTTACAAATATACCATACACAACTAACTGAATAACATCATATATAAACTTAAACCAAAGTTTCACATTACCAACAATTTTAACCAAGGTATTAGAACTATATCCACACAAATAGCTATAAATAGGACAAGCAAAACATAAGTTTGTTAAATAGCTATAAACAGGACAAGCAAAACATAAGTTTGTTAGTTTATCCAAAAGTAAGTGTGAGTGTATATAAATATATAATCGCTCTCCCCCTTTTTGTCACTAATAGCTAAAGGCTTTCTTCCAACTTTTGCTGAATAGCATCCAACTGTGTTTCAATGGTTGTAAGACGCATTTGAACTTGGTTGTTGGTTGAGTAGAGAAGCCATTCTAATCCTGAAATCCACTGAGACAAGCTTTCAATCAAAGTACTTATCCTGTCAGCTTAAGAACTAAGTGGTACAGGTGGGGTGCCAGTTGCCTGTATCTCAGAAGGAATGGGAGAAATCGTCTCGGTATGCACAAGTGTAGCTGAACCTTGACCAGATGGAGTGAATGGTTCACTCTTAGGTGCTTTAGAGGAATGGCTCTTGCTTGCTTGGAGAGTTAACATGGATATTGGTTGAGGACGAGACACAATTTTTCCATCTGTTGGTTGATCTTCATGATGAGACTGCAAAAAGGAAGACTTGTTCGTGTTGTTGATCGAGCCACTGTTTTCCCAATGATCTGAAATATGTGGGCACAGATGTCAATCAGAACTCCGGTAATGAGATCACATAGAAATTTAGCTCTTTCAAGATTGATGTAAGAGGTGTTTGACAATGGGTAGAGGTTGGAGAACATGATCAGTTTTAGAGTTGTCAGTTCAGCCGTAAACTGTGCAGTGCCTATAGATGAGCCTTTGCTTCTCACTTCATGTTCAGTCCCAAGAACTTGGAGAATGTCTCGTACCTAAAGTACTCTGTCATCATACGGAATTAGATCCACATTTTTTGGTCTGGTGATGCGAAGAACATTTGCAATGTATTCTGTATTAATGGAGAATTCTGTTCCTCGTACCCAACATTTCAACTCTACTCCGGTGTATCTGGCATTAGAGTAGAATTCCTTAACCAATTCATCAACCGGATCCTCGAAATTCCGAAACAAATCAACCCAATCTCTTGCTTCAAAAATCCTAGGGATGAATGTTGTTCCCAAGGTATCAAATTTGACTATACGTTCCACAATAGCAGGAGCCTCTATAAAAATGTCTGAGTAGGTCTGTGAATCAAGAGGTGTCCTAAATCTCTCGGTGGTAGAATCTCTAGACGACTAAGATGAGAGTCGAGTCCGTTTAGCAACTGGGGTTGATGGAACATCAATTATAATGTATTTTCCTTTCGAGGACTGACAAGACATCTACAAGAGAATAGACACACAGCAAAGAATCAAATGCAACACCACAAGGTACAAACATCAACTTGATTAGATTCAGATATAAAAATGTGAATCAGAGAGATCTCATTCAATCACAAAACATGAACTAGGTTAGTACCAAAAAAATCATAAGCAACACTGATGCATTGAATGAAGCAGGTGATCAAAATGGTGATTGTTCAGTTACAACTCTGTATCAAGTAAACAGTGAACATCACAAAGTCACAAATAACTGTCATTGTGACATTCTACCATGAACATGATATGCACAGAGCAATATATATATATATATATATATATATATATATATATATCATACCACAGAACAAAAACACTAGCCAAACCCAAATTCGAACTCTGAATTTTGCAAAAACTCAATATCAACTCACAGATCAAGAAATCAAGGCCATAATCATGAACAATCAAGTGGGAGTGAGTGAACCCATACCTTTTTCTTAAAGATTGATGTATATATGTTGAAGAAAAGTGGAGTTTCAGAGACAAACACGGTGAGTTTGACAGAGGTTTAAGTGAGAGAGACAATGAACAGTCAGAAAAGTTTGAGGGAAAATTGAAAAGTTTTAAAAAATGCCTTTAAAATGCAAAACACACGTTTTTCACGACTGTGTCAAGTCGCGTACATGTTGCTAGGGTCAACCGCCTAAACACTTAAGACCAAAATTTTGAAAAAATTTTCTAAGTGTTTTTCGCGACTGGAAAGTCTACCCGCGAGGAAGTCGTGAGGTGAGCCGCAAAAATCTCTGTGTATCCCTCGCGACTGGACCTTCCACCTGCGAACAAGTCGCCACAGTGAGTCGCGAGAATCATAAAAATTCAAATTTTGAAAAATATTCTGAGTATTTTTCGCGACTGGGACATTGACCGGCCAGTGAGTCATGAAAACCTCTTGAGTAGGCTCACGACTAGGGCATACGACTAGACCAACCCGCGACTGAGTCGTCAGAACAGGGCAACACTGTTTTTGAAATTTTAACAATTTTTGTAAAAACAAAATACTTTCCAAAAACAACTAAAACACTCAAAAATCTTTTTGTGTTTGATCAACAAAGATTGAGCATATGAAAACATATTTAATCAAGTACAATCACACAAATGAATATGACATTCATTGATCATAGACATGTGTGATGTGTGTGGGTATTAACAATGAGATAGTCCTTAGTCTAATGTGAAGCTTCAATGATCAATTCAACCAAGACATACACAATTAGCACTAGATAATGTGACCCATCTCAATTATAGAAATATGCATATATGACCTCCCACAAAACTTGATAATATAACTTTGAAGCTTTTCATTTGGCTTCATATACATCATATCATTTTATCTTTTTGAATACATACATCTCATTGTGAGATCGATGCTTGAAATTTTTGATATTTCAATTGATGGGTTAGCCGTTGGCTTTTTGGGCATCATACATTTTAATTTTGGTTGCTTTCCCTTTTTTCTAATCAAATACTAGTATGTGCGACAGGCTTTTGCAGCTCAATATCTCTTTTCATTTAGAGATTTACATTTGGTGAACTCTATAAGCAAAAATAATAAAATAAAGAGTAGGAAAATATATAGGCACAAGTCTATGCATGTCTCAAGATCAACAAAACCATTCACTAATCATTCATGACAAGGATGAAGATCTATTTACAACAGTCACATAGATTTCAAAATTTCTCCCACATTGATATGAGTGCATAGAAGACAAGTTAAGCTCGTAGATGCACAAAGCCATTAATACAAAGGTACAAGGCAAAACATGCTTTGAGACAAAACTCAACAAAGTCAATCAAACTGTTTGGATTTTCTACTTTTTATGTGGTTTTTGGATTTTTGACACACATGCAGGAAAAGATTGATCAAAAAACACAAATGTAAAAACATTTAAAGCAAAAGCAAAAGAAAATAAACAGACAATTTTTCAACTCAAGCTCGCAAAAAGCACACAACCAAGCATATTCACAAAACATGGGAAGTATTAATGCATGGACATGTTGTAATGCTTATGCATGAGTACCCTTCTTCACCCACACGTCACGTGCGTTTGGGGTGATATCCTTGAAGGATTGGATACAAGAGTTAGGACTTTCAAACCTTTGTGTGAAGCTTTCCAAGCAAGTGGTGAAAGCACCGATCATCTTCATCACGTCCATCATGCCTGGATCACCATTTCGACCTCTTAATGACTCAACAGCTCAAGTTCTCTTGTCATTTCTTGGTCCTCTTGACCTTTGATCAGTTGCATTCTTCAATGCTCTCAGCTTATGACAATTGGGTCGAGCGTGTCCTTAAAGACCACAATGATGACAAAAGTGGTTCGTTCTAGGACCTCTTTGTGATCGTGGAAGAGATCTCCCTCTTGCTTTAGTCCTGACCACAGATTGGTTCCGGGGCTTATTCAACACCTTTTGGTCAGTCACAATTTTCTTCTTTTCAACCTTCGCCTTCTCCATAGTAGGGGCAACTACAACCAACTCTTTGGCCTTCATAAACTTCACTTCTTTGCAGATATTCATAGCTACACTACTTTCTCCAGTATATCCTAATCGGGATTTATCTGAGAATTGCTTTTGAGAGGAAATGACATCATCCAGCTTCTTAGTGGAGACCCTCTCTACCTTGGCATTTTCTTGAACCACCTCAAGCTCAAGGAATCTAATTTTTAAATAAGCTTCTGACAGCTCTCCATTCAGCTTTTCTATTTCACACTTTGTCTCCTTATGTCAGACTAGGAGACTTCTGTAGTCCTCCTCTGCTGTCTTCATCTTCCTCACAGCCGCCTTCACCACCCTAACATACTCTCCCGACTTCTTAAGAAATAAGGTATAATTCTCTTGAAGACCAGCTACATATTCATCCTTTTCGGCATCCGATTCTTCAACAATCCCTATGGATTCTTCATCACTATGCTCCCCAAGTTCTTGTACAAGCAACTTCAAGTCCTCCAAGGACTTAACTTGAGCAATAGCCATAAATGCAAAGTAATTCCCTTCTCCGTCACAGTTTTCATTAGAATCATAATTGGATGAATCCGAGTCACTTAACGTTATGGCATAGACCTTGCCCTTCGATTTCAAATAATTGGGACATTCTTTTTTGAAGTGTCCATGTCCGTTGCACTCGAAGCACGTGATTCCCTGTGAAGATTGGGATTCCCTACCATCTTTCCTTCTGAATTCCTTTTTCTCCTTCCCAGAACTCTGAAATTTCCCTTTATCACAAGATTTCCCACTGTTATTGAATTTTAAGAATTTTCGGAAATTTTTCACAAGGTATGCCACATCTTTATCAACAACATCCTCATCCGATGAGTCATTAGTTACTACCCTTTCATCAATTGTCTTAAGAGCAAGAGATTTGCTCTTCCTCTATGTGGGCAATGACAATTCATACGTCTGCAGTGAACCAATCAGCTCTTGGACTTTGATGTCATCAAGATCCTTACTCTCTTCAATAGTTGTCACTTTGGCACGGAAGCTTTCCGACAATAACCGAAGGATCTTCCTTTCTATTTTAGAATCCTCCGTTTTCTCTCCCAAATTAAACTTGCCGATGACCACCTCGTTCAGCTTACTATAAAAAGAGTCAAAGGACTCATCCTCACGCATTTTGAGCTCCTCAAGGCGAGTGGTCAACATTTGTAGCTTGGTGTCTTTCACTTTCTTTGTTCCTTCATAAGTAGTCTCCAGTATCTCCCATGCTTCCTTAGCAATAGTGATATGTGAAATCTTGTGAAATTCTTCTGGAGAGAAACCACAGAAAATAGCATTCAAGGCTTTACTATTAGCATTAGCTGCCGCAAAAGCTACCTTATCCCAAGTGGATTTAGCAGCCTCCGGCCTAGTCCAACCTACTTCAATTGCATCCCACACAGCATCATCAATAGAACACAAAAATGCCCTCATTCGGACTTTCCAAAATGCATAATTATTACCATAAAAAAATGGTGGGACATTTAGAGATTAAGACCTATCCATCTCAATATGGGGTCAGGGATCGCACTAAGGTGTTTAAACCACAAAGAGTGCACCCGCTCTGATACCAATTGAATGGTCAATATGTGTGTAAAACATAATGAACGTTTAGACCTCAAATTACAAATTACCAATTCAAGCTTATTACCAAACAATAAATGTGTGGAACATGAACATAAGCTAAAACAAAATTGATAAACAATCTAAACCATAAATAATCACAACCACAGCAGTAATAAAAGGGCAAAGATAAAGGGAAGAGAGATGCAAACACAAGGACAACACTCGATGTGTTATCGAAGAGGAAACCGAAACCCTCAGCGTAAAACCTCTCCGCCGCCCTCCAAGCAGTCAATAATCCACTAGAAAATGTAGTTGGGATACATGAACAGCAATAGACCCTCCAAGCCTAATCTACCTAGTGTACCCAAGCCCTCCAAGCTTCTTGCTCCAACAAGGTTACGTTGAACCTTTGTCTTTTCTAGCTTACCGGATTCTGCTATAACCCATAGCATCAACCAATATGAATTGGTCCCTTCCTAACTACTTCCCAAAGCACTAAAAAGCCTTCTCACTAATATGGGTATGGTGAGAAAATGATTTGGCTAAGAACCTCTCAAGGATGTAACAATGGAAAGGGTGAGAGTAGAGGAATTTGAAAAGTCTCTTATGTGAAAATTGTGGATGAATCAATCTTGTTTTTCTCTACGGTTTCTCTCTCAAAATTCTCTCTGGAAGCTCTCTAAATTTCATGGGTATAAGGGTCTATATATAGTGGTGTGTGTTTGGAATGCGAAGAGTCAGTTTTTCCAAAATAGAGTTGGCTGGCGGCTTGGCCTCGCAACTTGACTGAGTCGCGAGTTCAAGCCAGGAGGTAATTGAATGGCCAGTCTGGACTTTTTGTCCTATAGTGCAACAACTGGCATGACACTTTAGCTTCTCCGCATGCTTGGCACGTGACCATTTTCTGGCGGCTTGCCAGTCGCGAGCCACCTGTGAGTTTCAGTCGTGAGTCCCTGCTTTTTTGCACAATCTTGAGCATTTCTTCACACTCTCTCACACACTACCCTTACATGATTCCCACCTAAATACAGGGTTTCTAAATGCTCAATTATAAGAAAATTTGGCATGGAATAAAGCCAACAAAATGGTTGATTAAATTCAACCTTACACAAAATTTTCATTGAAAGTCACTATATTCAATTGTGTGCAAGAGTGTGTAGGTAACAACAATTACCCATCTTTGTAAGGATAATAAAAAAACTGAGAGGTCTTGGAGATAGGGAGCTACCAAAGTGATGGCAAACCACAGCAAAATCTACAAGAATTTAGATGGAGGAGTTTGCTCCCCCCCCCCCCCCCCCCCCCTCCCAAAAAAAAGTGAAACAAAATCTTCTATATTCAAATTTTACTTAAAAAAAATTAAAAGCTTCCAGCTGGGGACAACTTTCATGCATTGCAAAACAAAATTTGTCTCAAATAAAAAATATTAGTAGCTTTGTCTAAATCTAAAGATGGGAGAAAAATAGTTCGAAATTCTTATAGCAAGAGATTTGAAGTTCCTTCAAAAAGACTACTTATATTTGAGAAGAAAGACCCCAATATCTCACTTGCAACATCTTGCAACATAAAATGGATAACTTATACTTGATAATTCTCCATTATCGTATCTATTTTTGTAAAATAAAGTAATTTGATCTCATTATGAGCTCTAAAACACATACTATTGAGATTTAATTCACTAAGCAAATTGGCACTTCTCTATAGCCATGCCTTCAAATCGCTTAGTATTTTTAAATCTTGAACTCGTATTAATTTCAAAGGAAACATTAGGCTTTCTTATGCTTTATTAAAAACTAAAAGAAGCCCATGAAGCTAACTGACAAGACAACTGCCAATCAATCATCATAAATGAGCAGAGTATAGATACTGTAATACATAGAACTTTAAGTAGTACTAGAGATAAGCTGAATACATGATAGCATTGGAGAGTACCACAAGAGAAAACAAATTAAGGGATATTTTTGGAAGAAGCCATATCAAACCAGGCTAGTAAATTGGATCATGTGGAGCAATTGCCTAGTCTACTGTTGTTAAAAACCGCAAATGTGTTGCACATTTTATGTCGGAAACCTGTGAAAGAGTTTGCAAATATTTTAAAAATAATCATTGGTTGGAAGTCAGAATCTTATACCAAGAAACGTAAATTTATTAAACAAAGTTGACAACCACAGAGCACCTTCTTGTTGGGCGGGAAAACCTACTAGATTGGTACTGATATGGGAGAGCCTCAAGACTGACTTTGATCCTTTGAGGAACAAGGCTTAAGCAATTTTGTGCTAGTAGCAAGATTTACATCTTTCTGTATTTCAAGAACCATTGTCTCGACATAAAATTCTTGATGTATAAAAGGGAATTGGGAAGCTTCTGCTAGTGAGCATAGCAATGACATAAAATGTGTTGAGACTTTTGAGCCATCTAGAGTGGAAGAGAACAACCAAAAATAGAACTCTGTCCTCATATTTCACATCTTCACGTCCACCGCCAATTTCAAAATGTCAAATATTCGTTGCAAGCCCATCATTGTGAGATTGTTGCATCTAGAGATCAAACTAGATTTAAAACTAGGAATATGAAATATACAAATTTTCCTTCCCTATATGGTAAATGGAATGCATTAGTTTTTGCTTGTGATAAATACACCCTAGATGATGGATTTTTAAATTCAAACATTATTGTAATTATCAAGAGAGGATTAGATCCAATGGAGCATAATATCCCAGAAATGGCTAGTAAATTTTTCTAGCAACAAAGGATGTACTCAAATTCTTTTCTATTTCTATAATAATGACAATCAGTTTAATGGTTTAAATTATATGAGCTAATGCCATTTTGATCTTAGCCTTGACAATGTGTTATACAGAACGAATTAAAAGGATAGGTGATGGTTAGGAATATTATTCACGAGTACTAATAAAAAAGAAAACTAATGTTGATCCTTATCTTTTTAGCATGTACCTGGCTATAAAATGAAATTCTGTATTTGATAAACAACTTGGTTGTGCAATAGCAATATACTCCATGCACATAATGGGTCTGCAAAACTAGAGTAAGCATCCACAAATAGGAAGAATCCAAGAAATAAAGAAATGTGAAGCAATTGTTAAATACATGACAACAATCAAAGCATACTATACCAGATTGTGTAGAATATATACCTGACTGTAACATTCAATTGATGTGGCAAGCCTACAGTTTTGTCAATGTCAGAAGCTATTGGAGATAGGGTTAGCTGGCCATAGCTCTCAATATTGATCATGTCATTGTCTATGGTAATGTGAAAGTGGTATTGCATCCTCTCTTTTTGGACGACTAATAGGGCTAACATATAGACTCTAGAGGTCCTTGTCGACGAGGTCTTGAATCTTATGTTTAAGGTAATAGCAATCATAAGTCCAATGTCCTCTTCCTTGCATATGGTATTTACATCGAGCATTTGGATCACACCATGTCAGTAATGGACTTGTTGGAGCCTTAGGTGGCATTGGAGTAATGAGTCCTGTTGAGAGATAAAATTTGGATGTTTTAAGATTATAAGAGACTGACATTAGTAACTTAGCTAGCAGAGCCAATTTCTTCCATAGAAGTTTATATTAATGTTTTGTATGTTGTGAATCAACAAATAATATATTTTCTTTTCAATATAGAGGCAGAGATTTTAAGCTACTTTGGCTAAAATTCCCTCATCGGAGATGGGGTTCACGATTCTCATTGTTGGAAAAAAAAAAAAAAAGAAGTGAGTTGGAGTAACTAACAATAAGATCATTGTCCAAAGCCCCAATTTGTTGAGGAAACTTGGATCAGAATCTAGCCAAAGTTCTGCAGTATATCAACAATAAACGCTAAGGTCAGTGGCCATAGGAGAAAATAATGAGAATACAAATGAGTAGATATGTGAAATATTCAATACAAAATGAAAAAAAATATCTATATTTTGGTCATGGAGCACCCAGATAGATTTATATCTTTGTTACATTTAGAGTATCAGCTAATTAATTCTTCCAACTACTCCCCTTTGAATCACCATGTCATTTGCTAAACTCAAACTGTATTAAACAGATCATGGAGACAAGCCCTACATAAGCAACATTCTGAGAAGTTTCTCAATTTTCACATTATTGTGATCAATGATAATTAGCAATGAATTATGGTCATTATGAAGATTAAAGTCAAAAGCTCCAAAGTTGTGGAGAGAACCTTTATCAGGATCTACCAAAGATATTATAAATGCACAATCCCTATGGTTCATAACAACTCCAATCATTTCCATCATAACACCCCCCCCCCACCCAAAAATAATAATAATTCAAGAACTGGATCACAGCAATCCTGCTCTAAAGTTTCAACATGTAGTCTAGAGTTTGTGAAACACCTACTTGGACTTGACTATTTAATTAAATCCAAAAATAAAAAATAAAAAAAATCAAGTTGGAAGTGCAGTGATAAATGGAGCACTAGGTTAGCTTTTAAGTGCTGCCACTATTAGTACTCCTTTAACAATACTTTTTATCCTGAATTTCCTAACCTCACTTCTCTCACCAAGCAAACAACGAGTCCTACAAAATATAAATGGAAATCAACACCTCTGTGCAATAGGAACAACAGTATAATTGCAAGAAAGTCCCTTGATATTTCACATAGAAAATAATCAAATTGTAGACATTTCAAGATCATGATTCATACTTGACTAGCTTGAATGACATGTTCTTTTAATCAAATTTCAGTGATAAAAATGAGGACCACCTGTGGCCTTTCTCGCCATTGCTCTTAGGAGTCTTGTTTGGAAAAAAAGTAAACACAAGCCCTCAGGGCCAACCTGCAGCTTCAACAAATATAGAAGCTTAGGAAATTTCTATGTAGAAATATTGAAAGAAGGATAAGGTGGTGCACCTACTTGCAGAAATATTGAAGGGAAGATGAGGTTAATATACTTACAGGAAGTATTGGGTGCGGTCCGTGTGGAGGGAGGTTGGGTAGGTTGGCTGCAGTCACCCTAGAATTTAAAAGCAAGGTAATAATTTTCAAAATTACAAACTGAAATCTCATACGGCTATTTATAGCATATTTTTGTTTGAAAAACATGTAGAATAGTGCAGCACCCCTTGAAAATAAATTTAAAAAAAGAGCAAAAAATATAATAAAAATCAAAGCGGATTCAGAATTGTCTTTCATTCCAAGGCATAACTTGTATCTATATACTTGAGGTTTGCCTTTAGTTTGCTCCCAGAAATATAGTCATCCATACCTCCTCATGAACATTTTAAAAGTTGAACAACAATTACTGGTAGTGAGTTGATAAATCCTAACATTCACAAAAAAACCAAGGATTATCAATAGTCAAGCAAATGCTTAATTTAGTAGTAACCAAAAATAAAAGTCAGAACATACTATTAATCGTTTGAATTCCAAGGATGCCAAGTTAAAAAATTCCACCTAAACTATATTTTATGAAGGCTGTCAACTTGTATGGGTGCCAAGTTAAATAATTGTCTATACTTTGTTTGCCACAATCATTGATTCATCCCTAAATAACGAACAAGCTTATTCTGCAATGGATCACATTAATGCCTTTTCCTAGGACTGAGCAATAAAATGTCATTTCTGCAAAAGAAAAGAAGAATAAATAACAATCATGGTTTTATCGTTTATAAACAAATTATTTCAAATAAATAATAAAATAATAAATGCATCAAATCATTTAATCAATATCTAGCTATCCCACTCCCATGTTACATCATTCCATAGCTTTTCCAATGAATAGGGAAGATGAAAGCTGAACTAAATTTTGATTGGGTTATATTGTGATACTTGAATTTTCGTTTGGAATTAAGGTTTAGTTGACTTTTTTTGGAAGCAGGTTTAGTTGACTTGAGTACTAATAACAAAAGCAAAAAATTCAAAGCCAGAGAACATTGTAACGCCCCAGCCCATTTGAAAAATAAAAATTGGGGTCAGATTTATAGAAGCCCACACGTGACTCACCTCCTCTCAAGTCTGAACCACACAGCCCTCTATCTCTCTCACACTCACACCGGTGCATCACACCAGCACTCCCTTCACCATTACTTCCCGGTGGGATTTACCAGAAAACTCCATAGCAGCCTCTAAGTCTCCTCTGTTATCTCAAATTTTTAAGGTAAAAATCTTAACTATTTTGGTAGCTTTTCATGTTGTTGTAAGATTTCTTTTTAATCTAAGCTACTTGAGTGATATACACGTGATTGAGTATATGGGTTTTGATTTGGTGGACTCATTTGTTAAATGGTTAAGGGTTTTTTTTACAGATGGTGATCATTTGGGTTCCTTGAGCAATCATTGGGGTTGATTTTTGGAAGTGTTTCTTTGCATTTTGAATGGCTTTGGCATGTGTGGATGTGAGTGTAGTGTTAACTTTGAACTTTGTTTAAGTGATGTAAGCATGTGGTTATTGCATGACAAATGTTTGATAAATTACCTCAATGAGTAATGAAATTGTATTTGCGTGAGTTTGTGGTTGTGATAATTCTTTATATGACTATTCTTTTGTATGTATTACGCTCGCCTAATTTTTATTATGGCTTGATCTTATTATTTAGTAACCAAAAGGAATTCATGAGACTAGCTACCTCCATTTTTCAAAGTGATGTGTGTTATTTTATCTAATGAATGCACATTATTTGCAGTAGGGAAATAAAATGCTTTGGTTGTTTATAATCCTATGAGTTTCTTATATGCTTGTGTGGTCCTGGTTTGGGAAATGGGTACTTCTCTTAGAATGGGCAAGCTAGGCTTTAGGGCCTTTGGTTTGATTTTAGGGGGTCGTTTTGATTTATGAAACTAAGTGTAATAGTACCTTGTGATAGGCCCAATTCTTAATAGGCTTGATCCTAATGTTTCTAGGTTCCAAGATTCTTGGTGATGGACCTAGTGATTGGATTGGTTAATTACGAGGTGCCCATTTGAGGTAAAATCAGTTGGTCTTCTGAGGTAAGTGGCTTCTTAATGGAATTTTTTAAAAGAATCATTATTGCACTCAAGTATTTTATGGTTAAACCCATTTTAGAGTGTTGTTCATAGTTTTCCTAAAACATACTATTTGAACTATTCTATTAATAAATTATGGAAAACGCATGAAACATTGAAAGTGCATCATATTTGATATTGTACATGGCGAAATGCATGAATTATTGGCATGGAAAGACAAGCGTCTTTGATCTCATCATTTGATAATGTATTTCATGTATTTATGGCATTATTTGGAAATACTAAAAGATGTTTTATCTTAAATTATATTAATTGGGAAGTTATACAAAATCTTTTTGGCAAGGAGTGATTTCGAAGAATTTGAGAATTTTGTAGAAATCTTGGCTATTGAATTATATTATGAAACTACTTGCAAGTAAAATATGTTTTTTGAATACATATAACTTATGAGCTTTTGATGTGGGTTTGCCATTGTGCTATGTTACTGGTGATTACCTAGTCTTTGTGACGATGTCTGTGTGACGTGTGATTGCTCTGTCTTTGTGATAATGTCTTTGTGACATGTGATTACTTGTCTTTGTGACGACAAGCCACATTAGAGCCCCCCACTTTGCATGACGTGGGTAAATCCTTGAATGTGTGGGTAAGGTCACTGCCCATAGGGCCAAAAGACCATATGCAAAAGGGGTACTGTGTGACACGTCATTCCCTATTTCCCAAAGGGGAAGAGGTAAATCTTTGAGTGTGTGGGTGAGGCTAGGCAGGGTCAATAGACCACATGCAAAAAAGATACTACATAACTCGTTATTCCCTGCCCCCTATAAGGGGGAGAGGTAAGTCCTTGAGAGTGTGATTGAGGCTGTTGCCCATAGGGCTAATAGACCACATGCCAAAAGAGGTACATATCATGCAATTGTGTTTGGTTTCTAACATGTCTGTGGCAATATGATGTCTTGATGACATTTACGTCTTTGTGGCACCTTGTCATGTGGCCTTGTTTCTGGTTTTGAAATAGCATTGGACATTGTTTATGACTCACAGTAAACATTATGTAGTTTCATGGTTATTTTGGGAAGCTTGGACCCACATTATTTTAATCATTCTCGTCATGTTTTTATTGAAATTGATTTTGTAGAAAATAATAGTAATTCTCAAATTATAGCATGTTTTGTAATGTGCTCGTTGTCGTTAAACTTGCATTTCCCCCACCCCATTAGTTATGCTACTTACTGGACTTTAGCTCATCCTACTCTCTCACAGTTTTACAAACTGGAAAGCATGGACACAGTAGTTGGGCTCCCGTGTTTGTATCCAACACCCTCTGTCGCAGTGGCTTGTGGTAAATTTACCGGAGAGAGATAGAAACTAATCTATTTGTTTTCATTTTTTTTTGTTTTTTGGTCTTGAGATAAAAAGAAACTAATTCGTTCTCTAAAGAAGAAAGAAAGAAGTGTGGCACTGTGGCTATAGATGGGGTGTAGGTGAGGAAATTAATTGGGTTTTGCCAAAAAGAAAGAAGTGTGGCTATAAATGGTGTAGGTGGGAAAATTAATTAAGTGTTTTTTTTTCAAGGAATGTATAGATAGATTGCCACGTATCCCTGCTGTACTCGTGTCTTACTTTTTAAAAAATTGCTATGTTGCTGTGCCGTACCGTACTCGCACTCGTATCCATGTAGGTGCTTCCTAGTTTACAAATCAATTAGCTATACCTCGAGTATGAAGCTTATTTATTGGGGTTGATTGGAGTACTATGAAAAATTAGGAGATTTGTGCTATAAATAGTTGGTAACTCAACTTGTTAAATTTAGAGGCCATAGCTAATCCTATTGGAGGTTAGGCTCGAGGTTTGTTAGCCCTAGGCGTGGTGGGTCTAGATTTTTTGGTTGAGGTTACGTATTCTAGGAAGGATTGTAACCTTGTGTTAATTCATATGGAGTTTTGAAATAGTTTATGTATAATTGGAGGCACATGATTCAATTGTAGCATTTGTAATTGTGTTATAGAGCTTTGACTTATATTGTGGAGAGTTCAGAATGTTTACTTATCTTTATCATAAGGAAATGGGGAAAAAATCCCTTACCATTTTTCTTGATGGTTCTTTTTCTCATGATTTGGACCTATTTGGGTTTAGGTCGTGACAGACACTTCCACAAAGCTATGCCTTCAGACAGTTAGCTTGAAAAACCAAAAAAAAAAAAAAAAACACCCATCCTTCTGGAGAGGACTTCATATCTTCACTTCCACCACCAAATCCAAAGTCTCAAAGAAAGATATAGTCTTATCAAGCCCAATGCAGTGAGTTTGTTGCATCTGATGATGAAAGTTGGATTATACTAGACATATGAATGTGTTAATATATGCCTAATGGTAAGATAAACAGAATGCCCCCCACGATCGTTTTCTGTAATGCATCCTTTTTCACTTTTTATAGGTTCACTCCAAATGATGAATTTTTACGTTCAATTGTTATGAAAATAAATAAGAGTTAGATTTAGTGGGATAACTTTGATTATCCAATACTAAAGGTAATAAATAAATTCGAAAACTAGTTAGCTAGTCTTTGCAGAACATGTGTATGAAGAAAACAGCAGTTGATGAATCACTATTCTATACTTTTGGCTCATATGATCTCTTAATAATTGATTGAAATGCAGGGGAAGCGAGTAATATTTTGCCCATTTTTTTCCTTCTTCATATGGTACCATTCCTTTAAAAATGGACAATACTCAATGATGCTCAGTAAAGAAAATGAGGTAGGCAGCCCATCTTTTGGTAGGCATTTACTTGAGCTCGATGAAGAAACTGATAATGGCATGGAGGGATATGATACTATGAACCATGGTATGGAGGGATTGATGACACTTCAAGGGACTCGTGTTGTTCATGATGCGTCATTCCAGTTTGAACAATCTCACTACCCCGTCTGCCTCTCACATTAATTCTAAGGATGATATGATGAATCCACCTGAGGAGGGAGTCTGGAGGATGCGGTTACTATTTCTCCATTGGTGAGGAATTCAACAATGCTGTTGGAGGATGGTACGCATGTTGCAGAGGAGTTTTCGAGTTTTGAGGAGCAGTTACGTGCATTGGATAAGGAGATTAACTACTCCCCTGGGTCTTCCAAATTGAATCCCGATTTTCCTGGCTTTCATTCAGTGGTTGATCCTAAAATTTCTCATGCCACTTCATCTGTGGACGCGTCAACACCACCAGTGCATGCGATTAAGAATCAATCAGATTTCATTGGGCATGAAGTTGGACGTGAGGTGGACTCTTTGGAGACAACTAGGGCTGATAAATTTAAAATGGGCTGGACTCCCATTAATAAAGAAAAGCAACGCACACGTGGGAGACCAAAGAAATCTGTACAGGAAGCACGGTTTAACACTACTTCTTTAACTCTTTCATCCCCTAGTAAATTTGCTCAGCCTACTCGTAATTCTAAAAGAATATGGAAACGAGTTGCTGTTGAAACTTTGAACTCTTCAGAGATAAAAGATGGGAGTCTTGACTTGTGGGGGAAACGAAAAGGGGCTGAAACTGAAAGTGAAGAAAATCACTCTGTTACAGAAGGAAAGAAGTAGAAAATTGAGGTAAGCTTAAATATTCAAATGGCAGAGGTTGCTCAGCAACCCCACCGAGCACAATAAGTCTTTTAAGTTGGAACTGTCGGAGGCTTGGGAACCTCCACATAGTTAATGCCTTGGCAAAGATGGTTAATAAAGAAGAGCCCATTTTGGTTTTCCTTATGGAAACAAAATTGAAAAAAGATTGGCTAGAGTTAATTAAGGAAAAATGTAGAATGAAAAATTGTTTTGTTGTTCCTAGTATTGGAAATAGTGGTGGTCTTATTTTATTGTGGAAAGATGATTTAAGGGTAGATGTACAAACTTTTTCTCAAAATCATATTGATGCTTGGGTGGATGGTGGAGAACTTGGATGGTGGCACTTTACAGGTTTCTATGGTCATCCGGAAACAGCTATGAGGCATGAATCTTGGACTAAATTAAAACAATTAAAAGGTAGATCTTCCTTACCATGGCTGGTTATTAGTGATTTTAATGAAATTATTGGTCTTTCGGAGAAGGAAGGTGGCTGTATTCGTCCTAGAAAGCAAATGGAGGAGTTTGTGTCAACTATTAATTATTATGGATTGTGTGATTTGGGTTTTATTGGGTCTAAGTTTACTTGGATCTATCAAACAACCTATGGTGTTCAAATACGAGAAAGATTGGATAGAGCTCTAGCTAAGTTGGAGTGGAGGTCTCTTTATCCTATGGCAAAGCTTCATCATTTGTCTTCTTCGGTTTCAGATCACTCTCCATTATCTCTTCACTTGATTCAACAGCAAAAGAAAAAAAGAAATAGGAAAATGTTTAGGTTTGAATCGATGTGGTTGAAGGATTCAAGGGGTGAAATGGTTGTAAAGGAGGCATGGGAGTGTGGGCAATTGGTTGAGTCGGATTGGGTTCTCCAAGAATGTTTGGAGCAGTGTAAGACTGATTTATCTACTTGGAATGATTCTGAATTTGGTCATGTGGGAAGGACTATTGTGGAGCTTCAAACAAAATTAGAGTGGTTGGAATTGCAACCCGTTTCTAAGGAAATAGTGGAAGCATTGAGACACACTCGAATTGAGTTGAATTGTTGGTTGGATAGAGAGGATGATATGTGGCGGCAACGATCAAGGATTAATTGGTTCCAAAATGGCGATAGAAACACAAGCTTCTTTCATGCCAAGGCATCCGCAAGACAAAGGAAGAATTTCATGAATGGGTTATTAGATGATGATGGGGTTTGGCAGGTTGATGAGGATAAAATGGCAGAGATAGCAATTGGGTATTTTGGAGATCTTTTCTCTACTAGTAATCCGATGGAATTTTCTGAATTACTCTTTGCTGTGAAACCTAAAGTGACTCAAAGCATGAATGATTGGCTGGTTCGTCCTTTTATAGAGAGTGAAGTCAAAGGAGCTTTGAAACAAATGTACTCACTGAAGGCACCGGGACCCGATGGGATGCCTCCTCTTTTCTTCCAACATTTTTGGAGCACTAATGGCATGGTGGTCACCAAAACGGTACTTGACTTCCTTAACTTTGGTATTTCTCCGCCAAATTTTAATGACACCCACATTACTCTTGTTCCAAAAATTAAAGAGCCAAAAAAGATAACTGATTATAGGCCTATTAGTTTGTGTAATGTTGTGTATAAGATTGCATCAAAAGCTATTGCAAATAGGCTGAAACGCTGTTTACTCTCTATTATTAGTAACACTCAAAGTGCTTTTGTTCATGGAAGGTTGATTACAGATAATGTATTGGTGGCTTTTGAAACAATGCACCATATTAGTCAGAAAAAAGGGGGGTAAGATAGGGGAAATGGCTCTTAAATTAGATATGAGTAAAGCTTATGACAGGGTGGAGTGTGTTTGGTTGAATAAGGTCATGGAGAAATTAGGTTTTGCTGATAGGATAAGGGATTTGATCATGAGATGTGTTTCTATGGTCACTTATTCAGTAAAAATTAATGGGGTACCGAAGGGGCACATTATTCCATCTAGGGGAATCCGTCAAGGAGACCCCTTATTACCTTATCTTTTTTTTTTTGTGTGCAGAAGGTTTGTCTGCTTTGATTCAATCAGCGGTGGATAGGGGTCAAATGGAGGGGGTGAAAATTTGTAGAGGAGGTCCAAGATTGTCTCCTTTGTTTTTTGCATATGATAGTTTGATTTTTTGTAAGGCGACACTTGAGGAATGTGATGAATTACAAAGATTGCTTAGGGTGTATGAAAAAGCTTCTGGTCAACAATTGAACCGTGCAAAAACATCTTTGTTTTTCAATAGTAATACCTCAAGAGATATCCAAGAGGAGATAAAGAATCGGTTTGGTGCCCAAATAATCAAGCAACATGAGAAGTATCTTGGCTTACCTTCTTTGGTTGGGAGAAATAAAAGAACTACCTTCAATGCTATCAAGGAGAAATTGGGAAAAGTTTTGGTGGGTTGGAAAGAGAAGTTACTTTCAAAGGTGGGGAAAGAAGTTCTAATTAAAGCAGTGGCCCAAACAATTCCAACTTATACTATGAGTTGCTTCAAACTTCTAGACTCGCTTTGTGATGACTTAATGGGGATGATTAGAAATTTTTGGTGGGGACAAAAGAAGGAGGAGAGGAAAATAGCTTGGCTTAGTTGGGAGAAAATGTGTGAGCTTAAGTGTGATGCAGGAATGGGATTCAAGGATTTAAAATTATTCAATAAGGCTTTGCTTGCAAAACAGGGTTGGAATCTTCAAATGGGTAGCAACTCTCTTGTTTATAGGATTCTTAAGGCTAAATACTTCCCAAATTGTGATTTTATCCATGCCTCAATTGGAATCCTTCCTATACTTGGAGGAGTTTAATATCTGCCCAAAGCCTAGTTAATGAAGGTTTACGATGGAGGGTTGGCAATGGAGCAAATATAAAGGTTTGGCAAGATAAGTGGCTGCCATGGGGTTTGACTTATAGGGTCACTTCTCCAAGATTATTCATGAGTCTTGATACAAGGGTTGCTGTTTTAATTGATTCACACACAGCAAAATGGAAGAATGATGTCCTTGATTGTCTTTTTCTACCTTTTGAAGCTAATTTAATTAAAAGTATTCCTTTGAGTGTCACTTTGCCGAAGAACAAATTGGTTTGGGCTATAACTAACAATGGAATGTTCTCTGTTGGGAGTGCATATAAATTGGCAGTGTCTATGTTCAAATCTAGGTGACGTGGTACTACTTTTGACGGTACTTTACTAAGAAGATTTTGGAAGAAAGTGTGGTCATTGCCTATTCCTCATAAGGTGCGTCATTTTTGTTGGCGTGCTTGTCGCGACACTTTATCAACAAAAGTCAACTTGATGAAGCGTAATGTTATTGCTGAATCTCTGTGTGTTTGCTGTTTGGAGAATGCTGAAACGAATGGCCATATTTTCTGGGGTTGTCCAACTGCACAGGAGGTTTGGTTTGCCTCAAAGCTAAATCTGGTGCCTCCTAATGCTAATATTGACTCATTCTAGGATTTGTTATGGCTTGAACTAATGACCAATGACGCTGGGGATGTCAAATGTTCAAAACTGGTGATGCTTGCTTGGAAATTATGGTGCAATAGGAATGAAATTTACCATCAAGGTGAAGCTAAAACTGGATTGGAAGTGGCTCACTTAGCGGCAAATTATTTGCAGGAATTTTGGTCGGCAACAGTGACACATGACTCTTTGGCCTCTGATCTGGTACAGCCTCTCGGTGACAGACAAGATTCGGCCTCTGCTCTGGTACAGCCTCTCAGTGATAGACAAGAAATTCTTCAAAGTTCAGTTTGGGTCCCTCCTCACTTGGGTCAGTGCAAGATTAACGTTGATGGTGCTCTTTTTCCCACAAAGAAGTTGGCTGGCATTGGTGTGGTCATTAGAGATCAGCAAGGTAGATTGTTGGCTGCATTATGCAGAAAATTAGAGCTCAAATGGGGGCACTTGAAGTTGAAGCAAAGGCATATAAAGCTGGTGTTTTGTTGGCAAGACATTTGGGGCTGAGGAATGGAGTGTTGGAAGGAGATTCTCTGATTGTTTCTAATGCACTCAAGCAGGTTGTACAGCCTCCTACTTCGGTTGCAACCATTGTGGAAGGAATTCATAGTTTGAGTCTGGATGTTGGGATAGTTGGTTATTCTCATGTGCGAAGGACCGGTAATAAACCAGCCCATATTCTAGCACGACAAGCTCAAAGCTTTGTCAATTATATAATTTGGATTGAAGAGATTCCTTGTTGTATTCAGCAAGCTCTTATCCATAATGTACTTATTTCTTAATGTTTAATAATATTTCAGTGTGTTTCTATAAAAAAAAAATAATAATAAAAGTATAAAATTTTTTTAGAACATGCATATTTATCCAAAAATAAACTTGAAAATAAATATAAATAAAATCAAACAAAAGCAGCTGAATTCAACAAAGTACCTAACTGTAAGACAAGGGCTTGTTCCACATTGGAATTTTAGCTCATACAATGACTTCGTTGCTCATATGTATGCAAAGGATGTGAGCAATCTTGTACCGCTATATCCCTTCTTTCTTTGGTATTGTTTCAGAAATGAAAGACATACAAGTAAAAAGACAACAAATTAATAAAAAATAATTAATGGCCTTGAAACACACATGGAACAAAATTACAGAAATTAAAATCAAATAAGAAGAATACTCAAGCAAAAATTTAAGCAAACTCACATAAAAAAAGATAAAGTTCTAGAGATCATAATTGATTTCCCATAAATTGCCTTAAGGATATGCTTCCAGTCAAATCTAGGAGCTGAAACTGAAGCAATAAGGCACAATTCTCTTTTCTGCTCTTCAATACATCAAGGTACATATGGCAATCGAAACTTGAACTAAACAGAAGAAGCTCGTAGTGTTGGCCTCAACATTTTTCCCATTTTGTGTCTAAAAACCTGCATAAGAGTTGACAAAGATTTATAAATCATTTATGATTACTAGTCCAAAGTTTAAACTAATAAAAGAAAAATCAATTGAAGAAATCTAACAACAAAGGGTGTATTAGTAATGACATGAGAGTGCCCTGAGATTGGCCTTAATCTGTCATAGAACAAGTGCCTGAGAAATCTTGGGCCAATTCCAAAATATTAAAGAGAGAGAGAGAAAGAGTTTGAGAAAGTTCCTCTCCACACATAAGCAGGACTTGACATCTACCCATCCACCACCAATTCCAAAATATCAAAGGGAGAGAGAGTTTGAGAAAGTTCCTCTCCACAAATGAGCAGTGTGTTTCATCTGCTATTAGAAGGTAAATAAGTAGCACTATCTTTCAACTTCCCCAGTGTCTACCTGAGATTAAATAGCATGCCATAATGCGCAGGTCAAATCACAATATTATTTAAAATACTATTTACTTAATAAACAAATGTGACATCTGTTGGAAAAAGTGCATTACCTAGGTTGATCATTCCCGGAAAAGTCTGTCTTTTGCACTTCAAAAGTCCAAAGTAGATATGTATTGAACCTATAATGAGGAGAGGGCAATCCGACAGGGTGCAGCCTAATGGTGGGAGGCTTGGATGAGCTGTAGATCCAAACATCCTAGGTTAAATCTCCACAAAAAATTCCTTTGGATTACTTGATACACAATTATGGTGGGTAGGGTTGTGTATCCGTGGTTTACTCTTCAAAGGTGAGTTCCAAGGGCCTACCTTTTAGAGGTCTCACATCACAAAAAAAAAAAAAAAAAAAAAAGGCAAGAACAGATCCATTAAGAATGAGAGTAAAGAATGAGCTTTTATAGTGACTTGAAATCACATCAGATAGGAGTTCATACATGATCCAAAAGGACCAGCAATTAGCAGTGGCATGAAATTGATAGAAGTTGTGTGGGCAGTTGTTATTGACAACTAAAAGTGACACTGCAAAAGAAAAGGCAATGAAATTAACATATATACCCATATAAAAAAATAAAAAAATAAATTCTATGGTTTTTTTTTTCCTCTATTTAGTAAACATATTGATGAGTAGTTTGAGATAGTTGTTTTTTAGTATGCCCGCCTTTTTTCTTTTTTTATCAAGAACATTTTCTTTATGGGAAGATGAATTTTCCCCAAATGCAGCATAGACATTTTTATTTCTCTCTTTTTATTGGTAGTATTATCATATAAAAAAGTAGATGATATATAATGGATATGGGTCAAATATTGTAATATATTGATGAAGCTGTTTTTAGAAGTTTAAAAAAAAATCTTTGAAAAGAAATACATACAAAACTCTAACCTAGCTTGATGGGTATTGATGAAATTGAGCAAATATGCAGAAGAAAAGTTAAACATTAGTGTAGAATAATACCTGTTGTCTGATCATGTCAATCAATCTCTATATAAGGGATGTGAGCAATCTTGAGCCAGTCTTTCCCTATTTCTTTTTCACACTGTTGATTCAACAAAGGGCAACCAAAGATTTGTAGCACAGAAAGAGAGGTGGGCAGGCCTTGTTCCGGTAAGCACTGGAGTTTATCGCAGGACCAAATCGTCAAGCCTTGAAGAGAGGTAAGGTGTTGAAACCCCTTACCATTTAGTGATTTCAGATTTGGAAAACTTGAGATGCTAAAATTGGTAAGAGTAGGAGGGAGTAACGCCTCCTCAGGAAAGGACTCCAATTCTTCGCATTTACTCCAAATTATGAAATCTCTCAGAGAGTGAAGAGCTTGCAATCCCCACTCCTTGCGACAGGAAATGAGTTTTTCACAATACTGGATCGTAAGTGTTTTTAAATTGGAGGGCAAACCATCCTTAGGAAATGAATCTAATTCTGGACACTTGTACAATTGCAAAGACGAAAGAGATGGGAGGAGGGTGACCATTCCTTCGGGTAGTGACTTTAACTTTTTGCAACTAAAGACCTCAATCTCTGTCAATTTTCGAGCACAAATTCCTTCACTAAGAAAAGATACAAAAGTTGGGCATCTAGAGATTTTCAAATAAGTGAGAGAAGTAAGTTCCAGATGAGATCCTGTTGATGCCGAAAGAGATTCAAGGTTCTTACAATTGAAAATTTCAATAAATTTGAGTTTAGGGAAAAATTGTAATGGAAATGACCAAAGTGAATCACAGCCGCCAATCATGATCATACTTTCAAGTGATGGATAGTAATGATCACTTGGCAACTGTATTTTCCCATCAAAGTACAATTCATGGAGAGCAGGAGCCCAAGGGAATGAAGCAACAAGTTGTTTACATTCTCTAATTTCAAGTTTGGTCAAAGAGGGAAGTTGATTGGGCAAATTCTTGCTTAGCTTAGGGCAATAAATTATGTGAAGCCATTGAAGACAAGAGAAAACTTCATCTTCGGATATAATCCATTCCTGCCACTCTCGCATATTCTTAAAGCTTAAATACTTAAGAGATCTGAACGGTTTAATTGTAGAAGAATCATTCCCATAGAACTCATGACCCACACCTAATAATCTATCAAAACCTTCAATTTTAAGTTCCTTGAGGGCACGTAGTTGTCCAAATGGAGGCAAGGAGAAGCAATACTTGCAATTCCTTAGCACTATGGAAACCATATTAGAGAATGAACAATCTCCTAACCAATTTGGAAAGCTTGTGCCCTCATAATGTTCAATGGTGAGAGAATTCAATTTTGTATGTGGACACAACTGCTCAAGCACATTTCTTTCCTTTTCTGAATCTTCAGTGCCATGACCATGTTCCCATTTCAACTCTAACTTAGATAGATCCTGCTTATCCTTTAATATAACCTCCATAGTAGCTTTATTAATGCAATGTACATTTTCTAAGTTCAATATAGACAATTTTCCCGAAAGGTGTTGAAGCTCTCCCAACTCGCTAATGCTAGACCCATCATGTTTTCCCACCACAAAAATAGGTAATTTTATGAGATTCTTCATTTTACCCATTTGTGGTGGCATCTTTTTCATTTTGCTTTCACTATTATTCAAATGGCGCAAGTTGATTAGTTTACCCATATTGGTCGGCAACTCAGTAATGTATGGTGACAATATCAAGGTTTGCAAATTATACAAGTAACATAAAGAATTAGGTAAGTGTTTGATTCTAGTGTTACGAATGTTTAAATAACGTAGATGTTTCAAGTTACCAATAGAAACTGGCAACTCTCTTATGTTTTTACCAGAAAATGATAACACTCGTAAGCACTTAAATTTCTGAAACAAATCAAGATCTATCATCTTCACTATGTCCTTAGATTCACACCACAGAAATGATAACCATCTTTCTCCTAAGAATGTTCTCAAGCCTTTAGCCTTAGAAGGGATCTCAAATTTCTTAGAGGCATCAATGTTAGCTCTATAATATGACAAATGACGTGTCTTTTTTGTTACTCCATTGGGCTCATCATTCTCCAACCTCAAACAAAATTCCCCAGATATAGATTTTGCGAGGTCATTAATAAGATCATGCATCAAGAAATGTGATTTAGACTTATTTGATTGTTGGAAAAATGACCTTGATACTAGATCATTAAAGTATTCATCACCTATTTCTTCAGGTTCCATACTCCTATCTTCTTTGGGTTGTTGCAATAAACCTTCCGCCATCCATAACAAGATCAACTCTTCCTTTTCAAATTCATGATCTTTTGGGAAAATTGAGCAGTAAGCAAAGCATCGCTTCAAATGCGATGAAAGGTAATGATAGCTCAATCTTAAAGCTGGGAGGATATTAGTTTTAGCTTCTGGTAAATCCCATATATGACTCTTCAAAATCTTTTTCCAATGTGTTGGGTTTTGATTCGAACGCAACGAACCCCCAACTGTTTTTATAGCTAAAGGTAGGCCTCTACACTTTTTGACAATTTGTTTGCCAATTACCTCTAGGTCTGCACAAAACTTTCCATTTCCAAATGCATGTTGTACAAATAAATCCCAACTCCTGTTATTTGACAATTCTTTTAGACAATGATGAGTTGGTACCGTGCATAATTTTGATGCAACTCTTTCACTCCGTGTGGTAACAATGATCTTTACTTCTTGTGCCCCACATTTAAAGACTTTAAGAAACTCATCCCACTCATTATAATTCTCATTCCACACATCATCTAAAACAAGAAAAAATTTCTTCCCTGCCAAAGTCTTTCTAATTTCAATTTGCAATGAATTCAAGTTTTGAAAGTCATTAGCGGACCTGACCTCCTCAAGAATAGTTTTAAATATTTTAAAACTATCAAAATTCACTGAAACGCAAACCCATGCTTTGAGGTCAAATCTCTCATTTACTCTACTGTCATTATATATAAACCGAGCGAGAGTTGTTTTACCAATACCACCCATGCCCTTTATGGGCACAACACATACCTCATCGCTACTTGCATCATCTGATTGCCACAACTCAAATATCGCTTCTTTATCCATATCTCTACCCAACACATCACATTTTTCTTGGCAAGAAGTTGTTGTTCGTGATGATGATAATGGTACCCCACTAGCAACCTCTTTCAGACGGAGGACACCTATTTGTTCTATTATAATTTTTAATTTTGCCAGAACCTTTTCTAGCTTAGATGGTATCCCTTCGTCAAATGAAATAAAAGCAGTGATGGAATTCCATACCTTACTAGTGCCGGTTTGAGATTGTGCTCGTAAATTATATTGCAAGTCTTCATAGGCAATCTCATCGAGAAGGTCTTCTGCATCATGAACAGCATCATTAAGCTCGTCCAGCCACTCTTTCACAGCTGGGTTTGTAATTTGCTTCTCTTCCGCATCAACGAGCACCGCATTAGCAGACAGCAGGAACATCTTCAACTTTTGTAGTGATTCATCATTGAGTTTCCTTTCCATGAAATAGTTGACCACGCCAGAAGAAGCTATTCTTTCAAATACCGCGTGAAAGATTGCAGAGAGAGCTGCTTCTACCGCCATGGTCTCTGCCATGCTTTATTCCTAGCCAAAGGCGTGAGTGGTGAAAAACCAAGGAAAGAGAATGCAAACAAGAGAACCACAAGAGAGAGAGAGAGAATGTTTTCTGTGAAAGTGTTTTGCAACTCTCAAAATACTTGCTCCCTTTCAAAATACCTATTCACGTTTAAGGAATTTTCTTTTAAGTACTGTTTAAAACGTTTAGAAAAATTCATATATTATCTATTTTAACATAAAAATATACTTTTTTATTTTTATTTTTATTTGACCTACTCATTTTTCAAAACACTCTATCATATTATTTATTTTAGACTATATTTTATTAAATTTTTTTAATTTTTAAAATTATTTTTCTTTTTTTACACATAATATACATCATATACTTTCTTCCTTCATCTTTGAAATATGTAAAGAAATAATAAAAAATTAAATTCAAAATGAATAAATATATACAATAGAAGCATGTATCATCTCTATGTGGACTATTAAAAAAGTCCTTAGCATCTTTCTCACGTCTCTGTCACGATGTGTTGTGATAGAGATGATCCCATTAAAAGTCAATCTGTCTCTAGAAAATTTTCCAAGATATTTCCTATCTTTCACAGGTTTCTTTTATCTCTAAAAGCTTAGTGAAGGACTGTCGGTAAGAGAATGGACTGTTTAAGGTCAGTGTTGTGCTCATTTGGTGTGTGAAACAAATAAAGTCTACCGACTATCACTGCCTAGATGACCAAAGCCAGTAAAGTCAAATGAATATTCTATAGAATCACAACAATTTCTCACCTAGTATCCAATTGGAAATGAGAGGTATATGTAAAAGTGATAACTAGTTAGTCAAAATATGTCATGTAAAATAATTATGAAAAATAATGTGATAAATATTATGACATTTAAATTAAAAAATATTATAATTATAATATTTTTACAACACTTTCGAAACAACTCCTAA
Organism: Quercus glauca; assembly: GCA_023736055.1. Classification (NCBI taxonomy): domain Eukaryota; kingdom Viridiplantae; phylum Streptophyta; class Magnoliopsida; order Fagales; family Fagaceae; genus Quercus; species Quercus glauca. Next base: position 72,923,801 of record CM043318.1, read on the forward strand.
ATAATAAGTTAATACTGATTGTTACTTGTAAGAAAAAAAGAAAAAAGAAAAAAAGTAATTATGGTGAATTCAAACCAAGATCAACTTACCAACTAGAATATCGGTAAAAAATATCTGTAAAAATATTGTAAACATAATTCAATAATACACTTCTCATTCCAATAACTCGTAAGTCGATGAACCTAGTAGGAAATAAGAAATGTCACGTCAACAATTAATGCCTACCGGATAAGATATTTGACACTTTGCATGTGCCCTGTCACCTCACCCGTATGGCCCACCAAAATTTGGCATCTCAGTATTGTTTCTTGCTTTGCTGGGTAGCTCACCATTTACTTTATCAGTGATTTTCTTTTTTTCTTTTTTTAAAGAATGATGGTGTTTTTTTCTCTCAGTCAACTGGTCACCCTTTTGAGTCCGATATCCCATGCCAGTCTCCAGCCATGTAGCTCAGCAGTAAAGGGGCCCTCAATGTGTTCACCTCGGGCCTTCAAAAGAAGGGTGGTTTTTCCTTTTTTTTTTTTTCCAATTTATTTACTGCCTTTGGCTTGGTGAATCAAAAATTAGTTTGCACTGAAGTACTTTAAACGTTTAAAAAAATTCATATATTATCTATTTTAACATAAAAATATACTTTTTATTTTTATTTTTATTTGACCTACTCATTTTTCAAAACACTCTATCATATTATTTATTTTACACTACATTTTATTAAATTTTTTTAATTTTTAAAATTATTTTTCTTTCTTTACACATAATAATCATAATATACTTTTTTCCTTCATCCTTGAAATATGTAAAGAAATAATAAAAAAATTAAATTCAAAATGAATAAATATATACAATAGAAGCATGTATCATCTCTATGTGGACTATTAAAAAAGTCCTTAGCATCTTTCTCACGTCTCTGTCACGGTGTGTTGTGATAGAGATGATCCCATTAAAAGTCAATCTGTCTCTGGAAATTTTTCCAAGATATTTCCTATCTTTCACAGGTTTCTTTTATCTCTAAAAGCTTAGTGAAGGACTGTCGATAAGAGAATGGACTGTTCAAGGTCGATGCTGTGCTCATTTGGTGTGTGAAACAAATAAAGTCTACCGACTATCACTACCTAGATGACCAAAGCCAGTAAAGTCAAATGAATATTCTATAGAATCACAAAAATTTCTCACCTAGTATCCAATTGGAAATGAGAGGTATATGTAAAAGTGATAACTAGTTAGTCAAAATATGTCATGTAAAATAATGTGATAAATATTATGACATTTGAATTAAAAAATGTTATAATTATAATATTTTTACAACACTTTTGAGACAACTCTTAAATAACAAGTTAATACTGACCGTTACTAGTAAAAAAAAAGAAAAAAAAAAGTAATTATGGTAAATTCAAACCAAGATCAACTTACCAACTATAATATCTGTAAAAAATATCTGTAAAAATATTGTAAACATAATACAGAAATACACTTCTCATTCCAAAAATCCGTAAGTCGATGAACGTAGCAGGAAATAAGAAATGTCACGTCGATAACAATTAATGCCTACGAGATAAGATATTTGACACTTTGCATGTGCCCTGCCACCTCACCCGTATGGCCCACCAAAATTTGGCATCTCAGAATTGTTTCTTGCTTTGCTGGGTAGCTCACCATTTACTTTATCAGTGATTTTCTTTTTTTCTTTTTTTAAAGAATGATGGTGTTTTTTTTTTTCTCAGTCAACTATCACCCTTTTGAGTCCGATATCCCATGCCAGTCTCCAGCCATGTAGCTCAGCGGTAAAGGGGCCCTCAATGTGTTCACCTCGGGCCTTCAAAAGAAGGGTGGTTTTTCCTTCTTTTTTTTTCCAATTTATTTACTGCCTTTGGCTTGGTGAATCAAAAATTAGTTTGCACTGAAGTACTTTAGCCTTTGAATTGGTTAAAAAAAAGGGATATTTTTTTTCCAATTCAAACCAAGCCCTTTCTGCTCTCGCTGTATCTCTGTTTTTATGCGTGTGCGACAAACATAGAAATAGTAGATGAATTGTTCAAACCCTTCCATTAATTTTGGTCTAATAAAAAGCACTATCCCATCCATATTCACATGAATTAATATTTAAAATATTGATTAATTTGTGCAATTGATAATTATGTTCTTGTTGGGGAGATTAACACCTTGGAAGCCTCTAATTGAATAATTAATATAACATATAGGGACACAACTTGACCTAATAATTTGGGACTAACTATGTTATATTAACCACTTACCCTTCTTATTCGTATTCAATATAGGACTTTACTCATACGTGCATAAACAATAGTTTTGAACTCAATAAAACATGACATTGGTGGGAAAAATAAGTTGTCTCAATATATTATTTATCTTGAGCTCAAATTTTTTCCGATCAAATGGTCAGATTTTGGTCAAAACAAGGTCAAGTTCAAGTTAACCACACTCAAACTTGTGGGAAGTGTTTGAAAATGTATATTTGACATAAAATGATGAAATTTAGTGGTTTAATTAAATTTTGACTTTGTTAGATTATCAGTTAATTAAGACAAAGTTTAGTCGACAAAGGGCATTTGGTAATTTTGATTGCTAAACCATAAAATTGGTTAATCCAACATTTTATAGGGACAAATTAAACTATTTTCAACATCCTTGTGATCCAAATGTGGAAAATAGAATTTTTGTCATTTTTAAATGAAATTGTAGTTTTTGTATATAAAACAAGGGCAGACAAAATATGGTATTGACAACTAGGTAGTAAGTGCCCGTTTGTTTGGGCGTTTTGAGCCCAATATACGCGTTTTGAGCCCAATAATGCTCTGGGAACGCACAAGGATTATGGAGCTGAGGAGTTCCATTAAACAAAAAGTCCAATGCGCATTTGTAACTATCCGTTGGCTCTTCCTTCAATTACCAAATTACCCTTGATAAAAGCCCTCAGTTCTCACGCTGAAGCTCACTCTCACGCATCTGTTCTCATCTTATCTCTCTGCTCTCCCTTTGCCCTGAAGCTCACTCACGCAATAAAATTAATCAAACCACAACAATAAAAGCAAAAAAAATTCTTGCTCTCATAAAACTGATATAATTTAAACAACAAATCTAAAATCAAAACAACAACAACAGCAGATCAAGAACCAAAAAAAAATTAGAACAACAATAATAAATGATCAAGAAAAAAAAAAAAGAAGTTGATCTGACAAATCTAAAATCAGAAACAACAACTAATCAAGAACAAGGAAAAAAAAAGAAGCCGATATGACCCCTGGTAGAAGTCGATAGAAGAAAAGAGAGTTGGAGAAAGAAAGAGTGAAAAAAATAGAAAGAGTGAGGAGCTTCTGGAAACAAAAAAAAAAAAAAGTAGAAAGACCTCAGAGAGTTGGAGAAAGAAAGAGTGAGGAGCTTCTGGAATCAAGTGGAAGCAAAGAAAAAATAAAAAGGAGAGGATGTACTAATATGGGTATACGTGTGTGGTTGACAAAATGCAAGAGAAAAAAAAAAGAAAAAAAAAGGGAAACGTCTGGATGAACGAAAAGGCAAAGAATAAGAAATTACCATTTAAAAATAATACCACAATATTTTCATAATAAATTTTAAGTAATTAGCTAATATTGGTGAGTAAAAATATAATTTCAGTAATGAGTTCTAATTAGAACTAGAAACAATTTTTCATATAAGATTTTGTTATGATTCTTGTGAAAGTATTGCAAAAAATATTGTGGATGTAAGTTGAAAAATATAATTGTTGAGAATGAATAGAAAAAGAAAAAATAAAGATTAAAAAAGAATAAATTTAATTAAAAAATAAAGATTAAAAAAGTGGATAGACAAAAGGTAAATGTCACTGTTGATTGTCCAAATAGTATAAAAATTTGCCTAACCTGCTAGAGATGCTCTTATATATACATTATCTTTTTTGGTAATTTACAACTCAAAATGCTACTTTTATAAGTTCTAGCCAAACACTCAGCTTTTTCAAAAAGCACTTTTTAACGGTTTTTACCAAACACTCAGCTTTTTGAAAATACATTTTTTCATTATGCACTTTTTGAAAACTCCACTTTTTCATTATGCACTTTTACAAAAAGCCGAACCAAACTCACCCTAAGTAGTAATAGATGGATAATAGCAAGAGATATTGAAGAAACAAACTGGATATAATTGAAAAGTTTAAAACCCAATGTAATTGACCCATTAAAACTAAAAGCTTCACTCCAAAACCCACTGCTTAAAAGGAAATTCACAAACCCAAACACCTACTGAAAAACCTCTGAAACTTAAAATCCCACTAAAATTTAACCAAAAACCCAAACAACACAACATCAAGAATAGAGGTCGGAAACAAAGTGAATAGACTAAGAGTGAGGCAAGGAGACTCACTTGAGCTAAGATGATCTAGGCAAAACCGTTGGATTAAGAAAGATGAGTGACAAAGATGAGGAAATGAGAGGAAAATAAGAGGAAATGCTCTATTATTCTTTTATGTTATGTTTGGTTGAGTTGATTTTGGGGAGGAGAGAGAGAGAGAGAGAAAATGGTTGGAAGGGGTATTTAGTTGGGAGGGGAGGGAGAAAAGAAAACTAGTGGGACCCGGTGTTTTCTCCTTGGGCCCACCAAAACCCAATCTCCCAAAATTAAGGAGATTATAGGAGAGAAAACAGGGTGGCTTTGCTCCTTTTTGCTTTTGGACAAATATACCATAGCATAAACGTTCGGGATGTTTTGGACCTTTTGGCTTTTTATTTTTTATTTTTTTATGCGTCTCTTTCTGGACGTTTCTTTCTTCTTCTTCTTTTCCTTTTTTTTTGTTTGTTTGTTTGTTTGTTTGTTTTTTTTTTTTTTTAGAAAACAGTTTTGGGTTAATTTCTTGTACTTATTTATTTATTTATTTTCATTTTATTGAAGTGCCCATCTATACACAATTTTTTTTAAAAGTATATAATGTGTTACTTTTTGTTTTATTAAATAGGGACATGATTGTAAATTTATACAAACTCTATTTTCAATCCTTTCATTTTTAATCTCAACCATACAAAAAAGTCTTCTATTCCTCCACTTTTCCACCCTCCCAACCAAACACGAACAAGAAAAACTAAAATATTTTCTATTTTCCAACTTTTCCATCCTCCCAACCAAATTGACCTTTAGTGCAAAATATGATATGGAAGAAATTATTAGGTCCACTAGAGGACTACTGACGTGGTTCTCCTTAATCCTCCCAACTAATAAAACGCTGCCACTTATGCAAATGTGACATCACCTAATGATTTTTTATATTTTTTATTTCTTGCGTTGATTACAAAGTTGATTTACACATTTGCATAGATAACATTATTTTATTGGTTAGGAGGACTAATTCAGTAGTCCTCCTAGTAGACTTAATAATTTTTCTATATATGGAGTGAAAGAACCGTTGGACTTTAAGTGTAAAATCTGACGATGACAAAAAGTCTTGCATGTGGGTCCCACTGATTTCATTTTTACTACTCATTTTCCATATAACTTAGTTCTCTAGGAAATGAAAACTCAAAAATGTTGTTCTCATTTTCTTAACTCATTCTCACTTTTTGGATGATGAATTATGAAAACTAAGTTAAAAAACCTAAACCAAACAATATTTGAGATGGTGGGACCTACATAAAACAAGAAATGGATTATGAAAATTGAATGAACTGGAGTGAACTAAATAGTCTCTTAGACACTGCACATTAGCTTTTTGAATTTTATCCAAAATAATCGATCAGGTTGAAGTTCATGGTTGTGAAGAAAGTTGTACCTAGAAAAGATGAAAAATCTGGGATAAGAAAAAACAAGAGAAAAACTTTCCCCCTATTTTGAGTAAAAATGATAGTTTTTATTAGGACAAAGTTTGACTCCAACACCCACTAAAAAAATTTACATGATTACATATTTTGAAGTCTAACCATTGGATTGCATATTATTTATGTTCTTAACATGCATGTCAAATTTTATGTCAATTGGATGTCTTTGATCCATAAACTTATTTTTTATGCATAATCTTAAATTACAAAAATAACTTGAAATTTGAAGTTTTTTTGATAATATAGCAATTGATTTTTTTTTCTTAAAATTTTTCAAGAATGAATTATATGAGAAGAAAATGTAATCTAATGGTGAATTTGTCAAAATTCACATTTAATAAAAAATTATTTAGTGGAGTTGGAGCCAAACTTTGTCCAAAATGATGTAGAACAGAGAGCAATGGCCTTTTTGGAATAGCAAGGGCGTCTAAAATCATAGCACAAGGCAAACGGCACTAACCGGAGCCGGAATTGCATGAAATTTAGAGCCCCTTGATTTTGGTGAATTTCTTCGTTAACACCTCAGAAATAGTGATTTTGCGACTTTTAATAATTTATTTTTCTTTAATAAGTTTTTGCTCAAAGATCAAAATAAGGTCTTGCTTTGTTTTGGTTTATGGTTTTGCTTTTAACTCAATTTTGCCATTTTTGGTAAAACTCAGTATTTTGCCACCTAATTTTGCGATTAGTGCAAATTAGGGTTTTGGATGGTTTCCTAATTGTCCTAAGGTTTTGTCTTTTCCAGTATTTATTTGTTTTGTAACCTCCAGAGATAAATTCAGATTATTATTAATAAAAATTTTGACTTTGTTTATTGTTTTCTTTAGTGGATTCTAGATCTATTACCTTGTGGATTTAAGAGATCTCTCGTGGATTTGAGGTTTGCTAATAGAAACGTGTGTGTTTTCTTCAAGCTTACGTGACATCATAAATCTTGTACATCAGTTTCAACTTTCAAGTAAAGACTCCCCCCCCCCCCCCCCCCCCCAACCCCTTTTTTTTTTTTTGGGAGAAAGAAGACCTTCCCCCTTTGATTGTTTACTTCTGACAAAAGTGAATTTGATTTATCATTCAACTTTGTCGGCTTGTGTTATTATTTTGCTAACTAGCAACAGTAATGCTATGCTAAGCACAACAATCATTCATACAATTTTCTTATAACTTATGGCATGCTAAATTATTATTAAATTTATGTTATTTTTTACATGGATTGTGTATTGATATTATTATTATTATTATTAGTGTACTGGATGAGTTTCAGGGGAAAAAAAAAAAAAGCAACGTTGTATTATTTATTAGTTTTTTGTGGGAAGGAATAAGAGACATAATGTTATAGCTCTAGTTTAGTTTGTGTTGTATAATGTATATATAGGTATATACACGATAGGTTGCAATATATATACCAAAAGGTGCCTATTTGTTGGGTTAAAATAGATTGACCCCGGTTAATTAATTCAATTACCCAAGTTAATTAATTAGGTCAAATTACATGCAAATCGTGGAGACACCAACAAATTACCAAATAAACTAAATGTAACGGAAATTAAATTGACATAGTGATTAGTTGACAAATGGGGAAAACATCTCGAAAGTCAAAAACTTCATCGGGTGAATTTAAGGTCACCATTCCCAAGAATCTACTAATCAATAATCAAGCGGTTACAAGTATAAGGAATCTTACCGCTACCCTGGCCTATCCCAAAATACCAACCTACTGTTGAACATTTGCTCCAATACCCAATTGGACTTGATCTTGTAGTAGCCTTCTCTCCTTTGTTGCACAAATCTTCAATCTGCGACTAACTCCTTTGCATGGACCCCAGTACGTAACTAACTCCATAGCAACCCTTTGATTGTTGTAGTTGATTTGCAACAGCTTCACATAGAAACACCAATAAGATTTTCAATGTTGGTACTAGAGAATTTGCTTGGTTACAGAACCCAAAAGTGTACAAGAAACGCAACAAGAACTCTCTCTTCTGTAGGAGAAGGCTAGGGTTTCAAAAAGAAAATCTTATGAAACTTTCTTGGGTTAGGGTTTTCTTTCTCCACCACCTTATTTAAATAGGAGCTTAATAGGTCTTTTAAATAGGCTCTCCTATTCCAATTAAGTTTACACAAACCTTGAGCTTTCCTAATCCTATAAGGATTGTGCAATCCATAAACAAATAGCCTTTAGGAATCAAAAAGTTGCAGGCTATATCAGAAATCTCGTAAGCTCAATAGATTAACAGGTATCAAGACAGGTATCGAGCTTTAAGAAATCTCAATAGATCGACAAGTATCGAGGAGGTATCAGGACCTGCTGATTCAGTTTTTCATCAGCAGTTCTTGAGTAATCTTCATATCTTCAATATAACCACTTGTAATGATCATCTTGACCCTACTTTTATTTACCATACAAGTAAAGTGTGTTTTGTCATAGGATATGCCAATTACATAAAAATATGAACCTAACACCATTGAAAGGTCATAAACATTTAAATTGGATATACCAAAAGTTGCCTATTGAGAGGTCATAACCCTTTATATTTGATATATATTAAGGCGTAAATGCACTTTTGGTCCTTGCATTTTGGCTTTTTTCCATTTTGGTCCCTACATTTTAATTTCACCACTTTTAGTTCTTAAATCAATTAACGCGTGTTATTTTGGTCCTTTTCGTTAGTCAACAGCCGGAAATATCTGAGGTGGCTAACGGAGTGCACTGTTTGCACATTAAATGCTGAAGTGTCTATTAAAATAATATTAAAAAATGCAACTTCAACATCCACGTCAGCATCTAACTTAAAAAATTAAATTTTTCAATTTAAAAATTATAAAAAAAAACCATAATTAAAAACAAAAAAAAAAAAAATGATGGAATTTAGATCTGTTTTGTTTGTACTTAGTTTCTTTTTCTTCTTCTTCCCCAGATCTTTCTCCGCCTCCCATTCTTTCTTTTGTCTTCTTTCTTTCTTTTCCTTTTTCTTCTTTCTTCCTCTATCTTGGTGCTTAGCCTTCTTGAACTCTTTAAGCAAGTTCCTCCACTTGTTGGTGCACATAATGGGTGATCAATTTCTCTCATCTCCGATAAAATTTGCTCCCACAAGTGCTTGTTCAACTTCGGCTTGGACCCACGTCTTGGCTCTCGTCTTGGACCCATGTCTCGGCTCGCTTCTAGGAGCCTTGACTTCGAATTTGACTTCATGGTCGTCATCACCGCCACGGCTATCGCTGAGAATCATTTACTAGTGTTGGTGGTGAGAGTAGGCGTGAGTGTGAAGGTGAGGTTGAGGAGCGTGGTGAGGTGGCAAGACGTCAACGTCGGCGCCATCATGTGGGTTTCTAGGTAGATCTGAAACCCCTCTCTCTCCTCACTTTCTCATCTCACTCTCTCTTTATCTGGGTTGAGTCTGCTATATTTCTTTTGCATTTTTGATAAATTTGAAAAGGGATAATATGGGTTTGTGAAAGGAAATTTTTTAGATCTGGGTGGCGGTGGTTAGCTAGGCTCATAGGTGGTGGGTAGATCTAGATTTTTTAGCCATTGGTGGGGTTTGAAGGTGGTGGCTCGTTGGAGGATTTTTTTGGTCTATTGTTGTGTTTGGTTGAGTTTTGATGTTTGGCGTTTGGTTGGTTGGGTCTGGTAGAGATGTTTTAGTGTTTTGGTTGAGATGTGTTTTGGTATTTTTGTGATTGTTGGGTTTTGGTCTCATTTGAAGATTGTTGTGTGTTTTGCATGTTTGGTTGCTAAGAAAATGCAAGAAGAGAAACAAAAAAATATTGATTTTTATAATTTTCTGGGCAACGAGTTATTTGAGGAAGAACATGAACCATTCTGGGAAAGTGAGGAAGAACATGAACAATTATGGGGAAGTGGAGAAGAACACAAAGAACATAACAAAGGCATGATCAGTGAGGAAGAACATGAACAGTTATGGGAAGAACACAAAGAACATAACAAAGGCATGATCTTCTAAAAATCATAAAAAGAAAAAATAATGAAAAGAATAGGAGGCAGAGAAACTGAGAAATATCTGGGGAAGAAGAAGAAAATAAAGAAGAGATCTGGATTACACACCGCCATTTCTTTTGTTATGTACTTTATTGATATTTGACTGTTTGGCTCCCATGAAAACAATGGGAGAAACTTTTAGATCTGGGTTGGTGTTCTTGATGTTCTTGTTCAAGAAACTTTTAGATCTTAATTCATGTGAATTTTGGTTTTTAATTTTTTTTATTTAGTTAAAATTAATAAATTAATTTTTTAAATTTATATGCTGATGTGTCATGGGTGATGTGGATTTTTAATAATATTTAAGTCTTCCGTTAGCCACCTCAGATATTTCCGGTTGTTGACCGACGGAAATGACCAAAATAACACGCGTTAATTGATTTAGGAACTAAAAGTGATGAAATTAAAATATATGGACCAAAATGGAAAAAAACAAAAAAACAAAAAACAAAATGTAAGGACTAAAAGTACATTTACGCCATATATTAAAGGTGCTTATTGAATGAAAATGTGCCTATTGACCAAAAAGGTGCCTACTAAATGAAAATTTGCCTATTGACAAAAAATGTGCCTATTGAATTAAAAGGAGTCTGTTGAAGGGTCATAAATAATTCTTTGGGTATAAATAGTGGTTCATATTTATTTGGTAACTTCTCCTCAACTTATTCTCTTTCATCTTTCTTAGAAGCACAAGAAATCTATGGGTCTTCTCAAAAATTGCTATTTGTAAATTAGTTTTTTTTTTTTTAATAGTGAAAAGGCCCAGGAATCAAGCCACACCAACGGTAACAACAATAATACTAAATGATTTCTTCATTTAGTAACTTCTTCTCAACTTCATCTTTTTCATCTTTTTTAGAAATACAAGAAACCTATGAGTCTTCTCCAAAATTGCTCTTTGTAAGTCGGTTTTTTTTTTTTTTTTTTGAAAAGGTTTAGAAATCAAGCCACACCAATGGTAGCAACAATAATATTGAACGATTTCTTCACATGCCTTACGAATGCTACTCTACTCAAGTTTCTCATTCTCATCCCTACGCATTACTGATGCTTCTCCTCTCAATAAATTTTTTTTTTAAATATATACATCTTATGTGAAATGGTGAGTTGACACGGTCATGAGCACTATAATGTATGGCTCTTGTGCAGCTGTGCTATCAGTCCATGGTTGTTCCTACCAACTAGTAAAAAGTGAGCGAGTGAAGGACTTGATCTAGTTAATTGAGTTTATTTTCGTGTGTTTATTATGCAAAATTACAATTATTCATTTTTAAAAATTGTACTTAACAAATAAACTAAAGAAGCAATGGAAATAAACTCATCCGTCTTTGGTGTTAGAATGGTTTGTGAGTCAAACCATTACAAATAAATCATCTTTTTTGACTCATTAGTTATAATGAAATTATTAGTATATAAATATATAAAGATGCTAAACCAAATCCAAAAAAAATTGAATATAATTTTAGTTGCTACTTTATTATTAATAACTTTAATATGATTTCATGGATTTCAGTTGGTTAGTGTCCTAATAATTTGAGACACTTTAGATTTTAAAATTGTGACTATCAACTTTTATTTATAAGATCAGAAAACCTTTTTTTATAAAAAATTTTAGAATCAAAAGAACAATAAACTTACTGACGAAACAAAAATTCACAATATTTCTACACTTTCCCCCAACGAGAGTTCCCATTAGACAATGCAACTGTAGCACAAAAAAAAAAAAAAAAAATCACTTAAAACACCTTTGCAACGGTTTGTGCATCACTATAGGTAATTAAAAAGATGCTAGAATAACATCTATCTAACAATAGATGTTACACCATCGCGCACCCTTGGTGTGGTGGTCACTCCATAAGTATAAATGCTTGTGGGGTATGCGAGTCGGGGTTCAAGTCTTCAGAAGGGAGTTTCACACACATATACACTTAGATTAGGCTAGAGTAGAAATTCTATCTTGCATTAAAAAAAATAAAACAAAAAAACAAACAAACAAACAATAGATGTTATGATAGCATCATGCAAATATTAAAATCTCCCTCTCTCTCTCTCTCTCTCTCTCTCCTTAGTGGCTGGTATTTTTTTAACTAGTCGTAGACCCTCGCGTTACGCGTGATTATTTTTTATGGTGATCTCATTATTATTATTATTATTTTGTAATTTGAACTAATTTAATGAAAAGTAATGCATTTCATAATCATATTTATCACAAAATAATTTTGTATTATTGTAGAATTGTTTTATTTAAAATTTGAAACCTTAATTCTACCATAGTTGGTTGACTAATTTTTACATCTCTAAGTCAATTAAACACGTTTTGCATGCCACATGTAAACCTTCTTTTCCATAAGGGTTGAAATAATGTGCGTAATATTTTTTTTTCTTTGGAAGTTAAAAAGAATAAAATTCACCTTGTCTTGATATTTTTTAAAAATTAAATTTGGAGATTCTCTTTCAATAATTGTGAAAATTCCAAGCAATAATTCAGAAGGTAATACATGTTACATGTTCATGCTTTGATTGTGTAATTGTATGATTGATTTGGGTTGTAATTTATAAATTAAATATGGTGGTGTATATCCAAAAGGGTCTAACTATGTTGTTTAGGACATTGAATATAGTGTTGTGTGTGATTTATAGAGTAGCGACGGTTGTAATAATTAAAAGTTGGTTTTTCATTGTCTTTTAAGTTAATAAAAACCTTACATATACTTTTTTTTTTTCAAAAAACCTTTACGTATTTTTTTAACGTAAATCTTTACATATACCTTAATAAGTAAACCCTACACATTTCATTTTCTTAGATGCATAAAAAAAGACATCTATTCCATAATAATAGTGGCTAATTAGATTTTTCATATTCTCATTTATAACGTTTCTTACTATTATCATATTTTACTGGCTATTGATTTTCATAATAGAGGCATTAAATGAGAGTTAAATTCTTAGAATCTTTCATTAGATTTTAAAAGTCATGGTGTGTGAAGAATATAAGCATTTAAGGACTTTTTTTTATATTTTTTATTATTTATAAATAATGTTAAATGAAATGTCAAAAAAAAAAAAAAGATTTCGAAAATTTTCATCTTTATTTCTTATATATTTCTATTATTACTAAAGAACGTTTTCCTTTTAGTTTTGATAATAAATATGATTTTCTAGATTAGAGTTTGATTAGTTTCAAGTTTAAATTTTGTATGATTTTATTTAATTGTTTTTTTTTTTGAGAAAATTTTATTTAATTGTTGATTATATGATTTAATTAAGTGAATTTAACGATTTATTTATTTGCTTTGTAAAATTTATAATAACATTCGTAAGGTCATCTTTAATTAATGTTTTACTCCTTTAGCCGTCGGTGTCTTTGTTTTCCAATTAACGGTTACTAATTAATTTATTTAATTGACGTTTGATTTCTTTTACAAATCTCTTTCTCTCCCTCTTTGTTAACATCCTATTGTTTTCCCAAATTTGATGATAATTCTAATGTACTAAATATGCATATTGTAACATTTATTTTTATTTTTATTTTATTCCATTTTGCTGCCATGAAGTTAGTACATTCATCACTATTAGTTTATTATTTTATGATATGTTTGGTTTGATAGTATTATTATTATTATTATTATTACTATTATTATTATTATTATTATTATTATTATTATTATTATTATAAATTTAGTGTTTCTAAAATAGCATGTGTTTTGTATTCTCTTTTTCTATTAATGCATTGTAACGTTCTATGGGAATACTTTATAAGAAAATTGTTTATTCTTTTTTTTTTTTTTTTTTTAATTGAGTGTTTCTAAATTGATATTTGTTTTGTATTTCATTTTTCCATTGATGCATTGTAACATTTCATGGGAAGACTTTATAAGAACAATTTTTATTTATTGAATAAAATATTAGATGTTTAATTTTAAAAAAAATGAGACAAAATATAAATAATTATGATATGGAGGATGTTGCTAAATTTAAATGTTGAATAAAATAAGATTGAGAATAAAATAATAAAAATGAAATGTATAGCAATAAACACCATATTATTTTAGTTATGCTATGTAATAAAATAATATTATATTTTTATATACTATCTTTATAATGCAATAATATAACATTTAACAACCAATGAGAATAAAAAAGATAACAACATAAAATATAAAACTAAATCGTATCAAGCTGGATTACCTGTCAATTCCAATTTTAGCAAACTAACTGACTTCTAATAGTCTAAAACTGATTTCTGCGATGCATTTGGTGGAGCTTTCAATACTGCACCAGTATGTTTTGATGGTCAACCTGTTACACTAAAATTAAAAATATATATATATATACCAAAAATTGAAGGAAAAAAAAAAAATATATATATATATATATAAAGAGAGACAGAGAGACAGAGAGAGAGAGGGGGGGGGGGGGGGGGGGGGCTTTTGTGTGTGGAAAAATAGAAATTATGCATGGAGTAAGAGCGAGAATGACAATTTTATAGCATGAGGATAAGAATAAGAAGAGTCAAAAATAAAGGAAGATAAAAAGATAGAATAATATTAATATTGAGAGTAGTGGGGATATGAAAAGTTGAAATGGAATGAGAAAGGTTGAAGAAAGTTAAGGTAGAGAGTAGTGGGGATATGAAAAGTTAAAATGGAATTGAAAATTTAATAATAAATAAGAATAATTAAAAAAAGAAGATAAATTAAATATGATATTTTGATTGTAATATAATAGAGTTTTTAATTAACTTTAAATGTTAAAAAATTGTATAAAAAAATTGGAAAAAAATTGATAATGACATGGCTGTTGATGTGGTTCAATGAGAGCGTAGCAATATCAAATGCTACGTTTCAGCTTTTAGTAATATATAGATATAAATATAGATGTGTTGGGAATATATTATTTTAATATCTTAGGAATGCAAAATAAAGAATGAGATGTATGATGTGTTGTAAAAGTGGTTATGAAAAATAAATAAAGTTGGATTTGGTAATATAAAATGCTTTTGTTCTGAAGAAGTTGATGAGAATGCTTTCACAAAATCCAGTCAGCCCATTTTAAAATAAATAAATGTTACAATTTTAAGATATGCTTTCACGTATATTCAGAAAATAAGGGAAAAAAATGATAAATCTGTAAGGAGTGAGCTAACATGTCCCACCCACCGACCAAATTATTCCTAGTCTAACCCATAATTATGCTAAGCCTTACTTTTTCTCACTGCTATAGTTTGAAACTCTCTAAAAAAAATTTCGTAGGTTTATAATACATAATTTCAATTATACATTTTAAAAATTTGTACTTAACAAATTAAGTTACCATCTTAGATGTTAGTACGTTAGAATGGTTTCTTACTCAAACCATCCTATTCCTGTAATGTTTGCAACTTTAGGTGAAGTAAATTCAAACGGGGTTATGTTTTTCAGTGAAGGAAGTATAATACAAAAAATAAATAAATAAAATTGAGCACAGCTAGCAGAAGGGAATTACCTGCAAAAGAAGAAAAAAAGAGGGATAAGAAAAAACGGACACTAGTGTTTACATTTGAGAAAGTGAATTTGATTTATGATTCAACTTTGTCGGCTAATGACTTATTTTGATGACTAGCAACAACAATAAAAGAAGAGAGATAAAGAAAAGACAAAGACTTTATTACCTTTGTTAGGTGAGAGGCATTTTCCTTTTCCCCTTTGAGTGCTTGCTTTTGATAAAAGCTTATTAGCAACACTAATGCTAAGCCACAATCATTTTTACAATTTTTACATTACTCATGACATGCTAAATTATGATTTGGGTAAATATTTTTACATGAATTGATTATTGATATAACCTCACAACATCATACATCAAGGATTGTTAACAAAATTAAGAAAATTATATTGTCTTAAACTAGCAAAAGCAAAATAATTTTGAAAAGCTATGTGTCAAGAGCTGCACTATACTTCTATAACACTAACATGAATTAATACTTTCAGAACTCAAGAGTTCAAATTTTGAACTCTAGTTTAATCTAACCATTTGATTGAGGATTAATGTGAATATGATAATTTAGTCCAAGTAATATCTTTCTCCATGCATAGGAGATAATTTTCACTTGATAAGAGGGAATGCTGACTCACATAGTCACATTGTCTACACTACCTGTTGTTGTGTTTTAATCAAATGCTCCAGAAATATAATAGGTGCATCTGTTAGCCAAGTGAAATTGATTATGATTCATCTTTGTCAATTGGTGGAAGTACATTTCAACGAATTAGAATATGGTTAAATAATTAAATTCTACATTTCCTAATGGTATAAATGTTTGGGATAATCAGCTTATGTGCTCTAGATTGTTCTTATTCTGGACCTTATACTGTTGAGAGTTCATCAAATACTTGGGATGGCTACTGTAATTGAAACTCTACTCTTCTCTTTTCTCTATTTTTCTTTCTCAAATGGGTCCAGTCAGGAAAGGAAGGTTTTGAAAATTGGGGCCTTTTTTTTTTTTTTTTTTTTTTTTATATTGATCAGGCTAAATGAAACCGTGAAAGTTTGTTTTCCAACCTCCCTGTGAGTTGCAACAGAAACCTTCGGCCTTTCTAAAGAGACCGGGCCCATACTAGAAAAGGGCCTCTTACCTGACCCGACCCAGATTAAAATTTTTTATTTAAACAAATAAACAAATGTCTGAGAAAAACTTTGAAATCTCAGAATTCACTAATAATGGCCCGACCCACAACATTAACACAGTGGGCTATAAAACCCACATGTTTTGCCCAGATGAATACAAAAATCTCCTCCTCTATCCCCGGGAAATTATTATTTACACTGAGAAGACTGCTGATATGGTCATCCCTGACCAATGAGATGATATCATTTGTGTAAATGTATGTGTGAGCTTCTTAATCAGCACAAGGAATAAAAAATAAAAATTACTGGATGATGTCATATTTGCATAAATAACAACATTTTATTAGCTGAGAGGTTATACATGATATGACTAGTACGAAATGTCAAGGATTTAATTATCTTGTTATATATTTGGATATAATGCACATTCGTTTGATTTATTTTAGAATAAGAAAGGTCCAGATAGTGTAGAAGTTTGAAAGCTCCAATTGAACCTTTACAATTCTATTAGATAGCACGCAAAAAAACATCTTGTGTCAGGACAAATTCACGTCCAAATTTGTTTGGTACAGTGAATGCTTAGCATTAGCTTCGTAAAAGTTCTCAAACCTCTTCAAGGTTTCATATTGTTATCTTAAATAAGTAAAATGGCAAGTTTTATTTATAATTTTGTTTGTGTTGTCCTCCTCCAACCTAAAACAAAAACTTACAAATATAAATTTGTTGCATATGAAAGAGGCTAGTACGTTCAGATAAATCCCAAACTTTGGGAAAAAGCTTTCAAATACTTACTATTTAACAAATCATTAAATAGTAGGAAATAAGGTAGCTGAAGCTGCTTGAAGGTCTATTAAATTTGACCTATGAAGGGTTGCAAATTAGTAAGCAATTTGGCTAGTATCTTCAGATAAATCCCACTGCTAAATTATACTGTGGTTTCAAACTATTATTGTGGGATAATGATGATTAATATTGCTTGGTTGGACTTGGTGTTATTCAACCAGTGTTTCCTTGGGTTAGCATTGGGAAGTAAATTTAATCTGGGATAAGAAACATTGCTTGCATATCTCACACTTGAGCTTCAGGTTCACTCAAATCCCTTTTTAGAACAAACTTCTCTTCCCTTTTTAGTTTTTCTTATTAGGTCATGACTATGAGTCCATTTGTATTATTTTTTGGAATTGTTAAAGATCTTTATATTTTAGTCCCAAAGAATTGTTATATGATATACTATTAGTCATTAGATAGTGATAGGCTCAATTGTTCAAGAACATGGGATGAGTGTCAAAATGAGTAATAACATACAAACTGTTTTTAGTTGGATCAATGGAATTGCATGATTCATTAAGGAAATTGCTTGAAGGCCCATTAAAATAATGTGAAATACACAACCACCACAAAAAAAAAAAAAAAAGAAAAAAAAAAGGAAGAAATAGAAACGTGATTGATATCTTTGTAGAGTGGTATTTATTACATGCTTTTTTACGCAACCATACACATTAAATTTGCCCTGAAATTATGACTTGAAGTCATGATTTTAGTGCAAAATTTTGCTTGTGTGTACAGTTGTGTGCAAGAGTTTGTGTGTAACAACAATTACCCATCTTGATAAGAATAATACTAAACAATAGAGGGGTCTTGCAGATATGGAGCAGCCAAAGTGATGGAAAACACAACAAAATCTATAGAGTTTAGAAGGAGGACTTTGTTGTCCCCCTTCCAATATGAAACAGAATCTTCCAAATATAAATTTAACTTTTTTTTATTTTCCAGTTGGGTACAAGTATAGTGTAATGAAGGATATGATCATGCATTGCAAAACAAAATTGTTTAAAATAAAAAAGATTAGTAGCTTTGGCTAAATCCAAAAATGTGGGAAAATAGTTTGAAATTCTTACAGCAAGAGATTTGAAGTTCCTTCAAAAAGACTACTTATATTTGAGAAGAAAGACCCAAATATCTCGCTTGCAACATCTTGCAACATGAATTGGATAATTCGTACTCCATTGTCATATCTATAAAAAATTAACTGGATGTAAGATGAACACAATATTTTTAAAATTTTCATGTTAAGAGGGAATAGAGAGTTTCTTTCTCAATATATTGCATGGTTATGTGTCATTGGTCCCTATAAAAAAGCTCCAGTGGAAATTGCTTTGTTAAAGCTGTTTATGAAAAGACAAAGATTTTACCTTAGTCCAAGTGTAAAAGCATTCCCCCCCCCCCCCCCCCCCCCGGCCTTGATTATTAATTATTTTGCTTACTTTTGATGAATTTGATTATGATTCAACTTTTGATAAAGCAATTTTAGCCTCGAAATACAGGTGGTATTGGATTTTAGGCCTAGAGGAGCAAGGTTTATGGACTCCGACATTATGGAGTAACAAATACCAAAAATAGCACCAGTAAAAACATTGCATAAAACTTGTATAAAAATTTCTTTTCTTTTTTTAGTATAAAAACGTACTTTTTTTTTTCTATTTACATTCCCATTTTTCAAAGAGCAAAGTTTCTCTCCAAACTAGTTTGGAGAGAAACCCTACAAACTCATCATATATATTTTTATTAAGTGTGAATTTTGAAAATCTAACCGTTAGATTGCATGTTCTTATTACATCCTTAATGCTTACAAAATTTCAAGAAAATCAAAGATCAATTGCTATGTCATCAAATAAATGTTATAATTTCAAGTTTTTGTAATCTAACGTTATATATAAAAAATAAGTTAATTGATCAAATAATAAATAATATCCGATTTGAACAAAATTTGATATGCATGTTAAGAACATAAGGAATATGAAATTCAACGGTTAGATTTTCAAAATTCACACCCAAAAAAGAAATATATGAAAAGTTTGAAGAATTTCTCTCCAAACTAATTTAAAGAGAAACTTTGTCTTTTTCAAAACACCCCACTAAGTTATTTACTTTACACTACATTTTATTAAAATATTAATTTTTCATTTTTTTTCTTAATTTTTTTAATTGTTTCTATTTCTTTACCCATAACAACTATCATCCATTCTCTTCCTTCATCATGATACATTAAAAAAAAAAATGAATATAAAATTAAATACAAAATGAATAGTACAATGTAAATTTACACATAGCAACCATGTATTTTTTTTTACATAACTTCATATGGCTTAATGTGGGTGAATTTTAAATTTTATTAGTTAAAAAATATGATACTTTTTTTTTATAATATGAGTAGAGTCCACTACAAATTCCAAAATCTAACAATAAGTTTTTGCAAGCCCATCATGGTAGCAGGCTTATGTGCTCTAGACTGTTCATATATACTATGGGCTAGAAACTTCTGAAAGTTCAGAAATACTTGGGATTGCTTATGGGCTTTGAAAGTTGAATCACTTCTCATCACTTCTCTTTCTTTTCCTCAAATGGGTCAGATCAAGTCAAAAAAGAAAGGTTCTAGATTGAGTTGTGTGTTTTTAATATGGATCAAGCTGTGTGATTGTTGGTTTTTCAATGGGCTGGATTGAGTCAAGGCTGTGGATCCAACCCTTGTGTCTAACTCTAACTTGTCCTCTCTCTCAACCACAAGGCAAAAGCTTGCGGTCTAGCTTCTGGCTATCAAGGTGTGTAGCCAATCACTACCATCATTTACTCTTTTGGATCGAGGTTCCTTTGGGCTGCACTAAAATCCATCAGCCTTTCTAAAGAGACTAGACCCATTCTAAAGAAAATTCTAAGAAAAACCTTGAAGACCTAGCTTTTACTAATAAAGGCCTGATCTACAACATTAACACAATGAGCTATATCTTTCAGTGTCTACGTAGTATAAAGCTCACATGTTTTGCCCAAATGAATACAACATTTTCTTTCTATAAATTCCAAACCTATGATTATATATGATTGGGAATTAATCTCAATGATTTAAGTATCTTTTATTTGTATATTACATATTCATTTGATTTAAATAGTGTAAACCTTTTAGAATAAGATAGATGTAAGATAGTGTAGAAGTTAGAAATCTCCAATTGAACCTAACAATTCTATTAGATAACACACAATAACATCTCAGTGTTGGTCATAAATCATGTGGTACTCTCTTTGTTTAGTACAACTCCATGCAATTCTGTTTGGTGCAATGAATGCTTAGCTTTGCAAAAATCCTCAAAACTCTTCAAGTTAAGCATTACAAATGCAATTTATCGCAATTGAAGCTAAAGTGATTGTAATAATTTTTTCAGAATAGAACGAATAACTTGTTTTCCATTTTTGTTTTTCTTTATTGGGTTGTGACTTCGAGCCCATTTGTACATTAATTTTTTGAATTGTTATATCTTTTTGTATTTTAGCCTTCAAGGAATTAATACCTTGTCACAGTCACACCCCAACAAATCAATATATCGTCATTAAATAGTGATAGGTTGAATTGTTCCAGAACTTGGCTGAGTGTAAGCATGGGTGATACAATATGAGCTTTTGGGCAACTTCTATTTAAATCAGTGGAGCACCATGGTCATTAAAGAAATTGCTTGAAGACCCATTAAAAGGTTGACCTTTTCTCTTTTCCAATTGGGACAAGTATAGTAGCTTTGGCTAAATCCAAAGATGGGGAAAAAATAGTTTGGAATTCTTTCAACAAGAGAATTGAAGTTCTTCAAAAAGACTACTTAACATTCTTATATTTGAGAATAAAGACCCAAATATCTCTCACTTGCAACATAAATTGGGTAACTCATACAACATTGTCGTATCTATTTGTGTAAAATAAAGTACTTTGATCTCATTATGAGCTCAAAAACACGTAGTATTGAAATTCAATTCACTAAGCAAATTGGCACTTCTCTATAGCTGTGCCTTCAAACTGCTTAGTATTTTTAAATCTTGAACTGTTATTAATTTCGAAGGAAACATTAGGCATTCCTATGCTTTATTAAAACTAAAAGAAGCCTATGAAGTTAATTGACAAGACAACTGCCAATCATCATAGATGAGCACAATATAGATACCATAATATATGGAACTTAATTAGTACTGGAAACAAGCTGACTACATGATAGCATCAAGGGATATTTTTGGAAGAAGCCATATCAAACCAGGCAAGTAAATTGGATCATGTGGAGCAATTGCCTGGTATACTATTGTTAGAAGCCATAAATATGTTCCACATTTTGTGTCTGAAAACTGTGAATAGTTTGCAAATATTTTAAACCAAGAAACATAATTAATTGAACAAAGCTAACCACAAAGCACCTTCTTGTTGGGGGAAAACCTATTAGTCTAGTACTGATATGGGAGAGCCTCAAGATTGACTTTGATCCTTCAAGGAGCAAGACTTGAGCATTTTTGTGGTAGTACTGTAGTAGCCAGATTTTCCATCTTTCTGTATTTCAGGCACCATGGCATCGGCATAGGACAATATAAAGTTCTTGATGTACAAAAGGGAATTGGGAAACTTCTACTGGTGAGGATAGCAACGACATCAAGAGTGCTGAGTCTTTTGAGCCATCTGGAGTGGAAGCGAAAATCCAAAAAATAACACTCTGTCCTCAGGAGATGACTTCTCATCTTCACGTCTGCCACCAATTTCAAAATGTCAAATAAAGTCTTTGCAAGCCCATCACAGTGAGATTGTTGCATCTAGTGATGAAAATTGGATTTAAAACTAGGCATATGAAATATACAATTTTCCTTCCCTATATTGCAAAATGGAATGCATCAATTTTTGCTTGTTATAAATACACCTTGGATGATGGATTTTTAAATAAAAAAATTATTTTAATCAACAAGAGAGGATTAGATCCAATGGAGCATAATATTCCAAAAATGGCTAGTAAATTTTTCTAGGAAAAAAGGATGTACAACTCTTCTCTATTTCTATTATAATGGTTAGGAATATGTCTAACGAGTACCAACAAAAAAGAGAATTGATGTTGATCCATGTCTTTTTGGCATGTACCTGGCTGTAAAATGAAATTTTGTATTTGATAAACAACTTGGTTGTGTAACAGCAATATACTCCTTGCATGTAATGGGTTTGCAAAACCAGTCTAAGCATCCACAAATAAGAAGAATCCAAGAATTAAAGAAATGTGAAGCAATTGTTAAATCAAAGCATGCTCTACCGGATTGTGTAGAATATATACCTGACTGTAACATTCATTTGATGTAGCAAGCCTACAGTTTTGTGAATGGCAGAAGGTATTGGAGATAGGGTTAGCTGGTCATAGCTCTCAATATTGACAATGTCATTGTCTCTGGTACTGTGTAAGTGGTCTTGCAGCAACTTTATGTATCCCCTCTTTCCAAACGACTGATGAGACTAGCATACGGACTCCAGAGGTCCTAGTTGATGAGGTCCTGAATCTTATGTTTAAGTTAATAGCAACTATAAGTCCAATGTCCCCTTCCTTGCATATGGTGTTCACATCAAGCATTCGGATCATACCATGTCGGTAATGGACTTGGCAGAACCTTAGGTGGCACTGAAGTAATGAGTCCTGCTGAGATCAAATTTGGATGTTTTAAGATAATAAGAGACTAACATTACTAACTTAGCTAGTAGAGCCAATTTCTTCCATAGAAGTTTCTGTTAATGTTTCTTATGCTGTGAATCAATAAATAATATATTTGTTTTCCAATATAGAGGCTGAAATTTTAAGCTACTTTGGCTAAAGTTCCCTTATTGGAGATGGGGTTAATGATTCTCATTGTTGAAAAAAACAAAAAGAAAAAAGAAGTGAGTTGGAGTAACTAACAATAAGATCATTGTCCATAGCTACAAATTTGTTGAGGAAACTTGGATCAGAGTTTGGCCACAGTTCTGCAGGAAATCAAGAATAAATGCTGAGGTCAGTGGCCTTAGGAGAAAATAATGAGAATACAAACAAGTAGATCTGTGTAATATTCAATAAAAAATAGAAAAATATGTATATTTTGGTCATGGACCTCCCACATAGATTTATATCTCTATTACATTTAGAGTATCAGGAAATTTTATCAGGTAATTTATCTCTATTACATTTAGTGGCAAAAATCAAACTATATTAAACAGATCATGGCAACAAGCCCTGCATAAGCAACATTCTAAGAAGTTTCTCAATTTTCACATTATTGTGATCAATGATAATTAACGATGAATTATGGTAATTATGAGATCATGGTCAAAAGCCCCAAAGTTGTTGAAAGAACTTTTATCAGGATCTACCAAAGATATTATAAATGCACAACCCTTGTGGTTCACAACAACTCCCATCATTTCCAACATAGCACCCCCCCCCCCCCCCTTCCCCCAAAAAGAAAAAATTTTCAAGAACTGGAACAGAGCAATCCTGCTATAAAGTTTTAACATGTAGTCAAGAGTTTTTTGTGAAACTCCTACCTGTCCTTGACTATTTAATTAAATCTAGAAAAAAAAAAGGTATGAAACTTGGAAGTGTAGTGATGTAGGGATAGATGGAGTACCTGGTTAGCTTTGGAGTGCTGCCACTGTTAGTACCTTACTTCTCTCACCAAGCAAACAACAAGTCCTACAAAATATAAATGGAAGTCAACACCTATGTGCAATAAGAACAACAATATAATTGCAGAAAAGTCCCTTGATATTCACATAGAAAATAATCGAGTTGTAGACATTTCAAGATCATGATTCATACTCGATTGGCTTGAAGGACATGTTCTTTTAATCAAATGTCAATGCTAAAAATGAGGACCACCTGTGGTCATTCTTACCATTGCTCTTGGGAGTCTTGTCTGGAAAAAGTAAACACAAGCACTCAAGGCCAACCTGCAGCTTCAGCAAGTACAAAAGCTTAGGAAAATTCTTTGCAGAAAATTAGAAATATCGAAAGAAGGATGAGGTGGTGCAGTTGCTTGCTAAAATATTGATGGGAAGATGAGGTTAAATACTTACAGGAAGTATTGGGTGTGGTCCGTGCAGAGGGAGGTTGGGTAGGCTGGCTACAGTCACCCTGGAATTTAAAGCAAGGTAATAATTTTCAAAATCACAAACTAAAATCTCATACGGCTATTGACAGCATATTGTTGCTTGAAAACATGTAGAATAGTGTAGCAACCCCTGAAAATAAATTAAGAAAGAAAAGTAAAGAAAATAATAAAAATCAAACTAGATTCAGAACTGTCTTTCATTCCAAGGCATAACTTGTATTCATGAACTTAAGATTCACTTGGAGTTCGCTTCCAGAAATATAGCCATCCCTACCTCCTCATGCTAATCCCATGAACATTATAAAAGTCAAACAACAATTGCTGGTAGTCAGCCGATAAATCCATAACATTCACAAAAAAACCAAGGATTATAGATAGTCAAGCAAATGCTTAATTCAATAGTAACCAAAAAACAAAGTCAGAACATACTATTAATCATTTGAAATTCCCAAGGTGCCAAGTTAAATAATTTTCTAAATAATGAACAAGCTTATTCTGCAATGGACCACATTAATGCCTCTTCCTAGGACTGGTCAATAAAGTGTTATTTCTGCAAAGAAAAAGAGAATAAATAACAATCATGGTTCTATCGTTCACTAAAAAATTATTTCAAATAAAGAATAAACTAATAAATGCATCAAATCACTTATTCAGTATCTAGCTATCTTCTGAGCTTTTGTACCAAATCAATATGACAATTAGCCAATTTCTGTACAACAAGTACTTAACAAACTGTAATATTATGTTGCTGCATGTGAATGAAGAAAACAAGTGATGAGGACTTTGTCTACACTTTCGGTTTCATATGATCATCATCGATTAATATGATGGGGAAGTGAGCAATCTTGTTCCATTCTTTCCCCCTCTTCTCATCGCAGCACTGTTCAACAAAGGAGACTACTCATCAATCCTTAGTGTGGCAGCCCATTTCTCTAGATAACATGTACTTGAGCTCAAGGCAGAAAGTGATTCTCGCACCATTCCTTAACCAATCCTTTATTAAGTGAAAAAATTTTCAGATATATTTATCAAAAAAATAAACGTACAAATAAATATAAATGTAATCTGAAAGTTCAAATAGCATATAAAATACCTTAAACGTTTAGACCCTCAATTTACAAATTATCAATTCAAGCTTAATATCAAACAAAGTATGTGCGGAATATGAACATAAACTTTATAACAGAATTGATAAACAATCTAAACTATAAATAATCACAACCACAGCAGTAATTAAATGGCAAAGATTAAGGGAAGAGAGATGCAAATACAAGGACAACACAGTGATGTGTTATCGAAGAGGAAACCGAAATTCTCGGCGTAAAACCTCTCCGCCGCCCTCCAAGCAGTCAATAATCCACTAGAAAATGAAGTTGGGATACATAAACAGCAGAAGACCCTGCTCCAAGCATAATCTACCCAGTGTACCTAAGCCCTCTAAGCTTCTTACTCCAATGAGGTTACACCGAACCTTTGTCTTTTTTAGCTTACCGGATTCCGTTATAGCCCATAGCATCAACCAATATCCATTGGTCCCTTCCGAACTACTTCCCAAAGCACCAAAAAGCCTTCTCACAAATATGGGTATGGTGAGAAAAGGATTTGGCTAAAGAACTTCCCAAGGATGTAACAATGGAGTGGATGAAAGTCGAGGAATTTGAAAAGTCACTATGTAAAGATTGTGGATGAGTCAATCTTGTTTTTCTCTAAGGTTTCTCTCTCAAAATTCTCTCTAGAAGCTCTCTACATTTCATGGGTATAAAGGGTATTTATACTGGTGTGTGTTTAGAATGCGAAGAGTCAGTTTTTCCAAAACAGAGTGGACTAACGACTTGGCCTCACGACTTGACTAAGTCGTGAGTTCAAGCCGCGAGCTAACTGAATGGCCAGTCTGGACTTTTTGTCCTGTAGTGCTCTAACTGGCGTGACTGTTCAGCTCCTCTGAATGCTTCACTCGTGTGCAACTTTTGGCGACTTGCAAGCTGTGAGATCCAGTCGCGAGTTCCTTGCTGAGTGCACAATCTTGAGCTCTTCTTTACACTCTCTCACACACTACCCTTACATGATTCCCACCTAAATACAGAGTTTCTAAATGCTGAATTACAAGCAAATTGGCATGGAATAATGCCAACTAAATGGTTGATTAATTTCAACCTTACATAATCAAACTAAAATGGGTAAAGTGCAACACTACAACACATTACCTGACTATAAAACAGGGGTGTGGGTCACACAGGGGCGTGGGTCACAATTGATATCTATAAATTCATAAAAGATATGTTTTCAGTCAAATCGAGAAGTTGAAATTGGAGCTATAAGGCATCATTCTGCATTTCACAACATTACACCACTGTATATACAGTCCAAATATGAAGTAAACAAAACATGCTAACAAGACAGATGTCATTGCAGCTCATCAGATGTAATTTAGCAATCTGGAATTTTTGATTGCAGGAGGCTTACTTGGTTTTGTATACTATTGTCTAAGGCCTCAACATTCACACATTTGGTGTCTGAAAACCCGCAAAAGAATTGATAAAGATTTAAAAATCATTTAGGATTGTAGGTCCAAAGTTTATTACCAACAAACACAAATCAATTAAACAAACCTAACAACCATAGAGCATCTCTAGCTTTAAAAAGCATATTAATAATTGCTAGTAATGACATGAGTGTGCCAATTGGACTTGATTTGTCATGTAAAAGCACCAGCCCAGACTTTGATCAGTTCTCTTCCTCTGCCTCTAGCACCATTGTCTCAACAAGAGTGGTCATGTGCTGAGCCTTTTGAGCTTCTTAAGTTTGAAAAGAGAACAAAGAACCAAAGGCAGCAACCTGTCCTTTGGAGAGGACTTCACATCTTCCCATTCACCAAAACTTCCCAAAACTCAAAAAGAGAGTCTAAGGTTGAGACATGTGGAATGAGTTTCAACTGCTATTAGTAGGTATGGAAGCAGCACTAGCTTTGAACTACCCCAGTGTCTTACCTGAGATTAAATAGCATGCCATATTTACCAAGTCAAATCATAATGTAACTTAAAATACTCTAAGCTTACAATATGAATTAGCTTATCGACAAATAAATATGATGGAGAAACTGTACTACCTTACGTTAAATCAATCCTGCTTTGTACTTCAAAAGTTCAAACTAGAAATGCAATGAATGTATAACGAGGCAAAAGCAGCTCCAGCACGAATGAGAGTAAAGGACTTTACAGTGACTTGAAAACATTTCACATATTTCACAGTTCATACACTACACAAAAGGATCAGCAGCTAGCAGTGGCATGAAATTGATGGTAGGTGTGTCACTTGTTATCGACAGCAGAAAATGACACTGCAATATAAAAGGCAACTGTATGAGAATCTCTTAGTTCATAAGAATTTAACTGTAACAAGATCCAAAACATTTTTACCAGCATCTCTTTCATAAGTGAACCAAAAATATTTGAAAAATGATATGTCTACAACATTTTTACAACAAATCCTAAGTAGCAGGTTGTTACTGGTTGTTATCGTTGGGACAAAAAAGTAATCTTAGTGTTAGTTTCAAATTTGAACCAATAACAACTAACCACCTGTGATTTGTTGTAAAATTGTTGTAGACGTAGCATCTCTCAAAATATTTACATTACTACAAAGGTTTACTTTGATATTTATTAAACAAATTTTTAAAAAAATCTAAGCCTCATTCTAAATGTTTTGAAGTTTATCTATAAATCAAAAAAAAAAAAAAAAAAAAGACGACTGTGGAATCATGATGATTAGGCCCTGTGATAACTTTATAAACATAAATGATATATTAAAAATAAATTAGGGGTAGTTACACTCTCCTCCTTTAAGGTTTGGGGCAATGACACTCAACTCCAAACCTTAAGGGAAATAATACTCACCTCCCTTGAGATTTGAAAAAATTAACACCCCCCTTTGTTTATATTCATAATAAAATATTCTAAATTTTTATAAAAATCATTTTACAAAAGTTTAATTATGGTTAGTAAAAAAAAATAACTGAAAAAATTTAGAATAAAAATGCAAAATTTAGCAAGTACCAAAACACTTGTAATGGCAAATCTCTCCATAATCCATTGAAAGAAGAAAAATAATAATAAGCAAAATTCACAATTAAAATTTTAAAATACACTTTAATTACAAATTTAAAACAATGAATTTTAGTTATGAAATAAGACAATTTTGGAAACTTGCATTTAAGCAAATGGTAAATTAGTACACAACATTTTTAATATTAATTTAAAATACATTTTTATTATTTTTTGAGAAAGAAAATTGAAATTTGCCCAAATGCAGTCCAATTATTTATCCATTATATTATCATAGTTTTCAAGCTTCTCATAAAAAAATTAATATGAAACCAAATGATTTTGTGCAAAAGATTTGAAAATATTGATGAAGCAATTTTTTTTAGGATATATCAAGCTGCTTAATGAATAGACTAAAAACTTCAGTACTTTGTTTTCCTAGAGCAGGATAGATTAGTAAAAGAACCAATCAATGAGTGAGGGAGAACATACAATAAAGGAAAAATAAAAAGTTAGGACAGGGAAGATGAAAACTGAACATTGCTTTACTAACCTTTTTCTCCTCAAGTTTGTTGTATCCAAACAAATCCAATCTCACTTGAACTTTATCAGCTGACAAACCCTTGCTTGTACAATTAAGATGCTGAAAAACTTCTTCAATTGATGTATTCTCCTACATGAAGCAAATTCCAAATAAGCGCCATACAAATAAGACTAAAGTTAAAAAAATTTCTTTGCAGTTCCTTCCTATTCTTCCTTCCTGATTTTGGCCACATCAAATTATCCACATGATACAGCTTGAATTAAACATGAAAGATCTAATTTCTGTTAATTTTTCCAATTGACTGTACTTCCACGCACACATAAAGGGAAGGGGGAAAAAACTGTCTATTTATTGTAGACACAAAATATGTTCTACTAAAGAATTAAAATTGAGTCACTAAACTTCTTTGTCTAACTATGAGGCCAACAACATTTGGCTCTATCATTCTAATATTTGCAGCTATGAATTTTTACAAAGGAAAAAAAAAGGTGGGAGGAAATGGAATAACTTTCATAACTGGGGCTTATATTATGGTAAAGTTGTTATGCCATAAGAAGATAAAAGTGTATAGTGATTTTAAGAACATACCAGATCAACAGCTTCATTATTAACAGCATCAAGAGAAGGGCCTTTTTCAACCATTTTGGATTTCCTTTAGATTCAACCCTGCACCAAGCAAGTTGTTAGAGGAGAATCTGCATGGTCAGATAGTTCATGGCATTTCACTCACTGCTTTTTATTAAGCTTTCTAATCCAATAACAAATTGATCTGTACTGCTTATTTCATTTGCAATAGTATGTGAAGCCATTCCCCTTGGATTTTTCTCATTTTCAATTTATTTTAAAAAATAAAACAAAAAACAAAAAAAAAACAAAAAACAAAAACCTAGTATCCAATTTTAATCAGTTAAAGGAGAAATCCTAAAAACAGATCTCAACATTTTACTAATCCCATACCAATGTAACATATTTAACAGCAAACTCTCAATAACATGCAAGAAAAAAGTGGGGGATTGTAAAAAGAATCTAAAAATACACTTTTGTAAAACATAGAGCATTAACTGTAAATCCCATATTCACCAAGAGCCTTATAGCTCAATGATATTACTCGAATCTTCCTATGTAGAGAATCTGAGTTGGAAATTGGAATTCCCTTCCCCCACTTATTGTAAGCTAAAAAAAAAAACTGTAAATCTATTCAAATCCACTAATCTCATTAGCAACACAAAAAACCGGAAAATAAAATCTAGAAAACCAGTACCTGCCGAAACTTATCAATCTCAATTCTTCAACAAAAAAAGATGCCTTCAAAACTCTCTCATACACATCCAACCCTCAAACTCTCTGAACCTCCATCGAGGCTGAGATTGGAACAGCTGGATAGTGTAGTCCAAGAATGGTAGTAAAGTATTAGTAGTTGTTGTATATATATATATTGGTGTACTTGGCCACCAATCAACATCATTTTGAATTGAACAAAGTAGAAAAATAAGAAAAATAAGGAATAAAAACAAAAGGAACAGCAATGCATAAAGATTGGTACGGATGGAAACGGTGTGGTTGGATTGTTAGAATCGCCAGCCAGAGTCAGTCAGCAGTGGCTGTAGTAACCAAAGCATATCCACATACAGACCAAAGCTTTCAAATGGCAGTTAACTTTGCCGCCACATTCTCTTAAGATACAACGTATTATAGTATTTATCCATACGGGACACATAAGTACAAGAAGAAAGTAACAACATTTTTTGTTTTTTGTTTTTTTGTTTTTTTGTTTTTTTGTTTTTTTGTTTTTTTGTTTTTTTAAATTCTTAGAATAAAAATGTAAGAAAAAAAAAAATCCATTATAGTACATGCATTTGATTGAAACCAGGCTGGCTTCCTTGTTATTTATCTTATCTTGTTCTTTTAAAACTCTTTGCAGAGTATAAATTAAGGAAAAAAGAAAATATTTATTCTTAATAATACAAAATTCACAGCCTTTTTTTTATGATCATTGAGATAACATGTTGTGATTTGTGTATAATAAATATAGTATCAATGATGTGATTATATGGAAGTGACACATTGAACACGCCGTACCAACTTTATAAATTGTGAAATATTTGGTATCTACAACATTGCTGCTTTAGATAATCATCGATTACTAAAACATTACCAATTTTAAACTTTAGAAATCATGATCAACTTTCTTAGTGATACTTCTTTTATGACAAATTTTCCCTCAATTCCAAATTGGACCAATATTTTTCAACTTTGTATTTGAGTTACCTAATTCAGTAAGTAATTTAAACACGTCACATAATAATTATTTGTTAGTATTTCTAGTGTTGGCCAATTTAAGTCAAATTTATTTGTAATTTTTAGTTTTTTAATTGTAATATGAATGGTTATAATAAGGTTCGATCATTATGCAAGACTAAAGACCTCGGTCGTGCAAGAATGGTGACCAAGGTAGAAACTATTGGTAGATTTTCAGTCAACCGAGACCCTATTATAGTACTTTTGAGATTTGCTCACAAGATGTCTGATGAGTTAAAAACTTGCGTAAACATAAATGACCTCTATTCCTGACGGACCTGAACTATGACGGGCCCATATCTTGTGGGCTGGGTATGGTTGGTCCAATTGAGTTGGAAAAGCCCATGATGTGGAATATCGGCACCAATAAAGATTCTATGGGCTATGTTTCATAAGGAAAAGCCTTGTCCACCAAGCCTAGGTTTCCATGAAGAAGAGTCCAATGAGGAAAGGATTCCTATATGGAAAAGACTTCTATTCCAAGGAATAAAGGTGAACCCCCTACTACTATAAAAGCCCCAATACCCCCACAATCAAGGTACGCATAATTTACCCTCTCTAGCATTCTAGAGTTGTGAGAATATTTCTGACTTAACCTTCGGAGGATATTTGGCCGGCACCACACCGGTGCTCTCCGCAAGGCTTTCTCTTCTCTTTGTTGTGTAGGTTCATATTCGTGCGTGTAGGTATCGTGTGGCTCATTGGTGAAATTCTTGACTTCATCAATGTCTTTGTAGAAAACAAAGAAAAAACCTATAGAGAGAGCTATTCTTTGTCTTGCACCCTCTCCATTTAACATATTGAGAGGTTGATTATTCCAAACACAGATCACTATACCTGTGTTGGACTTGCTGTTTGATACCACAAAGATCAAGAAAAATCTTCAAGAATCCTTGGAGTGACCAAGAGATAGCTTTTAAGGTTGGTGAATCAACTTGCTACATCAAGTGGTTGCATGGGCATGAGACAGGAGTCTGTTGTTGTTGATAGGAGAAGGAAGTTCAAGTACGGTTTGTAAGGAAGTATAATGAGTATATTTAGTACTTACGTTTTGTGTGCTTGTTTTTATCCATATCAACTATTGTGCTTGAATATTGACTAATTAACTACTTGGTGAATAATTGAATTAATTGGTTAAAATTGGTAGTTAAGCCATTGTACGAGTTGAATTGCAGTTTTTCAAATATTATAGAAAGGTCACTCCTCATAAATTAGTCTTTTCTTTTGTTTTATTATTATTTGAACGAAATTTTAGATTAAACCGGACTAGAGAAATCTCCTCCAACTTATTATATGGTGATTGAAAAGGTAATCCAATTGCATTTTGTTTAATAGACTCGTTAAGTTATTTAAACGAGTCATATAACTTTCTTATATGTTATAAACTCAAAAATGCATGTATACACCTATTTTGTGTCATGTAATATGCCAACAGAAAATTGTATCATTGTTCTTTTATTTATTTATTTTGGATAGAAAAAAGAGAAGCAAATCTAAATAAAGAGCAAAAATAGTGGGAATGAAAGGTATGTTAATGAGATGGAGGATTTTTCTAGTCTTGTTTTGGGTGCTGTAAATTACACATCAGTGTATGTAGTGTGTGCGCCTTACATCAATTGAAATTGTGGGTTAAAAACACAATTTCACCAATTTCAAAATTATAACCGAGATTATGTTTTGAACCTACGATTTCAGCCGTTCTATGCACGGATGCATGTAGTTCCATGCGTGCAATAGCAATTTCCCCTTTTGGCTTTGTAGGGGTTCGAGTATTTAAAGGCTAAAGTTAAAATGGATGGAACAAACTTGACATTGTCATTTGTCATTGAATGTAATAAAATTCTTCTTGTGAAAGCAGTGGTCCAAATGATGAATCTTGCATTTTCACCCATATGGCTTACCTGACAAACTCGAGGACACACTACTAAAATATTGTACATTCTTACAAAATATAATCCCCATTATTGTAAACTGATGATGCTAGAATCGTCAGTAGAGATGTTCGTCCAGACTGGGATCGTCCGCAATCGCTCCAGACCCTGAAACACAAGAAAACTACAAGGAACTTGGTCACCGGTGTGGCGCCAGCCACAAGTCCTCCGATGCCAAAGTTAGCAAAAAAGCCCCACAACGATGGAAGGTAATAAAGCTTTGATTCAGAGAAATCTTTTGTAAGTGTTTTTTTTGTACCTTTTTGGATTCTCTTTCACGAATATATATAGGAGTCTTCCTTTCTATCCGTTGGTCCCATAATTATGATGGTGTTATTGCAGAATCTGTAACATCTGTGCCAGGTGTCAAGTTGACGAGTACACCTCCAACGGTATTGGTATTCATGGCTATTTTTGTAACGGCTTGTCTTGATTGAAGGACGATGGCCATGTCAATGTCAGGCAAACTCCTTAGACTGCGTCGTCATCACGGTCATGCTTATAGATCGTCCTTCATGACCATGTGGACGAGTGCATTTTTGGACTATCAGCTGCCCCCTCATTCCAAGGTCGTCCAAAATTCGAACGATCTTCGGAATGTGAGAAGTTTTTTTTTTTTTTTTTTTTTTTTACACGCTTAGGGATGTGTTCTCCGCATTAATTGCCTTATGGCGGCGTGGCAGGCGTTGTGGCCACGTGTCTAGTTTTGATTGACGAGGAGGTTTTGCTCCCGGTGAGTGCCTTTCCAGTTTCTCGTGATTTCCAAGGCATACTTCAATGCTTTCCTTTTTTTTCTATGTCACTTTGCCTTTTTTTCACATTTGGCTTTTTCTTCGTTTCAGTTCGTCTCTTTGCTTTCTCTGTTGTGTAGCTTTTTCAGAGTTCGCTATTGCTGTCGCTTAGTCATTTAAGATTTTCTTCCTCTTTTCAGGTACGTATCCCTTCTTTTACGCTTTCTTTCCTTTTTACTTTGTGTTTTCCTTCTGCGAAATATTGTCCTTATTTTGTTTTTTTCAGAATGCATTTTTGTTCTTAATGGTGGATTATACTGAGTTTAGACATACTTCTCCCTCCATTGCCTTCCTTTTTGCTCTTAGGAGGACTATTAGATTCTTCCGATGACCGGTATCCACAAACTGGGGATTTTGTGGTGGGGGGTAGAGGTTTGGAATTGGTGCTGGGTGATTTGCATCCACTGTTGCTACAGTCCCTTTCTTAGTTCAAATCTATTCGTGGGGTCCTTAGGGGGAAAAATATGGGTTCTGGTGTGGGATCAAGTGGTCAAGAGAGGGGTTCAACTTCTGACATGTTTGTGGACGGGGCTATGATGGACACGGCCACCTCCGTGCCTCCTCCTTCTACTTCCGTTTCTGTTCCTCGTCCGTTTCATGCTCTCAAGGAGAAGTGTGATTTTAAGGTAGATGTCTTTAGTAGATTTAGGGATAGGTTCCAATTTCTCGAGGAAACTAGGGTTCATCTTCCCAGGAAGGGTGAAAAGGCTTGTACATTTGCCCACGGCGAGGTTTGCTTTTACGAGGCAGCCTTCTTGTGTGGTTTAAGATTTCCCGTTCATCTCTTCATTATGGAGCTTCTAGATCATCTGCAGATTGCCCCCGGGCAACTTATGCCTAATTCTTGGAGAATTGTTATAAGTTGTATGGTGATCTGGACGACGATAGCAGACGAAGAAATGATTACTGTGAACGAGCTTACCCATCTATATCGCCTAAAAGAGTCCAGGGAGTTTGGGTATTATGAACTCGTCCCTTGGGATAGGAGATCTCGTCTGGTAGTTAACCTACCTTCGTCCTTTCGTTATTGGAAATCAAGATATTTCTTCGTGTCAGGCGATGGTTGGGAGACTTTGTCAGATGACTTTTGGGGAAATGTCCCTAGGTTGCTGCGTTGGTGGGAGACCCTTGTCTTGGTGCATTTGTCTTTTTTTGCCTCTTCTTTCTAGCATCGTGATTGTTCTTGGTCGTCCTTCTAACCTCGTGTGATTTTTGTTTTGTTATGCAGTGAAGGAACGTCCGGAACTTGACAGCCAATTTGAAGGAAGAGTTCAGGAAGCAGTTAAGTACGTCAAGACAATCGACGATTTTGATGAGCTCGTTGATCCGCGCACTTTGGCCCTCCCCTGTTTGGGGCCTGAGCCATCACTTTACGTTCTTCAGGCGATTGATCAAGAACAAAGAAAACGTAAGTGGCTTTGATATGCACAATTGTTTTCTTTCTCTTTCTTGTTTCAGCTCTTGGCCCTTATTTTGTTTCTTGCTGTAGAAAAGACGAGCAAATTTAAAAAGGATCTGTATGCGAAGGTCAAAGGGAAGAAGAACGAACCCCTTTCTAGCATTGGTCAGAAAACTCTGAAATTTACTGATAAAGAGAGAGAGAAAGAGAAAGAGACGGCGGAGAGGGGTTCGTCCACCCCTACTCTGGACGAGACGAGGACAGAATCTCCGGCTGTTTCAATTGAAGAAGTCCCTGCCCCAAAAAGGCAAAAGACTGGGCCTAAGGGCAAGGAGAAGGTGGGCGCCAGCATTTGGGACGATGCGGACGCCACCGTGGCTCGGGCAAATGATTTTTTGACTCCTGAAGAGAAGAAGCAGATTTCTCTTGTGCCTTTGCACAAAATGGTGAATCACCATGTCCATAAGCTTGTACAGGTATCTTGCTTTATCATCATCATTCTCTCTTTTCTATTTTTTTTTAACCCAAGTTTATATTCTTAGGTGCTAGGGGAGACGATGCATCTTACCTCGCAATTTCTGGCGAGTGAGGAGAAGGCCGTTATGGCCACCTCCAAAGTGGAGGCTTTAGAGGCTGAAGCTTCGGGCCTGCGGAAAGATTTGATTTTAGCGATGGATGCTCACAATACTTCCAAGGAGCAAGTCAAGGTTTAGACCGAGCAACTTGAGGCTGAAAGGACACAGCTAAAACAGAAGGACGAGCTTCTTGCTTTAGCGGGTCAAAGGATGAAGTCTGCTGTGGCCAAGGCCGTCCTCGCCTTCTAGACGACCGATGAATATAACACTATTCTGTTCCAGTGGTACTTCAAGGGGTTTGAATTATTAAGAAGATATTTGATCAAGCATGGACAAGGGGTTAATATAGATGACTTGGATTTCGAAGCCGTAGATAAAGAAATTGAGGCTGACGAGGCTGCCCTGGCGGCTCAGACTTCTATGGCTTCTGGCGAGGATCCTCCTGTTGCTGACGAGGGTGGTGACGATGCTCCTGCATAATCATTCTGTATATTTTTTATGTGCCCTGCATGCTTTGGGCTTTTTGTTGTGAACATTTTTTGGTCCCTGTATGTTTTTTGGGGGTTTCTTTTGGATGACCACTTTTTTTTTTTTTGAACAATTTGCATCTTTAAGTATAATTGTTGCTACATTCAATGCTTTCCTTTGTAGACTTATAAAAATTATGTTGATATCATCTCCTCGTCCCTTAAAGGGTTTACTTTCCTCGTCTGTCTGTGGACTTAGATAAATTTTTGTTGGAGTATTCTCGGATGATGTGTACCCTTTTGGTGGGATTTGTGCCGTCTTTGAATTTACTGTGATGTCTTTTTGATCTAGACGATCTGTTTCCTTTGAAGGACTTTTGTCGTCTTTTTGATCTAGACAGTGTACCTTTTTCAGAGGTACTTGGGTGTCTTTTCAATCTGGACGATCCATTTCCTTTAAAGGACTTTCATCGTCTTTTTGATCTAGACAGTGTACCTTCTTTGAAGGAACTTGGGTGTCTTTTCGATCTGG
The DNA here is from genome assembly GCA_023736055.1 of Quercus glauca. Taxonomy (NCBI): domain Eukaryota; kingdom Viridiplantae; phylum Streptophyta; class Magnoliopsida; order Fagales; family Fagaceae; genus Quercus; species Quercus glauca. The sequence goes on from CM043318.1 coordinate 72,960,714, forward strand.
GCGATCCATTTCCTTTGAAGGATTTCATCGTCTTTTTGATCTAGACAATGTATCTTCTTCGAAGGTACTTTTGAAAATATAATTAGAACACAAAATTACTGAATGATGTCATAGAAACGCTGGATGATCACTTATAAAATCCTGAAGGATTACTTATACGATTTTGCTTGAATACTTAACTTGTAGTACAAAGCATAGGATCGAATTATGCGAACAGAAAGTATGATATTAAAGTATCAAAAAAATTGCTTACAATAAGGCCTTAGATTTTTCTTCGTAGTACCTTTTTAGGTGCTCGACGTTCCAAGGACGAGGTAATTTCTTTCCCTCTAGGTCTTCCAGATGGTAACTCCCTCGTCTCGAATAATGGACAATTCTGTAGGGTCCTTCCCATGTTGGGCCTAGTTTGCCCTGTGCAGGATCCTTTATTGCAGGTGTTACTTTCTGGAGGACGAGGTCACCGATGCTAAATCTTTTCACTCTCACTCTCTGATTGTAGTATCCTGCCATCTTCCGCTGGTACTTGGCCATTCTCTGGGAGGCTTGGTCTCTGACTTCGTCCAAGCAATCCAAGGTCAGCCTCAACTGATCTTCATTGCTTTTTTCGTCAAAAAACTCCCTTTTGGTGCTAGTAAGGCCTACTTCGACTGGAATGACTGCCTCTGTGCCGTATGTCAGGTTGAAAGGAGTTTCTCCTGTTGGTGTCCTTGCCGTCGTCCTGTAAGCCCATAAGATGCCTGGAAGTTCCTTGGGCCATGCTCCCTTTGCCCCCACTAACCGAGACTTGATGATCTTGAGCAAGGTTCGGTTAGTTACTTCCGTCTATCCGTTGGCCTGAGGATGTCCTGGTGAAGAATACTTGTTCTTGATACCTAGGCCTGAACAAAATGACCTGAACCCTTGACAATCAAACTGACGACCGTTGTCTGAGATGATCGTCCTCGGAATCCCGAACCTGTAGACAATATTTTTCCATACAAAATTTTGTACCTGAGCTTCTATGATTGTTGCGAGAGCTTCTGCCTCGACCCATTTCGTGAAATAATCAATCGCAACGAGCAGGAATTTCATTTGTCTCTTTCTTTGTGGTAGGGGGCCTATGATATCAATTCCCCATTGCGCGAATGGCCAGGGTGAGGAAATAGTCGTCATTCTTTCTCCTGGGACTCGCTGAATATTCCCATATCTTTGGCAACTGTCACATCTCTTCACAAAGTCTGATGCATCCTGCTGCATCGTGGGCCAAAAATAACCTGCCTGCATAATCTTTCTAACGAGGGACCTTGACCCCATATGGTCTCAACAAACTCCTCTGTGCACCTCTTCGAAGACATACCTGACTTCTTCTTCCTCTAGGCATTTCAGGTAGGGCTGAGAGAAGCTTCTTCTATAAAGTTGGTCATTCAATATGGTGAATTGGGCAGCTCGTTTACGGACTTTCTTGGCCTCTTCAATGTCTGGTGGTAATCGTCCATCCTTGAGGAAAGACAGAATTGGACTCGTCCATCCCTGGTGTGTGTGTATAGAGAAGGTTTGCACATCTTTGATGCTGGGGAGGTTTTGCCCTTCTAATCTCCAATTACTCGTCGTGTCCTAGACGTCTGTTGAGGCGCTCCGTGCCACTTCGCTGGCCTCTGCATTCTGTTCTCATGGGATCTATATGAACTCCACACAATTAAAGTTGCTTACCAGTTGATTCGTCAGTTTGAGATATTTTTGCATTCTCGCCTCCTTTGCTTCGAAATCTCCTCTGGCTTGTTCTATGACGAGTTGAGAGTCACTCTTGATCACAACATTTTCAACTCCCAGTGCCTGAGCTAATCTGAGTCCTGTTAACAGAGCCTCATACTCTGCTTCGTTATTGGTTATGGAGAATTTCAGCTGGACTCCATATTTGAGAACATCTTCCTGAGGGGAGATAATAATAATGCCTGCACCTCCTCCTTTCTGTTTAGACGACCCGTCTATGTTAATCGTCCAAACTTCTTCTCGAACTTCTTCCTGCTCATTGACGGTGAATTCTGCTATAAAATCTGCCAATGCTTGAGCTTTTATTGCTGTACGCGGGCGGTACTCGATATCGAACTGGCTAAGTTCGACTGCCCATTGCACCATTCGTATAGCTACCTCGGGTTTTTTCATTGCTTTCTTGATGAGTTAGTCCGTCATCACTTTGATTGGGTTAGCCTGGAAATAGGGACAAAGCTTTCTCGAGGCCACTATTAGGCGAAGGTGATCTTTTCTATTCATGGATAGCAAGCCTCAGCTCCCTGGAAGGCCTGGCTGACATAATACACAGGAAGTTGTATCTTGTTTTCTTCCCTGATTAGGGCTGCACTTATTGCTGTGACGGACACTACCAAGTAGAAGAACAGATCTTCACCCTCTTTGGACAGACTTAAGAATGGGGGATTGCTCAAGTATTGCTTCAAGTCCTGGAACGCTGCCTCGCATTCCTCCGTCCAGGCAAATGCCTTCTTTAAGGTCTTGAAGAAAGGGAGGCATTTGTCCGTTGCCCTTGAGACGAACCTGTTGAGGGCTGCTACTCTTCCTGTGAGCGATTGCACTTCTTTAATCGTCCTTGGTGAAGACATCTCAAGAATGGCCTTTACTTTTTCAGGATTCGCTTCAATTCCCCTTCGCGAAACCATGAACCCAAGGAACTTCCCTGAAGAAACTCCGAAAGCGCATTTGGAGGGGTTTAACTTCATGCTATACTGTCTGAGCGTGTTGAATGTCTCTTCGAGGTCGCCTAGGTGATCGTTTTCCTCTTTGATTTTGACGAGCAAATTGTCAACGTACACTTCTACATTTCTCCCAATCTGTTTTCTGAACATTTGATTTATCAACCTCTGGTACGTAGCTCCTGCATTCTTCAAGCCAAAAGGCATGACTTTGTAGCAATAAAGCCCTTGGCTGGTGATAAAGGCAATTTTTTCTTGATCTTCTTCGGCCATCTGTATCTGGTTATACCCTAAAAATGCGTCCATGAAAGTGAGGAGCTTGTGCCCGGCAGTAGAGTCAACTAACTGATCAATTCTGGGCAGGGGGAAGCTATCTTTTGGGCAGGCTTGGTTTAGATCTGTGAAGTCAACGCACATCCTCCATTTCCCACTTGCCTTCTTGACCATGACGACATTGGCCAACCAGTCTGGATAGTAAACTTCTCGAATAAAGTTCACAGCAAGCAGCTTGTTTACTTCATCCATCACCGCTTTGTTTCGTTCAGGAGCAAAGACCCTTCGCTTCTGCTGGACGGGCTTCTTTTCCAGGTCTACATTTAGGCGGTGTTGGATGATGTTTGCAGGAATCCCTGGCATATCTTCATGGCTCCAAGTGAATACATCGAGGTTGTTTTTCAAGAAACGAACGATTACTTCCTTCGTCCTTGGGCTTAGATCCGTCCCCACTTGAGTCGTCTTCGATGGATCTCCTTCGACCAGCTCTATTGTTTCTAGCTTCTCCACGATCTCAAGTGATTTATCTTCGATCACCCACGTATGGTTTTCTTTGGAGGCTAGGACGGCCTAGTAACACTCCCTTGCCAACACTTGATCCCCTCTTATTTCTCTGACCCCCTGTTCTGTTGGAAATTTTACCTTCAGGCAATACGTGGAAGTAGCAGCTTTCCAGCGGTTAAGGGTAGGTCGTCCGATGATTACATTGTAGGACGAAGGTGAATCCACGACCAAAAAATTGTGTCTATTGGTTACCTATAGGGGATATGAGCCGGCTGTGACCGTCAACATCACTATTCCCTGGGGACACACCTTATCTCCACTAAAGCTGACAAGAGGTGACTCAAAGGGACGAAGTCTTTTTGGGTCTACCTTCAATTACTGGAAGGCAGACAGGTAAATAATATCCGCTAAACTCCCGTTATCTACCAAAACCCTCCTTATGTTGAAACCTTCGATCATGATCATGATGACCAATGGGTCGTCATGAGGTTACTTTATTCCCCTGGCATCTTCCTCTGAGAAATACATATCTTGGTTCGTCCGTCGCTGCTTTGAAGGTGGTAAGCTGTGAACACTGTTTACCTGCCTTTGGTATGATTTTCTGAGGGATCTAAACGACCCTCCTATGGATGGTCCCCTTGCGATGGTTTTTATCTCTCCTCTTACATCCTGTGGACGAGGTGGATGACCCTCACTTCTTTGAAAATCTCCTTGCTATTCCTTCTTACCATATCTACTGGCTTCTCCCCTTTTCACATATTTTTGAAGTTTCCCTTTTTTGATAAGTTCTTCTATCTGCTCCTTCAGGTCTCGGCAATCTTCTGTGTAATGCCTGTGATCTTTGTGAAAACGGCAATACTTTCTCTTATCGCGCACACTAGGTGGTGACGAACAAACGAGCTACTTAGCTACTCGAAGTTATCAATGGACGATGTTGGTAGTTTGGTGAACCACTCCTGGGCTGCCCCTTTTAAGATAGTCGGGAAGGATCGACATAGAATCTCGTCAGGGGGCTGTTGGAGACCCAACGTCGTTCTGAAGGTATTCAAATGATCTAATGGATCTTTCAATCCGTCAAAGGGTTCAAGCTGGGGTAAGCGGAACTTTGAGGGTACCGAGCATTCTTGGACGGCCGTAGTGAAGGAGGAGTCAGTTTTCCTGACGATTCTCTCCAATCCTTGATCCATTTTTCCCTTAATAGCATTTCTCAGCTCGTCCATCTCTTTCCTCATCTCCTTAAGGAAATTCGAGTTCACCTCTTTCGGAGTGCTAGCCTTCTTCCTATAACTATCTCCGTCCTCGTCTCTGTTGACTTCTGTATGGTTATTTCCCTATTGCAATTGTTGCCTCATCTCATGATTCTGCTTGGTGAGTTCTTCCACCGTGGCTGCAAGTGCTTGAATTTGCAGGGCCAATGCAACAGGGTCTGGGTTAGAATTGGATTCCATCTCGTTAGAATAGGAAAATGTTCTTGAACTGAACACTCAAGAATAATGCTACAATCGTCAGTAGAGATGTTCGTCCAGACTGGGATCGTCCGCAATCGCTCCAGCCCCTGAAACACAAGAAAACTACAAGGAACTTGGTCACCGGTGTGGCGCCAGCCACAAGTCCTCCAATGCCAAAGTTAGCAAAAAAGCCCCACAACGATGGAAGGTAATAAAGCTTTGATTCAGAGAAATCTTTTGTAAGTGTTTTTTTCGTACCTTTTTGGATTCTCTTTCACGAATATATATAGGAGTCTTCCTTTCTATCCGTTGGTCCCGTAATTATGATGGTGTTATTGCAGAATCTGTAACGTCTGTGCCAAGTGTCAAGTTGACGGGTACACCTCCAACGGTATTGGTATTCATGGCTATTTTTGTAACGGCTTGTCTTGATTGAAGGACGATGGCCATGTCAATGTCAGGCAACCTCCTTAGACTGCGTCGTCATCGTGGTCGTGCTTATAGATCGTCCTTCATGACCATGTGGACGAGTGCATTTTTGGACTATCATAAACTAATTGATTTAGAATCACTATCTGCTTATAAGTTGGAAATCGACAGCTTTACCAAGATATTCCCTCACTCCCTAAATTCACACTATGATTATGAACAATACAACATTTGAAAGGACGGTCATGCCGTACCAAGCCAGCTTGAAACTGAAAAATCCCATTTCTGAATCTACCATATGAAATTAGCCACAATCATTTATTGGTGTAAATGACCATGGAAGCAATATCCTGGTCGGGAAGTGGTCTTATATATAACAATTTATATCTATATATATAATACACGTAGCATTTAATGTTGTTTCGCTCCTATTGACCCACATCAGCCGTCATGTCATTACCCTTCTATTTTCTAAATTTCTCCTATCATTTCAAAATATTTTTTTCTAAAATTTTCTCTTAATTTTAAAAAAAAAATAATTTCCAGCACTACCTCCATCGTAAAGCCCAACCTTTATAGCTTTAATTATACGTAACTTATGTTAGTGTTGTCCACCATAGAGCCCAAACCCACATGTATCTTACGTTCAACCCAAGTTAAATAGTATTTACGCTTTAACGCCAAAAGCTTTCTGTCTCCCCTCCTTTTGCTCTCCTATGTTATACAGTTTCAAAACTTCAGCCCTTCAGCTTTCTAACGCCGGCCTCTATCTCTTCCAAAGACAGTTTCAAAACTTCTGACTTTCAGCTTTCTACCGCCAACTTCTTTCTCTTCCAAATACAATTTCAAAAATTCAGACTTTCAGCTTTCTAATGCCAACCTCTTTCTTCATCTCTTCTTCGGGTATCTCTGAATCTCAATTGTAAATAAAATGAAATGGATATTGTAAAATAATTTTCAGTTGAGGATGCGTTGATGGGTCTCCATGGTTATTGAAAATTTGATTTGAAAAGATTTTTTTTTTTTTTGGGTGAAATTATTTCAATAGTGTTATCTGTCTATTGTGAATATTCCAACGCAGTGGCTTAGGCTCCAGGAAAAAAAAATATGTAGGAAATATCAGAGACTTGACAGCCCCAAAATCCCAGTATAAATACCCATAGAAAGCCTCTGGTAGACTTCTAACATCATTGTTTTAATTGTTTATTAATGGATTGCCTACAATGTGGTTGATTATAGTTATCAATTTTGATTGTTCATTAATGGACTGCCTACAATGTGTTTGATTATAGTTGTCAATAACGTTCACACTGCTCTGTTTCAAAAAAAAATCCTCTTGAAGCAACCAAGGATTAGAAGATGGGAAACTTCAAGTCTTGAAGGATGGGCTTTCAAGTTAATCGAAGGTGATTCAAGTGGGAGGAATTAGTGGATGAAGGTACTACTATTGATAATGCCTCTTTCTACATTTGACCAAAATGGACAAATGTGGACTAAAGTGGAACAAATTGACTAACTGGATCAAATATACCAAAGTACACCAAAATGTTACACTAATGTGACTCAAGAGGAGTATAGCAACAATAAATGTTATGTTTCAAATTTTAGATATTATATATGTATCATAATATATATATATATATATATATATTTTGTGTCAAGCTTTCATGTTTTGTCATGCATCACATGGATTAGCAACTAGTCTAGTCTAATCTAATCTAATCTAAAATCAAATACTATGAGCCCGTTTGTTTAGGCCTTTACCATTGCATAGAACGGCAGTTTTGCAAATCGTGATTCTAGGATTGCGTTTGGCTAGGAGATATCTGCAGGATTGCGTTTTCAATTCTGTAGATTTTCGCGATTCCGAAAATGAAATTTTCTACTACCTTTTCAGGGTTTGGACGATTGGGTTACCGCTAATTGTTTTGGCTAAAAACCCAAATTAACCTCAACGGTAGGAAATTATTTACTGAAATCCCAGCCTATCCCTTCTCCATATATATATGTATATATATATATATATATCTCATCAGTCTTGGTTCTCTCCTCGTCAATTTCACGATATTCACTTCTTTCTTCTCTGTTATTGCTCAGTTGCTCTCTCTGATTATTGTCGTCGTTCTGCATCACGATTTCCAGGTAAAAATTCTCCATTACCCATCTCTGAAAGTACATTACTATATATATTCTTCTTAGAATTCATATCTTGGAGACAATTTGGAAAACAATAATGTGATTGGATTGTACTCATTTCTTTGATTAATTAATTCATGCATATTTGCTTTCAATAAAAGTAGAGGGAGAGATCACGGGATCAATTCTGTACAGTATGTGAGTTGCATTTACCTAAATTTATTTACTTTGCCTGAAATAAATAAGATAAACAGAGTCGAGAGAAAGGTCAATGTCAATTTCGTGGGTGAAACATTATGGCTTCTGGAGTTCTAAGTTCTAATCACAAGCTTAATATGGCCTTTTCTGATTATAAATTGCTATGTTATTACGTAAAAGGACCATAATCCATTGCCTTGTCATGAGGTAAACATATGGTAGTTCTATCGTGCTCACCTATTTATATGCCTAAATAATTCTCTTAAATAGTGGTGGAATTAGATGTTTAATCTTAACTCTAATGTTAGCTGCCATAAAGGGCAAAACAAATTTAAACAAGACTCATGTTAGCCTCTATTATTGAGCTTCCAAATTACCTACTGCATAGTTAACTGCGGGGGCAAGTATGATTTCCTTGTGTTCTCAACAGCTCAGTAGGATGCAAAAGTATACAGCCCCTACATATCAAATCAAATCACCTGGTTTCTCAATATATACAGCAAGCCTGTTTGAGTGTTTGACTACGTTGACTCATATTAGCCTGTACTTGGTAGCTAGGGTGTGTATTTTAAATTTTTAAATGGTTCTTATCCTTATAATTAGTATGAGGAAAGGTGTAACAACGAAAGTGCATATATTCTTCTTTTCAACAGTTGAGAAGGAAGCAAGAAATTGAGTTTCAGATTAATTATTGTATTCCTTACTCTAGAATATGTGTTATGCTTTATGCTATATGTAATGACTTTTAAAATCTCCTTTAACGTGGAGTTTTAATGCGCTTTGTGACTTGTATTAAATTGATTGTGAGATTCCTGACAGTGATGACAGCTCTGGTTGGAATATTTCCTTTTTAGAATCTAAAATGACTTCTGAACATCGCCTTTTGCAAATTTGTGTTACAAGTTTCTGTATTGAGAGGGTGCACTGGATCACCAGATGGGGCATGTGACCAATTTTGGACACGTGTCGTTATATCCAATTCTCAAATGGTCAAATGCACTTGACAGAATCCAAACCCATGTTGCAATTGATGCAACGTATAGTGTAAAGACTTGTTGCAAATTTCAGTACTAATTTTGTACTTGTTCTTTGAACCAAGTAGCTGATTTTGTGCGAAAGTACAAATTGGGTTTTCCTCAATTGTTTGATGTTGAAAATCAGCATAAAAAAATCTGTTGTACAGTCTAAATTATGAGTCTGCTTCTTGCTATTTGCATCCAAAATATTCGACTGTTGATGCTCAATGTATTCCAATTACACCTTGCTATAAGAAGCTCTTACGTTTATTTAGCTGATATGGTTTCAATGATTGAATCTTGTAACAAATTGTGAGGATAATGGTATGGGAGGGTAGCAATAAGAAAGATTCTTTAGGTTCTGACAGTGGGACATGACATCTGATTTCTAGGAATGGATTCAACCATTTAATTGGCACAAAGTAATACTACTATCTTTGTTTGCTCATTCGATATTTTTCTAGCCAACTTTGTTTGCCGTCCTCTTTTTGGGATCAGACTAAATCTTTTCTCATTCCATTTACATTTTTTTTTTTTATGTTTTCTCTTTTATTGGTATTGATTACCATACATTATAATAGCTAGCACATATTATACTAATCTGTTAAAAAGAAGACATGTCTTCTTTCATGCACAAGCAACCCACACCAGATATGGATGTGTGTCTGTACAGAAATTCCTATCCATGTCCAAAGTCGTGTTTTTAGTGCTTGATTTTCAGTTGGGATCTACACCTTGGTTGAATTCAGTTGGGTTGAATTTGCTGTGCTTAATTTGTCAACCACTGTTGCACTTGTAATTATTAATTTCAATTTGTATTCATTTTCTGCTTCTGCAGAAAATGAGCACAATCGCTGCAACTATTACTAACTCTGTTGAGAGAAGAAGATTGTTTGCCCAGATAAATAGTTTCATTGCTGCTTTTATTCTTGCCGGACAACTTACCTTGACAGTATGTTATTTATAAGATGAATTTCGGCTATCATTTAGATGTTATATCATGGTGTTACAACAAAGAATATGAGAAATAATGTCTAAAGAACTTACTTAGATCTTTGCCTCCTGAGGGTGCATGCCTCATGGTTAGTTTTATGCTTATATCTGAATTTGAGGTCTTGTCTTCAATAATGAAACAAATAGGCCTTTTGAGTAACATTATAAAATATAGCTCATTTAAGGCCTGAAAAAAGGACAAGTATTGGGTTGGCAGCTGATGGATATATATCATGGAATCTATGTTTATATGCTGTAAACCTCTTAAATGAAAAAAGGACAAGTATTGGGTTGGCGGAACTCACTTTAGACACATGAACCTGATTCTTTGGTCTAACATGGGAGGTACTGACATGATTGTTATTTCAATTGAGTGAACTTTTAAGTGTGGAAGAATAAATGGAAAATTTTGAAGCAAATGCCACCTTATGACATTAAGCACCAAAGAAACATTATAGTTGCTACTTGTGTTCTGCATAATTTTATTAGAAAACATGATAGGGAAGATGAGGGATTCAATTGGGATGAACATGACTTGGACAGACCAAGAAGCAATAGTAGTGGACAAGGTAGTAGCAGACAAGCAAACGTTGAAAATATACAAGATGAGGAGATGAAATTTGTTCGTGACAAAATAGCTCCATCCATTTGTGGGTTGTAAACAATATTTTTATTATTTCTATTTTGGTGTTTTGGTTTTTAATTTTTCGAATAAGAAATTTTTTATTATTATAATGAATTGTCTAGTATTGATATTGTTGGCAATTAACATTTTAATATAATTATTTTCCTAATCATCTCTTTTTCTTGATGAGTTATTTTTAATATGTTAAATTTGATAACCTTCTCTCCATGAATTTCAACAACAAAAACATCATAATTGTTGTTATTATTAATGTAATTGTTAAGCTTAATTACACATTTTCAATAATAAAAAACACTAATCATAGGAAAAATGACATTATAACCTTCAAAAAATGGTTAAGTCATTTTTTGGAATTTACACTCAAAACAGCTATTTTTAAAACAGCTTATCCAAACGCTTAATATGACTTTAAAAATAGAAAACGCATATTTTCACATTTTTACCAAACACTTATCTATGGTTTTTAAAATGGAGTTTACAAAACGCACGTTTTAAAAATGCTAGTTTTTAAAACACACCTTTTGAAACAGCTTATCCAAACAAGCCCTATATATAAAAGCAGAAGCTGAGAGAAAGTTATCGTTCAATCTAAACTACCGTCTCACTAAACATAAGATAAGAAAAGTTCAAAAATGATTTGCAAACCTGACACTGTCGATAACCTTAACCTGCCACTATCAAATCATCGAAATTAAAGTTTTTTTTTTTTCCTTCTTAGATTTGGGTATGAAATATGACTTAGTTTTTGGTATTTTGATTGGATTGGTTTATATTAAAGTATTTGGAATTTTGAATTGCATTCAGTTTTGTTTTGATTTTATTGGCAATAAGCCTTTTTAATTATATTTTCTTTTGTTATTTCTTATTAGAGATTACAGAAATTACAACAACAAAAGAAAATAGTTTTGGTTTTTCCCGGTAAAGAAACAGAATTTAAACATTTATTTATGTAACTAATCTTAAAGATATTTTTGGGATCCAATTAGAATAGGATTCAACGTTTTGCTGCTATATATTTTTTGTTTCCAATTTTATTTTAGGTTATTTTTTCTGTTATGGTTTATGGAGATTTAGTTTTGATATTGTTTGTTTTGTTAATGATATATTTATGTACGGATGATTTTCTCTTTATGGTGATGGAAGAATGAATGGGTCATATTGGCGAAGCTTGATACCGTAGATGTGGGTGAGGTTGTTTTACAGGAGTAATTCTTAGGTACTCTTGGGGTACAGAGAATGATACTCCCTTCTCTCACATTCATGATGGGGTCCACTCATTAAATTCATGGTGATTTAATTGCTTGGTTACATTATTTAAACAATTTCTTCTACATGATTATCGATGTAACTAATCTCCAATATTATAAAAAATTTAATATTAATTTATTAGTGTAGGGATTGGATTTGAGCACTACCACTATGGGGTGAATGGACTCAAGCCCAGTTAGCCCGATACAATGAATTTGTAGAGTATGGGTTCAAGAACTGGGCCCTAATAAAGATTGCAACAACTAAACACGGTAATGAATGGGTTGGACGACAAGAACACAAGCTAAAGAGTAAGATATGGTTCCTCGGCCCTTCTCTTAGGGGCAGGAAGTTATTATTGCTTCTTCAATATTTGGTTACAGGGTTCATACAAGTGTTACAACATTTCCTCTCCCAAAATCCAGTCCCCCTTTCTAGGGGACTTCTTACATTATATATCCCCCCTTTGGTTAATCTTGACCCTCCATTTGTTGGTCATGCAGGTCACCACTTGAGTGCTTGTCCCATCAGTCACCTTCCCCTTCTTTCTGTGGGTTGCAACAACTACGGTAGCACTGCTCAAGAGCTACTTCTCCATTAATGCGGCCAGAACGCTAGGTGTGGGCATTTAATGTGGAGGTGACAGTTCCTCTTGGAATTGCTCCTCCACCATGCTTCTGTGGTTGACCCATTGTACTTGTCTTTTCTTTGGAGACGCTCTGAAGGGCCACCTTTGATTGTGCTTTGTTCTTCCTCTCCATGGTCTCGGCTGGCCGAGGACAGGATTGTCCTCGGCAGTGCTTCTTGGTAACTGAATCTGCCTTAATCCGTCCTCGGACATTTCTTCCTCCTCGGCGTGGGCCTTGGGCTTAGTATGAAGTGGGCCGGGTTATCAAAACCCTATCCCCACAATTAGAATCATTAATATAGGCATAATAATGGAATGCATGGGGAAATATTGGTAATTGTTTCACAAATTATATGAATGATTATCTACAATAGACATTTTGAAAACCACTGGTTCCATATTGAAATTGAATCCAAATAAATTGTGATGTGAGTTTATCTCACAAATGTTTGAGTGAGTTGATGCAATTATAAATTCACAATTTTTGTTAATGGGGTATACAGATCAATAGATATCCAGTTATTATGACTTTGTGATTATAAATTGAAAACAGGAAATTATGACTTTGTGATTATAACATTTGGTTTAATTTTCTTATGATGATACTATGATAGTTAGATTCAGTGTAAGATTTTGAACACTCCATGGGTCTTTATGGAAAAGTCCAAGGACAAGGCTTTTGGCTTTATTTTTGGGAATAACATGGGAATTTAAAAATAAAATTGTTTTGTTTTGATGCTAAGCAAAAAAAGTGAAGTTACAATGTCTAATTTTTATTTTATATAAATTGATAGAGTTTATGTTTGATTGAACTTGGATCAGTCGAAGGTTTTTTTTTTTTTGGAAATTTTCTTTATTGGGTATATGTGTTACAATTCAAATTTAATATATATTTCCCCTTATCTCCGTTTTTACTTTTCACTAATTCCAAGTGTTGTGTATGTGCTATACTCAATTTTCTTTATTGAAATTAATGTGAAAAAAAATGTTTCCTTAATTACATGGTATTGACATTGATTTGACTTAATTTAGATTCAATTTATTTTCCATTTTTTAAATTACTTAATCTTTTGTTGTGAAGTGTCATAGTGTCTCGGTTTTTATTCCCATCAATATATATTTCAAGGTTTGTTGCGGCTTGAGCCGCATTGTTTAAGGAAGTCAAACGCTTTTGGAGAGTTCTTTTTTTTGTTTGTGTCCTTAGTATGTTTAATTTTTTGGTTGATTTATTGATTCTTTCCTTTGATTTGCTATATCATAATAGGTTGTTAGTTATTGCATCTTCATAATGATCACAAGGTGAAGATAAAGATTACCCTCATCAATAGCTATTGGTTTTTTGTCATTATCACAAGATGAAGATAAACTTCTTTTGTTTTGCCAAACCTCATCTTGCTTGACAAACCTTATGTTTATCTATTTGTACCACATATATATACACATTTTATCCACCATAAATCTCTAAGCAATCTAACGGTTCAAAAAATAATATCTTACTTTTTTTTTTTTATACAAGATAGAAATTCTACGCTAATATAATTTAAGTGTATATTATTTAGGAACAAAGTTTAGCTACAAAATTAGTAGTAGCTACAAAGTTTACCTTACTCAATATTTTTTTATTGGAAATGTATTTTGACAAATCTACCATTAGATTACATTTTCTTCTTATGTCCTCTATGATTGTAAAATTTCTAGAACATGAAAGATCAATAGCTATGTCATCAACAAACTGTTAAATTGCAAGTTTTTGTAATTTAAAATAATGCATGAAATATAATCTTATAAATTATATAGTAAATAATATCTGATTGATACAAAATTTTACATGTGTATTAAAAGCATAAAGAACATGTAATCGAACACTTAAATTTTTGAAGTATATAGTAATGTTAACGATATTGAGTAAGATTGTACCATTAGGCTACAACCAATTTTGTAGCTAAACTTTTTTCATTATTTAGTGTTCTCTCTATTATTTATTACAATAAATTATGAAATTCTATTCTATTTTAGTATTTTCTCCCTCTTGTTGAACAACGGTAAAAATAAAAAATAAAAAACTCATGTTTTCTCAATCCATGGTTTCCTCTTGCCATATTTAAAACAATAGTAATGCTAGACTCAAAAAATTTTACAAATTTTTTAAAATTTTTGATTTGGCGTGGTCCACATTAGCTGTTAAAAACAATTATTGAAAGATATTTTTATTTTTATTTATCAAAATGATATTTGCATTTTTTTTTAGTAGACATGAAATTGGCTTATCTATATCAATCACAATAGCATGCAATTTTCAAATTTGTAAACACATATAGTATGATCAAATTATTACGCCTCTCTTATCTATAATATAAAACACTAAATATTACAATTTTTTAGAAGTAAACTTATTGAAATATTGGAGGAAATTAACAAAATATACTGCACATTGAGCATGTATTTGAATTGTAGTATTAAAAAACGAATCAATCAATATATATATATATATATATATAAAAGCAGAGACCTCATGCGGGAAAGCATGATGAAAGCCGTGGCAGTACTAGAGGTCCAGCACATTCAAATCATGAGGAAGAAGAAGAAGAAGCTCCAACGGCTACTCCTATCAAAATGGTGTCGTGTATAAGGCTGGGAAAACATAAAGGAAAGTTAAAACAAAACGTCACCATTTCTCATTAAAAGGAACGGTGTCGTTTTGTGTATGTTGTAGATGTTTCCTCATTAAAGGAAACGATACTGTTTTCACTGTGTGTGTAATATTATTAAACTGTCAGTTGGTTAGCAGTTTGTTAGTTTTGGTAGTGCACGTGTGTGAATCTATTAGAGCAAGTGTGAGGCAGTTATCAATCTCCCTCGTGCTCTTTCTCTCACTCTGTATGTATAAATATAGGTTGTAGCCTCCATTGTTATTGTATTGTGAAATGTATTCAGTGATATAATACTTGAGGAATTATTCAGCTTTTCTCCCTCTTTGTTTTCCTTTCTTTTCTCTGCTTTTCGCTTCAGAGTTTCTGTGATAGGTATTATAGATTTGAGAGAAGTTTTCATGGTATCAGAGCACTGATCCATTTCAATGGCTTCTGCTCCTCTGGTTCATCTTCTTCAACATTTGCTTCAACTACTCTGCCTGCTATGGCTACTACAAGCTTACTAGTGAGTACTTCATTGTTACTATTATCAAACATGTCATCCATGATGACTGTGAAGCTCGATTATGGAAACTACATCGTGTGGAAACACCAAATCGAGGTAATTCTGGATACCTATTCAATGATTGATGTTCTTGATGATTCAATCACTGCTCCAGATAGATTTCGTAAAGATTTATCTGGTAATTTCACTGCTGAGATCAATCCAGCCTTCATAGCTTGGAGGAATCGTGAACAAGCAATGTTCACCTTCTTGAATTCTACTCTCTCTCCTACAATTCTTGTTATTACAGTTAGGCAGAAATCTGCTAGAAGAGTTTGGAAAGTGTTAGAGAAAAGATTTGCATCTGTCTCAAGGTCTCATGTGATGAGCTTGAGAAATGAGTTGAATGCAATTAAGAAAGGTGTTGATTCCATTGATGGATATTTTCAGAAAATTAAGCAAGCCAAAGATAGATTGGCTGCTGTTTCTGTGTTTGCGGATGATGAAGAGCTTCTCCACATCATTCTTGATGGTCTTCCCTCTGAATATGATTCTTTTAGTTCAGCAATTAGAACTAGAAGTGATGTATTGTCAGTTGAGGAGTTGAATGTTCTGCTCAATGCTGAAGAAAGAGTAATTAAAAAGAGATCTAATACAGTTGATTTAGCTTCTATGGCTATGGCTGCAAAGTTTCATTCTCAAGGTTTTCAACAAGGAAGAGGAGGTAGGAATAATAATTAGAGAGGAAGAGGTCGAGGTAATAATCATAATTCTGGAGGTTCTCACTATGGTGGTGGTAGTAATTCCAATCCTAATCAGTTTCAAAATTTCAATTCAAGCAATTTCAACCCAGGCAATTCAGGGTTTTCTCCATAGTTTCAGAATTTTAATCAATCTAAGCAATCATCTAACCAGAATCCAAGTCAGTCAAGCAGACCTATCTGTCAGATCTGTGGCAAGAATGGTCACTCAGCCCTTGATTGTTACCATATAATGGATTTCACATATCAAGGGAGTCATCCACCTGCAAAACTTGCTTCTATGGTGGCTAATGCTGCTCAAGTTCAAGCTTCCAATGCTTGGCTCACTGACACAAGTTGCTCAGACCATGTGACTCCTAACCTGTCACAACTCTCTCTTATGTAGCAACCAGTTCAAGGATCAGAGACTGTCACAATTAGCAATGGTCAAGAACTGCCAGTCACTCACATTAGTAATGGTGAGCTTCGAACCTTAACTCATAACTTTAGGCTTGATAACATTTTAAGAGTGCTTGACCTTGCCTCAAATCTTCTATCTGTTCATAAACTTTGCCTTCAAAATAATGCTTTCTGTTATTTTGATGTACATAAGTTCTTAATTCAGGATTTACCCACGGGGAAGATCCTTTACGCAGGATTGAGTAAAGATGGAGTTTACCCCATTCCATCTAATCCTAATCTATCTTCAACTTCCTGCTTCAATTCTGTTCAGAATCCTGCATTTGTCTCTGTTAAACCACATCACATTCTGCTATGGCATCACAGACTTGTGCATCCAAGCTCTAAGATTTTACTTTTGGCTTTAAAACCTATATTTCCTTCTATTTCTTTGTCTCAAATTGATGAAGTTTGTTCGTCTTGTGAATACTGTATAAGTGCTAAAATGCACAGGTTTCATTTGAATAAAACACCTCTTGTTTCCACTTCACTTCTTGAACTTGTGCATAGTGATGTTTGGGGTCCTTCTCTACTCACTTCTTTACTTGGTTTCAATTACTATGTGATTTTTGTTGATGATTACTCCCGTTTTACCTGGTTATTTCTTCTCAACCATAAAAATGAGGTTCTTTCTGTTTTCAAACACTTTAAGTCTATGGTTGAAACTCAGTTCAGTTCTAAACTTAAGGTTCTAAGGACTAATAATGGCTCTGAGTACATTAACAATGAGTTTAAGTCCTTTTGTTCAACTTCTGGCATTCTCCGTCAATCTTCCTGCCCTCATACTCCCGAGCAAAATGGTGTTTCAGAGAGAAAGCATAAGCATATAGTTGAAACTGGTCTTACTCTTCTATACCTGTAATACCCCAATTTTGATTTTATAATTATCACTATACCTTGTCAGTTTTAATATAGAGTTGAGGTACTATATATGTGTGCACAGTTAGATGGGAGTAGACAATTTTGTGGTGTTACCAAAATAGGTGAGAAAATTAAAGTTTTAGTGCATACAATTTAGTGTGGTAGTTAAAATGATAAATAAAAAAAATTAAAAAATAAAAATAAAAAAAGAGGAAGTTGTTTTATGGGCCTCTTGGAGACTGAAGAGATAAGTTCAAGTGGGTTTCAAACTCTAGCCCCCTACCCCACTAAGCCCACATCTTTGATGTGTTGAATATAAGGTGGAGGAAAAAATAAATTAGGGTTTCATCACTAAAGAGACTAAAAGGTGTTTTTCTTTGGAGTTTAGAGCACGTACAATTGAAGAGGCAACCAATTGTTCCAGGTATGATTTTTCATTTGTTAGAATCAAAGAATTAAAAGAGTTAGTGATGTGTAGATTGTTAAAAAGGGGTATTTTCCTAGAATCGTTATTTACATTATTAAACCTTGGATTGCCCACTGCCCAGTATGTGGGTTCTTGAACAGATTCATGGAATTTCAATTCCTAATGCAAGAACACGACTGTAAAACTTCAATTGTGGTTAACGTATATAGATATATTATAGGATGGCATTAACGTTAGAATGGCTTTAAGCCTTTAACGTTGTTCCGTTGGGATATAATATATATAAAAACCAAGATTTGAGTCACGGGATATCAAGGATCTATGGTTATGGCATACGCCTTCCTTCGTATGTGTACATATATAATATATTTGAAGTCAATGACTTTGCCACCGTGTGTATCCATGAACGCAGTCATGGTTCAAAATATTATTAATGAATATGGCCTTCATGTTTTCGCCGGAGTTATATAATTAAATCCTAGGTTGCCCATTGTGTGTCTCTGAACAAGCCATGGATTGCAAATATCTATTCGAGTATATGGCTCTTACATTTTCATCTGGGGTTTTATATTAAATCTTAGGTCAATGATATTTTGGCTACTGCCTTCCTCATGGCAATATGAGTTTCGATTAGTGCAAGGGATTATTATTGGTTAAAAAAAAAAAAAAAACTTTAAATTTAGTGCTAAAGTGTTATCAGTTCAGCAAAGTATTTTTCCTAGTGAATCAGACTGTACAATTCAATAAGTTTTATATTTTGTGGAGGATATTAAGTAATTTTTATGATTGAATATAGGTCTTATTTAAGAGTATTTTGAGGCTTTTGGAGGTTGTTTCGGCTGGACTTTCAGAGTGATTCAAGCGCAATAAGTAATTATGCATAATATGCACAAGTTTTATTCTTTAGGTTCTTAGAAATTGAAGGTTTTCAAAAGTTATATTTTAAAGCTTACGTTTTCTAAAGTTTATCGAAAGCATTATTTTTACATCATTGAAAGAGAAACTTTGACTTTTAGACAATATTTTAAAGAGAAACTTTGAATTTTATATAACGTTTTAAATGTCCAAATCTCATTTAAAAGATGATTTCTAAACTAAACTATTTTCCAAAAATAATTGAGTTTCAAAGTAAGTTTTCTAAAAACGTTCTTGTTTCTTTAAATTTGTTAAAACCAAGTGATTTCAAAGTTATATTCCTATTCTCCAAATGGTATTTAAAATGTTTCTTTTAGCAAATTGAAATTTTAGATTTACTCAAGAATTATAATATATTTGTATAAATTCCTCAATTCTTATTCGTTCCCCAAGAGAGTCAAACATCCTTTGATTTATATTCATTTTGATGTTGTGATCTTTGATATGCCTCTGTATTTGGAATAATTGTTAATAGCAAGTAAATTATTATATTTTGTATAAACTTTGCTCTTGTGATATGTGACTCAAAAAAAAAAAAAAAAAAAAGTGTTTCTAGAATTGATCAGATATATCAGATTTATGTGTTAATCCGCTCACAGGATTGTATGTGAGAATATGTGTTGATCCCTCACCAGCAGGGGTTAGATGTTGGTATCCGCTCACAGGATTGTATGTGAGAATATGTGATGTGTATATGTGACATTGTGCTCTGATCAATTATATGTACGTGATTTCTAATGATTTTAAGATGTGATTATATATGTATTAAGTGATTCATTATGTGTTTTGGAATAATTATTTTTGATATCATTAAATAAGTTTGTGAAAAATAAAAATATTCGTGCGTTGCTTGACTCTATCCTGTTGTGTATTCTGTATAATTACTTACTAGATGTGGCTCACCCTATCAATTACTATTTTCATATTAAAGTTTAGTTGGGGAACAAAACCTTTGGATTGCTTCGTAAGGTGCAAGGTAGAGCGTGGAGTTTTAGGTGAAGTCAATAATCCTTAAGTCTTAAAGGATTATTAGTGATTTTTATTCCGCTTTAGATTTCACAGTATTTTGGAGATTATTCTAAATTTGTGGATTTTAGTTATTGTAAGAGATTTATCAATAGCATTGTTTATTTGGAGTTTTGAATTATGTTTAAATTAATCATGTTTACTGAGTTATGTAAGATCAGCAAGTTAGTCATGCATCTAAATTCATGTTCCATGAATTTGGGTTGTGACAATACCAGTCTCATCTTCCACTCAATTATTGGTCCTATGCTTTCTCTGCTGCAACTTACCTTATCAATAGAATGCCTTCTAGTCTTAGGTTTTCACTCACCTTGGGAGAAGGTTTATTCAAAATCACCATCTCTTCATGCTCTTAAAGCTTTTGGTTGTGCCTGCTATCCATACCTTAGGCCCTTTACCCAAAATAAGTTGCAACCCAAATTTAAACCTTGTGTTTTTCTAGACTATCCTCCACTTTCTAAAGGTTAAATATGCCTTGATCCAACTTCTAACAGAATCTACATTGTCTGTCATGTTTTGTTTAATGAGTCTCTCATCCCTTTTGCTCATGATTCTAGCTTCACTAATCCTCATATTCCATTCTCATCATCTCTCTCTAATTGGTTTTCTCCACCTCCACAACTTGTTGATGAGTCTGTTCATAATTCACCTACTGAGTCTGCTACTATCTCCACACCTCCTGATTTCACATCTTCTCTTCTTCCTTCTTTTCTTTCTCCACAAATTCCTATTCCTGTTGTTCCTCCACCTTTGACTGTCCCTTCATCTGTTGCTACTTCCTTACCTATTTCTGCTTCTGTTAATTCTTCATCTTCCTCACAAACTGCTCCTAGTGTGTCTGATTCTACTGCCATTGTTCCTGTCTCCATTAATTCTCATCCAATGCTCACAAGGTCAAAGCATGGTATCTATAAGCCTAGAGTTATGCAGGTTCAAGCTGATTACACCATCACAGAACCCCTTCTTTCACTATTGCCTCTAAGCACCCTCAATGGGTAGCTGCTATGGATGCTAAGTTTCAGTCTTTACAGAAGCAGAAGACACGATCTTTGGTTCCTCTTCCTCCCCATAAAAATGTGGTCACTTGCGAATGGGTTTATAAGTTGAAAAGGCACAGTGATGGCTCTATAGCAAGATATAAAGCCAAGTTGGTTGCAAGGGGGTATCTTTGTTGTGAAATTTTAAAATACTCGCAAGTGTACGAACCGTACCGAAGTATAGTTTGACAAGAACGAGGTCGAACCCACAGGGACTTGAATGAACGTAGGAAAATTAAATCAAATCTTAACCAAATTAATCATAATCTAGTTTAATAAAAATTGGTTGTTTTGAAATTAAATAAACTAAGCAAATAATAAAATTAAACAAATAGTTAAACTAAGCAAAAGATATAAAGCAATAAAAAGATGTAAACAATCAAGGGAAAGGAATTAAGGTTTTGGAATTCGCCTTGTAAATCATATCAGCATATATTTATGATCATTAATTTTTCCCAACTCACTACATGATAATCTAGAAATCAATCTTGCTATCATGGAAAATATCCTCATTAAAATCCTTATTTTAAAAACCAAAAGCATGTTCTTCTTCGCTTCTTAAGTATAAAATCAAATCATCAATTGTATCCGTAGCCAAACAAATCACAAGATATATCCAATTCTAAAAATCAAATCATAAATTGTATCCATTGGCAGACAAATCACAAACGATATCTAATTTTATAATCAAGAATTAATAAACCAAGCATTCAATTAATTAAGACAAATCCTAAATCATGAGAAAAACATGATTGAACTCATATCTAGAATCTCATCTTAGTCAATTAATATGAAACAAGAACAATTTAAATCATTAAAGTACAACTATTGTGGGAAAAATCAAATCACATAAATATTACTAATAATCCTTAACAAGGTTTCATCCTCAACCCTAATTATAAATTTAGCTACTCATGATAATTGAAAGAAAACACAAGAATAAAATACTAAACATTAAACTAGATAAATAAAATAGAGAAAGAAATAGTCACAATGCTATCATGGAGAAAAGCTACAGAGAAGCCACACGCAGTACTGCCTCTTGCTCCAATTTTCTGTTTTGCATCTCAGCCCTAGCACTAGCCTCCCTAAATTTTGCCCTAAAAAGCCTTTAAATAGGTCAAGGAATCCTATTACAAGTTGAATTCCCGTTTGGAGAAAATTCCAGATATTTAGGCTTCACTTAACCGACTATTTTGGCCCATTTAACGTCAGAATTCGGGCTTTTGGTAAACTACAAAGTTGTAGCCCTTTAAGTTAACTTTCCAGCCCAACTTGAATCATCTCGATTGGACATCTGAGCTGAAAGTTATGCAGAAAATACTAACTGATGTCCAGGCTGGAATCCTAATCCGAATTGGACTTGAATTTGGTGCAAATTTCCTTTGATTCCTTGCTCCAATTGGACTTAAATTTAATTCAGTTGGCCTTCTCTTGAATTCATGCATGGCTGGATGTAAGTTGGCTTGATTCAATTGGCTTAGCTCCACTTTGCATGTAAAAACCTTGTTACCTGCAATACAAAGATATTATATAATCAGTCACAAAATAACATAAAAGTAAGGCTAAATATGTAGATATGTGAGTACTTTATTGTATATATTTCATGCACATCAAATACCCCCAAACCTACATTTTGCTAGTCCTCGAGCAAAACAGATAAAGAAATAAAACAAAACAAAGAAATTAAAAACAAAGAAAAAGGAAATCCTAACTAATCCACTTTCGCTGGAAATTTCGATTGCATTTAGCGTATGCAACAAGCCTTTAAACCCCTAGCTTACACTAGTGGACGAGTTGTAGTCTCGTGAGGGTTTGCAGGGAATATACCCACAAAATTCTGAGAATGAATACTAAAATGAACAAAACAAAGAAGATTTTTTTTTTTTTTTTTCTTTCAATTGCCTTTTGCAAAGAGGATTAGTTCAAGTTCAAAAACACTACAAATGCTAAAGAAATTTCTCATGCCATCAAAACTCAATGTGAGTGAAAAGTGGTAGCCAACCCAAACATACTCTTAGTTTTAGAATAAACTTGACTCGAATCTCTATTTGAAAGTATGCTTCAATTCAAATCTTTCCGGTGTTATCACTCAACAAATGAAATCACTCTGAAATGGGGTGTAACACTCTCAACAACATATGTGAGTAGAATAATGTAAGCAAAATCAAACATCTCACATATAAATCATATGAAAAACGCTTAACCAAGAAAGAACAAGTAGTCTCATGAAAGGATGCCAAAAAGAATTTATACCACACTTTTTATTCAGTCATATCAATATCTGAACTACACAATCTTCAAGATCAAATAAGGACTTTATTAGGACGTAATGTAGGGTAAAAGCAAAGGGAATGAAATAAAAATGGGTAAAGGTAAATATAAGAAGTGTTTTCAAGATTAATCAGAATGTCAACTCTTTTTGGAATTTCCATTCAACTATTTTTTTTTTCACCTCTTCTTCTTCAAAGCAATACTCTTTCTTTACATTTTACTTCTCAAAATTTGATGAGAACCCTTTTTATTTTCTTCTTTTTGACACTTTTCCTTTTCTTTTTCTTTTTTTTCTTTGAATTCTCTTTTTTCTTCTTTTTTTTTTTTTTTTCAATTCTTTCTTTGAATTCTTGCACAAACCACCACATTGAAACAAATTGATCAAATTCCATCTTAAAACACTATAGATAAGGGATTTAAGAAAGAAAGGCTAATTAAAAGGCTCAACGGGGTAACTAGCGATAATATATCAAGAAAGAAAAACACATGTATGGCTCAAAGTAGACAAAAATGGCCTAATCTCATCTCTCAAAGACTAGTATAGTTCATTCAACATCAATGACTTCAAAATATTCAAGTGTGGCATAAAATCATTTTTTTTTCTTGGCCAAAAGAAAGAATAATGAGACTACAACAAGGGAAATATGTTATGAACTTCCAAATGAACTTTAAGATTAGAAACAATAAATAACCCTCCAAAAATAATGATTGGCTCAAAACTCACAGGGTTATAGTCTCCACATTGTTATCATCAAGATTTTCTAATCACTTTTATCCTTCAACAACAAGTTGTGTCTGAGTGGCTATGTGCATGTGCAATGAATTGAGCATGAAAGCAATGAAATTCTTTAAACAAGAGTAGTATAACGAACTCAAAACATAAACCTCAAGCTAGGCAAAAGAATTTTTTTTTTTTTTTTGATTTTTTTTTAAACAACTAAACAAAACAAAACATAGAAATCTATATACATCCCCCCCAAACCTAAACCAAACATTGTCCTTAATGTTAAAAATGATCCTTTCAAATAGATGTCTTGAATGAAAAGTGAGCAAAATATTAATATGCAACATGAGAACCAAGGCGAAACGAGTAAGGTAAGGAGAAGGAAGAGACGTACTTTGATCAAGCTGATTGTTATAAATTTTAATTTCTGTCAAATATCAGCTAGAACAAAAGAAAATAAAACTAAACAAGAAAATAAACACAAATATTAATCTAAAAGCAGAAAATAAACAAGAAAAAGTTTTTTTTTTTTTTTTTTTTGCAAAGAGATTTAACACAACTGGAGATCAATCCTGATAAACAGGACCATCCAAACCTCAACAACACCATGGAGATAAATAATGCATATTATGAATGGACTAGTCCAATGATATTGTAACTTCCCTGGGTCAAAAACATGTTGAGAAGCTTTTGCAGTGTCTTCCAAGTGAATTCTTTGCATAACCACAGAAGCCCTAATACCCTTAATATTAGCAATTTTCCAACCTACAGCTTCCTTATGCACCTGAAGTACACTTATCAATTGGCGTTCCCTAAGGTCATCCAAATCTGAAGCTATAATGACAGGTAAGGTCTCAGAAGAACCTAAAAATGCATACTTAAGTGTGTCAGGTAATGGTTTCAACTCCAACTTTGGTGGTTCCACAGCAGATGGGGGTGAGGATGAAGAAAGTGGGAGAGGGATCACTTTTGGTTGCCAACTATCAGTACTTAAGAGAGGAACAGAATCTAACAATGCATTGACCTCCTCAATTGATTTTTCAATATCCAAATTGCAATCAAAACGGGTTAAGCAAACCTTTAAGGGATCCTCACAACTTGATTGTAGGAAAGTATCATGGACTAGGCTCCCAATCATGTTAACCTCACATATATCCTCATTGTCTAGTACTTGCTTACTTATGTCAAAGATATTAAGCTCAACAGTCATATTCCCAAAAGAAATCTTCATCACACCACTCCGACAATTGATCAAAGCATTGGATGTGGCTAAGAAAGGGCGACCTAAAATGACATGGATTTGTGTACTGGCATTTAGAGCAGGCTCAGTGTCTAGCACAACAAAATCAACAGGAAAATAGAATGCATCCACCTTAATCAGCACATCCTCAATAATACCTCTAGGGATCTTCACAGACCTATCAGCTAATTGAAGTGTCGTGGTTGTTGGTTTTAACTCTCCCAAACCCAGCTGTAAATATACTGAATATGGCAATAAGTTCACACTTGCCCCCAAATCTAGCAAAGCTCGCTCAATGAGATGATCCCCAATCTTGCATGAAATTGTAGGAGATCCAGGGTCCTTATATTTCACTGGATATTTATTCTGAATGATTGAACTGACTTGCTCTGTCAAAAATGCCTTTTTAGGAACATTTGTCTTTCTCTTCATTGTCACAAGATCTTTTAGAAACTTGGCATAAGCAGGAACTTGCTGAATTGCATCAAGAAATGGAATATTTATTTGCACTTGCTTAAAAACCTCTAAAATATCTCCAAATTGTGCACTTTTCTGAGGACTGATTAAACTTTGAGGGAATGGAGCTTTAGGAACAAACCTCCTATCAAGAGGAGAACTAAGATCTTGAATTGGAATTGAGGTTGAGTTGCCCTTCTTTTCTTTATGATCATCCTGTGAACTGTGAACTCCTTTTTCCTTTAACACATTATTTTGATTATCCTCCACTTCTGGCATCTTCACTTGATTATCAACTTGCTTACCAGACCTAAGGGTAGTAATAGACTGAACATGTTCTTGTCCATGAGTAGAACTAGAAGAACCATTGATGGCATACTGTCCTTTTGGGTTAGGTATGGGTTGACTAGGAAACTTTCCTTTTTCCCTCTCTCCAACATGGGTTGCTAACTGGCCAACTTGATTTTCCAACTTTGAAATAGCTTGAGTATTCAAATGGGTGGAACTTTTCATCTCTTGAATGGCTTGGCTAGTTGATTGCATGAAAGTTTTGAGAGACTCTTCCAAAGATGGTTGTTGTCTTGGTGGTGCTACAAACTGAGGTGTTGATTGAGGAATGGGAGGATATGCTTGAGTAGGTAAACGAAATTGACTTTGTTGATGCACTTGTTGTCCACCTACATTTGTGGGAGGCTGATTTTGCCTCCATGAGAAATTAGGATAGTTCCTCCAATTTGGATTGTATGTCTCTGAAAATGGACTAGCAAATGGTTTTCCATAATTATTCAATGCATTTGCTTGCTCAGTATAAAAATCAAGATACCCAACTGCAGAAGGACACATTTGTGTTGTATGCATAGGACTTGCACAAATAGTGCATGTTTCACTTTGAACTTGATTGATAGAATTCATCCCTCTTCCTAAAGCTAAAGCCTCAACCTTACGAGTGAGATTGTCCAACCTAGCTTTTATGTCTAAATCTTCACTGACTTCATACAATCCTCCTTTCTTAATTGCAGGGGTAGATCTCTCTTTACGGTTGGAAAAATCCCATTGTTGTGAACTTTCAGAAAAATTCTCAAGAAATTTGTATGCCTCATCATCTACAAGACTCAAAAATCCACCACCATTCATGGACTCAATCATGTTACGATTTGTCTGAGTCAAACCATTATAAAAATATTGTATTAGTCTCCATGTTTCAAAACCATGATGGGGACACTTTAAGATCAAGTCCTTAAATCTCTCCCAACTCTCATAAAATTTCTCTTGTTCATCCTGATAAAAATCTGCAATTTCTCTCCTTAAAGCATTAGTTTTGGCCATTGGGAAAAATTTAGAGAGGAATTTTGTAACCAAAAGTTCCCATGAAGTGATAGATCCTGGTGACAATGAATTAAGCCATGCTTTTGCCTTATCCTTCAAGGAAAAAAGGAATAAACGCAAACGAACAGAGTCATCAGTGAAATTCTGGAACTTACAAGTAGCACAAATCTCAAGAAAATCCTTTACATGCATATAAGGGTCTTCTCTATCCAATCCATGAAAAGTAGGAAGAAGGTGGATTATTTGCGGTTTCAGCTCAAAATGTGCAGCAGTGGTTGCGGGCAATACTATGCAAGATGGAGGGTTGGTGGTTATGGGTGAGAACAACTCCTTAAGGGTTTTTGAATCATCTCCTGTTTCTCCCATTCTGGATGAATAATCAAAATAACAAGACGATTTTCTTTATCACGTATCCAAGTTCTCATACACCAAGCACAAAGAAATAAATTTTTTTTTTGTTTTTTTTTTTAATTTAAAAAAAAATTTAACTACAACTAGTAGAAGGAAAAATTCAATTAAGACCTAATTTATTTTCCTAACCAAGTCCCCGGCAACGACGCCAAAAACTTGTTGTGAAATTTTAAAATACTCGCAAGTGTACGAACCGTACCGAAGTATAGTTTGACAAGAACGAGGTCGAACCCACAGGGACTTGAATGAACGTAGGAAAATTAAATCAAATCTTAACCAAATTAATCCTAATCTAGTTTAATAAAAATTGGTTGTTTTGAAATTAAATAAACTAAGCAAATAATAAAATTAAACAAATAGTTAAACTAAGCAAAAGATATAAAGCAATAAAAAGATGTAAACAATCAAGGGAAAGGAATTAAGGTTTTGGAATCCGCCTTGTAAATCATATCAGCATATATTTATGATCATTAATTTTTCCCAACTCACTACATGATAATCTAGAAATCAATCTTGCTATCATGGAAAATATCCTCATTAAAATCCTTATTTTAAAAACCAAAAGCATGTTCTTCTTCGCTTCTTAAGTATAAAATCAAATCATCAATTGTATCCGTAGCCAAACAAATCACAAGATATATCCAATTCTAAAAATCAAATCATAAATTGTATCCATTGGCAGACAAATCACAAACAATATCTAATTTTATAATCAAGAATTAATAAACCAAGCATTCAATTAATTAAGACAAATCCTAAATCATGAGAAAAACATGATTGAACTCATATCTAAAATCTCATCTTAGTCAATTAATATGAAGCAAGAACAATTTAAATCATTAAAGTACAACTATTGTGGGAAAAATCAAATCACATAAATATTACTAATAATCCTTAACAAGGTTTCATCCTCAACCCTAATTATAAATTTAGCTACTCATGATAATTGAAAGAAAACACAAGAATAAAATACTAAACATTAAACTAGATAAATAAAATAGAGAAAGAAATAGTCACAATGCTATCATGGAGAAAAGCTACAGAGAAGCCACACGCGGCACTGCCTCTTGCTCCAATTTTCTGTTTTGCATCTCAGCCCTAGCACTAGCCTCCCTAAATTTTGCCCTAAAAAGCCTTTAAATAGGTTAAGGAATCCTATTACAAGTTGAATTCCCGTTTGGAGAAAATTCCAGATATTTAGGCTTCACTTAACCGACTATTTTGGCCCATTTAACGTCAGAATTCGGGCTTTTGGTAAACTACAAAGTTGTAGCCCTTTAAGTTAACTTTCCAGCCCAACTTGAATCATCTCGATTGGACATCTGAGCTGAAAGTTATGCCGAAAATACTAACTGATGTCCAGGCTGGAATCCTAATCCGAATTGGACTTGAATTTGGTGCAAATTTCCTTTGATTCCTTGCTCCAATTGGACTTAAATTTAATTCAGTTGGCCTTCTCTTGAATTCATGCATGGCTGGATGTAAGTTGGCTTGATTCAATTGGCTTAGCTCCACTTTGCATGTAAAAACCTTGTTACCTGCAATACAAAGATATTATATAATCAGTCACAAAATAACATAAAAGTAAGGCTAAATATGTAGATATGTGAGTACTTTATTGTATATATTTCATGCACATCAATCTTCAACAATATGGCATGGATTATGATGAGACTTTTAGTCCTGTGGTGAAGCCTGCTACTGTTAGGATTCTTCTAGCTTTGGTTGTGCAATTTGGTTGGGAATTGAGGCAGTTAGATGTCAGTAATGCATTTTTGCATAGGATTCTTAAAGAATAGATTTATTTGGCTCAGCCTCAAGGCTATGTTGATCCTACCTTCCCTAAGCATGTCTGTCTTCTTCACAAGGCCCTTTATGGTCTCAAACAAGCCCCTAGAGCTTGGTTTGAGAGATTTACTTCTCAATTGTTGCACATTGGCTTTTGTACTTCTGCTGCAGATAGAAATCTCTTCATTTTAAGGCATGGTCCTTCAATTGTCTTTCTATTGCTATATGTGGATGATATAATTATCACAGGCAACCAATATAGTTTTGTCTCTTCTGTTATCAAGTTGTTGGGGGTAGACTTTGATCTCAAAGATCTTGGCTTACTTCATTACTTCCTTGGCCTACAAATTGATTATACTCCTTCTGGACTGTTTGTTCATCAGGCCAAGTATGCCTCTGATCTTCTTAAGAAGTTTGGTATGACTGATTGTAAGCCATGTAAAACTCCTTCCTCACCTAACTCTCATCTCCTACCTAATGATAGTCCATTATTATCTAACCCCACAACCTATAGGAGCTTAATTGGTGCCTTACAATATCTAACTTTTACAAGGCTAGATCTATCATTTGCTATTCAACAAGCTTGTCAACATATGAGTACTCCAACACAGAATCATCTTCAGGCAGCTAAACGTATTCTTAGATACCTTCAAGGCACATTACATTTTGGAATTGCCTTCACTCCTGGTCCTATTTCTTTATCTGCTTATAATGATTCTGATTGGGCTGGGGACCCTGTGGATAGGCGTTCCCTCACTGGTATGGTACTTTTCTTTGGCAATTCTCCTATCTCTTGGTCTGCAAAGAAACAAGGCATTGTTTCTCGTTCATCAATTGAGGCTGAATACCGTGCCTTGGCTTCTACTACTGCTGAGTTGTATTGGATTAGAATGCTTCTTCGAGATTTTGGTCTTTTTCTTCCTTATCCTCCTCTTCTCTAGTGTGATAATGTTAGTGCTCTAGCCATTGCCACTAATCCTGTGTTTCATGCCCGTACCAAACACATTGAAGTTGACTACTATTTTGTTCATGAGAAGGTCCTCAGGCGTGATGTGATGCTTAAGTTCTTCTCCACCCATGATCAGTTAGCTGATTTGTTTACTAAAGGCCTTCCTTCTCCTAGGTTCAATTGGCTTACCTCCAAACTCATGTGGAAATTCCCCATTTGTTTGAGGGGGGATGAAAGCCATGGCAGTACTGGAGGTCCAGCACATTCAAATCATGTGGAAGAAGAAGAAGAAGAAGAAGAAGCTCCAACGGCTACTCCTATCAAAACGGTGTCGTGTATAAGGCTGGGAAAACATAAAGGAAAGTTAAAACAAAACGTCACCATTTCTCATTAAAAGGAATGGTGCCGTTTTGTGTATGTTGTAGATGTTTCCTCATTAAAGGAAACGATACCATTTTCAGTGTGTGTGTAATATTATTAAACTGCCAGTTGGGTAGCAGTTTGTTAGTTTTGGTAGTGCACGTGTGTGAATCTGTTAGAGCACGTGTGAGGCAGTTATCAATCTCCCTCGTGCTCTCTCTCTCACTCTGTATGTATAAATATAGGTTGTAGCCTCCATTGTTATTGTATTGTGAAATGTATTCAATGATATAATACTTGAGGAATTTTTCAGCTTTTCTCTCTCTCTGTTTTCCTTTCTTTTCTCTGCTTTTCGTTTCAAAGTTTCTGTGATAGGTATTATAGATTTGAGAGAAGTTTTCAATGAGGTCCTGCCATGTGGCGCTCTATTTGAGCTCTGTTAAACCAATTATTGCATTTGACCTACCAAATCACCTTCACTTGAAAGATAAATTCCAACGTCCTTTTAGAAATTGGAAAGATGCATATTACTTATTGCTTTAGCAAAATCCAATTCACCTCTTTCTCTTTCTTAACTCTTCAGTTCCCCTTTAAATTTGATGCACACTAATATATTTCTTTTTAAATCAATATATATATATATATATATATATATATTATCTATAGCCCTTAGAGCTTGCTGGACACTGAGAAAAATAAATCAATGTAATAGTTCTTTGGATAATAACCCAAATCCCATTAGATACCTCTACCCTTTCTAGCTCCATTGATGCCAATTTGCTTCAACCGTTATATCTTCTTCTTGAAGTTGTGCTTTAGATCCCAAATTGAGTCGTAAGGTAATTCTTCCACTAAAAGGTGGGTATGTAATCTCTAAAAAAACAACCCTTTCTCTGTCAGTCTCTTAATTTTTTGCTTTATTTCTTAGATCTCTTTAATTTAACTTTATAATTATGGTTTGGACGCAATTGCCTTTTGGTTATATGCACGCAAATTGTTTTATAAACTAGCTGAGTGTTTTGCTTTAGGCAACAGTTAATGCAGAAGCAGCAAACTAATTTTCATGTGCTTATATTGTAAATTGTAGCAATACACAATAAATATGGTCTATGCTAAAAGTAACGTTGTAAATTACTTCAAATAAACACTATTTTGGTTTTGCTTTCTTTTCTATAATGTTTATGGTTTGCTTAACTTGATAATTTTGTCACTAAACCAAAACAAAATAAATAAATAAAAAACAAGACAAAAGAATTCTGTAGCTATGAAATTTATCTTAAATGATGCCAATTTTGCAACATTTTGATTGTGTATGTGTGAGTGATATTAGAACAATTCAAAACATTTAAGAATATATATATATATATATATCACAAGTCAATTCTTTCCATTTTTTTTTTTTATTAGTGTGACTATTATTTATTCCAACATTACGATAAGCATAAATTTATAGAAAGGTATCTAACAAAATCTGCCAATTGTTTGAAATACAAACTCTTTTGGTCTTTGATCTACACTTTTTCACTTCTTTTTATTATAAATCAAACATTAACTTTCTAAATACTGTATTTATACTTTTGTTTTCTTATAAATTGTTTTCAAAATTAAGTAATTGGTTGAATGACTATACTCAATAATTAGTTTATTGTCATACGTGTATTGAAGATGGATGGTGGGTTAAGAACAAGTTTTTGGGCTAGGCTTTAGGATAATTATATCTAATTATATTTATTTAAAATATGTGGAATTATATTTATGCAGATCAGAATTACTGATACCTAAAGCATCCTAAATTATATTCTAATATAAGGAGGCTCAACTCCATGTTTCAATGAATTCTATGAGAGAGAGTGTCGATGCCCTAATGAAGGACGAAGTCCTTACATCTTTCAATTGAATGTCCAAAACCACCACAAAATTGGGTCGTTATTTCTGATAGTTAAAGAAAAACCCCGTTTTGCATAACCAAAGAGATTTTTTTTTTTTTGAAAAGGCGCCAAAGAGATTGATAATGAGCTAAGTGCTTTGCCTAGACATGACTCACTATGTGACCTTGACACTGCTATATATATTTAAAATATTATTGAGGATGCTTGATGAGATCAATGTCTTGGTTAGAAATTTCATATGAAAAGTGCTAGGTTCAACAAGTCTGATATATACAACATATGCTTGCAGTTAATTGGGTTCATGATCAACTGATGGTAGGGAACAAAATATGCCTACTTGGTCTGAAGTTTCCGCTATAATTGTAGGTGATTTTAGCAATGGAAATATCCACCATTTGTGTTATAATATATATACTATATTTTTCAAAATCATCTTATAGAGTATTATCCGCGCATCGCACGGGCAACTTCCTAGTTAATCATAATTAATGAAACTTCAAAACAAGAAAAGATGATGGGTAACAGTGGCATAAACAACAAGAAATAGGTGGAACCCCAATAAATTTTTTCTTTAAAAGAAAAAAGAAATAGTTCTCCTTTGGACCAGAAAATTTTGTACTAACAAAAGTTTATACTAACACCTAAACTAAATATGTCTCACAAACATCTCCAACACTAACATCCCACCTGCAATAGAGCCAGACAAAGCCGTCACAATTTGGCATCATATTTCTCACCAAACAGCAGCAGAGCTTAGCTAGAAATGTTAATCATAGCAAAGAATGCCACCAGCTGAGTGAAAAGCATCTTTGAGTTTCTTCTTAATATTGATATTGTAGAATTGTTCTGATCCCTGTAGGTGACAACAAAAGAATAATTAAATTAGTTTCTAAGTATGTGCACGCACTAGCAAGAGAGTTAAGAGTTCTTAAGTTTTTAGACATAGGGCAACACAATATAAAACATTCCCAGGTGCAGCAATCTTCGTCCATTTTCCTCCAAAATAATAATTTTCATATAAGTTTCTTTTCTAGATACCATCTATCAAGATTTTTTGTTCTAACGTTTCACACTCCAACATTGTCCAGGGAAATAAGGGCTGCGGTTCATAAAAACTCAAGAGTTTAACAGAAAAACCATCATTAACAATAGAAGTACACCAGAATTATTGTCACTTTTAAGAACTTCAAATTCTTATAGAAATTTTAAGAATTATTACACAAACAGTTGAAAGAAATTTATTAGCATTGTAGTGGAGCGAGAAATTACATCCCACTTGTTACATTTACTTCTACTGTCTACTACTCATCACTACCCATCTTGCAGTCAATCAATCAATAATTTCTTACAATGCTTAGGGTGAGTTTGGTTCAGCTTTTTGTAAAAGTGCATAATGAAAAAGTGGAGTTTTCAAAAAGTGTATTTTCAAAAAGCTGAGTGTTTGGTAAAAGCGCATAATGAAAAAGTGGAGTTTTCAAAAAGTGTATTTTCAAAAAGGTGAGTGTTTGGTTCATCTTCAATATCTTTTTATTGAAGATGAATTTTGACCAATCCACCATTTGATTACATCTTCTTCTTACATCCTTCATGCTTACAAAATTTTTAGAAAATTAAAAATCAATAGCTATGTCATCATATAATAAATATCTTATTGACACACAATGTGACATGTGTATTAAGGGTGAGTTTGATTCAGCTTTTTGTAAAAGTGCATAATGAAAAAATTGAGTTTTCAAAAAGTGTATTTTGAAAAAGCTGAGTGTTTGGTAAAAGCTGTTAAAAAGTGTTTTTTGAAAAAGCTGAATGTTTAGCTAGCACTTATAAAAGTGGCAGTTTGAGGGATAAATTACCAAAAATGACAATGTATATATAAGTGAGTTTATTTCTTTTTTTTTTTTATGTGAGTTTATTTCATACTTAAATCAACTACTTCATATACTTAAATCAATTTTTATCTTTCTAAAAAAATTATTTTTTTCTCATCAATATTAGCTAATAATAACTTACCACTTAAGATTTATTGTGAAATTATTGTGATAATTGATACATATTTTAATTTGAATGTACTATTACAATTATTTTTTTCTCTTTCTAAAAAAAAAAAAATTTTTCTCACTAATATTAGTTAATAATAACCTACAACTTAAGATTTATTGTGAAAGTATTGTGAAAATATTGTGATAAAAATTCATACAAATTTTAATTTTAATGTGCTATTAAAATTATTTTTTTTCTCACCAATATTAACTAATAATAACCTACCACTTAAGATTTATTGTAAAAATATTGTGATAAAAATTGATACAGATTTTAATTTTAACGTACTATTAAAATTATTTTTTTCTCTTTCTAAAAAAATTATTTTTTTTTCTTACCAATATTAGTTAATAATAACCTACTACTTAAGATTTATTGTGAAAGTATTGTGAAAATATTGTGATAAAAATTGATACAGATTTTAATTTTAACGTACCATTAAAATTATTTTTTTCTCACCAATATTAGCTAATAATAACCTACCACTTAAGATTTATTGAAAAAATATTGTGATAAAAATTGATACAGATTTTAATTTTAACGTACTATTAAAATTATTTTTTTCTCTTTCTAAAAAATTATTTTTCTCTCACCAATATTAGTTAATAATAACCTACCCCTTAAAATTTATTGTGAAAATATTGTACAAATATTGTGGTAACATTTCCTCCTTCTTTTTTTCCTCTTTTTTTCTCCTCCACCCACGTACCCTTCTCTTTTTACTTTTTTTTTTTTTTTTTTTTCCCTTCTTTTCCCTTTTTCCCTACCACTTCCCCTCCAAAACATTCCACTTTTCACTTTTTTCTTCATTCTTTCCCCTTTTTCCCTTTCACTTCCTCCAGAAAGTTCCACCGCTAAGCTCTTTTCTTTTTTTTTCGACAATTGGAAAGCCACTCTTTCACTTCCTCCAGAGATGATGATGATGATGATTGAAACATTGGGTTTGTATTTGTATTTGATTTTGATTTTGGGTTTGGGTTATGGGTTTTCAGTTAATGGTTTAATTTTGAATTGATTTTCAATGGATTTTGGGTTTGATTTTGAGTTGATTTTGTTTTGGGTTGATTTTGAGTTGGGTTTGGGATGGGTTTTTCAATGGGGTTTGAGTTGATTTTAAGTTGTTTTGTGTTGATTTTGAGTTATTTTTGGTTTGGTTTTGTTGATTTTGTGTTTGGATTATCAAATGTTGAAATGGGTTTTGTTGATTTTGTTGATTGTGGTGGTAGACTAGGTGGACCGGCGGTGCTGTGTTTGTAGCAGCACGGGGAGGGAGCAGGCTTGCGCAGAGCAGAGAGATGAGATGAGAGGAATGAGGCTGTGTGTGAGACTCTGAAGAAGACACCTTGCCTTTTATTGAAGGGCAATTTGGTAAATGAACTCACCCCCAACGTATATATATCAAACGTGCACACCAACTTTTACAAAATGGACCGAAGCTCTCCCATAACTCAAACGCGCGTTTCTTCAGAAATATAAAACGCAACTTTTTCCAAAATGTTGCGTTTTATACTTACCAAACGCGCGTTTTGGGCTGGCTTTTTTGAAAAGCCAACTTTTGGGCTTCAAACACGCAAACAAACGGGTACTAAGAGTGTAAAGAATATGCAATTCAACGATTAAATTTTCAAAATATGTAGTAATGTTTAATTTATTAAATAAAGTTATATCCTTAGGCCACAATCAACATTTATTTCCATATAAAAACATAATCACAATAAATTATATTAGTAACTATCATAATTATCAAATTTCATATTTAAACAAATAAAAAAATTTATATTAAAACTTTTTTATGTATTGCACAGGTTACCGATTAGTTTACCTTAATTGGGTTGGTTTGGTTCAAATACATTAACTAACTTGTAAAAAAAAAAAAAATTAATTAATTAACGAAAGAGCTGGTATAAAATTCAACATGTATAAAGTGTAAACGTGTCTAAATGCAGCATCAATCCAGGTAGAATAGAATCAGCTCAAATGCTCACTTTTTTCTTTTTTTTTAAGCTCAAATGCTCACTTACCTTCAATAATTATGTACCCATGGCCAAAAAACTAAATTAGCCGTGTCTTGCTTGAAGGTTTTTAGCTCCACCTACCCAACTGTCAAAAAATGAAACTTGCAATGCATGGGTCTACCTTCATGGCCATTCATTCCCACAATAGCTACTGATTTTCTCAAAATTTAACATTTTGATTGTTGATTTTGCATCACAAAATCTATTTCATTTGTTGCATTTCAAGGAGAGATGACTATGGATTTGGAAGGACCAATATCAACCTACACCAAATATTAAGGACCAAAAATATAATTAAACATTTAAAGATGGATTTAGACATTTAGCCTACGACGACTTGATTTAAAAATGTAACTTCCATAAGCTTTTGGAAAACCAAAACCCTGACATATATATTATGAAATTGCTAAAAGCACTAATCCATCAACAACCCATTACTCAGTGACCAAAGTTGCAGATTACCAGCCATTCATACCAGAAGTTGCCCAGAGAAAAATCTAAAAATAAAAATAAGATTACAAGTTGTCATGCTGGCTAATATCACAAAAATGGAAATAAAAAGATGTTTCTTTATATAGATCTTGTTCTTTTTTTTTTAATATATAAACATGGTTGTTTTTTCATTCTCTAGTGCAACAAAGAATGATTTTCTAATACACAGGGAATTGGTGGATTAAAGCTACCCATGCACACAATAGGGTAATTATCTAATTGCCAGTGTTTGGCCTCTCATTTCCACAATCCTTGCGGTTGCAGACAGTTCGAAAGGGATAATTCACATTGCCACATTTGCTACAACTCCAGCTGCCTTCAGGGGCACTAGAATTTGATTGGTTTGGGCCCTGCAAGGAATCATAAAGACACATAATTAATGCAAGGTAATGAGCTATTAAACATGAAAACCAACATCATGTCCATGGCAATGTCAAAATATTTATACATAGATAGGTGGTCTTGGATTAAAAGGTGGTGGCAAAGGAAGTTTTCGATTGGTGATGGGCAACTGTGATGTGGATTGGAATGTTTTCAAACCACATGAAACCAACATCATGCGCATGGCAACATCAGAATACTTATACATAGATATGTGGTCTTGGTTTGGAAGGAGGTGGCAATGGAAGTTTTCGATTGTGATGGGCCATTGTGAATTGGATTGGAATGTTTTCAAACCATGGATAATGAAGGGCCAGGCTACTATGAACAAGTTGTACATGCGTTGGGTTCGTGGTGGACTTCCTAGATTTTCCATCAAACTTAAGAACCACATACAAAAACTCTCTGGACAATGTTAAAAAGGTGAACATCATAATAACAATTCCAGAAATAAATCACTTACAGAAGAAGGTCTGGGAGCCCCACATTTCTTAATGTTGCAAGTGGTTCTGAAGGCAAAGTTAACATTGTCACATTTGGGGCAAATCCAATCCCCTTCATGTACACCATCTGGCCCTGCATATACAACCAGACGCAGCTTTCTAAGATAATTTACATACAGCACTGCTAATAGAAATACAAAAAGAGAGCGTATTGAAGTCTTTATGCTTGAGAGAAATCCATGAGTTTAAGAAAACAGGACCAAAATCAGGGCCAACTTAGAAATATAACAAACAATCAAGCATCTTATAGACTAGGAAGCACGGGTGCCGATTCGGGTTCGGGTGCCGGTGCGGTGTGGCGACATGGCAATTTTTGAAAAAGTAGGACACAAGTGCGGCAAGATACATTTATTAATTAATTATTAAATATATTTTTATTTATATTTTCTATATATTGCTAAGAATTTTTTTTCATATAATGGTAAACATATATTAATTTAAGAACAATAGTAGATAATAAAGTGAATACATAATCATTACATGATGTTCATAAATTAGAATACAAAATTGAAAGTTTGAAACTAAAACTAAACAAAAGATAAGTTTGAAATTAACTTCTTCTTTTTTAAGTATTTCGGCCCATATCAGGTCCTATTTCGAACCATTTCGGACCAAATTGGGCTACGTCAGTGAAAAAATTTCGCCAAGGGACACACGTGCAGCTGCATCAGCTGCATCCAGGCCGCACAGTGTGTCCCAGCAAGTCTGACGTGGGTGCGCCAATGAAAATGGCGCACCCGTGCTTCCTTTGCTTATAGACCAAGTAATACTTTACTACAGAAAGGTAATTATTAATGGGAAATGCTAACGAGCGCCCTTAGGGCACTCTTTAAAAACTCATTTAAAGAAAGTTTTTATGGAAAAAGAAAAAAAAAGCAATTAATGTTTTGACAGCTTTTTTCATTTCCCATAAAAATGATGTCAAATCTTTCTTAAAATGGATTTTTAAAGAGTGCCCTAAGGGCACTCGTTAGCATGACCCATTATTAATAACCAAAGCTTCTTAAAGCATTGAAACAAAGAAATCAAAACAAAAACATAAATTAAAAAATTACATGAGGTGGAGGATAATAAAAAAGGTAATTATTAATACTTAAAGTCTCACCCACCATCATTTATTTCAAACTAGAGACATAAACACAAACAAAAGAAAGTACAAAATATTACATATAACTTCCAATAAACCATAACTTCCAATAAACCATAAGATGCCGTATCAATATTAATGTTCAACAAATAGATGATGATTGATCAGATTACAATTATAGTGGAAATGGAAAAATCTCAACAACAATAAAATTTAGTATACAAGATGGTGCAAATACCTCCACGACGTTTACGAGAGGCAGGATTATCAGGTAATACCCCTCCTGCCCATGGAGGTCTTTGAAAGCCAAATCCATATCCATTGACAGCAGGCCCTGGACTATAAGGCATACCTGATTCATTAAAAAACCACCAGTTACGCATACAGATGAAGCAGATGATTGAACATGCTTGACACAAACTTCTACATGATGCCATTTATCCTAATACATAATTTTGAGCTCCATCTGCAGGCACCCTCCCCTAGATTTTTCCCCAAGCCAAAACTCAGGATTGGCATTATGCTGCTAAACAAGTATTTCAGTCTAAGCCATTGCAGTAGCCTGATCACAAAAGCAACTGCAACACTCTAATGCTCATATGAGAAATTTCACTCCTGTTCCATCCCCCCATTTAGCTCACCTCTATAGCCACGCCATTTGGGCAGTGGAAGGCAATGATCCATCTAGCCACCCAAAATTCCATTAATGTAGATAATATTTGTAGAAGTATAAATTTTATTTTTTCGTTCTTACATAAAAGGTGATTGAAATGTCTTTGTACTAGCATACTTGAACTAGCACGTAAAGATATTCTCACGATAACTTAACTTCTACACATAGAAGTTCTATTTATACATATAACAATCCCTCATACACCTCTTCCTCCATAAATGAATTGCATTTAAGTGAAAATATCTTGTATTAGCTATTAAATACATCTATGCTAAAAGACTAAAAGTTTTAACCATTTCTTTACATTTACAATTGCAGCTTAAACTTTCCTCTGCTCCTATTTTTCTATTTATACTAAAATGTTCTTTATTTTAACAGCTGATTGTGAAAAGAATTTACAAGTCACAAAAGTAAAAGTACCTCCATATCCTCCAGGTGGAAATGTAGGCAGATGACCATATGGTCCATGAGCCCCTGAAGGGAGACCATAGTCATAATGCAGTCCTGAATGTGGTACTGGGGATCCATACCTGCCAGACAATCCATACGGCAGAGGAGGAGCCCCAACACCTCCATAATAAAACGGAGGAGGGGCATTATAAGGGCTAATTGGAGCAGACTGCAGAAAAAGGAAATTATATGT
This sequence comes from Quercus glauca, assembly GCA_023736055.1. Classification (NCBI taxonomy): domain Eukaryota; kingdom Viridiplantae; phylum Streptophyta; class Magnoliopsida; order Fagales; family Fagaceae; genus Quercus; species Quercus glauca. The sequence goes on from CM043318.1 coordinate 73,000,765, forward strand.
TATACAAGTAATCAATCAAAATGAAAGTAGTATGCCAAAAAAGTTTCAGATTATATGAAGTACATTAACTCTATCTAGCAATTATAGAAATAACGTGAAGAATAGGTTCTAGTCATTAGGCTTGGCAATCCACTAAGAAAACAATCTGAAACTATAGTGCATCTTTGTGAAAATTCACAGAATAAATTTCAATTCCTTAACACCATATAAGAGACAATTACAATCCTTTTAAAGATTAGAAAACTCTAATAAAAATTAATCCAAATCTTGGCTCTTAAAACCAGGCCCAAAATTGAAACCCCAACTATACTAAGACTCAAAAAAACAACTAATGATCAATTAGCTTTGACCTGTAACAAAAGTATGGATTAAATATATTCAAAAGTTGAATTTACTTCCCATTAGTTTAACATTTGGAAAACATGAAATGACATTCACTGGCAGAAAGTGTTGTATGCGTAAGAATAATGGAGGAACATCTTCTTCATTGTTCAATGACTCAGATGCTGTACTGTAATACTGTTGGCAAGGGAAATATCATCGACATAGAATGACTACGATATGGAAGGCAGTTCTGTTAAGTTTTATGCGGGTAATTTGGTGTGAACGTAATAGTGAAATGTTTGAAGGTGTTGAATTTCCTCATCATGTCATCATACAATCTGTATAGAGATGCTTGTATGCTTGGATGATTGCCCTTGGCAGTATTCCTTCTTGTCCTTTTCTAGAGTTCATAGACTATTTGAGTGTATTTTGGTGCACACATTGTGTATTCAAACTGCTACTTATTGTTTAATAAATTATTTTCCTTGTCAAAAAATGAAATGACATTCTTTGGAACTGAGTGCAGAATTAAAGAATTGCAACCTTCCTTTTAAGTCATGGTCCATGGGATGTACTTATACAAATAGTCACTCCTCCCTTTTTTATGCGAAATTGAATACAAAAGCTAATGAACAAGCTCCCCCACCCCCCACAAATTACCATAATATTTTGTTTTATTTATAAACAATGGCCCTCCAAGCGTTTTGCAAATTTCATAAACTGCCTAATGCCAATGTTGACCAAATACAAAAGATGTTTCCTGAATGTCTTATGAAACTGAGAAAAACTTAAGTAACATATCTGTCTCTTTTTTTTTTTTTTTTTTTGATAGGTAAGTAACATATCTGACGCAGGACAACCAGAACAAAATTGAAATAACGGAAAAATAAAAGATATGACCTAAGAGTCAGCACCTAAGCAATGCTTGGAGTCAGCACCAAGCGGGAAAACCACTAGGAGTCAGCACCTAGGGTAGACCTGGAGTCAGCACCAGACCAAAAGAGACCAAACGGCCATTGTTTTCATTCATCAAAATAATAGCTGTCTCCTCAAGGAGTACAATAGATTGCTTATAAAAGATTGCTAAACCCTAGTTCTAATTGGCTAGGAAACTCTAATTGCCTTATTACAAAAATAACCTTACTTTTAAATTAAAATACTAAAAGCCCAATAAATTACTAGGACCTAAAACATAAAAATAAAATTGACTTGCAAACATAAATAATATTAAATAGTAATTTTCTTGCATCTCCCGCATCAATATCTATTTCTATTATAAGCATTATTTTTTTTTACTAAAAATTATCATTAACAGAGTTGTATCTTTGAAAATTATGTTCCTCACCAACACTGTCGATATTTTAGATTGTCCTAGACCTCACAAAGGGATGGAACTATAGAATGAGCTCTGGTTTCAGGTGTTACGTAACCCATGTTCTGCATTACAAGAGTCCAAGGACTAAATGACAAAGAAGAGTAATGAACTTATAAAGAGGAAAGCCTCTGCATTGGGTATATGCAAAGATTAATCCAATTTCACTTTTGTTATATCTATTACTAAACGAGTTCTTACTTCACCTTCGTGACATTATAACATTTCTTCCAGTTCCATACGTTCTTTTCCTTGTTCCAACACATGCCAAACCATATCATGAAGACAAATTCTGACATCCAAATTGAAATGATGAAAAAAGGCTTGATATGGAGATGGAACATATGGTGGTAAAAACAAAACATAGAACCTAGCTATGTATCTTCATAGACCAAGAATTGGATTAAAAAAAAAGCAACCAAAGGGATGTTTTCTTCTTTATAAATCCTGAAGTTATACTTAACCAAAAAAAAAATCCAAAAGTTATGATGCTTAGCATTAGAGTTAGGGGGAATAAAAAAAAATTTCCAATAAATTCTAACCAAACAACAGGCTGTCTAATCACCATTACCAAAGCACGTACCTTGATTATTCAACAGGAAATTCTACGAAAATATTTAGAGTTATATGAATATTACAAATGGAATTTCCTTTGGGGAGCTGGCCTCACCCAGTATATCCCTCCAACTCTGAACCGATTTAGCAAGCTACCTCATTGAGTATTATGGTGGCTTTTTCATGAATTTACTCATTTATATTATATTACCTCTGGTTGTCATTGTCTGCACACATCAGTCAATTGGTGTTCTTTTACCTACATTTAAGAGAAACAACAACCAAGACCCTAACCCTTTCATTTCTTTTTCTTTTTTTTTAACAACTTAAAGGCCTAATCTCAAATCTGTGGATTCCACACAACCAAACCCTTACTGATTTCAGGACTTTGGTTCTTCACTTGACCACTATAAACCAATACCACACCTATTGCTTCAAAGGGAACTTTAAATGATTAATAAATAGAATCCTGCAACTTACTGGAGTGACAGGTGGTCGAGGAGCACCACATTTTCCACGATTGCAAACAACTCTAAACCCGAAGTTTACATTTCCACACTTAGGACAGGTCCAATCTCCATCATTCCGTGAAGCTGGCATAGGTAAGCATGATAATTTCAAACAACTGAATTGGAAAAGACAGATTACATTATAACAGACAGCTGTTAAGGGATAGATGATGAAATCGGTCCCTCAAAGAATGCTATAACCAATGAATGGCAGTGTTTACTGTAGTAAACTGGTCCAAACTAGTAAATAGGTTATTTCAATTTTAAACCATTTGAAAACAGGAACCTCACATACTTTTTTGAGTCTGTAAAAGATGAAAAAGAACCACCAATGAAACATGATTAAAGCTATTAATTTATGACGGGAAACTCATTACTAGTCAGACCTAGTTACAAAGTGAGAAAAACCATATGAATTACTTTGAGCACCAACCCATTGTTCTAGAATATAAGGTCAAATCAACTAATTAAAACCTCTAGTGTCTGCTATCTTTAGTCAACCAAGATGGAACCATCATCTATATCAAAATAAAAACTCTAGTTCAACTCGTGCATAATTGCTTTATTAATCTGCAGCATTGTTTCTCAAAATCGTTTTCCTTTAAGGCATAATTGATCCCAAAGAAAAACACCAATAACAGAACCAGGCTAGATAGTGAATCCCAACTTGCACACTGCCTAGCAAATTACTTAAAGGAATGCCTTTTAAACAGGGAACAACATAAAAAATAATCCAACATCTCATACTGATAACAACATGATGAAACTTACAAAGGCATTAAATCAATTCCAACACATATGAAAATGCACTCACCTACTTCTAATTTAATTTGTATTATGCCAAAATACATTATTGGTCTCTAAGTTATAGTCCATGAATGATTTTAGTCCTCACAGTTTAAAGTAATCACTTTGTGATTTCTTTTAGTTCCTAACATACTTAAAGTGATCGCTTGTAGTCCCTAACGTGTCTAAAAAAGTGATGGTATGCCCGTTTAAATTTTGGTCACATCATCTAACGGCCTAAATGTATTCACTTTCAGGCACTAAACATATTTTCAAACATGACCCACATACAAAAACATCAAAAAAATCCACACTAGCACACATAAATGCTTAAAACCAATACTACAATCAATAATGAAAACTACTGAGTTCAACTTACCATCATTCCGAGACCTTTTCGACCCGAATGGACCCCGGTTATCAACCTATGCAAGATTCACAATCTCAGATCAGTTAAGAAAAAAAGCAATAAATATTAAGTACATAGCAGCCAAAAAGAAAAAATACCCATGTGAGTAAGAGGGAGATATTGAAGATTAAAAGAGAATTTAAACACACTCAAACACTATTCTAGTACTTTAAACATAAAAAATTAGGCTTACATATTTGTACACACACAAAAACATACAGACATAGATGCATATATATATATACACAAATACATAGGTAAGTTCCTGAGAAAGAAGAGGAGAACCCACCTTGGTAGAAGCCATTAACAGAGTTGAGAAACTTGGTTTGAGAGCAGAGAGAGGGTTTAAGAGAGAGAGAGAAAGGGAATATAGAGCAAAAAGGAAGGGACTTTCTTAGTTAGGGAGTGTTTGGGTGCGAGGGAATTGTGGTGTTTATAGGAATTATGGAATATTCCAGTCTCTGGGTCTGTTTGCAAACCAGGGTAGAAGAAAGAAGGAAGAAAGAAAACCCCAGTCTCCAACCGCGTGGACTTTAGGGTTTATTTGGTACGGATAGATTCAATGATTAATAATGGAACAGATATAGAAGAATGAATGAATGTGTAAGGAAAGGGGGAAAATTTTTTTATCTTTTTTTTTTTTTTTTTACAAACTAAAATAAATTATAAAAATAAAAACCTCAAAAATCTTACCTGCAAATTTGAAAAGCTGAGGTGGAATAATCATTTTAAAATTTTGTAAGTGGCTTGATGACATGGCCTAAATTTAATCATTCGTTGTAAATTAAGATTTAAAGAATTCTATAGGGTAAAATATTATATGATATCTCTATCATAATATGTGTGAGGATTGAGATCCGGTGCAATAGTTAAGGCTATTGCATCATGCAATTCCTTTCACATGAATTTTACTTTTTCAAAATTCTTAACTTTTTTTAGCTCTTAACTATTTTAACTTTTGTTACTTTCTTGATCTAATAGTTGATATCAAAAGTTATCTTTTTAACTTTTCATGGATTTTACTTTTTCAAAATTATTTACTTTTTTTTTTAACTTGATTTTTTTACTTTTTTAACTTCTTTGATCTACTAATTGATATCAAAAGTTATTTTTTTAACTTTTGATTTGAATCGTTGAGAAAGTATTGCATGTTACAATAACCTAGGATCTCAACCTTACGTATGAATTTCACACATATGGACCCAGATGTCTCATGAGTCATGAGACCATCTCATAAGACAACTTCAAAGATTGTGGGGTGTTTTAAATTTCATATTTTAAAAGTTTTGGATTTTTCATTTTAATATTTTTTTTAGAAACTAACTTGGGTCTAGTGTTTGTGTGTACCGAACGAACCTATTAAGATGCCATGTACACTAGATCCAATCATTGCCCTTCTTTTGAAAATGAGTCAAATTGGAGCTTATTTACAAACTAGATTATATGTTTAAGCTTGCTTATTTTTCTTGTCAAATATTTTCAAGTATGTTCATGAGTTACTTGATTAAAACATAGTAAACACCATAACTAACATTTTTTACCCATTCACCGATCTATATTAATAATTGATAACTATATTATAGTAAAAATATATATTATTTGACTTATATTTATATAATAATTTTTGGTTATGAACATTTAAAATTAGATTTTACCATCCTTGTACGGTTAAAAATTATATATGGCTAAATTATAGTAAAATATATATTATTTGAGTAAATTATATAGAATATTTTTTTGTTTATACACTTGTAAAATTAGATTGCGTCATTCTCAAAAAAAAAAAAAAAAAAAAAAAAAAAAAAAAGATTGCGTCAGCGCACACATGAATTGAGTTTTTATATTTTATAAGTCTAGATATATGAATTGCATGTAAACAATGATTGACACACAATTAAAGAATAATTGGAATGACATTTAGCATAAGATTTGAGTGCATTTAAAGTCTAAAGATACTTGCCTTGGTAATAAATGATAGAATAATTAGAATGACACTTGACACAAAATCGAAATGCAATTAAAATTTAATTTAGATTCTTGATTGAACTTTTTCTCAACTTCTACTATTACATATAATATAATATATGATTTTTATTATGAAATGGATTATTTATTTTATTATATTATCAATAAATTACAAATTATAATATGATATCTTATAAAATTGTTTACATTTACACAATTCAATGTCAAAGGAAAACTTTGTGTAAATATAGTTTTCTGTATTTTTTAGTGTTTGGTAACATCAGAAAAAATAAGTCAAATGAAAACTATTTTTGATCGACATAAAAAGTATGGCTTATTTTTAAAAATTGTTTTCCACTAATTTTTTGTGAAAAACAACTTTATTTCACAGCAAGCTAAGGGCCTGTTTGGATAAGCTGTTTCAAAATGTGTGTTTTAAAAATTAGCGTTTTTAAAACGTGCGTTTTAAAAACTTCATTTTAAAAATCACATATAAGTGTTTGGTAAAAATGTAAAAATATGCGTTTTTTATTTTTAAAGTCATATTAAGCGTTTGGATAAGCTGTTTTAAAAATAGCTGTTTTATGTGTAAATTCCAAAAAAGGACTTAACTATTTTTTGAAGGTTATATTGTCATTTTTCCTGTGATTGGTGTTTTTTTTTTTTATTGAAAATATGTAATTAAGCTTATCAATTACATTAATAATAACAACAGTAATGATGTTTTCGTTGTTGAAATTCATGGAGAGAAGTTTATCAAATTTAAAATATTAAAAATAACTCATCAAGAAGAAGATATTAAACTGATTGGACAATAATTATATTAAAATGTTAATTGCCAACAATATCAATACTGGACAATCCATTATAATAATAAAGAAGTTCTTATCTGAAAAATTAAAAACCAAAACACCAAAATGGAAATAATAAAAATATTGTTTACAACCCGCAAATGGATCGAGCTATTTGTCACAAACAAATTTCATCTTCTCATCTTGTATATTTTCAACGTTTGCCTGTCTGCTACTACCTTCTCCACTACTATTGCTTCTTGGTCTGTCCAAGTCATGTTCATCCCAGAATCCCTCATCTTCCAATTTGTCTTTAGCTTTGTCCCATTATTTCCAAATTAATTGGACCCCACGTCTTACTTAGTTTCCTCAACACAATAAAAAGGGTTATTAGAGCCTCAGTTCTTGGCACTCTCACTCTCAAGTAGCTTTCTCACCACTTTATACTTCAGCCTTCCCCAGTAAAGTATTATACAGCTCTGCTTTGAGATGTCTCTGGGAAGAGGCAGTGCAAGTCAAGCCATGGTCATGTTGGTTGTGCTTTTGTGCCTACTTGTTCACTTTGAACACGTTCATGTAGCAAGTAAAGCAACCTTTTGAATCACCTTAACACACCAAACACACTTCCAAGGCAGTTTGCAGCAAACCTTTACAAATGGCTGAACATCAAACCTGCCACTGTGTTTAAGTCTCCAAACATCTCATCCCCTCTGCCAGAAAGACTATTGTATAGAGCAGCTAAAAAAACAAATATACCAGCTCTAATTTCCAATCTTAAAAAGCATGAATAAAAGATTCTAACAATACATCATTGTGCTTTACTCAATCGACGTCAAGATAAATTCTGCAGATTTAATAGAACCATTGACCTTATATCTCCCACCCTTCATATCAATTTATACACCACAGGATCACATCATTCCAATAGCAGCAAGGGTTTATATACTAGGCACAAATGTGTGACATGAACCCAAATTCTATTAGAGAAAAGGAATTGAAAGAAAAAATGGTCCTTATTCTCTACTTGATTTCTACAGAAAACAAAAAGGACATCAACATTATACTCCCAACGGATAAGCCTTTTTCCAGGTAGACAACCTATCCTTAATTAAAGATCCAATAAGAAATTGGGAATAACTTTGATTGTAATAATTCTTGGAGCTGTTAACAATCCCAAATAATTAATTAAAGTTCTACTGGATCATGGCTTTCTTGGTAGTGAAATGCAAATGACAAAAAATTGAAAGCTTAAGTATCAATAGTTTACAGGCAAAACAAATTTTAATTGTTAACTTGATTCCAAAACTAGTAATCATTATATTATGACCAATAAAACAAGACAATGTCAGCTAAACATGTATGTTTCCCCGTGACATGCCATGTTCTAGAATGTGTACACCATTTTGCACACAAAAATCCAGTTTATTTATGATTAGCCATTGTTCCCTCAAAGGAAACCTTTCCTACCACATCAAAGGCAATACTTAAAACCAACAGAAAGAAAACATAACTTAGTAACTCATTTATTCACAAGTACATAATTGTCAATCAGTCAATATGAATTTCAAAAAGATGACTGACTTGAAACTGAAAGTAGCTAATTTTCCTATTGAGATGAGATGTTTACCCGATCAAGTAAAACTAAGCTCTGCACATAATTAGGTGTGTAAAACATACGTCCAATAATTGGAATTTTTAGAACTTCCTCTTTTAAACTCTATGGAACCATAACAAAACATAAATCACTATTGATGGTAAGAGTCTAAGAGCAATATAAGGAAGCCTTTTTTATAAGTAGGGAAAGGTTTTATTAAAATGATAAAAAAAAGGAAGATGCCTAACAATACACAAGGAAGCCTAACATCCCAGGTAAGTTCTACGGCCACAAAGAATCAAACTGTTTCAATATTAGAAATCACATCAAGTTCTTGTTCTACTCCCAAGTCTTTGTAATATGCATGAATAGTTCAGGCTTATGCACAAACAATCTGCACAAACATTCATAAGTTTGTCCTCTAATGGATGTTCCAATTTTGATACACATGCATTGAAAGTTGAAACCACAAAATTCTCTTAAGTCACTAAAACTTGAAACTGAAATTCAGTAACAAAAGAGATTCATTTTGGAACTTATGCAGCATAAAGTTTCTAGTTACAAATATGTAATGGGATCGGCTGTTATAAAGAAAATAAGCAAGAATATAATAGCTTTTAAATAAAACTATTTCATCAACTGAATCTTCCAAGATAAAGTGCAAGCAGTGTTCAATTACACTTCCTTCACACTAATAATTTGGCCAAAGATCAAACCAGCAGCAGTGTTAATCGACCCAGATTTGCAGCAAAGTAATCCAAAGGATACAGATTTAAAAGGACAACAAGGATGCCAAGGAAGGACATTTAGCCAGACCCAAGTACTTGGTAAAAAAAACATCCAGTCCTGAAAAGAATTATGCATTACCAATCTAGACAAAACTAGGCACAGGGTGTAAAAAATTAAATAACACTGTCCTTGGGAGTTTAATCTAACTCAAGTTTTGGGGAAATCATTGTAAAGTAGCTTAATTTATGAACTAAAATCAACTCTGAATAGTGTTTAAAAAAATAATAATAAGGAGTGTCGTGGCCCAGATTTGCAGCAAAGTAATCTAAAGGATAATAACGAGTCCAAGCATCAATTGGACATCTGCTCTAGCTTGTTGTACTTTCGTTGTAAGCAAAAAAATTATACCATAAAATTGAAAAAAAAGATGCAGCTAAAGCTACTAGGCAGAGGCAGAGAGACAAAGAGAGCTCTTACCAGCAGCAGCAACAAACAACAAATCTCAGAAACTCAACATGCCAAAAGCCCAAATCTATATCATAAATTCAAAGATGGGTAATGGAGAATAGTTACTTGGAATTGCGATGAAGAACGACGATACACGGAGCAAAGCAAAAACGTTGAAGAGAGAACCAATCCTTGTGAAGCTGATGCGTTGAGGCAGAGGACTGAGGATATATATGATGAAGGGAGAGGACTTGAGACACAACGGTAAAGGGAGAGGACTGGTGCGATATCGAATAGCCGGAGGCTATTTTTGGTTTTCAGCAAAAAAATTTGGAGGAATCACGATTTGCAAATCGCACGATATCGAAATCGCAATAGGAAATTGCCTGTCCTGAAACGCGAAAATCTGCCGATTCAAAAACGCAATCCCACGATTTTCGCCCAGCCAAACATATCCTGATTTCTACGATTTGATAAACGGGCGTTTAGTTCTCTCAATATGCCTAAACAAACGGGCTCTAAATAAGGGAAGTTAGAAGATTGTTTTTTTTAACTTATTTAAGATTGTTACCAAATATAAGAAAATGAGATAATTTTAGAAAAATATATATTTTAGAAAATGATTCATTTTTTAGAAAATATTATTGTCAAAACAATATATATATATATATATATATATAAGGGAATATGGAGTGTTCAGGAGCATCCTACTCAAAGGTCTAGGCCACATCATCATTGTCCTTAAAAGAAGCCAAATGTGCATCATAATGAGAATCTTCAAAAGCATGCCATTGAATAGGAACTTTGTGACATGGAATCTCCAACATATGAGGCTTTAGCATGGACATAAGATCAAGAAAATCTCTGACAAAAGTCCAAAAGGAATATTTCATTGAACATCACCATGTACGCATGTAGTTGAAAGCAATTAATGAAAGCAATTTAGAAGCCGCAGTATTATGTTTGCGGTTCTCGTTTAATAGTCAAGCCTAAATTTGGGCGTGACTTATTTTCTAAATAAATGAACATAAATAAGCTTATTCCCAAGCTATGCCCAATATGTTTTTAAGCAGCTCAGCTACAGCTATTTACGCTAAACACTAACTCACAAAAATCCATGTTGTGTTCAGGGCAGTGTTAACCTATCGTTTTCAATTAAAAAGAAGGGTAGTGTTAAGTGTTATTAATTCCTAATTAAAAGTTTTACTTTAAAAGGAATTTTAGTAATTACGAAAGGTTCAAACGTGTTAACAGGAACCTCATCACTGTCTGCATATTCAACAAAAGAGAAGGGTCAAAAACTCAGAATCATCATGCAGTTGGGTGTCTATGGGTAATATATACCATCATACATAATGTACTTTCTTTTTCTTTTTTTAATGAACAACGAGCCAATTGGAAAAGTTTTGTTATTAACTCACACATTGGTAATGACAAATTTCCAAATGGAGTGACCAAGAACAGACATGTATTCACGTAGAAAAGCATTGCCCCCCTTCCTCTTTCTGGAAATGCTTTACTACTTTTCTTTTAGTAAATGTATTTTTTGAAGCAGCAGCAGCTTCTGTAGCGATTCTTACTTGGAACAAAATTATATATTTTTCACAACATATTTAACACTAGGCTTTTCATGGATTATGCACAACATAGCCACATTGTTAATTGTAACATTGGGGGTTTTAAGCAAGGGAACTCATCAGTATTTACAGTATCAACTAATGTCATCCAAATAATGGGGGGTAATGAAGCCACTATATACAAATTGTACATTTAAAACCAAAAAAAAAAAAAAAAAATTTACATCCACTAGAATGCTGCATAGTTAGAGCCATCATGGTACTCACACACCTAATACAGTGTGTTTTCTATTTTTGATACCAAATTCACAGCACTTAACTGACATCCAAATTTTCAATTATTTCAAAATGCATCTGTAGATCAGGAGGCTTTTGAGCAAAATAAAATCTCTCGCAGACCTGTAATTTCCCTCCACTCCTATCAGCTTCAGATTCGAGCATACGGACCAATTTGTCTTTTTCATTGAGTATCCAAATTCGCCTAGAGTCACACCATTGCCTAGGAGTGCCATGAAGAACAAAACGAATTCCTTTACCTCCTTGTGTAAGGCGTTTGGAGATTCTCTCAATAGCATCATGGTTAGTTAGATATGCACCAGAGGAATTTAAACCAACATCCACATAATGGATCTCGGTGATGCTGTTTAAAAGGCCTTCTTCTGTATTAGGTATTATTTTAATCTCTTCTGTGAAATTGGAATACTTGTTGCTTGTTGACTGTTCTTCAGTGTGGGGTGAATTTCCAGTAAATTTCACATCTGAGAAGCTAAGTTCAGTAACTAGCTGATTAAGCAGAGTACCACCCTTGCTAAATCCAAGGATGAATGTTTTAGGTTGTGGCAGATGTGATGTGGATATACTGGCTGGGCTTTGCTCCTTCTGTCTTCCTGGAATTAATTTCTTTACCTGCCGCAGAAAAAAAGTAGGTCACGGAAATCAGTAGATGTTAGGAATGATTAGAATTTTAAAGATGATCAGGAGAATACTGAAAAACAGTAAGAGATTTTTTATGGTAAACAGACTTGAGAAGAGTCACTAGACTAAATTTTTATTCATGAAAGAAAAAGAACAAGAAGCAAAAAGTTTATTCGTGAATTTGATTATTACAGCAAAAACAACTTACATTATTATGCCATATTCTAAATATCTAGGATAAAGATAGAACATAATTCAACAGCTTAAAATAAATACTATTTAACTTCTTGGGTAAATTGCATTTTTCCTCATTAAACTATTAGGTCAGTTGCCACATCCCTTAAATTCTAAATTTGAACAATCAACCCCCTTAAATAATTGGGTTTGCTGCAATGTCCTCCTATAATCAAAGCTTCTCCCATTTCCGTTATAAAAATGTGGAAATTAAGGTTAAATATGACAGAAATTGAGAAAATTTTAATGGTGGGGGATCTTGCAACTTATCACATAGTTTAGGATATTGATAGCTTAAATTTAAAGTTCAGGGATTATTGAAGATGGCCCTATAATGTAGGGTAGGAAATGGCAAGTTACCCTAAATTCCTCAACTCCGGTCTCCAATGCAACATTTATCATACATAGCTGCAATTAGCGCTTAGGAGGAGACAAACAAGGAAAGAAATTTGGAAGGACCTAATGATTACTTTCATGTCAACCTAGTGCATATGAACTTCTCTAATAAAAACTCCATGATCTTTCCAAGCAGTAAGGTAAAACCCTTGTTTAATATCAGCAAGCCACAATCTAGCAGACAGAAGAATATTGTGCAGGGCCTATTTCATCAGCATGACCATATTTCCCTTCTAATTTCAAGAGTGAGTTAATGCATAAAGAGGTGATGTGGTTCTCAAAGACAATTATTTTTTGGTATATAAAACACAAGTATGTTGCGCAGAGTGCAGACACTTTCCATAAATGATATCAAACAATATGATCTTTCAAAATAAATTTGACAAAAATTATCAAATACAAATCAATTACCTAACATACCTCTTCAAGGCAATTTGACAAGAGTGAGACAGTTGTCCTAGAAGCTGGGAATCCAGTTGGGCTATATGATTTTGGTTCTCCCCATTGATTCACAGATGGAATAAAATCCTTATAGACAGCAAAAGGCCCATTAAAAACAGAAGCCTCAACGACCCAAGCATTGAAAGAACCTCCAAACTTTGAAACCAGAATTTCAGCTATATTCTGTAAATCAGACAGCCTCTCAATTACTGGGTTCCCAGTCCCTTCAATACGATCTCCATTGAAAAAGATGGCATTTGCAGAAGGCACCTGCCTCCAATGCAAAGTGTAATCAGAATATTGGTATATGCTTCAATGAAAAGAAAAGTGAAAAAGAGTGATTCAAAAACATAGAGTTTCAGCACAAGATAAAATAGTCTTTTAAAAAAATGTAATAACATTGTTTTCTTATTGGTAATTACACATGTATTTGGTGAGTCTTGATCTCACCCTTCACCTTGCTCTTACAAGGGGAGGAGTTGCTTTTTGAGCTAAAGCTCATTGGGGCAAGAATAATATGTCCTTCAGATCAAATGGCACTTCCTCATCTCACAAGTGTGGGTAGAGGATTAGATTATAAGTTCAAAATCCACTAGGGATGTGTGCAACTTATCTATAAAATAAAATAAAAAGATGAACTTGTCCATAAATTCAAAAGAGAGGACTCCTTAGCAATTTAATAGTCACATACTTCCCATTTCTTGGAAGAAAGGAAAAACTTGAATACAAAACTAATTATAGCATGAGAAAATGTAAGAGCACAAGCATCAGGGATTGTATCCCAATGCTATTTTAACACACAAAAATTTACTTTTTCTACTTTAATATAGCATTTGACAATACACTCCACATCAATTGTTCTATTTTCATGTTCTATTCTATTTTTTATTAATTTTTCTCACTACTTCTCTTCCTCTCCAGCTTTCTCTTCTCTCTCTTCCCTTCATCTGAGTCTCTGACTCATCTCTCTCTCATAAACCATACAACCACCACCAACCCCAAAACCCATCAACACCACCACCACCATCACCATCAAACCCAAAACTCATCACCACCACCACCACCACCACCATCAAACCCACAACCCATCACCACCACCACCATCTTAAGAGTGATGTACAGCAAAGAATTTGCACTAGTGCTTAACAGTACTCAAGTGAGCAGAACTTACAGCTAAGTTTTTGGTAGTAGGTGAAAGGCACAAAGATGCTGCAACTCTATAGTAATTTCCGCTGTTAAGGCCCAATGGGACCTTCAAAACTCCAATCCAACGATCCATGAATATATGAACTGTAAGGCAATAGTTAGAAAGACCAAGCTCTAGTAATGAGACTTATAAAAGATTCTCCTCCATGACATGCTAAATTAACTTCAGAAAAATCCAGGTCCATGTGCAAGAATCACCTAAGCATTAAGGAATGAGAAATTAAAAACCACAATTGTTTATGCATATAACAAACAGACAACCTTTTCACGGTGGTCTAATTAGATACCAATATGCACAATGGAAAGTAGCTCAACTAAACACAAAGGGATATCGCTAAACTGGGATATCAAATTCCCATATCATTCAATAAGCTCTAGGTACAAAATAACCGAAAGAAACATAATCATTTGGTGGGGCATTTTGACAAGCAACTCATGTGCATTAAAAATGGTTTCAATGATAATAAGCCAATGAATAACCCTACATCTTTTAAGCTATAGGATTCAAATGTATAATAAGTGAATGAATAACCTTACATCGTACATATGAACAACGCCGATGTGTGTGTCTGTCAGAGAGAGAGAGGAAAGGGTATCGGAGGAATCGGCACGCGCGCCAGAAACACGCAGCGCAGAAGATTCTGATAGCTTCTTGAATTTGGGTTGGATTTGGAAAATGAAAAAAATTGGGCCTTTGGACTTTGGAGCAATATTTCCATACACAGTCCAATTGTTGAGTCTGACTGACCCAACTACTCAACCCAGCCCATTCTCTTTTTTTAACCTTTGAACTTTGAATTAAATTATGGATTGTTCCAAAATACGGAAAATTAATCATTGACAAAAAAAAAAAAAAAAATTTTCCCCCTTTATGTTGGGATAGTTTACAATTCTCTCCGTCTTTGAAATCAACCAATTTCCTCCTCTATATTTGGAAAATGAGCAACTACCCTCAATTTATTACTTTCTTAATTAAATCTAACAAAATATTTAAAAGAAATTATTAGTTGTACACCACAAGAAAAAGAAAAAGTTGAAGATTGCACTGTTGTTTTCTTAGATTGCATTTGTAATCATTGTAATTTCATTGGATTCAATTGAAAAAGTAATGGATTCGAGGTATTTGCTCATTTCCCATATGTAGAGAGGAAAATTGGTCGGTTTCAAAAATAAGGAAGAAATTGTGAACCACCCAAAACATTAAAGGGAGAAAATGCTGTTTTTCTTTAATCATTTAACTATATAATTCTAACAAATGCACACCCAACTGGGAAAAAAATTTAAAAGTTTTTTATTATCTATAATAATAATACTGGTCAATAAAATATAGTGTTGAACGTTTGATTTAAGATTGGATGTTAGGTTACTAAATAGGCATTAAAACTTAGGCTTAGGCATCTATCTTGCCCAACTTAAGTTGGTTTTATAACTAGGAGTTTTATAACTTAATTAACACATCTCCATGCACAAAGTACTTTGGGTCTAAAGAAGAAAATGTTCGAATTACAAAGTTAACAATCTAAAAATTAATGGCATTTTCTCGTCATACATCACACAATTCATCCAAATATATGTGATTGTGCTATAAATCATGACAAACTCGATTTATACTCATTAGCATATTATCAATTAAAAATTAGATTTTAAATATCTCATTAATTCATATTAATTTAATTTCAAGTACGGATATACATCTTAATCTTAATCCCCAAATTTTTTAGGTTAGTTATCAACCTTTTACAAATCTATATATCTATATATCTATATATATATATAACCAAAACCTCTGCTGGCACCACAATTTTCCATATCAGCACAACACAATATTTAAAAAATTAAAAAATTAAATTAAAAACACTAATTTCAAAACCCAATACTTATCTCTTCTTCAACTTTTTTGAAACCTAAAGCATCTCTAGCAATCTCTTTAAATTTTTGCATGTTTAGAGAGTGAACAGTTCATTTTACCTTTTACCTACTTATTTTTTCAAATACACTTTCTAACAGACTTTCTATTCTTTTCTCTATTATATTTAAATATTATTTCTTCATTCTTTTTTTAATATTTCTTTTACAATCTTCTTTCATTCATCTAATTTTAATGAGAAGTGCTACATTCTTAACATTTTACAATATTTTCACAATAAATCATATGTGATAAGTTATTACTGATTTTAATTTGAATACATTACTTAAATATTTTTTTTATCAGTATTAATTAATAACAACTCACCACTTAAAATTTATTGTGAAAATATTGTAATAGCATTTCTCAATTTTAGTTTCTTATTCTTTATTTATTATTTTTTTTTCATTCACGCGTTTCATTTCTTTTTTCATGTGCGTTTGGATATAGCTTATTTTGCTGAAAATGGAAAAAGGAAAAAAATAAAAATAAAAAAATTTACTATTTATTACTGTTCAGCACTGTTCTTGGCCGAAAATCACTGTGGACGTAGCCACACTGTTCATCTGCTAGAGCTCTATCTTCACTTCTCTACCACACCTTTCCCTTATCTCCTATCTTTGCTTTACATTTTTTCCTTTCTTCTACTGGAGTTCTATCTTCACTTCCCTTTCATTTTTCTTTTCTTTTCTTTTCTAGCATTTCGTCTCTTCACTTTTCTTTTTTCTTTTTTTCTCTAGCACTTCGTCTACTCCAGAGCATTCAAGAAGCTCTCTCTGGTCAGATGGGTCCCTTTTTTCTCCTCCCACTGTCGCATGTCCTCCCCACCGAGGCTCAGAAGGGTCAGCTTTGCTCTTCTTTTTTTTTTTTTTTTTTTTTTGTTCTAATTTTATTAGTTTTAAAATTGTGATTTGAGTTTGTATTTTGATTGAGAGCTCCGTCGATTTTGTGCTTCTACATTTTTTTTTTTTTTCTGGTTTGATTAGTTTTATTTTATTGTTCAAATTTCATTAGGCTTATGAGAAAGATTGTTTTTGTGTTTCAAATCTTTCGATTGGGTTTCTGTTTTAATTGTGGTTTGTTTTAGTTTGTAACCGTAGAAGCACGAGAGAGTGAAGATTGAATAACGAAAGAGAAAAGGGATGAGAGGGAAAGAATTATTTTTTTATTCAACCAGTATTATTTTAATGGTGGATACTGTTTAGACGTGCTACAGTGATTGTTATACTGTAGCAAATCTAAAAAAAATTTAGAGTTGGAGAGGCTGTTGGAGGGGTTTTTTTTTTTTTTTTTTTTGTGTGAACAGTGGCTTTTCTCTCCAAAATTTAGAGATAGCCAGCCTGCTGGAGATGCTCAAGTCTTGACCTCTAAAGCTTTGTACGTTTTTGTGATCCTATTTGATCCTGGAGAACATGTTGATTTCATATGATTTTGTTTGTCTCTTTTCATATTCAAGTCAAGCTATTTTATAGATTACGAAAATTACAAAAAAGATTGCTTACTGTTTTGGGTCTTATGGAATTACTAATTTTTTGCTCCAATTTTGTTTTAGGCCCTCTTGTTTTGTTATGGTTTTGCAACAATTTAATTTTTATATTTTGTTTGCTCTATAATGAATATGTGTTGTTCATTCTGTTATGCATGTTTAATTTTTGGTTTTTTTGGGTTCAATGTTATGGTTTTATGGTGAGATTTAAGTTTTGTTGTAATTGGTTTTGTTATGGTTTGATGTGTTGATTATTCAGTTTGCGTAATTAGAAAGATGTAGTTTTTGATTGGTTGCTAAGAAAATGGAGGATTAAGTGAAGGAATGATGAGGGAAATTGGAATTTATTTTTGGTTTAATTGGGAACTGATTGAATGAGCAAAGTTTGAGTTTTTGGTTTTGTTAGAAACTAAATAGTAAAAAATGGGTGGAAAGATTATTAATTTGATGCTTCATTTGTTGCTGGAATTGCACTGGAAAAGAAATAAATGTGAACAATATTAATGCTTTTACTATTGTTCTTATTTTAAATTTTGTTCTATTTAAGCTTATTTATCACGTCTAAACTTATGCTTATCCCTTCAAAGTATTTGCAATGTAAAAATTTGCTTTCAATGTTACTCCACCTTTTTTTTTTGGATCATCTTATTCTTATCCCACCTATTACCAAAATAAATTTAACAAAATAACTTTAAATTTTTTATAACAATCCAATCTATCAAATTTTAAAGAATACTGTATTAGATAAGTTTAACCCGAACACAAAGTTTGGATTAATACATAACTCTCTCTTTTCTTATCTAATAAAGAAATATGAAATCACTATTCTATATAAAACCAATCACAGAGTTTAGATTAATATATAACTCTCACTTTTCTTTTCTTATCTAATAAAGAAATTTAAATCAACTAATAAAGATTTTTTTTTTACTAAAATAATAGAACTAATAAAGAAATTTAAACTAATTACGTTCTAACTGCTAAACCAAAAAAAAAAATATATATATATATATATATATATATTCAGTATAAAACTATTATTGTTATAAATTATTCCTGTAGGGACTCAAATTGTCTTGGACCCTGGACAATGAAATTTGTAGAGTGCGGGCGTAAGAACTAGACCCAGTAAATAGAGAAAGACGTCGTTCTGGCGCAGCAGAAGGAATTCCCAAGGTAGTAAGGGACGGATGATCTCTTTCTTTTCCTTAGCGCAGTATTTTGTGCTCTTCCTTCTTTTTTTTGTTCCCCCCTTTAGAACATTTCGATTTCCTCTTATATACTACTTTTCCGGTTCATTTTCACCGTACACGTGTAAGCTCCCTTTTGAGATCATCTTTCTGTCCCATCCAGCACGTCCCGGATCCTCCGCTTAGTGGTTGTAAGGCTGCTTGACTATTGTTCAGGTATCACCTCCACATTAATGCGGCCAGAGAGTTAGGTGGGATGCATTTAATGTGGAGGTAGCAGCTTTTCAGGAGATATTTGTTACCTTTTCCGGTTCCTCCTTTGATCAATATTTATTTAGTTTAGTTTGCATGTGACTCTGCAAAACTCCCTGTCAACTAAGGTAGTTACGCCCACGTCTAAGGCTGGTTTGAGGGATGGATCTCGTCCTCGGACAGGAGAGTATCCTCGGATGGAGGATTTATCCTCGGACAAAAGAGCATCATCGGACGGATGAATGTCTTCGGTTTGGGCCGTTGGGCCACAAGCCCATTTTTATGTACTCTGTTAGTCTTTCGGGCAACGGGCCCCACAATAGCCCCTCAAAATCTCACTTTTTGTCGCCACAGAAAAAAGGGGGATTTTGACATCACCTCCTTAACTCCCGCGTTGGGCTCTTCCACGTTTCAGACTGCCTTTTCACCTGCCCCAGACACGTCCCTGACGTTTCGCCGTCAGGAGCACGCCATCATTAAATGATGGCAGTTTCTCAATCCTCCACGTTTCAGTAGGATGCGGATCCAACGGTAGGGGGTTTCCGGAACTTATGAGCGGGATTTTTCCCGCTTACGATTTCTGTGCCCTTAATAAGAGCTTTTCAAATCAAATTTCTTTTCAGTTACACAAAAAATCTCACGATCTTATCGAGAATTCACTGAACCTATCCCTCTTTCCTTCTTCTCAACGATCTCATATATACCTGGAGTTTGTCCGAGGAGTCTATTTTTCACAACTGTAAGTTTCTATGACCCTCCTCCTTTTTCATTATCTTCTCTAATTTCTTTTCACAATCTTTTAAGAAATGGGTCGGTTTAAGAATTTAGTTGATTCCGAGGAGCAAATAGAGACATTTAGGGCTAAGTATAAAATTCCTCCTACGGTGGGCATGAGATACGCTTCCGTGGAGGAGTGGTACGATAAAAGAAAAACAGGGGAAGTAGTCATCCCCATGATCGCTTTCATAGAAGGGGGAATGACTATTTCGATGGGCCATCTTACTAGTAGTTACCTCAGGTTCTTTAGATTGTCCTCCACACAATGTGCCCCAAACATGTTCAGGGTGCTAGGAAGTATAGAAGCCCTTAATACGAGGCTAAACCTGGGCCTTACCCATCACGATGTGAACTGGGTATACAATCTCCAACGCTTAAAGGACGCGGGGTATTACCTTAGGTCCAGGTTCCCCGAGATAAGGTTAATCCAGTGTCTCCCTTCGTCGAACAAGGGTTTGAAGGATGACTTTCTTATTTTTTCTGGTGCTTGGCACGACGGTTTACCCTGTCCGACTCAGGAGGGCACACCAGGTGGGGATTCTTAGGCCGAATATCTTTGCATTTCAGTTTGTGTTCTTTAATTCCGGTCAACTTTATTCTTGACGGAATTTCATTGCTGTCTTGCTGATCTTTGCAGATAAGCGCGCCACCAAGCCTCAACCCAGGCTTATTAATAGGGAGAGTCTGGATAAGATTCTAAGGTTCGAGATATACATAAATCCGTCCGACAGCCAACTAAGGGCGGCACACGTTATCCTTCGGTACAAGCCGATTTCGACTTCCTTTTCTCAGCCCAAGTACGTGATAAAGGCTAAAGACCCTCGGCTACGCCGGATCAGCGTAGCTTACGAAAGGAGCAATTTCATAGTTCCTAAGGGCGTTCCCATCCCTGAAGGCACCCCTTTTCTTCAGCCTTTACCTGAGGCGGCTACTTCCGTAGGGGCTTCCCCGTCACGTCTTGCTACTCGGGAAGTGGAGGAGGAGCAAGAAGTAGAAGAAGAAGAAGAAGAAGAAGAAGAAGAAGAGGAAGAAACTAAAGAGGTCTCGGACTCTACGAACGGGTTCGAGGTGTTCGACCAACCCCATTCTCCCGAGGTGATTATTGGCGACATGGGCATCCAGAGAAAGAGCCAGAGAAGTTTGTTTGACGTCATTGAAGGTGCACCTGGGAAAGAAGCTCCAGGGAGGTCATCCCAGACTATTCTCCATTCTCTTCCTCCTCCTAAACCTCCTCAACCTCAGGGAGTTGAATCTACTGATCCTAAGAGGAAGAGAGAGGAGAAGGATAAAGAGGTGACGGGTACTGGGAGGTCTCCTCCGACCAAGGAAAGTGAGGACCAGCAGCCCCTAAAGCAGTGGAAAACAACTCGTGGGGCTTCAAGAACGGGTGCAAAGCAAACTGTTCAACCTTCGGAGCCCGAAGCCTGGCTTCCTGCCCCTATGCTCGGTGGTGAACCTCTAAGGGCAGACGCATCCCTCAGGGACTATAACGGTGGGATTGGATGCCATGTCGCCTCGGCCCTAGAGGAAACCCTCCTTCTTCCTCGAGATATGGCCGAACTTAAGAAGATAAAAAAAGATGAGCTCTTCATGAATATAAAGAGGCATCTGGGCATGGTATAGAATCCTTGCCGTTTCACCCTTTTCCTTTTGGCTTACTTCATTTTTGACTATCTCGTTTTGTGTATGCAGGTCGTTCAAAACACTTTCCGGCTAGAGGAGGTGATTAATAACCTTCACTTCCAGTGGATCAAAAAGAGGGAGCTTAGAGGTGAAGCTTCCAAGGCGCTTGTCACCAATGAGCAAAGCTTAGGGGCGCTAAAGAAAAAGTTGGAGGACGAAGAGCTCGCTCGAAAGAATGCCGATCTAGCCCTGTCCAGCTTTCGAAGGCAAGTTGAGGACCAAGGAAAAAAACTCAAAGAGGCCAGTGACCAACTAAAAGCTTCTAAGGAAAGCACATCGCTGTTGATGAAACAACTGGAAGAAGCTCAAAGGCTTAGGGCTCGAGCTGAGAAAGAGAAGGACGAGGCTGAAAAAGCAAGAGCCGAGGCTAAGAAGGCGAAGGATGAGGCCGAACAGCGGGGGTATGACGAAGGCGTGGCCGAGACCGAGGAAAGGTTCAGAAAAGAGGTCCCAACTGTGTGCCGAGCATACTGTGTTCAGACTTGGGAAGAAGCTCTCAACCGCGTGGGGGTCGAGCCTTCATCAGCACTGAGAAGTCCTGGGAACATCTTTTTTCCCTCGGCCATACGAGCCTCAAGCGCTCCTCCTCAGCAACAAGATGTTTCCTCTACTGTGGTTGGCTCAGCTAAAGAGGCTCAGAGCCAGAATCCTCTCCCAACCAGTCAGCAGAAACAGCCTGAAGTGTCCGAAGGGGAGAAGCGGACCTCCTCAACCAAAGTCGCAGAGGCTCCTAAAGATGGGCAGGTTTCTCAAACCTTCAAGAAGGACTTAGCTTCCACCGTCTTGCCTGCTGGGGAGGCTCCAAAGGAGAAAGAGAAAGAGAAGGATTCTCGTCCTCAGGAAACGGCCAACGTCCCACCTCCCAAGATGCAAATAAAATTAAACAAGTAGTTGATGTATTTCAGGGCAAAGCTCCCTTTTTTGAATTGTATAAGATATTATGGGTCCATCTTTTTCTCGTATAGTTTCTTGCATGAATATATTTTCATGTTTACGTTGCCTTGAGCAATAGAAGAGCAAAGTTCAACACTGCGAGAGAAAATTTAGTCTTATCTATGCCAATTGAGAGTCAGGCGAAAGTGGAGATAGTGTCTCGAATAGTTTGTCCTTAGAAGTATTGAATGCCCTAAAGTGGTTTGAGATGATGCTAATGGAACTTGCCTTGGCATGTAAGGATAATCACATAGATATTATCTAAGCAGCGCTAACACTCATGGCGTGTGTTATCTTCCGCCAAGTTATGGTCTGAGGACTTTTTGCGACTTAATTTCTGTTTAATAATTTGTCTCACCATCCGAAGTATCTAGTTTCCCCAGAGGCCTGGGTCCGAGGACCATGCAACGCCTTGATTTTGTCCAGTACTTTATTATTATTATTATTATTATTTTTTTATCTGAAGTATCTGGTTTCCCCAAAGGCTTGGGTCCGTGGACCATGCAATGCTTTGGCTTTGTCCAGTACCTAGTTTTCCCATTTTAAGTGGTTAGTTTCCCCATAGGCTGGTGTCCGAGGACCATACAATGCCTAGGTTCTGTCTAACACTTCATTTTTTCATCTGAAGTATCTGGTTTCCCCAGAGGCTTGGGTCCGAGGACCATGCAATGCCTTGGCTCTGTCCAGTACCTAGTTTTCCCATTTTAAGTGGTTAGTTTCCCCATAGGCTGGTGTCCGAGGACCATACAATGCCTAGGTTCTGTCTAACACTTCATTTTTTCATCTGAAGTATCTGGTTTCCCTAGAGGCTTGGGTCCGAGGACCATGCAATGCCTTGGCTCTGTCCAGTACCTAGTTTTCTCATTTTAAGTGGTTAGTTTCCCCATAGGCTGGTGTCCGAGGACCATACAATGCCTAGGTTCTGTCTAACACTTCATTTTTTCATCTGAAGTATCTGGTTTCCCCAGAGGCTTGTGTCCGAGGACCATGCAATGCCTTGGCTCTGTCCAGTACCTAGTTTTCTCATTTTAAGTGGTTAGTTTTCCCATAGGCTGGTGTCCGAGGACCATACAATGCCTAGGTTCTGTCTAACACTTCATTTTTTCATCTGAAGTATCTGGTTTCCCCAAAGGCTTGGGTCCGAGGACCATGCAATGCCTTGGCTCTGTCCAGTACCTAGTTTTCTCATTTTGAGTGGTTAGTTTCCCCATAGGCTGGTGTCCGAGGACCATACAATGCCTAGGTTCTGTCTAACACTTCATTTTACTTAAGGAATGCAAGTAATAGAACTCCAATTAAGTTAGGAAAGGAATGTATGATAGAACCGTTTGCGTTAATAGTAATACCTCCTTAGGTTGCTTACATTCCAAGGGTGGAGTATCGTTTTCTCATCAAGATCTTCCAAATAGTAAGCCCCTATTCCCGCCACAGATGTGATGCGATACGGTCCTTCCCAATTGGGCCCTAGCTTTCCCCAAGCTGGATTTTTGGTATTCCCAACGACTTTTCTCAGCACCAGGTCCCCCGGAGTTAGCGGCCTCAGCCTCACATTCGCATCATAGCCTTGTTTCAGCTTGTGCTGGTAATAGGCCAACTGAACCATCGCCCTTTCACGTCGTTCATCTACCAGATCTAAACTCTTTCCCAAAAGCTCGTTATTGCCATCGGCGGTGAAAGTACTGGTCCTTAACGTGGGGAAACTCGTTTCTACTAGAATCACGGCCTCCGCCCCATACGTCATTGAGAACGGGGTTTCTCCGGTTGACCGTCGGGGGGTTGTTCGGTAGGTCCACAGAACGTGCGGCAGCTCCTCCACCCATCTTCCCTTCGCATCGTCTAGCCTTTTCTTGAGCCCACTCACAATGACCTTGTTGACAGCCTCAGCTTGACCATTTCCCTGCAGATAAGCTGGAGTAGAATATCTGTTCTTTATTCCCAAGTCAGAACAGTATTCTCTAAAGGCTTTGCTATCGAATTGAAGGCCATTATCCGAGATAAGGGCATGAGGAACCCCAAATCGGGTGACGATGTTCTTCCAAACAAATCTTTTTACATCCACGTCTCTGATATTAGCTAGGGGCTCCGCTTCCACCCACTTTGTAAAATAGTCCGTGCCGACTAGCAGGTACTTCTTATTCCCAATTGCCTTAGGGAAAGGGCCAACGATGTCTAAACCCCATTGCGCGAAAGGCCACGGACTAGAAAGAGGGTTAAGGACCCCCCCAGGCTGATGGATATTCGGCGTGAACCTCTGACACTGGTCACATTTTCTGACATATTCCTGAGCCTCCTTTTGCATGCCTGGCCACCAGTAACCTTGAGTAATTGCTCGATGAGACAAAGACCTCCCTCCTGTGTGACTCCCACAAATCCCTTCATGCAGCTCTTCTAGAAGTGCCTCTGATGCTTCGGGGTGCACACAAAGCAGATATGGCCCGCAGAAAGAGCGTCGATATAA
The DNA here is from genome assembly GCA_023736055.1 of Quercus glauca. NCBI lineage: Eukaryota > Viridiplantae > Streptophyta > Magnoliopsida > Fagales > Fagaceae > Quercus > Quercus glauca. Next base: position 73,025,700 of record CM043318.1, read on the forward strand.
CTTCTTATCTTCGGACAGCCAGAAACGAGGAGCTTTCCTTCTTATTTTGTCAGCTTCCAACTTGTCCTCAGGCAGTATATCTTTTTCAAGGTACACCGTTATAGGATCCATCCAACTGGGTGTCGAACTGATCTGGTTGACCCGAATAGGGTCCTCCGTTACTGGAGTGGGTGAGCTTAAGTCTTCAACAACGATAATCCGAGGTAAGCTCTTGGCCGAGGAGGTAGCAAGCGTAGCCAAGGAGTCTGCATGCGCATTTTCACCTCTAGGGACGTGGGATAGCTCGAAAGATTCGAAATCCGCTTGCATACGCCTAACTCGGCTCAAGTAACTCTGCATCTTGGCATCTTGGGCTTCCAGCTCTCCTCTGACCTGGCCCACTACCAGGCTTGAATTCGAGAACATCTCCACCGTTTTTCTGCCAAGCTTCTTGACTGTCGCAATCCCCGCTAACAAAGCTTCATATTCTGCCTCATTGTTAGTGGCTGGGAATCCCAACCTTAATGATTTCTCGACGACAGCCATTTCGGGAGATATTAGGACAAGTCCCACTCCTGACCCTCTTTGGTTTGCTGCCCCGTCCACATACACCTTCCAGGGAGTGAGATGCTGCGTGGATATAAGGCCAATAGACTTTCCGTCCATGCCGAGCGGGCTTGCAACTGTTTCTTCAGGGCCCTCGGCAAATTCGGCCACCAGGTCGGCGAGAACTTGACCTTTCACGGAGGAACGAGGCATATATTTTATGTCGAAAGCCCCAAGTATTGTGCCCCATTTAGCAACCCTGCCAGTGTAGTCAGCGCTTCGAAGTACAGCTCGAAGTGGATACTGAGTCAGGACAACCACAGTGTGCGCTTGAAAGTAATGGGGAAGTTTTCTGGTAGCGTGCACCACTGCCAAAATAGCCTTCTCCAATGGCAGATATCGCACCTCCGCCTCATGAAGTGATTTGCTCACATAATACACCGACCGCTGTACGCCATTATCCACCCATATCATAACAAAACTAATAGCGTAGGTGGCTATCGCCAAGTAGGCAAAAAGAACCTCGTCTACTTCAGGGCTAGACAAAATAGGCGGCCGAGATAGATATTCTTTGAGCTGCTGGAACGCTAATGCGCACTCCTCCGTCCACTCAAACCCCTTCCATTTGTGGAGTAAAAGGAAGAAGGGTCTGCATCTGTCCGCCGACCTGGATATAAATCTGTTTAATGCGGCGGTCATCCCAGTCAGCCTCTGAACCTCTTTGGGATTCCTAGGTGGTTGCAAATTATTTATGGCTTTAATCTGGTCGGGGTTCACTTCAATTCCCCGGTGGGTCACCATGTAACCCAAAAACTTCCCAGAGGAAACCCCAAAGGAGCACTTGGAGGCGTTCAGTCGTAACTTATGTTTCCTCAAAACATCGAACGTGCTAATGAGGTCCGTCACGTGTTCGGACGCTGCCTTGCTCTTTACTACCATGTCATCTATGTAAACCTCTATGTTGTTGCCCAGCTGTGGCTCAAACATCTTCGTCATCATCCTCTGATACGTTGACCCCGCATTCTTCAAGCCGAACGGCATCACCTTGTAGTGATAATTTCCATTGGGAGTGAGGAAAGTTGTTTTCTCTTGGTCGCCCAGTGCCAATGGGATCTGATGATAGCCCTGAAAAGCATCTAGAAAGCTCATCCGAGGATGGCCTACTGTTGCGTCAACCAGCCGATCTATACGGGGCATAGGGAAAGGATCCTTGGGACAGGCTCTATTGAGGTCCGTGAAATCAACGCATACCCGCCATTTTCCGCTCTTCTTCTTCACCACCACGGTGTTCGCCAACCACTGGGGGTAAAACACCTCTTTGATAGCCCCTGCCTGCTTGAGCTTGTCCACCTCGTCTTTAATAGCCTCGGCATGTAATTTGGATGGACGCCGAGGTGGTTGTTTCTTTGGAATAGCTGATGGATTGACATTCAAATGATGACAGATGAAGTCTGGATCAACCCCTGGCGCTTCATAGGCATTCCATGCAAACACGTCTATGTTCCTTCTTAGGACCTCGACCAATTGCTCCTTCTCCGGCGAGGGTAATAGCGCTCCGACCTGGAAGTACCTTTCCGAGTCATCACCGACAGTCACCCTCTCCAATTCCTCACGCTCAGCCTCCCCTGCGGTAGTGCTGGAGAAGGTTCCTCGGTCTTGTAATTGCTATAATTCATCTTCGGCCCTGGCCGACGAACCTATCTCAGGCTTGCGTTGAATAGCCGCTACCATGCACTGCCTTGCCATGGCCTGGTTTCCCAGTATTTCTAACACTTGACCACCTGACGGGTACTTCACCTTCTGATGAAGAGTGGAGGATATGGCCCTCAGGGTATGCAACCAAGGTCTTCCCAGAATCGCCGTGTAGGGGGAAAAAACGTCAACCACGATGAAATCCACCTCCACTACATCAGAACCTGCCTGCACAGGTAACCTAACCATACCCAACGGAATGACCGATCTGCCCTCGAAGCTTACCAACGGGGAGCTATAGGCCGTCAGATCTCGGGGCGTCAAACCTAACCCCTTGTATAGGTCGGGATACATCACCTCAGCTGCGCTCCCTTCATCGATCATCACCCTCTTTACGTCATACCCCCCAATTCTCGGTGTAACCACCAAAGCGTCGTCATGTGGCTGTATAGTTCCTCTCTTGTCCTCCTCTGAGAAGCCTAGTACTAGTGAGGTGTTCAGCTTCGCTTTCTTTGGCGCTGCATTCGAGCTCCCCTCTGAGCAATGCGATACGGACAGTATTCTTGAGGGACAAGACCCTGTCCTTCCTGGGGCCGCAAATATAACGTTTATGGTTCCCAGGGGGACTCCTGAAGAGGCATTCTGTCACGCCCCAAACCCGATACCCAGATTTGTGACCATGACTAGCATGCTAATATCAAGCCTAAACCTGATATTAACAAGAACCAACTTAACTTTTACAAAATCTTTCCTCTGTCTTTACATTTTTGTTTCTTTACTTAAAAGATATAACTTTTCCTGTGACATTCAGAGCATCTACACTGTACTTAAAGAATCACATAATCCACCAGTCACTCCAATTCTAAATCTCACATAATACATCTCTTATTGCTTTAAGGTACACAACCTTTATTAGATCCTAAAATACACAATATTACAAACTAACATCAAAATACTAATTTAGAATCTATACATATAAAACTAAACTAGCTCCTTCCACAACTCGACTAAGGCTCCCTCTGCTCCAAAATAAACCTGTTAACTGAAAGAGTGGAAGGGGTGAGCTACACAGCTCAGTAAAGGTAAGATATATGAGAATTTAATAAGGATGCATGTAAATTTATTCATTTCATTTTATAATTATTCAGATAGGAGAACATCTTTTCATGCATAGTATTTTATACTATATTTAATAATAACTTATATGCTTCTCGTAGGAAAATAATTGTTCTCCTTTTTCTTGTCAGAAAAATATTATCGAACCCTTTCGGATTGAATTTCTTTCATTTCTTACAAAGTCACCATATATATTTTCATTACAAAATAATCATTTTGACTTAAATCAGATAATCGGTAACTTTGTCTTAAACTAAAAACATCTTAAATAATAATAAAACTTTCCTTCATAAACTTGTTCCCGTAAAATATTATAACTTTCATAATTATAAAACTTTACGTTTCATAAAGCAAAACAAATATCTAATAACTTCTTAACGTAAATTTGTACTTTTATCAGAAGCTTTATCTTTATAGCATAACAGAATTTCAGAAACTTTTATCTTTAATGAACAGCTTTCTTTTCATCATAAACTTCTTCTTTTTATGAGAGCTTTTAACTTTCTACAATGCATTTAACAAAATAATTCTCTCATGATTAATAACATAATATAGCTGTTCATACATAACTTATTGGTTAGTCCATATCTGATAAGTCTGTACTTATTTGGGAGGCTTCTAGCACCACAGTGCTAGGCATCCAGCATCCCCCACAATGCCAGGTATTCCCGGGATTACATCATAATACATATCTTCCAACCGTGGGGGTAGGTTGGCTTCCCCCAAGTTGGCCGTAACCAACAAGGGCGGGTACAGCAGAGCCAGTCCCACTTAATGGCCAATCATATAACGTTTTCCATGGAAAGCCAGTAATTAACCCCTACTGGCAGAGTTCAGATCACCAGAGAACATAACCCGAAAACGTTTCATACTTATACATCATACTAAATTTTCTTATTTTGCATAACGTTTCGTAATAAAAGCATTTCCATTGTTTTCTTCATCATGTTCGTGGAATTAATAATAGCATCAATATGCTCAAATCATATACATCAGTTTTCGAAAAAAGCTCACGAACATATCTTTGTCTGATAATGCTTACATGCCATATCTCTAATCAAAAACATTTTAATGCATAATATACTTTAAAATAACCTCATGACTTACCAAATACCCATATAACTTATCCCTTACCTGAAAGCAGAGGAATCGAGAGCCTAAAGTCGAAGGAGCTTAGACCTGACGACTGGTAACACCTAAACCAAAATCAAGGCTTGTTACTATCCATTATTCCTTAACATAAACTTACGCATTCATCTCAAAGCCTATCTCTTAAAATTAAGGAAATCCTAATCCCACCTCAAAGAGGTTCCCACAAACACAAAATACATTCATCATACATCGTGATGTATCAATCATAGAGAAATCGACATTCTCATATTTATATCATATTTTCATAGGAGCTAACTTCATTTCAAAAGGTACTTTGAGATTAGGGCAATAATGCAAACATAAACATAAACTCTTTTAAGCATTCTCATGTAACCATAAACACTCGCATGGCAACATACGACACGTTGAACAAGACAACAACATGAAAATGCAGTAAAGTGGTTTAGGACCCCTCCTTTGAGTTCTAAACCTTAAAACAAGTTATACCAAATTAATCTATGATTTAGACATATCAAATGATGAGCATAATAAATTATAGCTCAAATCACTCAACCTAACTTTAGAGTTAAATCCTCAAAGTTAGGCATGTCCTTTACCGCTCACTGTTTTATTCCAGCAGCATATGCTTCAATTGTAAAATACAAATGGACTACCAAAACACATTCAATCATCATGAAATTCTACAGAGCAACTCCCCTGTATGTCTATTATATACCATAAAATTTTCGTGGTCAAAGCATAAAACCATAATTTATTAAAAATCATGCAAACCAACGTGTTCAATTCTGTCCTGGCAGAAACTCATGCAAATTAGAAATTAAATAATTATTTTTCTATTCATCCAAATGCTGTGAAACCACTTCCACAGCAACCATACGTGTCTTAGCTTTCATAGAAAATAATCCTAGCATCCAAATTCACTATATACAATTTAATACGAAATTTTCTTTTGGTAAACATCAAATCTGTCACAAGGACAGCTTCAGTGCATGTTCTTTCTAAAATCATCAACAAATAGCAATTGACCTTAATTTCATTTGGGTATTTTTATACCTATAGTATACATATTAAAATATGTTAATAAGCATTCAATAGACCACAATCTCATCAACTTTAAAATTACTAAAACAGAATCACAAAGTCAGCTTCTAAAATCAGAACAGAGGATGAAGAAATAGAAATAACAAAACAATTATACTATCCAAAATACACAAAATCAGATGAAGTTTTAATTACTTACCCACAAAACCTTAGTGTTAGGCTCTTAATTTCATCTTTAAAGCATGAAGGCTGCCGTGTAAGAGCAAAGAGAGAAGAGAGAAAGAAGAGCAAAGAAAGAAGAATAGAGAAAGAAGTAAAGGAGCTGGACTTCTTGTCTGGTGCAGCCAAGAAACTTAGATATGGGAGAAGACTTTTGGGGCAGCAAAATCAGATAAGAGAAGGGGACTTTTGGGGGTGGAATACGTGTATGGCTAGGGAAAGAAAATCACACCCACTTTCAACTTTCTTGCATTCACACATGCTTTTCTACACAAATAATTTCTTGCATTCACACACACTTTCCTACAAAAATAATATCACTTAGCATGCATACATACATACATACATATATATATATATATATATATATATGTGTGTGTATATCCTTACCTTTAAAAAGTTATATCCATCACATTAAAAGAGCATCTATGTTCTAGTTTCTTTGAGAAAGTGTGAATAAGAAATGAGATGAGTCTTCTCTTTCTTTTAAGGTGTGGACCGTGGGAAATGAGAGCAAGAAAGTTTCTTAGGGATCAAGTGTCTTGAGAAGAGTCAAGGAAGAAACTAGGTGGAAATTTGCTCATTGCATGGCCGGCCAAGTCTTGGCCTTTGGCTTTGTCCACATGCATGGTACCTTGACATTATGTGTGTGGAATTCCAATTGGTTGCATGTGGTGGAATTTCCACTATAACATCTCATGCATCAATTGCTTAATTAAAACACCAACTATTTGTTTAATAACTTAAAACCACTTAATATAATTTTTGTACATGCTTAGTATATATTTATAATACAAATAGCCATTTCAATTATTTATAATCTTTACAATTTTTTTTTTTTTCAAAGATATTATAAAATAATATGCTAATTAAATACACTTATTTTAATTATAAAAGAAAGTGGATTAAAATAGTAATTAACCACTTAAACACATAATTTAATCATAAAATTGGGTCGGGGTGTTACACATTCCCTCTCAACGTCTGCCTTGCCTGGCCTCCTCGGGCATTGGTGTGGTGCAGAAGGTGGGTCAACCTTTCTTCTCGGACTAGCTCCTCCAAGTGGTCCCACAAGTTTCTGCAGTCCTCAGTTGTATGCCCATGGTCCTGATGGTACTGACAGTAGAGGTTCTGGTTGCGTTTCGTAGGATCCCCTGCCATCCTATTGGGCGCTCTGAAGAAAGGCTCGTTTTGTATCTTTTCTAGAACCCGCTGGACTGGTTCTCGGAACACAACGTTGACTGCTTGGGAATTTGCAGATCCCGACTGCCCCACAAAATCTCTCCGAGGTCGATTGTTATTATACCGATCCTGCCTAAATTCCCTCCTCTCCTGAGGGATCACCTTGGCCTTTCCTCTACCCCGTATCTGGTCTTCCTCTATTCTTCTAAACCTGTCAATCCTGTCCATAAGCTCTCGCATATTGGTAACAGGCTCACCAGTTAAGGAACGCCTCAGCTCATGATCGATTTGAAGGCCCTCCTTGAAGGTGTTAATAGCCACCTTGTCGTTGGTTCCCTCTACCTCGTTATACATCTCCCAGTATCTGTCAGAGTATGCTTTCAGGGTTTCTCCCTCTCGCTGAGACATGGATAATAACGACCCTAAGGGCTGAACAACCCTTCTGCAGGTGATAAAGTGAGCCCTAAAAGCTTGGATGAGTCTCTCAAAGGAATCAATAGTGTCCTCCTCCAGGCCGTTGAACCACCTCATCGCCACCGGGCCTAGGCTTGAAGGAAAAACCTTACACATCAAGTCCTCGTCTCTAGAATGAATGGCCATCCTCTGATTGTAATGGCTAACATGCTCCACCGGGTCAGTCTGACCATTATAGATGGTGAATGTAGGTTGATGGAACCTCCGAGGGAGGCTTGCGTCCTCTATGCGTCGCGTGAACGGCGACTTGGAGACTTGACTCAGCGCCTTGTTCAAAGCCTCGTTCCCTAAGCCCTGTCGAGGTGGACTTTTGTACGTCCGTCGACTGTAATGCTCTTTACCGAGGGAAAAAAGTTCACTGGGCGGGGTTTTGGACCATCGCCGGTAACTCGTATCGTCTGACTCATCGGAGGCTTGCTTCGCTTCCTTATTCGTTTGCTTCCGTCGCTCGTACCGTAATTCCCTTCTTAACATATCGATCTCACACTGCATGTCCTTGCCGTCCTTCGCATGGGAGACATGGCTCTTCCCTCAAGTCCGGCTTTTCTCCGTGTGGGTTGTTCGCACGCTTCCCTCGCGATCTCCCCTTCGTTCACGGTTCATCAATGGTGTACCATGTTCGGGTCCCCTAGACTCTGCCTGGTGTGGACTAGTGTCCACCTGCGGTGGTGCTCCTTCTGCCATCAGCTATTGCACTTGTCTTTTTCTACGGTCGGATCAAGCTCTTCCCACAGACGGCGCCAATTGTAGGGACTCAAATTGTCTTGGACCCTGGACAATGAAATTTGTAGAGTGCGGGCGTAAGAACTAGACCCAGTAAATAGAGAAAGACGTCGTTCTGGCGCAGCAGAAGGAATTCCCAAGGTAGTAAGGGACGGATGATCTCTTTCTTTTCCTTAGCGCAGTCTTTTGTGCTCTTCCTTCTTTTTTTTGTTCCCCCCTTTAGAACATTTCGATTTCCTCTTATATACTACTTTTCCGGTTCATTTTCACCGTACACGTGTAAGCTCCCTTTTGAGATCATCTTTCTGTCCCATCCAGCACGTCCCGGATCCTTCGCTTGGTGGTTGTAAGGCTGCTTGACTATTGTTCAGGTATCACCTCCACATTAATGCGGCCAGAGAGTTAGGTGGGATGCATTTAATGTGGAGGTAGCAGCTTTTCAGGAGATATTTGTTACCTTTTCCGGTTCCTCCTTTGATCAATATTTATTTAGTTTAGTTTGCATGTGACTCTGCAAAACTCCCTGTCAACTAAGGTAGTTACGCCCACGTCTAAGGCTGGTTTGAGGGATGGATCTCGTCCTCGGACAGGAGAGTATCCTCGGACGGAGGATTTATCCTCGGACAAAAGAGTATCCTCGGACGGATGAATGTTTTCGGTTTGGGCCGTTGGGCCACAAGCCCATTTTTATGTACTCTGTTAGTCTTTCGGGCAACGGGCCCCACAATTCCCTTTACATATTCATAACTTAATAATACTTATTTTATAGGTCCTACTCTCATCTTTATTAGATAGTAAAGATTGTGCCTAAATCTGTGTTTGAAGCTATGACTTATGAGCTATTGGAATGTTGGTAATAATGTTTTCATTGCCATAAAGCAACCAAGGTGTGGCCATTATGTGTTATGTGGAATATCTTACATTTGTAATCAAAGAACATGTATTTATTTTTTATTATTTTTTATTTATTTATTTTTTTAACTATTTGTAATAGTTATTTTACTGATTATCCCGTGCATCGCACGGGTTAGTGACTAGTTATATGTATTAGCTATGAGTTTAAATATTCTTCATTCATATTTTTTAATGGCTAGAATTATACAAGTAAAAAGGCTAATTTTTTATTATATTTTTCATTTTTTTAAAAAAAGATGCATTGTAAATTAAAAAAAATTTAAAAGATAAATAAATTACTTTAGCTTCCACACATGGTAAAAAATTAAGTGGAACTCAGCCTTTTAAACCCATTTTCTCGGATTTTTTTTTCAAAATAAGCAAATCCTTCCAACAATTTCATTAGTTAGCAAGGTATTTAAACTATTTAGCAATCTAACAACTCTTTAAAATCTAGTTAAGAGGTGTCGAGTTTCAATGCTAGGAAGAGTTGAAATGGTTGGAACTCGAGTGTTTCACTCTCGACTCAAGTGTGATACACTCGATTTTCAACTGAAACTTTCTCTAGCACTTCAAAGAGCAAAATCGAGTCTCACATACTCGATTTGTTAGATTACTAAATAGTTTCAAAACCTTACTAGCTAATGAAATTGTTCTATGGATTTGCTAATTTTGAAAAAAAAAATCCCATTTTCCCACTCAGCCTCTGAAGTTTCTCTCTCTCTGAGCAGCAAAAAATGGCAACTGTAGCACAAACCCATATCCACTTCTATCCTTCATGTTCCCACAAACCAAACAAAAGCACTTGCTGTGTACCATAACCAGCTCCAGAGCCAAATGGAATAGTAATGGTGCTGTGGCCATCTGTGGTGTGTGGTGAATGGTGATAGGAAAGTTGCTAAGAGACAAGCAGCTGAGCTGTGGTGAATCCTGAGAACACTTTTCTTTTCTGCGAAAAAATGTTTCATTGGGAAGAGAGAGATGTCTGAGGTGGATGAGGAAGCCAAGCAGGTTCATAAATTTATCACTTTTCCTAAAATGTTTTTACTGTAAATTAAATCATTTTAACTTACCCATTAGTAGATTTGAGACAAGGTTTTGAATTTTTTGTATTATATGTTCTTATATTTAATCATTCAACTATTTGTAGATTAGATACATAATTTGAATCTGGATTAGCGTTCACAAGTGCTTAAACTGTGAATTTTAATGACTAATTTAATCATTTAACTATTTGTAGATTATAGATAGGATTTGAATTTGGGTCCTCAAGATGTTAAGCTATGCTTGGTTGGAGAGGAAACGCAAAAGAAAAGTTTTGAGGTTTTTTTTTTTTTTTTTTTGTTGGAACTGAATAGTGTGGTCCAAATTCCAACCTCTTGTTTTTGGTAAAAAGATATATCTTTGTTTTATTTTTGTGTGGGAGTTAAGATGGTGTGGATGTAGCAGAATTTGGAGTGGGAAAAAGAAAAATAGAGATGCCCAGATGAAAAATTTCAGCTTAATTAAAGCTAATGAGTTGTTTTAGGCTCAATTGAGTGCAGTAGGGTCTTGAATTTTGAAAAGTTTAAATCTTTTCCTCCATTTACTCAATTGCCAAGCAAGAGCCTTAGGTTTTAGTATCTCTTCAAGCTCTGAAATTCGATTACTGGTTTGCTATTGATTAATGGTTGGATAAATGGACTACTAGCCCAACCACATTCTGTATGGTCATGCCATTGAGGCTCCTACCTCTGGATGTGATGGTCAGTGTAGTTGGGTATGAAAAGATTTTGGCAGAAGCTGTGGAAGGAAAAAATCCCAAATAAGGTTAGAAACTTCTGCTGGAGAGTGTGTCAAAATATCGTTCCAACCAAGATGAATTTATTTCGTAGGAAAGTCATTGAAGACCCTCCGACCTGTGAAGAGTGTGGTTTAGGCTCAGAAACTGTCTTGCATGTCCTGTGCCAATGCACAAAGGCAAGGGAAGTAAGGACCCATTGTAATCTAAGTCATAATATAGAGGGGTGAGGGGAGTTTACTGATACATTGTGGCAAAGTGGGATGAATCCCAATAATGGCTCAAACTTGCTGGATATTATACTGATGATTGTATGGTGCATATGGAAGAATAAAAATGAAGTAAGGCATGGGGGAAGAAAACGCACTGCTGCAGAAATGTTTGAGACAGCCATAAGACTATTGGATGAATATAATGCATCACAGGAGGCTCCAGTCCAACACAGGGAAGATCAGCCAGCTTAGGGTTGGTGGGTTTCTATTCCAAATGGATGGTATAAGGTGAACACTGATGGGGCTGTATTTTCGAAGCAAAGGTGGACTGGTATAGGTCTACGATGCATGGGCACTTCATTTAGGGTGCCGTACCCGTGTCATATTTGTGTCATACCGGTGTTATACCTGCCATTTCATGTTGTAATTTTTCCAAAATTGCTTGTGTCACTGTGTTGTACCCATAGCCGTGTCCTGTTCGTGCATCCTAGGTATCGGTGTGATAGCAGGGGATCATCAAGGGCAAGTGGTGGCTGCAATGAGTAAGAAAATTGCAGGTCCCACTAGTAGCATTGGAGAATGAACCAAAAGCTGTCAAGGCTGCTGCTATTTTTCCTAGGGATATTGGCATCCAGGAAGTAATTTTTGAAAGTGACAGCTTGCTGGTCTGCTCAGCTATTCAAGGGAAAACAGAGGCTTCCCCTGCTATTGCCAATGTCATTTTAGGTACGCTGCAACGCATTCAATTTTTCTGCCAAGTTGAAGTTTGTCACACACGAAGAGAAGGGAATAAAGAAGCACATGGACTCACTAAGTATGCCAATTTATAGAGGACTTTGTAACATGGATGGAGGAAACTCCAACTGTTATAGATTCTGAAGTATCTTCAGATGTAAACCAGTATTTCAATCATGAAATGATATAAATTCACTGGTTTCCTAAAAAAAAAATAAAAATTACAAGACAACATTGTGTTACAGGCATTGCACTCAAACTTGAACTGAAACTCAAACACCCCTGCCCTAAAAAAACCGCACAATCGCACAACCTTGCAAGAGTGTATGTATATTTAAGCCTAAACACATTGTCATAGCTGCAGCAGAACAAACTCCAGCACCGAATTAGCTTCCATAACACTCGCCAGACATTGCTCCAACGGTTCTCTCTCTCTCTCTCTCTTCATACATGTATGTTTGAAATGCTTTTTTTTGTGCCTTGATGCCTATCCTATGCTAAAGTTTGATTTTTTACAATTTCTGTATTCCAATGATGAAAAGTTTAGTAATCATAAAATGGTGCATGGAATTCATTCCACAAAAAAGGAAAAAAAGGGGCCCCCTCTTGCAAGCTTATTGCAGAGGTTGATGAACCATGATTTCATGCCCTGCCAGGTGGATGCTAAGGGATTCTGAGGGATCTTTTGATTTTACACATGTTTCTTGATCTTATCAATCTCTAGACAATTCTAAACTAGTTTTCTCTGAAAATACATGGATATGGGTTGGTTAATTATACTCTCCTTTTATTTTTTTTATGTATTTGTCCAAAAAGTTTGCTTATTATTTTTTTCCTCTAAATTGGTTTGGAGTAAAATTCCTTCAACCACTTTTGTGGCAATTGAAATAACTATCTATTTATAATTTTAATCATATGACTCATCTAATGGTATGTTTGGGTTAGCTTTAGCCTGTTAAAAAACATTGATATTAAAATTTGCACTTTGAAAACATGATTTAAAAAAAAAAAAAAAAAATGTAGTTGAACCTTTTGAAAATTTTTGGAAAAAAAGGTTATTGCTTTTAAAAAACTATAATGCCAAAAAGCTTTTTAATTTAATTTATTTTATTTTAAATTTTATAAATTTTTTTATAAAAGGCTTTTTTTGAACAGACATCCTATGAATTATGCATATTTTTGCCAAACGCCAACTTTTCTGTGTTATCATTTAAAATTGCTGATTTTCCCATGAAATCATAGGGCTGAAAGAACTCTTTAACACGACTTGTTTAAATGATTTAGTAAGAGATATATTTGAGGAATTTTTCAAACCAATTTGGAGGGAAATGTTGTTCACTGTTTAATATTTGCTGATATCATATTTAATATGTCATTAGGATTAACCAATTGGGTGAATGTAATATGTGTTTTATGTTTATATTAATTATTAAGCTACTTTTAATTTAATCATAAAAGAGTCTTGGAAGTTTCAAAGATGACGTACTTCACTAATTTAGATTTGTGAAATTGGTGCTTCCTTCTTTTGCATATTGAGATTCTATTCTTTTCAGAATTACTGGCCGATATTACCATCTACACTGTATAGTATAATTTCTTTTGGTCATTTTTAGATGCTGCAATGTTTGGCTTAGTGCCCAATGTCTCATACAAGATTAAATTTAAATGAATAAGTTTGGAGTTGAAAGACTATTATTTAATAATTCGATCTATTTTAAGTATATGGCTCTTATCACATAGTTGAACCATACCTGATAGCATTGATGTCAAACTTTAGAGACTCCGATAGCTTTCCGACTTCTGTAATTTAGTACAGTTCCTGTTGCAGTGTTGTAAACAACATCACTTGCTCATTGCTATTGCTGCTGCATCACTAAGAAAACATTATCAAGCACAAACATTCATTGTGGATGAGAAAAAAATCACTTTTTTCCTGCTGATGGGTTTTAAAATGAACTCCTTTAGGTTAAAGACGATTTTTGATAACTCACCAAGCATTCATAATAGGCTGCTTGAGAAACCACAGAAATGGTCAGCAGTGAATGATATAAACTGGTTCTGAACTTGTTCAGTTTGGCAAATTTTGTAAAATGTAGAATCAATTCTTTCATTTATTTATGTATTTTGCTTACAAGTGGATTAGCGGGGAGAAGGGGAATTTAAAACTGGGTTCTTATGGGAAGACTAGACATTGCCACTGGCTCTTAGATTACCATTCTCGGCAAGTTGGCATAAAAAAAATAGTGCAAAAGATTTTCTTGAAGAGCTAAAACATGTTTACTATGTGTTCTACACAAATTGAATATAATTGAAACTTTTTCAGAGTTGAAGTCGTAGAAAAATATTGAACTAGTTGCCAAGAATCTTGTAGCCCAACTGGGTTAGCACGTCTTGGTATTTTCATGACATCCAGGGTTCAAATCCCCCCTCCTCCGTTGTAACTACCAAATAATCAATATATATATATATATATATATATATTGAACTAGTTTTGCGCCTTGTGAAATATACTCATTTAAGGGGACTAGGCTTTTGGAAGGCTTTCTTGTATGTTTGCCAAATTCTGTATCAGCTTAGTGGAACCAGATGGTCCATAATCTTCTAATCTTCTCCCTTTTGGTAAAGTATATGAGCTGCTAAGCAAATAGCTAATCTTGCAGCTCTATTCTATCCTCAAGGAATGTGGGTTCTATTTATTGGTGCATTTGAATTCCCCAATAATGAGCATATATAAGCCCCTAAACCAACACCCCACCCCCCCACACCCACACACCCACCCACCCCCCCCCCCCCCCCCCCCCCAAATAATCATGCTAGAGGCCAATTTGCATGGTGCATCCTCAAGCCAGCCAGCCAAATAACAATGGCAGGGGATCAAGAAAAACTGCCATGGATAGATTCTTCAAGCTGGATGACAATGGCCGGCAGAATATTTTCATAAGTCTCTTACAAAAGTTTCCCATTTAAACAAAAGTTTCATAAGTCTCTTACAAAAAAAATGTACAAGCCGCAAAAGATAGAAATAGATATTGTTAGATGTGACAAATATTTTTTTTTCTAGATAATTGCAATATGCTTCTAATCTCGCAATTCGAACTATTTCCTCCTTAAACTCTTAAGCACTTTGTGCATAGAACAATGTCAATTAAGTTACAAAACTCTTGTTATGAGCAACTCTATAGGTTGTGGGTGTTAGTAGTTAGTTGTCTCCTACCCCTCCCCCATATTCTAAATGATTTGCCGTTCCCAATTCTCCTGCAACTCGATCCTTTGGCTATGATATCTTAAGATTCAAGGATGCTTCTCCACACACAGGATCCATTTGGTTTCTGTTACACCACCATGATGGAGCATGATGCCAAGTACCAAGCCTTGAGAGCTTGGTGTAGTAAGTTCAACTCTATAGGTTGTGGGTGTTAGTAGTTAGTTGTCTCCTACCCCTCCCCCATATTCTAAATGATTTGTCGTTCCCAATTCTCCTGCAACTCGATCCTTTGATTATGATATCTTAAGATTCAAGGATGCTTCTCCACACACAGGATGCATTTGGTTTCTGTTACACCACCATGAAGGAGCATGATGCCAAGTACCAAGCCTTGAGAGCTTGGTGTAGTAAGGTCTGGGTGTTTTATAGAATTCACTTGTCCCAAAAGTTTAAGTTATTGGAGAAATTAGTTAATTAACATGGTATCAAAGCAGGAGATCCTGACTTTTATTTATGTCGCCTCCAATCTTACCTCCCATTTAGAATCCTACATGTTAGACCTCACTTATTAAAAGTGAGTTTAAATTCACATGTGAGGAGTAGTATTAGAAGTAGGAGTGCAAAACTTCACCAGAGCTGACCCAACCGACCGGCGCCGATGACATTGTCCCGACTATAGCGCCGACTGAATGAGCTGAGGCTGGCGTTCGGACTTCGCCCTCCATTCCGATGCCAATGCGGTGAAATCACCGGATTGAGAAATCCGAAACCGAGACTGTGGTTGAATCAAACCGATATAGGATCTGTCATTCTGTTTATTTATTTATTTATTTTTATGAAGTTGATAAAACGGCGTTGTTTGTATGGGTGTTATTTAAAAAAAAAAAAGAAAAAAAAAAGAAGCAAAACGATGCGTTTTATGCTAGGTTTTCAAATTTTCAAGGGTATAAGCTCATATTTTTCTCTCAGAATCTTTTAAAACTCTCTCTCTCGCTCTCGCCTCTCGAGTTAATGATAAGCTTCTTTGTGTTTCAGTTTTGCTTGTCTTCATGTTTTACTATTTTTTCCTTTTCATTTGTTTGGGAAAGTTGAAAGCATGAATGATTAAGTATTTAAGTTGGTTTGAATGTTTGATTAAGTTTGGCTGTTTGGGAAAGCATGATTTATATGTTAACCTTGAGTCACTGAGTCATTGTACTAAAACTTCCTTTGCCTACACACTTCCCTCTAACCCGAGAAAGTAAAAACCATGGTGATTTGTTTAAGTAAAGCTTTAGAAGCTAAGCCAATACTATTGCTTTTAGCACCTTTTAAAACCTCTCAAAGCAAAGCTCGTGTGACTGTGTTTGTGTCTTTCTATTTTGTGTGGGTCCAACTCCAAGTAGCTGCTTACATATATAATATTAACTATTAAGGTTTGCTGTTTGTAGCTGCTTACATATATAATATTATATATACATAGATGCTTACATATATAATAATATAATATTATCTATTAAGGTTGGCTGTTTGTATTGTAGTTGCTTACATATATAATATTATATATACACGGATGCTTACATATATAATATTAAGGTTGGCTGTTTGATTAAGGTTGTGATTTACTTTCATTAAAAAAAAAAAAAAAAAAGGTTGTGATTTATTGATTTTTATATAAGACTTTAATAGTGAACTGTAAACTGTTGGAAAGACTATTATATTATATAGTCTAATAAGTATCCAGTTAGCCCCCCCCCCCCCCAAAAAAAAAAAATATATATATATATATATATAATACAAAAGAATTATGTCATTAGTCTAAGTTGTTACTTTAGTAAGTTTATAATAAGAGTATAATCTAGGTCTTAACTATGTCATTAGTCTTAGTTGTTACTTTAGTAAGTTTATAGCAACTGTTAGTCAACTAACTTTTTTTTTCTTCAACATTTTAATTTTTGAGGGAGACAGAGATTGAGAGAGTTCACGCTTTCAATCCTTCACGGAGAGGTAATCACTAATCATTCATTATATTCAGCATTTTGATTTTAAATTTTTAGTACTTAGTAACAACTGCTTTAAGTTTATATATATATATATATATATATATGAAATTAGCTTTTATTTTATATTTATATTCACCCTAAAAAAAAAAATTTATATTTATATTGGGAACAATATAATAAATTCCTTGTTAATATTAGTGACATAAATTGTTGAGTAATGACTAATGGTTGTTAATTTGTTAGTTTGTTATTGTTGTAACTAAACTGATTAATTATATTTTGATATTGTTGTGGAAACTTTATTTTTTTGTTGGTTGAAAATTTTTTTATTAGATGGATGTCGATGCTCCACCTAGATTTGGTGCACTTGGGGACCCTAACCCACCTAAACCTGCCGCACCAATTGGACTTGGTGCATTACTTCCCCCACTATCATCTAAACAAGGTAGTAAGGACCTCTCTATAATATGGCAGCACTTTATTAAGTTGGCGGATTCTGATCCCAATAATCTTAGGTCTAAATACAAGTATTGTAAAAATCAATATAAATGTCATGGTAAGAAAAATGGTACTTCGGATATGTTGCAACACATGAAAGTGTGTAAGAAGTGGCATTTTCCTCGTAATGATAAGCAAAAAAATTTGTTTTTCCAAGCTAAGAGAGAAGGGGAAAGTGGTTCAAATGTGTTAGTGGTTGCAAATTATAGTAAAGAGATAATAAGGTTAGTGTTGACAAGGATAATTGTCATTGATGAATTACCTTTTAAATTTGTGAAGCGTCAAGGCTTTCAAGAATTTATGGAAATAATTGAGCCTAGATTTCCTATTCCTCATCGCACTACCATTGCAAGGGCTTGTATGAAGATTTATTCTAGTAAGGTGGATATTTTGAGAAGGGCTTTTGTTGGGCAACGGGTTTATGTGACAACGGATACTTGGACATCTATACAAAATTTGAACTACATGGTAGTAATAGCACACTTCATTGATGAGGATTGGACTTACCATAAGAAAATTTTGAACTTTTACCTTATAACTAATCATAAAGGGGACATCATAGGTAGAGCGGTTGAGTCATGTTTGTTGAAGTGAGATATAGACTGGTTTACAATTACTGCGGACAATGCTAGTTCTAATGATGTGGCAATTGATTATGTGAAGAAGAAAACAAAAGAAAGAGATAGTAGCATATTGGATGGTGAGTTCATGCATATGTGTTGTTGTGCGCATATCTTGAATTTGATAGTGCAAAGTAGGTTGAAGTCCATTCATGAATCAATTGCCAAAGTTCGGAAAGCGGTACGATACGTGAGAGCCTCTCCCGTAAGGTTTGAGAAGTTTCAAGAATGTGTTGAAAATGAGAAAATCAAAGCCAAATTTTTGTTGTTCTTTGATGTGCCAACAAGGTGAAATTCCACTTATCTCATGCTAGATTGTGCTTTGAAATTTGTGAGAACATTTGATAGGTTGAAAGAGGAGGATGGACATTATAAACTTTATTTTTGTGAAGTAGATGGGAATGGGGAAAAAACTCATTAGTCCTCCTAACTATCTTGATTAGGAAAATGTCAAGACCTTTGTGAAATTTTTTGGCATATTTTATGAGGTGACACTTAGATTTTCTGAGTCCTTGTTTGTCACTTCTAATACATACTTTCATAAGCTAATTAGCATTGAAGATCAATTGCAACAATTGTGTAGTGTTGATAAGGATCCACTTTTGAAGAGTATGGAGGTAGAGATGAAAAAAAATATGATTAGTATTAAGGAAGTATAGATAATATCAATTTGATGCTTTTTGTTGCTGTTATTCTTGACCCAAGGTATAAATTGAAGTATGTAAAGTTTTGGTTTAGAGAGTGGTATGGAAAGGACAAGGGGGATGCAATAAGCTCTAAGGTTCAGGATGCATTGAAGAGGTTGTATGTGGAGAGAGTTGGTTAAAATGGAGCTTCGAGTTCTATGGTAGTGGTGCTTCATTGTTTAGGGACTCCAGGCCAAGTGTGGGTAATGTTTTATTGTCTAATCGCATTAAAAGTTATAATAATAGGTTTAAGCAACACTTGGCAGATGAGGATAGTGTGGAAAGTAAATCTGAGTTGGATAGGTATTTGTTGGAATCTTCTGAGGACCCTGATGTGGAAGATTTTGACATCTTGATATGGTGGAAAATGAATTCTTCTAGATATCGAGTCCTTTCCCAAATTGCCCGTGATGTGTTGGCTATTCTTGTCTCTATAGTTGCATCCGAGTCTGCTTTTAGTACGAGGGGGCGTAATTTGGATTTGTTCCGTAGCTCACTATCTCCTAATACAATTAAAGCCCTTATTTGTACCCAAATTGGTTGAAAGATGCAAAGAAAAAAAGACCACTAAAACTTCGGGAGTGCATAAATAATGTGGAGGATATAGATGGTTTATGTTCATTTTGTTTGTTGTATATATCAATTGTTTATTTATTTGCTAAATGTTTACAAATTATTTTATTTTGAATGGGATTGTAGAAATTGCATTGGTTTACCCAATGCCTATGGAGGAGGATTCAAGCACCGTTGTGTTGGATGATGATGATGATGAGTGATGTGCTACTCTTTGCTTGGAGTTAGTTAGTAGTTAGCAGTTAGCATTATGTAAGTATACTTGCTATTATCATTTGTTTGTGTTAATTATAAATATTTTATTGTTCATTATTGGGAAATTTAGATCCCAGTTGATAGAATTAATAAGTTTTAAACCCAAGTTATTAATTAGATTTATTATGAATAAAACTTGTTAAAACAAACAAACATCAATATTATGTCAAAATCATGCAGCGAAAAAATAAATAAGACAAAATATGACGACTTAAGAAAACTAATGAAACAAACTAATTTCATAGTAAAAAACTTGGGGGAAAACCTTCTCGAAAAGCAATCCATTATAGTAAAGAGAAGTTTCGGATTTAGTACAAAATCTTTGTCCCTAAACTTTACAATTACCATAGATGAACTCACAATAGAAACCTTTTATCGTTTTAGAACCTCTAAACTCTTCAATATGTGAACGCTACCCTTTTTACACGGATCCCAGTACGTGATTAACTAATGATACATGACTAACTCATTAATTTGAAGAAGATTGTTGGCTGTAAAGTTATTCACTTCATCAATAATGAAGATCAAAAAGCACTTTGTTACAAAACCTTAAGGCGCAAAGACACAGTAGCTTCTTTCAGAGAAAATAAGGCACTCAGTCACATTTTGCATGTGTTTTCCTTGGATTCTCATATGTGACGGCTTTTAAAATAAGCCTTATATATGTCTAGGGTTGTGAAAAAAGAAACCTTACACATACATGTCAACATGGGCCAAAAATCAGATCTGAAAATTCTTATTTCGTAATTCTCGATAGATAGTGTCTATTAAGCAGTTGTCGAGACCTCGATAGATAGCTATCTGTTAGGAATTTGTCCAGCTTTAATGAACAGCCCTTCTTCACTTGTTTCTTGGACAGATTTGCATGGCTTCAATGCTAGACTTGAATTCTTGTTCTTTGAAGTATTAAATACATCATAGATCTACCCAATTACAAGTAAAGTGCGTTTTGTCAAAGAATTAGCCAATTCTATATTTGACATATGTTCCTAACATAATTTACATATATCATAACAATCTCCCCCTTTGGCAATTCGTGACAAAACCACAACAAACAAATGAACATATGAAAGAAATTATAAATCACTCAACTTATACTCACTTGTTGAATACAATAAAATCTATCCTAACACAAACTCTTGAAAAACTTTGCAAGAAGAGAGTTTATGGCAAGAAGACTTTGACAACCTGTATTTTTGAAACACTTTAAACAAAAATCATCACGGCATCTTAGAGTGAAACAGAAATAAAAGATTGCATACAAGAAGTAAGAAACATGTGTATAAAAATAGAAAAGAAACAACACATGTAGAGGTAGATGAAGAAGACATACATCATCATATATATAAATCAAAGATAAGCACAATGTATGTAAACATAGCCACAAGACCGGTATACAAGAAGAAGGAGGTAAGCACTCCCCCTAACAAGATGAAACACATCTCGCCCTTACAAGGGCATAAATTCCCCCCCCCTAACATGTAGAATCTTAAAAAGAAACCACATTTTCTCCACAATTTCTCCCTCTTTTTGTCATGATTGACAAAGGGTACAAGAAGTTATAAAGCTTCACTTGAGAAACATAACGATGATTAAGGATGATCAAGGAGGCACAAGGAATCCATATAAATGCATGAATGTAATGAAACAAGATGCTATGGATGACAAGATAACAAAATATGCAAAACATGTGAAAACAATGCATGTAAGAAGATCTCGACAGATCGAGAAGCTGTCGAGCAGAAGCCAACCTCGTTGGATCGAATAACTATCGAGCATCTATAGAGCAGATAGAAAGTTTCTTGATGAATTGAGAATCTGTTGAGAAGCTATCGAGACAAAGTCCAGAAAGCTCGATGGATCGAGATTGCGTTAACTTTTATAGAGACAAGAAGAAAGAGGTGCTCGATAGATAGCCTAGCCGTCGAGAGGTATCAAGAAGCTGTCGAGATTGCTTAAAATCAGTTTTTCAAGGAAGAGAAAAATACAAACATAAATGCAATCAAACGTGCTACTTAACTAAAGATCCAATCAACATTATAAGCTTTTAAAATCATCTCTCAACAAGAAAAATGACAAGCATTTAGATCCAAAACACACACACACACTAAACAAATCTAACCAATTTTATATTTCAAAAACAAGTTAAGACAGTTTAATAAGCATACATTAACACATGTATTTCCTATGATGGCTAAATCACATTGTACCTGCACATGTATCAAAAGTAGCAAAGAATATTGCGTGTTGTGTGTGAAAAACATTACAAGATTGCATAAGTGTCTACATGTTATGACAATTTGAGATATGAGAAAATCACTTTAACTCACATACAATCATAACCGTTTGATGGAGACTATCACTTTTGAGGTATATTCTATAACTCTCACATCTCCTAAAATACATGCTTGCAATCATATATAAAACATTTTGATCTTTTTGCTTTTATTTTTCTTTGCATATTTTTCTTTTAAGCAAACCATGCATGGGCATATAAAAGATAGAAAAGAAATACCCAATTATGTTAAGCATTTGACATTCCACTTTTGCTATGCCGAAGCATACAAATGTCATTTCATGATTGGCGAGTAATAGTGGTGAGATGGTTATTTATGTCTTTCTCATAAAATTTTCTAGTCCTTTCTGTCAAAAGGAGTAATATGAGTGTTAAGTACAAGAGATTACTTAATCTTACTCATTACGAATATGAACCACAAAACTTACTTGCTTAGTTGTGCAGAGAGATGCTCATCTAAGCTATAAAAAATACAAAATTTAGAAAATTTTGTCTCAATGGTCATCCAAAGTACATAAGTACCAATGTACACAGACACACATTGTTTTTGTATTTTCTAATTTTTTTTAAAATTTTGAAAACAAAACAAAATAAAAATTAAACAGCCAAACAAAAACAGACAAAGAACATAAAAGCGTGAAAGAAAGATGCATATGCATGAAAGCATGATATAAAAGGTGCAGATGCATGAAAGCATGATTCCAAAAGCAGATAAGAAATCAAGTAAAGAGAGTTCTACTTTAGATAGAAAGAATTAAGGTAGAGGACAAACAGAAAAGACAATTAAGTCGTAGGCTCCTTTCTCACCCACACAGCACGAGTCTTTGGCCGTGAAGATAAAAATACACGTGTCGTAGTATGTCTACTAAAGGACATAGAAGAATTAGAATTCTCCTGAAATTGAGTTAAAAAACTCAAAACTTTTAATAACTCTCCAAATAAAAGTGTAAGTCCTTCAGAGGAAACCTATGACCGTTTGGACAATTGCTTATGAGGATACAACTTAAAGTAATTAGGACAAATCTTTCCAGAAACACCACATTGGTGACAAACATGAGGTCTAACAAAGGATTTAGAATTAGCCAAATCAATTCTAGATTTCATACCTTTATCACATTTCTAAAATTGGGGCACAAAGACAGTCCTTGATCCAAAAGCCGTGGAAGAAGAGGGGTCAGAGGAAACAACATATCCTAAGTCAATCTTATCAGAACTAGACTTTTGAGCACTCAATACCTCATCAAGCTTTACACTAGACATCCTTTCTATTTGAGTTCTAGCTTGACTAAGCTCTACCTCAAGATTCTTGATCTTCTCTTCTAATGAGACGTTCTCCACAACAAGAGTCTCAACCAACCTTATAGTCTCATCTAATTTGACTAATGGATCAGTTTTTTCAGTTATTGCCTCATTAAGCTCTTTTCTACAATGATGAGAAGTCTTTTAAGATTTTATGAATTCAGTGCATAGCTTATTATAGGAATCTTGAAGGGTCATCTTCTTGGGTACTTTATTATCAGAAGAATCCTCACTGTCACTAGCACTCTCCATAATTACCTTATTTGTTGTGGCAACAAAAGCGATAAAGTAACCACATTCATCCATATACTCATCAGAAGAGTCATTCTCAGTATCACTCCAGGTAGCAACCAACCCTTTATCTTTTGAATTCTTGGTCTTTTCTTTCATAAGATAGTTTGGGCACTCCATCCTCATATGACCAAAACCTTTGCACTCATGGCACTGGATAAAGGGTTTCTCATTCTTGCCATTCCTAGAGGATTTAGATTTCCTAGGAGATTTTTCCTTATCTTTTTTCTTAAATTAAAGAAGCTTGATAATCTCGACAGCTATAAAGGTTAGATCCTCATCCTCATCATCATCTTCATCTTCATCTTCACTTTCATCTTCATCTTCAGAGTCATCAATCTCTTCCTCTATACCCTTAAAAGCCAAGTTTCTATTCTTTCCACATTTTTCCATTAAACCTAATCCCATCTCATAGGTTTGAAGGTTCCCTATAAGCTCAGTCAAAGGAATTTAATCAATGTCCTTCATTTCTTCAATGGCAGTAATCTTGGCATGGAATCTTTCAGGTAAAGGCTTAAAGATTTTTCTAACAATTTTGGATTTTGCTATAGATTCTCCAAGGTTGAAGGTAGAATTCACAATATCTTTCAGTTTAGCATAAAACTCATCAAATGTCTCATCCTCCTCCATTCTTATTTCTTTAGAGTTACTAGTGAGTCTTTAAAGTTTCACGGTCTTTACTGCCTTGGTACCTTCATAGGTGGTCTCAAGAATGGTCTATGCTTCCTTGGCAACTTCCGTAGATGATATTTTCTTGAATTCCTCATTGGTCACCCCACAAAACAAAGCCTTCAAGGCCCTACTGTTGAAATTTGCCGCATTGATTGTTGCTTTATTCCAATCCACCGACGCTTCCTTCCAATCCACCGACGCTTCCTTTGGCTTAATCTAGCCAACTTTAACAGCTTGCCATACCTGTTCACCCAAAGCTTGCAAAAAAACTCTTATATGAACTTTCCAGTACATATAATTAGTGCCATCAAATAAAAGAGGAATCAAAAGAGATTGTCCATGATCCATGACAATAAGAGTCAAGGATCATACTCAGGAAATAAATTCAATTAGAGTGTACCCGCTCTGATACCACTTGTTGAAAAATTTAGACCCCAGTTGATAGAATTAACAAGTTTTAAACCCAAGTTGTTAATTAGATTTATTATAAATAAAACTTGTTAAAACAAACAAACATCAATATCATATCAAAATCATGCAGCGAAAAAATAAATAAGATAAGATATGATGACTCAAGAAAACCAATGAAACAAACTAGTTTCACAGTAAAAAATCTAGGGGGAAGCCTTCCTGAAAAGCAATCTACTATAGTAAAGAGAAGTTTCAGATTTAGTACAAAACTTTTGTCCTTAGACTCTACAATTACGGTAGATGAATTCACAGTAGAAACTTTCTACCGGTTCAGAACCAACATATGAATGCCACCCTTTTTGCACGGATCCCAGTACGTGACTAATCAATGATGCACGACTTCCAGTACGTGACTAACTCACTAACTTGAAGAAGATTGTTGGCTGCAAAGTTCTTCACTTCATCAACAATGAAGATTAAGAAACATTTAGTTACAAAACCCTAAGACGCAAAGGCGCAGTAGCTTCTTTCAGAGAGAATAAGGCACTCGGTTACCTTTTGCATATGTTCTCCTTGTATTCTCATATGTGACGACTTTTAAAATAAGCCTTATATATGTCTAGGGTTGTAAGAAAAGAAATCCTACACATACATGTTAGCATGGGACGAAAATCAGATCTGAAAATTCTAATTTCGTAATTCTCGATAGATAGTATCTGTCAAGCAATTGTCGAGACCTTGATAGATAGTATCTGTCGAGTAGCTGTTGAGATTCATTAAATCTTGATAGATACTGTCTATCGAGTAGCTGTCGAGATCTCGATAGCTAGCTATCTGTCAGGAATCTGTCTAGCTTTAATGAACAACCCTTTTTCACTTGTTTCTTGAACAGATTTGCATGACTTCAATACTAGACTCGAATTCTTATTCTTTGAAGTATTAAACACATTCTAGATCTACACAATTACAAGTAAAGTGTGTTTTGTCAAATGATTAGCCAATTCTATATTTGACATATGTTCCTAACATAATTTACATATGTCCTAACATTCATAAACATTTTATTGTTATTAACACGTATTTATTTTGTTTTGTTTTGTGTTTTGTAGGAGTTCTAGAATGATGTATAGGGCACAGACTTACTGGACAAAGGACTTACAAGAATTGGCATTCTTTTGCCTATATACTAATTATATTTATACATGTTATTGATAGTTGACTTTTCACTAATGGTAGTTATTTAGGTATTCATGGGTGGGATTATCATTGAGGATACAAGTAATTAGCATTCTTTTGCCTAAATGCCAATTTAATTTGTATATCTTTCTTTTGGCATGTGTGGACAGCTACAAATGGTTCTGTAATACGTTATTAAGTGGATACATTAACACTTATTGTTATTGACACTAAGACACACAGTGACACTAATGATATTATATGCTACATGATAGTATTTTTGGGAGTTGAACTCTTATTGAGGCAATTTCAAAATATTTTTGCATGGTGAATGAAATGAAAAAATTTGGATCATTACTATTTGGGTGAACATATTTTTTTATGTGAACAGATTTGTTGAACATATTTTTTTTATTTGAACAGATTTTTTTATGTGAATAGATTTGTTGAACAGGTTTTTTTTATATGAACAGATTTTTTTGCATAGGTTTTGGATCATTACTGTTTGGGTGAACGGATTTTTTTATAAAGTTTCTATTGAACATATTTTTTTTTTATAGGTTGAACAAATTATATATATATATATATATATATATATATAACAGATTGTTAATGTTTCAAATCAAGCCGACTAAACCGATTAAACGGAGCTGATCAAACAACACCGCTATAGGTCGGAAAACTGACCCTAATCGATATGCATCGGTTTTAATTATTACAAAACCGATCCCTATCGCTTTGGTAACAAATTTGGAAAAAAAACCGAGCCCACCAAACCGTGCGCACCCCTAATTAGAAGTATGTGGTTAAATGATTAAATTTATCATATCTCAATAGCTTATACTTTTGAGAGAATTAATGATTTAACCTCTACAAAGCATGAATACTGAGTTCAATGCTCTTAGGTCCTTAAACCCATTCCACCTCTCCATTTCAAGGCACGCTATGTACTCCATTTTGCCCAATGAATCTTCCTCTCACCCTTCTTCTAACCCACAAAACATTTTTGATCACCATCTGGTCATAAAGAATTGAGAGTGATTGAAATAGCTCATGGCATATGTACAAACCGCTTGAACTATGGCTTTGATGAGAATATTCTATTGCATATGTGATAGCAAATTCTCTTTCCATCCCTTAGCTTTTTCAAACGGGCTCTTTTATCTCTGAAAAATATTCAGGTTTTTGAGTGGCAAATGAGTGCGGGTAAGCCCAAGTATTTGCCCAGGCTTTTACTTCATTGGATGCCAAACTCGGCGTATATTTTCTCCCAAATGTCCCTCTACATGTTCCTACTGAAGAATGTCGATGTTTAGTCTCTATTCATCTTCTGGTCCAAAGCTACTTCATAGTCCTGCGGAAATCTCATGTATTTTCTACCTCGTTCCGATGGCAAAAGAGAATATTATCATCAATAAAGAATAGTGTGAGGTTTTTGGTCCATACCTACTAATTGCGACGCCCTAGATAGTTCACCTTCTCATTTGCTTTTTGAATTAACCTTGAAGATGCTTATTGACACAACAAGAACATACATGTCCCTATCTTAGGTCTCTAGAAAGTTTGATATACCCGATTGGATCGGTATTGATTAGTAAAAAATAGGTTACATAATCACGTAACACATTCCATTATTAGAGAGATCGAGTTTGCATGAAAGCTATTTTCCTCGTTGTTTGCCCAATAAAACATCATCATTCTACCCTATCATATATATTACTCATGTCAAGTTTTAAAGTCATATACTGTGTCTTGCCTGAGCTTAGCCTATTTAAGTGAATCCTAGTTTTGTAACTAAGTAGAACTCAATATGTTATTTGTCACTCCTATATAAAGGGACTTTGGCTATGTATGTGAGTATTTTAATTCATTTGCCGAAACATTTATCTTTCAATCTTGGTTTGTGTGTTCGGATGATGATGTGATAACTACAAAAGATATGTACATGGGGTTGGGATGGAACTTAGACAATTTGTCATAATGCTATATTATCTCATGTTTCATATGTGTATCGTCAAATATAAATCTTGTTTCATCTTTTGTATTATATTTTATGTTTTACCAATTACAATGTATCATTTATTTGTTCAATTTTCCTTATAAAATGAAAAAAAGTTTAAAATTAAAAAAAAAAAGTAATAATCAAACACATAATATATTTTGATTGGTGGAACTTAATGTGAAATACAAAATGACAGAGAATTTGTATTATGCATCATCTGTTTAATAGTTTGTGTATCCTACAATTGTGAGACAGAGGATTACATATCTTTTGCAATAAAAAATCTGATGGTCATAATAGAAGCTATTCCAAATGGTGCTTCTTGGAATAAGTTTCGGTTTAGACTGTTTAGTGATTTTATTCTTATGTTTATGATTGTTGTTTGTCTATCATTAGGAAAAAGGAACCTGGTATATATATGAAAGAGATGTCCACGTCTGATGCTTCAGAGATTATCATTGACGTTAAAGATGTCAGGCCTGCCCAGCGGCACTCCAAGTGTGGCATCTACAAGGTCCCCAACAAACTTCGTGAGGTAAAGGAAGAAGCCTACACTCAGCTTATTTCCTCTAAAGCACCGACGCGGTAAAATGGGTCCTGCACCGGCAAAATGGGTTTTTATACTTTGCTTTTTTGTTAATGAAATGCTTATCCACACATAATTTTCTAATAAAAATATTTTATTACTTTTTTTTTAATCTAATAGGAGTATGCAAATAAATTTCTCAAACTACATTTTTTATCATCTCATTTTTCTTCTCAATAAAAAAAAAAAAAAAAAATACTATTCCTAAACTTTTCAACCCGGAAACCAAACATCATGAGCAAAAATTAAGGTCTCTTCTATCACCCACTTTTTAATCTTCTTCATATTTTTAATCACCGACTTTTTAGCCCCCAACCAAATGCATCCATAATGCGACATGTATATTTCTCTTATAGGTCACACCCGGGTCCTGCTTCTAGCTACCATTCTGTGTGATTAAGATGTAAGTGAATAAGGTCGTGTGATGTTTACTTAAAAAAAAAGAAAAATCAGGTCATGTTTGTGGATCATATTTCTCTTATCACAAAGACTAAAAACAAGTCAAGACAACGTTTGCTTTGTGTGTGGTTCTTCATCATGACTGTTTGCTTCAACAAGCCAGCTTGTGAAGTTGAATAGTAACAACCTTAATAATGGTTGCCCTGATAAAAAAGGCAATGGCAATGGTGCTTGTTAGTTGGTACCAATAATGCACAAAGTAAAGACAAGTAAATGCGACAGTTGTATGTCTGTCAGAAAAGACGTCATGGTTATGACGTAGAGAAAATAAGGGTTGGGGGGTTCACTCAATAAATAGGAGGGCAAGAAGGTTTTGAGAATTGCTATGAAGTGTACAGAAGTAGAAGATTGTTTCTTAGATGAGTGAGTTTAAGCTATGAGTGAGAAGAGAGAGAATCAAATAGTCTTAGCCTTGCTTCGTTGGACATGATCTCTATCATATTCTGCAGTTTCTTGGAGTCAAGTTTAGAAGGCTGAAGCATTTTCTTTCAAATACAATGTGCAGGTTCTTTGCTCCATCCTTTCACTTTATTTTTGTTTGAATAAAATTTGCAGGTGGCTGGGTCTTCAGATTCTTTACTCCTTCGTTTCACTTTAATTTTTTTCTATAAGTTCGCCAAAAATTGATAATTTAGTTTATTTTTTATTTTTTATAATTTAGTAAGTAATTGAGTTCATATTTCAAAATTCTAATGTGGATATTTTACTCAACTAAAAACTTCCTCTAACAAATATTAGGACTTATGAGACGCTATTCTCCACACACACACAAAAAGAAGAAAAAGATTTAAGAGATGTATTTTTTTCCCTTTTGTTTTGAGGTAGATTTGTGTGGATATCAATTAGTTCAATCACTTCAATTATTTACTTAAATCTATTATTGTCGGCTTGTTGCCCTAGAAATTAGGATTGACTTCAATTATACGTGATAAAAATGATTTATGAGAAGAAAAAAGTTACTTTTTTTTTTTTTGGGTATCTCATTAATTTAATATTTTAATATAAAAAAAATTATACTTAATCCCCTTAAATTATTCCCCTTTTACACCTACTCCCTACACTTTGAAAATGCACACTTACTAAATTATACCCTTTTAGATGTTCCCTCATATAAACTATGAAAATGTACATTTTGCTCTCCGAAACTATATTTATTTTACACTTATCTTTTAAATTATGAGAATACGAGTTTCCTTCCCTAAACCATTACCCTTGGGATGGAAGATAGCTATTACCCATGGGATGTAAGATAGCTATTTCTTGAGGAACTCTACAAAAGCTACAGGTTGTGTCCATTTTTCTAATATCTTACATTGTAAATAGCTTCAGAAGTCATATGCGTCTCACATGCTTCTACTTGTATAGGTGTTAGATTGTAATTGGCTAGGGTTCTTAGTGTGTTAGAGGCTGTTATTAATGTTCTAATGGCTAGTTAGTTATGTAACTTAATGGTAGCCTCTGTTTTCAATATATAAAAGAAAGGCACTTTTTACAGATTAGTCGATCTAATGAACTCAATCTTTCATTCTGATTACTTGCCCAATTGATCTTCTCTGCATAGTTTTAGCACACTCCAAGTGAAGCTTTTCACATAGTTGGGAACTCATGCTTGCCATTTTGCTCGCCCTCTTCGAAAAAGATGGCCAGTGATACTAATTGCTCACATGGAAAAGAGCCTGATTGCCCAAAGATTTTCATTGACGTTGAAAATGCTAAGCCTGCCCGGCGGTTCTCCAAGTGTTGCATCTACTTGGTCCCCAAGAAACTTCGCGAGGTAAATGCAGAAGCCTACACTCCGAAGCTTATTTCAATAGGCCCTGTACATCACAACAATAAGGAACTGAACCACATGGATCATCACAACAAAAATGATGTGGACAACAAGAAGGAACGGGAGAACATGGAAAGTTTGAAACTAAGATATTTCAACGAATTCTTTCGCCAGAGGACCTGGCAAGGCCAGGAGGAATTTGCAAACATCATTATAGAAAACGAAGAGAATATCCGCCAGTGTTATGCAGAAGAGATCTCTCTACCCGGAAAGGAAGATTTTGTTTTCGTGAAAATGATTCTATTGGATTCTATCTTTATCATTGAGCTCTTCTTGAGGACTGATTCAAGGTCAGAATATGAAAGGGATGATTATATATTAAGTGAACCATGGCTGGAGAAATGCATAAAGCATGACTTGATGTTACTTGAGAATCAGCTTCCATTTTTTATTCTTGAACAGTTATATAATCACATTGGAGTGCTTCCAGAAACTCATAGTTCCTTTCTTGAGCTCGCCTGTAATTACTTTTTTCCCGGTGACAAGAAAATACCCAAAGAGAAGGAAGTAAAACATTTCACTGATTTGCAAAGATATTTCTACTATTCACCCGAATTGAAAAGTAGTGGCAGTATTATTGCACATCTATATAGTGCAACAAAGCTGGACACGGCAGGATTGAATTTCAAGAAGTGGGAGAAAAAAACACCAGAAGAAGATAGACGTTTGCTTGACATCCGGATCCAGAGCCCAGATCCCTTGAAAATTTTTCCATGCTTCAATTGCTCATGGCTCTTGCATTGCTTACCTTGCTTGAAATGCTTTTGGTGCTTGAAACGTACGCAAATTAGCTTGGTAATCCCTCCCTTTGTGATAAGTCAAGAAATTGAACACATTTTCCGAAACATCATGGCCTTGGAGCAGTGTTATTATCCAAAAGAAGCTCATATATGCAATTATATCGTGCTATTGGATTTTCTTATAAAAACTAGAGAAGATGCGGAGTTGCTTGTTGACAAAAAGATTATTGTTCACTCGTTTGGCAGCAATCAAGACGTTGTCGAAATGGTTAAGAAACTTACCAAAGAAATTGTGGAAAACAATTCATGTTACCTTCAGGTCGCTAAAAATCTTAATGGATACTATGAAAACTGGTGGAATAAATTTATTACACACTGGTGGAATAAAAATATATTACCCTTGAAAACAGTATATTTCCGTGATATTTGGAGAGGCACCGCAACTATTGCTGGAATTATAGTCCTTCTTATAACTATCGCGAATTTTCTTATGCCTTTTTTCATGAAGAAATAAGTTTCCTTCACTATGATACTGTAATATCAGTCGCAAATCTGGCTTTGGTTGTAGCTGTTTTTGAAATAAATTATGATTGAGTTTTGATTGTTATATCCTTTCTTTCCTAACAAGTTTTACTTTTGACTTTACATTTTGGATGTTTCAAAGGTTGTTTCCGCACCCATCCATAATCTGCATTTGGGCTAATAAAGTTATACCCTCTAAAGGAGTTGTGTCCTTCAACGTTACTACGGACACTTCCCTTATAGTTACATCCCCAGTTTTACTTGAGCACCATTTATATTGTGTACATGAATACAAATTATCTGGCTAACTGTTTGTGTTCCACCATGTCTCCAATGATTACAATTTGTCATAAACATCGTTTGGCTATCCTTATAAAATAACTAAAGTATAAAATGAAAAAAAAATAAAATATATAATAAGTTGTGATTGGTAAAATATAAAATGTGAAACACAAAAAGTGGAACACATGATTTATACTGGTACAACATTATTCCATGATCTAGCATGTTTCAAAAGTGCCACTTCGGGTAAGGTTTGGGTTGGGCAAAACAAAGCCCAAGAAATAGACCCAAAACCTATGAGATTGAAATTTCTCCTCTTTTTTAGAGGGCTTTAGATCCAAATATTTGACTCCATGCAAACGAACTGAACGATTTCGCTTATTGACCCGTCAAACTAGATGGATTGTTCCTAAGCCCGCAAGGACTCAACCCAACTCGGGCTAAATCAGGGCCTGCCCAATGCGTTTTAAGGCATATGGGACAACTTGAAGAGAGGCATTTCTTTAATATTTAAATATAAATTAAATAATATTTATTTAAATTTTTATTATATATAATCTGTTTTTCTTGATTTTAAGATACAATATTACTAATTAAGTATTTGTATTCAAATTCTGCTAATATTTATTTTCAATTGATAATATTGCTAATCTTTTTTTTTTTTTTTTTTTTGTAACATCTTAAATAGAATTTTATAAATTTTAATTTTCAAAAGCGTTTTTTTTTTTTAGACACAATTGTAATATGTATTGTTAGTAATATTTTTAATTAATTTATTATTTTTTTATTCATAAAAAGAGAGTTAATTTCATACCGACGCCGTTTTGGTTTGCCTAAGAGAAGTAGGGAACAATATATTTTATTATTGGTCAATACCGATATGCCATTTCGAGATTACCACTATATACATAAACTTTAAAATTATAAATTTATGTCTCACCTAAAATGTTATTGCACTATGACAAAAGTGGATTATGGTGACAAAATCTAGTGAGGATAAAAAGTTCCGTCTCTAAATGATAACATTCAGTGAGAAAAAGAAGAATTTGTCACCAACTATTATAAAAATTTTAAATTGGACATGAAATCAATATTTCGTCACCAAAGATATACAAATTGGTGACAAAACATTTATTTTGTTACTATAGGTCATGAAAAAAGTGGCAAACCTAGGGCGACAATATATTCGCATCACCAAAGACTTATCAAAGGTGACGAAATTCTAAATTCATCAACAAATATTAAGACATAGGTGTTTTTGGTGATGAAATAATTTTCGTCACCCATTGTTTAACCAAAGATTTACCAAACCAAAGACTTACAAACAAGGTTGTGTCACCTATTGTTTACAAATAATAGCACCTATTGAATTTTTTGAAGAAAAAAAAAATAGCTCGCACTGAATTTTTTTTAGCCGTGCCCAATTTTTGGTGCGCACTAAATTTTTTTTGTATCCAATTTTTTTTTCATTATTTTTTATATGTGTAAATAAAACCCTCTCTCTCTCTCTCTCTCTCTCTCTCTCTCTTTCTCTCTCTCTCATTGTAGGAATCATTCATAATTTCTGAACAATTCATGGATTACATCAATCAGTTGGGTGTTGATTACTTCTGATTCTTCAAACACTCAGGTTTTATTGGCTATTGGGAGTCTGATGGTGATGCAGGATGCGGAAGCATCAAAAAGCAAAACGCGTTCCCAGTCCATTCAATACGATCTCCATTGAAAAATATGGCGTTTGCAGAAGGCACCTGTCTCCAATGCAAAGTGTAATCAGAATATTGGTATGCTTCAATGAAAAGAATAATGAAAAAGAGTGATTCAAAAACATAGGGTTTCAGCACAAGATAAAATAGTCTTTTAAAAAAAATGTAATAACATTGTTTTCTTATTGGTAATTACACATGCATGCCTATGGCTAATGGCGGTTTGGGTATTAGGAAATTAACCACGTTCAATAAAGCCTTACTTGGAAAGTGGCTTTGACGTTTTGGGACCGAGGAAAATAGGCTGTGGAGGAGGGTGGTAGCTTTGAAATATGGGGAAAAATGGGGGGGATAGATCTCTAAGTTGGGAAGGGGTGCTCATGGGTGTGGTCTATGGAGAAGTATTCGGAAGGGTTAGGAAATATTTCGCAAAAATGTCCACTTTAAGGTTGGGGTGGGGAATAGAGTGAAATTCTGGACAGATAGGTGGTGTGGAGACCTTCCTCTCCAGTTGACTTTTCCGATCTTGTACACTTTTGCTGCAAACAAAGAAGCCTCCATAGAATCATCTTTGTTGTGCCAAGGAGAGGGGAAAAGGAGAACTTAGGATGTTCACTTCATCTAGGGTTCTAATGATTGGGAGGCAGATGTGGTGGTTGATTTCTTCTGATTTTTGGCACCCAATCAACCCCTTGTAACTGAGGGTGATCGTATGAGATGGAAATTGACAAAGAGTGGGGATTTTACTATCTGCTCCTTTTATCACAAGCTTCATTGTGGAAAGGCTTATCGGCTGTGGGTCTTTGTCTATAGAACCTTTGGGATTTCATGGGTCCCCTCTGGCACAGTATCAGATCTCTTTTTTAGCTGGAGGAATTGATTGGGGAAGCGTTCATCTCACATTTGGAATTTAATTCCTTTGTGTCTGATGTGGTGTGTTTGGAAGGAACGCAATTGGTGAACTTTTGAGAATTTAGATAGATCCGATGACCAAATACTCGCTCTCTTTTCTAGTTTCCTTTTTGATTGGGTTAGGACTTGGAGACTCACATCTAGTGATTCTCTCCCGCTCTTCCTTAGCTCTCTTCTTCTTTGTTCTTAATGTTTTTATTCTCCTATGTTTGCTCTTTTCTTTCTTTTCTTGTACATTTTGTTTTGCTAGTGCTTATATGTATTTAGTAGTTTATTGAATATACTTGCTTCTTACCTATCCAAAAAAAAAAAAAACATGCATTTGGTGAGTCTTGAAACTATGATCTCACCCTTCACCTTGCTCTTACAAGGGGAGGAGTTGCTTTTTGAGCTAAAGCTCATTGGCGCAAG
The DNA here is from genome assembly GCA_023736055.1 of Quercus glauca. NCBI lineage: Eukaryota > Viridiplantae > Streptophyta > Magnoliopsida > Fagales > Fagaceae > Quercus > Quercus glauca. The sequence goes on from CM043318.1 coordinate 73,060,821, forward strand.
AGTAATATAGTCTTTCAGAACAAATGGCACTTCCTCATCTCACAAGTGTGGGTCGATTAGATTATAAGTTCAAAATCCACTGGGGATGTGTGCAACTTATCTATAAAATAAAATAAAAAGATGAACTTGTCCATAAATTCAAAAGAGAGGACTCCATAGCAATTTAATAGTTACATACTTCCCATTTCTTGGAAGAAAGGAAAAACTTGAATACAAAACTAATTATAGCATGAGAAAGCGTAAGAGCACAGCACAAGCATCAGGGATTGTATCCCAATGCTATTTTAACACACAAAAATTTACTTTTTCTACTTTAATACAGCATTTGACAATACGCTTTACATCAATTGTTCTATTTTCATGTTCTATTCTATTTTTTATTAATTTTTCTCACTACTTCTCTTCCTCTCCAGCTTTCTCTTCTCTCTCTTCCCTTCATCTGAGTCTCTGACTCATCTCTCTCTCATAAACCATACAACCACCACCTTCACAAAAGTCACCACCACCAACCCCAAAACCCATCAACACCACCACCATCATCACCATCAAACCCAAAACCCATCACCACCACTACCACCACCACCACCACCACCACCATCTTAAGAGTGATGAACAGCAAAGAATTTGCACTAGTGCTTAACAGTACTCAAGTGAGCAGAACTTACAGCTAAGTTTTTGGTAGTAGGTGAAAGGCACAAAGGTGCTGCAACTCTATAGTAATTTCCGCTGTTAAGGCCCAATGGGACCTTCAAAACTCCAGTCCAACGATCCATGAATATATGAACTGTAAGGGAATAGTGAGAAAGACCAAGCTCTAGTAATGAGGCTTATAAAATATTCTCCTCCAAGACGTGCTAAATTAACTTCAGAAAATTCCAGGACCATGTGCAAGAATCACCTAAGCATTAAGGAATGAGAAATTAAAAACCACAATTGTTTATGCATATAACAAACAGACAACCTTTTCAGGGTGGTCTAATTAGATACCAATATGCACAATGGAAAGTAGCTCAACTAAACACAAAAGGATATCGCTAAACTAGGATATCAAATTCCCATATCGTTCAATAAGCTCTAGGTCAAATTGCACATCCTCCTCCTGCAAGAGCAAGGCAAAGGGTAAGGTCATGACTTCAATACCCATATGCGTGCATGTAACTTACCAAAAGACAACAAAAACAAAGCAAAATGGCCCTATGCTACTACTCATCCATGCCATCTAACTTATTGTGGATTCCAGTTAACTCAACTTTTTTTGCCTAATAAAAAGCACGAATCGAATCCTGCCTCCATAAAAAAGGAATCTATTGGCGTCTTGGCTTGATGGTAAAGAGCAATTAAGTTTTAAATCCTATTGTAATTATATTGGAAGAGGAAAAAAAAAAAAAACCATCTTTTTGGGTTTTATTTTTTTAAAGCTTATTTTCTACTTTACTTTCAGCATATAATCAATGAGCAAAGTGCATCCAAATACATTCAGAGAATCATGGAAAACTATCAAAAAGGTACAAAATAACCAAAAGAAACATAGTCATTTGGTAGGGCATTTTGACAAGCAACTCATGTGCATTAAAAATGGGGTGTTCCCGGGAACACCTGACCTGAAATTTTTTTTTTTTTTTTTATATATAATAATTAAATTTTTTTTATTTGTTTACCCTCAAAAAAAAATTAGGAACACCCTCAACTAAAATTAAGAACACCCAAAAATAAAAATTATTTTTTCTACTTTCAAGCAAAAAAAAAAAAAACCCAAAAATTTTTTTGAACTAAAATCTGAAAAAAAAAAAAAAAAAAAATTGTAACAGAACAAGCCCACGGAAAAAAAAAAAAAGCCCAACATCAACCCTAAACAACATATTACAAACCCAATCTAACGGAAAAAAACAAGGTAGCAAACCCACGGGTTCTAAAAACAAAATAATAAAAAACCAAAAACGCGATTAGAAGTTGTCAAAAAAAAAAAAAAAAAAAAAAAACCTCAAATCTCTAAAATTTTTACCTTACTTTTTCTCATTCTTGCTTTGCTTTTTTTCTCTCAACTCATGCTCTCCGCCTCTCTCATTCTTTCTCTCCACTCCCACTATCAGGGCCGGCCCTAGACCAAGCTTCCTCCAATCTCATCTTTTTTTTTTCCGCTGCTGCTGAGTGCCGCGTTTGGGTTTTGATTCTGCAGAATGGCTGGTTTTGAATTTTGAGGTACCGCCTTTCTCTCTAGACTCTTTTAGTCTTCTTTAGATTTGTTAAAGATAAGTTTTCTCTGGGCAGTGGGGTTTCACCACGTCTGGGCCTTTTTTTTTTTGGATGTTAAGAGGCTGTTTGGATTGGGTGTTTTCATGACTCAATTCTCTGTCTCCATAACTCAATTCTCAAAAATGGTGGGACCCATACAAAAAGCTTGTTTGCCTTCATTATTTTTTGTTTCCATAACTCTGTTTTCAGTTCTCAATTCTCACATTTTTGAGTTATGAGTTGTGGAAACTGAAAACAACTTTTGGCTGTTTTCAGTTTCCAATTTTCAATTCTCAATGGCAATCTTGTAAATAATACTTATAACCGGGTCCCACCTCTGATTTTTGCTCCCCCTTTTTCTTCTTTTCTCTTTTTTTATCTTTTCCTTTTCTCCTTCACTGGTCCAAATCTCCTTCTTCTTTTCCACTATCTGGGTTCTTTTCTATTTTCCTTTCTTTTCTTTTTTCTTTTCTTTCCTTTTCACGTTAGTTTCTGGGGTTGACGTTAGCTGGGTTTTTTTTTTTTTTTTTTTTTTGTTCTTTCACTGGGTTCTTCCTTCTTTCTTTTTTCTTTTTTCACCTGGGTTGTCCCTGCTCTTCCTTCTTCTTCTTTTTTTCTTTTTTTTTTTTCACCTGGGTGCACCGTCCCTGTTCTTCCTTTTTTTTTTTTTTTTTTTTTTTTTTTTTTTTTCACCTGGGTTCATCGTCCCTGTTCTTCCTTCTTCTTTTTTTTTTTTTTTTTCCCACCTGGGTTCACGGTCCCTGGGTTTCTTCCTTTTTTTTTTTTTTTTTTTTTTTCATCTGGGTTCATCGTCCCTGTTCTTCCTTCTTCTTTCTTTTTTTTTTTTTTTTTTTCCACTTGGGTTCACCGTCCCTGGGTTTCTTCCTCTTTTTTTTTTTTTTTTTTTTTTTTTCCACCTGGGTTCACCGTCCTGAGTTTCTTCCTCTTTTTTATTTTTTTTTCACTGGGAAACTCACAGAACCCAGTTAAAAAAAAAAAAAAAAAAAAAAAAAAAGGAAAAAAAAAAAGCTGCAGTGGGTGACAGAGCTGGGCCCACAAAATAGTGTGAAAAATGTTGAGTGATTGCATTTTAGTGATGTGCCAAACGGGTATTGAGTGATGGGTAATGAGTGATGAGTGATGAGTGATGAGTGATGAGTGATGGAAATTGAGTGACGGAAATTGAGTGAGGAAAAAAATGTGGCCAAATAGGCTCTAAGCCTGCGTTTTTTTTATTAATTTTTTTTTTTCTTGGGGGTACCATCTTGGCTGGGCTAGGGCCTGGGCTTGTACAGTATTGTGTTTATTTATTTATTTTTTTTTAATCTTGTGTTTTTATATATATATATTTTAGTTATTAGGAATATAATGAATAAATTTTTATCTATCATGATTGAGATTGCTAAGGTTGAGATTGCTAAAAAATTTTTGTTGTTCGGTGAAATTATAATAATACTTTTTATATAAATCAGGTTTTATTTCTCATTTGCTCTACACTTTAAAGTTATTTTTTTATTTTAGTCTTTGTAAATATATTGTTTGATTAGAAATGTTTACTAAAAAATACGCATTTGAATATGAAAAACTTAAAAAAAAAGAAAGAAAAAAAGAAGAAAAACTAATTGAGTCTCAAAAAGGATCAATGGATAAATTTGTTATTAGTAATAAACAAAATATAACACAAAAATTTAGATGAAAATATCACAAATGAGCAAGAAATTCACCAAAAATAGATTTTAAATGAAATATATTATAATATAAAAATATTAAATAAATATTAATTTAATTAATACATAAGTATAAACAATAATTTAATTAACCAATAATTAATTGGGGGAAGCAACTAACAAACAATAATTAATAATTTAATTAACCAATACATTATAAAAGACAAACAAATTAAATTATGTTAAGCTAAACAACAATTAATAATTTTATAATTAATGAAACAATAATATAACAAATTATAGTTTATAAAAGACAAACAAATTAATGAACAACTAAACAACAATAATTATTAATTTTATTATATTTCAAATGAACTTATAGTTTATTATTTATTATTTTGCTAGAATTATAGACAAATATTTGATAAGAAAACCACGTAGAAGACAATTGTAAACTTTATGTCTTTGCGTGTTTTTTAATTGTTGTTGTTGTCAATATACAAATTTTTCTTTTTATTAGATCGTGTAATTTATGCTTGTTGAGGAACACCCTGAAAAAAATTTCTAGAGTCGCCACTTGTTTCAATGATAATAAGCCAATGAATAACCCTACATCTTTTAAGCTATAGGATTCAAATGTATAATAAGTGAATGAATAACCTTACATAGCACATATGAACAACGCCGATGTGTGTGTCTGTCAGAGAGAGAGAGAAGGGTATCGAAGGAATCGGTACACGCGCTAGAAACACGCAGCGCAGAAGATTCTGATAGCTTCTTGAATTTGGGTTGGATTTGGAAAATGAAAAAAATTGGGCCTTTGGACTTTGGAGCAATATTTCCACACACAGTCCAATTGTTGAGTCTGACTGACCCAACTACTCAACCCAACCCATTCTCTTTGTTTAAACTTTGAACTTTGAATTAAATTATGGATTGTTCCAAAAATTTAACTTATTGAAATATGGTAAATTAATCATTGGTAAAAAAAAAAAAAAACATTTTCTCCCTTCATTTTTGGGGTAGTTTACAATTCTCTCCATATTTGAAATCAACCAATTTCCTCCTCTATATTTGGAAAATGAGCAATTACCATCAATTTATTACTTTCTTAGTTAAATCTAACAAAATTTTTAAAAGAAATTATTAGTTGTACACCACAAGGTAGAGAAAAAGTTGAAGATTGCATTGTTGTTTTCTTAGATTGCATTTGTAATCATTGTAATTTCATTTGATTCAATTGAAAAAGTAATGGATTGGAGGTATTTGCTCATTTCCCATATGTAAAGAGGAAAATTGGTCAGTTTCAAAAATAAGGAAGAAATTGTGAACCACCCAAAATATTTAAGGGAGAAAATGTTGTTTTTCTTTAATCATTTAACTATATAATTCTAACAAATGCACACCCAAATGGGAAAAAAATTTAAAAGTTTTTTATTATCTATAATAACAATACTGGTCAATAAAATATAGTGTTGAACATTTGATTTAAGATTGGATATTAGGTTACAAGATAAATAGGTATTAAAACTTAGGCTTAGGCATCTATTTTGCCCAACTTAAGTTGGTTTTATAACTAGGAGTTTTATAACTTAATTAGCACATCTCCATGCACAAAGTACTTAGAGTCTAAAGAAGAAAATGTCTGAATTACAAAGTTAACGGTATATCACACTTATCTAAAAAATAGTTAAAAATTAAAGGCATTTTCTTGTCATACATCACACAATTCATCCAAATATGTGATTGTGCTATAAATCATGACAAACTCAATTTATACTCATTAGCATATTATCAATTAAAAATTAGATTTTAAATATCTCATTAATTCATATTAATTTAATTTCAAGTACGGATATACATCTTAATCTTAATCCCCAAAATTTTTAGGGTTAGTTATCAACCTTTTACAAATCTATATATCTATATATATATATATATATATATATATATATATAACCAAAACCTCTATTGGCACCACAATTTCCCACATCAGCATAACACAATATTTAAAAAATTAAAAACACTAATTTCAAAACCCAATACTTATCTTTGAAACCTAATTTTAATGAGAAGTCCTACATTCTTAACATTTTATAATATTTTCACAATAAATCATGTGTAATAAGTTATTACTGATTTTAATTTAAACACATTACTTAAATATTTGTTTTCATCAGTATTAGTTAATAACAACTTATCACTTAAAATTTATTGTGAAAATATTGTAAAAATATTGTAATAGCATTTCTCAATTTTAGTTTCTTATTCTTTATTTTATTTTTTCCTTTTTTTTATCCACACATTTTTTTTTTCCTTTTTCGTGTACGTTTGGATATAGCTTATTTTGTTGAAAACTGAAAACAGAAAATAATAAAAAAAATAAATTTTTTTTTTTGTTTATTAATGTTCAGCACTGTTCTTGGCCGAAAATCACTGTTCATGGCCAATGAACAGTGCATAACGCGCTGGACTTAAAAAAAAAAAAAACGCCCAAAACGCAAACGTAGCCGCACTGTTCATCTGCTGGAGCTCTATCTTCACTTCTCTACCACACCTTTCCCTTGTCTCTATCTTTGCTTTACGTTTTTTCCTTTCTTCTGCTGGAGCTCTATCTTCACTTCTCTTTCTTTTTTCTTTTCTTTTCTAGCATTTCGTCTCTTCACTTTTCTTTTTTTCTTTTTTCTCTAGCTCTTTGTCTACTCCAGAGCATTCAAGAAGCTCTCTCTCTTTTTCTCACACACAAATGGGTCAGATGGGTCCCTATTTTGATTGAGAGCTCCGTCAATTTTGTGCTTCTACATTTTTTTTTTCTGGTTTGATTAGTTTTATTTTATTGTTTAGATTTCATTAGGCTTATGAGAAAGATTGTTTTTGTGTTTCAAATCTTTCGATTGGGTTTTTGTTTTGATTGTGGTTTTTTTTAGTTTGTAACCGTTGAGATAGAAAAGGACGAGAGAGTGAAGATTGAATAACGAAAGTGAAAAGGGATGAGTGAGAAAGAATTATTTTTTTATTCAACCGGGTATTATTTTAAGGGAGGATATTGTTTAGATGTGCTATAGTAATTGTTACAGTGCTCTTCAGGCCTTGAGAGCTACTGTAGCAAATCTAAAAAAAATTTGGAGATGGAGAGGCTGTTGGGGTTTTTTTTTTTTTTTTGTGAACAGTAACTTTTCTCTCCAAAATTTAGAGATGGCCAGGCTGCTGGAGATGCTCAAGTCTTGACCTCTAAAGCTTGGTATGTTTTTGTGATCCTATTTGATCCTGGAGAACATGTTGATTTCATATGATTTTGTTTGTCTCTTTTCATATTCAAGTCAAGCTATTTTATAGATTACGAAAATTGCAAAAAAGATTGCTTATAGTTTTGGATCTTACGGAATTACTAATTTTCTACTCCAATTTTGTTTTAGGCCCTCTTGTTTTGTAATGGTTTTGCAGCAATTTAATTTTTATATTTTGTTTGCTCTGTAATGAATATGTGTTGTTCATTTTGTTATGTATGTTTAATTTTTGGTTTTTTTGGGTTCAATGTTATGGTTTTATGGTGAGATTTAAGTTTTGTTGTAATTGGTTTTGTTATGGTTTGATGTGTTGATTATTTAGTTTGTGTAATTAGAAAGATGAAGTTTTTGATTGGTTGCTGAGAAAATTGAGGATTAAGTAAGGGAATGATGAGGGAAATTGGAATTTATTTTTGGTTCAATTGGGAACTGATTGAATGAGCAAAGTTTGAGTTTTTGGTTTTGTTAGAAATTAAATAGTAAAAAATGGGTGGAAAGGTTATTAATTTGATGCTTCATTTGTTGCTGGAATTGTACTGGAAAAGAAATAAATGTGAATAATATTAAGGTTTTTACTATTGTTCTTATTTTAAATTTTGTTCTATTTAAGCTTATTAGTTATCACGTTTAAACTTATGCTTATCCCTTCAAATTATTTGCAATGTAAAAATTTGCTTTCAATGTTACTCCACCTTTTTTTTTTGGATCATCTTCTTCTTATCCCACCTATTACCAAAATAAATTTAACAAAATAACTTTAAATTTTTTTATAACAATCCAGTATATCAAATTTTAAAGAATACTATATTAGATAAGTTTAACCCAAACACAAAGTTTGGATTAATACATAACTCTCTCTTTTCTTATCTAATAAAGAAATATGAAATCACTATTCTATATAAAACCAATCACAGAGTTTAGATTAATATATAACTCTCGCTTTTCTTTTCTTATCTAATAAAGAAATTTAAATCAACTAATAAAGATATATTTTTTTTAAACTCAAATGATAGAACTAATAAAGAAATTTAAACTAATTACGTTCTACTAATAACTGCTAAACCAAAAAAAAAAATATTCAGTATAAAACTATTATTGTTATAAATTATTCCCTTTACATATTAATAACTTAATAATACTTATTTTACAGGTCCTACTCTCATCTTTATTAGATAATAAAGATTGTGCCCAAATTTGTGTTTGAAGCTATGACTTATGAGCTATTGGAATGTTGGTAATAATGTTTTCATTGCCATAAAGCAACCAAGGTGTGGCCTTTATGTGTTATATGGAATATCCTACATTTGTAATCAAAGAACATGTTTTTTTTTTTTTTTAAACTATTTGTAATAGTTATTTAACTGATTATCCCGTGAATCACATGGGTTAGCGACTAGTTATATGTATTAGCCATGAGTTTAAATCTTCTTCATTCATATTTTTTAATGGCTAGAATTATACAAGTAAAAAGGCTAATTTTTTATTATATTTTTCATTTTTTAAAAAAAATGGATTGTAAATTAAGAAAAAATTAAAAGATAAATAAATTACTTTAGCTTCCACACATGGTAAAAAATTAAGTGGAACTCAGCCTTTTAAACCCATTTTCTCGGATTTTTTTTCAAAATAAGCAAATCCGTCCAACAATTTCATTAGTTAGCAAGTTATTTAAACTATTTAGCAATCTAACAACTCTTTGAAATTGAGTTAAGAGGTGTCAAGTTTCAGCACTAGGAAGAGTTGGAATGGCTGGAAATTGAGTGTTTCACTCTCGACTTGAGTGTGATACACTCGATTTTCAATTGAAACTTGCTCCAGCACTTCAAAGAGCAAAATCGAGTTTAATAGACTCGATTTGTTAGATTGCTAAATGGTTTCAAAACCTTACTAACTAATGAAAATGTTCGATGGATTTGCTTATTTTGAAAAAAAAAATCCCATTTTCTCACTCAGCCTCTGAAGTTTCTCTCTCTCTCTCTCTCTCTATCTCTAAGCAGCAAAAAATGGCAACTGTAGCACAATCCCATGTCCACTTCTATCCTTCATGTTCCCACAAACCAAACAAAAGCACTTGCTGTGTACCATAACCAGCTCCAGAGCCAAATGGAATAGTAATGGTGCTGTGGCCATCTGTGGTGTGTGGTGAATGGTGATAGGAAAGTTGCTAAGAGACAAGCAGCTGAGCTGTGGTGAATCCTGAGAACAGTTTTCTTCATTGGGAAGAGAGAGATGTCTGAGGTGGATGAGGAAGCCAAGCAGGTTCATAAATTTATCACTTTTCCTAAAATGTTTTTACTGTAAATTAAATCATTTTAACTTACCCATTAGTAGATTTGAGACAAGGTTTTGAATTTTTTGTATTATATGTTCTTATATTTAATCATTCAACTATTTGTAGATTAGAGACATAGGTGGGTTTGGATACCGATTAACTTGCGTCTACGTTTCTTCTTTTGCGTTTTCCTTTTTTTTTTTTTTTTTAGCTGCAGCAGGGGACAGCGGCTACTATTCATGAACAGTAGCCGCACTTTTTCTATTTTTTCGCCACTTTTATCATATCAGTGGGTTCCGTGCACTGTTCACGGAATCCACAAATCTCACTTTTCAGCAACTTTTTCATTAAAAATAGGTCTCACAGTACTATTCACACATTTAAAATTATTTTGTTATAGTGTTTTCAGTTTTCAGTTTCAGCAAAATAAGTTCTATCCAAACGGACCCATAATTTGAATTTGGATTAGCGTTCACAAGTGCTTAAACTGTGAATTTTAATGACTAATTTAAACTATTTGTAGATTATAGATAGGATTTGAATTTGGGTCCTCAAGATGTTAAGCTATGCTTGGTTGGAGAGGGAAAGAAAAAGAAAAGTTTTGAGGTTTTTTTTTTTTTTTTTGTTGGAACTGAAAAGTGTGGTCCAAATTCCAACCTCTTGTTTTTGGTAAAAAGATATATCTTTGTTTTATTTTTGTGTGGGAGTTAAGATGGTGTGGATGTAGCAGAATTTGGAGTGGTAAAAAGAAAATAGAGTTGCCCAGATGAAAATTTCAGCTTAATTAAAGCTAATGAGTTGTTTTGGGCTCATCAATTGAGTGCAGTAAGGGTCTTGAATTTTGAAAAGTTTAAATCTTTTCCTCCATTTACTCAATTGCCAAGCAAGAGCCTTAGGTTTAGTATCTCTTCAAGCTCTGAAATTCGATTACTGGTTTGCTATTGATTAATGGTTGGATAAATGGACTACTAGCCCAACCACATTCTGTATAGTTTCGCCATTGAGGCTCCTACCTCTGGATGTGATGGTCAGTGTAATTGGGTATGAAAAGATTTTGGCAGAAGCTGTGGAAGGAAAAAAATCCCAAATAAGGTTAGAAACTTCTGCTGGAGAGTGTGTCAAAATATCGTTCCAACCAAGATGAATTTATTTCATAGGAAAGTCATTGAAGACCCGCCGACCTGTGAAGAGTGGTTTAGGCTCAGAAACTGTCTTGCATGTCCTGTGTCAATGCACAAAGGCAAGGGAAGTTTGGACCCATTGTAATCTAAGTCATACGATAGAGGGGTGAGGGGAGTTTGCTGATACATTGGCAAAGTGGGATGAATCCCAATAATGGCTCAAACTTGCTGGATATTATACTGATGATTGCATGGTGCATATGGAAGAATAAAAATGAAGTAAGGCATGGGGGAAGAAAACACACTGCTGCAGAAATGTTTGAGACAGCCATAAGACTATTGGATGAATATAATGCATCACAGGAGGCTCCAGTCCAACACAGGGAAGATCAGCCAGCTTAGGGTAGGTGGGTTTCTCTTCCAAATGGATGGTATAAGGTGAACACTGATGGGGCTGTATTTTCGAAGCAACGGTGGACTGGTATTGGTCTAGGATGCACGGGCACTTCATTTAGGGTGCTGTACCCGTGTCATATCTGTGTCATACCGGTGTTATACCTACTATTTCATGTTGTAATTTTCCAAAGTTGCTTGTGTCACTGTGTCGTACCCATACCCGTATCCGTACCTGTGCCCGTGTCCATGCATCCTAGGTATCGGTGTGATAGCAAGGGATGATCAAGGACAAGTGGTGGCTGCAATGAGTAAGAAAATTGCAAGTCCCACTAGGAGCACTGGAGAATGAAGCAAAAGCTGTCGAGGCTGCTGCTATTTTTCCTAGGGATATTGGCATCCGGGAAGTAATTTTTGAAAGTGACAGCTTGCTGGCCTGCTCAACTATTCAAGGGAAAACAGAGGCTTCCCCTCCCATTGCCAATGTCATTTCAGGTACGCTGCAACACATTCAATTTTTCTGCCAAGTTGAAGTTTGTCACACACGAAGAGAAGGGAATAAAGAAGCACATGGACTCACTAAGTATGCCAATTTATAGAGGACTTTGTAACATGGATGGAGGAAACTCCAACTGTTATAGATTCTGAAGTATCTTCAGATGTAAACCAGTATTTCAATCATGAAATGATATAAATTCACTGGTTTCCTAAAAAAAAAAAAAAAATTACAACACAACATTGTGTTGCAGGCATTGCACTCAAACTTGAATTGAAACTCAAACACCCCTGCCCTAAAAAAACCGCACAATCGCACAACCTCGCAAGAGTGTATGTATATTTAAGCCTAAACACATTGTCATAGCTGCAGCAGAACAAACTCCAGCACCGAAATAGCTTCCATAACACTCGCCAGACATTGCTCCAACAGTACTCTCTCTCTCTCTCTCTCTCTCTCTCTTCATACATGTACGTTTGAAATGCTTTTTTTTGTGCCTTGATGTAGGGGTGTCAATTCGGGTTAGCGTGTCGGGTTCGTGTCGTGTCGAGGTAGGGGTATTCAACTAAATGGCTCAACCTTAACCCGACCCATTTAATAATCGTGTCAGAATCTTTCAACCCTAACCCGACCTGTTAATTAGGCGGGTTGACCTGACCCAACCTATTTGACATGCTTAATAAATGAGTCGTGTTGGGTTGACATGAATGTAACACAACCCATTTCAACCTGCATAATATTAAATATAACATCCATCTAGAAATAATTTTTTTTACATCCTAAAAAGTAGTGCATACACTTCAAGTCTTCAACCCACATTCTAAATAATTAATACAGTTCAACAAAAATATAACATTCATCTAGAAATAAGTTCTTTACACTCCAAAAGAAGTACAACACTTCAACCCAAATTCAAAATAATATAGTTTAACAAAAATAAAATAACATAGTTTAACAAAAATATAATATCCTTGGAACTCGCCAAATGCTAAGTATCAATATTGAAAAAATTTGAGCAAACTTCAAAGTTTATTGTACAAAAGCTGAAAAGCATTATGCAGAAGAAAAAAAAAACACATGAGAGAGAGAGAGATAACCGGCTTGAGAGTTTACACTTGAGTTTGAAAATTGGCGTGAGAAGAATAGTACGGCTGAAATAATAATAAAAATTAGATATTTATAAAAAGGTTTAGAGGTTTAGGGTTTGTAGGGTTTAGAGATTTATGGTTTGTAAAGTTTCAATTTTCAATTATATCCCTTGTAAATTTTTGTAATAACTCACTTTTCTTTTTAAATTTAAAATATATGTTGGATATAAAAGGTATTTGACAAATCTAAAATAAAATAAATATTTATTTGTTATACGAGTTAAGTGGGTCATTTCGGGTTTGACCAAAATAAATTGGCATGTTAAACGTGTCTATTGCGGGTTACGCGGGTTGACCCACTTATGACACGTTTATTATCGTGTCGCTTTCGAGTCGACCCATTTATGACCCAAACCCATTAAGACCCAACCCTAACTCGAAAAAACCCGTATCGGGTTCGTGTCGTGTTCGCGGGTTGGGTCAAACATTGACACCCCTACCTTGATGCCTATCCTATGCTAAAGTTTGATTTTTTACAATTTCTGTATCCCAATGATGAAAAGTTTAGTAATCTTAAAATGGTGCATAGAATTCATTCCACAAAAAAAGAAAAAAAGGGGCTTCCTATTGCAAGCTTATTGCAGAGGCTGATGAACCATGATTCCATGGCCTGCCAGGTGGATAATAAAGGATTCTGAGGGATCTTTTGATTTTACACATATTTCATGATCTTATCAATCTCTAGACAATTCTAAACTAGTTTTCTCTGAAAATACATGGATATGGGTTGGTTAATTATACTCTCCTTTTTTTTTTTTTTTTTTTTTTTTTTTTTTTTTATGTATTTGTCCAAAAAGTTTGCTTATTATTTTTTTCCTCAAAATTGGTTTGGAGTAAAATTCCTTCAACCACTTTTGTGGCAATTGAAATAACTATCTATTTATGATTTTAATCATACGACTCATCTAATGGTATGTTTGGGTTAGCTTTAGCATGTTAAAAAACATTGATATTAAAATTTGCACTTTGAAAACATGATTTAAAAAAAAATGCAGTCGAACCTTTTGAAAATTTTTGGAAAAAAAGGTTATTGCTTTTAAAAAACTATAATGCCAAAAAGCTTTTTAATTTAATTTAATTTACTTTAAATTTTATAAATTTTTTAAAAGAGGCTTTTTTTGAACAGACATCCTATGAATTACGCATATTTTTGCCAAACGCCAACTTTTCTGTGTTATCATTTAAAATTACTGATTTTCCCATGAAATCATAGGGCTGAAAGAACTCTTTAACACAACTTGTTTAAATGATTTAGTGAGTGATATATTTGAGGAATTTTCCTCAAACCAATTTGGAGGGAAATGTTGTTCACTGTTTAATATTTGCTGATATCATATTTAATATGTCATTAGGATTAACCAATTGGGTGAATGTAATATGTGTTTTATGTTTATATTAATTATTAAGCTACTTTTAATTTAATTATAAAAGAGTCTTGGAAGTTTCAAAGATGACGTACTTCAGTAGTAATTTAGATTTGTGAAATTGGTGCTTCCTTCTTTTGCATATTGAGATTCTGTTCTTTCAGAATTACTGGCTGATACTACCATCTATACTGTATAGTATAATTTCTTTTGGTCATTTTTAGATGCTGCAATGTTTGGCTTAGTGCCCAATGTCTCATACAAGATTAAATTTAAATGAGTAAGTTTGGAGTTGAAAGACTATTATTTAATAATTATATTTTAATTATATAGCTCTTATCACATAGTTGAACCAAACCTGATAGCATTGATGTCAAACTTTACAGATTCCGATAGCTTTCCGACTTCTGTAATTTAGTACAGTTCCTGTTGCAGTGTTGTAAACAACATCACTTGCTCATTGCTATTGCTGCTGCATCACTAAGAAAACATTATCAAGCACAAACATTCATTGTGGATGAGAAAAAAATCACTTCCTGCTGATGGGTTTTAAAATGAACTCCTTTAGGTTAAAGACGATTTTTGATAACTCACCAAGCATTTATAATAGGCTGCTTGAGAAACCACAGAAATGGTCAGCAGTGAATGATATAAACTGGTACTGAACTCGTTCAGTTTGGCAAATTTTGTAAAATGTAGAATCAATTCTTTCATTTATATATGTATTTTGCTTACAAGTGGATTAGGGGGGAGAAGGGGAATTTAAAACTGGGTTCTTATGGGAAGACTAGACATTGCCACTGGCTCTTAGATTAGCATTCTTGGCATAAAAAAAATAGTGCAAAAGATTTTCCTGAAGAGCTAAAACATGTTTACTATGTGTTCTACACAAATTGAATATAATTGAAACTTTTTCAGAGTTGAAGCCGTAGAAAAATATTGAACTAGTTGCCAAGAATCTTGTAGCTCAACTGGGTTAACACTTCTTGGTATTTCCATGATATCCAGGATTCAAATCCCCCCTCCCCTGTTGTAACTACCAAATAATCAATATATATATATATATATATATTGAACTAGTTTTGTGCCTTGTGAAATATACTCATTTAAGGGGACTAGGCTTTTGGAAGGCTTTCTTGTATGTTTGCCAAATTCTGTATCAGCTTAGTGGAACCAGATGGTCCATAATCTTCTTATCTTCTCCCTTTTGGTAAAGTATATGAGCTGCTAAGCAAATAGCTAATCTTAAATATCATGTTCCATTTATGTTAACTGTAAATTTGGAATGCCATTTTTAATAGCTGTTGTTTCCAGATAATTTCGTTTTGCATCAGCATATGAACTTCTTTCACAAATTTGGAAACCCGTTGGAGCGTTAAGAAGTAAGTGTTGCTTCTGCAATCAATGCCAGTGCACATTTAGGTCGATTATGATTCTGGAATGGAATTTGAAGAACTCAATTGCATTTCAGTCTATGAATTTTGTAGTAACAAAAACCACTGGGTTTGGAATCGGCTTTTGGATTTATGAAATGCAGTTTCTAATTCTGGCCGCTCTATTCTATCCTCAAGGAACGTGGGTTCTATTTATTGGTGCGTGTGAATTCCCCAATAATGACCATATATAAGCCCCGAACCCCCCAATAATCATGCTAGAGGCCAATTTGCATGGTGCATCCTCAAGCCAGCCAGCCAAATAACAATGGCAGGGAATCAAGAAAAACTGCCATGGATAGATTCTTCAAGCTGGATGACAATGGCCGGCAGAATATTTTCATAAGTCTCTTACAAAAGTTTCCCATTTAAGCAATGGGAAACATAAGTACTAACAAAAAAAATGTACAAGCCTCAAAGAGCTTCCATTAAAATTGTGTAAGCTTCTAACTACAAGAAACAATGATGATAAGCTTTAATACCATTCATCTGTGTTAGAAAATATAATAATAATAACAGAGTTTTGATATTGAATTCTATTGTCAAAATCCAATAATCTTTCCGGACAAGACAGCGAAATTTGATAATGAAACCTATTGTCAAAATCCAATCTTTTTTCCTATAAAAAAAAAAAAAAAAAAAAAAATCCAATCCTTTTCTTGGGGAACACCCATTGTCAAGATCATTGTTTCCCCTGCTCTTGAAGATCATTGTTTCCACTGGCGTATTCTAACTGTGGGGGTCAGGGAGTCGTATCCTTGTCGCCTGAAGAGTAGATGGGCCTGGTCCACCTTCAAAGTTCAAACTAGGCCAAGCCCAACCAAGATGTCCGGTATCTCCAAGGAACAAGTCTCATCCGAAAAGTGCCCCATGCCTGAGGAGGTACCACAGAGGGCACTTCGTGGGGGACGAGGGAGAAGTCACCCGGATTAAGAGCTAGAGAGACAAAGAAGGTTGCAGGGGTTGATACCAGTAGGGGAAAGGGAAGCTTCCCCAATAAATGCACTACAACAACCTAGCTTATCGCATTAATGGCAAAATGACATCTAAACAGTGCTCACAACAGCTTATATTTCACTCAGTCACCACTAACAAGGCAAAGACGGGACAAGTATCTAGGGGAAGATAAGTAGCCTCCCAAGTGTGTAAGGCTAGGATGGAGGCAAGATGGTTATAAAAAGGGAAAGATCCTAGGTGAATAGGGATCGAACCAAAAAAAAAAAAAAAAAAAAAGGAAAACAAAAACTCAAACTCAAAGAATATAAGCTGTAAATTTTTCTCAAGTGTAATAGTGATACTTGGCCAGCCCGAAGAGAAAGATAAATAATAAATTTGATCTTTTTCTACATACTTCTTGTTGATAAATCATGGATTCACCCCTTTTCTTTTGTTCTCCAATCTGTTAAATTAGGAAGTCCAAGTGTTATTTCGCATACTCATCTCTAAAAATAAATAGTATTGGGCCTGAATCAAAACCTGAAGTCAGAGCCCAGGTTTCTTGGTTTTTAGCCCGTACATTAACAATGGTGTTTTCAGTTAAAAGATTGAAATTTTGTTTTATATGTTCTTATATTTAATCATTCAACTATTTGTAGGTTAGAGACAGAATTTGGATTACTGTTCACGAGAGCTTAAATTGTAAATCTTAATAATCTTTTTAACTATTACTAGATTAATTGGAGATAGGAACTTAGGATTGCTTGTTTGATACCATAACATGTTTTGATATTATTTTAAATCACTGTAAATTTGATCATTTAACTATTAGTAGATTATAGATAAGATTATAGTTTGAATAGAAGTTTTCTATTGATGTGAATCTATATGCTAGTTGATAGAAATTTCCAAAATTACCATTAAACAAAGTTCTAAAAAAATTTTATTGTTTGAACTCAAAAGTGCTTGTGTTTGGTAAGGGCATAATATATAGGAACTAATTAAATTAATGTTTTTTAATCTTAGAAACATAACAAAATGTTGGGACATCCCAAAATAGAATACAAGACCAACAATTTTGGATGGAAGAAGTACAAAACAATTGAGTTCTAAAACTTCAATTAATTAACCAATTTTATGAGATAATTAATTAATTATCCATTAGAATTATGATCTTATGCATTTTGGTATACTCTTGTCAATAGGCTTAAACTAGTACGATTTTGACATGTAATTAATTAAAATCAATTCTTTTTGAGATCCAACCATAATTAATTCCTCATTAACATGTCTTTAATCCTACTTTTAAGAATGTTTCTTGTTCGTTAAAATTTGATGTGGCTTGACTTTTGATTTTATGGTCCAATCTTTGTACCCAAGGCATTTAAAATTTAAAAAAAAAAAAAAAAAAAATTTGTTAAGAGTTCCGACGATGTTTAGAATTTAATTCTTGCTTAACTAATTTTTCTAAACAAAAAACTATTTGTTCAAATGACGTTTTTTATTTTTACCTTATTTTATAAAATTACTATTTTATTTGTAGCTCAAGGTCAAATGACGACTTGAGGAAATAAGAATTTTGAGCAGAAATTGTTTCTTGTAATTATTACACGATATAGAAAAATGAAGCTGATAGAAATCATCACTTAATATAAAAAAAAATTTATGATGCACTATTGTTAAACACTTTTGCAACTTAAAGCATTGAAGTTGATTGATGGTAGCGATGAGAATGATCTCCAGAAGTAATTGAGAAAAGAGAGCATCATGTGCACAACCGCTTAAATTATTTTTAGTCTCTGAGTTTCCAACCAAAACACCCTCCAGGAGTGTCTCCCACTATCCTTAATTACCTAAAAATCAAACATAACAGTCATTAAATTATTCCTATACAAAACACGCTCTTTAAGAACATAACTAGTCTTAGGCAATTACAAAAGAATTTTAGACTGTTTTAAGCGACTAACAAAGGTCATGGGAAATTTATAGGTTATCAAATTTAAGATGTCCTAATCAAATCTAAAATGATATTTCAACAAGGCTATAATAACTCACAACTAAAATAACTTTTAGTTTCCTAAAATACTCTCTTAGATAAATTAGAGACATTATTTCTTTCTTTCTTGAAGAAACAGCCTCTAAGATTAAACTTCTAGATGACACCTTACTTCTTTTGGACAGACAAGGGTATTCATAACCTTTTTGAATATTTGACTATTTCCTTCCATCTCATACATATTTAGTTATTATAGGGATGATTTCTTGGAGATGGCCCCAAGATATTGACGAAAGGTTTCAAATCCAAGATTTTATAGATATTATGAGACCTTAAGAACTACTAAGCCAACCCTTTGAAGTTAATGACACCTTACTTAATATCTAACTTTAATGTCACAAAATTTCGTGTCCTAAGACCTAACAGACTTAATGGTACTATTATTGATTCTTTTATTTAATTGAAGTCCACTCGAGTAATATTTCAAAATAAATTTTATGGGACCCAATTATTTAGTTAACTCTAAAGTAAGTTTTCATAGATTTTCAACATCATGTTTAGGGTTTAAGAAACATGTCTAGGCCTTAATTCAAGTATTGAAATATTATAATTTTTTTAAAGATAACTTGCACAACTTACCAAACACCTCATGTTTCTCAAGACCATATAAATCTTGCTATTGTTATTAAAAAATCATTGAAGGAAAAGAAAAATATTGAGGATGCTGGCATACACATTAAAATTCACAATTATATCATATATTGCATGTCTACCACAATCACGATTAAAGAATTAATTATTCTAGCACAACATACAAGAACTTTGGAAAAAATGGTTACGTGTCTTGTTAGCTAATGTAGATTTTCATAACAAAGGACAAATACATTCAAGTTTTTCATAAGTCTTCTAAAAAAAAAAAAAAAGTTTTTCGTAACTACATAAAATATATTATCTAGAAAATTACAGAAAATATCATGAGAATAACAAAAAAAAAAAAAAAACCCAAATTAATATATTTTACACACAAGACATCCCAAAGTAGTCATTATTAATTTAATGTCTCATAATTCCCATTTAGTGAATGTTAAATTCTAAAGTAAGCATAACCAAAGTTTTTATCAAACACAAGAATTAAATCAAGCTTTCTTACCAATGCTGTTCATTCTCAAAAAAAATAAAAATAAAAAATAAAATAAACCAATGCTGTTCGTAAAAAATTAAAATTTAATAAATTTCTTCAATATCATCCGTAGGAATTTAAAACAAGAAGTAGTTTTCTCACAAAATTCAATTTTTTAAGAATAAATTCAAAAAATAAAAATTGATTTATAATTTAGCTCCCACATTTATTTAAACCAACAATAAACCTCAATACTTTGGTTGTACATATTATATTTAATCTACTCATACATTTTTACTTGTCAAACATATGACTTAATACATAAATAAAATGAAGAAACATCCTATATATTTAATAATATTGGTATAAGAAAGAGAGAGAGAGAAAAAAAAAACCCACTCAAAATGAATAGGATGGTAGATAAAAGAATGGATAAATTACATAATTAGTCCTTAACCTTTACACAATATCTCAATTTAATCCCTAACGTCTTAAATGTGTCAATTTGGTCCCTAATCTTTTGGTATTGTGTTAAAATGGTCCAAACCGTTAAGTGATGGATGAAAAATGTTAACATGGATAACAGTCAAAATAAAATATTATTTTTTTACCACATAGATTTCCACATGTATTGTCACGTCAACATAAACTTAAAAAAAAAAAAAAAAAAAAAAAAAAAAAAACTAGTGCTAGGTGTCCTTCATTTTTTTTCCTTTCATTTTGTTTTGCTTTGCTTTCTTGGGAAACAAACGGGATTATAAACCCATAATTGAAAAATTCAACTTCATTTTCCCACATTTTCTTGGAAATCAAACAAGGGAAAAACAATATTAATGAAAAAGAAAAATTACAAAACTAACAACTAACCCATTTCTGAAAGAAACTTCAAATACACAATATTTATGTTAATTACAGAAATTTAAAGGCCCTCTCCACAAAGTCCACTATTATTTTCACGGCTCACAGGCGTAATTGTATTGATGCTGATAAAGTCTGATAGTAGGCCTAACAACAAATTGTTAGTAACACTAAAGAATTTTATGGACTATTTTGATCTTTGGGTGGGACTGGGATTAAAGAAGAAATATAAAATGATGCTAACAAGCACGGAACTTTGACGGCGTGTAGGAAGAGCAAGGGTAAAAGATTTGATCATTGGTTGAGATTAATTAAAGAAGAGGAAAATTTTGATTCCAATAAGCATGATAGTGTTGACGGCAAGCAAGAAGAACAAGGAAATTGGGTGAGTGGCTTAAGCTTCAAAGTTTTGTTTTTCCATGGTTTGGTTGCTAGGAAAATGCAAGGAAAATGAAGTTTAATTTTTTCAATTATGGGTTCTATTTGTTTCCCAAGAAATCAAAGCAAAAGAAAATGAAAGAAATTTTTTTTTTTGAAGGACACGTGGCACTAGTTTTTTTTTTTTAAAGTTTATGCTGACGTAGTAATACATGTGGCAGTCTATGTGATAAAAAAAATAAAAAATTTATATTGACCGTTAGCCATGTCATCATTTTTCATCCATCACTTAACAGTTGGGACCACTTTGACACAATACCAAAATGTTAGGAATTAAATTGACACATTTGAAACCTTAAAGATTGAATTGAGATATAGTGTAAAGGTAAAGGACTAATTAGGTAGTTTACCCTAAAAGAAATTAACGACAAGAACAAAAATTTCAAAGGAGATAGTAGGGAACTGAAAAATGATTAAGGAGATTGCTAGTGGTAAATTGATGGGAAAAAATCCTGTAGATATAATTAATTAACTTGTATTTATTTCACTTTTCGTGTTCAATTATATTGAATCTAGAAAGAATAAGTCAATCTATATATAACATCTTCATGAAAGTAATGAACAAATCAATACGAAATTTTCACCCAAAACTAACATCTTAGTTCATCATGACAATCTATAGGATGCCTAACTTTTTGAAATTTTCGACTTAATTATGAGTTATGTATAGTCCTATATCAAACCCCACTAATTCCGCATTAATCAATAGATGTACCACAACAGAAAATTTATGACCTTCATCACGCTATATTGTAACAATTATGACAGAAAGAAAAAACATATTATTGGAAAAATTAGTAACACAAGAACCACATTGGAACCATTCACAATCTAGAAGGATTGAAAAGTTATTTGATCCAATTACAACTAGTGTAACACGAGAAAAAGTTAAAATGTAATTTACCCATAAATAAACAAGGTTATGGGTCAATAAGTATGGGACAATCCATACAAGATTATGGGTTTTGGATACTTCTCAATAGGGATTCGATATAATTCACAACTAAAAGATGTTATGACTTATGACTTATGACTTATGAGAAATTAATTATCTTTAGGCACTACTTCGATGATGTCTAACAATTCATAAATAAACTGAAATTAAATGATCAAGTAGACATTCAAGGTTTCAAATGAACTCCAATTTAAACATTTTTCCATTTAAAATGAGTGAGATCTGGTTGCTTAAATTTGGTGCAATTATTATTATTATTATTTTTAGATAGAGTTTCAACCTATAACATCAACTTTTAATGATTGTACTCATTATCATCAGACTAAGACACTAATCAGATTTTAGTATACGCGGGAATTGAATCTCTAGATCTCTTATTTAATGATCAAGGATTTTACCAGTTGAGCTAACTGAAATCTACCATTTGTCATTGAACCCCAAATTAGTTAAATAATCGGTTTTTGGTGTTGGCGGGGATCCAATCCCAGTTCTTTGTTGCAATTATATATGTTGTCTATGAGTAAAGCTACATAAATGGATATAGAAATTGTGTATGCTAGCCAAAAGGTTTCGTGCACCATTTTAGAGGTCTTACAAATGTGTTTTCATAATATTACCTAGATTATGGTATCCTTCTTTTTTAGGGACTCTTCAAACATTCCAATATTATTTGTAATCAGGGATGGACTTAGGATTTCAAGCTGGGGGGCCCAAAGATAAGCGAAAAAAAAAAAAAAAATTCAAATACATATCCATATAGTATTAAGAAACTTTTAGCCAAGACAAATTAACAAAAATCATTATTTTTTTTAATATATTAAGATGCAATCATCTACCAACAAAAACAAAAGACACAAAACACTATTATTTCTTAATACACAGAACACTATTGTTTTTTTACCTTTTTTTTTTTTTTTTTTAAAAGATTTACATGGGCTGAGTTGATGATTCATGATTTTGGAGGGGGCCCAAGCTACAAAGTAAGGGGGGTCCAAGTCTAAATTTTTTATTTTTTACTAAAAATTAAACTACTAATTTTTTTTTTTTTGGGCCAGTGGGGAGCGGGGCCCACCTAGGTCCGTCCCTGATTGTAATTTTCTAGCACTTTTAGGCCTGAGATCAACATAGATGATTACATGTTATAATTTTGTCTATGAGTTAATTTTTTTTTCTTGGTCAATGAAATCAATTAAAAAGTGACGATTCCTTTCTTACATCCTAATTCATGGAGCTAATTGTGTTTGGGATGGGTTTAATTTGAGTGACTTAAACCTAAGAAAATGTGTTGGTTACTCATACCGTATATTTTTCAAGCATGCAGGCATTCTTTTCCATATATATATATATATATATAGAGAGAGAGAGAGAGAGAGAGAGAGAGAGAGAGAAACTATTTACCAACTATCTATTAGGCTGTGCGTGAATTACATCCCAAGGCTTTTTGATACGATATTTGTACCCTTGAAATAAACAATCTTCTAGCTTAATAGAATTCTTATGTTTCTTGTTTTCTTCATAGCAGTAATATGCGATAGTTTTAGCAACTCGAAATGTTGGGTCATTTTTAAGGGAGTCAATCTCATACCGGAGGTGTACTAGTTTGATAAGTAGAACGATATATTTCAGTACCAGTCAATACCGATGTACTGTTTCGGGTTTACCGTTATTTTTTATATTTATAAATATATATATGTGTGTGTGTACATATATATATATATATATATATATTATAATAAATATAAAAGTTTACCATAAAATATTACCTCAATTCAGAACAATTTTTTTTTTTTTTTTTTTTTTTGGATGGGAAATACTAAAAACTTTATTAAGCCAAAGAAGAAAAGGTTACATCTTTAATCAGTGCTTGATTAAGGAAACACGGTTCCTCCTCTAACCAAACTGAATAATCATCTATACCAGAGGCATATTTAGCTAATAAATGGGCTGGCCTATTGCCATGCCTACAGATATGTGAAAACCCAACCTGTCTAAACTCTTGAGAAACAGATAAAGAGCTATAAATAATAGCCGCCACAGATGTTGGAGGCGGAGAGAGATCCTTCAGAGCATTGATCACCAATAGGGAGTCACCTTCAAGAATAAACTCTTGTACACTAAGATCTTTAGCGAATTGCAAACCCACCTCCACTGCTTTCACCTCAATCTCCACTGCTTTAAGGGGGGCTGAAATCTTCTTGCTAAGGGCTCCAATAACATTACCTTCCTCATCCTGAATCAATGCACCCACACCTGCAGCTCTCTGATCAGCAAAAACAACCCCATCGACGTTAAGCTTAAACATTCCTCTCGGTGGTGGCTTCCAAACCTCAGTCTGAGCTTCCCTTCGTTGCTTTGGCACCTCTACACATTCCTGGTATTCAGCTAAATATTCTAGCGCCTCAGTCCCAATTCTTGTAGCAGATTTCATCACTCCCCCATGCCTTTGTTCATTCCTATACGACCATATAGCCCATGCAACCATAACCACTTTTTCAACCAATACCGAGTCCCACTCTGTTTCAACCGCTCCGAACTAGAGCAAATCCATGAACGAAGAGAACTGTATGGATGACTGAATACTGAATAGTTTTAAACTATCCCAAACCTCACGTGCTTGGCTGCACTCCCAAAACTAGGGGTGTCCAGGAGACCCGTGGACCCGCTCAACCCGGTCAACCCGCCCGAGACCGACCCGCCACCACCCGACTCGATGACTCCGGCGGTCGGACGCGGGTTCCGAACTGTCAAACCCGACCTCCGGCGGGTCGGTTGGCAGTTTTACATTTCAAAACCCGTGAAACTCGACCCGAACCGATACTTTTGGCGTTTCCGGCGAAATATTACACAACCCAAACCAATCGCCGATATTTTTAAACGTTTCCGGTGAAATATTAAGCAACCCAGACGAAATCTCCAATACATTTAACGTTTTCGGCGAAATATTCATCATACAAGACTAAATCCGGCTAGATCTCGCCGTTATCTGACGAAATCTAGGCCAGATCTCGACGGATCCGGCCAGATTTCGTCGTATCCGGCCAGATTTCGGCCAGATCTCGTCTAATCTGGCCAGATTTCGGCCAGATCTCGCCGGATTTGGCCAAAATCGGCCACCGAAATGAAACCCGAAACCGACCTGATACAACCCGAAACCGACAAGACCCGAACCGAAAAATCCAGCCAGTCGTCCGGGTCGGTTTCGGGTCAAATTTTAATCCACCCGTTTAAGTCGGGTCGGGTCCGGGTTGGGCACAAACCCGACCCGGCCCGACCCGTGGACACCCCTACCCAAAACAGATGACAAGAGCTTTCCAAACCCGAATTGCACAGCTCACACACTCCCTCATTCAATACTTTTCGACGCACCTGATTTTCTTTGGTGGGCAATGTGTCTCGGCAAGCTCGCCATGCAAAATGGTGTACCTTATGAGGGATGTTAAGCCGCCATAACCCTTTCCAGAAACTCCTTAACCTGCTATCCTCAGAAACAGTCCCAGCCGAGCCTTCAGAGGTAAGCTCAATAGCCACTCTGTAGGCGTTTCTAACACTGAATTTTCCATTATTTGTAGGAGCCCAGACCTGCCTGTCCTCGGGAAGTTTTGAACTCAATGCAATAGTACATATGTCATCAACTTCACATGGGAGAAAGATGCTCTGAATCAAATCAGTCTTCCATGTGCCAAGTGTTGGATCAATAAGCTCACACACCCGAGCCTCCAAAGGAAGACCACTCGGAGGAGATATGATCTTGTATGTTGAGGGGTTTAGGGTCCATTTATCCGTCCATATCCGGATACTTTGGCCATTTCCAACCTGCCATCTCATTCCTTTTTTGACAACATCCTGTCCCGCTATGATGCTTCGCCACGCATACGATGGATTAGCTCCTAGACCAGCTTGTAGAAAGTCACTCCTAGGGAAATACTTCGCCTTAAATACACGATAGAACAATGAGTCTCCTCCCATTTGTAATCTCCAACCCTGTTTAGCTAATAAGGCAAGATTAAATTGTTTTAGTTGTTTAAACCCCAACCCCCTTTGAACTTTAGGAGTGCAGAGTTTATCCCAACTAATCCAAGCCATCTTCCTCTCATCTCTTTGTTGCCCCCACCAAAAATTCCTCATAAGACTAGTCATCTCATCACAGAGTTTATCCGGGATCTTGAAACAGCTCATGGCATATGTAGGAATTGCCTGTGCCACTGCTTTGATCAGAATCTCCTTTCCTGCTTTTGAGAGTAGTTTTTCCTTCCAACTTGCCAGCTTCTTTTCCAGCTTCTCTTTAATTCCCTTGAAAGAGTTCTTCCTATTCTTCCCCACGAGAGATGGTAGGCCCAGATACTTTTCATGTTGTTTAATAACTTGTGCCCCAAACCTGTTCTTGATTTCTTCCTGAATCTCAGTGGCTGTATTTCTACTAAAATAAAGCGAAGTCTTCGCCCTATTTAATTGTTGTCCTGATGCATCTTCATAGACTTTCAAAATTCTCTGAAGGGACTCACACTCTTCAATAGAAGCTTTGCAGAAAATAAGACTATCATCAGCAAAGAATAGATGTGAAAGACAAGAACCATTCCTGCAAACAGATATACCTTCCATAGATCCATCATTAACAGCTTTCTTAATTAAAGCAGATAAACCCTCAGCACAAATCAGAAAAAGATAGGGAGAAAGGGGATCACCTTGCCGAAGACCCTTAGAAGGAACAATATGGCCTTTGGGTTTACCATTAATACGGATGGAGTAGGTCACAGTTGAGACACATTGCATCATTAGGCTCCTCCAACGAGGGTGAAACCCTAATCTCTCCATAATTTTCTCCAGGCACGTCCATTCCACCCTATCATAAGCCTTGCTCATGTCTAGTTTCAAAGTCATCTCCCCTCTACTCCCTGATTTCTTCTGACTAATGTGATGCATAGTTTCAAAAGCAACTAAAATGTTATCAGTGATAAGTCTACCATTAACAAAGGCGCTTTGAGTATCACTGATTATAGCAGGAAGAATTTTCTTCAGTCTATTAGCAAGGGTCTTGGCAGCCATTTTATACACCACATTACATAAACTGATCGGTCTAAATTCTGTAACTTTCTGTGGTTTATTAAGCTTAGGCACTAAGACAATTTGAGTATCATTAAAATGAGGAGGAGTAATGCCAAGATTAAGAAAATCAAGTACAGTTTTAGTGACTATATTACCCACAGTAGGCCAAAAATGCTGGTAGAATAATGGAGGCATACCATCAGGTCCTGGCGCCTTTAGAGGATACATTTGCTTTAAAGCTTTGTGTACTTCATTTGGTTGGAATTCTTTTATCAGCTGCTCATTCATCTGCTGAGAAACTTTTGGATGGACCGCTTCCAAGAGTTCATGGAAATCCGTGGGATTTGATGAGGAAAAGAGCTCTGAATAATACTCCACAAACACCCTCTCAATTTCGTCCTCCTCTTCCTGCCACACTTCATTAGAATCAAAAATCCCTTCAATCAAATTTTTCTGAAACCTTGAAGAAGCTTTAGCATGGAAAAAGCCTGTGTTTCGATCCCCTTCTCTAAACCAATCCAACCGAGATCTTTGCTTCCACATGGCTGCCTCCTTCTCTAACCAACAGTTAAGCTCCACCCTAGTCTCCCTTAAATGTTTAATGACCTCGGGATTAGTTGGTTGAACCTCTAGTACTTCTAAAAGCTTCTGAAGCCGAGCAATCTCTTTTCCCACGTGCCCAAACTCAGTTCGGTTCCACTCTTCTAATTTTTCTTTGCATGAATTCAAACATGCCAGCAAAGGATGAGAATTGGCTGCCACCAAGCCTTCATTCCAAGCTTCGTTAACTACTTCTTCACACTTGGGTTCTTTCAACCACATAGATTCAAATCTAAACAATTTTTTAGACTTGTCTCGTTTCTTGGTAACCTTAAGCTGAAGCAACAAAGGATTGTGATCTGAAGTAGAAGAAGACTTATGGATCAACTTTGCCAAGGGAAACAATGAAGCCCAATTCGGGCTCACTAAAGCCCTGTCCAACCTCTCCCTAATTTGAAACCCATCACTTCTTTGGAAAAGCCAAGTAAATTTTGGCCCAATAAAACCAACCTCCTGTAGTCCACAAGAATTTATCACGCTATTAAACCTTGCCATCTGTTGCTTAGGTCTAGGGGCACCACCCTTTTTTTCAGAATCCCTCCGAATCTCATTAAAGTCACCAATAACCACCCAAGGCAAAGGAGACACAGTGGAGAGAGATTGGAGAAGCTGCCAAGACTCCACCCTCCTAGAAGTCTCTGGATTACCATAAAACCCTGTCAAACGCCATCTAGCAGAATTGTTACCCTCATCAATAATACTATCAATATGGGACACTAAAGAACCCAACACTTCCACCTTAATCCTAGACTGCCAAAATAAAGCCAAACCCCCACTTGAACCATTACTCGGAACAATATGACTTTCATTAAACCCACATCTTCCTCTAACCACCTTCAACCAATCACCATCAGACTTTGTTTCCATTAAGAAAACAAAATTGGGCTTCTCTAACCTAATGACCTTCTGCAAGGTACTAACTGTCTGAGGGTTCCCAAGCCCTCGACAGTTCCAGCTTAAAAGACTCATTGGGCTCGGCGGGGTTGCTTAGCAACCTCCGCCGCTCCTAAGCGTGTAGCAAAAAGAGAGCCCAAAGCTTTAGCTTCCTCCTCCAATTTCAACTTCTTTACTTTCCCAGTCGTCTCATTCTCCACCTTATTCCCCATGACATTTTTCCTTTTAGGACCCACTTCATTCTCACTCATAATTTGATCCTCATTACCCACTGGTCTGTTTGGTAATCTAGTCCAGCTTCCCTTCCTTACTTCTCTGTTTTGAGCCAAACCATGACCCACCTTCTCATCATTAACCACTGCCCTTTCATCCTTGTCTTTTAACTTCTTCAAGCCTTTATTCTTATTTTTTGATGCGGACCAGCCTATTTTGAAACCCATGTCTTCCTCCACAAAAGCCTGTACCGGTGTGTTATCATGTGCCTCTCCCTCCACCAAAGCCTCCTTACCGGACCCTTGAATCTCCTTTAATATTTCAGAAACTACCTGGTTTACTCCAGCCTCCTCATTCCGAATTCCTTTATCAATTTCCTCAATCATTGCCTCAAAGCCTGACCCATCTGCAAGGGTTTTAGTAACATCCAACTCTGGTTCATCCCTAGTTGTATCTAACCCCTCTGTATTACACTTTGTTCCACAGCTGCTCACCAACACCATTTCACCTGTCTCCACCGCACCAGTCAGCAAAGGTTGCACCTCTATATTCTCCCTTTGATTCCTAATCGCCTGTTGCCTACCTTTAGACAAAGTTTGGGAACCCCTAGAGTCATACCCCTTGACCTCAACATACTGACGACGAACCGGACTAAATTGAGAAGCTCTAATCCAATGGCCATATTGTTGTTGCTCCACAGGAAGGGAACCTTTGCTTTTCAACCAGATTTCGCAATCTTTGTCGTCATGTGATAACAACCCACACCAAAAACATAGATTAGGTAGCCTTTCATATTGGAAAGCCACCCACCCTTCCTCCTTTTCATCGAAACTGATCTTTCTTCCTCGGCAAAGCGGTTGGGTAATGTCCACCCTTATCCGAACCCTCATAAATGTACCACCTTTCAACTCCGTCGGATCATTCGACTTAATTACAGGACCAACAGTCACCCCAATAAACTCAGCTGTTTCTGGAGTCATGAACTTGAAAGGCAAATCATGAATTTGAACCCAAAACGAACAGAACCTAAGAAAAAAAAACATAATATAAAAAATAGAAAGCTTAATTGTTCATTGCATACTAAGAAAACAAATAATACTTGAATGTTCAAAATGGGTATGAAACACCCTTGAACGTTTAGACCCCAAATTACAAAATATCAATTCAAGCTTATTATCAAACAATTAATGTGCGGAACATGAACGTAAGCCAAACACATAATTGATAAACAATTTAAGCCAAATATAAACACATCAACAGCAGTAAATATAAGGCAAAGATAAAAGGAAGGAAGATGCAAACACATGGACAACACACGATGTGTTATCGAAGAAGAAACCGAAGCCCTCGGCGTAAAACCTTTCCGTTGCCCTCCAAGCGGTAAATAATCCACTAAAGAATGTAGTTAGGATACATGAATAGCTGAAGACTCTCCAAGCCTAATCTTCCTGATGTACCTAAGCCCTCCAAGCTTCTTGCTTCAACGAGGTTGTGCCGAACCTATTTCTTCTTTAACTTATCGAATTTTGCTATCAACCATAGCATCAACCAATGGATATTGGTTCCTTCCTAACTGCTTCCCAAAGCACCAAATAAACCTTCTCACGGATATGTGTATGGTGAGAAAAGGATTTGGCTAAGGTCCTCTCAAGGATTTAACAATGGAGAGGAAGAGAGTAGAGGAATTTGAAGAGTCTCTAAGGTAAAGATTGTGGATGAATCAATCTTATTTTTCTTTAGGGTTTCTCTCACAAAATTATTTCTGGAAGCTCTCTACATTTGGTGGATATAAGAGTCTATATATAGTGGTGAGTGTTTGGAATACGAAGAGACAGTTTTTTCCAAACAGGGCTGGTTGGCGGCTTGGCCTCGCGACCGGTCTGAGTCGCGAGTTAACTGCCTGGCCAGCCTGGAACTTTTGTCTTGTAGTGCACTAGCTAGCATAACGCTTTAGCTTCTCGCATGCTTGGCACGTGACTCTCATCTGGCATCTTGCACCCACAAGCCACCTGCGAGTTCCAGTCGCGAGTCCCTGCTTCTTTGCACATTGAGGAATTTCTTCATACTCTCTCACACACTACTCTTACAATAATCCCACCTAAATACAGGGTTACTAAATGCTAAAACACAAGCAAATTTGGCACGGAATAAAGCCAACAAGATGGTTGATTAAATTCAACCTTACAATACTAATAAGTTAATGCAAGTAAGTTACCATTCTGTCTTTACAAAAATTCAAAAATTACAAAACTAAAAAAAAAAAAAATTTATGTACTGACCGGTATTGCCCAAAATCAGCTGGTATGCCCGGTATTTAAACCGATACAAAACGTTGGTGTTTCGATACTGATATATGTATTAGTACGGTACATACCGGCCGGTACCGATATGGTATCAACCACATTGGTAATTTTGCATCATGTGTGACATGCATGTTTCGAAACTTATAATAACACATCTTGTGAATAGATCATATGCTCTTTTATGTTTTTCTTCACATAAATTAATTTCATTTAAAAGACAAATATAAAACGTATCTTGAACATTATCACGTTCCAAGGGATAAGGAAGTGTGTTTTGAACTAAAGAATGACACAAAGAGGTGAAGGCAAGGTCGTTAGCTTTTACTTGAATGAGAATTAAAATAACCAAATCTATCGTTACCACTATAAGTTTTCTCAAAATATCATAGGCATAGAGTTTGGCATTTTTCTATTACTTTATAAATCTTCTTATTTAAATTACATTAGTTCATGGTAATAATTAGGACTTAAACCCTTGTGCTTTATATATAATTTTGAATGATTAGACATATGTGAAATAAAGATTACATAATCTATACATTTATTTTTAAATAAGTGTTAGTTAAGAATTGTGACAAGGTTTAGGCAAATGTCTTTTTTGCTAAGGCCACATGATTTCATATTTGATTTTTTTTTTTTTTGGTTGGCATGTGACTTTTATACTCATGCAAATTAATGCAATTAGTTTAAAATATGATCCAAGAGTTATAATATATTAGATCAAAGTACCAATTTAAAAGGTTTTAAAATAAGGTATTGGTTCGAAAAGCATTTAAATGAGTCATATTAGAGTATGTGGAGTTCGAATCATCCTATTATTTGTTTTTTTTTTTTTTTTTTTTTTTTTTTTTTTTTTTTTTTTTTTTTTTTTTTTATAAATTTCTACTATTTGTCATTGAAAAGACAACTTATGTGGTCAAAGTTACATGACGAAGTTACCAAAAAAAAAACTTGTGTTTAAGAAGAAGAAGGCATGCAGGAAAAATGAATTTTTGCATATTATGATGAGACGTTTAATTTGAACCCAATAGAATAAACAAGGAAAATCATGTTAAACATATATTTTTTGATAGAATGTTAAATATATTACTTAATGGAAATTAATGCATTGATCAAAGCTTAAATTATTTATTTATTTTTTGGTGAGAAAGAACATTAGCAAATTTCATTAAGAAAAACTAGCCATTATCGGCTGAAAGTACAGCTTGAAGGTGTGGAGGAACATCCTCCATCCACACTGAAAAACCTCTAACATGTCTTGCATGTTTAGCTAGGTTGTGAGCAACAGAGTTACCAAGTCTACGACTATAGGAAAATGAAATACAACAGCTGGTCTTTGTGGTCGCTTTGGCAACTGCAAGGATATGCCCGTAAGGAGAAAAGGAGTCGTCTTCACTTCTAAGGCACTTGATCACAGCTTCAGAATCACCTTGTAGTGACCCAAAAAGAGGGGTCTTGCATTCCATGGAATCCTACATCACCTAGGGAAGCATATGAGAATGTGTTTATAAGGAATGACCTCCCTTCAATGTGCAGAGGCCTTTTCCCTAGCGCAACCTGGGGAAGAACAAAACCGTGAGGGGTATGAGACCCAAAGCGGACAATATCTACACAGTTGGGGCGGGGTCGTTACAGATGGTATCAGAGCCATACCCTAGCCGGAAGTGTGGGTCCCACACGCGAGGACGCGTGTGCTCGTAAGGGGGGTGGATTGTAGTGACCCAAAAAGAGGGGTCTTGCATTCCATGGAATCCCACATCACCTAGGGAAGCATATGAGAATGTGTTTATAAGGAATGACCTCCCTTCAATGTGCAGAGGCCTTTTCTCTAGCGCAACCTGGGGAAGAACAAAACCGTGAGGGGTATGGGACCCAAAGCGGACAATATCTACACAGTTGGGGCGGGGTCGTTACAGAAATAAAAGATGTTAAGCCAATTTCTTGAGCAAAGTAAATGGCTCTAGCTGCAGCCATTGCTTCAACAATATCGGATGAGTATGGTAGATTCACCAATTCAGATAAGGAAGCAATCGGTTGTCCTAGGGAGTTCCGGATCACAACTATATGATACAACATTTCCCTAAATAAATTTTTATATATAGAGAGATCTATTTAAAAGTGTGGCTTTTGATAAAGATAGATTACAAAGTTAAGTAGATTTTTTCTTAAAATGGTGTCCCTTGGTTATTGTAGTAAGGATTTGGAATAGTTATTAATTAATCAGTTAGTAACCATAGTTTTAAAAACCGGACCGAACAAAGAACTGAAAAAGAGATTGATTATCAGTTTTATGGTTTGACCGAGGTGAGACCGATGGTCGAACCGATGACGTCATAATTAATATAATTAAAATATTAAAATAATTTTTGTTTAAAATTTGAATTTTAATAACTTATATTAAGAAAATATATAAAAAAAAAAGTGTTTTTTTCCATACCACCTTTCTTTTCTTGTCAGCAATGGTTGACAAAGAATAAACTCTTTAGTATTTAAGATTCATCTTTTAGTTTGTATAAATAATAGTATAACTTTAACTATTTATTTATTCAAGAAAATTTAAATTTAAAAAAAAAAAAACCCAAAGTCAGATGACTAGACAAGTCACTGACTTATTACTCCTTTACCAATCCACTTTCCCACTCCACAACTCCTAGCCACACGTTTACCCTTTCTTTAATCTTTCTTTCTTTTTTTTTTTTTTTTTAATACACCTCATAAATTTAGCCCCCCACTGAGTCCATTGTAAATTTCTTTAAAAACCTTCTCCCCGTGTGTGTGTTAAAAATATTTTGTATTCTAAAAAAAAAAAAAAAGACTTTTGTAAGGACCTCGATTCCGGCACTTCCCTCCTGAGGATGAGTGGACCCGAGCCTAGGCAACCTTGTACAATAAATTTGTAGAGAATGGATAGATGGACTAGGCATTAGCAAAAGATACAACAGTTGTTGCGAGTTTACAGGATCATTGAGGGAAATTTGGCTAAGTGTCCTAAGGGAAAGTTCGTCCTCGGCTCAGTCCGAGGAGCCCTTCCCTGACTACTAGTGAATATGGGGGTTGTCCTTGAACACCCCAAAAACCCTCCGAATCCCTCATCCCTTGGGGATTCATTCTGTTATATAGTCTTGTTCAGTTGATCTTTACCGTCCACTTGTCGGTCATCTGAACTTGTGTCTGAGGGCTTGTCCCATCAGCCGCCTTCACAGGTTTTCTGTTAGTTGAAGTAACCAAGGCATCGCTGTTCAATGGTCAATTCTTCATTAATGTGGTTAGAGTGTTGGCAGCGCATATTTGATGTGTGGATGACAGCTTCCTCTCTTCAATGTCGGCCGGCCGAGGACATTGTCGTCCTCGGCGATTCTCCTTGGCAGTTTGGGCCTTCCTCGCTTATTCTCGGATACTACCTTATCCTCAGCATGGGCCTTGGACTTAATATGGAGCGGGCCGGGGTTGCCAAATCTTTGGGCCCCACAATAGCCCCTTAAAACCCTGCTGCCTGGCTCCTCAGGCGGGGAGAAGGATTTTGATGTCCTCGGGTCCTTGCCCTGGCCTGACGGATCTGGTCCTCCTGTTAGCTTCAAAATCCTTTCAACTGCCCAAGGGACGTTCCTGGCGTTTTGGTACTTGGAGCGCGCCTTCATTAGATTTCAGCGGCTCTATGTCTCCCACGTTCAACGGTGTGATGATGAATGGACGGTAGAGATTCTTCTGACTTAATGGGTGGGAAAGCCCGTGTGGTTACTTTTAATTGGGGGTATAAATACCCAATCGAATTGATTTGTCCCTTCACTTTTGCATTCAAGAGACCTTATGCACATACTTCGAATTCGGTCACATCTCCAACTGTACTTGCGACTTCCTTTAGCACAAAAAGCCTGCCCGATAAGCTTTTCCTCATTTCTATAAGTTTTCTTCCCCCTCTGGTTCATACTTTTCTGCCTGAGTTCCTTGTCTTTTAATTCTTTTTTTTCTCTCTCCTTCATTTTCCCTAAGCCCCTTGTTAGTTCTTTAGGATGGGTAGGTTTAAGAAGTTAGTTGAGTCTGAAAAGGCGATAGACAAATTCGTTGCTGACTATAAGATCCCCGATACAGTGGGTTTGAGGTACTATGTGGAAGGGGAGTGGAGTACGAGGAGAAAAGAGAGTGAGGTGGCGATTCCTATAATCGCCTTTCTAAAGGGTGGTATGAGGATTCCCATGGGGCCAGTGATGAGGGATTATCTTAGGCACTTCGGCTTATCTCCCACTCAATGTGCCATCAATGTATTTAGGATCTTAGGTTGTGTAAATGCCCTGAACGAGAAGATAGGGCTGAGGCTAACCCATCATGATGTGAACTGGTGCTACAACCTCCAGCGCCTGAGGGGGAAGTTTTATTACATGAAGACGAGGGATGATAGGGTCCAGCTCATCCAGTGCCTCCCTAAGTCCAGCAAGGGTTTGAATAAAGACTTCCTCATTGTGTCCGGAGAGTAGCACGAGGGCCTTTATTATCCAACAGTAGAGGGTACACCAGGTAGGGTATTCAGACTAGGAGAGGGTTTAAGCTCTTATGTTTTCGCGCTCTGCTTTGCTTGGTTTTTGATAGGAACTTACTTTTTTTTTATGCAGATCCACGCGCTTTTAAGCGTCACTTCGGCTTGGTCAACAAGAAGGATTTGCAGACCGTACTGAGGTAGGAGATCTTTGTGAATAAAGCCGACAACCAAGTTAGAGCCACTCACGTGATCCTAGGATATGATCCGATCCAAAAATCGTTCTCGGCTTCGAAGTACATGATTTGAGCTAAAGATCCTCGACTGCATAATATCACCGTAGTCAAGCTCGAATTTTTGATCCCTGAAGGGTCTCCCATTCCTGAGGGTGTATCGTTAGTGGGTACTTCTTCTTCAGCTCAAGTTGCCGAGGCTGAAGGGAGAGAGCTAGAGGAAGAGGAAGTTTTTGACTCAGGTCCGTTCGATGGCGAGTTTGATGTGTTCGACCAATTCCATTCGCCTGAGGACCCTTCTGGCGATTTGGGTGACCCCAGCTTAGTTGAAGTGGACTTTTTATCCGAAGAAGCCTCTCCTCGGTCGAAGATGAGTTTCAAAAAGCAACCTCAGGCGAGCTTGCTGGCCCTGATTGAGGGGCAGCCGGGGAAGGATGCGCCGGGGAAGTATCCTCCCAAGTTTCCTCCTTCCCCACCCTAACAGAGTTCACCATCTGGGTCCAAGCCCACCAGTCCCCCGCAGAAGAAGGACAAAGGCAAGAGGCCTAGTAGGGGCGAAGAGTCTGACCCTTCCCGAGGTGATGGCGACGCTCGGTAGCCATCAAAACAGTTGAGGATAGGGCACCGAGGTCAGGAAAAGCAAGCCGCCATCCAGCCCGGGGCCCAGGCTTAGCTTCCTGCCCCCATGCTCCATGGGAAGCCCTTGGCGGACGAAGCCTCTCTCAAGGACCCTCAAGGGGGCGAGGGTGTGCTCGTGGCTGATGCCTTAGGGAGGTCCTTGCTACTCCCTACGGACATGGCCCAGCTGGAGGCTCTGAGGAGTAAAGAGGTCTTCCTTGGCCTAAAATAATACTTGGGCATGGTAAGTTTCCTGATCGCTTGTGATTCTCTTGACTTCCTGTTTCTCGGCCCCTTATATGTTGTGCGATGGTTTCAATTGGCAAGCTATCTAGGCCACCTTTAAGTTGGAGGATATAGCCAGTAGCCAGAGCAAGGTCGCAGGCTCGGAGCGTAACAAGCTGCTAGATGTTGAGCGGACCCTTAACGCCTCTAAGGCTGATCTTTCAAAGGCGATGGGGGAGTTGGAGGAGATGAAGAGGGCTCGAGGCGTCACCAAGTCAGCCCTTGCTGCCGCTGAAAGCTGGCCCTAGATTAAACGGAGTGCCTGCTCAAGGCAGAGGATCAGCTGAGGGTTGCCAAAGAGGAGATCGCGACCCTGGAAAATAGGGTGCTTAAGGCAGAAGGGGCCAAAGGCGCTGCAGAGTCTGCCAGGGACGAGGCCTTGAAAGCCAAGGAAGAGGCTGAGTTTGCCAGGGCCGAGGCTGAGGCCTCCAAAGGCAAGGCCGCATAGGAGGCCTATGAGTCAGGGGTAGCTGAGACAGAAGACAACCTTAGAGCCCAAATTCCTGGGGTATGTAGACTTTACTGCTTTCAGGTTTGGAGTGAAGCCCTTAAACAAGCTGGGATTGAGGCCTCGTCCGACTTGTGGAAGGTGGAGAATGTATATTTTCCCCTTACCATCTGCGAGGCTGCCCTTTTAAGCTCTGAGGTCGAGGCGGCTGCTGAGGGAGTTGGGGCTGTTCCTGGTGAGGATGCCCAGGCTGCTACTACCTCGGACGAGCTCGCCAAGGAAGTTGATCCTCCTGGGGCTATGGAGACAAGTAAAGGTTCCACTGCGGACGTGCCTTGGGAGGTTGTAGACCCCTTAGTTGATGTCCAAACGCCTCATGTTGGGGAGATATCTCATCCAGCTGACCTTCCCCAGGCTGTGATCCCAAGAGAGGGTTATCAGGACCTCGAGACTTCTTCTGCCCAGCCTCCTGAGGGAGGAGCTGAGACGGAGCTGAAGGAATGATCCTCCGTTGCGCCTTCGCCTTGTTTGTTTTGTCTCTTTCTTTCTTTTCTTTTTTCTTCTTAAACAATGTAATGGCACTTTTACCTCATGTAACTCTTTAAAGACTTAGTGAAGTGCATATTTTATCTTCTCTTATTCGTAATGTTTGTATTATCATCATTTTTTTTTTTACATGTACAATCCTGGTTTCAAGTGCGCTTCAGCCAACCGCATCGATGCTTTAAGTGATGCTCATGGGCTTGGTCTTAAGATTCTATCGTATGAGAGGTCACTGTCCTCTGCAGTGCTCATTACTAGAACCAAAGTAGTTAGCCTCACCATAAGTTTGGGTCCGCGGACAGTGCAAGACCCTGATTCTGTCTAGTGCTTAGATCCTCTTGAAGTGACTAGTTTCCCCATAGGTTTAAGTCCGTGGACCATGCAAGACCTTGGTTCTGTTTAGTACTTGGATTTCCTTGAAGCAACTAGTTTCCCCGCAGGTTTGACGACGAGGACCATACAAGACCTTGGTTCAGCCTGACGCTTAGTCTTTCGTGAGGGAATGGTCTCACCATTGGCTTGAGTCCGATGACCATGCAAGACCTTGGTTCTGTCTGGTACTTGATTCTTAAAGTGGTTAGTTTCCCCACAGGTTTAAGTCTAAGGACCATGCAAGACATTGGTTCTGTCTAACACTTGTTTTCTGAAGTAATTAGTTTCCCCATAGGTTTGAGTCCGAGGACCATACAAGACCTTGGTTCTGTCTAGGACTTAATTTTTCTTTAGTAGTTAGTTTCCCCATAGGCTTGAGTCCGAGGACCATGCAAGGTTTTGGTTCTGTCTAACACTTGTCTTCTGAAGTAACTAGTTTCCCTATAAGTTTGAGTTCGAGGACTATGCAAGACCTTGGTTTTGTCCAGTACTTAGTTCTTCTTTAGTAATTAGTTTCCCCATAGGCTTGAGTCCGAGGACCATGCAAGGCCTTGGTTCTGTCTAACACTTATCTTCTGAAGTAACTAGTTTCCCTATGGGTTTGAGTCCGAGGACTATGCAAGACCTTGGTTCTGTCTAGTACTTAGTTCTTGAAATAGTTAGTTTCCCAATAGGCTTGAGTCCGAGGACCATGCAAGGCCTAGATTTTGTTTAACACTTGTCTTCTGAAGTAACTAGTTTCCCCATAGGTTTGAGTCTGAAGACCATGCAAGACCTTGGTTATATCTAGTACCTAGTTCTTGAAATAGTTAGTTTCCCTATAGGCTTGAGTCCGAGGACCATGCAAGGTCTAGGTTCTGTCTAACACTTGTCTTCTGAAGTAACTAGTTTCCCCAAAGGTTTGATTCCAAGGACCATGCAAGACCTTGGTTCTGTCTAGTACCTAGTTCTTGAAATAGTTAGTTTCCCCATAGGTTTGAGTCTGAGGACCATACAAGGCCTAGGTTCTATCTAACACTTGTCTTCTGAAGTAACTAGTTTCCCCATAGGTTTGAGTCCGAGTACCATGCAAGACTTTGGTTCTGTCTAGTACCTAATTCTTGAAATAGTTAGTTTCCCTATAGGTTTGAGTCCGAGGACCATGCAAGACTTAGGTTTTGTCTAACACTTATCATCTAAAGTAACTAGTTTCCCCATAGATTTGAATCTGAGGACCATGCAAGACCTTGGTTCTGTCTAGTACCTAGGTTTTAAAATAATTAGTTTCCCCATAGGCTTGAGTCCGAGGACTATGCAAAGCCTAGGTTCTGTCTAACACTTGTCTTCTGAAGTAACTAGTTTCCCCATAGGTTTAAGTCTGAGGACTATGCAAGACCTTGGTTCTGTCTAGTACTTGTCTTCTGAAGTAACTAGTTTCCCCATAGGTTTGAGTCTGAGGACCATGCAAGACCTTAGTTCTGCCTAGCACTTAGTTCTTCTAGACTGCTTGGAGCTAGGGAGCTCATCCTCAGCATTGGGGAGTATGCTCTTAGAATGATAGCGGCCTTGAGCTTACTCCGCCGAGGAGGGACCCTTCTTTGGTCTAGCCATTTCACCCGGTGCGCCATTTCTGATTATGAGGCGTCTTTTGGGCTATTCAAGTAACGTGCTTGACGCTTTGGTGCGCAAGGCGCCTCCTCATTAATATCCTTGCGGATTTATGAGGATCCAACGGCTGATAAGCTCCTTGGAAATTGGGTGAAGTTAATACCTCCGGTAATTTTTCCTTAGGATTCTGTGCGAGCTGGCTTTCACCAACTCTTGCCTTCTATATAAGGCGTTTTAGGGTAGTCTTTTCTTCAAAAATGACAAACACTTGAGTTCAATAGGGGTATTCGCAAACACTTGCCAAAATAGCAACTGGTGCCTGAAGAGATGGAGTGGCCCTGGAAAAGGGCAGTGTTAAGAAAGCCGAGCCCCCTTCAGGAGCCGAGGATGCCACCCCGATCCTGGACAACACAATGGAGGCGGAATAAGCTAAGGCCGAAAGTCCTCATTCTTTTCAACTTAGCCAGAGAGAGGACTTTCCTTGCAGTTTAGAGGGAGGTCTGAAAGGAACATAACGTCCCTCATTCGCGTGCGGATCTACCGGCCCTCCAAGCAGGTAGTGATTCGCCGTCTCCCGGTCGTCGTGGGACTGGAAGGGAAACCAGGAGAAGCTTTGAGATGGGACCGTCAGGCACCGAGCCTTCTTCTTCCTTCTCTTTCAATGCGCCACAAGTGTTAGTTGGGGAATTGTGGACGACCTTAAAATAGGCCTATCTCCACCTCTCCTTCCATACCTGGCTTGGCTTTAAAACAAGCCTGCCTAGGCCTTTCTTTTTTTTTTCTTTCCTTTTAGCTTTAGCACAAGCCTGCCTAGGCATTCACCTTTGTAGTTAGTTTTAGAACAAACCTGCCTAAGTATTTGTTGTATAATGTAATTTTTCTTTACTTAATAAAGAAGTAGCCCAATTTCGTTTCTTTTACTTCTTGCATATTTCATTTCTGTATGATGATTGCCTTCTGAATAAGTACGTTGCCGTTGTTTGTATTTTTTTTTTAAACTTGAAAGAGGTGTTGTTATTGATCCTTTCGCACCAACCGTCACACTCGTTAATGCTCAAGTCCTTCCCACAGAGGGCGCTAATTGTAGGGACCCCAATTCGGGCACTTCCCTCCTAAGGATGAGTAGACCCGAGCCCAGGCAACCCTGTACAATAAATTTGTAGAGAGTGGATAAAAATACTAGGCATTAGCGAAAAATACAACAGTTGGTGCGGGTTTACAGGATCATCGAGGGAAATTTGGCTAAGTGTCCTAAGGGAAAGTTCGTCCTCGGCTCAGTCCAAGGAGCCCTTCCCTGACTTCTAGTGAATATAGGGGTTGTCCTTAAACACCCAAAAAACCCTCCGAATCCCTCATCCCTTGGGGATTTATTCTATTATATAGTCTTATTCAGTTGATCTCTACCGTCCACTTGTCGGCCATCTGAACCTGTGTCTGAGGGCTTGTCCCATTAGCCGCCTTCACAGGGTTTCTGTTAGTTGAAGTAACCAAGGCATCATTGTTCAATGGTCAATTCTTCATTAATGTGGTCACAGTGTTGGTAGCGCATATTTAATGTGTAGATGACAGCTTTCTCTCTTCAATGTCAGCCAGCGGAGGACATTGTCGTCCCCTCGGAGATTCTTCTTGGCAGTTTAGGCCTTCCCCGCTCATCCTCGGATACTGCCTTGTCCTCGGCATGAGCCTTGGGCTTGATATGGGGCGGGCCGGGGTTGCCAAATCTTTGGGCCCCACAACTTTATTTTTTCAGTCTTCTGTGATTCTATCCTCCACAGAATCCACATCTCTCTCTTTCTCTCTGGAAGTTAGATCTATTGTTTATCTCTGCAATACCATCATTGGTTCCTCTCATTCCTCTTTTTCTCACTGAAGATTTGTAGATACCACTCCAAGATGCTAATTTCAACACCAGGCATGAACATTCAGTCATTCTCTCTCTCTCTCTCTCTCTCTCTCTCTCTCTCTCTCTCTCTCTCTCAAGCATAGCCAATCTTAAGAAAAAAGACTTTATTGCCAAAATCTGTCCTTACCATCAGCAGATCTGAGAAAAAAGAAGATTTTTACTGCAAAAAAAGCTCCATTGCATATTTGTTTCAGCAATTTTGCAAAACCAGTTCAACCATACCGGTTTTTGATTTTCTGGTTGAACCGGGCAATTTCTGACTATTTCCGTTTTTTAGCCCTTTTCGGTTATTTGTCAGAACTAGACCGAATTAATGGTCGGTTCCAAGTTGGACTAGCCGATCCGGTCTGGTTTTTAAAACCATGTTAGTAACTTATATCAAAGTCATTTAAAGTTTCAACTCACAATGGTTTATCACATGAATATATGAAGAGTTTCTCTATCTTATTATTTTAATAATAATTGACCTGAAAACCAAAAAAAAAATGCTTCAAAGTTTTTTTTTTATTTTTTTATTTTTTTGAGCATGCTTCAAGTTCCTTCATGTGTAAATACAACATGAAATAGTACTTTTTTTTTGTCTTGTAACATAATCAAAATGCCACTATTTTTTTTCCTTGGTATATATTGCAATTTGCACCATTAAGTAGAGATGTTTTTAGTGTAAAAAAAATGGGGTGAATGTTATCAGCATGCATGTATAAAATTATAACCAAGTAATTTAAATCTTAAAAATAAAAATTAGATTTATAAGATGCCATGATTTTTGTATCTGATCATATCGATGAATTTTTTTTTATTAAAAAATTTTCTTATTTTTTCCTTAAATTAAAATAAGTGGTGACTTTAAATTTAACATCATCAATGTAGGGGAGATAGTATCATTAGTTGAACCTCCATTTTTTAATACAAGAAACACAAATTGAAACAAATAAGCCAAGGCCAAATTTCAATACAAATTCTTCATTAATAATTTTGCATCTAAAAAAGTAAGAAGAATAGATTTAAAAAAATATATATATTCTTGAGTAAAATAATATTTAAATATAAAAATATACCACTTAAAGTATTGCCTAGACCTCAAACTAGGGACAGACCTAGGTGGGGGCCCGGGCCCCCTTGGTCCAATTTTTTATTTTATTTTATTTTTATAGTTATTATTATGTTTAATTTTTGTAGTT
Organism: Quercus glauca; assembly: GCA_023736055.1. NCBI lineage: Eukaryota > Viridiplantae > Streptophyta > Magnoliopsida > Fagales > Fagaceae > Quercus > Quercus glauca. Next base: position 73,103,231 of record CM043318.1, read on the forward strand.
GGGCCCCTTCTAAAACCTTATGTCCTCATTCTCCTTGGTAAGCCTAGCTAACGTCATCCAAATAACAATTATCCAATGCAAACACAATAAAAAAATTCACAATGGTGATTGTATTTTAGCAAAAAAAAAAAAAAAAAACCCATTTTACCTCCAAAGAATAAAAAAATCATGTGTTATTGGAGAAGTTAAAGCTAAATTTTTTGCAACAATAGTAAATTGGTATAAATACCAATTGATTGTAGCAAGTTGTTAAAAATAAAATACAATATTTTATTAAGATATATATCTTCCTTCAATTAAAAAACTCAAATTCCCTCTCTTCTTTTATCATTTTAATGAGTTGCTTATACTATTTTAGATGAAGTATTAAAAAAATAGAACATTTGATATTAGATGTATTGTAAAGTAAGGTGATAAAATAGATAAAATAGCTTTTTGAGGTGCTAAAAGCTAAAACCACCATTGTAAATGTTCTAACTTCAACACAAAAAAAAAAAAAAAAAAAAAAAAAAAAAAAAAAAAAACCCTAGCAAGTCTAGTATTAAAAAAAAAAACATTATTTTGTTTTTTGTTTTTGTTGGTAAATGATCACATCTTAATGTATTTTGAAACAATGATTTTGAGTATTTATAATTTTTTAATACTATATAGATACCTATTTAGAGTTTTTTTTTTCTTTTATACTCCGGCTCCCGTTAGCTTAAAATCCTGGGTCTGTCCTCAAATAGTGTCAAGTTGTCCTTCAGTAAATATATTTTCCTAATCTAAATGGTAAAACCCATATTCTCTCTAAAATAAAATAAAAAGTTTTTCCTCACTTAAAAAAAGTTTAAGAAATAGGTGAAAATATTTCAATTGATGCAATAAACTAAGAATTACGTAAAAAGATTTTTTTTTTTTTTTTTTTACCAAAATACATGCATCTCTTATAGAATATTTTTGACAAGATTTGTTAAAGTTTCTTTTCTTAAAAAGGCTTTTTAAAATTAAAACTAATAAAATCTTACCTAAGATTGACTACATTATAAGAGATATTTTTGACAAGATTTGTTAAAGTTTCTTTTCTTAAAAAGGCTTTTTAAAATTAAAACTAATAAAATCTTACCTGAGATTGACTACATTATAATGATTAAGTGAGTTACTTATATTATCACTTGATAAGAAAATATTTGCAAACTCCGATAGAAAACTGTGGGGACCTGGTTCGAGCGCTCTTCCTTCAGAACGAGTGGACTCAAGCACGGCTGGCCTAATACAATAAATTTGTAGAAAGTGGATAAAAGGACTAGGTATTAGCAAGGAAGGCAACAGTCGACGTGAGATTCATAAGAACAATAATAAGAATTTAACTAAAGGTTTGTAAGAATAATAACAGGATTTCAACTAAGTGTTCTTGAGGAAAGTTCGTCCTCGGTTCAGTCCGAGGAGCTCTTCCCTTAGAACAAACGAATACAAGGGTTGTTCTTGGACACCCTGGAAAACCCCTTTACTTTTCCACCCCAGGGTCCAACCTCCCCTCAGGGTCCAACCCCCTTTACTTTGGGGGTTCTATCTATTATATAGTCTTGTTCGATTGATCTCTGCCGTCCACCTGTCGACCATCTGAATTTGTGTCTGAGAACTCGTCCCATCAGCCGCCTTTGCAGGATTTTCTGTTAGTTGTATAATCAAGGCATCACTGTTTGCTAGTCAATTCGCCGTTAACGCGACCAGAGTGTTGGTGGCATGCATTTAATGGGTGGGTGACAGTTTCCTGCTTTCAATGTCGGCCCGCCGAGGATGTGGGCATCCTTGGCGAGGTCCCTTGATGACTTGGGCCTCTCCCACTTATCCTTGGATTTGGTACTCTCCTCGGCATGGATCTTGGGTCCGATATGGGGTGGGCCGGGGTTGCCAAATAATTGGGCCCCACAATAGCCCCTCAAAATTCTGTTGCTCGGCCTCTCGGGCAGGGAAGAGGATTTTGATGTTCTCAGGCCTATGTCTTGGTCTGTCGAGCCTTGTCTTTCTGTCAGTGTCGCAATCCTTTCAACTACTCTAGGGACGTTCCTGGCGTTTCGGTATTTGGAGCGTGCCTTCATTAAATTTCGGCAGCTCTGTGTCCTCCACGTTCAATGATGTGGTGATGAATGGACAGTGAGGATGCTCCTGGCTTATTGGGTGGGAAAGCTTGTGCGGTTTATTTTTAATAGGGGGTATAAATACCTAGTTAAACTGATTCATCCTTTCACTTTTGCATCCAAGAGATCTTGTGCACATACTCCGAATTCGGTCACATCTCCAACTGTACTTGCAACTCCCCCTAGCACAAAAAGCCTGCTCGAGGAGCTTTCCCTCATTTCTGTAAGTCTTCTTCTCTCTCTCTAGTTCGTACTGTTCACTTGAGCCCTTTGTTAGTTCTTTAGGATGGGTAGGCTTAAGAAATTAGTTGAGTCTGAGGAGTCAATGGACAAATTCGTCGCTGATTATAGGATCCCCGATACAGTGGGTCTGAGGTACTGCGGAGAGGGGGAATGGAGTTCGAAGAGGAAAGAGGGTGAGTTGGCATTCCTATAATCGCCTTTCTGAAGGGTGGAGTGAGGATCCCTATGGGGCCAGTGATGAGTGTTGGGGACATATTTTTATGTAATTGGCATATGTTTTGACAAAACACACTTTACTTGTATTTGGGTAAATCTAAGTAGGTTCAAGATAATCATTACAAGTGGTTAAATTGAAACATGAAGACTACTCAAGAATTGCTCAAGAAAAGTGCAAATCTGTAGGTCTCGATACCTTCTTGATAGAAGCTCGATCTGTCGAGATTCATTAAAGCTCGATAGATGCCTTGATCGATCGAGCTTACGGATTTTCAGATTATAGCTAGCAATGTTTATTCTAAAAGGCTATTTGTTTATGGGTTTGTATAATCCTTATTGGACAAGGAAAAGCTCAAGGTTTGTGTAAACCTAATTGGAATAGGAGAGCCCATTAAACTTCTATTTAAAAGAGGTGGAAAAAGAAAAACCTAACCCTAGAGAGCTTCATAAGGTTTTCTTTTTGAAACCCTAGCCTCCTCCTATAGAAGAAAGAGTTCTTGCTGCGTTTCTTGTACGCCTTTGGGTTTTGTAACCAAGCAAAGTCTCTTGCACCAACACTGAAGATCTTATTGGTGTTTCTATGTGAAGCTGCTGCAAATCAACTACAACAATCAAAGGGTTGCTGTGGAGTTAGTCACGTACTGGAATTCGTGCAAAGGAGTAAGCCGCGTACTGGGATCCATGCATCAAATTAGTTAGTCACGTACTTGAGAGCCGTGCATTAAAAGGGGGAACTGTCACTACAGATCAAGTCCAATTGGGTGTTGGGGTAAGGGTTCAACTGTAGGTTGGTAAGGTACTTGGGATTCCTTTACTTGTAACCGCTTGATTTGATAATAGTGGAGTTTCGGGAGTGATGACCTGAAAATCACCCGGTGGAGTTTTTGCCGTTAGGGTTTTCCCCATTCGTGAACAAATCACCGTGTTATTTAATTTCCGCTGCATATTTAGTTATTCGGTGATTTGTTTATGCTGCCATGCAATTGCATGATAAATTGATTAATTAATAACTTGGCTAATTAATTAATTGGTTTAATCACAAGGAGTCATTCAATTTGTGGCCTATCGAGTGGTATCAGAGTAGGCACACTCTGATTAGGTTTTAATCTTTGCTGTGTGATCCATTGACCCTTGTTGTCATGAAAACTCTTGATTGTTTTGATTTGCATGATCTTGTGTTGAATGATGATGATGATATTCAAGATGCCTATTGCAAGCTTTATAATTTTTGTATGAAATCTCTTGAATATTCTGCAAAATTAAAAGCTAAATTTAAAAAAGTCAAGCTTGAAAAAGATGATTTGATTGCAAAATTGGATGAAGCCAATAATTTGAATGAGAATTTTAAAAATCAAATTTCATCTCAGGTGGACAAAATTAAGGGTTTGGAAGAGCAACTATTTGAATTTAAAACTAAAGTTGAAAAATTAACTAGTGCCAAACTTGTTGTTGAGCCTAACTCAAAAGAAAAAGATTTTTATATTCCCCAATTTAAAAGGAATGATGAAGAGTTGAAGGCTAATATTGCTAGGATAGACAAAGGTAAAATTTCTGATGTTAACGCTGAAATTTCTAAACCTATGTCTAAAACTCCTCCTAGGTTGAATAAAAATTCTGAATTTGTCCCCACTTGTCATCATTGTCATATTGTTGGTCATATTAGGCCAAATTGTCCTAAGTTGTCAACCTCTAAGGTTAGACATTCTTCTAGGAAGCCGAGTAGCTCTAAAACTACTCGTGTTTGTCACCATTGTGGTGATTCTGGTCACACTCGCCTTAATTGTTTCAAGTTGTTTCCTCATAAGCGAGTGTCCAATAGGTCTCATCCTTTGTCTAAAGACTCTGTACCTATTCTTGGTGAGTTATTAAAAGCTTTGAGCTTTTTGACTCAATTTCAGGGGAATTCTAATTCCTCTATGTCCTTTAGTAATCATACTAGGACACGTGCCTTTTCATCTTCACGGCCAAAGACTCGTGCTGTGTGGGTGATAAAGGATCCTAAGACTTAATTGTCTTTTCTGTTTGTCCTCTGCTTTAATTCTTTCTATCTAAAGTAGGACTTTCTTTGCTTGATTTCTTATCTGCTTTTGAAATCATGTTTTTATGCATTTGCATCTCTCTATCATGCCTTCATGCATAAGCATCTTTCTTTCATGCTTTCATGTTTGTTTATTTTCAGTTTTGTTTATTTTGTTTTTGATATAAAATTAAAAAAAAAATTGAAAAATTGAAAAATACAAAAACAGTGTGTGTTTTGTGTACTTTGGTACTTGTGTACCTTGGATGGCCAATGAAACAAAGTTTTCTAAACTTTGTATCACTTGTAGCTTAGATGAGCATCTTTATGCATAACTATGCAAGTGAGTTTTGTGGCTCTTGTTTGTGATGAGTAAGATTAGGTTATCTTTTTAAACTTAACACTCATATCACTCTTTTTGATGGGTAGGACTAGAAAATCCTAAGAGAAAGGCATAAATAACCATCTCACCACTGTTGCCCGCCAATCATTAATGACATTTGTATGCTTCGGCATAGCAAAAGTGTGATGTCAATGACATTTGTGTGCTTAGGCATAGCAAAATTGAAATGTCAAATATCAATGGGTATTTCTTTTCTCTCTCATAAGCCCATGCATGATATGCTTAAAAAGAAAATATGCAAAGAAATAAAAAGCAAAAAGATTAAAAATGCTTTAAAAATGGTTGCAAGCGTGTATTCTAGGAGATATGAGAATTATAGGATGTACCTCGAAGGTGATAGTCCCCATTAAACAGTTATGATTGTTTGTGAGTTAAAGTTATTTTCTCATATCTCAGATCGTCATAACATGTATACATATATGCAATCTTGCGATGTTTTTCACACACAACACGTAATATTCTTTACTACTCTTGATACATGTGCAGGTACAATGTGATTTGGCCATCACAAAGGTTTTACATGTGCTTATGTATGCTCACTAAACTGTCATGACTTGTTTTTGAAATATAAAATCAATTAGACTTGTTTAGTGTGTGTGTGTGTGTGTGTGTTTTTGGGAGATCCATGTGCTTAAATTTTCATTAAGAGATGATTTTTGAGAGCTTTTTATGTTGGTTGGATCATGGTTGAGGTGCATGTTTTGATTGCATTCATGTCTATGTTTTTCACTTCTCGAAAAACTGCTTTTAAAAGCTGGCTCGACACCTCCTCGATACCTTGTTATCTATCGAGCTTCTCAAGATTTTTCTTATCGCAATCTCGACACATCCTCGACACCTGGTGGATCGATCGAGAATTCTCCTGTCTCCTCGATAGCTTCTCGATACCTTGTCGATTGATCGAGATTCTGTTCTTGTGTCTTTGCTTTGTCCCTTGATAGATCCTCGAAACCTTCATTTGTCGACGTCTATTTTTCTCGACACCTGTCTCGACATCTCTCGATCCATTGAGATCCCCTTGCATGCATTTCATTTTTTTTTGTTTTGCATTTTTTTCCTTTGTGTCCATAGCATCTTGTTTTTCTTTTTTCTTGTAAGTCTATGGTTCCTTGTTCTCCTCATTCCCTCTTTGTCAATTTTCTGTCTGTCTCTTGTCATGTCTTTTGGCATCTTATGCCCTTTGACAATCGTGTCAAAAAGGGGGAGAAATTTGAGAATTGAATGTCTTTCCTCAGGGGGAGTAATAGATTTAGGGGGAGAACTTCATGTTAAAGGGAAGAATGTTTTTGATGTAACTAACTCAGGGGGAGAGTTAGTTTGATACACATTGATATTGATATATTTTAATTGTGTATCTTTTGGTTTTGTAACCATTTACATACATCATGTGTTGTTTTTATATTTGATGATGATGTATGTGTTTCACTCTTTATCTCACATGTGTTGTTTCTTTTCTCTCTTTATACACATGTTTCTTATTTATTTAACTTGTCATTATTTTCCACATGGTACCTTGATGTGTTTTGTTTAGTGCCTTTTAGGAAAGACAAGTTAAAGCCAAGTCAAGATTCCGAACCTTCTTCTTGCAGCAACTTCCAAGGTTCAGATCTTTTAGACTAGGCTTATTTATTCTGTAATCTTGAGTAGAATGTATTCTAGGACATTCAATGTACTCTTGTGGTTTTGTCACGGATTGCCAAAGGGGGAGATTGTTGGGGACATATTTTTATGTAATTGGCATATCCTTTGACAAAACGTACTTTACTTGTATTTGGGTAAATCTAAGTAGGTTTAAGATGATCATTACAAGTGGTTAAATTGAAGACATGAAGACTACTCAAGAACTGCTCAAGAAAAGTGCAAATCTGTAGGTCTCGATACCTTCTCGATAGAAGCTCGATCTGTCGAGATTCATTAAAGCTCGATAGATGCCTCAATCGATCGAGCTTACGGATTTTCAGATTATAGCCAGCAATGTTTATTCTAAAAGGCTATTTGTTTATGGGTTTGTATAATCCTTATTGGACAAGGAAAAGCCCAAGGTTTGTGTAAACCTAATTGGAATAGGAGAGCCCATTAAACTTCTATTTAAAGGATGTGGAAAAAGAAAAACCTAACCCTAGAGAGCTTCATAAGATTTTCTTTTTGAAACCCTAGCCTCCTCCTACAGAAGAAAGAGTTCTTGCTGCGTTTCTTGTACGCCTTTGGGTTTTATAATCAAGCAAAGTCTCTTGCACCAACATTGAAGATCTTATTGGTGTTTCTATGTGAAGCTACTGCAAATCAACTACAATAATCAAAGGGTTGCTGTGGAGTTAGTCACGTACTGGGATTCGTGCAAAGGAGTAAGCCGCGTATTGGGATCCACGCATCAAAAGGGGGAACTGTCACTACAGATTAAGTCCAATTGGGTATTGGGGTAAGGGTTCAACTGTAGGTTGGTAAGGTACTTGGGATTCCTTTACTTGTAACCGCTTGATTTGATAATAGTGGAGTTTCGGGAGTGGTGACCTGAAAATCACCCGGTGGGGTTTTGCCGTTATGGTTTTCCTCATTCATGAACAAATCACTGTGTTATTTAATTTCCGCTGCATATTTAGTTATTCGGTGATTTGTTTGTGCTGCCACGCAATTGCATGATAAATTGATTAATTAATAACTTCGCTAATTAATTAATTGGTTCAATCACAAGGGGTCATTCAATTTGTGGCCTATCAATGAGGGACTATCTTAGGCACTTCAACTTATCTCCCACTCAGTGTGCCACAAACGTGTTTAGGATCTTAGGTTGTGTGGATGCCTTGAATGAGAAGATGGGGTTGAGGCTAACCCATCATAATGTAAATTGGTGCTACAAACTCCAGCACCTGAAGGGGAAGTCTTATTATATGAGGACGAGGGACGATAGGGTCCATCTCATCCAGTGCCTCCCTGAGTCCAGCAAGGGTCTATACAAAGACTTCCTCATTGTGTTCGAGGAGTGGCACGAGGGCATTCCTTGCCCAACAGTAGAGGGTACACCAGGTGGGGCATCCAAACTAGGAGAGCATTTAGTTCTTTGTGCTTTAGTGTCTTGCTTCGCTTGGTTTTTTGACATGGACTTGCTTTCTTCTATGCAGATCCGCGAGCTTTTGAGTGTCACTTCAGCTAGGTTAATAAGGAAGACTTGGAAGAGGTGCTGAGGTCGGAGATCTTTGTGCATAAAGATGACGACCAAGTTAGAGCTGCCCACGTGATCTTGGGATACGCCCCGATCCAAAAATCATTCTCGGCTCCGAAGAACGTGATCAGAGCTGGAGATCCTCGGCTGCGTAGCATCACCGTAGTCGAGCACTGATTTCTGATCCCTGAAGGGTCTCCTATTCCCAAGGGCATACCGTTGGTAGGTACTTCTTCATCGGCTCAAGTTGTCGAGGCTGAGGGGGAAAGGCTAGAGGAAAAGGAAGCTGCCGATTCTGGTCCTTCCGAGGGCAATTTTGGCGTATTCGATCAACCTCATTCGCCCGAGGACCCTTCTGGTGATTTAGGTGACCCCAGTTTAACTGAAGCAGACTTTCTGTCCGAGGAAGCCACTCTTCAATCGAAGATGAGCTTCAAGAAGCGGCCTCAAAAGAGCCTGCTAGCACTGATAGAGGGGCAGCCACGGAGGGACGCGCCGGGGAGGTCTACTCCCGAGCTTCTTCCCTCTGAGCCTTCTCCTGCCGAGCTTCCTCCTCCCGAACTTCTTCCTCCCCTACCCCAGCAGAGTTCGACGTCTGGGTCTAAGCCCATCAGTCCTCTACAGAAGAAGGACAAAGGCAAAAGACCTAGGGGGAAGAAGAGTCTGATCCTTTCGGGGCGGTGACGACACTCGGTCGCCATCAAAACGGCTGAGGATAGGGTGCCGAGGCCAAGAGAAGCAGGCCTTTATCCAGGCCAGGGCCCAGGCTTGGCTTCCTGCCCCCATGCTCCATGGGAAGCCTTTGACGGAGGATGCCTCCCTCAAGAATGCTCAAGGGGGTGAGGGTGCACTCATTGCTGATGCGCTGGGGAAGTCCTTGTTACTCCCTGCGGACATGGCCCAGCTAGAGGCTTTGAGGAGCAAGGAGGTCTTCCTCGGTCTTAAGCAATACCTGGGCATAGTAAGCTTTCTGATTGCTTGTGATTTTCTTGACTTTCCATTCTTTGGCTCCTTATCTGCTGCAAATTGGTTGCAATTGGTAGGCTATCCAAGCTACCTTCAGGTTAGAGGACATAGCTAGCAGCTAGAGCAAGGTTGCAGGCTCAAAGCATACCAAGCTGTCGGAAGCCGTGCAGACTCTCAACGCTTACAAGGCCGACCTCAAAAAGGCGATGGACCAGTTTGAGGAGATGAATGCGGCTCGAGCCAAGGCTGAGTCGGCCCTTACTACCGCCGAAAAACTGGCTCTAGATCAAACAGACAGCCTGCTCAAGGCAGAGAATCAACTGAGGATAGCCAGAGAGGAGATTACAACCCTGAAGGAGAGGGTGCTTGAGGCAGATAAGACTAGGGGCGCTGCGGAGTCCACTAGGGATGAGGCTCTAAAAGCCAAGAAAGAGGCTGAGTCTGCCAAGGCCAAGGCCGAGGCCGAGGCTTCCAAGGACAGGGCAACGCAGGATGCCTATGAGGCAGGGGTGGCTGAAACAGAGGATGGCCTTAGAGGCCAAGTGCTAGGGGTGTGCAGACTTTACGGCTCCCAGGTTTGGAATGAGGCCCTTACATAGGCTGGGGTTAAGGCCTCGTCTGATCTGTGGAAGGCGGAGAATGTGTTCTGTCCTCATGCCATCTATGAGGTCGCCCCTTCAAATTCTGAGACTGAGGTGGCTATCGAGGGCGCTGGGGTTGTTTATGAGGAAGGTGTCCCAGCTACCCCCACCTCGGGCGAGCCCACGAAGGAAGCTGATCCTCTTGGGAATGTTAAGGTAAGCATGGGTCTCATCGCTGATGCACCTGGGGAGACCTCGGATCTCTCAGTTGGTGTCCAAGCTCTTCTTGTTGAGGAGGTATCCCACGCAGTTGACCCTTCCTAGGTTGCAGCTCTGAGCGCGGGCCACAAGGATTCTGAGACCTTCTCTACCCAGCCCCCTGAGGGGGGAGTTAAGATGGAGCCGCAAGAATAATCCTCCACGCGCGCTTTTGCTTTGTTTTTCCCCTTTTCTTCTTCTTCTTCTTCTTTTTTTTTTTTTTTGGGCATTGTAATGGCACATTTGCCTCGTACAACTTTTCTCCAAAGATTCAGCGAAGTATATGTTTTCTCTTTTCTTATTTGTTTTGCTTGTGTTATATTATGCATATATGTATATCTTTTTTTTACTCGCATGATTCTGGCTTCAATTGCGCCTTTGCCGACTACATTGGTCATCATCCCCTGTAGTGCTCATTACTAGTACCAAAGTGGTCAGCCTCGCCGTAAGTTTGGGCCCGCGGCCAGTATAAGACCTTGGTTCTGTCCAGTGCTTAGATCCTCCTTAAGTAATTAGTTTCCCTATAGGTTTGAGTCTTTGGACCATACAAGACCTTGGTTCTGTCTAGTACTTGGATTCCCTTGAAGCAACTAGTTTTCCCATAGGTTTGATGCCGAGGAACGTACAAGACCTTGGCTCTACCTAACACTTGGTATTTCATGGGGGGATAGTTTCTCCATTGGCTTGAGTTCGAGGACTATGCAAGGCCCTGATTCTGTCTGGTACTTGATTCTTCTTTTAGTAGCTGGTTTCCCCATAGGCTTGAGTCTGAGGACCATGCAAGACCTTGGTTCTATCCAGCACTTGGTTCTTTTTCTAGTAACTGGTTTCCCCATAGGCTTGAGTCCAAGGACCATGCAAGGCCTTGGTTCTGTCCAGCACTTGGTTCTTCTTCCAGTAACTGGTTTTCCCATAAGCTTGAGTCCGAGGACCATGCAAGGCCTTGGTTCTGTCCAAAACTTAGTTCTTCTTCTAGTAATTGGTTTCCCTATAGGCTTGAATCCGAGGACCATGCAAGGCCTTGGCTTTGTCCAGCACTTGGTTCTAAAGTAGCTAGTTTCCCCAGAGGCTTAAGTCCGAGGACTATGCAAGGCCTTGGTTCTGTCTAGTACCTAGTTCTTGAAATAATAGTTAGTTTTCCCGTAGGCTTGAGTCCGAGGACCATGCAAGGCCTAGGTTCTGTCTAACACTTTTGGACTGCTTGGGGTTAAAGGGCTCGTCCTCAGCATTAGGGAGTCCGCCTTCGTAGTGACAGCGGCCTCAAGTCTGTTCTGCCGAGGAAGGATTCTTACTTAGTCTAGCCCCTTCGTTTGGCATGCCTCTTCTAATTACGAGGCGTCTCTTGGGTTATTCGAGTAACGCGTCTGACGCTTCGGTTCGCGAGGCGCCTCCTCATTAATATCCTTGCGGATTTACGAGGATCCAGCGGCTGATTATCCTCTTAGAAACTGGGTGGAGTTAATTCCTTCGGTAATTCCTCCTTAGGATTCTGTGCCGGCTGGCTTTCTCCAATTTTTGACTTCTATATAAGGCATTTTGGGGTGATCCCTCCTTCAGACTTGACAAATACTTGAGTTCAAATCTCACAAATACACCACCCTCTGGGCATCTCAAGGGTTTTGCCAGGAGTAGTTTGTGCCCCAAGAGATGAAGTGGCCCTGGGAAAGGACGGCGACAGGGAAGCCGAGCCCCTTTCAAGAGCCGAGGATGCCACTCCGATCCTGGGCAACACGATGGAGGCAGAGTAGGCAGAGGCTGAAGATCTTCCTTCTTTTCAACCTAGCCAGAGATGGGGCTCCCCTTGCAGTTTGGAGGGGGATTCAAAAGAAACGTAACGTCCTTCCTCCGGATTTGGATCTGTCAGCCCTCCAAGCTGGTAGTGATTCGCCGGCTCCCAGTTGTTGTGGGGTTGGGAGGGAAACCAGGCGAACCCGTGAGGTGGAACTGTCATGCACCGCGGCCTTTTCTTCCTTCTCCTTCCTTTTGCCGCAAGTGGTGGTTAGGGAGCTGTGGACGGCCTTAATATAGGTCTGTCTCCACTTTTCCCTCCACCACTGGGCCTGGCTTTAAAACAAGCCTGCCTAGGCCTCTCACTCTTTCCTTTTCTTTTGGCTTCAACACAAGCCTGTTTAGGCGTTTTTTTTTATAGTTAGTTTTAGAACAAGCCTGCGTGGGCGTCTGTCTTTGTAGTTAGCTTTAGAACAAGCCTGCATGGGCGTCTGCTATAAAATGTAATTTTTCTTCAATATTAATAAAGAAGTAGCACCATTTTGTTTCTTTTGTTTCTTGCATCTTTTCGATTCTTCGTGATAGTTGTCTTTTGAATGAATATGTTGCCCTTGGCTGTGTGTATATATATTTTTTTTCGAAAGAAGCGTTGCTCTTGATCTTTTCACACCAACCGTCGCACTTGTTCATGCATAAGCCCTTCCCACAGACGGCGCCAATTATGGGGACTTGGTTCGAGCGCTCTTCCTTGAGAACTAGTGGACTCAAGTCCTGCTGGCCCAATACAATAAATTTGTAGAGAGTGGATAGAAGGACTAGGCACTAGCAAGGAAGGCAACAGTCGACGTGAGATTCATAAGAATAATAACAAGAATTTGACTAAGGGTTTGTAAGAATAATAACAGGATTTCAACTAAGTGTTCTTGAGGAAAGTTCGTCCTCGGCTCAGTCCGAGGAGCTCTTCCCTTAGAACAGACGAATACAAAGGTTGTCCTTGGACACCCTGGAAAACCCCTTTACTTTTTCACCCCTGGATCCAACCTCCCCTCAGGGTCCAACCCCTTTTACTTTGGGGGTTCTATCTATTATATAGTCTTGTTTGATTGATCTCTGCCGTCCACCTGTCGGCCATCTGAATTTGTGTCTGAGAACTCGTCCCATTAGCCGCCTTTGCAGGCTTTTCTGTTAGTTGTAGTAACCAAGGCATCACTGTTTGCTAGTCAATTCGCCATTAACGTGGCCAGAGTGTTGGTGGTGTGCATTTAATGGGTGGGTGACAGTTTCCTACTTTCAATGTCGGCCCGCCGAGGACGTGGGCATCCTCGGCGAGGTTCCTTGATGACTTGGGCCGAGGTTGTCAAATAATTGGGCCCCACAAAAACTTAATCAATAATATTGCACTAATTAGTGTTCTACATACAATGCGCATTCAAGTGTACAAGATTTTATCTCAAATCTTTTATCTAGAAACAACAATAAAATAGTTTACCAAATTAATTTGTCGAGATCTGCAAAATGTATTATGTCATACACTTAAGCCATGTGATCATGTCCCTTTTCATCAATCAATTTAGAAAAAAGAGAACAAATAATTAAATTGAATCTTGGGTACTAATTGCTCTGACAATTTTTGTTTTTTTTTGGTTAATGAAATCATGTAAATGATTATAAAAAAATTTGTGTGGTTAGCTCGTTTTAAGAGACAGAAGAGTTCTTTTCTTAAATCGTACTACATGTCTTGTGTTAGATGTGTGCTGTTAGTTTGTTTATGAAAAAAAAATAATAATAATAAGGAATGAAGAAATAGAAAATTAAAAAAAAAAAATGCAATGATTTTCACATGACTTAAAAGACTATATAAACAAATAAAAAAGAAACATTATAGTTTCATTTTTTTTTAGAAGACAATAAAAAAGAAAGCATAGTTAAGTGTACACGTGTTTTCTTCTAAGAAAAAGTGTACACGTGTTTGATTATTCGTATACTTTTATGAAAAGATTGGACCAGAAAACTATAGTGAAATTATTATCTAGAAAATAACCTTACGGAATGTGGAATATGGTAGCATTTGGTGCCTTTTTTATAGGCGGAAATACAATTTTCGTCCCTACATTTTCACGCGATTCTTATTTTGGTCCCTATCTTTTATTTTCACCGGTTTTAGTCCCTGTTTAGAAAAAGGCGTTTCGTTTTAGTCCTTTTCGTCAGTGCCCTAACGGCAACATCCTACGTGGCAAACGAAACTATTAAAATAATAATAAAAATTTTTATTTTAGCATAAAAAATACCACGTCAGCATCAGAATTAAAAAAAAATTAATAAATTAATTTTAACTAAGTAAAAAAATTAAAAACAGAAATAAAAACAAAAAATTACATTAATTGAGATCTAAATATTTCTTGAGTAAGAGCATAAACCCAGATATAAGAACGTAACCCCGAAATTAAATTAAAAAAAAAAAAAAAAAAAAAAAAAAAAAAAAAAAAAACAACAACAACAACAACAACAACAAACAAAATCATCAAACCCATAAACCCATAACCCAGTAAACAACGCAATTTCCAACAAACCCATAATCTTATATTTTCTTAGGAAACAAACACAAAAAAAAACCCAAAAAATTTAGCTCAAATACAAATTCCTTTCCTTATTCTTCTTCCCTAGAACCCAAACACACACACATAACAACAACAAAAAAGAAAAAACTCAGTAAAGCTTTAAACTTTAAAAAGCAAACCCAGACATAGATTCAAAAAAAAGTTAAGTACCCAAAGCTTCCAATTGGTGCTTCTTGCTACTAGAACCAACCAGGCGGTTTGCCCCTAGCTTTCTTGAATGAAGTGGGTGGCGCTGATCCTCCAGAAGGAAGCGATGGTGGAGCCGAAGGAGGAGGAGCTGGAGGAGGAGATGAAAACCCACCTCCGCCACTTGACTGAGTCTGAGCTACAAGTACAGGCTGAGCCGTAGGAGTGAGACCCAAAGCCATAGACCCATTTGGGCCAAACCCATCGGTGACGTTGCTGCTCTTGCTGTCGTTGTAGCTGTGGTGTTTGTTGCGGCGAAGATGGGCTTGTAAACGGCGTTGCCCTTGGAACTAAAACCCAAGCGCATTTTTTGAACCAGTGGCTGTGCCGGCGGCGACGACGACTGTTGCTGTTGTTGCTGTTGTTGATGTTGTTGTTGAAGTGCTCCAACGTTAAATGGCTCTCTACTTGTCATCACTCCTGTCTCTGATCCTGACATTTTTTTTTTTTACTGATTTCCTGTTCAAGACATACTTTGTCTCCATCGATCGGGTTTTTTGGGTTTTCTGAAGATGGATTGTAGGTTTTCTAAAGAGGGATTGCTGGGTTTGTGTTTGTATTCTTACTGATGTTTGGGATTGTGTTTGTTGTTTTGGTATTTGGTTGACAAGAAAAATTAGTTGTTGGGTTTGTATTTGTTGTTATTGTGTTTGGTTGACAAGGAAGATTTGTTGCTGGGATTGTGTTTGTGTTTCTGGGTTTGTAATTTTTGAATTTTAATTTTGTGATCTTAAATCTAGGTTTGTGTTCTTGTTGTTCTTGCTCAAGACACGTTTAGATCTCAATTAATGTAATTTTTTGTTTTTATTTCTGTTTTTAATTTTTTTACTTAGTTAAAATTAATAAATTCTGATGCTGACATGGCATTTTTTAATACCAAAATAAAAATTATTATTATTATTTTAATAGTTCCGTTTGCCACGTAGGATGTTGCCGTTAGGACACTGATGGAAAGGACTAAAACAAAACGCGTTTTTCTAAACAGGGACTAAAAGCAGTGAAAATAAAAGATAGGGACCAAAATGAGAATTGCGTGAAAATGTAGGGACGAAAATTGTATTTACGCCTTTTTTATATGATGAAATTGTTCTGTTCACGCGTCTTTTGCACTACGTACAACCCTAATTTAATAAAAAATAAATCTGTTTTTGTTTTTTCCTTAAACAAATTAACTAATATTTTATTACCAAGCACTTTTGGTGTGATGGTCGCTTCACAAGTATAAGTGCTTGTAGGATGCGGAGAGTAAAGGCTGAAGTTAAAGTCTCTAGTAGAAAATTTTACACACATATACACTTAAATTAGGTTATAGCATAATTTCTATCTTGTATATAAAAAAAAACTAATATCCTTTTTTGAAAATTAATATCTACTCTTATTAATTTATTATAAACCTCATCAAATTTTATAAACTCGATGCAGCTTTGGTGATAGACTAAAAAAGTTTTGCATACTGTACAGAAACTATAATATCCGATTCTCCGATTCTCCATATACATCTCATATAGAGATGGGTTTAAGTTACACATGGTGTAACTTTTATAAACTTACACCTGATATAACTCTTGTAAAGTTATACATTTTTTACACCGTAGATTTCTAAAAGATCTAATGGTTAAAAAAATATCATTAAATGCTATTACTTTCCATCTGATAACCTAATTAATATCACAATATTTTTCTCTCTTCCCTTTTTTATTGCTTTCCACTTATTAAAAGGCACACCACAACCACCATTTTCAAGAACTTGCAAAACACAAACTCATCTATAGAAGAGCACCTTGCCATTGCTAAAGTGGGAGTTTCAGCAAAGAAATAATTGCACGGTACACTAGAAATTTGTTAGGGTGGCACTGTTTGCAAATCAAGCATTTTAGAGCAGTTTTCCTACCAAACTTAATTACCGAATATCTATAAGAGTTTCTAAAGAGTTTTACTTTAGAAAGAATCCAAAAAAAAAAAAGTTAAGTTAAATTTTAATTTATTTTTAATGATTCCTCCCATATGTAATCAGTAATCATATAGGGAGAAGACTTGTAGTATTCTCATTTAGACACCCGTTAGAGGAAGCTTGAAATATCATGGATAAGTTTCAGATAATCCTATTGCGCAACATAAAATACCAACATACAAGGAGGCAAATGATTAGCACAATTAGCCTTTTTTGTACTCCAACTAAACGGAGATATGGCTGGGAGAAATCCAACCCATCATATGTGATTTATAGCAACCTCTATAGTTTGCTCTATTGATAAAATTTCACCTTTCACTTACAAATTGAAAGTTTGAGATAATATTTTGGCCTTTATTAAAAACAAAAAATGAAGTGCTCTTCAACGGGGTGGAAAGAAAAAGGAAAAAAAAAAAGTGTGGAAAGTAATAAATAAAGAGAGAGAAAAAAATGTTATTAATTAGGCAACGGTAATTATTGAGTACACTCGGAGTACCATTAATGCGTATATCTCACTCTCACATAACTGTGGGTCCTATTAATTAAATTTATGGTAAGACCCACAATTCATGTTTGAGGAGGGAGTATGTATTTATGATACTCTCGGAGTATCTAATAATTTTCTGGCAAAGTATATGAAAAGTAATAAATGTTTAACTGTTTGTTTTTAACCGTTAGATCTTTTAGAAATCTACTGTGTAAAAAAGGTGTAACTTTATAAAAGTTACATTAGGTGTAACTTGAACCCATCGCATATATATATATATATATATATATATATATATATATATAAGGCTGGGTTTAAGTTACACCTAGTTGGTGTAACTTTAAGTAATGTTACACCACTCAATTTTTTTTATTAAATGTTTATTTTGATAAATCTACTGCTGGATTATATTATTTTCGTATATTCTCTATGCTTGTAAAATTTAAAGATGATCAAAGATCAATAGTCATCAATCAATTATTTAAATTTAAATTTTTGTAGTTAAAAATAATGCATAAAAGATGAGTTTATGAATCGAATTGTAAAGTACATTGGTTGGCATGAAAATTGGCATGCATATTAAGAACATATAGAACATATAATTCAACATTTGTATTTTCAAAATACGAATTCAATAACAAGTTATTAGGTGGTGTAACATTACTTAGAGTTACACCAAGTATAACTTGAACTCAACCTATGTGTGTGTGTGTATATATATATATATATATATAAACTACAATTAAAATGCAAGTTTAGAATCATAACATCTCAACCAAGCAAACTATTTCAAACATATCCAAAATTTAGAACTGAATGTTTGGTAAGAGCACTAGTACCACGTGTTTTAGTGAAATATTATTTTGATACATCAAAAAGTTACTTTAATTATTTCAATACACTATTTTATAATACATTTTGTAAAGTTGTAATTTACAACTGTGTATTTGTTGGCTTTTATTCCGTGCCAAATTTGATTGTAATTATGTTCAATCGTTTAAAACCCTGTATTTGTTGTGGGACTTGATGTAAGGGGTGTGTGAGAGAAAGAGTGTTGAAGACTCAAGCATTTGAAGAAGTGAAGGATTCTCGCCGGTATCTCGCGGGTATATCGCGACCAAGCTTCCCGCGAAGTGAAACATGTGCCAGGCACATGCTGGAATGCGAAGAGTCATGCCAGGTGGAGACAACTGTGTCTCGCGAGTATCTCGCGGGTAAGGCCTTCTCGTGAGACACCCGCGAGACTAGCTGTTCTGCCAGCCTGTACTTTTTGAGTCACACCTTTTGCACCCCTCCTACATATACCATCATTACCCACATTTGTTGAGGGATGCTTCAGAGAGAAAACCCTAGCCAAACACATTGGTAATTAGAGATTGTCTTCCCCACCTTCTCTATACAATTTGCTTGTGGTATCTCCTCAACCCTTCCCTCTCCATTGTCCATATCTTTGAGAGGTTGATAGCCCAAACACTTGACACACCTTTGAGAGTGCTGAGTGACGTTTTGGTGCTGCTGGGAAGCATTGGAAGAAGCCTTGAATGGCAGATGCAACATGGAGCTTGTTGCGGGATCCGGATAACTAGGACAAGACACGGTTCCGAGAAGCCTTGTTGGAGTAGGAGCTTGGAGGGCTTAGGTACATCGGGTAGACTAGGCTTGGAGGGTCTTTTGCTAATCCATGTATCCCAACTGATTGTCTAGTGGATCGATTTCCGCTTGGAGGGCGGCGGAGAGGTTTTTCGCCGAGTTCTTCGGTTTCCTCTTCGATAACACGTCTCGGTGTTATTTGTGTTTGCATCCTTCTTCCCTACTCTTGTTCATTTCATTTTTACTGCTGAGTTGCTTTAAATTATGGATTAGAGTAGGTGTTTGGTTATACGCTTGTGTTTACACTATTCCGCACTTGTTATTAAGTTAGTGTAAAATCAACCAAGCCGTAATTTGAATTTGGGGGTCTAAACCGCTCGTGTGTTTTCAACACATTTTCGAGCTTTCAATTGGTATCAGAGCGGGTACACTTGCTGAGGTTTAATTACCTAAGTGTGATCCTTGACCCCTTGGTGTTGTTTGGATAGTGTCTTTGTTAAAATCAACATGAAGGGAAACAAAGATGTTTGTGATAAAGACTCTGTCAGTAATTCTGAATTCTATTCTAGTAATGTGTTTTTAGAGCTTTTTAAGTCAAAGAAACATGCTAGAATTTTCTGTCACATGCTAAGATCACTAGTACATAGAAACCATGATATTCATAATAGCTTGTGTGAGTCAAAGGCTTTAGTCTATAAATATGAGAGAAGAAATAAACACTTGTGTGATGAACTTGATCATCTAAGAGGAAAACTTCACTCATCCTTGAACGAAATAAAAGAAAAAGAGCCTTGCTTCGAAGGTCAAGAGTGTCTCTCTCATGCGTGTCTTTTTGTTCACACCGCTTTGAAAGTTTTTAATTCATGTTTGTGGTACCTTGACAGCGGTTGTTCAAAGCATATGACTGGAGATAAGTCTTTGTTCAAAACACTTAAAGAAAAGGAAGATGGCTTTGTGACGTTTGGAGATGGTAGTCACTCACAAGTTCTTGGAAAGGGAACAGTGGACATTCCGAGGCTGCCACTGCTGAATGACGTGTTGTACATTAAGGGATTGAAGGTGAACTTGCTGAGTATCACTCAAATCTGTGATGATGACTTCTTAGTTCAATTCTCCAAGAAAGGATGTCTAATCTTGAATGAAGAAGGTGTTAAAATTCTGAAGGGGCTTAGAACCACCGACAACTGTTATGGGGTCATTCCCAAACCAAGCATAACATGTCGGAGTGCCCGGGTAGATCTCTTGGAGTTGTGGCATCAACGTCTTGGACATGCCAATTATAAACAAGTGGCCAAAGTCTCAAAGCTTGAAGCAGTGGTTGGTCTACCAAAGTTTGGGAAAATTGAGAAGAATATTTGTGGTTCATGTCAATTAGGAAAACAGACAAAGTCAGGCCATCCGAAAGTGAATGTGATTGCAACATCTCGTCCGTTAGAGTTACTGCATGTGGATCTCATGGGTCCAACAAAAACAGAAAGCATGGGTGGAAAACGATATATTATGGTGGTGGTCGACGATTTCTCAAGGTATTCTTGGGTGGACTTTCTTAGGGAGAAATCAGAGGCATGTGACAAGCTGAAGAAATTATGCAAGAGGCTGATTAATGAAAAAGGAGTACCTATTGTCAAGATCAGGAGTGACCACGGGAAGGAGTTTGAAAATGCGAAGTTTGATGAATTTTGCAATGAACAAGGCATCATGAAAGAATTCTCAGCCCCAAGGACTCCACAACAAAATGGAGTAGTAGAAAGGAAGAACCGAGTAATTCAAGAAATGGCTCGAGTAATGTTACTCAACAAAAACCTTCCACAGAAATTTTGGGCTGAAGCGGTGAATACGTCATGTCATATTGGGAATAGGATCTACTTCCGAGCTGGAACGAAGAAGACATCTTATGAAATCTGGAGAGAAAAGAAACCAAAGGTAAAATACTTTCGTGTCTTTGGGAGCAAATGCTATATTCTTAATGACAGAGAGAACCTTGGAAAATTCGATGCCAAGAGTGATGAAGGGATCTTTCTAGGCTACTCTTTAAACAGCCGAGCGTATAGAGTGTTCAACAAACGCACCAAGACTGTGATGGAGTCCATAAATGTGGTTATCGATGACACCATAACTGAAAGGAATGTTGATGAGGGTGAAGGATCTGACCACAAGAAGGGGGATGGTGAGGACAACATGTCACAAGCTGATGATATTGAGAAAGGATCACCGGAAAAAGAGATCACACCCACCATACCAAGAAGGGAGACTAGATTAGCACAAGGGCCTCCTAGTCTTCTTACCCCTCCGGAAGTTCAACCTCCAATCTCTCGAGATGAAGAACCTTCTACCTCCAAGAGACCGTCGTCAAGGGTAATTCTTAATCATCCATCCAGCAACATCATTGGTGATGTCAATGAAGGACTTCGGTTGAGAAAAGGACCAAAATACAGTGCAAATCATGTGACATACAATTGCTACCTTGCTCAATTCGAACCTAAGAAGGTAGAGGAAGCTCTTAATGATGAGAACTGGATAGAGTTTATGCATCAAGAGCTACATCAGTTTGTTAGAAATGATGTATGGGAATTGGTTCCAAGGCCAAAAGATACTCATGTGATCGGCACCAAGTGGATCTTCAAGAACAAAACTGATGAAGACGGTGAGGTTGTTCGAAACAAGTCCAGGCTGGTAGCTCAAGGATATACCCAAGTGGAAGGCATAGATTTTGATGATTCGTTTGCACCAGTAGCAAGACTAGAGTCGATTCGAATTCTATTGTCCATAGCTTGTGTTATGGATTTCAAATTATACCAAATGGATGTGAAAAGTGCATTTCTGAATGGGTTTCTAATTGAAGAAGTATTCGTTGAACAACCAAAGGGATTTCAAGATCCTCATTTTCCAGATCATGTACTGAGGCTGAAAAAGGCACTGTATGGGTTAAAGCAAGCACCACGAGCATGGTATGATCGTCTCACAACATACTTGTTGGATCGTGGATTCATAAGAGGTCAAGCTGATCGAACGTTGTTTGTAAAGAGAGATGAGAAGTCGCTCCTGGTTGCTCAGGTATATGTGGACGACATTGTGTTTGGATCTACACTTGATCATTTAGCTCTTGAATTCTCCGAAGAAATGAAAAAGGAGTTTGAAATGAGTATGGTGGGGGAACTGACCTATTTCCTAGGACTTCAAGTGAAGCAACGGAAAGATGGGATATTCATATCTCAAGAAAAGTACGCCAAAAATCTCGTTAAAAGATTTGGTCTAGACTCCAAGAAGCACACCTCCACCCCAATGAGCTCCTCGTCAAAGCTAAGTAGGGATGCTGCAGGTGTAGAAGTGGATCCAACACTCTATCGGAGCATGATAGGAAGTCTCTTATATCTCACTGCCAGCAGACCAGACATTGCCTTCAGTGTAGGCGTATGTGCGCGATTCCAGGCAGCCCCCAAAGAGACACATTTAACAGCAGTCAAAAGAATCATCCGATACATAAATGGGACATCTGATTATGGAATTTGGTACTCAAGAGACTCAAATGAATGCCTAGCCGGATATTCTGATGCTGATTGGGCCGGGTGTGTTGATGATAGGAAGAGTACCTCCGGTAGGTGTTTCTATCTTGGGAATAACTTGGTGTCATGGATGAGCAAGAAGCAAAATTCAGTCTCTCTATCGACAGCCGAAGCTGAATACATAGCTGCTGCAAGTGCTTGTGCTCAATTACTGTGGATGAAGAAGCTCCTTCATGATTATGGAATCACTCAAGACACGATGTGTGTGTATTGTGATAACACAAGTGCCATAAATTTGTCAAAAAATCCAGTTCAACACTCGAAATCAAAGCATATCGAAATCTGGTATCATTTTATTCGAGACTTGGTGGACGAAAAGATTGTGTACTTGGAGTTTGTCAACACTGACAATCAGAAGGCAGACATATTCACAAAACCTCTCGATGGCCCTAAGTTTGAGTCTTTGCGTAAGACCATCGGCGTCAGTATCATTCCTTGAACTCTATCTCTTGTGTGAACCTACACTGCTCTTGGTTGCATATTTGTTAGTATGGTTTCACATATTTTGTTTTAGATGTTTATGTTTCATGTTTTGGTACACATTCATCTGTTGGTCTTATTCTTTTTGTTCTGTTTTGGGTGTGTTTCAAAAATTCAAAAACCCATAAAAATTATAAAATCTAAAAAGTTTGATCACTTTGTTGAGTTTTGTCTCAAAACAAGTTTTGCCCTGTACCTTTGTACTCATGGCTTTGTGCATTTAACGAACTTAACTTGTCCCTCATGCACTCATATCATTGTGGAAGAAATTCTGAAATCTATGTGACTGTTGTAAATAGATCTTCAAACTTGTCATGAATGATTAGTGAATGGTTGTGTTGATCTTGAGACATGCATAGACTCATGCCTATATATCTTCCCACTTTTACTTTTTTTGCTTAAAAGAGCTCTCTAAATGTAAATCTCCAAATGAAAAGAGATATAGAGCTACAAAAGCCTGTCGCACAAACTAGTATTCGACTAGGAAAAAGGGAAAGCGACCAAAATAAAAATGTTTGATGCCCAAAAAGCCAAAGGCTAACTCATCAATTGAAATATCAAAAATTTCAGGCATCTTTCTCTAAATGAGATTCTCTTTGCTCAAAAGTTGCAAATGATATGTTAAATTTGGAGCCAAATGAAAAGCTTCAATGAATTGTTGTCAAGTTCGTGTGGGAGGTCATATATGCATGTTTCCATAATTGAGATAGGTCACATAATCTAGTGCTAGTTGTGTATGCCTTGATTGAATTGATCATTGAAGCTTCACATTGGTCTAAGGACTATCTCATTTTTGATATCCACACACAACACACAAGTCTATGTTCTATGAATGTCATAATCATTTGTGTGATTGTACTTGATTAAATGTGTTTCACATACTCATTCTTTGTTGATCAAATTCAAAAAGATTTTTGTGAGTTTTATTTGTTTTTGAAAGTGATTTTAGACTTTCTTGTGTTTCTTTATGGTCAAAATGCATTTTGTGTGTTTTTCATCAGAAAACTGGTTCAGGGGTTATTTCGCGACTGTCTCGCGACTGTCTCGCGACCAACAGCTTCTCGCGAAATGCGGTTTGGCAAAAACTGAGATTTTCTTAAAATCAGACAGAGAATCTCGCGACTGTCTCGCGACTGTATCGCGACTTAGAGCTTCTCGCGAAAAGTTTTTGCTTCAGTGGCACCTTTCGCGGTTGTCTCGCGACTGTTTCGCGACTCCCTTACCCGCGAAAATCGCGTGTTTTCAGTTTTATAGGGCTGATGTGATAATTGTTTCAAAACATAAAAACTTCCCTCCCTAAAAACTCTTTTCGAACCTCTCTCAACCCAACTCACTATTTCATCAAATCCCCTTCCAAATCAAGCATTTTTCTGCATTTTCTTCCTCAAGGTATGTTGATTAACCATTTCCTTCTAAGTTTTTACTTAGATTTTGCAGATTTTTTGGTTAGGGTTTTGATAATTGGGAATTTTCGAATCTTTGGGTTGTTTTGCAAAAGTGAGTGTAGTTTGTGTCATATTTTTTATTGGGTTTTGTTGCATTTGATCTTGTTGCATCTGTGTTGGCCCCTTGTGGCATTTTATCATGTATTTAGGCAAGATTCTACCATGTTCATGCATTGCTCATACTTAGAGTGTTCTTATGCATATTAGGTGTTCGATAAAATGTCCGAATGACATTTTTGTGCCTATTTGAAATCAAGTGATTTCAATCTGTGGATTCTCCCTCCATTTGGTCATTGAGTGTGTGTTTCTAACACTTTACTCATTCTGCACATTCTTCACATACCTAGGCACACTGAGACACTCCCCATGCATATCACCTACACACACATGCCCAGTTACTTAGTTTTATGCACTGTGTGTCTGTTCATCATCATACACGGCACTACATTTGTCTTTAAACTAACTTGAATCTAATCAAATTCTGTGTTATGTTTTGTGTGCTGTGCACATGTTTCCTGGTATCTTTGGGTGTTCTTTTGCACAGATGTCTCCGTTCAAGACTTCAGCTGTGAAAGGTGGCAGCAACAAAGGGAAAGAACCAATCATCGATGTGGATGAAGATTCCCCGAGACCAAAGAGAGCTCGTGCTTCAACTGGAATCTTTGATCCTAGTCTGTTTCACTCTCATGCTGCTTTTGAATCCTATAAAAATCTTTTCCGAGATGCTCCTTTGTTGGTTGAAAGAGCTGTTGATCAGTCATCTCTTTTGGACACACAAATCCCCACTTGGTTCGCCACAAAAGACTGGAATTTTCTTCTCTCAGATCTTGACGATGCATACGAGAACATGGTGAAAGAGTTCTATGCAAATGCTGTTGTTGAAGGAGAAATGATCAAGTGCTGGGTTAGAGGAAAGCGGTTCTCAATTACTCCGGTTTATCTTTCCGAAATTCTTCACATCAACCGACCCATACTTCCGATCCCACCTGTATATGATGAGTTGGTTCCATCTGAGGGCACGCTTCGACGAGCATTAGGAGATAATTTGGAATTCTCTTCCAGCAGATCATTAATCAATGTGGCCTCACTTTCTCCAGAATTAAGGCTACTGTCAATGATCATGTGCAACAATCTTTATCCGTTGTCAAGCACAGGTTATATTAACCTTGGACGAGCATTATTTCTTCATGATCTGGTATCTGACGAGGAAATTGATGTATGCTCCCACATCTTCCACATCTTGGCTAAAACGGTGAATCGCACTGCCTCAAGAAACTGCATTCCCTTTGGTCGTCTTATTTCTCGGATTTTAAAACTCAAAGGTGTGCGTCCTTCGGCTGATGAGCGCCCTTTTCCTAGGCCAAGTCCAATTAATGGTCGTACTCTTCAAGCAAGTATGAGCCATACCAAGAAGAATGTCAAGCAGGAACATCATGCTCCCGCAGGAAGCTCGAGTTCTACCTCTCATTCCTATGATGAAAAGTTTGACACCATCATGGTTGCTCTTCAAGATCTTAGCACCAAACTTTCAGGACTTACTCAGATCATGTACTGCCAACACTCCCGTCTTGATAAACAATTGACCTCTCTTGAAACTCAGATGGATGAAATTCAGAGGAAGCTAGAAGAAAATGACACCTAGCTATTCCATGACAAAAAGGGGGAGATGATGTCAGTGACAGGGGGAGTAGTGATAGGGGGAGAAGCAGTTGCAAGAAGTCTAGTTGTCATGTCTTCTCTATGTTTATGTTTATTTACTGCTTTCACCTGGTCTTTTGGTTTAAAGCTTTGATACTATATGTCTAAATCATATTATACTTAGTAGTGTTGTTTTAGTATATGTTTGTGTTTGTTTTCTATGCTTTGTGGCATATGTGCTATGTGGCATTTTTACTTGTACCCATGTTGCTTATGTAAGCTTTAAGGGTTTGTTGCATGCATAGTTCGTAGGTCTTTGTGATTTGTGCCATGCATTTGCTATACCATGCTTATGCAACCTTTATGCATGTTTGCTTGTTGTTCAATGTCATGCATTTTACTTCAAGTACATCACTCTTGTGCCCTTGTAGGATTGTTCCTAGATGCATATACGTTCTATGCATCGGTTGAGTGATGAACACTCTTGTGCCCTAGTAGGATTGTTCCTAGATGCAAATACTTTGTGTATTTCGCATTGGTTGAGTGTTGGAATTGCAAATGATTCTCTTCAAATGAGCTTATCATCTTGCATATCCGGATGTTCATTTCATGTGTAAATGAGCATAGTAATTGCTTGTGTATAGTGATTACTTGTTTGATCTTGCCATGATCTAGTGTTTCTATTTCATTTAGCTTGATCTTGTTTTTATTGCTCCATATGCATTTCAAGTTTTCTTCGTACAATGATATTATTGTGTTGTTGTGTTTCAGGAGATACTTGTTCATATGTTCAAGAGCTTATCAGAATCTAGAATTAGGTGTGAGTGAGTTTTGCCTTTGTTCCCAAACTCACGTTTAAGTCTAGAGTCTGTTTTAGGGTTTTGTCACGGAATAGCCAAAGGGGGAGATTGTAAAGTTGTAACTTACAACTGTGTATTTGTTGGCTTTTATTCCGTGCCAAATTTGATTGTAATTATGTTTAATCGTTTAAAACCCTGTATTTGTTGTGGGACTTGATGTAAGGGGTGTGTGAGAGAAAGAGTGTTGAAGACTCAAGCATTTGAAGAAGTGAAGGATTCTCGCGGGTATCTCGCGGGTATATCGCGACCAAGCTTCCCGCGAAGTGAAACATGTGCCAGGCACATGCTGGAATGCGAAGAGTCATGCCAGGTGGAGACAACTGTGTCTCGCGAGTATCTCGCGGGTAAGGCCTTCCCGCGAGACACCCGCGAGACTAGCTGTTCTGCCAGCCTGTACTTTTTGAGTCACACCTTTTGCACCCCTCCTACATATACCATCATTACCCACATTTGTTGAAGGATGCTTCAGAGAGAAAACCCTAGCCAAACACATTGATAATTACAGATTGTCTTCCCCACCTTCTCTATACAATTTGCTTGTGGTATCTCCTCAACCCTTCCCTCTCCATTGTCCATATCTTTGAGAGGTTGATAGCCCAAACACTTGACACACCTTTGAGAGTGCTGAGTGACGTTTTGGTGCTGCTGGGAAGCATTGGAAGAAGCCTTGAATGGCAGATGCAACATGGAGCTTGTTGCGGGATCCGGATAACTAGGACAAGACACGGTTCCGAGAAGCCTTGTTGGAGTAGGAGCTTGGAGGGCTTAGCTACATCGGGTAGACTAGGCTTGGAGGGTCTTTTGCTAATCCATGTATCCCAACTGATTGTCTAGTGGATCGATTTCCGCTTGGAGGGCGGCGGAGAGGTTTTTCGCCGAGTTCTTCGGTTTCCTCTTCGATAACACATCTCGGTGTTATTTGTGTTTGCATCCTTCTTCCCTACTCTTGTTCATTTCATTTTTACTGCTGAGTTGCTTTAAATTATGGATTAGAGTAGGTGTTTGGTTATACGCTTGTGTTTACACTATTCCGCACTTGTTATTAAGTTAGTGTAAAATCAACCAAGCCGTAATTTGAATTTGGGGGTCTAAACCGCTCGTGTGTTTTCAACACATTTTCGAGCTTTCACATTTTACATCATATATTCTATTCTTTTACTACTTTATTTGAATATTTTTTTTATTCCTTTTAATTATGAAAAATATTTTGTATGAAAGAGAGAAAGTTTGAATAAAATATACTAAAAAATAAAGGGCACATTTGTTGATGCAGTTCTATTATTAGATCATCACTATAGCAAATGATAAATTTATTTGACGTTTAACATATTTCATAAAGGGGATTTTTTGTGTTTAACACATTGGGGTCTAGCATTTATCACACACAATACTATTGCTCTAATGGACCGACCAAAAAAGTTAGTGTTCTCACATAAACTACAGACAAAACACATACATTCATAATGTTTGAACTTTCAACTACTAGTCGTCCAGACCCCAATAGTAAGGGGACTTTTTTCTTTTTATAAAGTTTAGTACTAATTTTGTAGTAGCATTCACATGGTTACTTCATTAATTCATTTTAATTTGTCCATCTTCTCAATTTTCATCAACAAAAAGAGACTTTCAAAAAAAAAAATTTTTCCTTCAGAAGAAATTATTTATTATTATTGTCATTTATACGTATCATATGGATGTAGGTCTTGGCAAGAGTCTATTATTGATTTCATGAAGCAAGAAGAAAACCGAAACTGGGAACAAAGAAGTTTGTGATCTTTATTTATACCAAAAAGGAAAGTAATTAACAACTCCCTTTGGAAGGAGAGGAAAAGAAGTTTAGAACTCTCTCTCTCTATCTTTCAATGAATAATTTGTCCATGGTTATTTTTTGTGGGTTTTATCAATAAATACCATACTAAGAACACAAAATTAGGTCATTTAAGCTCTATTACTTTCTTTATAGGATAAACAAACACACACACACACAGGGAAAGAGGTTCTAACACAAAACTCTATTACTTAATTTTTATCTTTTATCTTTTTTTTTTTAAGTAAATAAAGTCAAACTTTACCTATATAGTAAAGAAAAATATATACAAAGTTACAAACACCTTGAATCAGTACATGCACACCATTATTCATGCTCTGAAAGGTGAAAGCTGAGGAAGCCTCCTAGCTTCTTTTTGTCAAGGATAGGCTCAACTATATAAGTAATTGATGCAATGGCCTAAGACCCCCAAATAAAAGAAAGCCCTTCAACACAAATTAATTACAGCTCCTTCACCTAGGAAAAAAATTTAAGGCGCCACTAATAGAAATAAATTGATATGAAGAGCAAAAATTAAGGGCACTTGAAGAGAGAAAATTAGGCCCCTTTCTATCCAATGGTTTATCAAACAAATAAGGACTTGGTTAAGGTCTAGTGCATCCAGTGCACTGGACCTAGTCAGATGGTGACACATGTCTAAAAGTGGACACATGTCATCGTCTCAATGGGCCCAGTAATACTAGACATTGGACTTTAGCCTGACCCAAAAAATTAAAGCCCCCTTCTCCCAAAACATAGAAATTGAAGAGATAATGCTCCTATTTAAAATCTGAATTAATGGCTTCATAAACAACTTCATTGATAAAAACTAACATTTATTACTTTAATCTATAGAAAAAAAAAGACAAAAAAACATTTTCTCTCCATCTTAAATCTCAATAAATCAAATGCAGTATCAATTAATATTTTTTTTTCCTACTCGCCTTGCTTCTCTCTAGTCTCCATCTTGATTCTATTTTTATAGCATTCTTCGGCTAGCTGCTCTTCTTTGATCTTCATTTAGGTTTGCTTCTATTTGCTCTTTCTTTCTTTTTATTCTTCTTGCTACTGAGTTTTTTTTACTTGTTGCTAGCTTGTTTGGTATGAAAGCTTAAACAACAATTTTCAGTATTTAAACACTGAAAACTGTGGGACCCAAAAAAAGTGTGTTTGGTTAGAGTTTTTTATCAAGAGTGTTTGAGTCATAGTTATCAATATAGGGTATTTAAACAGTGTATTTTGAATTTTTGAGAATACCTCCATACTAGTTTTCAGTTTTTGAGTAACAACGTTGAGTGGCATTGTTGTAAATATTTAGAAAAATGTGGGACCCACAAAACTGACTTGATTAAACATAAATGTCTCTCACACTCAAATCTCTGTCTCTCTCTTCAATCAGACCCCTCTCTCTCATAAACTTAGTGCTCTCTCTCTCAACAATTAATCTTGGGCTTCATGTAGCACTGTCAACATCTTCGGGTCAACTCGCGGTGGTTGTTTGGTTCTCTGAAGTGGCGCACTGTTCCACCCAGATGGCATCGACAACCACATCCAACAAGCACCTATTCATAATGTTGCAAATATAGGTCACTGACAATGGCCACAGAATAGGGCTGGCCCAAGGTCTAAGCCTAAGGCCCCACAACCAAAAAAATAAATTCCCTAGTAAAAAAAGGCCCCATTTACCTTAGTAAAAGGCCTAAAATTTTATAAAAACATAACATTTTTTAAATAACTGAGTACTTTTTTTATGAGTGATGCTAAACTAAGGGTACTACAAATTTTACTATAGGCTTAACTGACATGTCACCTATCACATAAAAAATTAATTCAAACACTTATAAATTAAATTGTTGAAATTTATCAATTACAGTCATTATCACATTATATTGTGAACATTTTGTAATATTTTTCTTTTTCATTTCAAAAAAGACTTCCAAAATAGGAGACAAATAGAAATTTAACCCAATTGAAACCTTAAAATGTTTCAAAAAAATGCTACAAATGTAATAGATTGTCAATGATGACTAATCTCTTATAATAGTTTGAGACTTTAATATTTGTAAACTAATCTCCTACAAAATCATACACCAAATAATATCTATTTATCTTTTCCTCTTAAAAGGAAGATATAAAATTTAAATTTAAATTATAACTTTACTTAATTATGCATAGTCATATATCCAAGTTAAAGTAAGTTTCTTTTTTTAAAAATAATATTTTTTAAGTTCTTTTTGTTTAAATTTATGGTTTGCCCATCCTTTATATGAAATTAACCTTAGTTTAATTAGTATTATTCATCAATTTCTATATTTACATCAAATTAGTATTGATTTAATTAGTATTATATAATTTTATTTAATTAATGTTTACATATAAAAGGCTTTATATAAATTTTTAGCGTTAGCCTCAAATTTTGTTGGGCTGGCCCTGCCACACAGAGCTAGAACTCTCATGAGAACATTAATTTTTTATTCATCCATCTACAAGTTCCAATCGCTCAGTCCTACTTTAAACAAGAAAGAAAGGAACCAAAAAACAAAAAGTACCAAAATGTATGAACTATAGCCATAGGAAAGACGATGACAAAATGAAGTTTTGTCTCGTAACGGTTGGCGAAATTGACAAAAAGCCTTATGCTAATCATAATTTTATTCACATATATGAAAATAGAAGGATGGACTATAATAAATAGAGTACTATACGAATATTGTGGTATAGTAACTTGTGTTAAGTTTGGAAGAGCAAAGAAGGAGATGGGATGAGCAGGGATGGTCCCTTTTTTGAGAGAGAGTTTCAATCTATGGCATTCACTCCAGGTGATAACATTTTATCATCATACCAAGATACCAATCAATTTTTAGTGTAGGCGGAGATTGAATCACAGATCTCTTATTCAACCATTAGAAACTTTACCAATTGAGCTAGTTGAAAACCACATATTTTATCACATTTTAAAACTTGAAATATGGTACCAAAAGCTTTTTTTTTTTTTTTTTTTACGTAAGTGTCACCTCAGTGTTGTAATCTAAGTCGATGTGATTTTTCTTTAATGGAATTTTAATATTTCTGCTTAAAATATATACATACATACATATATATATATATATATATATATATATGTATGTATATTGAAATTACGTATTACAACTGATAAGTATAAATTTAATATTTCTTTACTTGTGCCCATTAGGCATCAATTAACAAGACCCCTTTCTTAATAAGATTTTCCTTACATATAGTACATTGATGGTAAAATCTGAAATTTTTTTCGAAGGAAACTTTTATATATAGTGAAGGTATATCAAGTGTCTCATAGGCATAGGGTTCACAACTTTATGAGCTTTTGCGCGCTGCACATTAATTACTTACATTAACTTTAATTTTTTTTTTCAATTCAATCCTTTAATATTTGTTGTGGGCCTTTTTGCTGTGTTGGACTGGGCTGTCCCTTTGTGATTGCAGGCCCGAGTGTTCTGGATTGCGAGAGTTGAGACCGGGCCAATTGGGACTCAACTTGGCCGGCTTGTGCGCAAATTATGCCTCGTCTGCCAGGAGAGTGCTTACCGCAGGCTGAGTTGAAATAGAGAACAGCTTACGGCCAGCAGAGCTGTATCGCTCACGCGGAGGCAGAACTGTTTCAGAGGAAAAAAACTTACAGCAAGCAAATATGATTGATAAACAAAACTACGAATTCTGGAATGACCAGATAGTTCCTTTAATGGAAAAGACCAAGTAATCCGTAACTATAATAATATCAATCAACCTTTGACAAATAAATAGTAAAGGAGACTAGTAATAAAATTAATCAAAAAAGATAGGGAGCGAATTCAGTTCGGTCTGTAGGATTAATGCCAAAGAGGGAGAACGCCCCTTCTCAACGTGATTAACCTCCGAGGAAAAGACATCCTGCCATGGGGGTTAATGGGTTGAGGGAGGCGGACCTGAATGGGTAGTATCCGAAATAAATATGGAAGAGGACAAGTTTTGAGAGGGAGAGAAGGGAAAAGTCCTGTTGGTGCATGCCACTAACTCTCACTTTCTTTTTCTTTTATCTTTTCCTTAGTGATTTCTTTCTTTTTCGTTTTTTCTTGTTTAGTGTTGTGCTTCCCCTGTTTTCATAAGTGTGTTACAGAGTATTTCTTTTCTTAGTTTTTTTTTTCCTTATCTTGTCCGCCCCTTTGTACACGGTAGAGGCTTCCTTTTATAGTGCTTACCGTGAACGGATTTTACTATTCTACCCTCTAACCACTTTTGTCTGGCCTGGGGTACTTGCCGACCATTACTGTTCCGTTCTGCGGGTATCCTGCCTCAGACAAAGACAACCACTTTGTCTGTTAGCCTGCCGCGGCATTTCTACCTGCCGCGGTGGTGTTTCTCTCTCTCTCTCCCTTATGGCATGCACCCATTGGTTCCAACTCAGCCTTGCCTCTTTTGGGTGGTATATCATCCCAGCAGGACGTACCCCCCAAAAGAGCTGGAGCAGGAACCTTGAAACAGGCCTTCCCCTCTCCCCACCACCAAATCACGCCCTCTTACCTCTGACCCCATGACCCCACCATGTCCTGTATTGGCTGGGTACGGGTTGGTGGTGCCTGATCTTTGCGCATGCATATGTCTGAAATCTGCCTGCTGTTCATGCATTTGCCGCGGACTGGAAACTTTGCCTGCCTGCCGTCCGTTTCTGGCCCTTTGCGAGTTATTACTCAGACTCCCCGCTCCCTTAGAATCTGGGCTTTGCTCAGTATTGGGCTCCATGTTCCTTTCAACCCAATTTCTAATTGCCTTTGCTTCCTGCGGCGTTACTTAGTATTTCTTTGTCATATGTCCTTCCTGCTGGGCCTTTTATCAGGCCTGCCGTTCCTTTTTCCCCCAATGGCTTAATGTGGCCGTTGGTGTTCTTTGCTTATGGGCTCCAATGTCCCTTTCTTTTCCTTGGGCCTCTCCGACCCATTTCTTTGGACGTCCTCGGTCCACTTTCTAACTCCGCATCCCATGGGCTCTTACTAACTTAATTGGGCTTCCCCGGCCCAATTTCCTCATTCTCATCCTTGGGTTCATAGGCTTGCCATTATTCCCTACTTTCTTTACTTACTTTCTTTTGGGCCTGCCGCGGCCCATTCTCTCTTTTTCACAACACATACTGCCCATGGGTGCCTATTTTCTCTCTTTCTGGGCCTTTTAGGCCCGCTTACCCTCTCAAGACCCATTCATTCGTATTGAAGGGCCTGTGATCCATTGTTCCTGCCGCTTAGGCCTAATGGTTTTCCTTTGCTTGGTCTGCCGCTTCTCTGCTGCCCACATTACTGGGTTGGGCTGCTTTTTGTCAATTTCTAACAAAATGATCCTCAACAATATTTTATTTTATTTATTTATTTTTTATATTTCTATTTCAGTTCTTTAACTTTAATATGTTTCCAATTTAGCCTTTCTATTGAGTTCCATCTAATATCACTGTTAGTTTTCGTATTATTCACTTCTCAAAATGAATTTTTTTTGGTAGATTTTTTTTAGAGAGTTTTAATTTCTGGAGTCCACTCCTGATGATAACTTTTTATTATTAGAGTTTTTGGTGTAGACGAGAATTAAATTCTAAATCTCTTATTTAATTATAAATTTTTTTACCAGTTAAACTAACGTGAAAACATATCAAAGTTAAATTGTAGAATTTGTAATTTTGCAATATTTCTTTTTTATGATAATAAAGTACATATGTTGCAAAATTTCTAGTGTTTTCTTTAAGAAAAAAAAAAAACAAAACTTATGTTGTTAATTATCACAAGTCTCGTCTTAACAGGTGTACTATATCATGGAATTAGCCCCTTGAAATTTTACTGTAGCAAAAATTGTTTAAATCATAAGTATATTTGAAATATATCACTCTCATGAGTTATTTATCCCAGTCTAAAAACATTTTGTAGCAAAAATTTTCCTGACATTCCTGACGGAAAAGTCAGCTGACGGAGTTGCCCTAACGGGTTCTTGAATTTCAATCCCATCACATGTTTGATTTTGTCGGAGGAGAAAAATCTGGTGTTCTTTTTTCCCTGCGCCCACCAAGTTGACAAATTTATGATAGCTTTGTTTTGGGTTCAGAATTCAAAACCGTACCAATCCGTAAAATTGACCTTCCAGATTAATTAGTAAAGATAAAATTGTTACCAAATTCGTATTGCTTTTACATTTTTTCTTTGTAGTTTTTTTTTTTTTTTTATGAATATTTTTTCTTTGTAGTTACATCTTAATTTTCGTAACAAAAACATGTTTACACTGTTTCTGATTCATCTTTAATTATTTCAGAACTACGAGGGTCACGTTTCTTAACTTGTACTGGTCAAATATTGGTCGCATAAGTCTACTTTCGAAGCTGTCTCAAAGAACTTAATTATGTTAACTTAAACGTCAAGTTCAAGATAATTTAGTCTTCAAATTACATGATTAGCAGCGCCGGCTCAACGGGTGATGCAATCACCTAAGGCCCCTCAATAAAAGAAGGCCCCCACTTGTAAAAAAAAAATTATATATATAATATATTTATATATATTTTTTAATTAAAAAAATTTAAGCACCTTTATTGGCAAATAAAATACATTAAAAAGGCCTCATTATATCCTAAAATGTAAAAGATTAAAAAGGAAAAAAAAAAAAAAAAAAAAAAGGTCAAACTTCAGCTAACAAAATTAAATTTTAGGGGACAAATTTATTAATTCATTCTTGAAATATGCTAAAATCAAAATTAATAGCAGATAAATTCATTAATAATACAGCGTAATTGTCTTGAAATATGCTAAAATAGATAATATAAATTTCAAAAACAAAAAAAAAAACCTCTCACCTCTCATCTCTCCATCTATTCTTACGGTCTTACCTTTCTTTTTTTCATCTTGGTTCTTGATCTTTTTCAATCAACTCAGTCAGTTAGTCTAGTTTGAAATTTTTCTTTTTGATTCTAGCGTACCAGTCTACCAGTCAGCAGTCACCGGAGCCAGAGGTATTTTTCTTCAGTTCTTCCCCTATTTCTCTTGTCTTTTCGAAAATGAAGACTTCTGGTCTTCTATTTATTTAACTTATATTATATATATTTTTATTTTGTTTTACACTCACTGCACAATTGTTAATTTGATGGGATGGGGCACGTTTGTTGCAGCTTTGCTATGATGCTTTTCTAATATTGCCCCTCTCTGGACCCTTTTCAGCCATAAGAATTGATAAGACACGTTTTTTATTTAAAACTTAGCCATAGGATGATAGGGGTAGTGGATTACAGGGAGTACAGCCCACAGACCACAGTTTTATAACTTACTCGATTTCTCTTTTTTTTTTTTTTTAATCCGATAATTTATTTATTATTATAAATTATTATACCAATTAATAATTTGACGTGTATCATATTAACTCATTTATATTATAGTGATACTAATTTATTAAATCATGTATTAAGTTAATTTTTATTTGTGCAGGTTTAAATTTTAAAGTGGTCACGGCTTTAGAAAAATTGCAATAACTAGGTTCTATTGTTCTATACTTTAAATTTTATTTTTAATTAAATTATCATTTTTAATTTTAAATTGTGTTTTATTTATCTATAAATATTTTCTCATTATAAATGTCTACTAGAAAATATTTATCCGAATATGAAAAACTTCTAAAAAAGAGAAAAATTGAAAAACAAATTGAATATCAAAAATGATCTATGGATAAATTTGTTACTAGTATTAAAAAAAAACACAATAGAAAGTTTGGGTGAAAATATTACAAAAACTTAAATACAAAAACTTAATTAGTAATTTTGCATCTCAAAAAGTAAGAAAAATAGATTTTAAATAAAAAAATTCAATATATATATATATATATATATATATTATTTGATTAATATTTAATTATAAAAAGACCCATTTAAAGTTTTTGCCTAAGGCCCCAAATGTTGTTGAGCCGGCACTGATGATTAGCTAGTATGCAATTGGTCTATAGCCTGTATGATTGGACTTAGGTAAATCATGTTTACCTGAATTCAGATTTTGAGTCTGACTTGCAGCCTAACTCGAGTCTATATCCTAACATCGAGTCTATATCCTAAGTTGAGTGTATAAGGTAAAAGTATAACCAATAAGAGTAGATTACTTTGTGTGATCCTGTTACTGTTATCGTCCATTTTCGTAGGTGTAGTTCTTCAAGGAGAGTTTACCAAAAAAAAAAATTCTTCGAGGAGAAAGTACAAAAGAAGAAAACAAAATCATGTACCCATCAACCATAAAGAAAGTGGACAAGTAAATTAAAATAGATAAATTCTAATGATTTGTCAAACCCCAGCCCCGGGCTCCTAAGTAATGAGCTCTCCAGTAGATGAACTAGTGGCGAAATTATTTGTTACGTCCCGTGATCAATTATACTGTTAAGTTTTACCCCTTGAAAAACATAATATATTTAACCTAATTTATTAACCAAGTTTTTATTTAAGTTAATTATTCAAATCTAAGTTAAACATTCATCACATATAACATACATAGCGGAAATTTGAATAACACAAGATGTGATGACTTAAGAAAACCAATGAAACAACTTGTTTCAAGGTAAAAAACTTGGGAGGAACTATCCCAAGAGAACAATCCACTATATCAGATTGAGATGTACAGTCAAGAATACCAATTTATAGTAAATCTAACATAGTTAACAAACTGGGCTTTGAACTCCTCAGACTTCTTTGTTTTGGACTTGCTCTCACATGAACCTCCAATTCATGTCTGGATCTTCTGTATGCTTGATAGCTAAAACTTGATTGCAACTTTACTCCACCGGTACTAGCAATATGCATATAATCTTAGTCAGGTGCTTGATAGAGTTAGAAGGTACAATAACCTTATATATCTCATAAAAGTAACTCTCTAGACTTGAAAAACATGTATTAGGGTTTTTCTTATATACCTAGTAGAGTTGGACTCAAACTTTAAACATTTCGCAGGCTGTTGGGCCATATTTAAAATTTTGCAGATCACATTTTGATCGATTGAAGCTCTCTCTCAATTGATTGAGCTCTTCAGTTTTTGAATTCTTCTTTTTGTAGCTTATACGTTCTTGATTCTTAACTTGTATCAATTTGAGCAATGCCTAAAACACTTCATAGACCCTAAGATCTAATCCTAGACAAATTTTTGTTTTTGATTTGCCAACATACAAATTATTTAGAACTTAAACATTTATGTCTAAATATTTAGAACCTAACATATACCCTCCTTTTACATAAATATAAATCTCCTATACTAAAAACCCATATGTCGGGCCTATCTTAAGAAAGTATATTTGCTAGAAATTAAATATCAACTCGACAATATATAGTTCAATACATTAGATACATCAAATAATATTAGGTGAAATCATTCAGTATATCTAATATATTACATTTTTCTCTCATATAATACTATAATAGTAAGGTCCACTTATGAATCCCACAGTGAAATCTATAATAATGTGAAAAATTGAAGGCTATAAAGACTTTCAATCGATTGAAGTTCACACTTGTAAAAGAAATTCATGAAAAGCATATATTCAAACACAAGCGAGCTCAAGCAAAAGTTAAATGCCGAAGTATTCAGGAGGAGCTGGATAGCCGCCTTGGCATCTAGTTCAACATATCCAAAGTCCAAACTTTAAATGCCCAAAATTTCTTACTAACTGCAAGTCATCCCAAATTAAGTACCCACAATTTGGCGACAAGGCTATGAATTGCATATCTTAATAAAGCACTTTCAGGGTAAACAACAAGATACCTTCCTATACACACCTTGACTTTTTGAATACTTTATCAGTTTATCTCCATCATTATATTTCCCATCCGAATAGATGAAAAATGACGAACACAAAAGACAAAGAATTTTATTTTTATTTTTATTTTCCATCAACTTAAATGGAAAAACGTGAAATTTCAAAGTAAACTATTTTGAGATTACCCATTTGTCATTATTTTATGCTTGAGTAATTCCAGTAATACGTTTTTTTTTTTTTTTTTTGAGTGCATTCTAGTAATACATAAAAACACTAGAATACACAAACACGAGTACAATACAACAGTATGAGAAATTTCTAAAAAATTTCTTAAAAATTATAACACAATATGACAAATAAAATACTGTTACAACATGGATACGATACGAATACGATGTTTCGAATGAAGTGTTCTGTGCAACTTAGATAAAAAGTTACCATTTTTGCTAAAACAATTTTAGTTGACAACAAAAGTTATAATTTTTTATTTTTTTATGTGAAGTTAAAATTCTAAAGGAAAGGGAATTAAGTCAAAAAGGGAAAAAAAATATAATAAAGGAGAAAAGAAAAAAAAAAATTTGACACCAAGGAAAGGACAAATGATGGACTGGTGTAAACTTTTTATAAATTAAATCCACGTGCAAATGTCAGCTTACGTGGAAGCATTGGCTTTATCAGGCGGATTCGCCACACCAAATCCGCATGTAATCATTCTCTGAAAACTCAAAGTATAAAAACAATTTTATAATAAATTTATAATAATAATAAAAAAGAGTTGAATTAAAAAAATAATTTTTTTTAAAATATATATAATTAATTATTACAACACAGTACAACACGTGCCGAAATAACCCAACTTTGCGACAATCTTCATGCGTCAACGAGCAGTAACGTACGCGAACTCTTTTGCTATAAAATCTTAAACACATCGAAGCAATTTCTCACACGCACACCGACGAACGTAGAAAACTCTTCGTTTCATTAACTTTTACGAGCTCAAAGAAAGAAAAAAATAAACACCGACTTTCTAATTATAGTAATGGATTCAGATTTTGCTGTACTCGATTCGATTCAGCAATATCTCCTCGGTGATTTCGAACCCACGACGATGATGTTTTCTCAGAGCCCGAGCTTTGGCGACAAAGTTTTTCTGACGGAGAGTCGGGGTTATTCGGTTCCATCGAATAACGGAGTCGACCCTGTTAAAGTTGAGCCACTAGAAGCAGCGAGCAAGGAGGAAGTGGTGGTGGCCGCGGCGGCGGCGGCGCGTGAGACTCACGCGCCACATTTCAGGGGCGTGAGGAGGAGGCCTTGGGGGAAGTACGCGTCGGAGATAAGGGACCCGAAGAAGAACGGAGCGAGAGTTTGGCTTGGGACTTACGAGACACCTGAGGATGCAGCTTTGGCCTATGATAAAGCTGCTTTCAAAATGCGTGGCTCTAAGGCTAAGCTTAATTTTCCACACTTGATTGGGTCGAGCCAGGTGGTGGAGCCTGTTAGAGTCACCCACAAACGCCGCTCGACGGAGCTGTCATCGCCGTCGTCTGATGAGGGTGGATCGAAGAACAAGAGGAGTGGAATAAGCTGGAGTACTAGCTCAGTGGGCCCAGCTGATATCCCAATATTAGAGACGGGTTCAAGTGATCAAGCTATAGATATAACTTGGCAATCATTGGTTAATGAACCAATCACATGGTGGAGGAATTTAGATTATCTGAGTTATGATACCCCAAATTCAATGTTTTAGTTTTACACTTCATAAAGATGGTCATATACCGATGCACAAGCCAACAGTTGTTAAAGCTAGCTAATTGCTTCTTCGTTCTCTCACCTGTAGTACATAGAGAACTTGATTCCACAGCACTTTCATAATCAATTGTACTTGGTGTTGAAGGCACAATGGTTTTGAACAGCAATAGTTCTCGGTATGAATTTAATTATTCGGATTTTCTAATTGATATACAAAGTTTTTTTTTTTTGGCGGAAATATATATATATATATATATATATATATATAAACTAAAGAGCTGAATATTGGGCATATTAATGGAGTACATTTGATAAACTGGTGTTCATTTGGTTGATATTTTAGAATTAGATGAGAAATTATTCAATGAATCAAAGGGATCATGTCAAAAATATTTAGTACTTTAGTGATCCTCCCTTCCAATGTAAAAAAATACCATGTCTTTTAATTAATTTGCTGAATCATATCACATTCACACAACTAATAGAAGTTGAAAAATAGAACATTCACAGTGAAGCTCTCAAAATGCTAAAAAGCTTTTTTTAGCACTACAAACAACAAAATGCATGTTGCATCAATAGTGCTAAATCTAAAAGTTTTAGCAACTAAGCTATAATAAACTGCCAAAATGCATGATGGCTGTGGTTGTGACAGTGGTTTTGTTTGGGTTGTGGGTTTATTTTTTTTTTTATTATTTTTTTTTTTTGGGTTTTGTGGCCGGTTGTGGGTGTGGTTGTGATGGGTTTTGTGGGTTTGTTTTTTTCCTGGTGGTGGCTGGCAATGGGTTGCAGGTTGTTGGGTTCTTATTTGTGGTTGATGTTTTATGGTTTTTGTTTTCTTTTTTTTTTTTTTTCTAGTGGTGGTGGTGGTGGTTGGTAGTGGATTGTAGGTTCTTGTTTTATTTATTTTTAACTGGTGGTGGTGGGTGAGAGTGGGTGTGGACGACGGAGAAGAGAAAGAGATGGAGAAGATAGAGAAAGAGGAGAGTAAGAATGAAAAAAATAAAGAAAGAATTAAAAATGATAAAGAAAGATTTTTTAAATGAAGTGCTAAGAAAAAATAGAACCACTGATGTTGGGTGTGTTAAAAATTGGTGTGTTAAAATAGATAACGTGAGTTTTTGAAATGTTAAAAGCTAAAAAATTTAGCTTCACCATTGTAAATGTTCCCCTTGACAACAATATTAATGAATCTATCAAAGGCTTGATGAAAGTTGAAGAGGCCATTGAATACCCAAAAAGGAAGTTACATTCTTCTATGTTACTAATGTAGGGGCCTTTTTTGTTTGTTTGGGCTGGGCTGCCCTTTGCAAGTAATGGGCCCTGATGTGTTTCTGAGTAGGGAAGTTGAGACCAGCCCAACTGCAACTCACTTTGGGCTGGCTTGACACAAACTTAACCTTGTCTGCCAGGAACACCCTTTATGGCAAGCAGAGCTATTATAACGAAATTACAGCAGGCAGATACAATGATGACAAAGTAAACAAACAGAATGTTATAGCTTTCAATAATAATGATGGCCAAATGTCACAGCGGTAGTAATAATAATGATAATAATGGCTTTTAAAAGAAAAGAAAAACAATGGATTAAACAATGAAGGTTTAATCAAAGATAAACGTCAAGCCAAAATCTAGTCTGTAATGGTGACTGTCCAAAGAGGAAGAACGCTTCCTCTCAATGAAATCAACCTCCCAGGTGAATATCCTGCCATGGGGATTAATAACTTTGAGGGAATCGGACCTAAATGGTTGAGGTGCGAAGAAAGTTATTGTTATTTTTTACCGCTTCCTTATCCCTTAGAGAGTGGGATTTTGAGGGGGAGAGGAAAGAAAAGATCTATTGGTGCATGCCTATTATCCTCACAAATGATTTTCTTATCTTTTTCCTTTCTTTTCCTTCTTCCTTTAGTTTTTCTTTCTAAGTGTTTTTCTTCCTCTGTTTTTCGGTCCCCTCTACAGGGCACAGCGAGGCTCCTTTTATAGGGCCTGCCGCAAGCATTCTTTTACCATTTTGCCCTCTAACGGCCTTTGTCTGGTCTGGGCATGCTTGCCGACCACCCTCTGCGCATAGCTCGCCCTCGCCAGACAAAGACATGTTCGTTTTGTCTCTGTCCGCCGTGGCACTGCTCTGCCGTGGCCTTAAATGCTCTCTCTCTTTTCCTATGGCATGCACTCAGTGTTCCTTCTCCAATCTTACCCCTTTTGGATGGTCTGTCATCCCAGCAGGACGTACCTCCAAAAAGGGTTTGGACAGGGAACGCAAAATAAATCTTTTCCCCCCTCCCCACCACCAAACCACACCCCCCCTTACCTCTTACCACGGACCCATGGCCCCACCACGACCCATATTGGCTGGGTACAGGCTGGTGGTACCTGGGCTTTGCGCATGCTCCCTGTTATGTGTGCTTCGAAGCCGGCCTGCGGCTCATGGCGCCTTGTTTGTATTCGTCTGCCACTCTTCTTGATTCTTTTATGCGGACTGTTTGCACTTCCACTATTTCCCTTTGGACTGGGCTTTTCTTAGTACATTCCCCTCGGCCCATTTCTGGCCTTATGCTTTATGTCTTATTTTCTTTGCTTGGCCTTTCCTATCATGGCAACATGTTCCTGCAAGGCCC
This sequence comes from Quercus glauca, assembly GCA_023736055.1. Classification (NCBI taxonomy): domain Eukaryota; kingdom Viridiplantae; phylum Streptophyta; class Magnoliopsida; order Fagales; family Fagaceae; genus Quercus; species Quercus glauca. The sequence continues at coordinate 73,145,671 of CM043318.1, forward strand.
ATTTCAGACCTGCCGTTTCACTTCTTCCCCCAGTGACTCATGGAAGTCTACTGGTGTTCTCGCTTTATGGGCTCCATTGTCCCTTTCTTTCTTCTTTGGGCCTGCGGCCCTTGGGCTTCCTCGGCCCATTTACTGACTTTGTATTCCCATGGGCTTTTATTTACTAACTTGATTGGGCTTCCTCGGCCCATTCTCCTCATTCTCATCCTTGGGGTTCATGGGCTTGCCATTAACCCCTACTTTCTTTACATTGCTTTGGGCTTGCCGCGGCCCATTCTCACTTTTTCATACCATACATTGCCCATGGGTGCCATTTCTCTCTTTCTGGGCCCTTTAGGCCCATTTGCTTCCTCAAGACCCATTTGCTCGTGTTATGGGCCTGTGTTTTGCTATTCCTGCCGCTTGGGCTAATAGTTTTATTCTGTTCCTGCCGCTATTATTGTCTCTTATGCTGGGTTGGGCTGACTTTACGAAAATGACCCTCAACATTTAGCCCCCTGAACATATGGAGCGTTCTTGCGGTTCATATGTGAACGATGGACCTTTTTGTCTTTTTTCACTTCTCCTTTTCCTTCGCGGGCTTTTTGAAACCACGAACTCTTTCCTGCACGTACAGGTATTTTTTTCTTTTTCTCTTGCCATGAACAGTGGTGACTCTTCGGATTTCCCAAAACAATAGTTGCTTTAAGACATAACTGCCGCCCCATTAATTCCATCCTCTTTTTCAATGGCTGACCAGTCGCCTCCCTTCACGCCGGCCTTAATTACCCAGGTATTTAAGAGAAGAGTCCCTTCCCAACGCAGACACAAACTCTTTTTATTTCAAAACTTCTTCCTTTCCTCACCATTTTCTTCTTCTCGAATACCCACCCCTTTCTTGCTCCGTTCAAATTCTCACACCATGGCGCCAGTGAAAACTCCGGCTTCCTCTCGCCGTAAAGGAAAAAGTGTTGCCGTGGACCCTCCAGTAGAACACGAAGTGGAAGAGGAAGAGGCGCGCTTCGATTCGGACCATTCCGAGGAGGAGGAAGCACGGCGCGACCCAGACAGCGAGTGCGCCCCGCTGATTGATCCTTGGTACAACCTTAGTCCTCATTTTCCTAAGGCTCCTGGAGAATATGTGCCGCCGCCGGTGAACCGTGTGTGGCTTGCTCTTTGCCGGCGAAAGCCTGAAGTTTCTTGGGCTCCGGTGTCTTCCTCCATCTCCGACTTGATCATTCGCCAAGGTATCGCCCTCCCCGTACCCATTCACTTCGAGTTTGGGTCCAGCACCGCCTTGGGTTGGAAAGAATGGGTTGATAGTGAGTTGTCCGATACCCATTTTATGGGTTTGCTTCAGAGGGCCGGTGTTCTGAAGGCCGGCGTCCTTTCTCGAAGCCTTTCCAACTTTAGAGACCTTTACAACCTCCGCCACCTAGTTCGTCGATGGTGCTCCACCACTCACACATTCTTCTTCTCTTGCGGCGAACTTATGGTTACTCTTGAGGATATGGCCAACCAGCTTCTTTTGCCTATTCTTGGGGACGCTGATCCTGCCACTATTGAGCTTTCCCCTGAAGAGGAAGACATTGAGGCGGAGTTGAAGAAGAGGATGACCGGAAATGCCAAGCTGTCTTTTTGGGTTAGTTCTTCCTCTAAGTTTTCTGCTGTTGCTCGCCGTGCTGCCTTTATTGCCTTTTGGCTTTGCAAGTTTGTTTTCGGGTCCCCTCCGCATTATGCCATAAAGCCTCTATATTTTCGTTTGGCTATCAAGATATCTGCTGGGGTGAGTCTGCCGCTAGCCCCCATGTTTTTAGGGCATTTATATGTGCAACTGGATATCCTGCGGAGCGACGAGAGTCAAGCTGGTTCTTGTCACATAGTCGCCTCTTCTGTACATAGCACTATCCTGCAGCAGCTGTTGTTTGAGCGTTGTGCTCAGTATTTGGCGAAGTGTAGGCCTGTTAGATTTGCTAAGGAGAAGTATCACTCTTGTCCGCAGGCCATCACTGATTTTTGTGGCAGGTTTGAGCATGACTTTCCTTTGGCTTTTCGTTGGTCCGGTTTGAAGCCCATAGATTATTCTATTGTTGAGTCTTTTGATGAAGGTGTTGGTTTTTCTTGGAGAGCTTATAGACAATTGCGTCCTGGTTATACTTGTGCGGATTCGGTCATGGGTCCGTTTGTTGATACTGTTGGTACTACCACCCCACTGGCTGGCTTCGATGAGGTGGGCATCACATACTTGGCTGCCACCAATCCTGGATGGCTGCCCTACTTGGCGGATGAGGGTGTTAGATTTGTTCATTATCCTGCCAACCGAGTGAGGAGACAATTTGGGTTGGACCAGGATATTCCTGATGATCTTTCCTTCCTTGCGGAGTCCCCCACTTCAGCCAGACCCTTCCTGCGGTCTACTGCCTTTGCCTTTTGGAGAGAACGTTTTAGTGCCGTCACAGTTGCCGGTTCTTCGAGGGAGGGCCTTTACACTGCTGCTATGCATCTCTATTGGCAGCTTGTTATGAACTCGTTTGGTGCAGAGTTAGCCGGCAGCCGTGGTTTCTCCCTTGTACCTCCTGAGGGGCTTAGTATGGTTATCTCTCCCAACCCTCGGTTGCTCCTTCCTTCTAAGTCCGTGTTGGCTTATGCTAGGAAACAGAATCGTTTTGCCATCTTTGAGTGGGATGAAGAGAAAAGAGGATGGTTTTGGCACGCAGGGGATTACCCCCCAGGTTGGGCGAAGAAGGTTAAAGTGGTGAACATTCCTGCATCAGCTAAGAAAACTCCTGCCAAGCCTAAGTCTGCTAGTAAGCCCAAGTCTGCCGCTCCTCAGCCTCTTGCAAGTGCTACTCCTGCCAGCAGAACACGAGGCAGTAAAAGGAAAACAACTCCCCATCCTGCGTCTGCCGCTCAGCGAAGGGTAAGTTTCCGAGACCTTTTCTCGTTCTGTCTTCCAAGTACATGTATATATGTATACATTTCCTTTCTTTTTTTTCTCTGACTTCTCCTGAACTTTGGCTGTCTTTTTCTTTGACTTACTTTCTTATCCCTTTTGCTTTTGCAGTCCAAGCAAAAGGAGAATACGTCAGCCACCCATCCCATTGTACTTGAGGAGCCCGAATCAGAGGTATGTTTCCTCTTGCTACTGTACTTTGTCTATCCTGCCACATTTTGTTTCTTTGGTTACTTTACTCGCTCAAAGTATTAACTCGGCCCCTCATACTTCTTTTCTCTGCTCTTCCAGGATGAGCCTGAGCCTCTTTCCATATACCGCCCCACGGCTGAGGAGCTTTCTGCCCCCACGGGCACTCCTATGGCAGGCTCTTTTGATGGGGGTGAGTTTGCTGCGCCTGCTCCTTCTACGGCCACTATCTCCCCTACTGGACCGGTACCCATGGATGAGGGTACTCATACTGGGGAGGTTAGTGAGGCCATTCCCACTCCTGCCATGACATCTCCTGACAAGGAAACCACCCCTCTCGCCGTCACTGAGACTGAAGCCACCCCTGCTACTCCCCTCGTCATCTCCACTGGTGACCCCTTCGCCGCTCTCTCTCAGGCAGTGCAGGGTGTTTCTTCTTTGGTAGTCACCCCTTCTTCTATTCCTGTTTCTGCCACACATGGGTCTCGTGCTGAATTGTCCTCAGAAGAGTCTGAGGAGATCTTTGAGGATCCTGAGGATGAGCCTGGCTTGGGGAGGAGGATTTCTGAGTCTGAGGAGGAGGATATTGTCCCACCCGAGGCAATGGGTACGCACTCTCCCTCTTGCTTTTTTCTTCTTCTCTTGTTAAATTTCATTCATTTCCTTCTTCATTTGCACGTCCATATTTTTTCGCTTGCAGAGACGTTTGGGGAGTTAGGCATTTCAGCGGGGGTGTTTGCGGTAGCTTCTCCCGCTATGCCCACAGCACCTATTCCTGCCATATTTACAGCTTCTGTCTCCGCGGTTCCTTCCGTTCCTGCTTCTGCTTTCCCACCAACCCCTATTACTGTTAGCTCTGGTAAGTTTCATATCTCATTTCTTCATTTCTTCTCCGCGGGCTTCTCTTCTTTTTATTCTTGCCAAGGTTCTTTATTTCCACCTTTGCATTTTCTGGCAGGTCTACCTCCTTCAGTGCTTCCTCAATTTGAGATAGATAGTAGCTCTGCCACCCTTCCAGATCCTGCGAGCGAGGCTGCGGCCTTCTTTGTGCGCTTTGATCAGCCCGAAGTCAACGACCTTGATCCTGCTTCTTTCTGGGGCTCCGGACCCCCTTACATAGATTTTCATGGCTTCAGAGTCCCTGCGGACTGCGCTCCTCACTTGGTGATGATCTATGATAGCCGCGGGGACTTCATGCAGGGATTCAGACTTGGTCGATCAATCAGAGAGCATTTCTTGAGGTTGTTAGGCAGCGTGCTGAACGACATCGAGCACAACTTCGTGGATACTGTCTCCACAAAGAGGATTCTGCAGTGGAGAGCCGCGGTACAGGAGCTCGTCAGTGTTGGCTTTGCGGTGGAGTTTATCTTGGATCACCTTCGAGAGATTGCTCGAGCAGTTTTCATGAAGAGAGTTCAGCCTACCGTCGATGCCATTGATTCTCGCCTTGCGATCCTGAGGAAGGAAGTGGCAGACTTGGAGGGCCGCCGAGAGCGTCTTCTTTCTGGTGTGGGAGGACTTGGTCGTTTTGGGGATCAGTCACTTATCTCCGGACTTTATTGATGATGCAGTTGTTTCCTGTTTTTCGTAGTTTTTCTTTTGCCTTGTTACTCTGTTTAGTACATTATTCTTTTCTATAGCACCTATTTGGGCTTGTTTGCCACAGTTTGGGTTTTGTAATCTAACTTCATGATACTATACTTATGATGCTATACTTTGCTACTTTTGCTATGATGTATGATAACAAGATACTTCGTGTTTTTCATTGCAAGGAAGCAAGTTACAGATTTCGATTCATGACATAGTCATTTCTTGGGAGACAAAACAGAGTAAAAGAAAAACATGATAACTTTTGGTAAAACAAAAAGGCAAGAGATAGTCATACTGCTTTTCCCCTTAGGCGTAGTAGTACTTCAACCACTTCCCATTGATGGGATCCATTAGGTCCTTTCCATCCATCTGAGTCAAACGATAGTACCCACTTGGATGTGCTTCTCTTATCACAAAGGGTCCTTCCCACTTTGGTGCGAACTTCGATGGTCCTGCCAGGCCTCTCCTAACGTAGTCTGCCACCTTTAGGATCAGTTGTCCTTCCGTAAATATTCTTTCCTTAGTCATCCTGCCGTAAGCCTCAGTCATCTTTTGCCTGTATCTGCGGCTGTGTTCTTGAGCCTTTTCCCTCTTCTCATCAAGTCCTTCCAAGTCTTCACATCTTTCTGCCGCAGAGACTTCTTCATCATTATCCTTTTCCTGCACTTGCATGACTCTCAGGGAAGGGGTTATCTTTTCTGCGGGGCTTACTACTTCAGTTCCGTAGACAAAAGAAAAAGGTGAAAAACTCGTGGCTGACTTAGGCGAACTCCTGTAGGCCCAAAGAGCGTCTGGCAGATGCGTTGCCCAGCCTCCCGTGTATTCTTGGCTCATTTTACTAATGATTCTTATGAGGGTTTTGTTGGTTGCCTCCGCTTGCCCATTTCCTTGCGGGTAATATGGTGATGACCGGTGATGTTTGATTTGATAAAACTCTAGCATTTTTCTCACCTCGTTATTCACAAAAGGTGTGCCGTTGTCACTGATGATCCTGTGGGGGATTCCAAACCTTATGATTATGTTTTCTTTGATAAAGTTTGCCACTGCCCCTCCTGTGGCCTTACGAAGTGGCACTGCCTCTGCCCACTTGGTGAAGTATTCTGTAGCCACTAGTATCCATATGTATCCTCGTGATGGCGGATTCACCGGTCCAACTAAGTCAAGCCCCCAAGTGTGGAACGGCCATGGTGTGACCATGCTGTGCAAGTTTTGGGGATGAGTGTGAATCAAATTGGCTTGTACTTGGCAACTGTGGCATCTTTTCACAAACTCTGCCGTGTCCCTTTTCATGGTAGGCCAGTAATTGCCCATTTGCAGCAGGCACCTGTAAAGCCTCTTCTTTCCCTGGTGTTCCCCACATTCCCCTGAGTGTACTTCTTTTATCATTTCTTTTGCCTCCTCAGGGCCCAAACACCTCAAGGGATCTCCTTCATACCCCTTCTTGAAAAGGATCTTGTTGTGCACAAAATAGCGCGTTGCTAACCTCCTGAGCTTGTATTTTTCACTGTGCTTCTGCGGCAGGATGCCTTCGGTCAGGTACTGTATAAATGGGTCTCTCCAGTCCTAGCTGATGAACACAGCGTAACTTTCTTCTCTGTCTGCCGTGAGCTGGCAGCTTCCACATTGGGTTTGGACTTGGTCCGCGTCTTTACTCATGGTTGGCCAATAAAAGCCCGCCCTTTGGAGTCTGCGGTAAAGGCTGACTTCTCCGCAGGATCCGCAAGTCTTTTCATGCACTTCTTTCAACTTTCTCTGGGCCTCCTTTTGTCCCACACATCTAGACAAAACTCCGCCCGGCATCCTGCGGTATAATTCTCCTTTCATCAGGGCGTAGTCCTTGAGTACTTTTAGTCCCATGGCTTCTTCTCCTCCCATCAAAACTTCCTTTATGGGTATTCGCCAATCTCCTTCGCGGTGTTCCTCCTGAAATCTTTCTTTCAATACTTCAATTATGGATTCTTCCCTCTTGCTAATCTCTACTCTGGTACTTTCCCCTTCAAACATCACTTGCGAACCCAGCGCGGCCAACGCATCGGCAAATCGATTCTCGTTTCTCGGGGTGTGTTCTATTTCGAAGGTTAAGAACTTTTCTTCCATTTTCTGCGCCATTGCTCTGTACGGGGCAAGATTGGGTTCTTTCAGGGAGAAACTCCCTTTGGTCTGGCAGACTACTAGGTTGGAGTCACCTAATACTTTCAAATGCTTAACTCCCATCTCAAGGGCTGTGGCCAGCCCCGTTAAATAAGCTTCATATTCTGCCGTATTGTTTGAACAGGGGAATTCCAGTTTGAACGATAGCGCTACTGCTTTATCTTCTTCGTGATACAAAACCACCCCAACCCCTCCAGACTGGGCAGTGGAAGATCCGTCGAACTTCATTACCCACTGTTCCCTGAGTTCTTCTGCCATGGCTACTTCCCCTGGAACTTCGTCATCCAGCGGGAATTCTTCCTCCCCTGGAAACTGTGCCAACAAATCTGCTATAGCTTGGCTCTTTACTGCTTTGGGCGCCCCCATTCTCAAATCATACTGCGACAGTTGCAACAGCCACTGTGATATTCTGCCAGAGAGGATTGGCTGCTGTAATAAAGCTTTGATGGCGTGGGACTTAGTCATCAGCCATACTTCATATGCCAAGAAGTAATGGCGTAATCTTTGTGAGGCATAAACAATAGCCAAACATGCCCTTTCTGCCCTGGGGTAACGAGTTTCTGCGTCTTTCAGGGCGCGGCTGATGTAATATACCGGTTGCTCGATGCCACCTCCATACTCTTGGGCGATTAAGGCACCGATGGCATATGAGTTGGTAGCCATATAAAGCAGTAATGGCCTTTTGTGTATTGGGGCCTGTACGGTAGGGAGGTTCATCATGATCTGCTGCAGCCTCTTGAAGGCCGCCTGCTGCGCTTCTCCCCATACAAAATTTTGCCCTTTCCTCAGTAATTTGGTGAAAGCCGAGGTGATCGATGCCAGCCCAGGGATGAATCTTCGGATGTACGAGACTTTCCCTAAGAAACTTTTTAGTTCTTTCACTGTAGTTGGGGGTCTCATAGTTGCAATGGCCGTAGCCTTTGCTGGGTCAACATCTATCCCTCTGCTGTGTACTAGGAAGCCCAAAAACTTCCCCGAGGATACACCAAACGCACACTTGAGGGGATTCATTCTTAACTTAAATGCTCTGCACCTTTCGAACACCTTTTTTAGCATATGGAAATGTTCTTCCCTCTTCCTGGACTTGACTACTATGTCATCCACATAGTCTTCTAACTCCTGATGCATCATGTCGTGGAATATAGCCGTCATTGCCCGTTGATAAGTTGCGCCTGCGTTTTTTAACCCGAAGGGCATTACGGTGTAGTGGAAGTTTCCCATGGGCGTTCTAAAGGCTGTTTTCTCCGCATCTTTTGACGCCATTCTGATCTGGTTGTATTCGCTGAAGCCGTCCATGAATGAGAACATAGCGCTTCCTACCGCAGAATCTATCAATAAGTCCATATTGGGTAATGGAAATTCATCTTTTGGGCATGCTTTGTTGAGATCCCTGAAATCTACGCAACACCTGATCTGGCCATTCTTCTTTTTTACTGGTATTATGTTGGATAACCAGCGAGGATGTTGAATAGGTTTAACGAATCCTGCGGCTAGCAGTTTCTGCACTTCTTTGACTATTTGCCCTTCAATTTCTATGTGAAATATTCTGGCAGGCTGGACTATTGGCCTAGCCTGCGGGTCCACATTCAACGTGTGCGCTACTAACCCAGGGTCTAGCCCTGGCATTTCACTGTAGTCCCATGCAAACACGTCTTTGAATTCTTTCAGTAGCAGTACCAATTCTTTTTTCTCATCTTTCATTAAGCTTGCACTGATCGAGATGGGTCTCGGCCCTTGTGAAACAGATCCCAGGTCAACTTCTTCCATTTCCTCTTCTGCCATGACCTGCACCTCCTTTTCGGTTATAACTCTTTCGTATTCCTCTTTGTTACCTCCCTCCTCTGGGCTTTCTTGGACTCTACAGCACATCAAGCCCTCGTGCTGTTCTTTCTGGGTGGGGCCCGTCTGGGTTTCAACCGTGGGCCCCACGTGCCTTCATAATTTGTAAATGATTCTGCCGTCAGAGCCTCTGACTCTTGTGCATTGGGGTGCGTCTTCAAATTCTGCGGCGGGCGCTTCTTTCCTTCGTTTCTTTCTTGCCAATAATTCCCTCAGATCGGGTTCTGGGTCATCTTGGACATCCTTCCATCTAGGTACGAAAGTACCCAGCGGCTTTGACACTGAACTCTCCCCAGAGGGAGCCCATTGATCGTAGAACATAGTCTCTACTAAGTGAGCCTCCGCTCGTTCAAATGGTGAGGGATTCGCGGCTATGCGTACCATCCTACCGTTCAATCTTCCTTTCACACATTGGTGATAGGTGGATGGGACCAGCCGGTGTTTATGCAACCATGGCCTCCCCAGAAGCACGTGGTAGGATACTTCAGTTTTTACCACGTGGAATCGTGCTAGAGAGGCTATGGGGCCCACCTTCAGCCATAGCTGTATGTGGCCTGCTGTGTACTCACCTCTTCCGCCGAACCCTGTTACTTCCATTGGGCATCCCTGAATCTTTCTTTCTGAAATCCCTGCTGCCTGCAGAGTGCTCAATGGGATGAAGTTCACAGAAGCGCCTGTGTCTACTAAGGCTCTCTTTATGGGGATTTGATTTATGGATGCCGCCAAGTACAAGGGTCTCCTGTGGTCCGGTTGCCCTACTTCCATATCTTCTTCACTAAAAGTGATTTCAGTTGACTCCTGTAAGAGAGCCCTCTCATCTGATATTTCTGCCGATAGGCACTCTACTCCTGCACCAGAGGCAATGCTCACCAAGGCCTCGGTGGCTACCTTTCTCTCCTTTGCTGATAGTCCCAGCTGGTCAAATAAATTTCTGAACTTAGAACTCTGCTGTAGAGTGGTAATGGCCGCCGCAGGCAGAGCCAAGTTTTCTTCTTCATCCTCTCCTGGGTCAGCACAAATTACCACCGCTGCTACACCCTTCCCTTTATGGTTCGGGAGTGGGTTTCTTTGGACTTCCTGCTGGGACAATTCTAAAGTCCCCTCTTTTATCCTGCGGTGAACAAGTCTGCGGAGGGCCCAGCATTCTGCCGTAGCATGTTGGACATAATTGTGTAAACGACAAAAACGTGGGTCCCTCCTCTCTTCCTCCGAGGGTTCCCTGGCAACCTGGTTAGGTTTGAAAATTCCATCTGCTATCCATCTGTCTAGCAGTACGTCTAATTCTTTTGAGGTGCATGGTATTGGCGGGGGAGTATCATATTCCCTCCCCTCAGTCTTCCTTCTCCGTTCTCCAGTGGACACCGCCATCGCCTGTGGGGCGTTTCTCTTGTCTGAGCTTGGCTTTACAGACTGAGCCGTCTTTCTTGCTTTCTGCAATAGCTGGGCGAATTGGGAGATTTCCAAATTCTCAAGTACAGCCCTGTATTCCCTGATCATGTTAGTCATACACATCTCCACCAACGTCCTTTCTTCACAATGGTCATAGCAGTCAAGTGCTATGTCCCTGAATCTCTTGATATATTCCATCAAATCTTCACCGCTTCTCTGTTTGGTTGCTTGCAGGGTTGCAAGCGTCACCGTTTCTTCTCCATGGAAGTACTTGGTGCAGAATACGTCTACCATATCATCCCATGTTGGGATAGTTCTTGGCTTTAACCCAATATACGAAGTGTAAGCCCGGTCACATAGTGACTTAGAAAATTCTCGAAGACATAAGTCCTCGTCTGCGGCGTAAGGGCCAAATGTGTCGATGAATTTGCTCACGTGTTCGACAGCACTCCCCCTTCTACCATCGTACTGCGCGAAAGCTTTTGGTTCATACCTCTCAGGGTATGGTTTGCTGAGTACCCTCAGCGGGTAAGGAGGCCTTCGTGCATAGAACCTCTCCTTAGGTGCTCTGGCTCTTTCCTGCTCCAGGAGGGCGGATACCTCAGCCATTGTGATGAAACGCTGCTCTGCATTGTGCGGAACACCTCCTGCCGGCGTCTCTTCTTTATCTATCGCATGCCCTAGGTCATGCTGACTTCCCTTTTCTTTTGTCTTGTCGGTCTTCAGCTGACGGATTTCTTCCATCATTTGCTGCTGCGAGTGTTGCAATGACTGTAAGACCTCAATGAAAATATTGGCATTGTCGGTGGGCATTCTTGGTGGCGGTTGGGGGTCAGCCCCCGTTTCGTTAGCGCCTTCTGCCTGGTTGGGTGGTGGTTGGTGAGGCGTTGTAGGCCTCGATTCTGCTTGTGAGGGTACAGCACTCATGTTTCGAGTTGTCCTGGACTTTGGAGGCATTTGTTTGTGTGGGCTCTTGTCCCTGTCTTCAACTCCCCAGCGGAGTCGCCAATTTAATGTAGGGGCCTTTTTTGTTTGTTTGGGCTGGGCTGCCCTCTGCAAGTAATGAGCCCTGATGTGTTTCTGAGTAGGGAAGTTGAGACCAGCCCAACTGCAACTCACTTTGGGCTGGCTTGACACAAACTTAACCTTGTCTGCCAGGAACACCCTTTATGGCAAGCAGAGCTATTATAACGAAATTACAGCAGACAGATACAATGATGACAAAGTAAACAAACAGAATGTTATAGCTTTCAATAATAATGATGGCCAAATGTCACAGCGGTAGTAATAATAATGATAATAATGGCTTTTAAAAGAAAAGAAAAACAATGGATTAAACAATGAAGGTTTAATCAAAGATAAACGTCAAGCCAAAATCTAGTCTGTAATGGTGACCGTCCAAAGAGGAAGAACGCTTCCTCTCAATGAAATCAACCTCCCAGGTGAATATCCTGCCGTGGGGATTAATAACTTTGAGGGAATCGGACCTAAATGGTTGAGGTGCGAAGAAAGTTATTGTTATTTTTTACCGCTTCCTTATCCCTTAGAGAGTGGGATTTTGAGGGGGAGAGGAAAGAAAAGATCTATTGGTGCATGCCTATTATCCTCACAAATGATTTTCTTATCTTTTTCCTTTCTTTTCCTTCTTCCTTTAGTTTTTCTTTCTAAGTGTTTTTCTTCCTCTGTTTTTCGGTCCCCTCTACAGGGCACGGCGAGGCTCCTTTTATAGGGCCTGCCGCAAGCATTCTTTTACCATTTTGCCCTCTAACGGCCTTTGTCTGGTCTGGGCATGCTTGCCGACCACCCTCTGCGCATAGCTCGCCTTCGCCAGACAAAGACATGTTCGTTTTGTCTCTGTCCGCCGTGGCACTGCTCTGCCGTGGCCTTAAATGCTCTCTCTCTTTTCCTATGGCATGCACTCAGCGTTCCTTCTCCAATCTTACCCCTTTTGGATGGTCTGTCATCCCAGCAGGACGTACCTCCAAAAAGGGTTTGGACAGGGAACGCAAAATAAATCTTTTCCCCCCTCCCCACCACCAAACCACACCCCCCCTTACCTCTTACCACGGACCCATGGCCCCATCACGACCCATATTGGCTGGGTACAGGCTGGTGGTACCTGGGCTTTGCGCATGCTCCTTGTTATGTGTGCTTCGAAGCCGGCCTGCGGCTCATGGCGCCTTGTTTGTATTCGTCTGCCACTCTTCTTGATTCTTTTATGCGGACTGTTTGCACTTCCACTATTTCCCTTTGGACTGGGCTTTTCTTAGTACATTCCCCTCGGCCCATTTCTGGCCTTATGCTTTATGTCTTATTTTCTTTGCTTGGCCTTTCCTATCATGGCAACATGTTCCTGCAAGGCCCATTTCAGACCTGCCGTTTCACTTCTTCCCCCAGTGACTCATGGAAGTCTGCTGGTGTTCTCGCTTTATGGGCTCCATTGTCCCTTTCTTTCTTCTTTGGGCCTGCGGCCCTTGGGCTTCCTCGGCCCATTTACTGACTTTGTATTCCCATGGGCTTTTATTTACTAACTTGATTGGGCTTCCTCGGCCCAATCTCCTCATTCTCATCCTTGGGGTTCATGGGCTTGCCATTAACCCCTACTTTCTTTACATTGCTTTGGGCCTGCCGCGGCCCATTCTCACTTTTTCATACCATACATTGCCCATGGGTGCCATTTCTCTCTTTCCGGACCCTTTAGGCCCATTTGCTTCCTCAAGACCCATTTGCTCGTGTTATGGGCCTGTGTTTTGCTATTCCTGCCGCTTGGGCTAATAGTTTTATTTTGTTCCTGCCGCTATTATTGTCTCTTATGCTGGGTTGGGCTGACTTTACGAAAATGACCCTCAACAACTAACAATGCAAGGATCACAAGAAGTCCACAACTTTTGCCATTACTCATCATATGGCGAGTTCTAAGTGGTGGAGATCACAACTCGCTACATAGCAAATAGTGATAAAAGTTGTGAACTATTTTGTGGTCTTAGCATTTTTCCTTTGTTACAAGCCACTCCATCACCATTGAATTTGGACGACCCCCAACTCAATTGTTCACCATGTACTCTGCCTGCTGTCATATGGAGATCAATCTAACCTCTTGGCAGGACCCTTCATCATTAGATTGTTCTTATTAGAGGAGCACTTGGGATTCCATGCGTCTGTTGCATTGGAGATGTTGTTCGACCATGTCTTCCTATGCAACCTCAAGTCAACCTCAACAAGGATTGCCCAGTATTCAATAGCCTCTAAGGGTTTTGCTAGGCCTTTGTCAATGGTTTCATCAATGTTGCTATCAAGCTCAATTGCATCGACATCAACATTGCTATAAATTAGGTCACTGGGCCTTGAAAATTGGGACATCTTCAAGCTCTTCAAAGATGATAGGGTATATACTTTGATTTTTTTTTTTTTAATTACTTTTACTAGTTTTGTGAATATGATCAAAGACAATAAATATCAAAACATGATATTTGTTATTGGGTAGGTGGACCGCTGGACACTATTGGGTAGGTGGACCGCTGGACACATGGTCCTATCAGCGAATTAATAATTTCTTGAATTACACACTTTCTAAAATTAAGAATTGTTTGAGCTTGTCGATTAAAAAGATAAAATGAGCTACTCCAATTGGAATGATTGGTCAACAAAGTTGGTCCATTTGATAGTTCAAGCTTTGTTTGTTTTACAGGAAAATGTATACATATCTTTCTAGTAATATGTATTTCTTTTGTGCCTACATTTAACTTCATATTTGACTCTATTGAAACAAATTAAGACATGGTTGAATATCTTGTTATTGAATAAAAAAGTTAAGTTTGAATCTTGGCACAACCTCAAGTCAACCTCAACAAGGATTGCCCAGTATTCAATAGCCTCTAAGGGTTTTGCTAGGCCTTTGTCAATGGTTTGATCAATGTTGCTATCAAGCTCAATTGCATCGACATCAACATTGCCATAAATTAGGTCACTGGGCCTTGACAATTGGGACATCTTCAAGCTCTTCAAAGATGATAGGGTATATACTTCGATTTTTTTTTTTTTTATTACTTTTACTAGTTGTGTGAATATGATCAAAGACAATAAATATCAAAACATGATATTTGTTATTGGGTAGGTGGACCGTTGGACACTATTGAAGTGCATGGTCCTATCAACGAATTAATAATTTCTTGAATTACACACTTTCTAAAATTAAGAATTGTTTGAGATTGTCGATTAAAAAGATAAAATGAGCTACTCCAATTGGAATGATTGGTCAACAAAGTTGGTCCATTTGATAGTTCAAGCTTTGTTTGTTTCACAGGAAAATGTATACATATCTTTCGAGTAATATGTATTTCTTTTGTGCCTACATTTAACTTCATATTTGACTCTATTGAAACAAATTAAGACATGGTTAAATATCTTGTTATTGAATAAAAAAGTTAAGTTTGAATCTTGGCACATCAAAAATTAATTGGTGTTTTGGCTTGATAGTAAAGAATTATCATCACGGATAATTTCCCCTGGGAGAATCCTTAAAATTTCCACTTCTTAGCTTTCAATTTACCTTTGACCATAAAATGAAATAACAGATGCAATAAGTTCATATACTACCGTAGTTATTTTAAAAAAAAATTGCCACATTTAGATAAAACATGCTTTTCTTATTCACCAAAATGAAAAAGAAATGTGACTTGAGGAATACTAGAAAAAAGCAAGGAGTTTTAAGTAGTGTAACTATATGGTACAATGATAAAATATAATGTGTAAGTTGTTGGATTCCGCGTTTTTTCAAAAGAAGAAGAAAATTATTGGAATGCCAATTTTTCAAATAAGCTCGGCAATAATATAATAAATCACAAATTAATCATACATATGTTTTGATTTTTTTTAATCATATATACTATTAACAATCAGCCACTCACAACCCTACATATTGATTCTTCAGTAGAAGCTAAACTCAAAATATATGTACAATGAAGAAGGTTTTTTAGGGTTTGTCTTAATCTTGACCTCAAAATAGTATATATAAATTAACTAATAAACACCCAATCATTTTATTTTTTGCAGAATAACTAAGACGATTTTTTTTTTACAAAAGAATTAAATACTATCATCCTCCCTAATATACTATAGTCCTACATCGAAGAGGAGTAAGCATGCTTGAAAATATCAATGTTGTTGTCGGGTGGCCATTCTTGAAGGGTCTTCAATTTTGGCTTTTGATGGAGATGTTTCCAAGCATGCTTAATACCTAAAAATTAAATAACAAATTAAAAAAAAATGATAACTCCCTTTTGGTAAGATTCAATATCTTTGAATTTAGCGTGATCGTGACCAGTTTGAGGAAGCATGATTTTTTAGTTGTGTGCTAAATTTTTGTGAATATATATATATATATATATATATATATATTATTTATACAAACTAATGTGAATGTTCTAAAAAACAGTTTATTCTCTTAAGAGAATAATCAAGTTTTGCGTTGATAGTGAGAGCCGTCCAAAAAATAAAAAATAAAAAATAAAAAACTCATCGTTTGAAATGATGAATCTATTTTATAGTTTATTGTTTTTGGTCGATCTCCCTTCATATTGAGCTTACCCTTATACGCGGTCTTGACTTTCAACCACAGACACGTTTTGAGAACTGTCAAACTTCAAGGCCAACAATTCAAAGACACTTAAAGCTCCTCATGATAAGCTAGTACATGAACTAAAAGGTACATGTATATAAATAGGATTTTCAAAGCCCGTACTGATGAGTCAAGGGCAACTCACATTGTTACACGAGGGGGACTGAAACTTAACAGAGTTCACTGAATGTAACATGTTCCTTTGTGCTACTTGGGTATTCAAATTGAGCATAGGCTAATCTCGCATGCATGTGCAGCTTTGAATTCCAACCAGCAACCGCAAACACGTTTTGGTATTACTATCAGATTCACATTTAGCCATTATTTTTGAAAGTGCAAAATGTTTTTTACTTTTTACTACCAATATCATTATAAATTAGCTGTACACTTCTTTTTCTATTCAAAGGTGAATCTTGGATTATGATTTCGAACCCACGGTGTTTTCTCAAAGTTCTAGCTTTTGCAATAACGTTTTTCTAAGGGAGGGTTGGGTTCGGTTCCATCGAATGATGAGGTCGACCCAGTTAAAGTTGAGCTAGCCACGAGAAGCGAGCAAGGAGTGGTGGTGGCGGCGCGTGAGACATGCGCGCCGCATTTGATCAGGGGCGTGAGGAGGAGGCCGTGGGGGAAGTGCGCGGCGCAGATAAGGGACCCAAAGAAGAACGGAGCGAGAGTTTGGCTTGGGACTTACGAGACACCTGAGGATGCAGCTTTGAACTATGATAAAGCTGCTTTCAAATTGCGTGGCTCTAAGGCTAAGCTTAATTTTCCACACTTGATTGGGTCGACCCAAGTGGGGGAGCCTGTTATGGAGTCACCCAGAAACGCCGCTTGCCGGAGCTGTCATCGCCGTCGTCTGATGATGGTGGTTCGAAGAACAAGAGGAGTAGAATAAGCTGGAGTAGTACTAGCTCAGTGGGTCAAGCTGAGTTCAGTAATGGAAGCAGTAGTAGTAGTAGTCCAATATTAGAAGAGGGTTCAAGTGATCAAGCTATAGATATTACTTGGCAATCATTGGTTAATGAACCAATCACATGGTGGAGGAGTTTAGATTATCTGTGTTATGATATCCCAGCTTCCTCGTTCTCTCACCTACACTTCATAGAGAGTTTGATTCCACAGCACGATTTCAGATTTGGGTTCATAATCAATTGTACTTAGTGATGATGAAGGCATAATGTTTTGAACAGTAATAAATCCCAGTATGAATTTAATTATTCGGATATGTGAGAAGGGAAATTACTATATTGCTGTACTTCAAAAATATTATATAATCACTCGCTAATTGTGATAATGACTTTATTTGGATTCTGCTTGTTTTTATGGTAGACGAACAAGTTGATGAAATAATCTAATTGAAATTTCTTTTGGCTTATAGTCTATCAACTTTGTAATTAACATCCAAAGGTTTTTTTTTTCTTTTTCATTTTCGCGGAAATCAATATATATAAACTAAAGAGCTGAATCTTGGGCATATTAATGGAGTTCATTTGATAAACTGGAGTTCATTTGGTTGATATTTTAGAATTACATGAGACACTGTTCAATTAATCAATAGGATCATGTCAACAATTTTTAGTACTTTAGTGATCCTCCCTTCCAATGAAAAAAAATACCAAGTCTTTTAATTAATTTGTTGAATCATATCACAGCCACACAACTAGTAGAAGTTGAAAATGTAAGATTTTGAGAAGACTTTGTGGCCCACATTTAAGTAATAAATGAAAACTCATGTCATAAGAACTTTATTCATGAAAGATGTTATAGTGAATAACAATTTCTAGGTAACTCTTAATTTGTATAACCCCTCTAATTAATAAACACCTTGAAGTTACAAGTTTTAAACTCCTAGATGAAAAGAGAGTTATGGGACAGATTTTAATCTAAAAGGATTCCTAGTCCAGTCAATATATATAGCTTGTGTTTCCATCAAAATGAGATGTGTAAGGTAAATGCCATTGACTAGAAGAACCCTTTTATATATACACTATCCTATAGTGAGTTTACTTTTTCTCTAAACACTTAAAACAATTATAGCTGGAGGTATGTTTATGTTTGTTTTGTTTCCGCTGCACTCTAAAATTTTGTTACAGTAAAAACTTACTACCCTATAATCTTTGAGAAGCTCGATGATGCAGTTGACCATAACGTTGATGAATCTATCAAAGGCTTGATGGAAGTTGAAGAGTCTATTTAATACTCAAAAAGGAAGTTACATTCTTTTTTGTTACTAACAATGCTAGGACCACAAAAAAGTACACAACTTTTGTCATAATTCGTCATATAGCTCGTTCTGAATAGTGTAGATCAACTTGCCATTTAGCAAATCGTGGCAAAAGTTGTGAACTGCTATGTGGTCCTAGCATTTTTTCCTTTGCTACAAACCACTCCATCATCATGCTCTCAACTGTCATATGGAGATCAATCAGGCCTCTCAGCAGGGCCCTTCAACATTGATTATTCTTCTTAGAGGAACGCCTGGGATTCCATGCCTCTGTTGCATTGGAGATGTTGTTTGACCATGTCTTCCTGTACAACCTAAAGTGCTTCAACCTCAACAAGGATTGCTCCATAGTCAACAACCTCTAAGGGTTTTGCTAGGCCTTTCTCAATGTTTTCGTCAATGTTGCTGATGATGCAAAAAATTAACAATTGAGCTCCTTGTCGTAGTGGATGGACGAAGCTATGATTGGGGTCATTCCTATTGGAGGAAAACTTGCAAAATGAACTTGGTGGAAGAGTAACACGCCGGTATGGCGTTAGCCAAACCACCTCCAATGCTTAAGTCAGTAAGGGAGAAAGATTTTAGAGAGAAACTGACTAGAGAGTGATTTTTCGTAGAGTATTTGTATGTACCTTTCACTTCTGTTGATTTTTCTTTTATAGTTGTGTGCCACATTAATGGGCAATGAATCACTGTATTTATGTTCAACAGCTAGTATGTTACAAAATCTTGGTCTAAAGTTCATAGCTTATTTTGTGACCATTGCTCCATATGTTACATTTTGTCATCAATGAGCGTAATAAATACCTGACATCGTCTCTTGGTTAATGGATGTTTCAGCTACCCTTTTGTTCGAATCTTCGTCTATTGGACGAGATGATAACATATTCATCTGACACTTCGTATTCCATCTACTGCGCATTTATGACGAGTTGATGTTTGACCAGTTGAGTGCCACGTGTACAGTCAGGATGCGTTCGACGTGCAGACACTTCTTGGTTTTCCTATGCGTTTTTTGGTCACTTATTTCGCATTTTTCCATACTATTTCCTTTTCTCTGTAATCTTTCCTTGTTCAATTTTCATTTTAGGGTTTGTTTCTCCTTCAAGCTTCCTTTCTTTGTCCTACGTTCCCTAGTAAGTTCTTCGTGCCCCTGTTTCTTTTTCTGTTCTTCCATGGTAGATTACTCTTCTGTTAGGGTTGATTGTCCTTCAATAGCCTTTCTTTTTGCTTGCTTAGGTTGTTTGCTTGAGGCTGTATAGGAAGAGTCTCTCAAGTGGGTCGGTCTCTTCGAAGGGGAGGACTGTTCACACAAGTTCGTCCTTTCTTCTTTATTCCCTCTAGTTTCCCATTTTGCTAGGGTAGCTAGATCACTGAAGATGTTTAGGGAGGTTAGGTCTAGTGAGTTGGAGACGAGGTTATCCTCATTTGATGATCGTGTGATCCCTGAGGTTACTTCTCCTTCCACTCCTTATAAAGCTTGGAACATCCCATTCGCTATTTTGGAAAAAGATGAGAAATAGATTAGGGATAGGTTTCATTTCCCTGATTTGGTTAGAATTAGGATTTCGAGTGACGAGGATAGGGCCTGTCACTCTTATGTTGATGAAGTCTATGTCTCGTTTACTAGTGGTCTTCGTTTTCTCGTTCACCCTTTCGTTAGGGAACTTTTTGCGTACTTGCATCTTGCTCCTGCACAACTAGTGCCCAATTCTTGGTGAATTGTCATTTCTTGTATGGTGGTGTGGATGTCTGCCAATGATGGTGATGTCATCAAGAAGGTCGAATTCCTTCATTTTTATTGTCTAAGGAAATCAAAAGACCCCGACTACTATGAATTTAAGCTGTGGGATAGGCCTTCTCGACTAATACTTGATTATCCATCATTTCTCTGAAATTGGAAACCAAACTTCTTTTTTTTGTTTCTGGCAATGGTTGGGAGTTCGTCCTTGGTAAGGACCTGGATGAAGCCCCCAAGTTTTTTCATAGTTGGGGAACCTCTATATCTGGTGCATCTTTCTCATCTTTCTGATATTTTTCGTTCTTTGTGAGTGATGGTGGTATATGACATACTTGTTTTTTGCAGTTTCTCAACATCCTCGTTTGAAGAAGAGATATCAATGTTATGCTAAAAAGGAAAAGGAATATTTGGAGACCATTAAAGGACTTTGACGAGCTCGTCTCTCCCCAGTCGTTATTCTTTCATTTCCTAGGTTCGGAACCATCAAGTAAGGTTTGGAGAAATCTTGAAGTTGTGAAGAAGAGTGAGTGTTCCCTCTTCTCTCCTTTTTCTTTTCTTCTTCTCTCTCTTTTTATTTTTTATTTTTATTTTTTTATATAGTTTCTCATTTCTTTCAAGAATGACAACCAGATTCAGTAAGCAAAAGTTGGCCAAAGCTCAAGAGAAGAAAGCCAAAGGTGGCCTCATCAATGGTCTTCTCTTAAAGAAACGTTCAAAGGTAGGGGACGTTTCCAAGAATGATCTCGTGGTGACTCCTCATTCTGCCCATTCTCCTGCTAAGCGTCCTGCCTCTCCCACCTCGTCTCTGGAGGTTATTGCCTCTACTGGGGAAGAGATTAAGAAGAAGAAGAAGGTTGGTGGCAAGCCTTTTCTTCATTCCTTTTGGGATGATGCTATTGCTACTGCTCTACAGGCTCATGAGGCGCCTTCTGTGGATGACCTAAACCCTTTGATGGCGAAGTCGTCCAGCGAAGTGATGTCGACTCACATTCAGAAACTCGTGTAGGTATGTGTCAATAATGTAGATTGCTTTTTCTTTTTTGTTTTGCTTTTTGCTAAGAGAGATTGTATGTGTAGGCCCTTGGGGAATCTTTGTTCGTCTCCAGGAAGCATCTGGACTTGGAGAAGAATGTGTCTACAGATGAGCTTATGGTTAAATCCCTTTCTACTAAGAATGAAATGCTGAAGAACAAGGTCGCCATCCTTGTCGTCAAGGCTGAGAATGACAAAGAACGCGTGGCGGCCATGGAGTAGAGTCTTCAAGTGAAGAGGGACTTCTATAAGCTCAAGGATAAGTAGATGGAAGATTTGCAGCTCAAATTGTAGAAGGTTGAGGCTACGGCAGTGCAGGAATTCAAAGACTCCAACGAGTTGTGTGGGTACTACGTGGAAGGCTTCGATCTTCTTAGGAAATGGATGATAAAGCATCACCCTGAGTTGGACCTTTCTAGTTTGGTTATTAGTGATGTTGAGAAGGAGCTCCTGTTAGATTGTCCTTCTAAGGCTACAGTTGAAAATGTGATGGAAGAAGCCACAATCGTCACGGAGGTGATTGAAGAGGCCGCGCCCATAACTCCTGCAAAAACCACTCTTGACGAACAGTAATTTAACCTTTATTTTTGTTTTTTTGTTTTTTTTTTTGTTTTTGTTTTTTGGTGTAAGACGGAAACATTGTCTTCTTATGGGCTCGTTGTTTTGAGCAATTCACCTGAACAATTTCTTTGGGCCCATATGTTTTGGGCATAGATTCTCTCTTTGACAATGATGAGTAGATTTATGAATTTCACGCTTTAGCTGCAGTAAACGACCTTTTATGCTTGGTTGTGTTTAGACAACCTTTAATGACGATATTAGTTGCGCTAAAATAGCTTTTTTCACTTAGCTTTTGTTTGAATAGCTTTTCATTTTTAGTTGTGTTTAAACAACTCTTTATTAAGTCATGTTTGAATGATGATCTTAGTTGTGTTTGAACAACTTAGTATTTTTAGTTGTGTTTAAACAACTCTTTATTGAGCCATGTTTAAATGACGATCTTAGTTGTGTTTGAACAACTTAGTATTTTTTAACTGTATTTGAACAGTTTTTTATTGTGTCATGTTTGAATGGTGATCTTAGTTGTGTTTGAACAACTTGTTATTTTTAATTGTGTTTGAACAACTCTTTATTGAGTCATGTTTGAATGACAATCTTAATTATGTTTGAACAACTTAATATTTTTTAGCTGTGTTTGAAAAGCTTTTAATTGAGTCATGTTTGAATGACGATCTTAGTTGTGTTTGAACAACTTAGTATTTTTTAGCTGTGTTTGAATAGTTTTTTTTTATTGAGTCATGTTTGAATGACGATTTTAGTTGTGTTTGAACAACTTGTTATTTTTAGCTGTATTTGAACAGCTTATTTATTGAGTCATGTTTGTATGACGATGCTGTGTTGTACTCGTGACTTAAAGCCATGGTATTGGAGCGTCTTTAGGTTAACCATTTTTTTTGTTTATTCATGCTTGAATGATGGTCATATTAGTTGTGTTTAAACAACTTTTGATTTAGTTGACTTTGGTAGTTGTGTATCAACAACTTTGATGGCTATGACGCCGTTGGCTGTGTATGAATAGCTTTTGATTTGAAATTTTAACGACAAAGATCCTTGAGACGTCTCCTAAGGATAACTCCTAAGTGCGGCACATGTTTTAAACAATTCATGGATAACCATTGATAAATACACATGGATAATGTTTTCATGTATTATTGATCTATGAATGAAGAAAGTAATAACTGTAGTACATACTGACATGAAGATTAGGCAACTTGAAATGCAAAGTATTCCTTACTGGTAGTATTTCTTCAAGTGTTCCATGTTCCATGGTCGAGGCAATTCCTGGCTGTCTAAAGATTTTAGGTAGTAGGAGCCTTCTCTGGAGTGACGGATTACTTCGTAAGAGCCTTCCTAGGCTGGTCCCAGCTTATCTTAGGATGAGTCCTTTGTTGCCTGCAATACCTTCCTAAGGACTAGGTCTCTTGTATTGAACCTTCTTACCTTGACCTTTCTGTTGTAGTATCTGGCCATTACTTCCTTATGTTTGGCTATTCACTTCATGGCTTCATCTCTGACTTCATCAATTAGATCCAAGTTGCTATTAAGCTCCTGCTAGTTCTTCTAATCTTCGTAAGTTTTGACTCAAAGGCTCGTCAGTCCCACTTCCACTGGTGTGATGGCCTCAGTGCCAAATATAAGTCTAAATGGTGTTTCTCCTGTTAGAAGTCTTGTGGTCGTCCTATATGCCCAAAGGCCATTTGGTAGTTCTTCAGGCCATGCTCCATTTGCCCCTTCAAGTCGAGTTTTGATAATTTTGAGCAAGCTTCTGTTTGTCACTTTTGTTTGATTGTTGGCCTAAGGGTGTCTTGGAGAAGAGTAGTGGTTCTTGACTCCTAAGCCTTGGCAAAATTTTTGAAACTTGGGATTGTCAAACTGCTTTCCATTGTCTGATATTATGACATGTTGGACTCCAAATCTACAGATGATGTTTTTCCATAAGAAGCTTGTGACTTTAGCCTCTGTTATCATCGTCACTAGTTCTGTTTCTACCCATTTTGTGAAATAATCAATTATGATGATCAGAAGTCTGAGTTGCTTCTTCGCTAAAGGGAATGGGCCCATAATGTCAATCCCCCATTATCTTCTAGGAGCCATCCTTCTTTCAAGTAACGAACGATGGGAGTCATTCATTCGTCTTGTTCTTTTATCTTCAGAACCTGCTCACCTTCTGTGCTTGGTTGCCTCCTTATCTCTACACATAGTTCAGAGGTCATATTGTAGTCATTTGAAGAGGCCAATCTTACTAGGAAGTCAGCTTCTGCGTTTTTGGCCCGAGGGATTTGCAAAAAAGTCTAGGCTATTAAAATGCTGTGAGAGTTGTTGGACAATCTTTAAGTACTTCTGCATCCTCTCTTCTTTGGCTTCATAATCTCCCTTCCCTTGTCCAATTATTAGTTGAGAATCAGCTTGGACAATAAGATTCTTTACTCCTAGAGCTTTTGCTAGACTTAGCCTTGTTAGCAATGCTTCGTATTCTGCCTCATTATTCGTTGCTGAGAATTGCAATCTAACTGCATATTTCAACACTTCTTTTTCTGGAGATATAAGCACCATTCCTGCTCCTCCTACTTACTTCGTGGCAGACCCATCTGTTTGGATCGTCCATGTTTCCATGGGGAGTTCTTCCTCCTTATAGGGGTAAGTGAATTCTGCAATAAAGTTCGCTAGTACTTGGGCTTTGATTGCCGCTCGAGGCCAATATTCGAAGTCGAATTGGCCCAGTTCAGTTACCAATTGAATGAGTCGTCCTACTGCATCTCTCATGTTCATCGTCTTTCTTATTGGTTGGTCTGTCATGACGACGATGGAGTGTGCTTGGAAGTAAGGACGAAGTTTTCTGGAAGCGACTAACAAAGCGAAAGCTATCTTTTCCATCCTTGGGTAATTTTCCTTTGCTCCTTAGAATGCCTGGTTGGTATAGTAGTCTGGCTTCTAGACATTTTCTTCTTCTCTAATCAGCGTCGAACTCACTTCGGTGTTAGACACTGCTAGGTAGAGGTACAGCTTCTCTTCCATCACCGAGGGACTTAGCAATGGTGGCTTCGTCAAGTATTCTTTTAATTTTGCAAAGACTTCTTCACACTTGTCAGTCCATTGAAAAGCCTTTTTCAATACCTTGAAGAATGGCATGCACTTGTCCGTTGCCCTTAAGACGAATCTGCTTAGGGCTACAACCTTTCCTATCAAGCTCTGTACCTCCTTCACTATTTTTGGTGTTTTGACCTCGATTATTGCCTTCACTATCTGGATTTGCCTCTATACCTCGTTGGGACATGATGAATCCCAAGAACTTTCCTAAAGCAACAACAAAAATACACTTTGTAGGGTTTAATTTCATATTGTACTTACGTAGTGTGTTGAAGGTTTCTTTTAGATTGTCGAAGTGGTTGGCTTCATCCTTGCTTTTTACTGGCATATCGTCTATGTACACTTCCACATTCTTTCCAATTTGGTGAGAGAACATGCGGTTCACCAATCTTTGGTATGTTGCTTCTGCATTCTTCAATCCAAAGGGCATAACTTTGTAGCAGTACAACCCTTGGCTGGTGATAAACGAGGTCTTCTCTTGATCGTCTTCGTCCATAAGGATTTAGTTATATCCAGAAAATGCGTCCTAAAACTTAAGAGCTTATGTCTACCAGTCGATCAATCCTCGACAAAGGGAAGCTATCCTTTAGGCAGGCTTTGTTCAAATCTATGAAATCGACGCACATTCTCCATTTGCCATTGCTCTTTTTTACCATTACCACATTTGGTAGCCAATCTAGGTAGAAGACTTCCTTCGTTACAGCTTTGTTGCACTCTGGTGCAAATATTCTCTGCTTCTGCTATACAGGTTTGCATTTTGGGTTGACGTTGAGACGATGCTGTATGATCTTCATATCAATCCTGGGCATATCCTCGTGTTTCCAGGCAAAAACATCTTGGTTTGCCATTAAGAAGGAAATCATCTTCTCTTTCTCTAGAGTTGGGAGTGTTGGTCCTATCTTCAATACCTTCATCGAATCTCCTGGGATGATCTCAACTTCTTGTGGTGTTTCTAACGGTTCAGGGATGGGCTCTAGTTCATTGATCACCCACGTGTAGTTCTCCCCAGATGCTAAGGCAGCTTGGTAGCACTCTCTTGCCAAAACTTGATCTCCTATAATTTCTCCTACTCCATGGATTGTTGGAAACTTCACCTTCAAGTAATATGTTGACGTCGCTGCTCTTAGCCTGTTGAGTTCAGGTCTTCCTAGGATGATGTTGCTTGTTGAAAGGCAATCAACTATGAGGAAATCAGTTTCCTTGGTGACCTGTGCTGGGTAAGTGCTTGCAATTACGGTTAGAATGACGACGCCCCTAGGGATGATTCTATCCCTAGTGAAGCTTACCAGAGGAGAGGTGAAAGGCCTAATCCTTTTCTTGTCCATTTTTTTTGCTGAAATGCAGGTAAGTAGATGATATTTGCTGAACTTCTATTGTCAATGAGCACCCGGTGGATGTTGAATTCTTCTACTCTGAGCATGATTATCAGCAGATCATCATGGGGTTGCCTAATGCCGCGACCGTCTCTCTCTAAGAAAACAATATCAAGTTCGTCATTCCTTGGCATCTTCATTGCTGGGAGCTGTGAATGGACACTATTTATTTCTCTCCCACATGCTTTTTTCAGGGACTTCAATGTTCCGCCTGCTGTTAATCCTCCCGAGATCGTATTTTTCTCTCCTGCAGGAGGTTTACTATCTCCTGCTCCTTGATTTCTGTCCTGATCGTCCTTCCGTTGGTATCTGCGGGGCTCTGTTTTCCTGACATACTTCTGTAACTTTCCTTGTTGGATTAAAGTCTCCACTTGGTCTTTCAAATGCCTACACTCATCGGTGTAATGCCCGTGGTTCTAGTGGAACCTGCAATACTTGCTTTTATCTCTTCTTTCTACTGGAGTACTGATTGGCTTCGGCCATTGCAGGGAGGGATTGTCCCTTATCTACGTCAAAACCTGCTCAATTGACATTATTAGAAGAGTAAAGTTAGTGAACTTTGGCTTCCTTTTCGGAAGTTCCTTCTTTTTCGCTACAGTCTGCCCAACACTTCGTGTCTCTTTCTTCTTATCGTGATTGCCGTTTGTTCCTTCATCTCTCTTCCTTTTTCCTTTCATTTCTTTTACAAGCACCGCGTCTTCTGCATTCATGTATTTCTGATCTTTTCGAAGCAACTCCAACTTTTAGTGATTGAAAAGAAGAAATCCTTGGGCAGCAACCCTACTTGAAAAGTTGTTAGGATGACTTGATCTTCAGCTTCGTCTACCTGCAGTAGCTCCCTATTGAATCAGGTAACATACTGTCTTAGTGATTCTCCTTCTGCTTGTTGGATGTTGAGAAGATGACCAGTTGGCTTCTTGTGTCTTTGCCCCCCAATGAAATGACGAACAAAACCCTTGCTGAGTTGCTCAAAATATGCAATAGTTCCTAGGGGTATCTTGCTAAACCATACTTTGGTTGCTCCTTTCAGTGTTGTTGGGAATGGCCTACATATTACTTCGTCTAGGGTCATCTGCAATAGCATCAGTGTCTTAAACGATTCAATGTGATCCAAAGGATCCTTGGAATTGTCATACGACTCCAATTGTGGGAGAAGGAATTTCGGTGGGAGGGGTTGGTTCAGTACTTCAGTAGTGAATGGTGAGTCCGTCCTTCGAATCATCCCATCTAGATTCTCTCTGCCTTTGTCCTTCATAGCACTTTTTAGCTCGTCCATCTCCTTTTTCATGTTGCGAAGCTCATTCTCCATTCTAGAGGAATCTTCTCCTAAGGTCTAGTCTTGTCTATTGGCTTGAGAGTTTGATTCTTTTTCATTTTGGTTTTCACCTGTTTGCCGATGCTCTGCATTTTGGGATTCCATTGTCTTTCACAATTCTTCATTTTGGCGAGTTAACTCTTCCACATTAGCTAGGAGGGCCTGGATTTGTTATTGTTGCACAACTTCTAGATGTTGTGCAGTTTCTGCCTCCATCTCGTACTTCTAGGAACTCTTTTGTCACTGAGAAAGATGGCTTGAATGATTAGCGTTCCCACAGACGGTGCCAAACTGATGATGCAAAAAATCAGCGATTGAGCTCCTTGTCATAGCAGATGGACGAAGCTGTGATTGGGGCCATCCCTGTTGGAGGAATACCTACAAAATGAATTGGGTGGAAGAGTAACACGCCGGTGTAGTGTTAGCTAAACCGCCTCTGATACTTAAGTCAGTAAGGGAGAAAGATTTTAGAGAGAAACAGACTGGAAAGTGATTTTTCGTAGAGTATTTGTGTGCAGTTTTCACTTCTATTGCTTTTTCTTTTATAGTTGTGTGCCTCGTTAATGGGCAATGAATCGTTGTATTTATGCTCAACGGCTAGTGCGTTACAAAATCTTGATCTAAAGTTTATAACTCATTATGTGACCGTTGTTTCGTCCGTTACATTTTGTCATCAATGAGTGTAATAAATATGTGACGTTGTCTCTTGGTTAATGACGATCATAAATTTCTTACTCATCAATTGCTATCAAGCTCAATTGCATTGACATAAACATTTCCATAAATTAGGTCAATGGGCCTTGACAATTGACATCTTCAAGCTTTTCAAAGATGATAGGGTATTTTGATCTTTTTAGCTTTTACTACCATGTGAATATGATCAGAGAAAATAAATATCAAAACATGACATTTATTATTAGGTAGGTATTGAAGTCCTATTGGAAAATTAATAATTTCTTGAATCACACACTTTCAAAAATTAAGAATTGTTTGAGATTGTCTATTAAAAAGATAAGATGAGCTACTCCAATTGGATTGATTGGTCAACAAAGTTGGTCCATTTGATAGTTCAAGCTTTCTTTGTTTCATAGGAAAATGCAACATATCTTTCAAGAAATATGTATTTCCTTTGTTCCTACATTTAGCTTCATATTTGACTCTATTGAAAATTAATACATGGTTAAGTATCTTGTTATTGAATAAAGAAGTTAAGTTTGATTCTTGGCATACCCAAAATCGATTCGTGTTTTGGCTTGATAGTAAAAAATAATCATCATGGAAAAGACGAAATAAATTCAAATACTACCATAGCTATTTTTAAAAAATTGCGACATCTAGATACAACCTCAACTGCTTCAACCTCAACAAAGATTGCTCCATATTCAACAACTTCTAAGGGTTTTGCTAGGCCTTTGTCAATGGTTTCATCAATGTTGCTATCAATCTCAATTGCATTGACTTCAACGTTTTGACATCTTCAAGCATTTCAAAGATGTCAATTGTATACATATCTTTCAAGAAATATGTATTTCCTTTGTGCCTACATTTAGCGTCATATTTGACTCTATTGAAAATTAATACATGGTTAAGTATCTTGTTATTGAATAAAGAAGTTAAGTTTGATTCTTGGCATACCAAAAATCAATTGGTGTTTTGGCTTGATAGTAAAGAATAATCATCATGGAAAAGACGAAATAAATTCAAATATTACCATAGCTATTTTTAAATTCAACCTCAACAAAGATTGCTCCATATTCAACAACCTCTAAGGGTTTTGCTAGGCCTTTGTCAATGGTTTCATCAATGTTGCTATCAATCTCAATTGCATTGACATCAACATTGCCATTAATTAGGTCGATGAGCCTTGACAATTGACATCTTCAAGCTTTACAAAGATGTCAATTGTATACATATCTTTCAAGAAATATGTGTTTCCTTTGTGCCTACATTTAGTGTCATATTTGACTCTATTGAAACAAGTTAATACATGGTTAAGTATCTTGTTATTGAATAAAGAAGTTAAGTTTGAATCTTGGCATACCAAAAATCAACCGGTGTTTTGCGCATACCAAAAATCAAATACTACTATAGCTATTTAAAGAAAAAAATTGCGACATCCAGATAAAACATGCTTTTCTTATTCAGGAATGTGACTAGCTTGAGGAATATTAGAAAAAAAGCAAGGAGTTTTAGGTAGTGTAACTATACGGTACAATTATAAAATATAATGTTTAAGTTGTTGCATTCCGCGTTTTCAAAAGAAGAAAAGAATTATTAGAATGCCAATTTTTCAAAAAAAGCAGGGCAATAATATAATAGATCACAAATTAATCATACATGTTTTGATTTTTTGTAATCATATATGTTATTTACACTCAACCACTCACAACCTTGCATATTGATTCTTCAGTAGAAGCTAAACTTAAATTTATGTATAATGAAGAAGGTTTTTTAGGGCTTGTCTCAATCTTGACCTAAAATTAGAATATATATATATATATATATATAAAATAAACACCCATTCATTTTATTTTTTGCAGAATAACCAAGAAGATTTTTTTTAACAAAAGAATTAAATACTATCATCCTCTTTAATATACTATAGTCCTACATTGAAGAGGAGTAAGCATGTTTGAAAATATCTATGTTGTTGTTGCTGGGTGGCCATTCTTGAAGGGTCGCCAATGTTGGCTTATGATGGAGATGTTTCCAAGCATGAAACATGCTTAATACCTAAAAAATAAATAAAAAAAATAAAAATGAAAAAAATGAAAAACTGTGTTAGGTAAGGTACAATATCTTTGAATTTGGCGTGATCATGACTAGTTTGAGGACTCATGATTTTTCATTTGGTTAGCTAAATTTTTGTGAAAAAAAAAAATATTTATACGAATTAATATGATTGCTTTAGTTTCTCAAAAAAAAAAAAAAATGATTGCTTTAAAGAATGGTCTATTCTCTTAGGAGGATAATCAAGTCTTGCGTTGATGACAAGAGCCGTCCATAAAAAAAAAAAAAAAAAAAAAAAAAAAAAAAAAAAAAAAAAACTCATCATTTGAAATGAATCTATTTTATGGTTTTGTATGTGTTTGGATTGAGAGTCTGCTTTTCTCACGTTTCACATTTCCAACGTTTCACGTTTCCTTCTTTCTTCCTTTTTTTTTTTTTTTTTTCCCCCTACACTTGTTTCTGCTTTTAGAGACAAAATTCACTGTTCATAAACAGTACGCGCACTGTTTACGTACTGTAGCAATACTGTTCATGACGGGACCCACAATCACTTTATTAAAAAATAAAATTAAAAATAAGTTCCACAATACTATTCACACATTTAAAAATTATTTTGCTACAGTATTTTCAGTTTTCAGTTTCAGCAAAAATATAAATTGTATCCAAACGGACCCTTGGTGTTTTTCATGGAAAAAAATTTGATCGATCTCATTTCATTTTGCGCTTTACCCTTGTACACGGTCTTGAATTTCAACCACAGACTCGTTTTGAGAACTGTCAAACTCAAAGGCCACCAATTCAGAGACGCTTAAAAGCTCATAATTAGCTAGTGCATGAGCTAAAAGGTATATATATATATATATATATATATATAGTCAAAGCCCGTACTGATAGTGATTTACAGGCAACTCACATTAAGGGGGATACTGAAACTTAACAGAGTTCACTGAATATAATCTGTTCCATTGTGCTACTTGGGTATTCAAATTGAGCTATGTTAATCTCGCATATGCAGCCTTGAATTCCAATCAGCAACCCCAAACACGTTTTAGTATTACTATTACTATCAGATATACATTTAGCCATTATTTTTGAAAGTGCAAAATGGTTTTTACTTTGTAGTATCAATATCATTATAAACTAAAGAGCTGAATCTTGGGCATATAATGGAGTACATTTGATAAACTGGTGTTCATTTGGTTGATATTTTAGAAGTACATGAGAGAAACTATTCAATGAATCAGAAGGATCAAGTCAACAATGTATAGTACTTTAAGTGAACCTTCCTTCCAATGAAAAAGATACCATGTCTTTTAATTAATTTGTTGAATCATATCACAGTCACAGTCTAATAGAAGTTGGAAAAACTTAAATACCCTATAATCTTTGAGAAGCTCGATGATGTAGTTAACCTTGACAACAACGTTGATGAATCTATATATCAAAGGCTTGTTGGAAGTTGAAGAGGCCATTGAATACCCAAAAAGGAAGTTACATTATATTCTATTAAGGACATATTTTATAAAATTGGCTAATCTTTTGACAAAATGCATTTTACTTGTAATTTGGTAGATCTAGGATGAGTTTAAGACTTAAAGAAAAATGTTGTTCAAGTCAAGTGTTAAAGTCATGAAGATTTGACTAAGAAACAAGTGAAGAAAGAGCTATCACTAAAACTCGATGGAAGTCTCGACAGAATCCTTTCTATCGAGATTTAATGTTGAGGCTCGACAGAAGCTCGACGCAAGCTGTTTCTATCAAGACTTATGACATCAAAACTTCTAGATCTAATTTTCGGCCCATGCTGAAATATTTGTATAGGGTTTCTTTTCTCACTACCCTAGACATATATAAAGCTTATTTTAACCGTCACGTATGCAGAAAGTAACCTAGTTCATTGTTCTCTCTGAAGAAGATACTGTGTCTTTACGCCAAGGGTTTTGTGACCAAGGAGCTTCCTGATCTTCATTGTTGATGAACTAAAGAACTTTGCAGCCAACAACCTCTTCAAGTTACTAGAGTTAGTCACGTACTGGGATTCGTGCATCAAGAGAAAGATTGCCGCTATAATACAAGTCTAATTGGGTATTGGAGTAAGGGTTCAATTGTAGATTGGTATTTCAGGATAGGCCAAAGGGTTTGGTAAAATTTCTTATACTTGTAACCGCTTGTGATTGATAATAGTGGATTCTTGAGAGTGGTAACCTCAATATCACCCGGTGGAGTTTTGCCTTGATGGTTTTCCCCATTCGTAAAAAAATCATCTATGTCAAATTTATTTTCCGCTGCATTTAGATAATTTGGTGATTTTTTTGTGCTACCACGCTATTGCATGTAATTTGATCTAATTAATTAACTTGGGTAATTAATTAATTTGTAAGGGGTCAATTCATTTTAACCCAACATATTCTTCTTTGTTACTAACAATGCATGGGTATCAACATTGCCGTAAATTAGGTCGATGGGCCATGACAATTAACATCTTCAAGCTCTTCAAAGATGATAGGGTATTTTGATCTTTTTCACTTTTACTAATTAATTGTGTGAATATGATCAGAGGCATTAAATATCAAAACATGACATTTGTTATTGCGTAGGTGGATCATTGGACACTATTGAAGTGCATGGTGCTATCAGTGAATTAATAATTTCTCGAATTGCACACTTTCTAAAATTAAGAATTGTTTGAGATTGCCTATTAAAAAGATAAAATGAGCTACTCCAATTGGAATGATTGGTAAACAAATTTGGTTCATTTGATAGTTCAAGCTTTGTTTGTTCCATAGGAAAATGTATACATATTTTTCAAGTAATATGTATTTCCTTTATGCCTACATTTAGCTTCATATTTGAATCTATTGAAACAAATTAATACATGATTAAGTATTTTGTTACTGAATAAAGAAGTTAAGTTTGAATCTTGGCACACCAAAAATCAATTGGTGTTTTGGACTTATAGTAAAGAATAATCATCATAGAACAAATACAATAAGTTCAAATATTACCGTAGTTATTTAAAAAAAAAAAAATTGAGACATTTAGGAAAACATGCTATCCTTATTCACCAAAATGAAAAAGGAATGTGCCTTGAGGAAAACTAGAAAAAAGTGAGTTTTAGGTAGTGTAACTATATGGTACAATGACCATCACATATTTTTGGTGCGATGATTATTCCACAAGTATAAGTGCTTGTGGGGTGTAGGGTGTAGGGTGTGGAGGGCAAGGGCCGTGGTTAAAGTTTCCAAGAGGAAGTTATATACACATATACACTTATATTAAGATAGAGTAAAATTTATATCTTATATATATATATATATATGGTACAATGATAAAATATATAATGTGTCAATTGTTGGATTCCGTGTTTTCAAAAGAAGAAAATTATTTGATTGCAAAATTTTCAAATAAGCTGGGCAAAAATATAATAGATCACAAATTAATCATACATGTTTTGACTTTTTTTTTTTTTTTTTTGATCATATATGTTATTAACACTCAACCACTCACAACCTTGCATATTGATTCTTCAGTAGAAGCTAAACTTTAAATATATGTATAATGAAGAAAGTTTTTTAGGGTTTGTCTTAATCTTCACCTCAAATTAGTATATACAAAAATTAACTAATAAACACCCATTCTTTTTATTTTTTTTTGCAGAATAACTAAGAAGATTTTTTTTTTTTAAACAAAAGATTTAAATACTATCATCCTCCCTAATATACTATAGTCCGACATCGAAGAGGAGTAAGCTGTAAGCATGCTTGAAAACATCAATGTTGTTTTTGGTGGCCATTCTTGAAGGGTCTTCAATTTGGCTTATGATGGAGATGTTTCCAAGCATGCATAATACCTAAATAATAAATAAAAAATGAAAACCCTCGTTTGGTAAGATTCAATATCTTTGAATTTAGCGTGATCATGACAAGTTTGAGGAAGCATGATTTACAATTCAGTTAGCTAAATTTTTTTATTATTGTGGTAAAAAAAACAAACATATTATTTACATAAACTGATGTGAATCTTTAAAGAATGGTTTATTCTCTTAAGGGGACAATCAAGTCTTGTGTTGGTAATTGTCCATTAAAGCGATATGTTGTCATTTTGTTGAAATAATCTCGCTAGATTCCACAGCATATCATGATGACAAGAGCCGTCCAAAAAAAAAAAAAAAAAAACTCATCATTTCAAATGAATCTATTTTATGGTTTAGTGTTTTTCACGGAAAAAATTTGATCGATCTTGCTTCATATTGAGCTTTACCCTTGTACACGGTCTTGAATTTCAACCACAGACACGTTTTGAGAATTGTCAAACTCATAGGCCACCAATTCAAAGATGCTCAAAGCTCCTCATGATAAGCTAGTACATGAGCTAAAAGGTACATATATGTATGATTGTCAAAGCCCGTAGTGATTACTGATTCACAGGTACTGAAACTTAACAGAGTTCACTGAATGTAACCCGTTCCATTGTGCTATTTAAGAATTCAAATTGAGCATAGGCTAATCTCGCATGTGCATACTGTTGAAATTAATCACCATCTGTGTGTGAATTAAATTAAATATAACTCAAGCAACAGAGAAAATAGAAATTTACAGAAAAAAAAAAAAAAAAAAAAAACCCAACCAACAAGAACACCAAGAATTATGTGGAAAACCCTCTAGTGTAGAGGAAAAAACCACTAGGCGAATCCGATCAATCCACTATAATAAAATAGAGATTACAATATTCAAGTTATACCCAAAACTTGAGTTCACAATAAATTGAGAAAATAAAATAATACCATTAGGAATAAATACAACATTACCACAAAACCCAGTAGTAAGATCTTCCACTCTAAATACTTCAACTCACTGTAGTTATAGCACTCAAATAATCGTACTAGAGAAAACGTTAAATTTATCTTCCTTGTGTGTATTGAGCAAAAGAAAAATCACATTTTTTTCCCCTCAGTGCCGCATAAAGCAATATTCTTTCCTTTAGTCGGCTTCAAATCTGTGTTTCACTTTCCAATATCTCTCTAAATTTCTCTCTATCTATGAAATACACATACTAAGCTTTCTATAAAGCATTCAAGCCGCTTGACATTCCTAATATAATTAGGAATAGAAGTCTTGGACTTCTTGTGTAATTGGTATAGGATTCCATGTGGGCTGGACTCTATTTGGTGTGGTGCACCTCAACAATCTCCTCCTCCAGCTCATCGAGGAAAGAGATGTTCATCCCAATTCTTCAGTTAGAATTCATGCCAGCCATTCTGGCACAAAGCTCAAACTTCTCTTTGGTCACAACCTTAGTCAACATGTTAGCTGAACTCTTCTCAATATGAATCTTTCTCAATTGCATCAATATTTTTTCAACAACTAGTCTTATCTAATGGTATCTCACTTCAATGTGCTTCAAGTGAGAATGTAACGTAACATTCTTGCTCAAGTCTATTGCACTTTAACTATCAAAATGAACTACATACTTGTCTTGCATCAAACCCAATTCTTGGAGAAACCGTTTCTCCAAAGCATTTCTTTACCTACTTCATTCATTGGAATATACTCAGCCTCAATTGTAAATAAGGCGACACACTTCTGTAATTTCGACTGCCGTGATACAGCTCCCCTTACAACTATGTGTTGGCTTTATTTAGTGCCAAATTTTGCTTGTAGTTCAGTATTCAGAAACCGTATATTTAGGTGGGAATAATGGAAGGGTTGTGTGTGAGAGAGTGTAAAGAATTGATCAAGTGTGTGCAATAAAAAGGCTTCTCGCAATTGGAACTCGCAACTGGCTTACGAGTGGTGACTCGCTAGAATCTAGCACACATGTGAAGCATGCAGGAAGTTGAAGGGCCAAGACAGCTGGATCACTACAGGAAAAAAAATACAGTTTGACCATTCTGTTAACTGGCAACTGGAACTCGCGACTTGTCACAATCTCAAGTGCCTCGCCAGTGCACCCTGTTTTGCAGAAAAATGACTTTTCACATTCCTTCTCATACCCTACTATTAATACTTTTATACCCACGAAATGTAATGAGCTTCTAGAGAGAATTTTGAGAGATAAACCCTAGAGAACAATAAGATCGATTCATCCACAATCTTATACCTTTGATTCTCCAAATTCCTCTACTTTCACCCTCTCCATTATCATACCCTTGAGAGGATCTTTAGCCAAATCCTTACCTCACCATATTTATATCAGTGAAAAGGTTCTTAGTGTTTGGGAAGCAGTTCAAGAGAAAACCAATTCATTTTGGTTGATGCAATGGACTTATTGCGGGATCCGGTAAGCTAGAGAAGACAAGGTTAGGCGTAACCCTATTAGAGCAAGCAGCATGGAGAGCTTAGGTGCATCGAGTAGATTAGGTTTGAAGGGTCTATTGCTATTCATGTATCCCAACTAATTTTCTAGTTGATCATTTTATCGCTTGGAGAGCGGAGGAGAGGTTTTTCGCCGAGTTCTTTGGTTTCCTCTTCGATAACATGTGTCGATGTTATCTTGCATTTGCTTCTCTCTATCCCTTACTCTTTGCTTTTAATTACTACTGTGTTGTGATTAAATTATGACTTAGAGTAGTTTGCATGTTTGGGTATAGCTTATATTTATCATTCCTCACATATATTGCTTGAGTATAAGCTTGTGTTGGTAATTTTGTAATTGAGGGTCTGAACATTCACTAGTGTTTTATACACTAAGTGAGCTTTCATAAATAAATACCCAGAAGTAGATTGTCTACCATCAAGGTCACCCGCCATATTTGCATCCGTATAACCCTCTAAAATTAGTTTAGAGCTACCAAAACTCAAGCAAGACTTAGAGCTACCTCTCAAATATCTAAAGATCCACTTCACTGCTTCCCAGTGATCTTTACCAAGATTAAACATAAATCTATTGACAACATCAACAACATGAGCAATATCTGGTCATGTACAAATTATAGCATACATCAAACTCCCAACTGTAGAGGAATAAGGAACTGATGCCATGTTCTCTTTCTGCTTCGTGGATGATGGACAAGATTTCTTGCTTAGCTTGAAATGACCACCAAGAGGTGTACCGGCTGGTGTGACATGCTTCATGTTGAACCTTTCAAGTATTCGCTGAGCATATTTTTCTTGTGACAACCATAGCTTCTTGGCTTTCCTACCACGAGTAATTTCCATGCCTAGAATTTGTCATGATGGACCTAAGTCTTTCATATCAAAGGTCTTGAACAAATCCTTCTTAAAATTACCAATCATACTAGCATCTTGTCCTACTAATAACATATCATCTACATATAACAGAAGAATAAGAAATTTACCATCAGGAAATTTTCTAACATACACACAATGATCTACATTTGTCTTTATGTACCCATGACCCACCTTGAATGAGTCAAACTTCTTGTACCACTACCTTGGAGCTTACTTTAAGCCATACAAACTCTTCTTCAATTTGCACATCATGTGTTCTTTTCCTTTCACTTCAAATCCTTTTGGTTGTATCGTGTAAATCTCTTCCTCCAAATCACCATGGAGAAAAGCAGTCTTCACATTTAATTGCTCAAGCTCAAGATCCAAGCTAGATGCTAATCCTAGAACTACTCAAATGGAACTCATCTCAACTACTGGAGAGAATATTTTATCAAAATCAACCTTATGTTTCTGACTAAAACCCTTGACCACCAATCAAGCTTTGTACTTCACTAACTTTTCACTATCTTTCTTTAGCTTGAACACCCATTTGTTTCTCAATGCCTTCTTATCTTTAGGAAGTTTAACCAACTCATAAGTTTTATTCTTTTTTTTTTTAGGAACTCATAAGTTTTATTCTTGTGCAAAGAATTCATTTCTTCTTGCATAGCCTTCATCCAGCTCTGCTTGTCCTTATGAGACTCTTCTTTCTGAAAGCTTTCTGGCTCCCCCTCATCAGTAAGTAAAATATACTTAGAAAATGGATATCTAGTCGATGAACGACACTCCCTAGTAGACCTCCTCACTTGAGGTTCTTCCTTCTCAGGTGGAACAGGCTGCTCCTTTTATTCAACATCTTCCATATCTTGAGCATCATCACCATCAACTCTTGTTGGCTCATCACCATTAACTGCTATTGGTTCATCACCAAGATTCTCATCTTGCACCTCTTCTCTATTTGTGGCGTGATAGGAGGAAGAATAGCTAAGTGTAAGGTTAGGAATACCTACAATAGCATCATTTTTCTTTTTAGTTTTCTCATGGTCTACCAAATTTTCATTCTCATGAAAAACCACATCTTGACTTCTAATCAACTTTTTTTCTCAAGATCCCATAACTTGTAGCCAAATTCTGCATCTCCATATCCAACAAATATACAAGGAGTGGCTTTGCTATCAAGTTTCAATCTTTGTTCCTTAGGCACATGTGCAAATGCCTTGTACCCAAATACCTTCAAGTGAGAGTAGGAAACATTTTTTCCAGTCCGTACTCTTTCTAGAATATCAAACTCCAATAGAACTAATGGAGACCGATTAATTAGGTAGCACGTAGTTTGAATAGCTTCACACCAGAATGGCTTAGGTAGATTAGTGATTCTCAACATACATATGACCTTTTTAACAATAGTGCGGGTCATCCTCTCTACCGCACCATTTTGTTGTGGGGTACTAAGAATTGTCTTCTCATTTCTAATACCTTTCTCAAAGCAGTAACTCTTGAACTCATTAGATGTATATTCACCTCCGTTGCCAGTTCGAAGACACTTCAAAGGCTTCCCTTTCTCTCTTTCCGCCATGGCATGGAATTTCTTGAAGTGCTCAAATGTTTGGTCTTTATTTTTCAAAAAATACACTCACACCTTTTGTGAAGCATCATCAATAAAAGTAACAAAATAGTTATTGCCACCTATGGACTCCACATCAATGGGACCATATAAATCAAAATCAATGAGATCTAACACATTGGGCTTTCTAGTAGAGGGCACGTGAAATGTTGTTTTCCAAATGAACAATAATCACAAGATTTAAGTGACATAACTTTGGCAAAAGGAATGAGAGACTTCTTTGCCAAAATTTGCAACCTCTTTTCACTTATATGAGCCAACCGCCTATGCCACAAGTTAGGCATAGAATCTTCTTGAGTTGCACTAACAACATCCCTGCAACCTCTTTTCACCCATTCAACATAAGGTTGTGAAACACTACAACATTCATCGTCTCCTATAGAGATCAACACATCTTCAATTGTCAAGACAGCAATGGTATTCTATTCTTTTGCCTTATTTTGATTTTTCTTATCTTTTTGTTTGTTTTTCCAAGCCTTGCAGTTTCTTCTTATGTGACATACTTTGTCACAATAGAAACACTTGAATTTTTCTTTTGATTCTAACTGACTTCGGATTTACCATGTCCCTTAGAATTTCTAATCTTACTCCCCCTATTCTCTGTGACAAGTGCGTATGCCTTATCGTTGCCCATGTCCTTTCTTCTTGTTTCTTCATTGAACAAGCTATCCTTGACCATTGCAAGTTGTGGCACACCATTTGGAGCTGAGTTACTAAGTGACACCACCAAAGTCTCCCAAATGTAAGGTAAGGAACTCAGAAGCAATAAAGCAAGAAGCTTATCATCAATTATTAGCTTGATTGTAACCATCTGATTTACCAAGTATTGGAACTCACTCAAATGCTCGACAAGGGATCTCCCTTCCTTAAGCTTTAAATTCACAAGCTTTATTTTGAGCTGTCTTTCTTTCATAGAGACCCTTCAATTTTTCTCAAAGAGTTTCTACATTCGTCTCTTGAGATACATGATGAAACACACTCACATCGATGCATAGTCTAATACATCCAATGGTTTTTCTATTTAACTTCTCCCAGTCTTCAGTAGACATCTCGCTATGCTTGGCACTATCACCCTCGATAGAGTCATGCAAATCCTTACAATAAAGGATATCCTCTATCATTAGCTTCCAAATCGAATAATTTGATGCTGAGAGTTTAATCATAGTGCTTATATTCATATTTTCCATTTAATTCAACACAAGAAAATCACGCTCAATAACCTGGCTCTGATACCAACCACTTGTTGAGATAAATTCCTGTCTATGTGTGAATTAAATTAAATATAACCCAAGTTGTTAGGTTAAAATTGCTTGACCCCGGTTAATTAATTCAATTACCCAAGTTGATTAATTAGCTTAAATTGTACGCAAATTGTGGAGGCACTAACAAATCACCAATTAAACTAAATGCAGCGGAAATTAAATTGACACAGTGATTTGTTGACAAATGGGGAAAACCTCTCGCAAGGCAAAAACCCCACTGGATGATTTTAAGGTCACCACTCTCAAGAATCTACTAATCAACAATCAAGCAGTTATAAGTATAAGGAATCTTGCCACTACTCTAGCCTATCCTTAAATACCAACATACAGTTGAGCCCTTACTCCAATACCCAATTAGACTTGATCTTGTAGTAGCTTTCTTTCCCTTGATGCACAAATCTTCAATCTGTGACTAACTCTTTTGCACGGATCTCAGTACATGACTAACTTTAGCAACTTGAATGGATGTTGTTGGCAGCAAAGTTCTTCACTTCATCAACAATGAAGATAAAAAAACACTTGATTACAAAACCCTTTGGCGTATAAACGCAATAGCTTCTCACAAGAAAATAAAGCTCTAGGTCTCCTTTTCTGTGTATGATGACTTTTAAAATAAGCCTTTATATGTCTAAGGTTGTGAGAAAGAAACCCTAAACAAATACATCAACATGGGTCAAAATTCAGATATGGAAATTCTGAATTCGTAAAGCTCGATAGATTGAGCTGGTGTTGAGCTTGCCCAGTAAATCTTGATAGATGCCATCTGTCGAGCTTCAATAAAATAGTTTTTTTTTCACTTGTTTCTTGGATCAATCTTCATGTCTTTAATACAACCACTTGTTATGTATCAAACCCAATTTAGATCTACCCAAATTACAAGTGCGTTTTCACAAAAGATTAGCCAATTACGTATAAAATATAACCCTAACACAAGCAATAGAGAAAATAAAAATCTACGGAAGCAATAAAAAAAACCAACCAACAGGAACACCAAGAATTACATGGAGAACCCTCCAGTGTAGAAGGAAAAACCACGGGCCAAATCTGATCAATCCACTATAGTAAAATAGAGATTACAAGTTACAACACTCAAGTTATACCCAAAACCCCAGTTCACAATAAATTGGAAAAATACAATAATATCTCTAGGAACAAATACAACCTCATCACAAAACCCGATAGAAAGATCTTCCACTCTGAATACTTCAACTCTTTGTAATTATAGCACTCAAATAATCATATTAGAGAAAACCCCAAATTTATCTTCCTTGTGTGTCTTGTGCAAAAGAAAAATCATATTTTCTTTTTTCAGCACTCAAATAATCGTACTAGAGAAAATCCTAAATTTATCTTTTTTGTGTGTCTTGAGCAAAAGAAAAATCAGCTTTTCTTTTTTCCCTTCGTGCCACACAAAGCACTATTCTTTTTCCTTTAGTCGACTTCAAATCTATGTTTCACTCTTCAATCTCTCTCTCTCTATCTATGAAATACACATACTAAGCTTTATATAAAGCATTCAAGCCGCCTGACATTCCTAATATAATTAGGAACAAAAGTCATGGACTTCTTGTGCAATTGGTACACCTATTTCTATATGAAATAGGATTCCATGTTGGCTGGACTCTATTAGGTGCGGTGTACCTTAATACAGATTTGAATTCCAACCAGAAACCCCAAACACGTATTAGAATTACTATCAGGTTTAAATTTAGCCATAATTTTTGAAAATGCAAAATGGTTTTTAGTACCAATATCTTTATAAATTAGCTGTACATTTCTTTTTCTATTCTGTTAAATATAACTATGTTGTGTATACTAGAGTGGATGCGGAAGGAGAAGCATAGAATAAGAACACGAGAGTTACATGGTTCAGCCTTGTCGGCCTACATCCACGGAGGAATCCCTTAAGGGTTACATCTTTATTGTATAAGAGTGTAGTACAAAACCTGTGTTACAATGAACCCTAACATGAGTATATATAGGCGACTAAACCCTAGACTACTACTACAAGTAAGAGTGGGCTTAGGCCTATTACATTAGGCTAATATGTCTAATATATATCTCTAACATGTTCAAAGGTGAATCTTCTTGGATGATGAATTCCCCCCAGGATAGCACGACTTGGGCTGTTGGCAGGAGGTGCTACTTGCTTTCGAAAGCAGGATTCACGATTCGAAACACTCCACCTCCCCTAACCCCAATCTATGTTGCACCACTGGTCCTCCAAAACTATTTCCACTTAAGATTGATAGTGATTATTGTTATGAACGTGAGAAAGATCTCACAAATAAATTATATGAACAAAGAAAAATAGTTTTTGAAAAAAAAAAAAAAAACCCACAAACATCAATGTTTTACATGGTTCAATAATAGACCAAGTTCACTGGGTAGTAGGGGATGAATTTACTATATCAAATAGAGGTTATAAAGTGTTTAAACACTCAAAGAGCACTCACAAATAACAAAATCTTTGTAGAGCTCCCTCAAATTAATTCAAAGTCTCTCCATATGTAGAAGGACTTTTGGACCAAACTCACAAAACACTTTGTAATATTGGCTATTTACAATATTTCAATGCCTATTATTTGTGGATAAGAAATATATTCTTTGGTGGACAAGAAATACCAATTTACTTCTTCAACAAAGAATAGATATTTTCCTTTCATAAAATAAATAAATAAAAACGGATGAAAGAAAGAAAAAGAAGAAAACAAAAAAAGTCAAATTAGGAATTTGAGACAGTTCTTAACTAATGTTCACCTTAACTCAAATTTCACCAAGAAATCTTCACCTTATTATAGGGAATAACCTCTTAAATGCATTTATTGTAGACATGCATTATATACAATAGCACTCATAATTGTTATTTTGATGAATTGTTAAGAAATGTTATGAGAGTCTCATATTATATGGAATGGAACAACTTCCATACAAACAGAAAAGCTAGTGACATGACATGAACGTCTAACTAGGTTGTGAGCTACAAGGCTACCATTAAGCAAGCATGCAAACATTTGAGCATCCAGAATTAAAAGACCAAAAGAAGCTAAAGATGAAGAATCATCCTTCAGTGCTTTCATTACAATCTTTGAGTCTCCCTCAAGGATAGCTTTTTCAAATCCAAGCTCTAGGGAGAATTCAAGTGCTTCGCTAGCAGCAATTGCTTCCAATTCCACAATAGAATAAGGGAGAGGAATGTTCTAAGATAAAGAATCTATGACCATGCCTCGGCTGTTTCGAATGATCAC
The DNA here is from genome assembly GCA_023736055.1 of Quercus glauca. Taxonomy (NCBI): domain Eukaryota; kingdom Viridiplantae; phylum Streptophyta; class Magnoliopsida; order Fagales; family Fagaceae; genus Quercus; species Quercus glauca. The sequence continues at coordinate 73,188,744 of CM043318.1, forward strand.
ACCAATACCTGCTCTATCTTCATCCTTAAACACAGCGCTGTCCAAGTTAATTTTATATCGATTCCTAGGAGGCGGAGACCACCTAGCATGAGTTTTGATTGGTATTGATTGCTTCCTTGGCTGGGCAGCCCAATACTCCATTAATGATTCGACGGTTCGCTGCGATTCTTTTATGTTCTTCTTCTGCTACTTAATTTATTGAGTTTTGTTTTACATTCTCAGCGTGTTATGGATACAGGTTCAATTGGAGGAATTTTGAGAAATGGAGCAAGAATAAGATTTGCTATGTATAAATTTTAAAGTTTCTCTAATTTTAAAATGTGTTTTGAATTTTGTAATAGCATTATTCAAAGAAAGTGTATCACTTGCGTTTATATTATATTAAATTTTAAAGATATATGATCAATTGGGTCCAAAATTGATGTCATATGGGAGTTAAGTTTTATGTTGTGTTTATTTTTTAAGAGAGTTTCAATTTATGGCATCTGCTTCTGATGATAGCTCTTTATTATCAGACCAAGACACCAATTGGTTTTTGAACCCTAGATCTCTTATTCAACTATTAGAGACTTTACCAGTTGATCTAACTAGAACCCATCATGTTAGATTAATTTAATATGCCTTTTATTTGGTTGTTTTCTCTATTCTATGGGTTGTAACATTGGATACTATCAACCAAGTTATCATTCCTCTATATTACACAAGTATTGTATGATTGAATTTAATACCCTTATTTTATATATTTCTTTTTAGAGTTCTATCTTGCTCGTTTCTTTTACTTGTTTTAATTTTTAATTTTTAATTTTTTTATGAACTGCTAGTTTCTTTTACTACATTTAGAATAATAGATGTAATATATTTTTGACCAAGGTAATTGGATTTTGGAGAAATAAGGTCGATGGTGTTAGGCCACAAACTGAATGACCCCTTGTGATTAAACCAATTAATTAATTAGCCAAGTTATTAATTAATCAATTTATCATGTAATTGCGTGGTAGCACAAATAAATCACCGAATAACTAAATATGCAGCAGAAAATAAATAACATGGTGATTTGTTCACGAATGGGGAAAACCCTAACAGCAAAAACCCCGCCGGGTGATTTTCAGGTCACCACTCCCAAAACTCCACTATTATCAAATCAAACGGTTATAAGTAAAGGAATCCCAAGTACCTTACCAACCTATAGTTGAACCCTTATCCAATACCCAATTGGACTTGATCTGTAGTGACAATTTCCACCTTTAATGCACGGCTCCCAAGTACGTGACTAACCAAATGCGCGGATCCCAGTACGCGACTTCAAACACCAACTTAGAAGGAGAGGTTGGTTGCAAAATTCTTCAGTTCATCCTACACGATGAAGATCAGGAAGATGCTTGGTCACAAAACCTTTTGATGCAAATACACAGCAACTTCTTCAGAGAAGATGAACTAGGTCAAAAACTTTGTCTTTGATCATAATTTGCTTGAACAAGGATTGCTCAATACTTTTGCAACTTGTGTCTTTTAATGACGGCTCTTAAAACACTCCTTTTATATGTTTAGGGTTAGAAGAAAAGAAGGCCCAAAAACATATTCACGGATCCCAAGAAATCAGAACAGAAAATCTGACTTCTTAATTCCCGACAGATAGCAGGTGTCGAGGAGCTATCGAGAAGGTGTCAAGCTTTAATGATTTTGCACTTCAGCTTGTTTTTCTTGGACAGACTTGATGACTTCAACACTTGATCTTGAAACCTTGTTTCTTGAAGTATTAAAAACACCTACAACTACCCAATTACAAGTAAAGTGCGTTTTGTCAAAGAATTAGCCAATTTACATAAATAAGTATAACATATGTTCTTAACATGTAAACCCCATATGTCCTAACAGATGGAAGATTAAGCCAATTATATGTAAATCATCGATACTCTTTGACCTTGGATGATTCACTTTTGATTCTTGTATATCTCTTGATCATTTGATTATGAAATCTTTGGAAAACCTTGATTTTATCTTCCTATTTTGCCTATGAATTTATTTCCATATCGAGTGAGTCTAAGCATTACCAAAAAAAATAAATAAACTGATCCCTTGAAGTTAGTCAAGCAATTCTTTATATTTAAAAACTGAGTTTCTTTTTTCTTTTTTCTTTTTTCAACTTCATTAGGAAAAGGCTTTGTGGATTCTAGATATAATAAATTTATGGTTATATATTAAGGAATCTAGGGTTTTGTAAAATTTGTTTGAAATATTTTTTAATTTTTTCACACATGCAATTGTATCTTTCTATAGTTTATATATTAGCTTACTAATTAATCACAGCTTTTGTAAAGCATTGATGTCATCTCTAATCAGCCCCCACTTACATCTAAAATCAAATTAATAAGTCTTAAAATACTAAACGAGGAACTAAAATAAATGAGCTATAAAAAGACAAAATATATATTAGTAATTTATACAAATACTCCACGTGACAAAATAAAACCCCACCAAGTACTTTCATAGAACTGTCGAAATGATTATCGAAGCTATAAAATATTATAATAACAAAATCTAACCTCAAAGTGCGCAAACATCTTAAACTCTCTTCAGTCTTCCCTATAAATCTTAAACCCTCCAAAGCTAGTATCACCGACACACCTGAAATCTCTTTCATAAACTTTTCCGAACCAAGGAAACCAAAACAAAAGAAAAAGTCTTTTCAATTATAGTAATATATTAATCTTCTTCCAATCTTTCTTTGACATATTTTTCCCCAATAGTACTCAAATCCATGAATCAATCAACTAAATCTCCAACAAGAACAAATCCAAATTCCTAGGCACCCAAACTTGGCATTGAAGAAAAATCCAAACTCCTATACGCAGTAAACATTGGTTCTGAAGAACAAATTCAAACGAATAAATAATGAACCTTGTCTACGATACCAGTTTGTTGAGACAGTGAATTCTATAATAAGTTTGTTATGCAAAATAGCCTCAGAAGCACTTCCATGCAAGATTGATTGTAAATATTTTAATAGACTTGAGAAAAATTTCATAAATAAATAATTGGAACAAAGAAATATAGTAAAAATCGATTACACAAACACCAAGGATTAACATGGTTTAATGTCAATGAGAGGTTACAAAGCGTTTACACATTCAAAAAGTACTTACAAATAACAAAATCTCTCTACCAGTACCATCCCATAAATTTTATGTTAGGATTAGTGCCCTAAAGTCCTATTGTATAATATTATGTATGACATTATGTTATAAGTAATAAAGTTGTTTATTATTTAAAATAATTGTAACATGAATATTTGGACACTATCATATAGTTCTTTAGATGCATAGTATGTAATTTATGTGATTTAGTCACAAAAGATGTAAATTACAAGTTCTTTGTAAACTCAAAATCTTAATTTGCAGTCAGTTATGAAATTGGGCATTTCATCTACGAAGACTATAACATGTCAACTAAGATAATTTTTCTTGATCATGAAAGTGGAAACTTCTAGTTGATATGTTAATATGTTTTTAGTGTATAAGACATATTGAACGAACCGCTATGAGATTTATTATTCTATTAATGACTGTCAAATGAATAATAAATCTCATGACTTTTATTTACATGAACTCTCAATCTTGAGAGAATAGTGAACCCGATCATGAAATGTAAGTTCTATGATATATCAAGAGTGAAATCTAATCTAACGGTCAAAACCTCAATATGTTGGGCAACCACACGTAACGTTGAAGGAAAACATATTCTCAAGATGGAATTCATAATCTCTTTATACAGATATAAATTATTCCCTTGAGATAAGTTTAATGGGTTTGGTTATTCTGAGTGTTAGGCCTAACCACTTAAGTAAAGAGTTACTAAAGTTTTTATTTTATAAAATTGGATTTCATAAATATATATATATATATATATATATATATATATATGAACGGTTTTAGACCCCTTAAAACAACCAGATTGCGTAGCCTAGATTAATTAGCCAAGTTGTTACTTAGTCAAATTAAGCAATTCTAGGTTAAAGCAATCAAATAATCATATCAAAAATATAATGCAGCGGAATAATAAATAACACAGTGATATGATCACCCAGGAAACCACACGGAAAAACCTGGGGAGGATTTTACCCACCGATCCTCAAGGCAAAACGGAATCCACTAAGAAAGAATTGAAGTTCTTACAAAAGGACTTACAAGCTCCCCGCTTGACTTCCTAATGCTACCCACCAGTAAAATTTCCTGACACGACCACGCGCAGGCTCCGAATCCACAGACTACTTCTTTCTTTGTTTTCCTCAATCAGCTACAAGCACCCACGCTTGATATTCTTTAAGCTTCAAAAGCAGCAACCAAGTTGATCATCAAGATGTTAAAGTCATCTAAATCTTGAAAACCCTAAGCTTTGTGTAAAGGAAAGCTCCTCAAAGATCTCACAAGAGATTTACACAAAACAGCAATATGAGCAACAATACAACTTGTGCAACTCTGAAAAACGTGGCTAGGGTTTGCCTTATATACCTAGGGTAAAAACATAAAACCCTAAACGTTTAAAGAGTTAAGGCTGAGTTGGAAATTCTGCAGAAAACGCATCTGGGCCGATTTTCGATCGATCGAGTCTAACCTTCGATCAATCGAGCCAGGCCGAAATGCCCCAATGCATCTGCAGTCACTCGATTCCAACTTTACAATATTTTATCAACTTTGAGCAAGCCTAAACAAGACTAAGTACATTGTTTTGATCATGGTTTGCCAACATTACAAATTAGAGTTCTAAATACACAAATTCCTAAACCTTTAGAACCTAACAATATATATATATGAATAAATTAAAGGATTAAACAGGATACTCAAGAATCAAGAGGTAGTAATTTTCAAAGTAACAGTTATATATTATGACTTTGTATTACTACTGATAGGCCAAAAACGTATTGACTCATTGTGATGAATTAATTGATTAATTAGCTAAGTTTATTAATTAATCAAATTAACATGTAATTGTACTTGGCAGCACAAACAAATCACCAATTACACTAAATATGTAGCGGAAAATAAATTGACATAGTGATTTGTTTACAAACGGGGAAAACCTACACGACAAAAAACTCCACCAGGTGATTTTAAGGTCACCACTCCCGAGAATCCACTATTATCACAACAAGCGGTTACAAGTAAAGGAATCCCAGTACCTTATACCAACCTACAGTTGAACCTTTACCCCAATACCCAATTAGACTTGTTCTGTAGTGACAATCTCTCATTTTAATGCACGGCTCCCAATACGTGACTAACCAATTACGCGAATCCCAGTACGCGACTTCAATCACCAACTAGAGAAGGTTGTTGGCTGCAAAGTTCTTCAATTCATCACACGATGAAGATCGAGAAGATGCTTGGTCATAAAACCCTATGGTGCACAAACACGGCAACTTCTTCTCAAGAAAGATAAATTAGGGCAAAATCTGTCTATGGTCACAATTTGCTTAAACAAACTTTGCTCAACACTTGTGCAACTTGTGTCACCTTTGACAGCCCTTAAAATAATCATTTTATATATCTAGGGTTGTGAGAAAAGAAAGTCCAAACACATAATCACGGATTGAAGTCAAAACAGAACTGAAACTCTGTTTTTCATAAACCTCGACAGATACCCTATCTGTTGAGCTGCTATCAAGCTTTAATGAACATCACTTTTCACACTTCAATCTTGGACAAACTTGCATGGTTTCAACACTTGATCTTGAAACAAAGTTTCTTGAAGTATTAAACACATCCTAAATCTACCCAAATACAAGTAAAGTGCGTTTTGTCAAAAGATTAGCCAATTACATAAAATAGTGACATATGTTCCTAACAAATGAATCACATATATCCTAACAATCTCCCCATTTGGCAATCCGTGACAAAACCATAACTAAAAAATGAACATATGAGAGAAGTCGTAAATCACTCAACTCATATTCACTTGTTGAATACAATAAAATCTATCCTAACACAAACTCTTGAAAACTTTGCAAGAAGAGAATTTATGGCAAGAAAGACTTTGACAACCTGTATTTCTAAAACAATTGAAACAAAACTCATTAAGGCATCTTTATGTGAAATAGAAATAATAGATTGCATACAAGATATAAGAAGCATGTGCAGAAAGAAGAAAAAAAAAAACAACACATGTAAGGATAGGTGAAAAACAACATACATCACTATGTAAAGAATATAAGTACAATGTATGTCAAAAAGGTCACAAGACCCATGTACAAGATATTAGTGTATCTAAAATGAAGAAAAGGAAAAGGTACAAATAATCCGCACTACATCCCTTAGTAAGAACACTCCCCCTGTGAAAAATCTCCTATGCTAACCCTCCCCCTAAGTATGACTACTCTCATAACCAAAACTACTCCCCTTTTTTGTCACAAGTGACAAAGGGTAAAAGTGTTAAGTAGACATCTCGTTAGAGCTAGAAGAGCTAGCATCTCCATCCTCATCATCATCGTCGTCATCGTCCTCGGATGTCTCAAATGCCTTGGGAGAAGGAGAGGGAGACTCCACAAAGCCACCAAGGTGAGCCTGGCATCTAGCAATACGGTCGACACGGGTGTTCACCTGACACAACTCATTAGTGAGAGTGTTAAGGCGAGCATCCATGCGCTGAAGCTGCGCCATGATCGCATCAAAGGTCACCCCACCCGCTGAGAAAGAAAGAGCGGAGGTGGATGGAGTTGAAGGAGTCGGAATGGCTATCAATCTGGATCGTCTCGAACAAAACTGCACCTCACTACGTTTAACAGTACCAACATCTATAGCACCCATGACAGGAAAGGGATCGGAAGAGGGAAAACGAACTTCAAAATGGCGTAAAAGCCTCGTGATAGTTGAAGGAAAAATGAGCTTATCACTAGTCGTCGTATCCCTATAGACGTTTATGATAGAAAGAATGAAGTGAAAAGGAAAATCTATAGTAAGACCCTCAATAAGGGAAAGCAAAACCGAGCACGAGGCTCTATAATAGAGTTATAGTGAGAGGGAAGGTGTAAAACAAAAGTCATGACCATGTTCAAAAACCGAGGGCCTTTTGCAAAGCCCAAATAGTAAGTGAACTGGCGCTCACCCCAATCGGATGGACGCTCACAAAAAGCAGCAATGAGCTCGTCTTTAGACATTGTCTTAAGACGATCACAACCAAGGTAGTCAGGAAACTCAACCCTGGGGACACAGAGCACATCCACAATAATCTTTGGTGTGACAACTATGCGCGTACCTCAAACGCTAGTAATGAAATGAGGTACTGAAATATCAAATCCATGCATATTGGAATAGAACTCCTGGATCAGCACGGATGGACAAGTGATCGGGACGTCACACATTGACTCACATCCCTTACTGTAGATGATAGTGGGTAGGTCGGTGTCGGAGAAGTTTGATAAGATGACTTGGTGTTCAGAATGAATGCCTCATCGAGAAAAGTTCTCAAAGAAGTTCGATTTGGCCTTGTCATCACAGAACCGAACAAAGAAAGGAGTAGGGTCAGCAGAAGAGGATGCCCTAGAAAGAAGAGGGTTTTGGGAAGGAGCAGATTTATGTTTGGGTGCCATAGAAGCAGACTAACGTAAACGGAGAGAGGGAGAGAGAGAGAAGACAATCAAAAAAGTCCCAAGCAGTTCAAATATATCGAGAATATATTGAAAGGAAAGAACGTATGCATGAACATGTGACATGCAAAAGAAATTGCATCATGGGCTCAGCCTAATCCAAATCTATCAGCACATAATCAGTTGCACACATCTAAATGCATGACAATACTATTATAATGCTCATGAGATGCAATGCATGAAGTTTCTAAGATCAAATCTTCAAAACCCATCCCAAAAATTTCACAAAAACCTCTTTGATTTTGAAAAACCCCAAATTTTGCAAAAATCCCAAAAACTTAGGTTTCAAAGCATGAAATGCATGAAAATGAGGGATTAGAAACTTACCAAGTGAAGAAAAACTTGAATAAGACTTACTCAACAAGACTTACTTTTTGTCATGGTTTGCCAACACTACAAACTTAAATCCAAACACAATAATATTAAATTTATTATAATATATTGAAAGACAAATTATGATTTTATTACTCTCTCACCTTAGGTTGTACTTTGACAAAACAAAATGTTTCATCTGAATTTTCAACTATCAATCTGTTTCCTAGTTGTTTTCCTCACCATAAACACACACGTTCTTTCTTGGTAAATTCCCCGTATAACTTGGACAATATATGTTGTCTTTTCCTTATCAAATAGAAAGATGAATTGAAAGTCAATATACTTTGATATGACGTGTTTAAATGTTTTTAGTATCTATGAAGCGTTTTAGACATTGCTCAAAGGGCTACAAGTCATAATTCAAGAACGTACAAGCTGTAGAAAGAAGAGTTGAAAAATTGACTAGCTCAACCGATCAAGATATGAATTTGCAAAATTTTAATTCAACCTAACAGCCTATGAAACATTTAGAGTTTCAGTCCAAACCTACAAGGTATAGAAGGAAAACCCTAAAGTACGTTGTTCAAGTCTTGGAGAGATACTCTTTTGAGATTTGAGAGGTTATTGTATCTTCTACTCTTTCAAGCACCTACCGGAGATCACACTCATATAGCTAGAACTAGTGGAGTAGAGTCACAGCCAAGCTTCAGCTATCAAGCGTATGAAAGATCAAAGATATAAACTGAAGGTTCATGTTGGAATAGATCCCTATCAAATAAGTCTGAGGGGGTACAGAGCTGAATTTGATAATCTTAGTTAAATTTACCATGAATGGTATATTCTTGACTGTAAACTTAAATTTGTTAGATTGTTCTCTTGGGATCGTTCCCCCTAGATTTTTACTTTGAAATTGGTTCGTTTCATTGGTTTTCTTAGGTTATCATATCTAGTGTTATTTATATTTCTGCAGTATGATATGTTTGATGGATGTTTGATCTAGATCTATATAATTGACCGAAGTAACAACTTGGATATTAAATTAGGTTAAACAAACTATGTTTTTAGGGTCTAAAAACTAATAAATACCATCCCATAAATTTTTATATTCCACATTTCAATAATATTAATTTATTATAATATATTGAAAGACAAATTAGGATTTTATTACCTTTTCACCTTAGGTTATACTTTGACAAAACTAAAATGTTTCATCTTAATTTTCAACGATCAATCTGTTTTCCTAGTTTTCCTCACCATAAACACACAAATTTTTTCTTGCTAAATTCCCCCTACAACTTTGACAAAATATGTTGTCTTTTCCTTAGCAAATAGTAAGATGAATTGAAAGTCAATATACTTTGATATGACATGTTTAAATGTTTTTTGAATCATTTTATTATTTCTTTAACCTTTTTTCAATTTGTGCTTTTATATAATACGTTCTAACAATTAGATTTTGCCTCTTCCATCTTCGTTCCATACCATTGGCATTTTTGCGAAAATAAAATAACGCAGTTAAAATCTTTTTTTTTTTTTTTTTTAAATCACGTTACCTTAACCAAAAGACATTTTCCTATAACTTGTTGTGACCGTTAAACAACACTTATTTGAAGGAAAAAAAAATTTAAGAACATATCAATTTATATATTAATTTATCTTTGTTTCAAATGTGTCCAATAATTCAATTATGTATATTTTGTACAAGGGTATAAGTTCTAATTATTACTCTAAAGTTAAGTTCAAGCAAGTAAATATATAAAATGGGATAAGCCAATGTCTGTAAAATTTATGAGAAAATCTATTCTGGTGATGACGCAACAAATAAATAAATAATAGGAATAAAGAAATATAGTAAGAAGCAATTACACAAACACCAAGGATTAACATGGCTTAACGTCAACAAGAGATTACATAGTGTTTACACATTCAAAAAGTAATTTTAAACAACAAAATCTCTCTACTACAACCATTCTATAAATTTTTATATTCCACATTTCAATAAAATTAATTTATTATATTATATTGAAAGACAAGTTAGGATTTTATTACTCTTTCACCTTAGGTTGTACTTTGACAAAACTAAAATGTTTCATCTTAATTTTCAACCATCAATCTTTTTTCCTAGCTAGTTGTTTTTCTCACCATAAACATACAAGTTTTTTCTTGGTAGATTCCCCGTATAACTAGGACCATATATTTTGTGTTTTCCTTAAAAAATGGTAAGATGAATTGAAATTCAATATACTTTGATATGACTTGCTTAATTGTTTTTTGAACCATTTTCTTATTTGTAAACCTATTTCAATTTTTTCTTTTATATAATACATTGTCACTATTAGATTTTGTCTCTTCACATCTTCTTTCCATACCAATTGCATTTTTATGGGAATAAAATAACACAGTTGACATCAATTTTTTTCAATCATGTGACCTTAACCAAAAGACATTTTCTAATAACTTGTCATGACTCTTAAACAACACTTAAAGTCTGTTTGGATACTGCTTATTACTGAAAACTGAAAACTAAAAATATTGTAACAAAATAATTTTTAAATCTGTAAATAGTACTGTGGGACCCAGTTTTAAAGTTTTTTTTTTTTGTTGAATAAAGTACTTGCAGGTCTCGTGAACAGTGCATGGGACCTACTGGAAAAGTATAATTTTGCTAAAAACACTTTTCTCTTCCTGCACTGTAGACGTGGGTCCCACATCTGAAAACGTGAAACGCAGACGCAAGAGACCTTCATCGCAATCCAAACAGATACTTATTTGAAGAAGAAAAAAAGAAATTTTTAAGAACATATCAATTTATATAATAATTTATCTTTATTTCAAATGTGTCCAATCATTCTATTATATATATTTTGTACATGGGTATAAGTTCTAATTATTACTCTAAAGTTAATGTAAGGTTGAATTTATTCAATCATTTTTTTGGCTTTATTCTGTGCCAAATTTGCTTGTAATTTAGCATTTAAAAACTCTGTATTTATGTGGGAATCATGTAAGGGTAGTGTGTGAGAGAGTGTGAAGAAAAGTTCAAGAGTGTACACTCAAGAAGAGCCTCGCGACTAGATCTCGTGACTGGCGAGTCGCTAAAGGTGGCACACGTGTGAAGCATGTAGAGGGAGTTGAAAGGTCATGCCAGCTGTTACACTACAGGACAAAACCTCCAGTCTGGCTAAGCAGTTAGCTCGCGACTCAAACTCGTGACTCGTTCTAGTCGCGAGCTCGAGTCGCCAGAATGCCCTGTTTGGTTGTAACTACTCTTCGCATTCCTCATATACCCTACTATAAATACCCTTATTCCCATGAAATGTAGAGAGCTTCCAGAGAGAATTTTGAGAGAGAAACCCTAGAGAAAAACAAGATCGACTCATCCACAATCTTCATCCTTTGATTCTCCAATTTCTCTACTCTCACCCTCTCCATTGACATATCCTTGAGAGGTACATTAGCCAAATCCTTATCTCACCATACTCATATCTGTGAGGAGTTATTTTGGTGCTTGGGAAGTAGTTCAGAAGGGACCAATTCATTTTGGTTGATGCAATGGGCGATTGTGGGATCCGGAAAGCTAGAGAAGACAAGGTTCGGTGTAACCCTATTGGAGTAAGAAGCTTGGAGAGCTTAGGTGCACTGGGTAGATTAGGCTTGGAGAGTCTTCTGCTATTCATGTATCCCAATTTTATTCTCTAATGGATTATTGACCGCTTGGAAGGCGGCGGAGAGGTTTTTTGCCGAGGACTTCGGTTTCCTCTTTGATAACACGTCGTTGTATTGTCTTTGTGTTTGCATCTCTCTTCCTTAATCTTTGCCCTTTAATTACTGTTGTGGTTGTGATTAAATTCGGTTTAGATTGTTTTATCATTCTGTTTTAGCTTATTTTCATATTCTGCACATATATTGTTTGATTATAAGCTAGTGTTGGTAATTTGTAAATTGGGGGTCTAAACGTTCATTGTTGTTTTACACTATTTGAACATTTAGTTAAGTTCAAGCATGTAAATACATAAAGTGGGATAAGCCAATGTCTATGAAGTTTATGAGAAAATCTATTGTGGTGATGATGGATCTGGTTATCCTAATTTTCATTCAAGTGCAAGCTAATGACCTTTCATCCACCCGTTTGCATCACTCTTCACTTTCAAACCTAAATTCTAATCCCTTGAATCCTAATACTAAGTCACAAGAATTTTATGGTTGCCTTTCAAATGTTGAAAAATGTGAAGAAGAACATGGAAACAATTCGAAAATGAATTATGAATTCTATGCAAAATATGTTATTGCTATATTTAAAAAATTGCCTAACAAAACATAAGATGTTCTTTCATAACCAAGGAAGTCAATCTTGTACCAGAGGCTGTACCGGTTTGACCAGTGGAACGATATATTTCGGTATCGGTTAATACCATTGTACCGTTTCGGGTTTATTGTTATTTTTTATATTTATAAATATATATATATATGTGTGTGTGTGTGTGTGTGTGTGTGTGTGTAAAAGTTTACCATAAAACATGGTTTTAGACTTTAGCATCAATTAAAAGAAAAGGAAAAAAAAACTCGATATAAAAAATAAAAAGCTTAATTGTTCATTGCATAATAAGAAAACAAATGTAAGGTTGAATTTAATCAACCATCTTGTTGGCTTTATTCCGTGCCAAATTTTCTTATATTTTAGCAATTAGTAACCCTGTATTTAGGTGGGATTCTTGTAAGGGTAGTGTGTGATAAGATGTGAAGAATTACTCAAGATTGTGCAAGGATGCAGAGTTTCGCGGGTGACTCGCGACTAGGAGCCACCAACTGCAGGCACGTGAGAAGTACACGGGGGAGGTGAAGGGTCACGCCAGCTGTCGCACTACAGGACAAAAGTCCCAGGCTGGCCAAGCCATTAACTCGTAGCTGGAACTCGCGACTCAGACTAGTCGCAAGGCCAAGCCGCCAAACCACCCTGTTTGGGAAGAACTGACTCTTCACATTCCTTTCTCACCCCACTATATATAAACCTTTATACCCACCAAATGTAGAGAGCTTCTGGAGAGAATTTTGTGAGAGAAACCCTAGAGAAAAACAAAATTGATTCATCCACAATCTTTACCTTAGAGACTCTTCAATTTCCTCTATTCTCTTCCTCTCCATTGTTAAATCCTTGAGAGGTCTTTAGCCAAATCCTTTTCTCACCATACCTATATTCGTGAGAAGGTTTATTTGGTACTTTGAAAAGCAATTATGAAGGAACCAATATACATTGGTTGACGCTATGGTTGATAGCGGAATATGGTAAGCTAAAGAAGAAATAGGTTCGGCGCAACCTCGTTGGAGCAAAAAGCTTGGAGGGCTTAGGTACATCGGGTAGATTAGGCTTGAAGGGTCTTCTATTGTTCATGTATCCCAACTACATTCTTTAGTGGATTATTTACCGCTTGGAAGGCGGCGGAGAGGTTTTACGCCGAGGGCTTCCGTTTCCTCTTTGATAACACATTGTGTGTTGTCTGTGTGTTTGCATCTTCCTTCCTTTTATCTTTACCCTATATTTACTACTGTGGGTGTGTTTATATTTGGCTTAGATTGTTTATCAATTCTGTGTTTGGCTTATGTTCATGTTCCGTACATTAATTGTTTGATAATAAGCTTGAATTAATTTTTTATAATTTGGGGTATAAACGTTCAAAGGTGTTACATACCCATATTGAACATTCAATTGGTATCAGAGCAGGTACACTTGTTGTGGTTTAAATATCTAAGTGTGATCCCTGACCCCCTTTGAGATGGATAGGTCTCAATCTCTTAATGTACCACCATTTTTTTATTGTAATAATTATGCATTTTGGAAAGTCCATATGAGGCCATTTTTGTGTTCTATTGATGATGCTGTCTGGGATGCAGTTGAAGTAGGTTGGACAAGACCAGAGGCTGCCAAATCCACTTGGGATAAGGCTGCTCTCGCGGTGGCTAATGCAAATAGAAAAGCCTTGAATGCTATTTTCTGTGGTGTCTCTCCAGAAGAATTTCATTGGATTTCACATATCACCATTGTTAAGGAATCATGGGAAATTCTGAAGACAACTTATGAAGGGATTAAGAAAGTAAAGGACACCAAACTTCAGATGTTGACCACTCGCTTTGAGGAGCTGAAGATGAGTGAGGATGAGTCTTTTGATTCGTTCTATAGTAAGTTGAACAAAGTGGTTGTCAAAAAATTCAATTTGGGTGAAAAGACGGAGGACTCGAAAATACTAAGGAAGATCCTTCGGTCACTACCAGAGAGTTTCTATGCCAAAGTTACAACCATTGAAGAGAGCAAAGATCTTGACGACATTAAAGTCCAAGAGCTTGTTGGTTCCCTACAGATATATGAATTGTCCCTGCCCACACAGAAGAAGAGTAAATCGCTTGCTCTTAAAACAATTGATGAGAGAAAAGTGTCTCATGACTCTACGGATAAAGGTGTAGTAGATAAAGATGTGGCGTATCTTGTAAAGAACTTCCAGAAATTCTAAAAGCTCAAGAACAGTGGGAAATCTGGTGACAAAGGAAAATTTCAGAGCTCCGGAAAGGAGAAGAAAGAGTTCAGAAGAAAAGAGGGTAGAGATTCCCAATCTTCACAAGGAATTACATGCTTTAAATGTAATGGACATGTGCACTTCAAAAAGGAATGTCCCAATTATTTGAAGTCGAAGGGAAAGGCCTGTGCCACTACTTTAAGTGATTCAGACTCATCAAATTCTGACTCTAAGGATAGCTGTGACGGAGAAGGAAATTATTCCGCATTTATGGCCATTGAGCATGTTGAGTCCTTGGAGGACTTGAATCAACTTATACAAGAACTTGGAGAACACAGTGATGATGAATCCTTAGGGATTGTTGAGGAATCAGATGCTGAAGAGGATAAAAATACAGCTAGTCTTCAAGAGAGTTACAACTTACTTCTTGAGAGATCGGGAGAGTATACAAGGGTGGTAAAGGCGGCTGTGAAGAAGATGAAGAAAGCTGAGGAGGACTACAAAAGTCTCCTAGCCAGATATAAGGAGGCAAAGTGTGAGATTGAGACACTAAATGGTGAGCTATCTGAAACTTATACCAAAGTAAGATTTCTTGAGCAAGAGGTGGTGCAAGCACAAGCCAAGATAGAAAGGGTCTCCTTCAAGAAGCTAGAAGATGTTATTTCATCTCAAAAACACTTCTCAGATAAGTCTGGGTTGGGTTATACCGGAGGAAGTAGCTCATCTGCTAATGTCACCAAAGAAGTGAAATTTGTAAAGGCCAAAGAGACTGTTGTAGAAGAGCCTATTCCTGAGAAAGTTAAGGTTGAACAGAAAAAGAAGGTGGCTGATCAACGGGTGTTTAATAAGTCCCGTAATTAATCAGAAGCCAGAGTTGAAGCTAGAGGAAGATCTCTTCCAAGACCACAACAGGGCCTCAGAACGAATTATGTGTGTCACTATTGTGGATTGCAAGGACATACCAAATCCAACTGCCAAAAGTTGAGAGCATTGAACAATGCAAGCGCACCTCGATCACGAGGAAGAAGAAATGACAAAAGGTCTTGGGGTGGTGAGCAACCGAGAAGTCAAAACGGTGATCCCGGAATAATGGACGTAATGAAGATGATCAGTGCTTTCACCAATTGCTTAGAAAGCTTCACACGAAGGTTTGAAAGTCCTAACTCTCATACCCAATTTGTCAAGGATATCACCCCAAACGCACGTGATGTATGGGTGACGAAGGGTACTCATGCATAAGCATTACAACATGTCTATATGCTTAGTTGTTTGCTTCTTGCAAGTTTGAGTTGAAAATTTTGTTTGTGAGTTTTTGTTTTTTTGTTTTTTTGTTTTTTTTTTTTTTTTTTTTTTTTTTTTATCAACCTTTGCTGTTTTTGTGTCAAAAATCTAAAAACACATAAAAAGTTGAAAATCCAAAAATTTTGATCGACTTAGTTGAGTTTATCTCAAAGCATGTTTTGCCTTGTACCTTTGTGCTAATGGCTTTGTGCATCTACAAGCTTAACTTGTTTCCTAAGTGTTGGGAAATTTAGACCCCGGTTGATAGAATTAACAAGTTTTAAATCCAAGTTGTTAATTAGATTTATTATCAATAAAACTTGTTAAAACACACAAACATCAATATCATGTCAATAATGAATGCAGCGGAAAAAATAAATAAGACAAGATATGATGACCCAGGAAAACCAATGAAACCAACCAGTTTCACAGTAAAAAACCTGGGGGGAAACCTTCCCGAAAAGCAATTCACTATAGTAAAGAGAAGTTTCAGATCTAGTACAAAACCTTTGTCCCTAGACTCTACAATCCCCGTAGATGAACTCACAGCAGAAACCTTCTACTGCTTCAGAACCTCTGAACTCTTCAATATATGAACGCCACCCTTTGATGCACGAATCCCAATACGTGACTATCCAATTGCGCGGATCCCAGTACGCGACTTCAATCACCAACTAGAAGAAGATGTTGGCTGCAAAGTTCTTCACTTCATCAAGAATGAAGATCAAGAAGCACTTGGTTACAAAACCCTAAGGCGCAAAAGACGCAGTAGCTTCTTTCAGAGAGAATAACCTTTTTCATATGTTTAAAACCTTGTATTCTCTTATTCTCATGTGATACGGCCTCCAAAATAAGCCTTATATAGGTCTAGGGTTGTGGGAAAAGAAACCCTACTCAAATACATAAGCCTGGCCCAAAAATCAAAAAGCTGAAAATTCTGATTTCCCGTAACCTCGATAGATAGCAGCTATCGAGGAGGTGTCGAGAAGGTATCGAGGGGACAGAAACTTTCTCGATCGATCGACCAGCTATCGAGAAGCTATCGAGATTGCGATAAGAATCAGCTGAAGAGCTCGACAGATAGCCAGGTGTCGAGGTAGGTGTCGAGAAGGTGTCGAGCTTTAAAATTTCTGCACTTCAACTTGCTTTTTCTTGGACAGACTTGATGACTTCAACACTTGATCTTGAAACATTGTTTCTTGAAGTATTAAAAACAACTAGAACTACCCAATTACAAGTATAGTGCGTTTTGTCAAAGGATTAGCCAATTTACATAAAATATGACATATGTTCTTAAGTGTGAACACATATGTCCTAACACTAAGCACTCATATCATTGTGGGAGAAATTTTGAAATCTGTGTGACTGTTGTAAATAAATCTTCAACCTTGTCATGAATGATTAGTGAATGGTCTTGTTGATCTTGAGACATGCATAGACTTATGCCTATATATCTTCCCACTGTTTTTTTTTTTTTTTTTTTTGTTTAATAGAGCCCTCTAAATGTAAATCTCCAAATGAAAAGAGATATAGAGTTACAAAAGTCTGTCACACATACTAGTATTCGATTAGGAAAAAGGGAAAGCGACCAAAATAAAATGTATAATACCCAAAAAGCCAAAGGCTAACTCGTCAATTGAAATATCAAAAATTTCAGGCATCTATCTCACAATGAGATGTTTTGATTCAAAAATGCAAATGATATGATATATATAGAGCCAAATGAAAAGCTTCAAAGAATTGTAATCAAGTTTTTGTGAAAGGTCATATATGCATGTTTCTATAATTCAGATAGGTCACACTATTTAGTGCTAATTGTGTATGTCTTGATTGAATTGATCACTGAAACTTCACATTGGACTAGGGACTATCTTATGTTTGATATCCACACGCAACACACAAGTCTATGTTCAATGAATGCCATATTCATTTGTGTGATTGTACTTGATTAAATGTGGTTTTTACATGCTCAATCTTTGTTTGATCAAACACAAAAATATTTTTGAGTGTTTTAGCTGTTTTTGGAAAGTATTTTATTTTTACAAAAATGTCAAAATTTCAAAAACATTTTTGCCCTATTTTGGCGAATCAGTCACGAGTCATTTCAGTCGCATGCCCCAGTCGCATGATCGCGGGTTAGTCTTGGTGACTTGCTGGTGGGTGGAAGGTCCAGTTGCGAGGGGTACACAGAGATTTTCATGGCTCAGCTCGTGACTCCCTTGTGGGTAGACCTTCCAATCGTGAAAAACACTTAGAAAATTTTTCAAAATTTTTGGTTTCAAAGTGTTTCGCGACTTAACCTGGCAACTTACTCCAATTGCGAAAAACGTGTATTTTGCGTTTTAAAGTCAGTTTTTCAAAAACTTTTTAGTTTTTCCCTCGTACTTTTGTGACTGTTCATTGTCTTCCCTATTTCACTCTCTGAAACTCACCGTGTCACTCTTTGAAAAACTTTCATTTCTGCATCATTTTCACTTCAATCTTCAAGAAAAAGGTATGGGTTTTCTCTCTCTCACTTCAGATTTCATGATTTTAGAGTTATTTTCTTGTTTCTGTGAGTTGTGATATTGGTTTGAGATTTAAGGGTTCGTACATGGGTTTGCTCAAAATGTTGGGATTGGTTTATTGGGGTTGGTTGTTTTTGTTGCTAAATATATCTGTTATCATGGTTGAGTATCATTGTTCTAGTATTTGTTCTGAGCCCTGCTATTGGATTGATTTCATACCTATTGGTTATATGGGTTTTGTTTTCTTCTTTGCATATGAGATTTTTTTTGTATTGTTGAGTGTTTTTTTTTTTGGATTGTGTGGCTAGCATTGCTTTGATTCTAAGTCACCATGTCATGTGTGTGCTGCTACCTTGGGATGTAACTTGCACATTCCATATTCATTCAGACATGTCTCATTGGCATTTGCTCTGTTTGTCCTACTATGGTCTTCACTGTCCTTATATATCTGTTGTTAATAGAATGAACTTGTTTGATTTGATGAAGTTCTAATTTGATCTATCCATCCTTGGTTGTCAACAGTGCTTGATCTGTATCATGTCTTGGCACTCTGTTACTCTCTTTGTAACTAACTTGTTACTAATATGTGTGCATTTCCACATATTGTGTTTTGTTCTTGTTGTGGCCTTTTTCTGTGTGATTATTGATGGCTCTCACACCCCCCAAGAAGAAAACTCCTACTAAAAAGGCTAACAAAAGATTGAAAATTGACCCTAATTTGTTTAGATCAGTTCAACGCTTTGAGAGGTATAGAGATTCTTTCATGAAGGGAACCATCATTCAGGAAGGATTCGTGGACTTAAAGGATCTGAAGGACACTTTTATTCCAAGCTGCTTTGAGGGTAGAGGTTGGGATAAGCTATTAAGTGATTTACCTGCAGTATGTGAGCCACTGATAAGAGAATTCTACTCTAATGTCAAGATTAGAGAAGATGAGCTAGATTGTTGGGTAAGAGGACATGAGTTTACCCTGGATGCCCATGATATTGATGAGGTTCTTGGTCTTGAGGGATTAGAGGAGTATGAGTTCGTCAATTACAAAGACAGGATGTTGTTTTTAGACACTGTTCAGGCTCGGATTGGTGGAGTTAAAGAAGGAAGATGTCTCAACACCAATGCTTTTCCTGTTGACATGAAGTGTCTGACCACCATCATGATATTCAATCTATATCCTATAAGAAAGATGACTACTCTTACTAATGCCAGAGCTATCTTCCTCATCGAGCTTAAGGAGAAAACCTTCATTGACATCAGCTCCCATATATTTGACACAATAATGGATGAAACAAGAACAATCGCTCGAGCAAAGCTAGTTTTTCCTAGCCTTGTCATGAGGATTTTCAAAAAAAAAAAAAAAAAAAAAAAGGGTTCCAATTCCTCAAGATATTAGTCTAATGCCTACACCTTCAGCCATTAACAAGCAAACCATCACAAGGATTCAAGCACGTCTTTCGGGTAATGAAGATGAGGAAGGAGCAGATCAAGAAGAAGGTGATCCCATGGAGATTGAAGCTAAGGCTGCAGGACAAACTTCCGCACCAAGAAGCAGAGCCAAGAGGAGCAGGGCTTCTACTTCCTCAGCTGTACCTCCTAATGCTTTCCAAATCATCCTGGAGAGGCTTAATGGACTCAGAGAGGTTCAAAACTGGCATACTGAAAGGATGTCGGCAATGCAAGATCAGCTTGATGTACTCTCAGCAAAATTTGACAGCATCTACACCAACAACGAGCAATGACCCTTTGGCCATTCCGGTCAAAAAGGGGGACAATTTTTGGGCAGCACTTGAGGGGGAGTGCTTATTTGAGGAGGAGATTGTTTAATCATATGTTGTTTTATTTATAATATTGATACTATGCAATGGGTAACTGTTATTAGTAGAAGTTTGATACTTTATGGTTTTAGTCTTTGTTTGGCTTAAACTCATAACTTTTGGATGGTTTCTATATATTTATGTTGTTTATTCAGTTAGTTGTTTTTGTTATGGTTCATATGTACCCAGTTTGCTTCTATAAGCTTTTAAGGGTTTATTTCCATGCATTTTGTAGGCTTTTATGGTTTGTACCATACTTATGCAGCCTTTATGCTTTGTGGCTTAAATACTTGTTAATGTTATGCATTTTCTTAAGTACTTCACTCTTGTGCCCTTGTAGAATTGTTCCTAGATGCATATATGTCTGTATGCATTGGTTGAGTGCTGAATATGCAAATGATACTTTGCATATAAGCTTATTAGCTTGTATATCTGGATGTTCATTTCTTGTGTGAATGAGCATTGTGATCACTATTGTATAGTGATTGCCTGTTTTGGTCAAGCCATGGTCTATTACTTTATTCCATTTTTGCTTGATCGCTTTCTGCTTGCTCCATATGCATTTCAAGTTTTTTGCATACAATGATATTATTATGTTGTTGTGTTTCAAGAGAAACTTGTTTATATGTTTCAAGAGCTTATCATAATCTAGAGTTAGGGGTGAGTGAGTTTTGATCAACTATTCCCAACTCACGTTTTAAGTCTAGAGTCTGTTATAGGGTTTTGTCACGAAAAGCCAAAGGGGGAGATTGTAAGGTTGAATTTAATCAACTATCTTGTTGGCTTTATTCCGTGCCAAATTTGCTTGTATTTTAGCAATTAATAACCCTGTATTTAGGTGGGATTCTTGTAAGGGTAGTGTGTGAGAAGATGTGAAGAATTGCTCAAGATTGTGCAAGGATGCAAAGTTTCGCAACTAGGACTCGCGGGTGACTCGCAATTGGGAGCCGCCAACTACAAGCACGTGAGAAGCACACGGGGGAGGTGAAGGGTCATGCCAGCTGTCGCACTACAGGACAAAAGTCCTATGTTAGCCAGGCCGTTAACTTGCAGCTGGAACTCGCGACTTAGACCAGTCACGAGGCCAAGCCGCCAAACCACCATGTTTGGGAAAAACTGACTCTTTGCATTCCTTTCTCATCCCACTATATATAAACCCTTATACCCACCAAATGTAAAGAGCTTCTAGAGAGAATTTTGTGAGAAAAACCCTAGAGAAAAACAAGATTGATTCATCCACAATCTTTACCTTAGAAACTCTTCACTTTCCTCTATTCTCTTCCTCTCCATTGTTAAATCCTTGAGAGGTCTTTAGCCAAATCCTTTTCTCACCATACCCATATCTGTGAGAATGTTTATTTGGTGCTTTGGGAAGTAGTTAGGAAGAAACTAATATACATTGGTTGATGCTATGGTTGATAGCGGAATCCGGTAAGCTAAAGAAAAAATAGGTTCGGCGCAACCTCGTTGGAGCAAAAAGCTTGGAGGGCTTAGGTACATCGGGTAGATTAGGCTTAGAGGGTCTTCTGCTATTCATGTATCCCAACTACATTCTTTAGTGGATTATTTACCGCTTGGACGGCGGCGGAGAGGTTTTACGCCAAGGGTTTCGGTTTCCTTTTCGATAACACATCGTGTATTGTCCCTGTGTTTGCATTTTCCTTCCTTTTATCTTTGCCTTATATTTACTGCTGTGGATGTGTTTATATTTGGCTTAGATTGTTTATCAATTCTATGTTTGGCTTATGTTCATGTTCCGTACATTAATTGTTTGATAATAAGCTTGAATTGATTTTTTGTAATTTGGGGCCTAAATGTTTAAAGGTGTTACATACCCATATTGAACATTCAACAAATAATACTAATAAGTTAATGTAAATAAGTTACCATTCTACCCTTACAAAAATTCAAAAATTACAAAAATTAAAAATAAAATAAATAAATAAAAAAAAGCTTTTTTTTTTTTTTTTTTGTACTGGCCGATAATGCCCAAAATCGGCTGGTGTGGCCATTACATGGCCAATACAGCCGGTATTTAAACCGGTACGAAATGTTGTCGTTTCAATACCGGTACGATACATAACGGCCAGTACCAGTACATTATCGACCACCCTATTCATAACAACCAACTGTTTCAAAAAGCTGAAAAAATCACAGAATATTGCTATAAAATACATATAAAACATCACAATAGGGAGAACTTCATTGAGTTTGGAGAGTGTTTATTACAAGGGTACTTACAAAATATCAAAAATTATTAAGATGTTCTCATTTAGGGTCAAAGAACTAACTCCAATTTTATAATTGGTAGGTACTCTCTCTCTCTCTCTCTCTCTCTCTCTCTCTCTCTCTCTCTCTCTCTCACATAGAGAACACAATTTCAAACAACCATATCTCATTTGTTTTAAATATAAAAATGTTTTAATTAGAACTCATTTGGAAACCATAAATGTATACTTACTCAATTAATTGCAACATTACTGGTAAATTATTTCGCAAAACATCTTTGAAATGTGAATTATATTGAATTCTTATCAAGATGTCTCCAAAACGCACAACCTTTTAGGGATTTTCCTCACCTATAGGCATTAGTATTTGGAAAAATTTACCGCTCAACTATTATTTTGAATTTTTTATATTAATTAGTTATAATTACTTGTCGAAAAAAATTATTAATTATAATTGAATTAGATGTTCTATTACTCCCTCTAGTTTATTTGTACTTTCAATTTTGTCCTTACGCTAATATTTCTTTCAATTTGATCTTTTAAAATTTTCAAAATTGTTGCATTGAAGTGAAATATGAAGCTTATGAATTTTCTCAGGTGATATTTTTTTTGTGATTTGGCATGCTTAATAATTGAAACTAGCATATAACTGATGCAAATGTATGAATGCGTTTAAAATTAAACAAAATTTTTATTATAAAAATATAAATAAATAGTCAAATTATTAAAAAAAAAATAGCATATAATACATGCATACGTATAGATACATTTAAAATTAAACATAATTTTTATCATCAAAATATAAATAATTAGTCAAATTATTTTTTTAAGTAAACGTAATTAGTCACATATTAAAATTCTTACCTAAATTTAATACTACTTATGATTTTTTTTTTCTAAATTTTAATAGGATAGAATGTGTGGTAATCTTTGTTGTGCAGTGATTTTTATTGAGCATATGTGATTGGTTTTTTTTTTTTTAATTTAAATTTTATAGTTCATTAATATTATATTCTTAATATTTTGCACTCATTAACTCACTTGACACAAAAATTTAAAAATTTAAGTGACTAATTATAGTATGGTCCTCACATAAATTTAAACACAGTGCAAAATTAGAAATATTTTGCACTCATTAACTCACTTGACACAAAAATTAAAAAATTTAAGTGGATAATTATAGTGTGATCCTCACATAAATTTAAACACAGCGCAAAATTAGATTCTAATCTCTCTCTCTCTCTCTCTCTCTCTCTCTCTCTCTCTTTATATGTATATATATATATGGAGATGGGTTCAAGTTACACTGGGTGTAACTCTAAATATTGTTACACCACTCAATAACTTGTTATTAAATTAATATTTTGAAAATCCAACCGTTAAATTACATGTTTTATATGTTCTTAACATGCATGCCAATTTTCATATCAATCGAATGTTATCTACATTTAATCTATAAACTCATATTTTATGCATTATTTTAAACTACAAAAATTTGAATTTTAACAATTGATTTATGACATAGATATTAATTTTTGATCACCTTGAAGTTTTGCATACATAAAGAATATACAAAGATAATGTAATCTAACGGTGGATTTGTCAATATTCGCATCCAATTAAAAAATATTGAGTGGTGTAACATTACTTAGAGTTACACTAGGTGTAACTTGAACCCAACCAATATATATGACATTAATGGGAGTTGATATGGAAATACATACGACTCGTAAGTTGTCAATTTCAACCAGCCATGTGTCCTATGCATAGTCGTGATGAATTGTGATCATAGTTTTGTGAGGAAAAAGGGATATGATTTGCTTGTTACTTTCTTGGGGATATTCTAGGTCAGCTTACTCTTTCCAGATTCAATATAATTGTTTATCAAAGATTATTCATAATTGCAAGTCCATCAGTAAGATCAAAATGATCTTTTTATCTGTCATGATTAGATTTCTTGTAACTTTAAATGAAACATGTTTCAGTCCATCTATCAATTTCTCACTCACAGTCCCTAATCATTTTTCAGCACATTGCTCTCTCTTATGATTTGTTTTTTCATCCTCTTTTTGTTTTATCTACTACCCAACTCATTTAAAGTTATATTTTTCTCTCTCATTTTATGTAGTGCTTCCATATGTTTTTCTTCTTTAAAATTATGAGTAACGAGAAGAATGAAACCATAGTACTATTATTAAATATACATGATGCGTCTTCCCTTTATTGGTTTGTTACGTTATATGTTCTGCTTGTGCAAATAAATTAATAGATTAAATAAAAAATTTAACAGCCAAAATTCTTGCCGTGCTTCCAAAATTCTCTTGGTTTTCATAATTCTCTCTCTTGAGAAAGAAATTAAATAGGCTAGAATGTAAGACTAATCCTCTAAGTTTCACCTTTTGTCTTATCAGTCCTTTAAGTTTTAGTTTTATCATTTCGGTCCTCTAAGTTTTAATTTTTGTCAATACAGACCTCTGTTAGTCTTCTGTTAAGTCCTCCGTTAGAAGCCATTAGTCTCCTTGCAAGAAAAAAAAATTAAAATTGGACAGTAAGAAACAGAAAAATTATCTATAAAAACTTTTTGGGATGTTATAGAAGAAAAAAGAAAAAGGAATTAAGATAATGGAACTTGTTGAAAGACGCACTTAGATGACCGCCTCTGGAGATTGTTTTCTTTAATTGGCTTAAATGAAAACACTATCTTCTCAACAATCAAAAAAACAAAAACAAAAACAAAAAATGAAACACTACAGAATAGAAACCGCTGAGCTATTTTCGTTGGTTTTAGTGAGATACAAAAATTGTCTGTTTCAACAAGAAGATTTTGACTTGCCAATTAACCTTTGCTAGGCCGGCGGCTCCATGAGGTACTACAGATCGACCGAATAGTTGACGCCATTGATTTTTTCTGTTCCAACTTGCAAGAAGACTTGACTTTTTTTTTGTTAGGAATACTGAATGTATTTGTATTGTATTTCTTAATGAAAGAATGTACATAGGTGCCTTTATATAGGAAGTATATGTGTGCAGTACAAGTAAATATGTATGTAGTACAAGGAAATATGTGTGCTATACAAGTAACCTAACTGGGCCTAAAGCCCACAATATTATACACATTAACAGCCCCCCTCAAACTCAAGGTGGATGTGAGACCAGCTTGAGGTTGTCAACCAAATCACGAAGGCGTCCCTTAGGATGTGACTTGGTGAAGATGTCAACAAGTTGATCTTTGGAGGAGACTAAGAAGAGCTTGAGAGCACCATAGACAAGATGATAACGAATAAAATGGCAATCAATCTCGATGTGTTTAGTCCGTTCATGAAAGACATCATTGTGAGCAATATGAATAGCATTCTGGTTGTCACAATAAAGAGGAGTAGCAGAGGATGTGGACACACCTAAATCCTTAAGAAGCCATCGTAGCCAAAGGAGCTCAGATGTGGTATCAGCAATGGCACGATATTTTGCTTCAGTACTGGAGCGGGCCACAAAAGTTTGTTTCTTACTTCTCCAAGAAATCAAAGAAGAAACAAGAAGAAAGCAATAACCTATAGTGGACCTGCGATTAGTGGGATCTCCTGCCCAATCAGCACAGAGAATGCACGGAGTACAAAAGGAGATTGAGCTGAGTAGAAAAGACCATGGAAGAAAGTGCCCTTCAAGTATCGTAGAATGTGCAGAACAGCAGCATAGTGAGTCGATCGTGGAGCAGACAGATACTGGCTCACCTGATGAATAACATAAGAAATGTCTGGTCGAGTAACTGTGAGATAAACTAGGCTGCCAACCAATCGTCTATAAAGAGAGGGATTAGACAATGGTTTTCCCCCCAAAGGTGTCAGATGCGCATTAAATTCAACTGGAGTGTTAATAGTCTTGTTATCAGTGAGTCCAGCTTGAGACAAAAGGTCAGATGCATACTTGGCTTGAGTAATATAAAGACCATCTGTGGAACGAGTGATCTCAAGACCCAAGAAATAGCTGAGATGTCCAAGATCTTTCATCTTAAACTGCTGACTAAGAAAATCCTTAAGTTCTTGAATGCCACTGAGGTCATCACCAATTATGATCATATCATAAGGACTGGCAGTGTAACCCAAGCGGAAGATGGTGGAGCTGAACTTGGCAAACCAAGCTCATGGAGCTTGTTTAAGGCCATAAAGTGCACGTCGAAGTCGACAAACCTTGTTTGTTGCAACAGAAAGACCAGGAGGAGGTTGCATATAGACTTCTTCATTCATATCCCCATTAAGAAAGGCATTTTTAACATCCATCTGAAAAAGGTCCCATTTACTAGCAGCGGCAACAGCTAAGAGGGCATGAACAGATGAGATGCGGGCAACTGGAGCAAAAGTCTCTTCATAATCAATCCCATACTCCTGTGTAAAACCTTTTGCAACAAGACGAGCCTTGTAGCGCTCAATGGACCCATTAGAGTGAGTCTTGATCTTATAGATCCACTTACAACCAATCACAGAATGTCCAGAAGGGAGAGTAACCAGATCCCAAGTATGGTTTTTGGTTAATGCATCAATTTCCTCTTTCATTGCAATCTACCATAAAGGGTCAGTGGAGGCCTCACGATAGGTTTGAGGCTCATAGAGTGTAGCAAGGGCAGTGTAACAATGATAGTCAAGTAAATGTGCAGGAATGGATCTTACCCGGATTGAGTGGTGAGGTGGAATGTCTTGTAGAGGATCTTCACCCAGGCAGAAGGTGGGGTAGCTCGTCATCAACCTGTTCAACTTCAACCTGTCTAGAAGAATCATAAAAAATATCTGGAGATTGGATAGAGAAGTCCAAAGGAGGATCAAGAGTATCTGTAAAAGGAACAAGAGACTAATCTGGAAAGATTTCTAAAACAAAGGAGTTAGTCAGGGAAGAACAAAAGCGAGAGAGTTCAACAAACAAACGGTGTTCCCAAAAGACAACATTACAGGAAACACGAAGACAATGAGAGACAGGATCATAGCACCGATACCTTTTTTGAGTTTCGCCATAACCAAGGAAACAACAAAGTCTAGATCGAGGCTCAAGTTTGTTGTGCTCATGAGGATGAAGAAGAACGAAACAAGTAGATCCGAAGGAGCGAAGGTAATGATAGTCAGGGCGTGACCCAAAAAGGCGCTCATACGGAGTCTGATTATGGATGACAGCGCTTGGAATTAGACATGGCAAAACGGGTTAGAATTTTCTGACCCGACCCGACCCGACCCGAAAAATACCCAACCCGAACCCGATTTTTTTGACCCGAAGCAAAAACGGGTTGACCCGTGACCCGACCCGTGTTTTTTGCAGGTCAACCCGACCCGACCCGCGACCCAACCCGAACCCGAACCATTTTTTTAAAACTTTTTTTTTTGGTAAAAAAAAATAGTAAAACTAAGACAATATTGGTTTAATTGTTTATTGTGAACTTTAAAGAAACAATTGATACATTTACATAACTACATGCAAATTAATTGAAAGATAAATGGTTGAACATTCTGTAATGAGTAAATATTTTTAAATATCAAATAGCAAAGTACATGCTAAGATAATCTAGTTACAGTAGAGTTAAAAACATAGATTTAAAACTGTAGACATGTGAGAAACATTCACAAGTGTGAAAATAGTGAAGCTAAAGTATCAAATTAGCATAAGTTATAAATACTTCGACCTATTTTTTAATAATTTATGTCCAAAATAAACGGCTTTTCAAAATAAATTATGATATTTCCTAGAGTGTGTGTTGCTTAACAATAATATAATATTCATAAAAGAAACCATGTATAAAAAAGTAAGCAATCAGATTTTAAAGTATATCTCAAATTGAAATAAAATGTCAACTACAACTGATAATAGATTATAAAATTAATTTTTAAGATTGTAAATTTCTTATATGTTTTTATTTTTTATCAAATGAGTTATCCAATAAGTCATTTGTAATTTTGTTTTATATTTTGAAATGTTGATAATGTGTAGAAATAAAACTTGTGTATTTGTTTTACTTATCTTTGTGTTATTTTGTTTTAAATAGTAATGTTATTGTACGGCACCGAGCTCCCTGGGCTTGTTGGATCAGTAAGGCCCACAAAGGGCCCTACTTTCTTGGCACACTTGGGCAGGAACAGTTCGGTCTTAGCCGCTCGCACGTGCTTCCCAAAGTTACGTCATCCTCCAAGGATACCTCCCCGAGAAATTCTATTACGCCCGGAGAACATACGGCCGAGCATTAGCGGCTAGGTGTTGTATCCGCCGAGCGTCGGAGATTGGGAACCATTCCCAAGGCCACTCCCACCTAAACATCCACAAATCATCATCTGCATTGGACCCTCGAAAGCACTAGCGCAAGCGTAATCATCACCACCCCACTAGCACCCCACTATAAATACAAGGATCTTGGGAGAGAGGGGGGGTTGGAAAAACTGGGGGGAAATAAGAGGGGAAGAAAGAAGGGTAGACCAGAGGAAGGAAAGGGGCTCTCGATCAGTCTCAGTATAGGAACGACCCAGTGTAGGAATCCTAGGCCCACAATACAAATAGATTGTGAGCCCAAACGAGTCACAGTCCAGTACGTAGCCTCGTTCTAGGGCTTGTACAGTTATAATTTGTATAATTTTAAAATTATTGAATAAGTATTAATAAGTTTAATTGAGTTCATGCTTGATATAAGTGGTGAATTCAAAATAATGCATTTACATCAAGTAATTTGTTGCATAACTTTCCAAATGATAGATACATGTTGTTTTCTTTATAAAAATAAAAAATAAAAAATTTCATGTGAAAAATACGGGTCAACCCGACCCGACCCGACCCGCAACCCGATTGACCCGAACCCGATTTTGACCCGCTTAAAATGACCCGTTTTTGACCCGTGACCCGTTTGACCCGTAACCCGATTGACCCGACCCGAACCCGACCCGACCCGCCCGTTTTGCC
The DNA here is from genome assembly GCA_023736055.1 of Quercus glauca. NCBI lineage: Eukaryota > Viridiplantae > Streptophyta > Magnoliopsida > Fagales > Fagaceae > Quercus > Quercus glauca. Next base: position 73,217,952 of record CM043318.1, read on the forward strand.
ATGTCTACTTGGAATGCGATTAATAGTATGAACAGCATGAAGAGTGGCTTCACCCCAAAATGGGGCAGGAACTTTGGCAGAAAGATGAAGAGCACGGACAGTGTCAAGAATATGACGAAGTTTTCTTTCGGCTCGACCATTTTGTTGAGAGGTACCTGGACAGGTTAGATGATGTACAGTACCATAGGAATGTAACAGAGCTTGAAAGGCATATTGAGTATATTCAAGAGCATTATCAGATCGAAAAGTTTTGATATGTTTGGAGAATTGTGTTTCAACCATTTTTGCAAAGTTACTGTATATTGGTAAGATTTCAGAACGAGATTTAATAGGAAAAATTTAACTATAACGAGAATAATCATCAATAAAAACAACAAAATAACGAGATCCACCAATACTAGTAACAAGAGAAGGTCCCCAAACATCAGAATGAATTAACTCAAAAATACTATTAGAGATAGATTCACTGTTATTGAAAGGTAAAACTGGCTGTTTTCCTAACTAGCATGAAGTACAATCAAAATTGTCTTTGGACACAGAACCCAACAGACCCTTAGAAGCTAACTGTTGTACTCAAGAAGATGATGCATGACCAAGATGAGAATGCCAAAGTGTGAGAGACAGTAAGGAAGAATCTGCAGCAGCAGCAGCAGCAACAGAAACAGGGGCAACAGGTGGAAGATGAAGATTGTTCATGAGAAACATACGCCCAACCCTAGGGCTGGTCCCAAGCTCTTACCCCATCCTCGGATCCTGCACAATACACCTAGAATAGTAAAAAATAAGGCGATATCCTAGTTCAGCTAATTGTCCCACAGAGCACAAATTATAGGATATGTCAGGTACATAGAAGACCCTAGGAACAGAGAGGTTAGAGGTCAAAACAAAACCTAGACTATTCCCATGCATGGTGGAACCATCAGCTATATGAATATTAAGAGGATGTGGTGCAGGGTCAAGTTTGGAGAATAAGGACGAGTGAGGTGTCATGTGATTGCAACAGGCAGAATCAAAAAGCCAAGTTTGAGACTTACCGGGTAGAACTGAGAAAGCAGTATAAAGAGATGCATTACTAGCCATACGAACAGCCTGAGCTATGATCTCCTGTAGTTCAGTGGGGGAGAGGTTAATAGTGGATCCAGAAGACTAGGACTCAGCTGAAATGGAAGGCATCGGCGGAGTAGGCTCAGTATTAGCAACAACAGCAGTAGATTTGTTGCGACGGTAACAAGTCTCAATGGTGTGGCCGGGACACTTGCAATAATTGCAGAACTTTTTGTTGGTCTGCTTGCGACGATTGCTAGAGCCAGAGGAATCACCTGATTGCTGAGGTTGCTCAATGGGAGGAGGAGAAGGAGTAATAGCCAAAACATTGAACTTATTCTAGGCTTGAAGGGTTGCAAGACGAGCTTCTTCTCTAACCAACTTGTTTACAACAGTATCAAGGGAGGGGGGAGGACTGCGATTAAGAAGCTGACCTCGGATAAGATCAAAGTCCTTGTGAAGGGACATCAGGAATTCATAGAGACGAAATTCATCTCTAACTGTAGCATATTGTTGAGCATCCTTTGAGCATGCCCAAATTGGAGCAGAAAGGTCAATTTGGTCCCAAATGAAGCGAAGCTAATCATAGTAGTCATTGATGGATTGCCCTGGTTCTTATCGAAGTTGATGCAATTCAACCAATAACTGATATTTCATAGATCCGTGAGTAGTGGAGTACTTTTTAGCCAACATATCCCATGCTGATTTTGAATCATCAAAGCTGCCCAACAGATTGGAGATAGAAGGAATGGAAGTGTTCCAAATCCATGTGAGGATCATATGGTTATGACTATCCCATTCAATCATGCGATTAAGGAAGGCAGCATCTTCTTCACTTGCCCCCTTGACAAGAATAGTGATTGTACCAGTACAATAATGCCAGAGCATGCGACCCTTAAGAAAACTGCGCATAGCTTGAGACCAAGATAAGTAATTCTTATTCCCCTCCAATATAGTATTGATGGGGCGAGGAAGAAAAATATCCTTTTTATCCATTTAGAGACACAATATGCAAAAATAGACAGCAAAAATGAAATTTATGCGAAAAATTGGGTAAGGAAAACCTGAACTGAAAAAGTCAACCTGAGTAAAAAGTCAACGGTCAAAGTCAACGCGGTCAACGGTCTGGAATGATGACGTAATCACTGCTGAGTGCTAACGTAAGCAAGCTGACGTGTTGCTGACGTAAGCAGTGATGACATCACTAGGGCTGACATGGCAAGATGATGACGTCAGCGAACCGAGTCTGGCACGTGGAGGCACGTGTAAGATGTTAGCGGTGCGTGGCAGTGACGCCGAGAATTATAGTGGCGCATGGAGGCACGTGTGTGGTCCGATGAAGATGAAATTTCACAAAAAGGCAGATCGGAGATATTGCTTTCCGATGGTACAATCTGTGGTCTGATCGGAGAGGCGGAAGCGATGGTGGCGGAAAGGCAGTGGTCTTTGATGTACTGAATTCGCGGTGGAGGCAGTGGTGCTGCTCACAACAACGGCTGCAGATGACACCCAAGAAGACAAGACTGCTTAAAAGTGACACACCAAAGGATTAGAGCAGTGGCTCTGATACCATGTTAGGAATACTGAATGTATTTGTATTGTATTTCTTAATGAAAGAATGTACATAGGTGCCTTTATATATGAGGCATATGTGTGCAGTGCAAGTAAATATGTGTGCAGTACAAGGAAATATGTGTGCTATACAAGTAACCTAACTAGGCCTAAAGCCCACAATATTATACATGTTAACATTTTTTTTTTCCTTGCAAGGAGACTAATAGTTGCTAATGGGGGGATTTAATAGAAGACTAACGAAGAACTGTATTGACAAAAATTAAAACTTAAAAGACTGAAATGACAAAACTGAAACTTAAATGACTGAAATGACAAAATGTGAAATTTAGAGGATCAGTTTTGCATTTTAGTCAATTAAATATGTGGCTCTTAAGAAATATTTCTCAATCTTGGTTTCTTTTTTTTTCTTTTTTGATAGGAATCTCAATCTTGGTTTCATTATTATGTTTAAAGATGTCTTTTCCTTAATTTAGCATTGAAAATTAATAAATTAAAATTATGAGACTCATTCAATTAATTTTAACTATTTTGGGATGTATTGTGTATAAATATATTGCACAAGCAATTTTGGGTTATTCTCTCGATGACTTAATAAGTAATTTTATAGATAATAAGCTCTTGCCTAATTATGAAAAAAGTGAATTTATTTGTTATGAACATCTAGATTGACAAGCCCTTACCAAAATTTTCTCAAGTGCTAGGATGTTATGTTTCATAGAAAATAATCCCTTAATTGCAATTATTATAGACATCCATTATATACAATATATAGCACGCATAACTGTGAATTTGGTAAATAGATAAAGGAATTTTATGAGAGTCCCATATTGTAATTATGGTGAGCAAGTTGATCCATCGGCTTGAATGGATGACGATATATTTTTTGATTTTGTATATGGTGATTTCGTCTGTTATATGGTATAATGGAATATTGTTGATGAATGTATCATTCCTCTATATTACACAAGTATTGTATGATTGAAAGTAATACCCTTATCTTATATATTTCTTTTTAGAGCTATATCTTGCTAGTTTCTTTTCTTACATTTACAGGAATAGATAAGTGGTGGAGCCAGAAATTTAGGGCCCATTTGGTACGTGTATTTAAACAACAGTTTTCAGTTTTTTCAAAAATACGTGTGGGTAAAAAAGTGTATGAAAATACATGTAATATTGTTTAAAAACTAAAAATATGTGTTTAAATATATGTACCAAACGGGCCCTTATCTTTGTGGGGGCCATATATAATTTTTTTTTTTTTTTTTTGGGTATGAAATGTAAAATAATAATGTACAATACTTCATAACTCAATTTTTCACTTTTATTTGTTAAGATAATTGTTAAAATACATTTATTCATTTTAAAGATGCTAAATGTTTAGTTATATATTGTAATTTGTTGACATATATATTTATAGATTCTATTTTATTTAAACGAAAATTATGTTTATTTTTAGACTTTCTTAAATATATATATATATATATATATATGTATATTATCAGGTATGAGGGGCCAAAATAATAAGGTTATTTAAAAATTTTCAAATTATTTAAGATATTTCAAAAAAAAAAAAAATTTTCAGAAAATTCTCAGTCATCAAGTGGCTCCACCACTGGAATAGATGCAATATATATTTGACAAGGTATTTGGATTTTGGAGAAATAAGGTTGATGGATGATTAAGCAGATTATATGTTAATCATCAAGACTCTTTGACCTGGGATGATTCGCTTTTGATTCTTGTATATCTCTTGATCATTTGATTATGAAATCTCTTGATCATTTTATTTCCATATCGAGTGAGTCTAAACATTACCAGAACAAAATTAAAAAAAATGACCCCGAAAGTTATTCAAGCAATTCTTTATATCTAAAAATTGAGTTTTTTTTTTTTTTTTTTTTTTCAACTACATTAGGAATTTAAGGCTTTGTGGATTCTAGATATAATGCATTTATGGTTATATATTAAGGAATCTAGGGTTTTATTGGCATGTAAAGTTTGTTTGAATTTTTTTTTAGAATTTTTCCACATATATGCAATTGTATCTTTCAATAGCTTATTTATTAGCTTGCTAATTAATCACAGCTGCTGTAAGTAAAGCATTGATGTCATCACTAATCAGCCCCCATTTACATAAGCGAGGAACTAAAATAAATGAGTTATAAAAAAAAGACAAAATATATAGTAATTTATACAAATACCCCACGTGACAAAATAAGCCTTAACCACCACTAATAAGAACTTTCAGAGAAGTATCAAAATAATTGTCGAAGCTATAATCATATTATAATAACAGAATCTCACCTCAAAGTGCACAAACATCTTTAACTCTCGCCCCTATAAATCTTAAACTCTCCAAAGCTAGTTTCACCGACACTCCTGAAAACTCTTTCATAAACAAACTTTTCCGAGCCAAAGAAACCCAAAACAAAAGAAAAAAGAAAAAGCCTTTCCGATTATAGTAGTAGTAGTATATACCATTTACATTAATGGACTCAGACTTGGCTGTCCTCGAATCGATTCGACACTACCTCCTCGGCGAATCCGAAACTTTCGACGATGTTGAGGTGTGCCTCGGCAACGTTTTTACGTCGGAGACTACGAACTACTGGGGCTCATCGCCGTTGAAGGTGGAGGACAACAACGTTTACTTCGGGTGGGTTCCGTCGAATGAAGTCGACGACGACCCAGTTAAAGCGATGCCACGAGAAACGAATAACAAAGAAGCTGTTGCGGTGGCGCGTGATGCGCACGCGCCGCATTACAGGGGCGTGAGGAGGAGGCCGTGGGGGAAGTACGCGGCGGAGATAAGGGACCCAAAGAAGAATGGCTCGAGAGTGTGGCTCGGGACTTACGAGAAGCCCGAGGACGCAGCTTTGGCTTATGATCGAGCTGCTTTTAAAATGCGTGGTTGTAAGGCTAAGCTTAATTTCCCACACTTGATTGGCTCGAATATGGCGGAGCCGCCCGTGAGAGTCACCAACAAACGCCGCTCGCCCGAAACGTCATTGCCGTCGGATAATGGCTCGGCTAAGTCGAAGAGGAGTAGAAGCCGGAGTGGCTCAGTGGTTCAAGCTGAGTCGAGTAATGGAAGTAGTAGTGCAATAGAGGAGGTTTCAAGTGAGGCCGTAGACACTTGGTACTCATCGGTCAATGAATCATTTACAATGTGGCCTTTGGATTACCCAAAGTTATTATGATATTACAGAGTCAATGATTTAGTTTATAGATAATTTCTTTGAAAAAATTTCGTTTACCCTGTGATTTTTGTAGTTTAACTGGCATTTGTTGATGTTTCCAACCGGGATGTATAAGATTTAACACTTTCCACTTCCAACAATCGAATTGAGATTTAGCAGTTAAGTAATAATCTTTCGTCGTTAATTAAGATCTGGATCCTGACTGAAATTCCTTTCCATTTATAGCTCATTAGCTTTATAAAATCTAATAATCTCCATAGCTGTATCAACATAACCAATAAGAGCTGAAACTAGCTTGGGATATATTTGATAAGTAAGCGTTCAATTCCTTTGTTAAAATTTCAGAATTACGTATTATCTTCCAAATGGGAAGAGTTGCTCAAGTTGGAATGGATAATTAACAAGTAAATGTAGCCAAGTTCTCCTCATAGAAAATATCAAACAGTGCTAATGAGCCACAAAGTTGTTGTTGTTATTATTTATTTATTTATTTATTTATTTATTTATTTTTGCTTAGATCAATCACTGTTTGTTTCTTAGGAAATGTACTCGGTGCAATTATATTCAAAGTATAATGAATTTCCCTCAGTCCATCTGTTGAGAAATTTAGACCATGGTTGATTTGAAATAACAAGATTTAAAGCCATATTGTTAATTAGATCTATTATAAATAATCATTAGTTAAACAAACAAATATCAATATCGTGTCAATAACATGGACAACAAAATAGTAAATAAGACAAAGATATGATGATTCAGGAAGGCCAATGAAACAAACTTGTTTCACAGTAAAAAACTTGGGAGAAAACCTTCCCAAAAAGTAATCCACTTGTGTACAAAACATTTGTTCCTAAACTCTAAAATCCCAATAGACGAACTTATAGTATAAATCTTCTATCTCTTCAGTACCTCTAAATTCTCCAATATATAAACACTCCACCCACAATCACAATTAGAACCTCCAATTGACTTCAAGAATCTCTTGAATGTTTTCTTCACAGCAGCAAGTTTGCGGTGATAGCTATAACTTTAGTTTCTTCCCTAATATATAATCTTCAGATCTACTTTGAAACTCTTTAGTTTGGTGAAATAGAGAAAACATGATTACAAAACTCTAGCCGTATAAACAAAGTGTTTCTCTCTATCTAAAAATCCTTATAATAGATGGCCTATAATGTCCTTTAAATACTGGTTCAAACGGATCTCACTTCGGGGTTCAAACAAATAAATTATAAACTTTTTCACGTTGCTGGTTTTTGCTGATTGCGAAAGCTCGATGTATCGAAGTAGTGTTGAGACTGCTATCAAGGAGGTAGTAGGTTTCGAGTTTTTATCGAGAGGTTTTGAGACTGCTATCAAGGTACATGCTAAAAATGCACTTTTCTTTAGCTTTTTTTTAGTAAACTTTGCGTCTTTAACTTGGTCTTCGGTTACAACTTTATGGCACATTAAAACTCAATAATATAAATATAAATAAATAAATAAACACATAATTTGGCATGGTTTGACAATACCAAAAAACATGACCCTAACACCATCATTTAGCTCCTTATAAGATAAATTTAGGAGAAATTTATGATTTATCTTAATTTTATTAGATTTGAACAATCACATGAACACATTCTTACCACAAAGTGATCTTATTTAAAATCTTATTTAACGGACTTTTTTCCCTACGCAATATATATTTGAATGTATGATAAATTAGGCTTATGATGCGTAAAACTATTACATTTAGATGTAACATGTTTTTTTATTAGCCTAAAAGAGGAAGGGGTAATATATCGCATGTGCACTATAAAAAATTCGTACAAACTTGATTGTAGCTATTAAATACAACTTCCGCTAAAACAAATTAACATTATTACATATTTTAAAATTTTAACCGTTAGATTGCATATTCTTTATGTTCTCAATATGTATGTCAAATTTTGTATCAGTCAAGTAATATTTATTATTCAATCCATAAACTTATTTTTTATACTTAATTCTAGCTTATAAAAACTTGAAATTTAAATATTTAATTGATAACTGAGCTATTGATTTTTTTATCTTTTAAAAATTATGCAAGTGAAGAACATTATAAGAAGAAACTGTAATCCAATTGTGAATTTTTCTAAATCTACATCTAATAAAAAGACATTAAGGGTCCGTTTGGATACAGCTGAAAACTGAAAAACATTGTAGCAAAATAATTTTTAAATATGTGAATAGTACCGTAGAACCCATTTTTAATGAAAAAGTTGTTAAAAAGTAAAATTTGTGAGTCTGTGAACAGTGCACAATGTGCACTGTTCACAGGAAAAGTCAATTGTTTCAACTGAAAAGGATTAAAAAAAAAAAACTAAAGAAACGCAGACGTGCGTATGGGAAGCGCAAACGCGCTTCCCAAACGCACACTAAGTGAAGTTATAGCTATTAATTATAACCAAGTTTGTAACCAAAATTTGTCCAAAAAATAAATTGGACAACACCAATGGCATCTAGTTATGTGGAGCATACTATAATCGATCAAATTCATTGAATAATGTATAAGGTTTTATGAATTCAAAGAAGAAGAAATTATCCGAGTGTCAAATTGTCAAATGAGGTGGGCAATAATACGGATCACAAAATGATCAAACATGTTATAATTGCTTTAATCATTACATTTACTTTGCTCGTACCTCGTGGTACTGACACTAGTTCATGTTATTCATTTTACATTCCCATTTAGCTAGTTCAATAAAAAACAAGACAATCAAGTCTTGAACTGATTCATATTTGTGTTAGTTCCTTCAAAAGAAAGTGTTTTCAAATATGGTAATAATGACAACGAAATATGTTAAATGGACTTTTACAATTTTTTGTTGTCAATTATTATGACCAACAGCAATGTCCCTATCCATCTTTATTTTTCTTTTGTTCAAAAGAAAAAAAATTATTTAAGTAAGGAGAGTCAAACTCAGGCTTTTCACATGCATAGGTAGAATAAGATAGTATTTATAAATTATAAGTCACAAAACTCCTATCTTCCTCTCTCCGCATATTTAGTTATTTTGGATAGATGTTAAAAAAATTTCAACCTATATCTTATAATCAAGTTAAGACACAAATCGGTTTTAGATATACGTAGTATTCAAATCTCAAATTTCTTATTCAACGATAGTGAACTTTATTGATTGAACTAATTAGAACCTGCCACATATTTATTTATTAATGTCATTATCGTAGAGTAAAAGAGCGTGAAAGACATAAAACCATATATACATTGAAAGTTCAATAAGTGTGTAAAACACTATGACCGTTTAAACCCCAATTTACAAATTACCAATTCAAGTTTAATGTCAAACAATATATGTGCGGAAAATGAACATAAGCTTGTAACAGAATTGATAAGCAATCTAAACTAAATAAAATCACATCCACATCAGAAATTAAATGGCAAAGATTAAGGGAAGAGAGATGCAAACACAAGGACAACACACGATGTGTTATCGAAGAGGAAACCGAAGCCCTCAGCGTAAAACCTCTCCGCCGCCCTCCAAGCAATCAATAATCCACTAGAAAATATAGTTGAGATACATGAACAGTAATCGGCCCTCTAAACCTAATATATCCAATGTACCTAAGCCCTCCAAGCTTCTTGCTCCAACGAGATTACGCCAAACTTTTGTCTTTTCTAGCTTACCAGATTTCGATATGGCCCATAGCATCAACCAATATGAATTGGTCCCTTCCTAACTACTTCCCAAAGCACCAAAAAGTTTTCTCACAGATATGGGTATGGTGAGAAAAGGATTTGGCTAAGAACCTCTCAAGAATGTAACAATGGAAAGGGTGAGAGTAGAGGAATTTGAAGAGTCTCTATGTAAGATTGTGGATGAGTCAATCTTGTTTTTCTCTAGGGTTTCTCTCTCAAAATTCTCTTTGGAACCTCTTTACATTTTGTGGGTATAAGAGTCTATATATAGTGGTGTGTGTTTGGATTGCAAAGAGTCATTTTTTCAAAATAGAGCTGGCTGGCAGCTTGGCTTTGCGACTTGACTGAGTCGCGAGTTCAAGCCGCGAGCTAACTGAATGGCCAGTCTGGACTTTTTGTCCTATAGTGCAACAGCTAGCACGACGCTTCAACTACTCGGCATGCTTCACTCGTGTGCATCTTCTAGCAGGTTGCAAGCTGCGAGTCACCCGCGAGATCTAGCCGCGAGTCCCTGCTTTACTGCACAATCTTGAGCATTTCTTCACACTCTCTCACACACTACCCTTATATGATTCCCACCTAAATACAAGGTTTCTAAATGTTGAATTACAAGCAAATTTGGTACAGAATAAAGTCAACAAAATGGTTGATTAAATTCAACCTTATATACATATATGGAGATTTGTTTTCCTTTTAAGTAAGACATATCCTATCCCTTATGATCGTCAACTACTTTCCTGGTATTGCAAGTTAACTGCGAAAGAAGTAGAAAGTGTAAAAGAGCATGAATTCCACATATTATTCAAACCCAATTTACAAATATATACTTAACCATGTTGTGCATGTCTAGCTAGATTGTGAGCTACAAAATTGTCATGTCTACCAATATGTAAAAAACTAATACAAGTAAACAAATTGGCAACTAAATGAGCATCCCGGATTAGGAGACCAAAGGAAGCATAGGAGGAAGAATCATCTTGAAGAGCTATCATCACTGTCTAGGAGTCTCCCTCAAGTATAGCTTTTGTGAAACCAAGCTTAAGGGAGAAATCAAGTGCTCTTCTTGCTGCAATTGCTTCTAGTTCCACCACGATTTGAGGGAGAGGAATGTTTTGAGATAATGAGGCCAAAACCATACCATGACAGTTGCGAATTATCACTCCAATACCTGCTCTATCGTCCTCCTTAAAAACAGTGCCATCAAAATTTAACTTATAAGAATCCCTAGCAAGCGAAAACCATTTTGACAGTGGTCGAGCAAGTGTTGGTTACTTCCTTGGCTGAGCAGTTCGAAATTCCAATAAGGAATCGATTGCACGCTACTGCATTTGGTCGACTGGGAAACCTAGTGGTGTAGAGCAAACTTTGTTACACCTAAACCAGATTGCCCAAGCCACCATTGCAAAAAGTTCAGCATTCACTACAAGAAAAAAAGGCTTAATACAACGAAAAAAGTCGTTGCAAGAACAACTAATATCATTGTAATAGGTGTTATTGCAATGACAAAAAAGTCGATGCAAGCCGTTGTAATAAACTTTGAGGCAATAGGTTTATGCAACACTAAATTTTCGCGGCAATAAATTTCACATATTGCAATGATTTACTTTGAAAATCTCATTGTAGTAGGTTGATTTTTTTTTAATATTAAAATAAATAAATCATTTTTAAATAATAATTTTTTCATTTAACCTGTTTTGCAATTCAAAAACCATATCTAGGAACTACACTAACAAATTAAAGATATGCATAACAGATGAAAATTTTGAAATACTTCATTTCAATACGTATGTCAAAAAACACAAATATATACATAACTTGTTGAGTTTACATTCAATCACATAGTTTCAAAAAGTATGCAAAAATTAATACAACATGAAAGAAAAGTTTCTTCCCGAAGGTGTTATTCAAGCATGTTTCACAACCATTTCATTGACTTACCACCTATTTTGGAAAAAAAAATAAATAAATAAGTATAAAGTTGAAAAACATCATTGATGGAAATTTAGACCCCTTAAAACAACAATTAGATTAATCTAGTTAATTAGCCAAGTGATTAACTTAGTCAATTTATGCAAATCTAGGTTATTACAATCACACAATCATATCAAGAATATATAAGGTAGCGGAAAATAAATAACACAAGATATGATGACCCAGGAAACCACACGGTAAAAACCTGAGGAGGATTTGACCTAGCTATCCTCAAGGTAAACCTGAATCCACTATGAAAGAATCGAAATTCATACAAAAAGACTTACAAACTCCCCGCTTGACTTCCTAATGCTACCCACCAGTAGAACTTACTGACACGACCACATGCAAGTTCCGAATCCATAGACTCCTTCTTTCTTGGATTCTTCAATTAGCTACAAGCTCCCCACTTGTTTTTCTTTAAACTCTAATGGTAGCAACCGAGTTGATCATCAAGATGTTGAAGTAATCTCCACCTTGAAAACCCTAAGTTTATGTGAAGGAAAACTCCTCAAGGATCTCACAAGAGATTCACACAAACCGCAATATGAGCGACAAAGACTTAGAAAGGTTTGGGTACAAAACCCTAATAAAATGAGGCACAAGAGGCACTCTAATCTCTCTCTCAAAAGTCTCAAAAACGTTCTAGGGTTTCCCTTATATATAGGAGAGTTTTACTTGAACCCCAAGACGTTTAAATAGAGTTTGGGCTGAGTTGGAATTCTGCAGAAAAACGTTCTGGCCGACTTTCGATCGATCGAGTCTATTTTTCGATCGATCGAGCCAGGCCGAAAGTCACAAAGACTTCTGCAGCCACTCGATTCCAACTTTATAATAATTAATCAACTTTGAGTAAGCCTAAACAAGACTAAACATATTGTTTTGATCATGGTTTGCCAACATTACATATTAGAGTTCTAAATATGTTAAATCCTAGGTCTTTAAAACCTAACAAACTCCCCATTTGGAAATTCGTGACAAAACACAAACTAAAAACTCAAAGTTTATGTTAAGGCCATATTTTGTGTAGTTGGCTAATACTTTGACAAAACGTACTTTACTTATATTTAGGTAGATCTAGGATGTGTTTAATACTTTAAAGAACATGTTGTTCAAGTCTAGTATTAAAGTCATGAAGATTAGACCAAGAAACAAGTGAAGAAAAGGTGTTCAATAAAGCTGGACAGATAGCTCGACACCTGTGGACAGATAGCTCGACAGCTTCTCGACACCTCCTCGACACCTGGATATCTGTCGAGCTCTTCAGCTGATTCTTATCACAATCTCGATAGCTGGTCAATCGATCGAGAAACTTTCTGTCCCCTCGACACCTTCTCAACACCTCCTCGATAGCTACTATCTGTCAAGATTCATTAAATCTCGACACCTTCTCGACACCTCCTCGATAGCTGCTATCTGTCGAGATTACGGGAATTTAGATTTCTGTTTTTGGGCCAGGCTTATGTATTTGTTTAGGGTTTCTTTTTTCACAACCCTAGACCTATATAAGGCTTATTTTAGAGGCCGTCACATAAGAGAATACAAGGAGAACATACGCTAAAGGTGACCGATGCCTTATTCTCTCTAAAAGAAACTACTGCGTTTTTGCGCCTTATGGTTTTATAACCAAGTGCTTCTTAATCTTCATTCTTGATGAAGTGAAGAACTTTGCAGCCAACATCTTCTTCTAATTGGTGATTGAAGTCGCGTACTGGGATCCGCGCAATTGATTAGTCACGTATTGGGATTCGTGCAACAAAAAGGGTGGCGTTCATATATTGAAGAGTTCAGAGGTTCTGAAGCGGTAGAAGGTTTCTGCTGTGAGTTCATCTACGATGATTGTAAAGTCTAGGGACAAAGGTTTTGTATGAGATCTGAAATTTCTCTTTACTATAGTGGATTGCTTTTCGAGAAGGTTTCCCCCCAGGTTTTTTACTGTGAAACTGGTTGGTTTCATTGGTTTTCCTGGGTCATCATATCTTGTCTTATTTACTTTTCCGCTGCATATTATTTTGACATGATATTGATGTTTATTTGTTTTAACAAGTTTTATTGATAATAAATCTAATTAACAATTTGGGTTTAAAACTTGTTAATTCTATCAACCGGGGTCTAAATTTTCCAACAGTTTACAAGTAAAAGCCTATTACAAAAATAATGCTCATAACACAAATTCAATCTTAACTACTATCCATCAGTTGCAAGTGTAGACAGCAGCAAAATCGAATCAACCTGTACATTCCTGAAACACTCAACAAACGCATAAACGCATGTGTGACAGAAAAACAGTAAATCAACAGGTATGTAAACTAACTCTCTCCTTAAGTTAGATACATAAAAAATTATTTTCTCCCCCTATCAAAAACAAATAAGATTCCCACATATTCCCACATATCATCTAAATCTCCCCATTTTTGTCACGTATTGACAAAGACAACTCATACAAAGAGTAAACAGCCAACATACACAATAAAGGATAAGAGAAAATAGAGAATCAAGGGGATACAAAACAATTCAACTTTATAAATAATAGAGACAACTCCCCCTACGAAGAGCTGAAAGGCCACAAATTGAATTACCCCTTGTGATTTAAACTAATTAATTAATTTAGTCAAGTTATTAATTAATTAATTTAACATGCAAATACGTGGCAGCACAAACAAATCACAAAAAACTAAATATGCAGCGGAAAAATAAATAACTCGGTGATTTGTTCATGAATGGGGAAAAACCCTAACGGCAAAAACCCCACCGGGTGATTTTCAGGTCACCACTCCCGAAACTCCACTATTATCAAATCAAGCGGTTACAAATAAGGAATCCCAAGTACCTTACCAACCTACAGTTGAACCCTTACCCCAATACCCAATTGGACTTGATCTGTAGCGACAGTTCCCACCTTTGATGCACGGCTCCCAAGTACGTGACTAACCAGATGCGCGGATCCCAGTACGCGACTTCAATCACCAACTTTAGAATGAGAGGTTGGCTGCAGAGTTCTTCAGATCATCCTATGCATGAAGATCAGGAAGATGCTTGGTCACAAAACCCTAAGGTGCACAATACACAGCAACTTCTTGAAGAAGATGATCTAGGTTAAGAACTTCGTCTTAGAGCACAATTTGCTTGAACAAGGATTGCTCAATGCTTATGCAACTTGTGTCTATGTTGACGGCTCTTAAAACACTCCTTAAATATGTTTAGGGTTAGAAGAAAAGAAAGCCCAAAAACACATTCACGGATCCCAAGAAAATCATATCAGAATTCTGACTTTTTAATTCTCGACAGATAGCAGGTGTCGAGGTAGGTGTCGAGCAGGTGTCGAGCAGGTGTCGAGCTTTAAAATTTCTGCACTTCAACTTGCTTTTTCTTGGACAGACTTGATGACTTCAACACTTGATCTTGAAACATTGTTTCTTGAAGTATTAAAAACACCTAGAACTACCCAATTACAAGTAGAGTGCGTTTTGTCAAAGGATTAGCCAATTTACATAAAATATGACATATGTTCCTAACATGTAAACACATATGTCCTAACAATCTCCCCCTTTGGCAATCCGTGACAAAACCACAACAAACAAATGAACATATGAGAGAAGTCATAAATCACTCAACTCATATTCACTTGTTAAATACAATAAAATCTATCCTAACACAAACTCTTGAAGAACTTTGCAAAAAGAGAGTTTATGGCAAGTAGACTTTGACAACCTGTATTTCTGAAACACTTATAAACAAAACTCATCAAGGCATCTTGTGTGAAACAGAATTAATTAGATTGCATACAAATATAAAGAACATGTGTATAAAGAAAGAAAAGAAACAACACATGAAGAGATAGGTGAATAAGAAAAACATACATCCACATATATAGAAAGATAAGTACAATGTATGTAAACTGATATACAAGACCAATGTATCTATAAAGAATGAAAAGAAAAGATACATCTAAAGCCTCACTACATCCCTCAAAAGTATGAACACTCCCCCTATTAAAAATGTCCTATACTAACTCTCCCCCTAAGATGACTACTCTCATAAATCCAAAACTACTCCCCCTTTTTGTCACGAGTGACAAAGGGTAGAGTGTCATGTAGACATCTCATCAGTAGAGCTAGCATCTCCATCATCATCATCAGAAGCATCATCGCCATCACCATCATCATCATCATCCTCAGCATCAGAATCTGAAGCAACTGGAGGAGGTGGTGGAGGAGAAGCCTCAGATGCAAAACCACCCATGGTCGCCTGCCGTCGTGCAATACGACCAACACGAACGTTCACCTGATACAACTCAGTGGTGAGTGTATCAAGGCGAGCATCCATGCGCTGCAGCTGCGCCATGATATCTCCAAGAGATACATCGCTGGAGGAAGGAAGAGGAGTCGATGTAGATGGAGCAGATCTGGATGGAGCCGAACGGGAGGGCGGAGTGGAATTCGGCTGTCTCGACCTGAACTGTGCCTGACTACGTTTTACGGTAGCGGCATCTATGGCAGATATGTGTGTGAAGTGGTCGGACACAGGGAAAGGGATGGAGAAATGGCGTAGAATCCTCGTGATAGCGGAAGGAAAGATAAGCTTATCACAGGACGCCGCATCTAAATGAACATCTATGATAGAGAAAATGAAGTGGGAGAAAAATCTATCGTAAGATGCTCAAGTAAAGAAAGCAAGAAACGAGCACGAGGCTCAGTGATAGAGTTATAATGAGAAAGAGGATGAAGTACAAAAGTCATCACCATGTTAAGGAATCTAGGACCTTTAGCAAAAGGTCTACATGATGTGTACATATGCTCACCCCACTCAGAAGGGCACTCACAAAAGGTAGAAATGAGCTCATCCTTGGACACAGTCCTCAGTCGCTCACAAGTAGGATAGTCAGGAAACTCTATCCTAGGAACATGAAGCACATCCGCAACCAGCTGCGATGTGACAGCAATGCGCGTACCTCGAACGCGAGTGAAAAAGAGAGGTACTGAACGATCAATCCCGTGCATGTTGGAGTAAAACTCCTGAATCAGCACGAGAGGACAAGTGACCGGGACGTCACACAGTGACTCCCATCCCCTACTGTGAATGACAGAGGGAAGGTCGGTGTCGGCGAAGTCCGCCAGAATGACTTGGCGTTCCGAATGAACACCTCGTCTAGAAAAGTTCTCAGTAAACGCCTTTTGGGCATCTACATCACGGAACCGAAGAGTATGAGGAGCAGTATCAGAGGATGAAGAAGCTCCAGAACGCAGAGGGTTCCGAGCCGGAATGGATTTACGTTTAGGTGCCATAGATGCAACTAACGTAAAAGAAAGAAAAAAGAGAAAGAGAGGGAGACAATCAGAAAAGTACCAAACAGTTCAAATATGACAATATTTTGAACAAAAAGGACGTATGCATGGGAATGCATGATCATGTTACATGCAAACATAAAAAGTATCATGGGCTCAGCCCAATCCAATCCTAGCAGCACACATACAAGAATCACACAACTAAATGCATGAAAATATCATTCTAATGCACATGGAATGCAATGTATGACATTTTAAACACTTTTTATTGAAAACCCAACCCAAAATTTCAACAAAAACTCAAAGATTTTGAAAAACCCAAAAGTTTTCAAAAAAAATCCCAAAACCTAAGATTTAAATCATGAAATGCATGAAAAGGAATGGAAAAGAAGATCATACCACTTGATTTGAAGCAAGAAATGCTGAAAATCACTTGGGATGAAGATTGGGTTGAAGAAAAAATGGTTTGGAAGTGGAACCGCCTCGGACAGATCGAAGAGAGATCGAGAAATGAGAAGAAAAACACGACAGAAGCATTTATAGGACCTTCAGTAAATCTCGACAGCAGAGGTGTCGAGAGGTATCGAGATGCTGTCGAGAAAGGTGTCGAGAAAATATGCCTTCGACAGCTAAGATATCGAGGAGGTATCGAGGTACCAAACAGCTGAACCAACACCAGAAGCTCGATCGATCGACGTGGTGTTGAGAAGGTATCGAGCAGACAGAGAGAATCTCGATCGATCCACCAGGTGTCGAGGAAGTGTCGAGATTGCGATAAGAAAAAGGCTTTAGAGGCTCGACAGCTGACCAGGTATCGAGGAGGTATCGAGAAGGTGTCGAGCCAGTTATGAAATGCAGTTTTTCGAGAAGTGAAAAACACAGACATGAATGCAATCAAGACATGCACCTCAAACATGATCCAACCAACATAAAAGGCTCTCAATTAACATCTCTCAATGAAAAATTAAGCACATGGATCTCCCAAAACACACACACACACTAAACAAGTCTAACCAATTTTATATTTCAAAAATAAGTCATGACAGTTTAGTGAGCATACAAAAGCACATGTAAAACCTTTGTGATGGCCAAATCACATTGTACCTGCACATGTATCAAAAGTAGCAAAGAATATTGCGTGTTGTGTGTGAAAAACATCGCAAGATTGCATATGTGTATACATGTTATGACGATATGAGATATGAAAAAATAACTTTAACTCACACACAATCATAACTGTTTGATGGGGACTATCACCTTTGAGGTACATCCTATAACTCCCACATCTCCTAGAATACACGCTTGCAACCATTTTAAAGCATTTTAATCTTTTTGCTTTTTATTTCTTTGCATATTTTTTTTTAAACATATCATACATGGGCTTATGAGAAAGAAAAGAAATACCCATTGATATTTTGACATTTCAATTTTGCTATGCCTAAGCACACAAATGTCATTGACATCACACTTTTGCTATGCCGAAACATACAGATGTCATTAATGATTGGCGGGCAACAGTGGTGAGATGGTTATTTATGCCTTTCTCTTAGGAGTTTCTAGTCCTACCCGTCAAAAAGAGTGATATGAGTGTTAAGTCTAAGAAATAACCTAATCTTACTCATCACAAACACGAGCCACAAAGCTCACTTGCTTAGTTGTGCATAAGGATGCTCATCTAAGCTACAAGAGATACAAAGTATAGAAAACTTTGTTTCATTGGCCATCTAAGGTACACAAGTACCAAAGTACACAAAACACACACTGTTTTTGTATTTTTCAATTTTTCAATTTTTTTTTTTTTTTAATTTTTATATCAAAAACAAAATAAACAAAACTGAAAGTAAACACACAAAAACATGTTAACAAAGCAAAACAATGCATAAAACTAGATGCAAATGCATGAGGAAAAGAAAGAAGAGAGGGAAATCAATCCATGGAGATAACACCAATGTTTTGACGAAGGAATTCAAAACGTTTACTGTCAAGAGGTTTGGTAAACAAATCAGCCTTCTGATCATCGGTGTTAATAAACTCAAGAGTGAGAGTACCATCTTCGACAAGCTCCCGAATGAAGTGATGTCGAATCTCTATGTGTTTGGTTCGAGAATGTTGAACCGGATTCTTAGAGATATTTATGGCACTGGTATTGTCACAATAGATAGTAAGATGATCTTGACAAATACCATAATCATGAAGGAGTTTTTGCATCCAGAGGAGTTGTGTGCAACAGCTACCGGCAGCAATGTACTCAGCTTCAGCAGTGGGTAAGGAGATGGAGTTCTGCTTTTTGCTCATCCAAGAGACAAGATTGTTGCCTACATAAAAACAACCCCCCGAAGTACTCTTCCTATCATTAGCATTCCCAGCCCAATCCGCATTGGAATAACCAGCTAAGACATTATTAGTGTCCTTGCTGTACCACACACCGAACTCAGCGGTAGTTTTGACATACTTTATAATTCTTTTTAAAGCAGTCATGTGTGATTCTTTGGGATTAGCTTGATATCTAGCACACACTCCAACACTATAGCTAATGTCAGGCCTACTAGCAGTAAGGTAAAGAAGACTACCTATCATGCTTCTATAAAGAGAATGATCAACACTCTTGCCTAACACATCTACAGTGAGTTTAACATTAGGGCTCATAGGGGTACGAACAGAACTAGCAGAATCCAAACCAAATTTTTTCACAAGATTCTTAGCATACTTAGATTGAGATAGAAATATACCTGAATCTTGCTGACGAATCTGCAATCCAAGGAAGTGAGTCAGCTCTCCAATCATGCTCATCTCGAACTCGGCTTGCATGAGCTTTGAGAAGTCATGAGCAAGTTCATCCTTAGTTGATCCAAAGATGATGTCATCAACATACACTTGAGCAACTATCAACTCGCCATCTTCCTTTTTGATGAAGAGAGTTTGGTCAGCTTTTCCTCTTGTGAACCCATGCGACACCAGATATTGTGTGAGTCTGTCATACCAAGCTCTAGGGGCTTGCTTCAACCCATAAAGTGCCTTTTTGAGATACAACACATGATCAGGAAAGTGTGGATCAACGAATCCTTTTGGTTGAGCCACATACACATCCTCTTTAAGTAGCCCATTCAAAAAGGCGGTCTTCACATCCATCTGATAAAGCTTGAAGTTCAGTTGGCATGCTAAGGCAAGCAGAATTCTAATGGACTCCATACGAGCAACTGGGGCAAATGTTTCATCATAGTCTACTCCTTCCATTTGAGAGTATCCTTGAGCCACAAGTCGAGCCTTGTTTCGAATCACATTGCCTTCTTCATCGGTCTTGTTGCGGAAAATCCACTTTGTACCAATGATATGCTCGCCCTCTGGTCTAGGTACAAGAGTCCAAACATCATTCCTCTGAAACTGGAGCAGTTCATCATGCATTGCTTCAACCCAGCTTTCATCTTGTAGTGCTTCCTCCACTTTCTTGGGTTCAACCTGTGACAAGTAGCAAGAATAAGACACAAAGTTAGCAACGCATTTATCAACTGTTCGTTTCCTTAATGTGAGTTCATTCAAATTTCCCACAATAACTTCTGGAGGATGATTCAGTTTAATTCTGGAGGAAGGTCCTTTTTCCTGAAGAGATTCAGACTCAGGTGAAGTCAGGATTTCTGCAGACTCTTCCACAACACTGGGAGTACCAGGAGCAATAGGAGATGCGGGTTCTCGGTCAACAATGTCTTGAACTTCCGTAGGTTCAGGGGGAAGAATTTCCTTGGGAAGTTCATTACTGCCTTTCTCAGAATTAGACTCTGAAGACTCATCAATGACTACATTAATAGTCTCCATAACCTTCATGGTCCTTTTGTTGTATACCCGATAGGCCTTGCTGGTAGAAGAGTAGCCCAGAAATATGCCTTCATCACTCCTAGACTCAAACTTTCCCACATTCTCTCTATCCTTGAGGATGAAGCAAGTACTTCCAAAGATTCTGAAATACTTTACATTTGGCTTTCTACCTTTCCACAACTCATAGGGAGTCTTTTTGGTACCGGGTCTAAAGTACACCCTATTCACTGTATGACATGCAGTGTTTATGGCTTCTCCCCAGAGGTTTCGAGCCACATCTTTGTTATGCAACATGGCTCTGGCCATCTCTTGAATAACTCTATTCTTTCTTTCTACCACACCATTCTGTTGAGGTGTAATAGGTGCAGAGAATTCTTGAGATATACCTGATTTCAAGCAGAAGGATTCCATGTATGAGTTCTCAAATTCTTTACCATGATCACTTCGAATTCGATCAATCTTCAAACTCTTTTCATTCTGCAGTCTTGTGCACAAGGCCTCAATGTGCTCGGGAGCATCAGACTTGGATCGAAGTAAGATGACCCAAGTGTATCTGGTGAAGTCATCTACCACTACCATGATATATCTCTTACCACCAAGAGACTCAGTTCTGATTGGACCCATAAGATCTAAATGTAACAATTCCAACGGTCTGGAGGTAGCGGATGCCTGAGTGCTTGGATGCTTAGCTTTTATCTGTTTCCCAAGTTGACATGGTCCACATACCACATTGCTCATTCTACTAAGCTTTGGTATCCCCAAGACAAATTCATGCTTAGAAACAATGGATAAATGCTTATAACTAGCATGTCCCATTCGTTGATGCCATAGATCTTCATTTGGTAGACGAATGCTATTGCACACTATATCAGCATCAGGAACCAATCCATAAAAATTGTCCAAAGTACGGACCCCACTGATGAGCTTCTTTCCGGACTCATCCATGACAAGACACTTTCCTTTTGAGAACAGCACCATGAAGTCTTGATCACATATCTGACTTATGCTTAGTAGATTCACCCTTAGTCCTTCTACATAGAGAACATTTGCAATGTCCGGCAGTCCTGGCAGAGATATGATTCCTTTCCCTTTAATCTGTGACTTGCTTCCATCACCAAAGGTCACATTACCACCCTTTTTAGGCTCAAAGATCTTGAAGAGAGATCGATCTCCGGTCATGTGTCTTGAGCAACCACTGTCAAGATACCAAAGGCATGTATCCATCACTTTGAATGCAGACTTCATCATGAAACACACTTCATGCTTGGATGACAAATCAGAGGGAATGGTTCTTTCTCTCAACTGCCTTCTACTAGCTAAGCCTTTAACTTTTACTCTTCTCAGACGAACTCCTCTGCACATTTTTATTCTGAGACAGTCTAGTTTCTTCTTAGCCAAACTGAGATCTTTTACCATAGTCATTACATGTGAATTCAAATAACTTTTAGACTTGTGTTTTCTGAGACACTCAAACAAATAGTGATTAGAAAAACAAGATGTATTTGAAAACATAGATCTCTTGAAGCTGGTCATAGCCATGACAAACAGGGGTCAATGGATCAAACACAGCAAAGATTAAACCTAATCAGAGTGTGCCCGCTCTGATACCACTTGAAAGGCCACAAATTGAATGACCCCTTGTGATTTAAACTAATTAATTAATTTAGTCAAGTTATTAATT
Organism: Quercus glauca; assembly: GCA_023736055.1. NCBI lineage: Eukaryota > Viridiplantae > Streptophyta > Magnoliopsida > Fagales > Fagaceae > Quercus > Quercus glauca. The sequence goes on from CM043318.1 coordinate 73,240,200, forward strand.
AATTAATTTAACATGCAAATACGTGGCAGCACAAACAAATCACCAAAAACTAAATATGCAGCGGAAAAATAAATAACTCGGTGATTTGTTCACGAATGGGGAAAAACCCTAACGGCAAAAACCCCACCGGGTGATTTTCAGGTCACCACTCCCGAAACTCCACTATTATCAAATCAAGCGGTTACAAATAAGGAATCCCAAGTACCTTACCAACCTACAGTTGAACCCTTACCCCAATACCCAATTGAACTTGATCTGTAGCGACAGTTCCCACCTTTGATGCACGGCTCCCAAGTACGTGACTAACCAGATGCGCGGATCCCAGTACGCGACTTCAATCACCAACTTTAGAATGAGAGGTTGGCTGCAGAGTTCTTCAGATCATCCTATGCATGAAGATCAGGAAGATGCTTGGTCACAAAACCCTAAGGTGCACAATACACAGCAACTTCTTGAAGAAGATGATCTAGGTTAAGAACTTCGTCTTAGAGCACAATTTGCTTGAACAAGGATTGCTCAATGCTTATGCAACTTGTGTCTATGTTGACGGCTCTTAAAACACTCCTTAAATATGTTTAGGGTTAGAAGAAAAGAAAGCCCAAAAACACATTCACGGATCCCAAGAAAATCATATCAGAATTCTGACTTTTAAATTCTCGACAGATAGCAGGTGTCGAGCAAGTGTCGAGCTTTAAAATTTCTGCACTTCAACTTGCTTTTTCTTGGACAGACTTGATGACTTCAACACTTGATCTTGAAACATTGTTTCTTGAAGTATTAAAAACACCTAGAACTACCCAATTACAAGTAGAGTGCGTTTTGTCAAAGGATTAGCCAATTTACATAAAATATGATATATGTTCCTAACATGTAAACACATATGTCCTAACAAGAGCAACAACTCCCCCTATAAAAATAGGAAAAAACAAAACACGTTTTGGGAAAAATTAGGAGGTGGGGAAAACAAAGACACACAAATCAAAGTTAAAAACTAAGGTGAGGATACACATGAAGAAACAAAATATTCTCTCTTTCAATAAAATGCAAACATGGCACTATGTGACCCATAAACAGTTGCATGAGTAGAGAAAATATTTGCACATTGATTATCCATCATATCTCTTAAGAAAAATATTTTCTACAGTTCACACATAAAAGAGGCATATACTAGAAAGTACATAGCTCAAAAATTAATCAATCAATTTTTTTGATCAAGTTGAGTACCCAATGTAGCAAAGTATATGCATGTTATGTGTGAAAACAATGAAAGATATAACTGCAAAACTGCAAGATGGATACAGAAATCAATGCAATGCATGTGAATCCTAAACGTAAAAGATGCATGAAAAAATATGTCATGATGCATGTTCTAATGCAGTAAAACAAAATTCAATTTAAGTTCAAATTAACAAAATTGGCTTGAGCACGGAGTTTCTAACAAAAACCCCAAAAATTTGAAAACCACTTGTTGAATTTTTTAAACAAATTGATGAATTGAGCATCACATAACATAACATACAGAATATAATGCTTAGTAACATCAAAACAACAAGCCAATTTCATCAATTTCAACCCAATTGAACAAAATCCCCAAATCGAATTCAATACAAACTCTAGAATTTCCAATTTCTCAAACATTAAACACATTTTGCATAAAGATCAAAGAACTTTTAATCTTGGATGGCCACAACAAGATCACACACAATAAAATGTACCAAATTTAGCAAAGAGTAACTTGTGTAGTGTGTGCAACTACAAAAGTTTGAGATACATGTGAGGTGATATGTGAATAGAAATCAAATACAAAATCTACAAAATTCATCACATAGAATTTGAAAGAGACTATCACCAAAAGAGTTACATCATATAACTCTCACATCTCCTAGATCAAAAGTTTGCAATCATGTTAATTTCTTAATTTTGCCTCATAATATACACACCAATTTTAATTATGTGATTTGGCATCAAGCCTAATAGTACACACCAATTTTAAGCATTAAACAATTAAACCGAGGCTACACCTTATGTTCTTTTTGTACATGTGCTACACTTTCTCGAACACAAAATCTTATGATATGCACTAAGGTGTTTATGATTGGCTAGTGAACAGTGGTGAGATAGTTATTTATGCATTTCTCAAAAGGATCAAGTCCGACAATCAAATAATATGTGACTTCAAGACTAAGACAAAGTGATAAAAACCATAAACATCTTTCCCACACAACATGCACTACAAAGTTTCAACTAGTCAAGTGCAATAAATAAGTTCATTAAAGCTAAACAAAGTACGTAAACTTGTTATGTAAAGATAATATGGCCAATCCTTGATTACAAATCCAAGATGTGAAATACAAAACACAAAAATCTTTTTGGCTTTAAAAACTATATGACCAAAAACAAAAAAGCACATATTATGCTAAATGAACAATGCAAATGCAATGCATGACAATGCTTAACTAAGCAATAGAGGGTACACAAACAAGAAATATCAATTTCTTAATTAACCCATGAGTACATGTACAAACTAGTACACACTCACACAAAATCAGAAATAGCTTAGCACATACTATTCAAGTTTCTCCACAATGTCAAGCATGTTCTAAATCAAGAGAGATATCTTAATTCATGTAATCCTCAAAACAAATAAAACAAGATACAAAATAAAATATTTTTGTCTTTTTGAGAATTTTTCAATGTTTTTGGATTTTTTTAAAATTAAAAAAAAAACTAAAAAACAAAACAACCAAAAACAAAAACAAGACATGTCCACAAACAATTGAAAGAATTAAATCAGGGACAAGTCAACAACACTCACCTTAAAAGATCTTTTCTCACCCATATAGCACGAGTTTTCGGCTTTGTAGGTGAAAATCCATGAGAAGCAGAGTGCATTTGAGGGATTACACCAATTTTCTGAGAAAGACAAAAATCCTGCAAATTCCTTTCACAAGCCAACAAGCTTAAATTTTTCAAAAGCATATGAAATAATTTATATGGACTTATGGCAGGAGAAATATCATCACATATCCTAGATTGACATACAGAATGCTTAAGTTTCAATTTATGACAATTAGGACGAATGTGACCGGAGACACTACAAAAGTGACAAACAGGAACAAATTTAGGAACATCAGTATTCCTAACAGCAAATCTCGTCTCAGATTTCGGTTTTTGCCTCAACAAAGAACAATTTGGTCTAATATGACCAACAACACCACAAAGGTGACAGGTAGGCACAAAAACAAATTTATTATGCTCTCTAACAATAGGTTTAGACTTAGATTTAGAAACTTCAGCGTCTACATCAGAACTTTTACCTTTGTCTAACCTAGCAAAATAAGCCTTTTATTTATTATTCCTCTTGAAATGAGGGATATAAACATTCTCAGTTTTAAGTTTAAGAGAAACAGAAACACTTCTGTTATCAACAACAGGCTTAGTCAAATTTTCAATTTTAGCTTTAGATTCAACTAACTCTTATTCCAAGCTTTTCATCTTCTCATCTTGAGAGGAAATTTGATTTCTCAAAAAATTCATTCTTTTTATTAGATTCATCTAATCTAACAAGCAATTCCTCTTTTTCAAGATTAGCCAATTTTAACTCTTCCTTGAATTTCTTAGAAATTTTCTAAGATTTAAATAATTCCTTACGAAGAGTTTCAAAAGCATCAATAAAATCAACAGAAACATGAGCAGAAACATGATCAGAAAGACACTTCAAATTATCCATGACAACAGGGGTCAAGGATCAGCTCTTAGATCAAAAGATCTAAAACAGAATAGCTACCCGCTCTGATACCACTTGATGGAAATTTAGACCCCTTAAAACAGCAATTAGATTAACTTAGTTAATTAGCCAAGTGATTAACTTAGTTAATTTATGCAAATCTAGGTTATCACAATCACACAATCATATCAAGAATATATAAAGCAACGGAAAATAAATAACACAAGATATGATAACTCAGGAAACCACACGGTAAAAATCTGGGGAGGATTTGACCTAGCTATCTTCAAGGTAAACCTGAATCCACTATGAAAGAATCGAAGTTCATACAAAAGGACTTACAAGCTCCCCACTTGACTTCCTAATACTACCCACCAGTAGAACTTACTGACACGACCACGTGTAAGCTCCGAATCCACGGACCCCTTTTTTTTTGGATTCTTCAATCAGCTACAAGCTCCCCGCTTGTTTTTCTTTAAGCTCCAATGGTAGCAACCGAGTTGATCATCAAGATGTTGAAGTAATCTCCACCTTGAAAACCTTAAATTTATGTGAAGGAAAACTCCTCAAGAATCTCATAAGAGATTCACACAAACCACAATATGAGCAACAAAGACTTAGAGGGGTTTGGGTACAAAACCCTAATAAAAGGAGACACAAGAGGCACTCTAATCTCTCTCTTAAAAGTCTCAAAAATGTTCTAGGGTTTCCCTTATATATAGGAGAGTTTTACTTGAACCCCAAGACGTTTAAATAGAGTTTGGGCTGAGTTGGAATTCTGCAGAAAAACGTTCTGGCCGACTTTCGATCGATCGAGTCTATTCTTCGATCGATCGAGCCAGGCCGAAAGTCACAAAGACTTCTGCAGCCACTCGATTCCAACTTTACAATAATTAATCAACTTTGAGCAAGCCTAAACAAGACTAAACATATTGTTTTGATCATGGTTTGCCAACATTACATATTAGAGTTCTAAATACATTAAATTCTAAGTCTTTAGAACCTAACAATCATATATACAATACAATGACACCAATATACACCATCATTGATTCTAAAAAAAACATATATAAAACAATACAACTTGAAAACTGTACAATTAAACAAAGAAAAATCAAATTAAAATTTAAAGAGAACCAAAAGATTACCTGAAAGTTAGAGAGAAAATCTTTAAACTAAGAAAGAATCTCTCCAAGTAGACTATAAATTAAGAGAGACTAAAATTTGAGAGAGAAAATTTAGAGTTAATAGATATGAGAGTGAGATGGAAATTTGAGAGATAAAGTTTTGTAGTTAGTAGACAAATTTGAATTTTGAGATATGCTTAAGATAAAGAGGGAAAGTGAAATGAGAAAAAAAAAAGGAAAAAAAAAAAAAAAAAGAGACAGGCATGGGGAGAGAGAGAGAAACATGGAGATAAATATGGGTGAGAGAAAGAGAGAAACTAAGTAAAAAATAAATAAATAAAAAAATAAAAGAGTTAGGTGTGGGTGATAGTTAAATTTGAGATGAGAAAAAATAGGAAGATAGATGTGGTGAGAGAAAGTAGGAAATTGAGACGAGAAAAAAAAAAAAGAAGGAAGACATGTGTGGCTGAGAGAGAAATAGTGAGATGAGAAAAAAAAAAGGATAGACATGAGTGAGAGAGAGGAAATTAATGAAAAAAAAATAGCGCAACTTTCCAAATTTTTCCGCTACTCAATTACTCATCTCTATTATATCAATAAAATTTGTTGTGCAATAAAGATTTAATGTATCACAACAATATAGTTCGATCTGAATATCTCAATATAAAATAAGAGTTACTTATTACAACACCACATTATTGCTACAATCTCATATTGATGTAATAAATTTAAGTTACTATTACAACAAAAAACAACCTAGAAATGCAACAGTATATATATTATAACCATTATTTTTTTTTTTTTTTTTTGTTGCAATAATACTTGTTGTATTATTGCAACAACATGAGAGAGGAGGTGTGAAAAATTTTCGAAGCTGGTCTGTCCTCTGAAATTCCATTGTGGTTCACCATCCCATGCTTGTGTAAGAATCGGACTAGACCATAAAGCATGGAGAGCGTCTTCATGTTGGTTAAACCAATGAGGGCACGTGGAGTCTGCAATCACACATCTTCGGATCAAGTTTGATTTCGTGGGAATAGCATTTCGGCAAGCTCTCCTAATAAAGTTTCTCACCTTACATGGCAAGGATAGCTTCCAAATCTTTTTCCACGCTGGTTTGGCTTGAACCGAGAGTTGCTGAATAGGTACCAGACTGAACATACGGCCAGAATAGTGCATCTTCGGCTTGTCTTAGGCTGAGTTGAATTTTTTGGATTATCTCAATTTTCCCTTGGCTGAATAAAGAGGACAGTAACGTTAAATCCCATTGGCGAGTTATTGGATTAAGGATTGAACTTACAATGGCTTCGTGCAAATCAGCACCAACGTACGAAAATCCCTGGCATAAGTTGAGCCATTAAATTGCAATCTTTAACAAATCTCTACCTTGACAACGCTTCTCTCAACACTCCTAAAGTACCAACAAAAATTAGAGCTCAACCAAAGAGCACAGATTAAATGCAAATCTCCTTAATCAACCTCCAATTGCGCCAATTGGGGCTAAATGCTCCCGAAGACAATGGTAAGCCTAAGCCTAAAATAGATATTTAGCAAAAGAATAAAGTTAATATCACCTCAAGATACCTTCAAATAAGCTAATAGGCGCCAAATGCACCCAAAGATGTCCAAAGAAGACAAGCAATGCTGGAACTTGATCCAGATGACAACCTTTGTAAGCATATCAGTAGTCATAAATTTTTGAAGAAGAATATTTTCGTCATCAACAAAGTACTTTTGATCATTTGCTAAACACATACTGATGGTGCAAATAGTCTGTCTATTAATCTTCTTCCAATCTTTCTTTGTCATATTTTTTCCCAGTGGTACTCAAATCCTTGATTCAATCAACAAAATCTCCAAACTCCTAGGTACCCAATCTTGGCACTAAAGAAAAATCCAAACTCCTAGGCAGTAAACATTGGCTATGAAGATCAAATTCAAATGACTAAATAAAGAAACTTATCTATGATACCAGTTTGTTGAGATAGTGAATTCTATAATACCAGTTTGTTGAGCAAAAGAGTCTCAGAAGCACTTCTATGCGAGGTTGATTGTAAATACCTTAATGGAATTGAGAAAAATATCATAAATAAATAATTGGAACAAAGAAATATAGTGAAAAAACAATGACACAAACACCAAGGATTAACATGGTTTAACGCCAACAAGAGGTTACAAACTGTTTACACATTCAGACAGTGCTTGTAAATTACAAAATCTCTCTACTACTACCATCCCTTAAATTTTTATATTCCACATTTCAATAATATTAATTTATTATAATGTATTGAAAGACAAATTAAGATTTTATTACTCTTTCACCTTAGGTTGTACTTGGACGAAACTAAAATTTTTCATCTTAATTTTCAACGATCAATCTGCTTTCCTAGTTGTTTTCCTCACCATAAACACACAAGTTTTTATTGGTAAATTTACCGTATAACTTTGACAATATATGTTGTCTTTTCCTTAAAAAATAGTAAGATGAATTGAAAGTCAATATACGTTGATATGACTTGTTTAAATGTTGTTTGAACCATTTTCTTATTTCAAAACCTATTTCAATTTTGCTTTTATATAATGCGTCGTCACTATTAGGTTTTGTCTCTTCACATCTTCGTTCCATACCAATTGCATTTTTATGAGAATAAAACGCAGTTGACATCATTTTTTAAAATTACGTGACCTTAACCGAAAGACATTTTCCAATAACTTGTCATGACTCTTAAACAACACTTATTTGAAGGGAAAAAAACAATCTTTTAAGAACATATCAATTTTATGTTAATTTAGCTTTATTTCAAATGTGTCCAATCATTCTGTTATATATATTTTGTACACGGGTATAAGTTCTAATTATTACTCTAAAGTTAAGTTCAAGCAAGTAAATACAAAAAGTGGGATAGGCCAATGTCTACGAAATTTATGAGAAAAATCTATTGTGGCGATGATGGATCTGGTTATCCTAATTTTCATTCAAGTGCAAGCTAATGACCTTTCATCCACTCATCTGCATCACTCTTCACTTTCAAACTTGTATCGTCATCCCTTGAATCTTAATATTGAATCACAAGAATTTTATATGGTTGCCTTTCAAACGTTGAAAGATGTGAAGAGGATGGAAACAATTTGAAAAAGAATCCTATAGTACTCCGTGCAAAATGTCTTATTTTTAATTTTGAATACTGCATGCAAAAATATATCACATTTCAGGACAACCAAATGTTTCAGAAAGCTGAAAGAATCGCACAAAATTGCTATGAAATATATGGAAAACATCACAATAGGCAGTGTCATTGATTTTGGAGATTGTTTATTAATTACTAGGGTACAAACAACAATTCAAAAATCATTAAGATGTTCTTAAATATTTAGAATCGAAGAACTAGCTCCAATTTAGAATTGGTAAGTAGTTTCTCTCTCTCTCTCTCTCTCCCTCACTCTATCTCTCATAGACAACACGATTTTTAACAACAATATCTCACTTGTTTAAAATATAAAAATGTTTAAATTGGAACTCATTTTGAAACCGTAAATGTATACTTACTCATTCAATTGCAAAATTATTTGTGCTTTGTTAGACATTATTGAAATAATGCCTAAAAATTATTTCTCAAAACATCTTTGAAATGTGAATTATATTGAATTCTTATCAAGATGTCTCCTAAAAACAAAACATTTTAGGGATTTTCCCCACCTATAGACATTAGTATTTGGAAAAATTACCGCTTAACTTTTATTTTGAATTTTTCTTATTAATTAGTTATAATTAATTGTCACAAAAATTATTAGATATAATTGAATTAAATGTTCTATTAGTCCCTCAAGTTTATTAGTACTTTTAATTTGGTCCTTAAGCAGCTATTTCTTTCAATTAGATCTTTTAAAATTTTCAAAATTGTTACATTGAATTTTCTCAGGTGATATGTTTTTTGTGATTTGGCACGCTCATTAATTGAAATGACATTAATGGGAGTTGATATGGAAATATCCAGGACTCATGGTTTTGGGAGTAAAAATGGATTTGATTTGCTTGCTACTTTCTTGAATCTTGGGGATATTCTAGATCAACATATTCTTTTTAGTGGGTTTCAGTTAGCTTAACTGGTAAAGTCAGCGGCGGCTCTAGGAATTTTTTTTAGGGGGGTCAATTTTGACAATTTATTGGTCTTTATCATTATATTAACCACAAGGTTTTGAATTACATTCTAGTGAATATTCTGAGTTGACGAATGGAATGGAATATTCGAGTAATCGTGTATACCGGTACACTGTTTTAATATATTAAACTTATTATCTAATCAAAAGTTTTAAAATATAACTCCTTATTTTCCCTTAAGTCTTTCAATACTTCAATCAATGGTTTTAAGAATTAGATTGGTCGATAAAAAATTGAAAAAAAATGAGTGATTCCTGGTCAGATGACATTGTAATAGTTATTTAGTAATTTAATAATTTATAATTATATATTCACTATACATATTTCCTTCTAAAAAATCTACAGATATTAATTTAGTTGGTCATCTATTAGATAGTGTTTCACTGTTTCGTGCATATATTTGACCGTAAAAAAAAATGGTTGCATGGCAACAACGTGGCAATCAATCAATATATTGATTTTTCTTAAAAAATAAATCTTAACTAGTAGCAAAGTAAAACGTGTCATTTCAATTAATTTCCCCACCTATCTGAATACTTCTTTCTTTCTATTTAGCTGTTGACCAACTAGTCTCTCTCTCTCTCTCTCTCTCTCTCTCTCTCTCTCTCTCTCTCTCTCTCTCTCTCTCTCTCTCTCTCTCTCTCTCTCTCTCTCTCTCTCTCTCTCTCTATGGAGATCGCCAGCAAGCCATAGCCCTTGAGTGTTTCCTCTACTGTCTACAACTAGCATGGCCACCACTAGAAGCCACCGTGATAGAGGGACCTCCTTTGCTGCAAAGCTGCGAAAAAATGATCTCCTCCACTACAAAACGAACATTTCACTCATCCTGCATTGTGAATTTTTCTATATTTTCATCTTCATCTTTTTCTTTTTTTTGGGTCAGGGTGTTCAAGTTTATATTTTAGGGGGTCAAAACAAAAAAAAATTTAAAAATACACTACATAAATTTTTTTTTCTCTTCAGGTCAGGGGGTTCATTTGAACCCCCTGCCATCAACGTAGCGCCGCCCATGGGTAAAATCTCTAATAGTTGTATAAGAGATCTGAGATTCAATCCCCGCCTACACCAAAAACTTATTAGTGTCTTGGTCTGATGATAAAGAACTATCATCAGAAGCGAACGCCATAAGTTGAAACTCTCTAAAAAAAAAAACATACTCTTTCTAGATTCAATATAATTGTATATCAAAGATTATTCATAATTGCAAGTCCATCAATAAGATCAAAATGATCTTTTTATCTGTCGTGATTAGATTTCTTGTAACTCTAAATGAAACATGTTTCAGTCCATCCATCAATTTCTCACTCACTGTCCCTAATCAATTTTCAATACATTGCTCTCTCTTATGATTTTTTTTTCATTCTTTTTTAGTTTTATCTACTACCCAACTCATTTAAAGTTGTATTTTTCTCTCTCTTTCTTATATGGTGCTTCCATATGTTTTTCTTCTTCTTTAAAATTATGAGTAACGAGAATATTGAAACTATAGTACAATTATTAAATATACATGATGTGTCTTCCCCTTATTGGTTTATTACGTTATATGTTTGACATGTGCAAATAAATTAATAGATTAAATAAAAAATTTATAACCAAAGTATACAGGTATAGTTTAGGTTTAAGAAAAAATGCAGACGTAAATTGTGAGTTTTATTTTTAATTTTTGGCTATTAGCTTGTGAATTAAGTGCATGCAAAATTCTGGCCAAGCTTCCAAAATTCCCTTGGTTTCAAAATTCTCTCTTCTGAGAAAGAAGTTGATATTTGTGGCTCTAAAGACATATTTTTGTGGAAAAAAGAAAAAAAAAAACCATTTCTCAATCTTGGTTTCATTATTATGTTTAAAGATGTCTTTTCCTTAATTTAGCATTTAAAATTACTAATTAAAATTATGAGACTCATTCAATTAATTTTAACTATTTTGGGATGTATTGTGTATAAAATATATTGCACAATCATTTTTGGGTTATTCTCACGATGACTTAAGTAAATTTATAGATAATAATCTCTTGCGTAATTATGAAAAAAGTGAATTTATTTGTTATGAACATCTAGATTGACAAGCCCTTACCAAAATTTTCTCAAGTGCTAGTGTGTTATGTTTCATAGAAAATAATCCCTTAATTGCAATTATTATAGACATCCATTATATACAATATATAGCACGCATAATTGTGAATTTGATAAATAGTTAAAGAAATTTTATGAGTCCCATGTTGTAATTATGGTGAGCAAGTTGATCCATCGGCTTGAATGGATGACGATATATTTTTTGATTTAGTATATGGTGATTTCGTCAGTTATATGGTATAATGGAACATTGTTGATGAATATATCTATATATCTAATAGATCATGTTTAACAGTACCACAAATATAATAAGCTATTTGTTTTACTGCTTTCCTCTGGAGTATTAATCTTCATATTCTTTAATGTTCCTCTTCATCAACTACTTTATTTATTAAGTTTTGTTTCACATTTTCAGCGTGCTATGGATTCTGCAGGTTCAATTGGAGGAATTTCGAGATTGGTACAAGAACAAGATTTGCCATATATAAATTTTAAAGTTTCTCTAATTTTAAAATGTGTTTTGAGTTGTGTAATAGAATTATTTAGAAAAACTGTATCACTTGTTCTTATATTGTATTAAGTTTTAAAGCTATATCAATTGGGTCCAAAACTGATGTCATATGGGAGTTAAGATTTATGTTGGATTATTTTGATTTGCCTTTTATTTGGTTGTTTTCTCTATTTTAGGGGTTGTACCGTTGGATACTGTCAACCAAGTTATCATTCCTCTATATTACACAAGTATTGTGTGATTGAAATTAATACCCATATCTTATATATTTCTTTTTAGAGCTATATCTTGCTAGTTTCTTTTCCTACATTTAGAGGAATAGATCAACGAGCGGAGCTAAGAATTTATCTTTGGGGATATATATATATATATATATATATATACTTTTATGTGTGTATAAAATGTAAAATAGTAATGTACAATACTTCATAACTCAATTTTTCCCTTTTATTTATTGAGGCAATTGTTAAAATACCTATGTGTTCATTTTAAAAATGCTAAATGTTTAGTTGTTGTAATTTGTTGACATATGTATTTATGGATTCTATTTTATTTAAATGAAAATTATGTTTATTTTTAGCCTTTCTTAAATATATATGTATATTATATGTATGGGATGCCAAAATGATAAAGTTATTTAAAAAATTTCAAATTATTTAGGATATTTCCAAAAAAAAAAATCAAAAATCAAAAATTTCCTCAGTCATCAAGTGGCTCCACCATTGGAATAGATGCAATATATTTTTGACAAGGTATTTGGATTTTGGAGAAATAAGGTCAATGGATGATTAAGCAGATTATATATTAATCATCAAGACTCTTTGACCTTGGATGATTCACTTTTGATTCTTGTATATCTCTTGATCATTTGATTATGAAATCTCTTGATCATTTTATTTCCAAATCGAGTGAGTCTAAACATTACCAGAACAAAATAAAATAAAATGACCCTGAAAGTTATTCAAGCAATTCTTTATATCTAAAATTTGAGTTTCTTTCTTTTTTCTTTTTTCTTTTTTCTTTTTTCTTTTTTCAACTACATTAGGAATGCAAGGCTTTGTGGATTCTAGATATAATGCATTTATGGTTATATATTAAGGATTCTAGGTTAAATTTTTTTTAAAAATTTTGTTTAAATTTTTTATAAAAAAATTTCCACATATGCAATTGTATCTTTCTATAGCTTATTTATTAATCATAACTTGCTAATTAATCACAGCTGATGTAAGTGAAGCTGATGTCATCACTAGTCAGCCCCCACTTACATAAGCGAGGAACTAAAATAAATGAGTCATAAGAAAAAAAGACAAAATGTATAGTAATTTATACAAATACTCCACGTGACAAAAAAAACGTTAACCACCACTAATAAGAAACTTTCAGAGAAGTATCAAAACAATTATAAAAGCTATAATCATATTATAATAACAAAATCTCACCTCAATGTGCACAAACACCTTTAACCCTCTTCCCTATAAATCTTAAACTCTCCAAAGCTAGTTTCACCGACACACCTCTGAAAACTCTTTCATAAACTTTTCCGAGCCAAAGAAACCAAAACAAAGGAAAAAAAAAAAAGCCTTTCCGATTATAGTATTAGTATATACCATTTACAATAATGGACTCAGACTTGGCTGTCCTCGAATCGATTCGACAGTACCTCCTCGGCGAATCCGAAACTTTCGACCAAGTTGAGGTGTGCCTTGGCAACGTTTTTAAGTCGGAGACTACGAACTACTGGGGCTCATCGCCGTTGAAGGTGGAGGACAACAACGTTAACTTCGGGTGGGTTCCGTCGAATCAAGTCGACGACGACCCAGTTAAAGCGATGCCACGAGAAACGAAAAACAAAGAAGCTATGGCGGTGGCGCGTGATGCGCACGCGCCGCATTACAGGGGCGTGAGGAGGAGGCCGTGGGGGAAGTACGCGGCGGAGATAAGGGACCCAAAGAAGAATGGCTCGAGAGTGTGGCTCGGGACTTACGAGAGGCCCGAGGACGCGGCTTTGGCTTATGATCGAGCTGCTTTTAAAATGCGTGGTTGTAAGGCTAAGCTTAATTTCCCACACTTGATTGGCTCGAATATGGCGGAGCCGCCCGTGAGAGTCACCAACAAACGCCGCTCGCCCGAAACGTCATTGCCGTCGGATAATGGCTCGGCTAAGTCGAAGAGGAGTAGAAGCCGGAGTGGCTCAGTGGTTCAAGCTGAGTCGAGTAATGGAAGTAGTGCAATAGAGGAGGTTTCAAGTGAGGCTATTGACACTTGGTACTCATCGGTTAATGAATCATTTACAATGTGGCCTTTGGATTACCCAAAGTTATTATGATATTACAGATTCAATGATTTAGTTTTTAGATAATTTCTTTGAAAAAATTTCGTTTAGCCTATGATTTTTCTAGTTTAACTAGCATTTGTTGATGTTTCCAACCGAGATGTATAAGATTTAATACTTTCCACTTCCAACAATCGAATTAAGATTTAGCAGTTAACAATCTTTTGTCGTTAATTAAGATCTGGATCCTGACTGAAATTCCTTTCCATTTATAGCTCATTAGCTTTATAAAATCTAATAATCTCCATAGCTTTATCAACATAACCCATAAGAGCTAAGACGCTTGGGATATATTTGATAAATTAGCGTTCAATTCCTTTGTTAAAATTTCAGAATTACGTATTATCTTCCACATGGGAAGAGTTGCTCAAGTTGGAATGGATAATTAACAAGTAAATGTAGTCAAGTTCTCTTCATAGAAAATATCAAACAGTGCTATTAAGCCACAAAGTTGTTGTTGTTGTTTTTTTTTTTTTTTTTTTTAAGATCAATCACTGTTTGTTTCTTAGGAAATTTACACGGTGCAATTATATTAAAAGTATAATGAATTTCCCTCAGGCCATCTATTGGGAAATTTAGACCCCAATTGAAAAAGTTAACAAGTTTTAAAACAAAGTTGTTAATGAGATCTATTATAAATAATCATTGGTTAAACAAACAAACATCAATATCGTGTCAATATGCACAACGGAATAGTAAATAAGACAAAATATAATGATCCAAGAAAACCAATTAAACAAATTAATTTCACAGTAAAAAATCCAGGGGGAAACCTTCCCAAAAAGCAATTCACTGTAGTAAAGAGAAATTTCAGATCTAGTACGAAACTTTTGTCTATAGATTTTACAATCCTAGTATACGAATTTACAGTAGAAACCTTATACCGTTTCAAAACCTCTGAACTCTCTAATATATAGACACTCCACCCACAATCACAATTGGAACCTCCAATTGACTTCAAGAACCTCTTGAAGGTTTTCTTCACAGTAACAAGTTTGTGGTGATTGTTATGACTTCAGTTTTTTCACCAATAGAATCTTTAGATCTATTTTGAAACTCTTTATTTTGGTAAAATAGAGAAAACTTGGTTACAAAATCCTAGCTGCATGAACAGAGTCTCTCTCTCTCTATCTCTCTCCCTCTCTCTCTCTAAAAATCCTTCTAATAGATGACTTATAATGTCCTTTAAATACGGGTTTAAACGGATCTCAATTCGGGCTTCAAACGAATAAGTTATGGGTTTTTTTCACATTACTGATTTTTGCTGATCCGTGAAGCTCAATGTATCGAAGTAGTGTCGAGACTGCTATCAAGGAGGCAGTAGGTTTCAACTTTCTATTGAGAGGTTTTGAGACTACTATGGAGGTACATGCTGAAAATGTGCTGAAAATTTGTTGAAAATGCACTTTTCTTGAGAAAAATTTGCATCTTAAACTTGGTCTTCAATTACAACTTTAAGTCACATTAAAACTCAATAAAATACACATAATTTATCATGGTTTGACAATACCAAAAAACATGACCCTAACACCATCATTTAGCTCCTTATAAGATAAATTCAAGAGAAAGTTATGATTTATCTTAATTTTATTGGATTTGAACAATCACATGTACACATTCTTACCACAAAGTGATCTTATTTAACGTATTTTTTTTCCCTACGCAACTTATAATTGAATGTATGATAAATTAGGTTTTATGATGTGTAAAACTATACAACTCCCACTAAAACAAATTAACATTACTATATATTTTGAAAATCTAACCATTGGATTGCATGTTTTTTATATTCTTGATGTGTATATCAAATTGTGTGTCAATCGGATAGTATTTACTATTCAGTTCATAAACTTATTTTTATACATAATTTTAGACCATAAAAATTTGAAATTTAAATATTTGATTAATAATATAACTATTGATTTTTTATTTTTTAAAAATTATGCAAGCATAAAAAACATTATAAGAAGAAAATGTAATCCAATAGTGAATTTTTTAAAATCCACATCTAATAAAAAGATATTGAATGGAGTTATAGTCATTACTTATAACTAAATTTGTAACCAAAATTTGTCCAAAAAATAAATTGGACAGCATCAAATGTCATCTAGTTACGTATACGTAGAGCATACTATAATCGATCAAATTTATTGAATATAATAATATATAAGGTTTTATGAATTCGAAGAAGAAAAATTATCCGAGTGTCAAATGAGGTGGGCAATAATACGGATCACAAAATGATCGAACATGTTATAATTGCTTTAATCATTACATTTACTTTGCTCGTACCTCGTGGTACTGACACTAGTTCATGTTATTCATTTTACTTGAACTGATTCATATTTATGTTAGTTCCTTCAAAAGAAAGTGTTGTCAAATATGGTAATAAAGACACCGAAATATGATAATTGGACTTTTACAATTTTTTGTTGTCAATTATTATGACCAAAACCAATGTCCCAATCCATCTTTATTTTTCTTTTGTTCAAAAGAAAAAAAAATTTTGAAGTTAAGGAGAGCCAAACTCAGGTTTTTCACATGCATAGGTAGAATAAGACAATATTAGTAAGTCACAAAACTCCTATCTTCCTCTCTCCGCATATTTAGTTATTTTGGATAGATTGAAAAAAAAAATTCAAACTATGTCTTATAATCAAGTTAAGACATCAATCAATTTTAAGTATATGCATTATTCAAATCTCAAATTTCTTACTCGATAATAGTGAACTTTACTAATTAAACAAATTAGATCCTGCCACATATTTATTTATTAATGTCATTATCGTAGTGTAAAAGAGCATGAAAGACATAAAACCATATATACATATATGGAGATTTGTTTTCCTTTTAAGCAAGACATATCCTATCCCTTGTGATCCTCAACTACTTTCCTGGTATTGTAAGTGAACTGCGCAAGAAGTAAAGTGTAAAAAAGAGCATGAATTCCACATGTTATTCCGGCCCAATTTACAAATATATACTTAACCATGTGTGCATGTGAATACAGTTCATTGATTGAAGAAATTAATGGTCAAACTTGTCCTCATTATTCTGAAACAATATGGCATCATCTCTCAATGTGGAAACGAGGTCTGACCAGACACCAATGCAGACAATGTCCATGCTCGGTTCCGTACCAAATATTCGGTCAAAACTCAATAGTAACCTTCTGAATATATACAAGAGAAAAATGAAAAACGATATTGTCAATCTCTACATGATAGTTTTTTGTTGACCACTATAAATTAAGAATTTATTCACTTAACAATTACATTATCTCATGTAATCAAAATTTACAAGCCACAAAATAGGCAAATCATTAACTACACTTTTGCACACCAAAAAAAAAAAAAAAACAAAGGTCTACCCCCTTCTTCTAGATTATAAAACTTTACATTCTACACTACGTACACTATATACGTGTTAATGGATTGAATCATGTCTAGATTAAAAAATTTATATATATTATTGTTTATCCTAAGATAAAAAATTAAAAAAAAAAAAAAAAGCACAATCATAGAAGTAAAATTAAATCTTATCATATCTGAAAAAATTTATATTTAATTCTCTCTTAATTCCATAGTTAAATTTAGTGATGGACCCAGCCATGATTATCAAGTGAGATTTTGTTCCTCTCTAGGGTTTTCTTTTTCTGGGTATGTTCCTCTAGGTTTTCTTTATTTAAAGCGGCATGCTTGTAATATATATATATATATATATATATATCTCAAACACATAAACTTGTTCTCAACTCAAAGGATATATAATAAGATAGGATAATAATAATGGAGAATGTTTTTTTTTTTTTGAGAGTTAATAATGGAGAATGTGGCAATGTGTAACACATAATAATGTTAAAGAATCTTATAATAAAAAAAAAAATATATATATATATATATATATATTAAAAGCTGTCCCCTTTAGTTCAAAAAAAGAAAAAAAAGCTGTCCCCTTAATTATGAGATCTATATATCACCCATCCCCATAAAGAATGGAAATAAACAAATAAATATTCCTAAACATAAAAAACACGTGACTAAAATGTCAGTGGAAAAGGAGTCTTCCTGGAAATATAATAAGAACTTACAAAAAAAACGTAAATTAGAGTTTGGAACTTAGAACCTCTATATATATAAGAGCCACAGTTTTTTTGTACGTTGTCAAAACAAAGATAAAGAGCCACAGTTTTGTACGTTGTCAAAACAAAGATAAACACATATTTGAACATATAAAGATGTTTGGAGAAACTGGTTCTGAGTCTGACTATGCTCTTTTAGAGTCAATCACGCAGCATCTTCTATCTAATGATATCGACAATACCACTACGTCGTTTTCAGCAAATGTTTACGACAATAACTATCACAACATTAATAACAAGCCACTGTATTGTCGGTCTTCAAGCTTTAGCAGCCTGTTTTTAACGGAGAGCTGGGGTGACTTGCCGTTAAAGGTGGACGACAACGAAGACATGGTCGTTTACAACGCCTTACGCGACGCTGTAAACGTTGGCTGGATTCCGTTATGTCAGCCTAATGACATAACGGGAACAACAACGTCAATGATGATGATGACAGCAGCAACAACAGCAACAGCAACAGCAACAACAAATAACGATGCAAATGTTGTTGGCTTGGAGACTACTCATCACCACGTGGTGGGGGAGGAGCGTGAGGTGCACGAGCGGAAGAGCGGCGCGAATTTTCGAGGGGTGAGGAGGAGGCCGTGGGGAAAGTACGCGGCGGAGATAAGGGACCCAAAGAAGAACGGCGCAAGGGTGTGGCTCGGGACGTACGAGGCGGCCGAGGACGCGGCTTTGGCTTATGACAAAGCCGCTTTCAAAATGCGTGGCTCAAAAGCTAAGCTCAATTTTCCTCACCTTATTGGTTCATCATCAGAATGTGATCAGCCTGTTAGAGTTGGTGTTAAGCGTGGCTCGGCTGAGCTTTCGACTTTAACTCTGAAGCCTGAGCTGAAAAAGAACAAGTTTGTTGGCTCTTCGGCGGCTCATGAAGCTGGTTCTAACGTGGAGACATTGTTGGATGTGTTTGAACTTCGAAGTGCAATGGCTAACACTTGGCCGCATGTTATTGGCTAAGGAATTGTATTTTTTTTTTAATTCCCTCCTTTGTTTTTTTGTGTCTTGATTTGAAATTATAGGAGGATTAATTAAGAAAAGTGTTTATAACTTTGGTATTGTTTAATAATTGTCCTAAAGGGCACAGATTAATGAATACTAAATAATCAATTATGGACTAGAATACCTTCTTTTTTTAATAAAAATATACTTCTTAGTTGTTGGTTTGTTTTAGAGGCATAAATTTGAAGTGGTGTGTGTGTCTATATATATATATATATATATATGGGCAAAACTAAGATACAGTATCTTATATACAGTCCATTAAGTTCCTTCTTGAAATTAAACCACTTGTCAAATTAAAAAAAAAATAAAATAAAAGCAAATGGCGTTAAAAATACTCTTTTTTGTTCCTCTGACCCATGACAAACCCAACGGCTTACGCTTCGAATCTCTCAAACTTCTTACCCTCAATCTCTGAAGCATTGATGACTTTAGATCTCTCAGGCAAATCTCATAAGAACCCAATGGCTTCAGATGGGATTTTGAGCTTTATACTAGGAAATGACTTTTTTGGATTGCTCCTTCCTTTTAAGTGCCTCTATTGATCTTGATTGTTTCTTCAAAAGAAATATCAATGCTCTGCGCCTCTGCCTACACATGAATAACCTCTCGTAGAAAACTTCAAATCTTAATAGAGTATTGGTTGGGGATTAATTTTTATATTTTAATAGATATGGATTGAAGAGGGGAACGATTTCCAACCCCTTTATCTTTCTGTTGCTTGATTTTGATGAAAAGTTTACAAGATCTGAACTCATCAGGTGTTTATGAGATTGTGGGTGAGAAGTTTGAGAGATCTAACCGTGAAACCATTGGGTTTTCTCACAGGTCAGGCAAAAAGGAAGAAGAAAGACGTGCATTGTTTTAACACCATTTGCTTATTATTTTTAATTTGACAGGTGGCTTAATTTCAAGAGGGGAATCTAATGTACTGTACATAAGGTACTGTATCTAAATTTTGTTCTATATATATATATATATATATATGCGCTTTGAATTTAATCAAAAGTTTAAGAAAATCATTTAACAAAATATTAAATAGACCATAACTTCTTTTTTTTTTTTTTTTTGGGTTAAAAAATGCACCATATTATGTCCGAAACTAAAAGCCACATCAATGTGGATTCTACAAATTAGAGGTTGGTAATTTGGTTCAAGTTTTGCTCTTCAAAAAATACGTCATTTAAAGTAGTTGGCAATTTAAAAAATGCCAAGAACTTGCAAATTCTGTTTGGCATTGTGTTATTTGGTTTTTTTTTTTTTTTTTGCTAAAAGTTTAGTAAAATATATACATTTATACCTATAAAAAAAATTAAAACATACATAGAAAAATACACTAAAAAAATTAAAAAAGTTAATAGAAAATAGACTCATATAAAAAGGAATGACATGAAGAAAGGAGGATATTCACGTATCATTTGAATCAATATTTTTTATCTTGTATATTTAAAAGTAGTCTTAACCTTAACCTTTGGAGTAGTGTAGACAATTGTAATTGATTGATCGAGTGAGGATTCTACCACTCAAACCATATTAATGCAAGTAAGTTTTTCATTGTCATGTGTGAAATTTATTTGCTTATCAAATTACGAAATTATTAAATTACGAAATTCTCTTTATTGAGGTAATTTTGAACCATTAAAAACAAAAACAAAATTGGTCGACAGTACCTTTAGGTCACTTGTAAACAAAAACCTCTTAGAGCATCTCCAGCAGATTCTCTAAATTTTTGTACTGTTTGGAGAATGAACAGTAACTTTTACATTTAACTACCCACTTTTTCAAATATACTTTCCAACAGATTCTCTATCACATTCTCTATCTCATTTAAATATTATTTCTTTATTCATTCTTTATTTTTTTTTTTAACAACTACACATCTTCCAACATTTTTTTTATTCAATACCTGATTATTATAATAGAAAAAAATATTTGAAGGATGAATAGTAAAAGCTACAGTGTTCTCTACTTATAGAGAAGCACTGTAGCAACTCTACTCTAAAAAATAGAAATAGAGAAGCTGTTGGAGTGAGTTTTGGAGGGGTTGATACTCTAAATTTGGCTTTAAAGAAGCCATTAGAGATGCTCTTAATCATTGTGTAAGATCAATTAGTGGTACAGTAATTTCACATAAGAGTTACAAAAAAAATTTATTTCAAAATTAGCTATTCAGGCTAGTTGACTTTAGTTAGAGGATTGGTTAAGAAATGAAAATTGTTATGCTTTGATCGACAATAAGTTACGTACAAAAACTAGTTATATTCTCTAAAAAAATTCACTAATACATGTTTTTAAATTTTATTGATGCATTTTACCTTAATACTAAGTATTTATATTAAATAGTTTTTCAAAATAACAAAAGGATATCATGTGATATTTGAAAATAGGTCACCCAAGATGACTACCCCAATTCTAATTTTCTAAATTAGATGTGGTAATCTTAGTAATAAAAAATTGTCTACTTAAAAAAAAAAAAAAAAAAAAAAAAAAAAGAAAGAAAAAAAGGTGGATGAGGATTATAGGTATTAGTGAAAGACGCTATAGAAAATTAAAAAATAAAATTGGGTGAAGCGCGCTACTATAAGAAATTAAAGAAGTAAAAAAAATTAAATTAAATTAAATAGACATGTATTTTTGTGATATCTGAAAAAGGAAATCAAAACATTTAAATTGAATTGAAAGAAGTAATCTTTACCCTTTTTTTATTTTCCTTTCTCTTGTAGTAAAACTGCTAATAAGGCATGCAAGGTGTGTAAACTACGTACAAACATTGAGCCAAGTTTTGACTAAAATTCCTATAAAAAAAAAGTTTTGACTAATATCTTTTTAATAATACAAAGTTAATGAATCTAATTTTAAAAGTTTATAAATGAATAGTAATATGTTTAACTAATTCAAATAATATAATATTAATCATAAATTATTACCATAATTCATAAATACGTAATAAGATAAAAAAAGATTTAGTCATGATGTTGACTTAACATGAGGGAGGAAAAAAAAACAAGTAGCTCATGAAAAATCTCAAACTTGTTCAACCAAAAGGATAACCAAATCTAAATATGTAATTTAAATTGATTATGAACTCAAACACGACTAATATTCAAAACTAAGAAGGCCAAGCAAACCCAATCCTAAATTTTTAATACTTGACTTTACTATGCTCAATTAACTCCCTATAAATTAAAAAAGGTGTGCTCCATGTTGGATTTTTTTTTTTTTTTTTTTCCTGGGTAGGTGATTGTTTCTATTCCCATGTCCATGTGAAAATGGTGGGGAACTAAAACAAAAAAACAGTCAAAGTACACTGTATTCTTCCTTCTTAGCAAAGTTATGTGAACAGATTAAAAATATATATTTAACATTCTTTTACTGTGGTCTTTCTGTAAATGTCTTCGTTTATAAACCCTCACAGAATGCACAAGGCCACAAGTTAAAATTTAAGAATCATCAAAAATATAATTTTCAATTGAAATAAGTACTCCATATTGAGGCAGGTAATTTCAAAGTCCCAAAAAAGTTAAAAAATTTATGTGATGAAACTATTTAGAGAGAGAGAGAGAGAGAGAGAGAGGGTATGTTGCATCTTCAAAGAAGGAATTGATCACACACACACAAAAAAAAAAAGGACTGCATTTTTGGGAGAGAAGTATATATACCCTCCTTTATTCTTTTCCCTTCAAAAAAACAATTTCAATAAACTCACATGTTATTCTAAATTTCTACTTATAAAATGATATGTATATTAACCATCAAACCACGCATTATAGTCCCTCTTTTCAAAATTTGGAACCAAAAGCAAGATAACAAATGGTCAAAAAAGGTTCGTTCGTGGATTCAAAAGCCATATATATATGGCACGAGGTCTTGACCTCGTGCCCCTGGTCCCTCTTTTCTTAAGCAAAAGTTAAAAAGTTTGCTCAGTTATAAAAGAACCACAAATTAAAGAGAGAGAGAGAGAGAGAGAGAGGTAGAGATAATTGAGAAACACGGTGGCGTCTGATACATATGAATAAGACTAGACTCTGTCCATGTAACACATCCTTCAAATCAATTCAACTTTCAACCTCCTATATAGAATAACTCTCATTGCTTTCTTCATCAATAACATTAAACCCTAGTAAGCTTTGGTTTGTTATACCAAATATATTCTTAGACATTAATTTTCAGGAACATTGATGAAATGAGATTAAAAATCCATAAACTTCAAGAGGCGCATGGATGAAATATTACATTATAAATGCTCTAATAACCTTCTCTTTCTTTTTCATTTTTTACAACTTATTTATAAATTAATAATTCTCATTTAACCAACCAAAGCATAATATATTTTGTCACTTTCATGGGGAGACAATAAACCCACACACCTTTTGGAAAAAAGTATTTGTAATAGTAAAAAGAATCTCAACTTTAAACAGAATATGAATTCTAAAGAGGAAGTAATTTCCACCACAACCTGCGCCACAAAACCCATGTAATGTCTTTGTAGTTGCCGACTGGATTATCATCTAAAGGAAGTTTGAACTCCTGACCAAGAATAAATCCACAACCAATATAATGTCTTCAACATGTCATTGTCTTAGAAATATAAAATCAAAATACAAACATATGGTCAAATTTAAAAAATTAACATATAAAAATTTGGCTTACGCTCCTCCATAATCTCCCAATGATGCTTGTAAATTTATAAATATATATATATATATATATATAAATTGTAACAATATGTGGGAACTTTGAATGAAGAATTTTTTTTTTTTTTAATAAGAATGTGTAGATATATATATATATATATATATTGTAACAATATGTGGGAACTTTGAATGAAGATTTTTTTTTTTAATAAGAATGTAGACTTTGCAAATATTACTAGACTAAATAAAGCATATTTTTTTATGCCCTAGATACATGGGAATATATAATGTCAATTAGGTCTCAAGTCTTCAACTTGAAAAGGATAGAAACGTGTGGAGGTGATCACATATTCACATTCCTTTAGCAAAAAGGAAAAGTGATTAGGAATTTTAGACTTCTCTTTTAAAGGTTCTCAACCCTAATTTAGACGTCTCTCTCTTTCTCTCTGTGGGAACATTGAAGTTAAAAGGATTTAGGATGGAAAACCCCATGACACCATTTTATTTAAAGTATTAACCTAAAAAATATGGAACTTTAATAAGGAAAAAATGAAAAGAAAAAAAATCATTTTCCATTTTTTCAGTTTCAGTTTATTAAATTTCTTCTTCTTCTTTTATTTAAAAAAAAGGCCTCAACTGATTTCCACTTCACGATATATAGTCCCTAACATAGGGTACTACAACCCTTAGAAGTTGATGAACCACTTTTTTATTTTTTTTAATAATAGGAGTTGCAATGATAATTAGTCCACCATAGCATCATTCAAGATTTTTTATTTATCACGTTTTCACTATATATACAGAGTTATTCCTCATGTAGCATACGTGTATATATATATATATATATATATAATATACACACAGTTGCTCCTTTGTGAAGTGTGCTTAATTATGCATATGTAGTATTAAACAAGCAAACAAATAGTATGTATTAATTTTATTCCCAGCTAAAACGTGTGTTAATTAAATAGACATCAGGAACGAAAGTTCGAGGCAAAATCAAAGAGTTAGCAGAAATAACAACAGTAATGATTAAATGACGTGATATATATGCTTTATTCATATTACAATTATACTTATTTAAATAAACAAGTGAACATATATATGACATCAACCAGCATAGCAAATAAGCAAATAGTATGTATTCCCATCTAAAGCATGTGGTGAAAATGACAATCGAGAAGGAAGTTTCATGGTAATATCAAACAGATTTACTAGTAAAAATAACAATTAAAGGATCGATGTGCGAATATGCTTTATTGATGAACCACTTTAATATTTTAACCCCCTCTACGTATAATATAAACTAAACCTTATGAGATCATACCATTCAAAGCGTTATAATTTTTTTTTTTAAAGAAAGTTTTAACTTATAGCATTCATTTTTTATGACGTCATAAGTTTTGTAATTTAATGATATTGTCAAATTTCTTTTATAAGAAAAACAAGATTGAAATCTTACTTAATCATTTATTATAACAATTGAATTATTAAAAAATAAAACGTTATACATATAGCATCCATGTCAAACCAGAGTAATAAGTCTCAAAAACTGAAACACAAAAAAAGAGTGAAAGTAGCTCAATGGCTGAAGCAAAAGGAATAAGGAGAGAGTGAATTTCAACGTGGCATTGTGACCCTAGAAAATTATTCGTGAAATACATTTCATCCAAAGTAAATAAATAAATTCTTATCTTACAATTTTGTCGGGAAAATGTTACACATTGCCAATTCCCATCCAGTTAATGGAATTCTAACATTTTTTAATTTGGAAACTTAATTCCCTCAAATTTTACTTAAAATTTTAACTATGTCTTTATAAAAGTAAGAATATCAAAATTATATATAGTAGTATGAGATTTTGCAATGTTTGCACATTCCTTGAAAAGGAAATAGAGAAATCTCTTCATTTTATCTTCCACCTAAAAATCTAGCATCCTCTTTCAACAGCTGATTTAATGAAATTCTTTAATAGGTTTGCCTTAGAAAAAATAAACAAATGCCACTTGACAATGACCATCAAATTTTCACATCTACCACTTAATCGCAAATTATATATAGTAGTATGAGAGTTTACTATATTGCACATTCCTTGAAAAGGAAATAGAAAAATTTATTCATTTTATATATCTTCTACCTAAAAATCTAGTGTCCTCTTTCAACAGCTGATTTAATGATATTCTTTAATAAGTTTGCCTTAAAAAAAAAATAAACAAATGCAACTTTACAATAACCATCAAATTTTCCCATCCAACACTTGCAAAAACTTTTTTGACCCCTAATAATAGGTTAAGGATTATATTTGAAAGATTAGAGATCATTTTCAAATATGGGACAATGATTAGAGACCAAAGTGGTTATTAAAAATTTTTGAGTTAGAATCAAAAAGGGATTCAACATTAAACCTAAACCCGACAAATGGCTATTGGCATAAGATTTTATAAGAGTGATGCTAGCTAGCTAGAAATATTATAAATTTTACTATATAATTTTTACATATTAATATGTTACCAATTAAAAAAAAAAAGTAATTCAAAATTTTTTTAAAAATAATTCTCCATTTATATTTAGTATGTGTTTGGATAGCCCTCAAAGTTGCGTTGCATTTTGAGCTGTGTTTTTAGTTTTTTTTTTTTTTTTTTTTTTTGGCCGGATTTCTTGACTTTTTAGAGGAAAAACTACTATTCATGAACAGTGCATGCACTGTTCATGAGACAAAAAACACTGTTCAACTCTTTTTTGGTACTGTTTACGCACTGTTCAAGGGACCCATAGCCACTTTATTAAAAATGGGTCTTGCGGTACTATTCACACATTTAAAAATTATTTCGTTACAATGTTTTCAACAACAATCATCAGTTTTCAGCAACAATAAACTATATCCAAATGAACTCTTACTGTCAAGTTAATTTTTAAAAATCATATAGTAAATTTTATAATATTTTCAACATTTTCCTTTTTGTTAAACGCAAGGAAATATTATAACTTCTCATTGTACTGCTTCTAAAGTACGCTGTTTACTACCGACATGCACGATAAACTCTTTTCTTTTTTATAAGTGTACTCGTACCTTGGAAGTATCCAATTTTTAATCTGCATAAGGAAGATCTAAAGCAAAGTTGGAATAAAAAGAAACAGTATGAAAGGTACCATGAATTCCACATGTTATTCTGATTAATTAAAAAATCCTCATTAGATATATATAAGAAAAATATATATTGAATCCAACAAGACTGGAAAATATACATTTTTATTTTTCTGAGAGAATAAATCACCTGTTTATTAATTATTATTGCACGTAGGGAACAAAAAGCTATTATTGCACGTTTGAAAGTCCAATCCCCACCTGGGCCCAACTCCCAACCGCTAAAAAAAGAAGGAAAAATAAAAAAAAGAAGAGAGAGAATAAAATAAGAAAAACATTTTCAATAATTTTATAAGTCTTGACCTGCATAATTTTCAGACCTTCGTTATTTGATCATGTCATCAAGCAAGGCAAAGCGAAACCAATAATATATGATAATATGAGATCTAACCAAAGTTCAGAACTTGAGGAGGAGAAAAAAATTAGCAATCTTTTAACATTACTTTGTTTTAGCTAAATCTTATGACATTTGATTATAAATTATAAGCAAGTTTTCAATTATCAATTTCATAATAATCTTATTTATCAAATAGGCCCCATTATATCCAAAAAAAAAAGGCCTCATTTATTTGCTTAAAATAGTGTAATGGGCAAAGCAATTAGTATAAGCTCTCTCTCTCTCTCTCTCTCTCTCTCTCTCTCTCTCTCTCTCTCTCTCTCTCTCTCTCTCCATAATAAGGTCATTAGCAACTTTTAGCATGTACTAGTATTCTTTCCGCCACGCAACGTAGAACTGCAACAACATTAATAAGTGATTAGAGGAAATATGTAAAAGAAGGGGATTGAGAATTTCAGATCTGGTGCAAGTTATTACATCGTGCAATTGTAAATCAAGAGCTAAAATTGAAAGCTAGAAGGATCACATTTAATTTCAATCCTTGGATAAGAATTTTTTTTTTTTTTTTTTTATCCTTAACATTTTACCTTTTTACATTTTTTTTAAACTTTACTCTCTCATATTAAAGGATAATTATACGATGCAGTAACTTTAACTACTGCAATAGATCCAAATCCAAAAATATATCTCTCTTTTCTTCTTCTTCTTTTTCCATATTAATACATTATAGGGTCCGTTTGGATTGAACTTATTGTTGCTGAAACTGAAAACTGAAAACACTGTAGCAAAATAATTTTTAAATGTGTGAATAGTACCGTGGGACCTATTTTTAATATTTTTTATTGCGTGAACAGTACATAAACAGTGCGTGAACAGTGCACGCATTGTTTATGCACAGTGTTTTTGTCTCTCAGAGTCAACATAAGCGGCTGGAAAAAAAAAAAAAAAAAAAGAACCAAAACGTGAAATGAAAACGTGCCGCAAGGATAATCTCAATCCAAACGGCCTCATAATAACTAGCATGTAACTTCATGCAAACGCATGAATGTATTTAAAATTAAACAAAATTTTTATTATAAAAATATAAATAATTAGTAAAATTATTATTATTATTTTAAATGAAACACATACATTCATGCATATGTATAAATACATTTAAAATTAAACACAATTTTTTATCATAAAATATAGATAATTAGTCAAATTATTTTTTTAAAGTAAATATAATTAGTCACATATTAAAATTCTTACCTAAATTTAATACTACTACTGATGATCATTTTTTTTTTCTAATTTTTAATAAGATAGAATGTGTAGTTATTTTTATTTTTTTTTTATTTTTTAAGAAACATGTGATGATTTTTATTGAGTATATGTAATTTTTTTTTTAATTTTATAATTCATTAATATTAGATTCTTAGTATTTTGCACTCATTAACTCACTTAACACAAAGATTAAAAAACTTAAATAGACACATGGCACATGCTTAAGTGGATAATTATGGTGTAATCCCCATATAAATTTAGACACGTGCAAAATTGGATTACAATTTCAAATTCTAATTCAACTTTCTCTAAGTTTTACCTATTAATATATATATATATATAGATAACTTATAAATTTGAATTTTTTTTAGTTATATGGTTATGTTTTTTATGGTTTATCATATTGAACTCCTCGTTTTCTACACTAAATTAACTAATTTGGCACAAAAAATTAAAAATTTAAATTAGATGAGACACGTGGCACAAAATTAAACTCTAATTGAAATTCAATTTTTACACTAAATTAACTCACTTAGCACAAAATTCTAAATTTAGATTAGATGGGACACATGGCATAAAATTATACTCTAATTGAATTTCAATTTGAAAATTAATCGGATTTTCTCTCTGCCTTACCTATTATTATTATTATTATATATATTAAGAAGAAAAAATTTAATGAACTGAAACTGAAAAATGAAAAATGATTTTTTTTCTTTTAATTCTTTCCTTAAAAAAGTTCTATATTTTTTAGGTTAATACTTTAAATAAAATGTTGTCATGGGGTACGTTTTCCATCCTAAATCCTTTTAACTTTGATGTTTCCACAGAGAGAGAGAGAGAGAGGTCTAAATTAGGGTTGAGAACCTTGAAAAAAGAAGTCTAAACCTTCTGGTTTAAACTGCTCCATTTGCTTAATCCTTAGGGATCAACAGTACTTGGCTTTGAAATTCCTAATTACTTTCCCTTTTTGCTAAAGGAATGTGAGTATGTGATCACCTCCACATGTTTCTATTCTTTTTTAAGTTGAAGACTTGAGACCTAATTGACGTTACATGTTCCCATGTATCTAGGGCATAAAAAAAAATATGCTTTATTTAGTCTAGTAATATTTGAAAAGTCTTCATTCTTATAAAAATAAAATAAAATAAAAAGAAAAAAAATGAAAAAGTCTTCATTCAAAGTTCCCATATATTGTTACAATTTTTATTATTATTAATTTACAAGCATCATTGGGAGAATATGGAGTAACCTAAGCCAAAATTTTAAAATGTCAATTTTTTAAAGTTGACAATATGTTAATATTTTGATTTTATATTGGTTGTAGATTTATTCTTGGTCAGGAGTTCAAAGTTCAAACTTCCTTTAGATGCTAAACCAGTCGAGAACTACAAAGGCATTGCATAAGTTTTGTGGTGCAGGTTGGGGTGGAAGTTACTTCCTCTTTAGAATTCATATTCTATTTAAAATTGAAATTCTTTTTACTGTTCTTCTAGAAAGGAATACAATTATTTTTTCCCAAAAGGTGTTTGGGTTTTCTGTCTCCCCATGAAAGTGACAAAATATATCATGCTTTAGTTAGTTAAATGAGAATTATTTACTATAAAAATGGCAGAGAGACTTGATTTATAAATAAGTTGTAAAAAATGAATAAGCAGAAAGAAAAGGTTATTACTTATTAGGGCATTTTTAATGCAATATTTCATCCATGCACTGCTTGAAGGTTATGGGTTTTTAACCTCATTTCATCAACATTCCTGAAAATGTCTAGAATATTTCATCTACATCGATCTCTAGTTTATATGTTTGCAATTGGTATACCAAACCAAAGTTTACTAGGGTTTAATGTTATTGATCAAGAAAGCAATGAAAATTATTATATATAGGAGGTTGAATTGATTTGAAGGATGTACGTGTTTCATGGTCAGAGAGTAGTCTTATCCATAGGCAACAGTCGCCACCGTGTTTCTCCATTATCCCCACCTCTCTCTATCTCTCTCCGGCCCACTCCTTACTTTGTCGTTCTTTTAAAACTGAGCAAAACTTTTAACTTTTGCTTAAGAAAAGAGGGATGAGGGCCACCAGGCAAAAAGACCTTCAACCTCGTGCATGCGACGGCTTTAGATTAATCCACGAACCTTTTTTGACCATTTTTTTTCTTCGTTTTGGTATCATATTTTAACCCTGTGCGTATGTGTAGGGATTGGGTTTTAGTTATATATAGTGTAATTTTATTTTAAGTAATGTTATATTACTTAATTTTTTTTTAATTAAATGTGAGATGTACGTGTTTCATGGTTAGAGAGCAGTCTTATCCATAGGTAACAGACACCACCGTGTTTCTCCATTATCCCCACCTCTCTCTCTCTCTCCGTCCCACTCCTTACTTTGTCGTTCTTTTAAAATTGAGCGAAATTTTTAACTTTTGCTTAAGAAAAGAGGGATGAGGGCCATGAGGCAAAGACCTTCAACGTCGTGCATGCCATGGCTTTAGATTAATCCATGAGCCTTTTTTTTTACCATCTTTTGTCTTCGTTTTGGTAGCATATTTTAACTCCCTGCCCATATGAGTGGGGATTGGGTTTAAGTTATATAGTGTAATTTTATTTTAAGTAATGTTACACTACTTAATATTTTTTTAATTAAATGTGAATTTTAAAAAATTCACCATTAGATTATATTATTTTTGTATAATTCAATGATTTATTTGTTAAAATTATTATCTAATTAAAAAATATTGAATTTATCATCAATTATTTGCTGCGCTGGGGCTTTTGGACAATGAGATTGCCTTTAATTAATTTATTTATTAAAATAATGATTAATTTCACGATGGTTGTTAAGCAATCAACTTCAGCCTTTCTTTTAATTAATTTACTCTTTTATAATAATAATATGTTGAGAGGGACAAAAACTATTCATTCTGAATTCTAAGAGACATTATTTCGTCAGCCATTATAGGTGATAATGGTTATAATTCTGGTTCTACTTTCTTAATATGTAGCGACCATGCAAAAACAAAATAATATATGATAGAGAGGTGAGTAGGATTTACAATTTGTTCTGTCTCAAACCAAAACCTGCTCTACTCGACATCTAACGTGGACTCTTCCTAAATGACACACCAAGAATATCGATCTATCCATAGTGGGGTTCAGGAAAAAAAACGCATGAGGATTTCAGATGTATTAATCATTAACTACATGGACAATGAACTAATAACTTCCATGTTGAAGACGATGGATAAGCCAGTAATGCATGAATTTGGATTGCATGCCAGTACTTATTATGAGTTATAAACAATTAACAACCCTCGTTATCATGTTAAGAAATAGTTCTAATGGCCCCAACGAGTTCAAAAAGGAACCAATCAACTCCCGTAAACAGGGACGGAACTATCAAGGGGCTGAGGGGGGCCATTGCCCCCCCCCCCCCCCCCCCAAAAAACCTTTGAAAAAAAATTCTCTAATATATAAATTAGAATAAAAAATTTATTTTTGGCTCTAAAATTAAAATACTTGCCCCCCTCTTTAAAACAATTTACTAGCTGACCCATTGCCCCCCTCTTTAAAACAATTTACTAGCTGACCCATGAAACCAAAAATGAAAAAAAATTATCAAATCATGAATCATCCATTGTTTGGTTGTCCCAAGAATATAAAGAAAAATATTTAGTTAAACATTTGGACAATTTACAAATCCGGACAATAAGGAAAATCTACAAAACAATTCACATATTCAAATGACAAAAAAAAAAAAAAAAATCTTTGGACACAAAGTAAGTAAAAAAAAAAAAAAATTATAACAAATCAATTATAAATCCTAATAAAACAAATCACAAAAACCTAATAATCTTTACTTGATTTTTCCCTCTAATTTGAGAGATCTTTATCCCTCTCAAGTGACTCCACCACATAGTCATAGAGACAATTCCTATGTTGCTAATCACCCCACACCAATTATTGTCACCAACAACTTGGATCAGTTGGTGTCTTTAATTCAACCCATGAAAAAAATTTATTTTTTTAAAGAGCTGCTGCTCTTTAACACAACACATGGGAATAATTTTTTTTTTTTTGAATGATAGAATTTTATTAATTTTTAATATTTTATTAACTTTGAGACACACTTGACATGCATGCATAAACGTAATACACATGTGAAACAACAATTTACTGTTTTATGCCTTACCTAAACTGCCACCAAAACATGTGTGTGATTAGTCTATTGGTAATAAACTTTGTGCCTTAGCTAAATTAATGTAGTGATGGGAAAAACTTTATTATTTTCATAGTTGAAGACTCAAAGTTACTGTTTACTATCATATGATTGTTTAACAGATCTCTTTTTCTTTTCTTTTTTTACTACTTTTTGAAAATGGAAATTTTTTAAAGAAAAAGATCTCACATCTTTATGCTACCTCAACCTTAACCAAGTAATTATAAATAAAAAATTCCTTAACCAAGACACCAATTAATTGTCTCACCCTTTTTTTTGCTAAATATTAGTGCATGATGTTGATTAACCATTATTATAGTTGTTTTATTAATGTAATACTAGACATGGATTTGAACTTTTAACTATAGTTTTTGTATTTTTTTTTTTTTTGAATCTTTTATATATAGCATTATGAAGTTATTATATATAGAATTATGTGAAAAGAATAAATAGATTTAAAAAAAATATTATAACGTGGATAGAATAAAGAATTGGTCTAACCTTAATCCGACCTTGAAAATATCAAGACGTACCAACTGACTTACAGAACTCTTGATTATAAATATCTATTATTGATTATTAAAAAAGAAAAAATACAAAAAAAAAAATAAAAAATTAATGCTAATAATGCATCGTTGTCAACCTCTAATATTAATATTCCAACTTTTTAAAATTCTTGAACAAAGAACTTTGCCCCCCCTAAGTTTGAATCCTAGTTCCGTCCCTGCCCGTAAATGAGCCTAGCTTTTTCAAGCAGTGAATTCTCAAGCTGGAATAAAGCTTACAAACAATGTTTAAAGTTGAGCTCGTCAAAAAGTTCAACAACAGACTAATGAGCTCAATTTATATAATTCATTAGTCAAACCAAGTTCAAATTTATTATCAAACTCTTGAGCTTAAGATCCAAAACATACATTATTAAACTCATGTCAAGCCCATTTGATTTGGATAAGTGGTCTCAACTTCCAATTAATTTAAGGCTTGGTAAGAGATGAATTTATTTGTTAAGCTCATATCAAGCTTATCAAAGCTCATAAGCAATCCTAAACTCTTGTTTTTTTGTTTTTTTTTTATTGCGCTTTGCTTTTCACAAGCTTGTTCATGAACATTTTTTTTGCTTGGCTCATTTAAAACTAAGGTTTGAACTCTGCTTGTTTATAAAGTAAGCAAACATGAATGGGCTTTTATTGAGCCAAGTTTAAGTTATTTATGAACGACCTAGTTAATTTACAACTCTAAAAAGTAATAATTCTTGAATAAATAATTATTTTGCTAAAAAAAAGAGAAATATAACTTGAGTGTCAGAGGATTGGTGACTAGATAGATGCTCCCTCTTTATCTTTTTGTGGAGATTGCGAGTAATTTGGATTTGTGATCAAAATCTATATATATATATATATATATATACACACACACACTTCAATGAGTTGGTGTTCCAAATTAAGGTGAGGAAAAGAGCAAAGAGATTCAAACAAAGGCCTCGACTAATTTCCACTTCACGAGATATAGTCCCTACCATATGGTGCTTCTACCCTTAGAAGTTGATGAACCACTTTTATTTTTTTAATAATAGGAGTTGCAATGATAATTAGTCCACCATAGCATCATTTAAGATTAATTTATTTTATTATTATATTCTTTCTAATAAAATATGAAACAGATTTGCTAGTAACAATTAAAGGAATGTGCATTTATGCTTCATTGATGGACCACTTTAATATTCCAACCTCTTTCTCTCTATATATATAAATTTTTTTTTTTTTATACAAGATAGAATTTCTACTCTAGCCTAACCTAAGTGTATATATGTGTGAAACTCTCTCCTGGAGACTTGAACCCCGGCTCTTACCCCCCACACCCCACAAACACTTATACTTGTGGAGTGACCACCGCACCTGCACAGTGGTAGTCGGTTTTTGGTGTAAACAAGTATTGAACCTCAGATCTTTTATTCAACCATTAAAGACTTTATCAACTCTATATATATAATAAACCTTCCCAAATCATACAATTCATAAGTGTTATAATTGATTTGATAAGTCTGGTAACTTAATGACATTGTCAAGTTTTTTTATAAAGAGAATAAGGTTGAAATCTCACTTATTTATTACAACAATTGAATTATTAAAAAATAAAATGTTATATATATAGTATCTATGTCAAACCAGAGTAACTCTCCAAAACTAAAACACGAAAACAGAGTAAAAGTAGCTCAATGGTGTTAAGGTACTTTTTTTACACCTAACTTTATTTGAGTACCACCTATTTATATCACTATAAGTTATCGGGTTTTCCCAATATTTTTTGGCTCTATTATTATGTTAATCACAAATATTTCATATCTCATTATCTAAATTGGGTCATGATATAAACTATCACAAAAAGCCCAAAAAACTCCTATTTTATCCAATTTTATTATCATTATTTAGCTAAGCCCAAAACTAGCCTTATGAACCCAATACACACATCTTATTCTATTTAAATCCCAAGAATACTTATACTTGGCATTATTTGAAGAGCTCATGATTCAAATCCATGGCAAAACAATTTTATCAATGGAATTCAAATCCATGATCAAAGCCCATGGTTTGAACCCATGGCGATTTATTTATTCAAAGCCCAATTCATATTGGCAATATCAAAGCCCAATTTTTATTGGCAACATCAAAGGCCAATTCTCATCAGTAATATCAAAAACCCAGCTTACGTTGGCACTATTAAAAGTCCAAGCTAACTACTTGACACTATTTATCGAAAACCCAAGGTTATCAATACTTGGCAAAATACTATATCATAATTATTTCACTTAAAGTCCAATAATGAACAATATTTTAGATCCTTAAACATATTACCATAATATTACAAGCTCATGGAATTTATGAATTATCTATTCTCAAAACCCATAGCGATCATCTTATAAAAGCTCATGGAAAAATATGATTATTAGACCCATGACATTTATTTATTATTCATCCTACATGTCCATTATGATTATCTATAAAGAAACTCATGAAAACATCACATTATTCCATTATAGTGATTGTTACCATATTTATTTAAAACACATGATAAATATTATTCTCAAGAAATATATTGGAGGCCATTATTTAAAAAAAGCCCTAAGAAAAATATCATTTACAAAATAATCCATGGTAAAAATTATGAGAAGTTATTTAAAGCCCATGAGGAGTAAAAAAACCCATGGCAAAGCATGTCTTTAATGCCCATTTTGTAGGCCCAAGAATCTCGTGGAGAAGGGAGCTGTAAAGTTGTAATTTACAACTATGTTTTGTTGGCTTGTATTCTGTGCCAAATTTGATTGTAATTTTGTTCAATCGTTTAAAACCCTGTATTTGTTGTGGGACTTGATGTAAGGGGTGTGTGAGAGAAAGAGTGTTGAAGACTCAAGCATTTGAAGATGAAAGGGATTCTCGCGGGTACCTCGCGGGTATGTCGCGACCAAGCTTCCCGCGAAGTGAGACATGTGCCAGGCACATGATGGAATGCGAAGAGTCATGCCAGGTGGAGACAACTGTGTCTCGCGAGTATCTCGCGGGTAAGGCCTTCCCGCGAGACACCCGCGAGACTAGCTGTTCTGCCAGCCTGTATTCTTTGAGTCACACCTTTTGCACCCCTCCTATATATACCATCATTACCCACATTTGTTGAGGTATGCTTCAGAGAGAAAACCCTAGCCAAACACCTTGGTAATTAGAGATTGTCTTCCCCACCTTCTCTAAACATTTTGCTTGTGGTATCTCCTCAACCCTTCCCTCTCCATTGTCCATATCTTTGAGAGGTTGATAGCCCAAACACTTGACACACCTTAGAGAGTGCTGAGTGACGTTTTTGGTGCTGCTGGGAAGCATTGGAAGGAGCCTTTAATGGCAGATGCAACATGGAGCTTGTTGCGGGATCCGGATAACTAGGACAAGACACGGTTCCGAGAAGCCTTGTTGGAGTAGGAGCTTGGAGGGCTTAGGTACATCGGGTAGACTAGGCTTGGAGGGTCTTTTGCTAATCCATGTATCCCAACTGATTGTCTAGTGGATCGATTTCCGCTTGGAGGGTGGCGGAGAGGTTTTTCGCCGAGTTCTTCGGTTTCCTCTTCGATAACACGTCTCGGTGTTATTTGTGTTTGCATCCTTCTTCCCTACTCTTGTTTATTTCATTTTTATTGCTGAGTTGCTTTAAATATGAATTAGAGTAGTTGTTTGGTTTATATGCTTGTGTTTACACTATTCCGCACTTGTTAGTAAGTTAGTGTAAAATCAACCAAGCCGTAATTTGAATTTGGGGGTCTAAACTACTCGTGTGTTTTCAACACATTTTCGAGCTTTCAGGAGCAAGCCCAAGCAAAGAAAGGGCCATGTGGCCCAACTAAAGGTGCTGAAATGAAGCAAAGTTCCTGCCCAAAAAGGTCCTAGCAAGAGGCTTGAAAGTGGGCAACCAGCCCTTGTTCATCCCTAACCAAAGAAACAACTAAAGCCCCCTACAAGAGGACCAAGCCTTTGAGAATGAACTAGGAGCTGTCCCATCAGTTTTCTGCCACTCTCTACCTGACGTGAACAGTACCCAAGGGCTGTCATATCAGCTGAAGTCAAAAGGATGAAGGAACTCCTTCATCTTCCTCAAGACTACACCTCCAGCGGAAGGGAAGCTGAAACCAAATTATCCAAACTTCAACAAATTGATGCTATAAATGTTAAAAAACGTTCAAGACGTGATTCATGTGCCATGCCCATGAATCCTAAAGGGGAAAAAATTGGAAACATGTGGTTTGGAGAGCATAAAGGAATCTCCAGCAGAACCCTCTGAAGTGGGCTTAAACTTTGACACCTGGCTTGGGGTGTTGAATCCTACTTCCTAAGGTCTAAATCTCAGTTGTAGTACTAGAACTCATCCTTAATACTTGCCTTAATCCCATTGGCTGAAAACAATCTCAGCAATCTTAGCATTTAATGCAAGATTACTCCAAATACTACCTTGCCCAAAGAAGCAAAACAACCGCAAAAGCATATCTCTCATTTTTAGGCCAAATCCAGGTTATTAATTCAACTGACCTGCTCTCCTGAATCAGACCTACGTTTTTTTGGATGCTTGTTAATTAATACTTCTCTAAACTCCATTATAAAAGCATAAGCACCTCAACCCACAAAGGGACAGCCACCCCCCTCTGAGACTTTGGGGTTCGTTTATCATTTTTGCTAGTGGTTTAGCTCTCCTTAAGCTCACCACCCATCATTTTTAGCCTAAACTCATCTAATCCCAGATATTCTTCTCCCCCCTTTACACAATCACAGCTCGAAAATGTCTTCCAACTAGTCACAAGCAACCCATTACTCACAAAAAGCTTCAATCTCAGTATTAATCCTATCCCACTCACTCAAAACAGCCCACATTCACCTCATTCATGCCTTATGCACACATACTCACCAAAATCTTAGTTTAATACTTGCTGCACTAAGCTGGGGATCTTTCTCTGCTTTCATTCCATCATATTTTTCCTCTTTTATTTGTAACTATGGAGCCTTTAATCTTTGTTTATTATTATTATGATGGAGGCCATAATGTTTTGGAAACTATGGAAGTTCTCCCTCATGTTGACTTAATAATAATAAGGAAAAAAAATATGATTTTTACCATGTAAACACACTTATTAACCTGAAATTACCCTATTACTAGAGATAATACTGTACCACTAAAGGACTAATTTGAATTATCAGACCAAGACCATTAATGTACTAATTAAGTATTGTAACGTGTTTTTCATTGTGCTTTTTGTTACTGTTTTGTCATGTGCAGCCTTTGTTTCTTGTTTGGATAGGCTTTGTCATCACACCGAAAGCCTTTGGGTACCATCTCAAGAGCCCGTAGTCAAGTTTCAGCTTGGCTTCCCAACATTTTAGGTAAAGGCATCAATTTCTCCCTCAACAAATGGCAAAAGCCAAAAGGAATAAGGAGAGTGAATTTCAATATGGCATTGTTACCCTAGAAAATTATTCGTGAAATAAATTGTACATTTTATCCAAAGTAAATAAATAAATTTTCTGATCTTACAATTTCTCAAGAAAAAAATGTAACACATTGCCAATGGCCATCCAGTTGAATGGAATTCTACCATTATTTAATTTGGGAACTTAATTCCCTCAAATTTTACTTCAAAATCTATGTATGTCATTATAAAAGTAAGAATATCAAATTACATATAGTAGTATGAGATTTTGTCATATATGTTGCACACTCCTTGAAAAGGAAATAGAGAAATCTCTTCATTTTATCTTCCACCTTGAAATCTAGCATCCTTTTTTGACAGCTGATTTAATGATATTCTTTAATAGGTTTTCCTAAAAAAAAATTAAATAAACAAATGCCACTTGACAATAACCATCACTACATTATTTTACTCCTATTTGCCACCTAAAATTTTCCAATCCACCCACTTAATTGCAAAGACTTTTTTGACATCCTAACAATAGGTTAATGATTATATTTGAAAGATTAGGGATCATTTTAAAATATAGGGCAATGATTAGGGACAAAAATGGTGATTAAACATTTTTAAGTTAGATTCAAAGGGATTCAACATTAAACCTAAACCCAACAAAATGAGCAATGTCATTATGAAAAATGGCTATTGACATATGATGTTATTAAGAGTGATGCTAGAAATATTACAGATTTTACTATATAATTCTTACATATTAATATGTCACCAATTACCAAAAAAAAAGTAATTTAGAATTTTTTGAAAACAATAATTCTCCATTTATATTTATTGTCAAGTAAATTTTTAAAAATTACATAGTAAATTTTATTATATTTTCAATATTTTCCTTTTTGTTAAACAAAAGGAAATATTAGTTATAAATTCTCTTTGTACTGCTTCTATGTAAGTTGTTTACTACCGACATGCACGATAAACTTTTTTATTTTTTATAAGTGTACTCGTACCTTGGACAATATCCAATTTTTAATCTGCATAAGGAAGATCTAAAGCAAATTTGGAATAAAAAGAAACAGTGTGTACGTATGACCTTTCAATTATACCGTGAATTCCACATGTTATTCTGATTAATTAAAAAAATCCTCACTAGTTATTTATAAGAAAAATATTGAATCCAACATGACTGGAATCAAAAAGCTATTATTGCACCTTTGAAAGTCCAATCCCCACCTGATCCCAACCACTTAAAAAAAAAAAAAAAAAAAGGGAGAGAATAAAATAACAAGAACATTTTCAATAATTTTAATTAGAAGTCTTTGACCTGCATAATTTTCAGGCCTTCATTATTTGATCATGTCATCAAGCAAGGCCAAGAGAAACCATATATTATAAGAGATCTAACCAAAGTTTCAGAACTTGATGAGGAGAAAAAAAAAAAGCAATCTTTTAAGTTTTAACATTACTCTTTTTTTTTAAAGCTTAATCTTATAACATTTGATTAGTGATCCCCAACATTCAATTATAGATACTTTTAAGTTAATTTCTTTATTAATTCATGCATAAATTATAAGCAAGTTTTCAATTATCAATTTAATAATAATCTTATTTATCAAATAGGCCCCATCTCTTATTTTAAAAAAAATATATAATAAAACAGGGCCCATTTCTTTGCTTACAAATAGTATAATGGACAGGATTCTCAAAAAAAATAAAAATAAAATAAAAAATGTCTATGGACAAAGCAATTAGTATAAGCTCTCTCTCTCTCCATAATAATAGCATGTACTATTCTTTCCGCCACGCCACGTAGAATTGCAACAACAACATTAATAATTGATTAGAGGAAATACGTAAAAGAATGGGATTAAGATCCGGTACAAGTTATTACACTGTGCAATTGTAAATCTTGAGATTGAAAGTTAAAATGATCATTTTTAATTTCAATCATTGGATCAGATTTTTTTTTTAACCTTTAACCTTTTTCCATTTCGTTTTTGGTAATAAATTTTACTCTCTCATATTAAAGGGCAATTACACGATGCAACAGTTTTAACTACTACACTAGATCCAAATCCATAAATAATCTTCTTTTTTCTCATTTTAATACATTATGATAATTTTGATTGCAAATCCAAACTACTCGGAAACTTTACAAAATGATAAAGAAGGAGAGTTTAGAACACTGGTGTAGTAATCCAATCATCCGACACTGAAGTTGTACTTCTCTCTCTTTAGTAAAATAATTATTTATTCAAGAATTATTACCTTCTTCGTAGAGCTATAAATGAACTACGTCATTCATAAACTATTCTGACTTAACTTAATAAAAAACTTATTAATGTTTGCTTATTTTATATACAAGCTAAATTTTAGTTTTAGTTTTAGTCTTGTTTAATAAACGAGTTACGCCCAAAAAACAAATTATTTATGAATGGGCTTGTGAAAAATAAGGCTCGATAAAAATAAGTTGAGTTTATGCTTGCTTGTAAGCTTAGTGATAAGCTTGATATAAACTAGACAAATAAACTCATATCTTACCAAGTTTAAAATTAATTACGAGTTAGGACCACTTATTCAAATCAAATGGGCTTGATATGGATTTAATAATGAATGTGTTGGATCTCAAGCCCAAGAGCTTGATAATAAGCTCTGGCTTCACTAAAGAATCAAGTTAAGATCAAGTTGTTAGACTTTTTAACGAGCTCAACTTTAAACATTATTAGTAAACTTAACTTGAGCTTGAGCATTCACTGCTCGAAAAAACTCATCTCATTTACAACAGTGGATTGGTTCCTTTTTAAAGTCCTTGGGGACCTTTGGGCCATTACCTCCTCAGGACTACTTCTTAACATGATAGTGATGGTGTTTTTTATTTTTATTTTATTGATAGGCAAATGAGGGTTGTTAATTGTTTATAACTAGTGGCAAGCAATCCAAATTTGTGCAATTATGGCTTATCCAACCCCTTCCACATAGAAATTAATTATTAGTTCATTGTCCATGTAGTTTAATGATTAACACATATGAAATCTTCACGTTTTTTTTTTTTTTTTTGAATCCCACAATGGATAGATATTCTTGGTGTGTCATGTAGGAAGAGTCCACTTTAGATCTCGAGAATAGCAGGTTTTGGTTTTAGACAGAGCAAATTGTAAAATCCTACTCACCTCTCTATCTTTTTTTTTTTTCTTTTTTTTTGGCATGGTTGCTACATATTAAGAAAATAGAACCAAAATTATAACCATTATTATCTAAAATGGCTGACGAAATCATGTCTCTTATATAGAATTCAGAATGACTAGCTTTTGTCCCCCTCAACATCTTATTATTATTATTATTATAAAGAGTAAATGAATTAAAAGAAAGGCTGAAGTTGATTGCTTAACAAGTAACAACGCAACCCCATTGTGAAATTAATCATTATTTTAACAAATAAATAAATAAATATAAAAGCAACCTCATTGTCCAAAAGCCACATCTCTCAGAAACAAGAATAAATAAATATTATGATAAAATAATTGGTGGATAAATTAATGAACGAATAAGATAAATAACTTTCACCACCGCACACCATTAGTGCAGTGGTCACTTCATAAATATAAATGCTTGTGAGGGTGTGAGGATCAAGAGTCGGGGTTTAAGTCTCCAAAAAAGAGTTTCACACACATATACACTTAGATTATGCTAGAATAAAAATTCTATCTTAAAAAAAAAAATTTTAAAAAAAACTTTCAACATTTGATTAATAACTTAATTAAATATATATATATATAAAACATCTCCGCTTCCTAATAAATGGTCCAACCCACCTCATTACAAAAGGCAAGCCCAAGTTCCTATGTTACGACCCAAAATACTGGTCTGCCTAAGAATAACGTTTGCAACCCATAATAAATATGGATAATCTTATGTATTTGCCGGTTAAATAAATGAAACTTCCTCTCTTTTTACCCCCCAAAAAAAATTTATATATATGTATACACACACATACAGAGGCAATAACAAGCATGTTATAAACAATTTCATAAGACAATAACCAGGCCAATTGGTCTACAAAATGTTTAAAATAATAAATAATGAGCTTCAGTAAGTAGAAAGTGGCATGATAAGACAATGAAATAAAGGTGCAACAATTTTAGTTACCAAGGTAATAAATATGAAAAAATTGAAGTATAAACTCATACCAACCCGATATATGGTCTAGTGGCCAAGCTTGGGCCAACAAGACTTCTATCTTGGCTTCATGTCCCTCTTATCTCCAATAGTGAGCGCGTTGATACTTATCTCATTCTGTGTTGTCTTACACATATCCAATGAGATATAATCAAAATAAGGTTTTTTTTTTTTTTTTTTTTTAAAAACACCATATCCCATGAATTAGGCCCCATTCATAGTAAGTGTGTTGGTGTCTATCTCCTTCTGTATTGTCTTAGATATATCCAATGAGATATAACCAAAATAAGATAATAAAAAAAAAATACCATATCCCATGAATTAGGCATCATTGGTAAGAGCAATGTTCGTTTGTAGAGCTCCAACAACAGTCAGTAATACATCTTTCACAACGTAATCCAAATCAAGACACAAGTATTACCTCCATGGATAAAATATGTGGAGCACGAATAATGCGCCAGGATATTCCGAAAACAAATAGAAGGATTCAAGGATAATGGCAAAACAAAACGTAGATTAAATTAGGGAAGTGCATGACGTGAAGAGTTCTGGTGTATGTGCATTTATATACATATATATGAGCATTCCAAGTAACTAAGAGGAGACGCTTGAAGTTCAGTCCTTTCTCGATCTGTATGATGAATTCTGTTCAGGCAACCAACACAAATGCTTTGGAATACCCGATCCATGGCTTTAATACTCAAAAATCCACCATCCGTTTCATGCATAGGGTAATTAATTTTGCACATTTGATCTTACTTGTTGAGAAGGCTTCTTCAAATAGATGCAAACTAACAAAATAGCATCATCATATTCCAACAAAGATATTGCACCCCTCTAAATGAGTTCCACTAAGTGTAGATGCAGCAAGTCAAATGGGAATTACTGCGAAACAAGATATTTAAAGATGGACAGAGTTTTCCTCCTGGAAATTGAGGAGTGTTAAGGACAAAGAAATTGTGAGTTATCATTTTTATAAGCATTTTGAGGGAATCTTCTCTAACTTGGTTATAAAACCATCCGCATAATATTTATTAATTGCCACACAGTAGGTTGAAAGAATTTTCCTCCAAATCGTTTTGGAGCTGAACATTTTACTTTAAAGATATCTTAGAACCTGAGATACTGCTACTGCTAGGCAAGACAAGGACCATGAAGCCTTCCAAATTATTATATATCCTTGTTCATTATTCCTACAAGTGTTGCTAATAGGATTAAGAAGCCGCAAAGGGACTTCTTATGGGAAGGTACGGGTGAAAAACCCAGGTTGCACTTGGTGAGGTGGAAAACAGTTTGTACTCTTATGACAAATGGTGGTTTGGGGATAAGGAAGATCACTTCTTTCAACAAAGTCTTGTTGGGTAAATAGTTATGGCGGTTTGGAAAGGAAGAAACTAGGCTTAGGAGGCATGTGATAGCTTTGAAGTTCAGGGAAAAGAGGGGGTATGGACTTCTAAGTTAAAGAGGGGTCCTTATGGTTGTGGTTTGTGGAGATTTATTAGGATGGATTGGGAAGATTTTCGTAGATATATTTGGTATGAGGTGGGTACCGGAAAAAAGGTGCGATTTTAGCTAGATTATTGGTATGGAGATCAATCTCTTAAGGAGGCTTTCCCAGTCTTGTATGAATTTGCTACAGATTAGAAGGCTTAGGTACTTTGAATCTTTATTGGTGCTGCATCATGGGGAGGAGAAGAGGAGTTGGTATGTGCAGTTCCATCGAGCTTTGAATGATTGAGAATTGGATGTAGTGGCAGCTTTTTACTCACATCTTGGAGACCCATATTCCTTCTGATGAGGTTGGAGACCAGATGGGGTGGAAGTTGAGAACAAATGGGGAGTTTGAGATTCAGTCTTTTTATTGAGGGTTGAGGGCGACGTCTTTTTTTATCTTCCCTTGGAAAGCAATCTGGGTTTGGTGTGTCTTTTATAGAGACTTTGTTTGATTGGTCACGGGTTTGGTGCAAGTCCCTCCCAATGTTTTTAGATTCCCTTTCTTGTTGTACATAGCTTTATGTCTCTTTTGTAATTTTGTGGCTACCTCGTGTTTTTCCCATGTCATAGTCTTTCTTAGTGATATCTTATCTGAC
Source organism: Quercus glauca (assembly GCA_023736055.1). Taxonomy (NCBI): domain Eukaryota; kingdom Viridiplantae; phylum Streptophyta; class Magnoliopsida; order Fagales; family Fagaceae; genus Quercus; species Quercus glauca. The sequence goes on from CM043318.1 coordinate 73,285,075, forward strand.
CTACCAAAATAAACAAAGACGGGACCATGAAGCCAGTGACATCTTTTTTGATACATCTGAATCTAATACAGGCAGCTGTTTTCTTCACAAGACGAGATTCAATAGCAACATCAAATAACACAAATCAAATTACAATTATCTAACTAAATAAATAGTTTTTAGCCGCACCATCAAATCCAATCTTGTTCTCACCAACTCGGGAATACCAGCTAATGATTTTCAAAATATGTCTAAAGCAACAGTGACATTTTCACCATCAAAGGACTGTCCCCAAAAGCAGAATCATCTGTTGCTGGAATGCAATGAACAAAAAAGATCGGGCAAGTAACCTAAACACCAATCCAATGAGCTACACTCCCTGCATGTCTTCAACCTATTGGATGCCGCCTCCTGCATTTTTCCAAGTTTAGTCAAAGAAAAGAATTGTAGCAATCCAAAATGACAATCCAAATCCCAACTAATACTTCTTTTTTTGGTTAATTTTAAGTTACACAAGCAACCAAACACAACCTCACCCTCCAACTTGTTCTTAATTCAAAGTTGCACCATTTGAGCTAAAGCTCATTTACAATTCCAGGTTAATGCGTGGAATGCAATCATAATTAGAACTCTCCCTCAACAATCCATTCCGCTGGCTAGCTTCCCCAATGATTTTAAGTCACACTTCATATCTAGATATTTAAAAATAAATATAGCTAAATAAGAAATTCAAATGCATTTTTTCCACCCTTGTGGTGGGTTCAGTTCCGGGTTCAATCCCTAGTGCCTTCACTTAGAAAAAGAAAAAAATAACTAATGTATCAGAGAGAGAGAGAGGAGAGCTTGTACTCGAAAATAAAATTTTAGGTGTTCATATTTCATGTATTATTGCATAGGATGTGATAGATAAAATGAAAAACGAAAACATTGGCTTCAAATCAAGAGTTGAAACCAAAAATAGCATAAACACAATCATATCAAAACTTTGGCAATGAAAACACATATGCAAAATCACTAAAATCCCGAGGTCTACTAAATTACCTCTTCGGACGACTTCGGTCTTCCTCATAGTCCATCACTCCACCAGGTTCAGAGTAGATCTCCTCATGCCCTCGGAAGTCAATGTCGGCCTGCTTACAGTTTGTAACTTCTGCCACAATGTAAGTAAGACACATCGACCAACATGTCCCAAACATTTGAAAAGACTTTCTTATAATAACATTATAGCTACAGGTGATTAAAAAGAAATGGATCATGTATAGAATCATAGAGTTTGTGTTTTCCTATTGGCAGGGAATGGTTGGAAGACATAAAAATGCCTGATATTTGGAGCGCTGCCCACTTTGCCTCATGTGGACAGTTTGGCCAGAAAGAAACAATCATACCTTCAACAGCATTGAGTTATCTACTCTATCATTGAGAGTCCATATTTCTACAGAATCTGTATTGAGTTCTCTAATGTGTTTTGCAATGTCTCCTTCTTTTGAGAAGATTCCATTATATAAAACCTATACTTAGGTCCGTTCAATTGATAAGAATGTGAGTAGTGGCTGAGATGGATGGATGGACGTTGTGGCTGCCATTCATTTTTTTTAAATGCCTCCAGCATGGTTGCATATTGTGTCCAACAAGTTTCAAGTATCTATCTTTATCTAAATTGCCCATTCATATTTTAAATGCCTACAGATGGGTTGCATATTGTGTTCAACATGTTTCAAGTATCCATCTTTATCTTAATTGCCCATTTGGTAACATGTTATCAAAATTTTCAAAGTACAGCTTTTTAAAACTTTGATAGGTACAGCTTTTTCAAACAACCTTGTTTTCACAAATGCACAAAAAGAACTATACCAAACAGGTATTAAGTGTAACAGAGACAAATACAAGGGGTAAATTCCAAAAAAAAAAAACCACAGGGGAGCCCAATGTTTTAAGTTAACACTGGGTGTAAGTGTAGTTTCTGCTATATCTAAAGTCAGCTGGTCATGCTACACCCAAAAATACAAATATAAATGAGTCCAGCCAAACTCTAGTACATATGAATTAGAGTCTTGCAGCTTTATGTCCAAGTTTGAATGTGATGCAGGAGTATCTAAGCCCAAAGCTAAAAAGACCCAGTAGTTTATCTTTTCTGGCCAATTGTTACTATAAGACTAGTCTTTTATTTCTCTATGTTATTTTATTTATTATTATGTCTTTTAGTATTTTAAATGGTCATGTGACTTTTAATAAAGTTGGATGGTTAGGATTTAATTGTTTTATGTAAAGTGAAGGGCTAGATCTAAGGCTACCAAAGGCCCTTATTATTATAAATAGCCTCTTTTGAGTCATTTTAGGCAGTTTTTTTTTTTTTTTAATTATCTACCTTATGAAATTTCATATTTAAATATTTCTTCTTTGCGCCTATAAATTGATATTTGATTGTTCCAACTTTAATCCTATTATGTCTTTCATTGCTTTAATCTTGTTTGTTGCTGGAATTTTTTCTTGAACCCTTCTACTACACTAGACCTATGTCATCCTCACCGCATCAGAATGACTTCCAATCCAATCCCTAAGTTAGTTTCAGCTTGAAAACCTTTGGAATAAACATAGGATCATCATGGGCTGCTTCTCTGGGGAGCAGCGGCCATTCCAAACAAACTTACTAGTCTGTGTAATCAAACTTCTTTTTTTTATTGGTAAATTACGCACCCAAGGGGTCTTGAACCCACAACCTCACCCTCCACCTTACTCTGCAAGATGATAAGTATCATTTGAGCTAGAGTATGATCAACTAACTGGTTTGTGTTAAATCATCTAATCACACCATACTACGGTTCCGTTCATATATTGACCATTCTGTTTTTTTTTATATACAAATATTGACTATTCTGTTATTTAAAAAGAAAAACCCTCCAAACTTGCAACAACCCATTTGGTTAATAACTGCTTCAACCAAAAATCAATTGTACCCTTTCCAAAGGCACATGCAGAACCCTTTTCAAAGTTTTAAAAAAGAAACAAGACAACGTCATTTCCATGTTATGTCCTACCTTCCGTATTTAGATTACTATTTTTTTATTACAGAGGATAAGGACAATATGGATTAGCAATTCAAAATATAAAACCAGATTCAACTGACCTTGAGTGAAATGGACTTCTTTACATCTTCCACCCTATCTTCAACCTCCTTTCGGTGTTTCTTATCCAACTCGCTCATAGAATCAGCCCATTTAATCTTTTCTTGAATTGAGATAAGTAGATTGTCCGACGTAGCCAACCTATCTCAACATTTGTAGATAAATATTAGACAAAATACCAAGAACTAAGATATCCAATTATCTTTAGAAGAAGATTCATAGATCATGAAGTGTGGGGAAAAGAGGTAAAGAAGCAACTAGACTAAGCAATTTTTATTGTAAACTAGTAGCCATATCTATGGTAACATATGGCAAGCTAGATCAAGAATTGGAACACTAATTTTGTTGAATTTTTCCAGCTAGATTAAACGAAGGCTAATTTTTTTTTTTTTTTTTTGAAAAGTAAAGTAAAGAGAGAAAAATGTGAAAGGCTGTTCGGGGAAAACAGATGAGAGAGATACAAAAGAGTCCCCTTAAATTCAAAAAGGCCTTTTAGTTTGATATCTGCCTCCTAACTAAGCCGGGTATGAAATCCAAGTTCATATGGCTACTCTTTGAGGTAATAACGAAGGCTAATATAGTCAAATATAATATTATTCACTAAAAAGGACAGATTAAAAGTCACTTAAGATGAGTTTTTTTTTTTTTTACCAGATTAATATGAAATTAATTGAAAATAGAACCTGGGCTGACTCCCAAGTACATAGGGAGTATACTATGGACCCATGCAACATGAGATAATCGCAGCTTACTCATGGCTAGTAACATATTTCACGTATTAAAAATCAAGACACCAGGGTTTATAAGTGCAAATGCAGCACCACACAGGACTACCACATGGAAAGACAATTGTCGATCAGTAGCAGGGGGTATAGGACATTTGAAGACTATTTATGAAAGGTAAGATTGAGGGTTGTCCTTTCTATGAAGCTCTCAAAGGTTGTATCATGCAAGGCTGTAGGTCCTTAGATAAGAGTGAAAAGGTTCAACGGACAACAGCATTGTTGGAGTGCACAGTTGCTTTATAGTCATTAGCCTAAAACTTTATTTAGGGTCCATTGGGTGATTCCTCAAAATGTAGAGGTATTTACAGGTTGAAGAGGGAAACTTGACAGGCAAGAGGCAAGAGAGTGGAGTGATCTGCGAACAGTCCCTTTTATATTAGGAGAACAGTTCAGAGGAAGAGAAATAACCCAACTTTTAATGATGTAGAGCTGAATAGAAATTCTCTTAAAAGTTAAAACCATCATTCCACCTACTCTATTTTTCTTGTGCTTTGGGTAGCATCCAATGTGATGCTTTCTTGGATTTTGCTGATCAATTAAACTTTTAGTTGTAAGCGCTTGACAGGATGATATACACAACACATTGCACCTATTCTTTTTTCATAATAGAGTGACTAAATTTTACACTAATCATCAACCTAGAAACCCTATTCTTTTATTTTCAAATAGCATTTTAACTTGATAAGTACAAAAAATAGAAAATAGAAAATAAATTGTTCAAGAAATGGAGAGTGATTTAGCAATCAAACAAGCAACCAAACATGAGCATAGAAGTTACTCAAATGCTATTTGAACAAGGGATGTTACCAGTTTGACAATGTTTGTATCATGCTCCCAAGTTGACCAGGTCTCAGATCCCTCCCCGCTGCAAATTGAACCTGTAGTACAAAATCATAAATAAGTCACTAAAAGGATAAGTAACTACTTAAAGAGAGGTGAGGGCAATGAGCTCAAACCTCAAAGCATCTTCGCAGCTGATCCAGCTTCCCTCTGACTATGCCCTAATAGAATGCAACAAATTTCCACCACAACAATCAGCAAATTCTGTTTATGTCATTTCTCTATCTTAACAATTATAATAGTGCAACTTTCCACCACACCACCCCCACCCAGCTTTTATTTCTAAATAAAGGCCCATATTAGAGATGTCACTAAAAGGCAAAGCCAGAGAGAGACAGAGTAAAGAGAACTTCAATCTGCCATCTATATCATTCGTAACATTAGTACCAATGGATGCTTGCTCAAATGGCGCCTCTTCCCCCTATGACTATAGGGTGGAAAGTGGGATCATAGGTTTAAGACCACCAAGTGCATGCATATCATATGTAATATTATGAAAGAAATAACAAAAAAGAGCTACTACCATCAAGTCATTATAGCATTTGAAGCACCATTTTCTCACATTCAAAGTATGGTGTTATGCAAGAGAGAGAATGGTTATACTCCAAACATCACTCAAAACATAATTTAACCCCTGAAAAAATAATTAAAATTTAGAAATGCAGCACGAGCACAACTAATAAAATGATTCCTTTCACATTTGATGTAGTGAATACAAATCTCTAGTAATAGCATTCCTGCTTCCTCACCCCATCAAAGTGTTTGTTCAGCAGCTAAGAGTAAAATCCCAATTTCGTAGGTCATTAGGATTGGAGCAACAATATAAATTTTGAATGGGGAATACCTACCGCATACATGCATTCATTGATTAGGAAATCTTCAAGTTCACGTACATTCATAACATCTAACTCCTGCATTAGTTGATCATAAGGTAGAACCTGGGAAAGGACAACAATTAGACTTAGAAAGATAAAAAGAAATATCAGAAAGAAGACACTGAATATAAACAGAAGCAAAAGCCTACTGAATACCCATGACCTAGATGACTCCCCATAAAATATAATCGGTCAAAAGGCACACAGAACTTGCAAAATCCATCAACAGCAGGTTCAGAGGGAGAGGTTAGTTGAAAAAGTTATGATTCCACTCTTCAGTATCTAATCTGATAGTAAAGAATGTACACAATAACTGTTTAAAAAGGTAGCCACTTTTACCTAATTAACTTCAGTAAGCAAATCCAAAGCTATAATCGATCACTGACACTCAGACATTGCTAAGTCATTCGTTTGGATATACTTCAGGGTAGTGAAGATATTCTAAACCTTTTTTTATAAAACTTGTATCGATAAGAAAGGATGCACCCAAGACATTCCAAACTTATAACTTAATTCAACTTGACTGAATATACTTCCCGTGTCTCAACAGAACTGATAATAACTTACTACAATCAGAATTCATTTGCTTCCAAATAGATCCTTGAATCACTCACTATCTCTATAAAGAGCAGGAATACTAGACAAGCAACTTGTCTGAATTAGGCCACAAATTGACTTCACTATTACAATATTTTTAAAATGACAAAGTTCCTTGAAAATCAAAACCCTACAGCTGTAACCACTATCATTCAATCAGGCAGGTAAATCAACCTGTCAAGTTTCAAATGTATGAATCTGAAAAGAAAAGGGTTGAAACTCAAGGAAGGATACCTTGTTCGTCTCAGCCAGTGTAAGCACGGTAAGTTGTTTCAGCTTGAGGACTTGTTCAGGAACCAATTGTGGAAGATGGCCAGCATTACCTACAAACGTATATATTTAAATTTCCAAAACTCCATCACATTATGCCTTGCAGAAACACAACTCAAAAGTCAGGCTCAATGAAATGAAATTGTTAAAATAACAATATTTTTTATAAATAAAATTTTATTAAACATGTAAATCACTTCACACTCACGATGATGAACAGAGAGTGTTTAAAAAATTACAGAAATCATACAGAAAAGGATAACATGATAGTTCAAGACAAGGTTCTGTTAGTTTATTGCCACATTATTCAATAAGTTTGTTGACGGCCAATTAATAGATTGGTAATTTCATGAGGTGTTTGCACTACATGTTTAGCAAAAAAGATAAATCACATGAAGCTTATCCCGTATCTCACACAACCAAGTAACAAATATACATTGATCCTCCACAGGTTAAATTATCAATTTGGCACTCCAACTATTGGGCCAAGTTCAATTTGGCCCCTCAACTATTAATTGTATCAATTTCGTCCCTCAACTTTCAAAATCAAGTCAATTTCACCATTGAGCCTCCTCTCCATTGAAATTCTTAGCAAGATTACTTGACCTCACAAACAAATGCACACTTCATAACTTCTTTCATCAACATCATTATCAAATAATTCCATTAAGATTTTCAGAGAGAGGACACCCAGGGATGAAATTGACTTGATTTTTTTTTTTTTTGATGATGTGGAACCTCACCAAGACAGGGCCCTTTGGACCCACCCCCAATGAGTAAACCACGGATGCACGACCACCCCACCAAAGATTTGATTTTGAAACTTGAGGGATGACATTTACACAAATAATAGTTGAGGGACCAAATGAGTAATTTAACCTTTGATATAACAAGAAATTTAGTACATACATGCAAATATCTACTTTATGCTTTTAAGATGAAGATATATATACATTTTTTTTTATACAAGTAACGTAATATTTTATTAAAAAATCACATACCAAGTACATCGGGGGTGTACTCAGGGGAACCCGGGAAGTATAATCAAACTCTCAAATTACAATGCTCAAACATATCTAAAAGAGAAAACAAGGAGAAGAATGAAAAGCAACAATTCAATCTAACAAAGTACAAAAGATTAAGGCTTTAAATTCAAGGATAGACCATTCACATCTCTCAAAACTTCTAGCATTCCATTCTCGCCAAAGACACTGTTGAATGATTTAGAGTTCTCTAGGATATCAGAGGAGGAAGAGGCTTGATTGGTTAGACCATTTGAGTAGGATGAGGTGTTTAGGGTGATCCAAGGCTTTAATGGAGATATGGCTCCAGGCCTAGATGGCTTCTCTATGGCCTTCTTTCAATCATGTTGGCATATTTTAAACCGCAAATTATGGAGTTATTTCAGAATTTTCACGCCCAAGCTATTTTTGAGAAGAGCCTTAATGCATCTTTCCTTGCTATCAAATAATTACCCTTACCTTACGTTGAATGTATTTAGAAGATGAAAATAAAATAGTAAAACATTTGGCACTCAAAATAAATGAAAACAAAGAAAAATGGATAATAAAGAATATCCCATCACATTCAAGGCACCAAGATTTAAACACAAATCAAATCAGGAAAAGCATACAGTGAGCTCTACGACAACTAGCCTTGCTAATATTACAACTTTCTATTTTCAACATTGTATTCCCTTGTATAGAAAATTAAAAATTTACCAAATTTCCAAGCATATAAGCAAAATATTCCTATTAATATCTATCAAAACATGAACAAGTTGTTGAGTGACACATAAAACAATGCCTCAAACATGAACAAGTTGTGTGTACAAAAAAGGAATGCAGATAAAAAGAATTAAAAAATATTTCATTTGCTTACTTTTGTAATCACTCCAAGTGCCGTGTGCGAATAAACGAAGCACATCAAGGTATACAGAATTTTCTGTTCCTCCAAGCTGCACAATTTTATAGTTAAAAACCCAACGGGGGAATAACTTTGAGTTGATTTTACTTGATACTAAATAGCCAAATGCCTCAATGCCCTCAAACCCAAAAATACCAACAAAAGAGGCAGCTACAATCACAAGCAAAAATAAAGAGGAAAAACCTTCACAAAAAATGGAAAATGAAAATCAAGTGAAACATCTAAAAAATAAGAAAAATAACTGATATACATAATGAAAACAACATGGTGAAACACAACCCACTAACAACGAATCAATAATCCTGTTATTCGTCTATATGATACATTTACAAACATCTTGACAATTGTTCAACTCATGAAGCTAAAGATAGAGCATAAATACAATAGGCAAAACTTAGCACATAAGGTTCCCCAGTAAAATTCAAACACATGAATGTATTGACCATTGAAACACAAATGGTGTTTTCTTTTCCAAGGACAACTAAAATTCAACATATCCATATGTTTGACTTTAATTGGAGAACCTAATATCTAAGAAGCACATACACTTCATTTAGGGTGTTGTACCGGCTTTTTTATGTCATAATTTTTTTAGAAATTGCTTGTATCTCTACGTTGTACCTGCAACCGTACCCGTGTCTGTGCTTCCTAGCCTAAGATACTGCACTGAAGGTATTGACAATTGAAACACAAATGGTGTTTTTTTTTCCAAGGACAATCAAAATTCAACACATCCATATGTTTGACTTTAATTCACTAGGAAGCTCGAAGCTCGAAGCTCGAACCCTGGACATGGGAATGATGGGTACAACATGACGACACGAGCAATTTCTAAAAAAAATTATAACATGACACAGAGGTTACGACACCGGTACAGCACAGCAAATGAATTGTCCATGCTTCCTAGTTAATTCGAGAACCTAATACACTGCACCTAAGTTATTGTATATAATTTTTTTTTTTTTAACCCAAATATAATTTACCAACATAAAAACATTTTAGAATCCCCTCTTTTCTTAACCAAATGATGAACTTTTCAATCTCATATAGCAATGTCAAATAATAATAAAAAAGAAAGAAAAACCATTAGTTTTCACATATCTTACAAATTTGAATTTTTTTTTAATTTTTCCAGTGCCAATTCAATCAAATTCTGAGTACATAAGGCGAACCTGTTGGACGGAAGGGACGGATAGAATCTCGGAGAAGGCGAAGAGGGAAGGGTGAGAGGTGGCGTCGGCGACGAGTGGAGCGAGTGCGGAGCCATGGAGAGACGAAGCTTGCTTCACGAACTGCTCGATCAGGTCCGCTTGCTTTTGCTCTATATCCATTTTCTCCTTCTTCTACTTCAATTTAGGGGTTTTAGGGATTAGGATTTTGGGGGGTTTTTTTTAGGGTTTGAGGGATGTGTGTACTGTAATGTAATCTGTAATGGCGCTACAGATACTAACTACTGCTTCAGCCTTCAGCTTTACAGGGTGAGTGTTTTGTTTTGTTTTGTGTTAGTTATGGTAAGAGTAGTGAGTTTTTAAGGGACACGCCCCCACGAAGCTGAAAGCGGTTTGTCCCTGCTTTGCTGCATATATGGTACTCCTTGGCTGCTTACGGTTAATACCCGATGGTCGTGGTAACCTGTACGAGCTTTTCTCTCTCCCTCTTTCTCAAAAAGATTTTTTTTTTTTTTTTTAATAATTGAAAAGCCTGTGAATATTATAATTTTGGACAAATTATGTGTTCTTTCAAATACAGCTTATTTAGTTAAAATTAAAAAAATTTTATTAAAAATATTATAAATAAAATTAAAGTGTAACTGAAATAATACAGTAAAACTCATAAATAGTATTAAAAAATATAGTAGGCTTAAAAATAATAACAAAAATAAATTGAATAGTAAAAAAAAGTTGATTTTTAAACCATGCCAAACGTATATTACATATAATAAAAATAATTAATTTTAAATATTATAAATTTAGAGATGTATCAAATGTCACACAATAGCAACTATCTCCCTAGAAGCACCCTTCCACACATACCGTTTACTAGGAGAGAGAGAGAGGGTCCTAATACCATTTTTTTAAGGGGGAGATTGTCCGTAAGAGCATTCTCATTAAGGATCTCAAAAAATTTAGCTTTTAACATCTCAAACACCTACTTTATTTACTTTTACAACTCACTTTATAATACACCCAACATCAAAAATTCTATATTTTTTACCACTTCATTAATTAAAGATAGTGAGAGAGAAAAGAAAAGATAATGAGGGAGAGTTTGGTGAGAAGAAAAGAATAATAGTGAGAGAGAGAGAGAAAAGATATTTTAATTAAAGCAATATTAAAATATTATTATATTTATAAGATTTAAGCTACAGTGGACTGTCATACATTGCAGTCCACTGTAGCTCAGATGCTAAAAATTTTAACACTAAGAGCATTCTTATTAAGCCTCTCAAATGCTAAAAATCCTATTTTTTAGCATTTTTGAGACAAAAACACCACTCCATTAATTCGGCTATATCTTAAATTTTTAAGATTCAAGCTATAGTGCAATCTCATATTTGAGACCGCACTATAGCTAGAATTGTAAAACAAAAATTATTTTTTATTCCCTCAGGCTCTCTCTCTTCTATTTTTCACTTTCCTCTCTCCACTTCTTTCTTTTCTATGTGCTTTACCGATGTGGTTCGCCGATGAGTGTGCTCTGTCGATGATTGTGCTCCGCCGATGGTCATGGGTCGTGGTTTGATGTGCTCCAGTGATTTTGTGGGTCTGAGTTCATGGGTCTGGGTTTGTGGGTCTGGGTTCCTGGGTCGTGGGTCTGCGTTCGTAGATCATCGACATGACCAAGGTTGAGATCGGGGTGGTGGGTTTTGGTTGGGGTTGAGAACGAGGTGGGTGGGTGGTGACTGAGGTGGGCTGCTGTGGCTGAGGCGTGGGTCTTGGGTTTGATGGGTTTTGCTTGCCGTGGCCGCCATGGGTCTTGGGTTTGTGGGTTCCTCCGCCTCCCTCTCTTCCTCTCACGGTGAGCTTCTCTCTCAAGTTTAGTTTAGTTTTTGTTGTTGTTGCTTTTTTTTTTTTTTTTTAGATGTGGGGTTGATTTTTGAATGGATGCTGATTGTGGTGGCAGTGGGTTGGTCGGTCTGGGTTTGCTGTTGAATGTTGATGGTTTATGGTGGTGGTGGCTGACAATGGCTAGCCGTTGAGAAGAAAGTGGTGGAAAGAGAGAAAGTGATAAAATAAAAATAATATTATTTAAATGAAGTTGTAAAAAAAATAGAATGTTTGATATTTGGTGGATTGTAAAATGGTATGTTAAAATTGATTAAGTAGGATTTTGAGGTGTTAAATGCTAAAATATTTAGCATTCTTGATGAGAATGCTCTAACACCTTTGTTGTAGTGTGCTTTTTTGAAATGAAATGCTAAAAAATAGCATTTTTAGCTTTTGAGAGTTTTAACGTGAATGCTCTAATAATTACTCTTCATCATGCAAAGATGCCATAACTTTATAGTAATTATTTATAGTAATGTATGCCAAGTAATTATTAAATATTTTGGAAATACCAACAACTTCTTGCATAAAAAGTGAGTTTCATTAATTAAACTTATGATAGAATCTACTATTTATGCGAGATAAGGGATAACAAGCTGGTGTACTTTCGGAAGTTCTAATAATTTTTTTTCATTTGTGACACCACAGGGACTTATTGTTTTGTGTAACGACGGTATCAAACATCTTTCTTGTATTGGAGTAGACCCTAGAAGTATGGGATTTACTTCCATATGAGATAAGTATTGCATGCAATGGTAACATGTAGTGAGAAATGCTAAGTTTGCAATATTTTCACTACAAATTTTAAGTGATGGGCTGTTACTAGTTGATTACTTTTTTGTACACTAGTAACTGCTAATAACAATTTACTATTTAAAATTTGTTGTAAAAATGACATTTTATATTTTTAGAGTGATGCCATAATCTAAAAATTCTTTCTAATATTTTATAAAAAAAGGAAAATACAAATTTTGTTGTGTAGGATTTACAAAGTACAAAATGATCAATCACAAGTTAAAAAAGAAAAAAAAAAGTAATTTAAACACTTATTTATTATATTTTATATTTTTTTTGAGTGGTACTAATTACTTTCATTACCATTAACATTTAACACATCAACTAAAAAAGAAGACGTTAAAATTGTAATATTTTTAACATTTTCAAGTTTTAAACACCCAAAAATATTATTTAAAAAAAATAAATCATTTTAAACTAAAACAAAGAAAAAAAAAAGGAAAAAAAAAAGAAAAAAAAAATGAAGATTTTCTTTCATTCATTCTCACAACTTGTATTCGTATAGTCTCTCTAACCAAAAAAGAGAAGAAAAACAGAGAGAGAGAGAGAGAGAGAGAGAGATGTCGAAGCAGCATGAGCCAGCGTCTGATTCCCACAGCAACACAGTAGCAGTTCAAGCCACAAACGACGACGCTTCGGCCAGTAAACTGTGCGCTCTCTCTCTCTCTCTCTCTCTCAGATTTAAGCCTATTTAATGCCTAATTATATAATTCAATTTGCGTTTCACTTTTTTGATATTCTCTTGTCGAAACTGTTCATTTCTCTTTACTTTCTGTTTGGTTCCCGAGGAAACGAAAAAAGAAAAGAAAAGAACGAGGAAATACCTAAAAACAAACAGGCATGTATTACATATTTCTCCATTTTTCAATTTTTCTCACAAACCAAACGGCGCATTATTATGCAAATATATTTTCTGTCCAATTCTGATTTCCTACCTTTGATTGGGCTTGAAATCTACAAGCTAACAACACTCAAATCCATTTCAATTCTTATATATATATATATGTATGTGTGTGTGTGTATGTAAGTATGTTTCTCCTGCTATAATTTTTTTTTCATTGTACTCATCAAAAAGTATAATTGGTAAATTGACTATTTGGTCCCTAACCTTTAGTTTGTGTGTCAATTTGGTTCTCGACCTTTCAAACGTGTCAATTTGGTCCCTAACTATCGTGTCGAAATGATCCGGCCTTGAATAATAAGGGTGAGCATTTTCCATCCATCAGGGACCAAATTGACACAATACCAAAAAACTAGGCTCCAAATTGGCACATGTGAAAGGTCAGGGCCTAATTGACACACAATGTAAAAGTTAGGGACTGAATAGGTGATTTACCCAATATAATTTTTTTGTCAATGCACTCATCAAAAAATTTTGCGTGCCTACGGTTTGATTAAATTTTGTCCTTGTAATTGCAAAATATCAAGATGATCTGAGATAGTGAGATGAATTACTATATTTTAATTTCAATTTTTTTGCTTTTTAAAATTGCACATAAAACACGAGTTTAAGAATCAGATAGTGAATAACATCTGATTAAAAATGGAATTTGGCTTGCATATTAAGCACCAAAAGAACCTGTAATCAAAGTCTCAATAGTCTATGATGTGTAGCTTTTGGAGAATGATACTAATTGTTATTGTATTGTTAAAAGGTCCTGTGTCAAAAAGGGGTACATGAAAGATGACTACATTCACTTGTTTGTTAGAAGACCCGTGAGGAGATCTCCGATTATTAACCGCGGTATGATATATTCGCTGCAAAAGTATTGAGTATAAAATTTGGGCGTACTGGTTATTCTTTTGCTTTGTTAATAATCTAGGTGAATTTCATTGCTTTTGTTAAGGTTACTTTTCCCGTTGGGCTGCTCTTCGGAAGCTGCTCTTTCAGTTTCTTGACTGTGAAGGAGGTACAGATGACAAGGGTCACACAAAGAAACAAATATTATCAATTGGAGCTGGATTTGATACGACATTTTTTCAGTTACAGGTGTGTGAGTTTTCTTGGGAGCTGTGTTAATTGTTGTACATGAAAGTGTGATGAACCTAAGGCTTGCTTTTCGTCTCTCAGCATCCTACATGTTTATCTATTATGTTTTGTATGTTTTGGGCTTTAATAGATGTGAAATCTAATGACAATTGTAAAATTTCACTCTACAAGGCCAATGAGTTCTAGCTCAAATGGTACCTCCTCCACTTGTAAGAGAAAGGTGGAAGGTGAGGTTGTGGGTCAATACCCACTAGGGGTGAGTCTTAACGGACCAAAATGAAAATTACTTTGTAAAGTAGTTTCAGAATGTGATACTTTTTTCCTCTCTATATGCCTATGGTTGTTACTATTTTGTACAATTCTTTTGTAAACTTTAGTTTAATTATTGATTTGTTTGCAAAAAGGTTTACGTCTGCAATGTGATTGGATTTTTGTTTTGGCAGGATGAGGGGAAAGTACCATGTCTATATGTGGAGCTGGATTTCAAGGAGGTGCAAGTTTGACACAATCATTACTATCCCATGGGTTTCGTTAGCAATGCACTAGCTTATTTTTTGTGGGTTAGTTTTTAAGAATGCATATTATGTGGAAGAAACTTATGTGAACCTATCCAATTCGGCAATTCCTGCCGGATAAAGTCTGCTTTCACTTCACCAGATCTTTAGTTAACTGTCCAATAGCAAACATATGTTGCGTACAACTCAATGTATTTACTACTATTATTATGTTATGCAAGAAAGTTAGGGCCTTTTTTTGATAAGTAGTTTTGTGGTCTTTGATTGTTAGGTAACTAGTAAAAAGGCGGCGTTCATTGAAAGCTACAGTCAGTTGAGGGACAAAGTTGGTGCATCAGCATCAATCTCCCGAGGTAAGCCCCTGGGTTTGTTGATGCTGTAAATCCATGATGGTTTTTGAATAAATTTGTCACTGGGCCTTACACTTTGAAAGTGCTTGTGCTGTTTGTCTTTGGTCACCTGTCTCATACTGAGCTAACCTCTCACATACTCATCTGCACTAAATCTTTAGCGTGCAAGTATATATCCTTTATACAGGAGTGACATGTATTCTACGGTATTCACTCTATGATGTCTTGTTGAAGCAATACTTTATGTGAAGTTGAAAGTATCTTTACTGTGTAGGTGTAAGGTTTTTTAAAGTTTAAGTATAAGTTGAAACTAAATACCTCGAAGGTGTTATAAGTTTTAGGAGGGCTATCACATGTTTGAGCTGTAGTTGCGTTTATATAAAAAGTTACTCAGAAAAAGTGCAAAACTTGTATGGCTGTTGGGATTTCCATTTGATTTGTTATGTATTAATGCTAAGTGTGCAAAATGTAGTGGCATTTACTTTACTGATACACTTGCTGGAAATGATTTGCAGACTCCCTATAAGGTTTTCTTTGATGGTTAAATATAGATGCATCTATAACTCAAAATGATTGCTTTTTCTTGCATGTACGTAATTGGATATTGATCTGTTCTGCTTAAACTAATTGTTCATATCTTGCTTTTCAGAGAAAGGAGAAGTGCTTAGTGATCACTACAAGTTACTCCCCATTGATCTGCGTGATTTGCAAAAATTAGATGATGTGATAGCTTTGGCTGATATGGATCCCAGGTATGTGCACAGAATCAATTCTCTTTTTTTCTAGTTTTGTAGTCTTTTACATACTTTGGGAAATTCAGACTGTTGATGTCTCCTTTTAAGGCTTATGTAATCAACCATGCCATTCTCTAGCTACTTTCTGTTTATTTCTTGTGTTTTATACATGTAGTCATTAAATCTCCATCATATTTTACCTATGGTGATAACTACCAGGGTTTCTGCTGATTCTGTTTACAGATGGATTCTAAATTAATATGCTCTGTTTTGTATTTGAGGGGTGTCCCCACTTTAGGGCTTTATGAAATATGGTTATTTGTATTCATGCTGAGGGATGATAATTCTGATCTTGTTATCAGTCTGCCAACATTTATCATTGCAGAGTGTGTTTTAATATACTTGGACCCAGATTCAACGCGTGGTATCGTTGGCTGGGCTGCAAAATCATTTTCTACGGCAATATTTTTCTTATATGAGCAGGTATACACTTTTTAAATCTAAGATTATTCATTTTTTCTGTTCATTGATTGCTTCTTTTCTTAATGTTCCTAGTTCCCAGCTTCTTTAAATTTCCATTTTTGATATTTTATTATTACACGGTTGCTTGAGATGGTATAAAAAATATGGTTTATTTACAATTTACCTTTTTTTTTTTCCCTCTCCCATCAGATCCATCCAGATGATGCTTTTGGACAGCAAATGATCAGAAATTTGGAGGTATGGATAAATTTTCTTTAACATATTAGGCTTCATTCTTTGAACCATTTAGGTTATTTTCTTCTTTCATCTGGAAGTGGATTCATTTGAGCTCTAAAGATGTTTATTTATTCCATTTGGTAATGAATGAAAGATGTATAGGGAAATTAGAGGACAGAATATGAGTAAAAGAGTGCCAGACAGAAGCACAAAGTAGATTAAGAGAGAGAGAGAGAGAGAGAGAGAGAGAGAGATCATAGAACATTTCCTAAGCTTCCTTAGTTTCAAAGAGCAAACTTACAATTTCATTCACCAACCTTTAAACCAAGGAAGGCAGAGTCCTAAAATAAGTTCACTAGAACACCAGAGAAGCACATGTAGAGTGTAAGTTTCCTTGATTTGAAACTAACTATAGGTAAAAGAATGTAGCAAACTAGCAATTTTCTGCTAGAGCACTGAACAAATAATAACAGAGTCACGGAACTTTCTGTGACTGCTTATGTGATAAAAATTTGTTGCTTCTTCGTGTTGATAGATTGTGAAAATTCTCTCCAATATTACTGTTGAACGAGCAAAGATATTTTCACAAAAGAAGTCATTCGGGTAATCCGATGTTCCTTTCCCCAAAGCAGTCTGGTTTAAGCAATTTGGATTCTCATTGAGGCCCACATAGTAGAATTCTTCTGATATCTAGTGAACCAGGGTCCTAGTTTTTTGAAACCGAGCTTTAAACTATTTTATCCTTTTCATATTCATTTTCTTACTTATTTTTTATTTTTATTTTCTTCATTTGTTTCCTTCTGATGGGCTAGTTAATGGTGCATGCCATTCTATCAGATTCAAACCCTAATTACAAGTCTGAATATTTTTAATGAAAAAGATTCTGTTTGAGGAAATGTAGAAATATGTGTAAGAGATATTGGGGGAGAGATTATAGTGGGTTGTGTGCACAGAGAGAGGGGGTTTCAAAAGATGGGTTTGACTCGTGAATTTTTATGGTTTTTTCAACCCTAGATGTTAAAATTTCTGTACAATTGACATGAATAGATTTCCGAAAGGCTTATTAGCCCTTGTGTGTGTGGTAGTGTGTGAAACATTCCCTAGAAATGCAAGGATTCCTGAATTTTAAAATTGGGATCAATGGGATGTACCATTTTTCTTAACAATTACATATATTTGTATTGAGTTTACATATGCAAGTTTTATGGAACTTAAATAAATAAATAATTACATGCTTAATGCTTGATGCACCTTACACTTCATTCTGCTTAGGGTTTGTTTGGTTGGGAGGATAGATAAGATTTTAGTTTCCCTCATTTGTGTTTGGTTGGGAGGGTGGAAAAGTGGAGGGTTAGAAAACTTTTTTGTTTGGTTGAAAATAAAGTTTGTATAAATTTACCATCATGTCCTTAAATAAAACAAAAAGTAACACATTATACTTTAAAATAAAAAAATTATGTATAGATGGACACTTCATTAAAGTAAAAAAAAAAAAAAAAAAAGAAGAAGCCAATACGTCTAGACAAATACGTTAACAGAGAAAGAAAAAATTAAAGAAATAAAAGAAGAAGAAGAAGGCAACACGTTAACAGAGAGAAAAAATCAAAGAAAAAAAAGAAAAGAAGAAGAAGGCAACACATTAACAGAGAAAGAAAAAATCAAAGAAAAGGAAAAAAAAAGCCAACACATTGGAGGTGAAGTCCAACGTGAGGGGTATTTTTGGAAGCTCATTTCATGAGATTTTCCCTCACAATTTTCTCCCCATTTTGGGGAGAACTTTTTGGTGAGCCCAGGGAGAAAACACTTGGGCCTCACAATTTATTTTCCTTCCTCTCCACCCAACCAAACATACTCAAAAAAAGTTTTTCTTTCCATTTTCCCTCCAAAGTTTTTCATCTACCTTATTTCACCTTTAAACAAACATACCCTTAGTGTCTACTCCAGTGCTTAGGTGTTCCCAAAATGCCTTAACTAGATAGAAAATTGTCATTATCAATTTTGATATCTATGGTTGATTTCAATTTTTTAGTTCATCAACTGAAATTATGATGTTTGCCACAATCTTATTTAAGTTGTTTTCCTGCAAACGTTTCATCTGTATGTAATAATCCTTGTTGCTGTTTGTTTCAGAGTCGAGGCTGTGCGCTCCTGGGGCTTCATGCTACACCGACTTTACTTGCAAAGGAAAAACTCTTTCTTGACCAGGGATGGCAGGTATATCTTATAATTTGCTTCTCTTGAAAGTAAGAGTTTATTCTTCAAATATGCCAATGAGCAAAAAGCTCAAATGGCACTTCCTCTTTCCAAATGAGTAGATGGTGGGTGAGATTGTTGGTTCAAAATCCACTGTGTATGTGTATAACTTACCAATTATAAAAAAAATATTTGTTTGCTATTCTTGTTTAATATGCATGTAATTTAGATGAATAAACTCTACATTCAAAGGTGGGCCATCCTTTTAAATGATGATCGAGAAGTCACCCAGTAAACAAATCTGTCAATTGCACCAAATCTGACCCAATTAGGATACAGTTATATCATAGTGAAAATGCTGAACTATTTGAATATCAATCCTACTAGTGTATATGAACTGTATATGACCAGGTTATGTAATTTTATTTGAATAATTGACCTAATTGTAAAAAAAATAAAAAATAAAATAAAAATAAAAAAGGGTTAAAATTTACTACCTAGATCTGAAAAGTTTTATGTAGGTATAGATGTTTAATATGGATTCATGGACAGATTATGGATGGATGGGTTGATGGAGGGGGGTGGGGTAGATTTGATACTCAATTTCTGTCAGATTTACACTTCATGAGTTATGTTTTTCTTTTTATTGGTGAGGTATACATGCATTTAGTGGCTTTTGAATCAACGTCCTCACCCTCTACCCACACTTGTGAGAGAAGGAAGTGCCATTTGAGCCAAGGCTCACTGGCAGTGTGAGTGTGAGTCATGATTGAAGCCTCAGAAGGCATTCACTAGATGTACATAAGTACATTTGAGATGTTACTAAGTAATTTGGGTTTGATACTTTCATTTTATTGGTTACCTTGACTAATGTTGTTAAGGATCCATAGTTGACCCCAAAAATTTTGGGACTAAGGCTATGTTGTTTTTGTTGAAGGAATAATACTTTCCTCCCACCAACCTCTTTCAAGTTCACTGAACCAATCCTCTTTTTCAGTTTTTAATGAGCACTGAATTAATCTTCTTTTTCTGTTTCATTAACTCCAATACTTTTCTATGTGGATATCAGAGGGCAGTTGCTTGGGACATGCTGAGAGTTTATAGTAATTTTATTGAAGCTCAGGAAAGGCGAAGGTAAATGCTCTATAAATCTTGTAAAATCATGAAATTGTTCATTCTCGTATATTTTCCCAATTGAATGCAGGGGTGGGGGTAAGCGGTCCCTTATATGATGTGGTTGATAGGTAGTGGCCCATTTTATGGTACATTTGATAGGTAGTAGGCATACTTTATTTACTCCATCTTATATGATCTCAGCTAAAAATCTGTTCTCTTATCAAAAAGTCTAAAGATTTGAACTGCCAATTTCTTAGAAGTCTAGCCTTTGTATGTCATCTAAAAACCTGTACATCCTGCTTCTATTCTATCTTATTTCCCTTGAATAGCAAGCAAGGGGTGATCATGGGTCAGCTTGGGTTTCATGCCCATCACCCGAACTGAAATTGTCAGGTGAAGGATGCCTCTATCCGCTGCCAACTAATGGGTCAGGTGAATCTGCCTGTACTCCTGGGTGGGGTGGTTGGACCTTGGGTTAGGGCTTTTGGGTTTGGATGTCCCATTTTCTGTTGGTTTTAATATTTATTTTACTTTTTCTTAGGAACCAAACAATGCTTACTGATTCAAGTTTGTTTGTTTTGGGGGGGTGGGGGAGTTAGTTCACTGTATCTTGAGCGCGATAGTTGATAAGTTTCTAATTTGTATTGGGAAGTCCAGATCTGATGGCTGCAGTTGAAGGCACACTGGATTTGATGGCCATGCCATTGCAGGAGCTTGAGGTCCAGGTTTTTTGAAGAGGGCGGGGGGTGGGGGGGGGGTTGATCAGAAACCGATCGAACACACCTATATTTATCTCACCAAAACCATATGATTCTCCCTCATTGCTCAGAAATGTGTGATGAGGGGAGAGGGAGAGAGAGAGAGAGAGAGAGAGAGAGAGAGAGAGATATGAGCAAATTAGGAACAAAGGGTGGGAAAGCTGCCACAAGTAAAATAACAAAGCCACACACCCAATTATAAGAAGCCACCTTTTAAAATAGGCAATGCATATTAATCAGTTGGGTTGGGTCGGGTGGAATTTCATTTAACCCTCCCACAAGCCTGACCACCTGAAAATTTTAAAACTATAAACCCGTCATCTGACAGTTGTATTGATCAAAACTGCCTGCAATTCTTCAGGTTGGGCTGGGTTGGTAAAGTTTTCGTTCTTTTCACCTCTATAAACTTTTTTTTTTTTTTCGAATATGGTGTTTGTCTACTGGTTTTTGACATTATAGAGTTCTCTAAGTGGTGTGTTTTACAGTAGTTATGCTCCTTTGTTCTGAATTTGTATTTTCAAGATCTGTTGCAATCTAACTTGGTTTTGCTTTTTTTCATTCTGTGTCTTCTTAAAAACAAAATTTATGCAAAACTTTTTCCATTTTATGCCAAATCTCAAAACCACCAATGCATGTAATATCATCGAATTATATGTTTGATATTTCTGTCATTAAAAGTTATCTAGTTTAGCACTGAGGTTGATGTTCATATCTTATGAAATAGTTTTATTAAAACCATTCATTTAATTTGACCTTTTTGTATGAATAAATAAAATTGACTGTCTCTTTCAGAATGGTTTAGTAAATTAAAAGTCATCACCACATGGATGAGTATTTTTTGGTTTGAAATAAACTGGATAGGAATCTGTACCTCCTTGTGACAGGTGTAATTAGTCAACATCTCATAGTGCTAGTCTCTCATTCAGACAAGAGCCCTATGCCAATCATGCAAAGCTTAGTAGGGCATCATTTATTGTATGTTGAAACTTAATTGGACTGCATCATCTTAAATTGCTAACCAAATGGCTACCTAATTAAATAAATCAGATCCTTGGTTCTGCAAATGATCTTCTCCTGCTGAAGTTTCTTCTATCTATATTTTTAAAATTAAAAAAATAAAATTTGATCTTAAATGTTATTGGTTTCTTTTTTTGATTTTGTAAAAGAAAATTTGGAAACTGTTTAAATTATTTGGAAGCTGCAAACATCTTTACTATATGAAAACATGCACATACACAGTAGATAGTGCACCTGCATTATTCACGATATCAATTGAGATGTGAGTTCTAGTTTCTGATTAAACCTAAATCAGTTTGGTACACCGTACACTCCACCTTTGCAAGTTTAAATTTTAGCAAGAGTTCCTGTAATGTCAAACTTTTCGTTGACTTTTAAATTTTATTCTTGAGGGAATGGAATTAATTTCTTATGTGAGAGTATTCTTTGAAGTAACATCTTAAAACGTTTGGTTCAAGCGAGCAACGTATGTGTTTGTGTGCCATTGCTGCTCTTTTTTATGCTTCCTCCACTGAAAAGGAGAATCTCTGCTTCCTTCCTTTAGGGAATCTTTTTCCTGATATTTAGCTTTTCAGTGATCCCTTTATTTAATAATAATTTTAGCTGTTCCAAGATCCTATAGTTGTGAGATAATGGAATCATGTCTTTTTATAAGGTTCTAAAGTTTTTGTTTTTAGTAGGATATAAAGGGTGCCTTTTTTTCTACACTTTGCATTGGAATGCTCCATTGCTTCTGTAATAATCTTGTGAAGATTCTCATCTTTGCCATTTGTTGATTAGGATTGAACGGCTGGAATTGTTTGATGAATTTGAAGAGTGGCACATGATGCAGGCAAGCCAACCTTATTTTGTTGTAAAAGAAAAAGATGAGCGCTAGCATTCTTTTATTTATAGCGGCTGAATGGACTGGGTTGGCCTTGGCTAAATGGAGTTGGTCCTCTCCCAGTGTGTGTGTGTGTTGTGAGGCCACTGTGGTCCTGATGTGTACTGGTAGTGACCGACAGTTAGGTTGTTGGGATGCTAGCTCACACTACTCAACAGAGTTGGTTGCTGACCCACGCATTACAGCCTACCTGACTAATATTTTTAGTATTATTATTTTCTATTATTATCTTGTCATTAATTTTTGTCCCAAATTGCTGATTTTTCAGGAGCACTACTGCGTGGCTTATGCAATCAACGATGCCATGGTATGTCACATAACCCCAAAGCCTGGTCTATCATTTTCCCATTTTGTCTTTACATCCTTTGCCATGTGATTTTCCTTCAATTCTCTGGATATTGCTTTTGTGGTCATGCATTCCAAAACGAGATGTATATACTTTCATTAGTTATGAGGTAACTCAACTAATCTTGTTGCACCCTTGGAAAAGTTGGCGTTCATGTTAGTATTTTACCCATTCAATGGTGTACAAGAACTGGGTTGGTTCCTAATTTACATATTATCAGAAATGTTCAACCAAGTATCAAATGGCTGAATTCATAAGCTATGGTTATTTTGTTTCAATCCTTCAACCAAACACCCACCAAGGAAAAAGATGGGTCCTGATTCTTTTGTGATGGTGATATATAGAGAGAGAGGCATCAATATTTTGGTGGGTTTTGATTCCTTTGCCATGATATCATGGCAAGGTATATATTGCCATCTTTTTTCGTTTCTTCTTGTTCTTTTTAGAAGGTGGGGTTAGACGTGTGAGTGCTTTTAAATTGCTCATTTTGAAACCAATATGGTAAAGGCTTAAAGCACTTTTAATTTTGGGTTTTCCTTTTTATGCTTCAGGGTCTGTTTGGGGATTTTGGTTTTCCTAACGACCAGCAACACGTGCCTAACTCCTCACCAGCATCGCCATGAGAAGAAGAAACAGTGAAAGCTCGTGACTGACACGTGCCAGCAACTACTGTGTTGGGGGGGGGGGGGGGGTGGTTGTTTGGTCAGGTAAAGAAGGATCTCTTGTTATAAAGCCTCAACTACTAGTTGTCTCCAAAAGGCTGATGATTTGTGTGGAACTGTGTTTTTGTTTCTTTTCTCAAAGAAAACAGATCTTTTTTTTAATATTATTTTTATTTCCCTTAGTTTATTATTATTTTATTTTATTTCTTCTTCTCTCATATAGCTGTTTAGCAAAGAAAAAACGTGGTGAGTTCCACTGAGCACCAATATGTATGTCTCATAGTATTGGCTTTGTGGGGTCTTGGCCATGTGGAGAAATAGAAAAAGATAAATTTGCATGGTGTTTCTTTTCCTTTATAATGTAATTTCTCTTTTCTTTTCGTTTCTTTTTGCTTCTTATCAATTTGCTTGCCCTGTTTCTATTTTGTATTTTTCTTAGTATGACATTAATAGCCAATGAGATGGGTAGTTTGTGCAAAATCAATGTGGCATTGGGACCAAAAGTCGTACTATTCTGAGCATAGATGCCCTCGTTTTTCAGATATTTTGGCTCAAGTGTAAGAAGTACACCAGGAGTTAGAAAAATTTTGACTGTTCAAATTGGGGTAAAAGACGTACACAAAGGTTGAGGCAACAAGCAATAAGAAATGAAATTTTACCTTTTAATCTGTTTAAGGAACATGCTTTTCTTACTCCACTGGGGGCCTTGGGGCACTCCTGTGAAGAAATGACTCTTTTGTTTTCTAGCTGAAGAAATGGCTATTTTATTTAATCAAAGGACAGGTAGTAAAAATTAGAAAGAAAAATTAATGTCAAAATCATGGAGTAGAGAAATTGGTTAGAGATAGTTGTCCCTTCGGACATCTTTTGAAGCTTCTTACAGTTATGTCATTTTAATTTCTAGAGTAAGACATAAATGTACCCGAAATCCATCTAAAATTAGATTGAGTAAAGTTAGGGATACACTACTTTTCACACCTAAATCTATCTAAATTTACTCTGTTTACGTGTCAATTTTTTATTATTGAATTTTAGTACTTTCACATATGAGTCCACCATTTACTTAAAAAAGTTAAAATCTAATTAACAATTTTCACACGCATAAGCAGTGTGGAAAGGGGTGTTAATTTACACATTATTCACAATTTATTATCTTTTACATACATGGTAGCTTTTGCCTCCAATGAACCTCGAGGGATATGCGAAAAATGAGTAATTTTGATGGGCCCACAGCTAGGAAATGTTGGCACCAAAAATTGGAATTGGGTGGATTTTCAATTTTGATCATCTGTTTGTGGATCCCACCGTCTATCTTTTTAGAAGATAACAATTTCTTTCATTACTTTTCTTTGGAATGCTGCCATACCCACCTCTCTGTTTTTCTCTCTCAACCTTTTTATTTGTCTGCTTGGATGGTTATGACACCTTAATTTAAGGGAAAATTAATTAATTGCCGCAGCCTCTAAAGTGAACATAAAGCTTTTGTTTAACTGTTCAGAAAAGAAGGAGATTTTGCATAGTGCAAACTGCTAGACTAGTTTAAACTATTTTTAAAAGCATAGGAAAATCTCATTAATGTACTTGTATTTGGTTCTATTTGAGGTTTGTTTTTTTTTTTTTGGTCACATTTTTCTATTGTTTAAGCACTTAAACCATAAAAGGGTTCAAGAGGGTACAAATGGTCGTACCTAGCTGACAATGTAGCTAGCTTCTGAGGCAGATCACCTGTTTTCCTTTGGTTCCAGTACCAAGAAATTGTTATTCTCAATACTTTCTTTAAAATATTGTTTTGAACTAATTAACTTGGTTACTATTTGTGACTTGTGGGAACCAAACCGGTTTTGAACTGAGTCTCCTAATTTAATGATGACTACAACTAAAAAAAAAAAAAAAAACAGTGCTCATGTACCTAGTGTAACTCTATATTAAAATCCATTTGGTTTGGTAATTTGGGAGATTAAAAGTACATTTTTAAAACCCCAAATGTCATTTCACAATAACTTATAAACAAACATTTTCATTATTTTAATTTTCTTGGGATAGACATTATCTCTTATTGGAATAAATAGGGATAATATTTTAGAGAGAGAGAGAGAGAGAGTTGTCCTTATCGTTGGCCCTTGGTCAAGTTCATTACTATTTTTCATTATACAAAAATGAAGAAACTAGTAGTCGTTTTTTTGGAATGTTAAGAAAAGTAGGAAATTTTATGGGTTACTATTTTTTTAGGGTTTAAGCCAATTTAGAGGATAGTTTGCCTAAATAAATTTACTACTTTCTGCTCAGTGTTAAAAAAAAAAAAAAAAAAACCTTTTCCCTCTTCTCCTAATCTAAAATGTTTAAAAGAGCTTATGGTACTATAGTTATGTGTACAATATGCTTTTTAGCTTTATAGGGACAAAAAAAAGAAGAGAAAGTTGAAGAATTTTTATTGATAGGAACATTTCTGTAAATTCCTGAAGAATCAGATACTCACTAGAATTTGGCAAATAGTATTAAATAATTAAATAAAAAGTTGGGGTAGAATTTGTCATTTTTTCTCTTCTTTTCTTTTTGAGAAGGCCAGACATGAATGGTCCTTTAACACCGTTAGGTTTTCTGTCCATTTTAACGGTGAAAGCCCAAAATTAAACTTTTGATCAAAAATTAAATAAAGAGAAAAAGTAATGCAAGGGAAAAAGGGTTTGTGTGTGCATGTGGTTGTATGGATAATTGGGTCCACTGGGGAGACTGTGACTGTGGAATGGAAAGCTTGGGAGGAAAAAAGAATTGCCTTTCACCATTTTCAATCTCTTCCTTTCACTCACCACCCCTCTCTCCCTTTTTCTTCATTTGCTTTTTCTCTAAAGGATCCACTTATTGTGGAATATCTAGTCTATGCTTATGTGCCTTTTTATGCTTGCTTGATTGCTTGCATTTTTGCAAGTGCAAAACCATTTATAAAACGCATCAAGAATAAAGAAGAGTAAAGTTCAAAAACACTTCAGAAAGGAAAGTAAAAACAATGATTCCATTTTAAGATTTTTGAGGTTGTTAGGCCTTAGGAATAACCCATATAAAATTTATTGATGGGTTCCATTTGAAAAGGGTTCTTGAATTTGACCAGTTTGCCAAAATGGCTATAAGACATTTACAATAGCATGGATGGAGTGAATAATAACCTTGGCCCCTTGGGTGCAATTTAACTTTATATAAGATGGTTGACGAGATTAAAACCTTTTTTTCCAACCCGAGAAAGGACATCCTCTAATTGAGTCCGCTAATTTTCTCTCTTTTTTAGTTGAATGTATATAATATTTATTTGATTTTTAAATGCCACGTGTCTTACATCTAAATAAAAATTAGAGAGATTTGGAGGATTCAATTGAAGGGAATTTTATCCCTTGCAACCCTAAAAGGGAGGATAAAAGCAATATTTTTATATCTTTGTTTTTCTTAATTTATAAATGATAGTATAATTACCAAGAGTCTTCTAGCTTAACTAGAACCTCATAACATTTCCAACAAAGACATTTAGTATTTAAATTTTCTCTCCTCGTTGTAATTATGTAATTATCAAAAAAAAAAAAAAATTTGATAGTATAATTTTAATTCCAAATAATTTCAAATCATCATAACTTAATTACTACTGTAGTAGTATAGTACTCTATTGCATTTATAAAGGGGTTGGGACCGTGTCCATTGCATTAGTGCACTGAACACAAGTCATGTACCTTATAAAGAACCAAATGTAGGAAACTTTGATTTCAGCCCACCTATGTCTCACTTTCAATAAATATTCTATCTTACTTATTTAGCTTGAATTTGTGCTGATTATTAATTTCTCAATTAAGTTGAGACTTTTTAATGTGAAATTTATGAAAGATATGAATAAAACCTAATTTTGCAGCTATTTATCACTATCTCAAAAGCAAATTACTAATGCATCAAATCAACATTAAGGTAATTAACTCTTGAATTAAAAATTTAACAAGTAATTTGTATATCCTTTGGTGAACTTGTTTTCTTATTTTGTATCAATTTATAGTTTTATACATAGATAGTTCAAGATTTGAAAAAGAATCCTTGAGATCCCAGTGGTATCAAATACATTATAAAAAGTTAAAATCATCAAATTCTTGAGATCCGCTATCTTCCTTGGACTTTTTCTCAAAGGGACATGAAAAAGAACCTTATACATGATTGTTGCAGAAGCAGATAGTAATTCCACAACAGACACTTGTTCAGATCATATAGTCTTGTGGAACATTCATTGTGCCTTCATTAGTCACTCACCCCCTTTTGACAAGTTACTATAGAATGTCATACTTTTTCATGAATTATAAAATGTTCTACTTTCTATTGGAAAAAATGATTTCACATGTAATATTTCTATTGTTTAAGATCAAAATGTCATTTGCCAAATATATATATTCTTTCAAAATGTTCAAACTTATAATTACATGAATACAATAGTAAGTAAAACAACACACAATGTCTCATCTTTGTGTGTCAGCAATCTTATACTGAGAATATTTTTGTATTAAAGATGACTAATATGAGCAACATAATTAACATTTTTTATAATTATATCCATGGATATGATAGACAAAGTCACAAAGTGATGGGGCTAGTTATACATATACCCCACCTACTTAGATTTACAGAGGGTAAAGGTTATGCAGGTACAGGATGGTCTAGCTGTAGTCCAATTTTTCACATGCTCAGTCAGAAAATCTTCTTATTCTTTAGAACCATGTTCAAACTACAGAAGTGTTTCTTGCTAATTCATGAGTTCAAATTTCAAAGTACACTTTGAGAACGTCATTCATACTTCAATGAACAAATTTCAGATACTAGAGCAAGTAAATGTAGAGTTGTACAATATAGCCTTAGCACAATACAATTGTACTAATAATGAAGGTGGGAAACTTAGGCGAGGACATGAGGTATAACAAAAAATCTATGGGCACACATTACAACAACTTGTAAATATGTAAGACAGTGTTTGGATTGCTTTTTACCAAAGTACTGGTTGGTAGTCACATTCTCCCATGCGTAAATAATGTAATCTAATTATAAGTTGACGTATATACAAGTTGGAATAAAATGTGTGTGTGTTTGTTTATTGGTTTCAAAAAAGAATGGTCTACTTTCATGCTTTATTTAAAAAAAAAATTTTTTTGAAGGCTTTATAAATTTATTATTTGAACAACCAATATCTATTATTAATAATATAAATATTATATCAAATTCTTTTTTACAATATATAATATTCACCTTGTGGTAATGTACGTGGCAAAGTGTGTGTTCATATATATTTTTTTGTTATTTATAAGCTTTGATTTGTAATTTTTATTTAGTTATCTATTATATAAGAAAACATAACATTTATATGGTAATTAATTATAAAAATATAAAACATATATAATTAAGCATAGAATTGGGATTCTTTTTAGACAAGTAGATAGAATTTGGAAAATTAGTATAAAGATACTCCATTAAAAATTGAGAATGAAGTCAAGAACTTTGTAATCTAATTAGTAGTTTTTAATATTTTCAACAAAAATTTTCAACAAAAATGTTCAAGATTCAAATATTTTATTATTGAATTAAAACAAATGAAATTGAGGATCCAATAAGCATAGTAATCAGATTAACTAAAAAAAGAAATGTAGGAAGGTTAGGACAAACTGAGATTCCATCTTGTGCACAGAATTAAAACATCAACATCGTTCTATCTTTCTTCCATATCATTAACACCCAACACTAAAATGTAACATATTCCAGCCATGAAAAAATAATTTTAGAAAAGGGAAAATCAACCCTACACAGCTAGACCTAATTCTAAAGAAAACAAAATCCAGTAGTAGACTAGCTAGAGTAGTCTAATCTTATAAACTCAATAATCAAACCCCAACAGCCTATAGGCCCTACACAATTTGTTTGAAGATCCTTTCCCCTTATTTCCATCCCAGCACATCACCAACAAAAACAAAAAGCAATCTCTTGCAGCCCATATTTAATTAATCAAAACCAACACACATTATTAACTCTTTGATCAAACATAGTTGAATATAGAGCCCACTTAAGAACCACATCATTTCCCATTAGATTATTGACCAATCTAGTCACTTTTCAAGATTACAGTAGATTTTGGACCTTTTAAACTTGAAGTTGTTTTCATATTAGTCATGTAGTCAATTTTCGATAGACATCTGACAATCATATTTAACTAACAAAATCTACAAACATTATTAATCCTTAATCAAACATAGAAAACCAAGACAAAAGCTTCGTTTGCACCTTTCGGTGGTTAAAATCGACACACTTAATATTCAAATCTCTCCCCTCACTATCTAGAAAAATATAGAGCTCACTTAAAAAAAAAAACACCATTATCCATTAGATTTATGGCTAAATTGTGGGTTCTAGTTAGTTTAATTGATAAAATCTCTTGTCGTCTCCACCTACACCAAAAAATCAATTGATATCTTGATTGAATGATAAAGAGCAATTATCATACACCAACAATTCAACTAGTGTCTTGATTTTTTTTGAGTAAATAGTAATACTTATTAGAACACACACGAAAATAGTAATATTAATGTTTTAAACCGGATTTATAATACATTACATAACTGGACTACAATTAGAAAATAGCTTAACAGAAAATAGCTTAACATTTGTAGTTGTAGACCGAAATTATAAACAGCGGATACTAGATACACACAACTAATATGCGATAAACATTCCTTTTTTTTTTTTTTGAGTAAATAGTAATAGTTATTAGAACAGATACAAATGTATTCTAACAAGTATTACTTTTTACTAAAAAAAAATTAATATATTAACCTAACGATAAAGAACAATTATAAACCTTATAGCTATAATATAAAAACTCTCACTAAAAAAAAAAATTATGGCCAAACTCCCCTCAACTAATTTATTCCTATTCAGTTTCTCAAAAAAAAAAAAAAAAAAAAAATTATTCCTATTCAAGTTACTTTCAAACATAGAAATTAGAAAAGAAAGTTAAAAAAAGAAAGGAAAGAAAAGGCACCAACACTTATTCAACACAGTAGTCCTTATAAGTCCACCTATCTATTTTTACACTACAGACTACACCCTCTTTCCCTTTCTCACACTCCCTCCCTCTCACTCCAATCTCACTCTCCATTTCTAACCAACCAACACACCTCAAACCCAAATTTATAAATTGTAAAAAAAAAAAAAAAAATGGGTTGCACGGCGTCGAAGCTGGACAACGAGGACACAGTACGGCGGTGCAAGGAGCGGCGCAGCCTAATGAAACAAGCCGTCTACGCTCGCCACCACTTGGCGGCGGCGCACGCCGATTACGTCAGGTCCCTCCGCCTCACCGGCTCCGCTCTCTCCACCTTCGCTAAGGGCGAACAATTCTCCGTCTCTCACCAAACCCCCGCCGTCTTCCTCCACTCCCCCTCCAATCACATCCCGCCACGTGTCCCTTCCCAATCTCCACCTCCGCTGCAGCCGCAGCCGCCACAGCAACCTCAACCTCGTTTCTCTCCTTCGCCGTCTCCTACCATCCAAACCTCCAAGCTCCCTCACATACTCTCCGCCTCAGCGACTCCGCGTCGCGTCAAGACGACGGCGAAAGTCGCGAAACGACGGCAGCCGAAGCTGCCTCACATATTATCGGAATCGAGCTTGGCTTCCTCGACGCCGAGGAGCGAGAGCTTTGGGCATTTCGGTAATTATGGACCGACGGCGTACCAGGCGAGCTCGACGTATTCGAGCACGCCTTCGCAGTCTCAAGCTTCGTCGGTTTGGAACTGGGAGAATTTCTATCCTCCTTCGCCTCCCGACTCTGAATTCTTCCACCAGCGAGCTCAGTCTCTCGACGTTCCTAACCGGAACCACCACTTGGATCCTGAGTACGACGACGACGACGAAGACGAAGGTGAAGTGCACGATGGACACGAAACGGAGAAATCGGAGTACGATTTCTTTCAGAAGGTTGAGAATAATCGGAAAATTCCGGAAGCGACGACGACGGAGCAGAGGGAGGAGGTGGAGTGTAGCGAGTGGGATGACCACTACAGCACGACGAGTTCGTCTGACGAGGAAGAGGAAGAGGAGGAAGAAGTAGAAGGAGGAGCGCGTGGACGCGGTGATGAGGATGATAGGGATTTGAGATCGGAGATCGGTGCGAGGTCGAATTTCGGTTCGTCGGTGAGAGCGGAGTCGTTGAGGTCGGAGTTGCCGCGGACGTATCCGACGAGATCGGAGAAGCTGGAGGACGCCGCGGCGTCGTCGTCGGCGGGGATGAGCTACACGGCCGGAGAGATGTCGGACCGGAGGATGGTGGTGAGGCACAAGGACTTGAAGGAGATCGTGGAGGCAATCAAGGAGTATTTCGATAAAGAAGCCGCCGCCGGAGACCAGGTCTCGGAGATGCTCGAGGTCGGCCGAGCTCAGCTCGATCGGAGTTTCAGACAGCTCAAGAGTGAGTCACTGATTAGTTCCTTCATTTTCTCTTTCCACTTGAAAAAAGTTGTTTGGTTATCGAGAAAATTTAGGAAAATGTTTTTAAATTAATTTTTTAAATGATTAATTTTTTATTGCAGAGACTGTGTATCATTCAAATAGTATGTTGAGTAACTTGAGCTCCAGTTGGACTTCAAAACCGCCACTGGCGGTTAAGTACCGGCTCGACGCCGGTTCTCTAGATGAACCGGGCGGTTCAAAAAGCCTCTGCTCCACTCTGGACCGGCTCTTGGCTTGGGAGAAGAAGCTCTACGGAGAAGTCAAGGTAAATTCTCAATTCTCTCCACCGCAAAGTTTGACTATTTGACTAGCACTGTAACGTAATAAATTCCCTTTCATTGTCATGGTGATTGTTTGTTTTTGGCGAGATTGACGAAAATGACCCTAGTAGATGGTGGGGGATAGGAAAAAATAAACCTTTTTTTGTTGGTACATTAGAAAATTACCCGAGTGGGGAAATCAGGAGTCGTTAGCTCATTGATTTGAGACGTGGTGTAAATCCAAATGTCATAAGTTTAATCCATCACGCTATGGTCTATAGAGTTTTCGAGGTGTCACGGGTAGGAAAAAAATCTTATATGCATCGAACTTATGAGGCCTATGTCTCACTACCATGTGAGTTTTATACACTGAGGACCTATATATCAGTTAAACATGAGTCTCGTACAGTAGGAGATACTGAAATAGTATGGCTGAGGCACTACTTTCTTAATAATATGAATCTTTTGGTGTAAATCTCTTGATATTTGGTTTCATAAGCATTTGGAATAATGACAATAATGCCCTTGACAAACTGTCAGGTTGATATTGACAACCTATGCTTGTGGGTTGGCTGAGTTAACTAATACCTTTGTTTTGGTTTATTTTTCTAGTACTTATTTGATTGGGTATAACACTTTAAAACTGTCTTTTTTCTGAGTACAACAGTACATTTACACCTTATCAAAAAAAAAAAAAACAGTACATTTACACGGTTTATGTTTTTTTAAACAAAATAAATTAATGAAAATAAGCTCAGCCTATACACCTCGAGATAGTGGATAGTATATTGACATATTTAACCACCCTCTCACATAGAAAGTGGGTCCCACACTTGCATATGCCCTATATACCATGGATTTTCTCCTAGACCTTGACATCTTTCAAGGATTGTACTTAAATTAACTACCCAGAAAGACAATCCTCTTGTGCTCGTGGCAAAGAATTTTTAATTATTATAATTTTTTGGGCTAGTAATCAAAGAGGTTTTTTCTTTTTTGGTCTTCCATGTGTAATTGTTTTAGGACAATTTTGTGAAGTTGGAACAATATTTTTCAGCACATCTATGGTCTTATAATTTTTTGGTCATTACAAGTGATTCTTTTTTTTGATAATTCAATAATTACAGTAATGGGAGAGAGATTCAAACCCTGGTTGGCTGGTTCTCCTAATAAAGGAGAATAGGCCCTGCCACTATGTTTCAACGTTCTTGGCATTATAGGTTCTATTTGATGGGTGAAAGAGCTTTCAGTTAGTGGCTATATTTATATAGATGAAAAATATTTGCCAAAGAGCTCTAATGTAACTGACACCTCCTCCCTTTGTAAGTGCTAGGTGGAGGGTAAGATGTATTTGTGCAGTCACATTTAATTTATATTGAAACTATATGGTTTCAAATTGCTAAGTGCTGATGCAGGTAACAATCTGTTTATGAATTTTAGGCTAGAGAAGGTGTGAAGATTGAGTGTGAAAAGAAGTTATCCGCTCTCCAGAGTCAGGAGTACAAAGGAGAGGATGAAACCAAGTTAGACAAGACCAAGGCTTCAATAAATAAGCTGAAGTCACTAAGGATTGTCACATCCCAGGCTGTCTCTACCACCTCAACTGCTATCATCGGTCTTAGAGACTCTGATCTTGTTCCTCAGCTTGTTGAACTTTGTCATGGGTATGTCTCTTCTCTTTTTATTTCTTCTAATGATGTGCATAGATTATGGGATGATGCAAATACAGTTAAAACATCCTTGGGATGTGGCAATAAGATCACTAATGAGCATGGTTTTAAAAACCGGAACGGTCAAAGAACCGAAAAAGTGTCCGGTTCCCAGATTTTATGGTTTTTACTGGACCGGTTGAAGATCTGGTTTTTAAAACCATGGTCATGAGTCATAATGCTGCCTTAACATAATCAAGGTAAATTCATAAAATCAATTTAGAGTGATGTTTAAGTTTTGAACTAAAAGGATATTTCTCTTCACCAAAATTTGTCTTGTTTTAAATACTTGTTAATATAGCTGGATTGAATTTCTGAATTTATTAAAAATAATAACCACTTAGACATGCCTAAAGTATTTCAAGTTTTGAGCCTAATGGAAAAGTTGTCTTTTATAATCGATACCAAATTTAATTGGATTCTTACCAATTTTATCAAATTTAGGTATATTGTCTATCTTAAGTTTGATCACTAGTTGTTTCTCAAAAAAAAGTTTGATCACTAGTTTGTGTGACCTAAAAATATATCACTTGTATGCCTCTCCAATGTCAATGCAGTATGGTTGTACATTTCTCACTTTATTATAGGACATAATCTATGGTGTTTGGGTGAGCACCTTTCATATTTAAGTAATTAATCATGACTTGAAGAATTCATGTAAAACATGCTAGTTCTGATCACTTGGCATTTTGAATTGGTGGTTGAACCACTGCTCTGCTGTGCCACTTGCTTCAGACCCTCTGTAGCTACATTTGCTTTATCGTACTGGACTATTCAATTGCTGGCTGCATCTTTAAATTTGACAGGGGCCCATAACTCCACCTCTCTGATGGTTATGTTTCCTTTGATCTGCAGGCCTTTTGGGGCCAAAGGTAATTAATGGGTAGAAGTGAGTACATAAGACTTACTGTAATATGACCCACAGTTGTCTGTTTCTAGGTGAATGGACTAGTTGCTTAGATGTTGACTAACTAATTCAAGAAATTATCATTATTGTTATTATCATCATGATTATGATCATGATCATTATTGCAATTATTCCAAACCATTTAGTAGGGCCGACATGGTGGCATTATAATAAAGCATAGAAACCAAAGTAAACAGCATAATGATTGTGGGTTGATGCTTTATCATGAGATCCCTTTTCTGCCACCTGTGCGTCCATTCAGTGTGGTAGCTTCTGGCTACTAGAAAGGCCTTCAGAGCTTGAATGCATTGCCTGACAAGTTTGCTTCAAAGCTTCTGAAGCTCTCTGTAATTTTGTAATTTCATCTTCTTAACATGTATATGCTGTACAAGTGGGAACTTCTTGGTGGACATAAGCTGTAATAAGAACGATTTAGAAAATTAAACTTTCTGACCTGGTTCTAAAACAAATGGGGTAGGAAAATAAAGAAAATATTATTTTTTTGGAATGGAATTTCACTGGAGAGGAGCATAGTTTGCTGCCCTTGCTGATTAGTTCCCGATCTTGAGGTGACCATAGTCATTGCCCTCTGTTTTGATAAGTTCACAGCTAACATTGAGTAGAAAGTGAGTAGATGTGGTATATTCACCAGCATTCATGGATCTGCATTATAATAATGACCATATCTTGATATTGTGAGTAGGTAATGAGCCGACCATGAAGGAGTTTGGGACCCCTGAATTAATCCATATATTCATGTGTTATGTCATACTGTGTGCAGGTTCATGTACATGTGGCATTCAATGCACCAGTACCATGAAGTTCAAAATGATATTGTGCAGCAAGTCCGGGGCCTTGTGAATCTGTCAACCAAGGGTGATTCAACTTCTGAGTTACATCGGCAGGCAACTCGAGACCTTGAATCAGCTGTCTCTGCCTGGCACTCCAGTTTCTGCCGCCTTATAAGGTTTCAACGGGATTTCATCCGGTCCCTCCATGGGTGGTTCAAGCTCACCCTTCTACCGGTTGACAATGACAACATCAATGCCAACAGGGAATCCTCTGATGTATATGCCTTCTGTGATGAGTGGAAGCTTGCCCTTGATCGTGTTCCAGACACGGTTGCTTCTGAAGCTATCAAGAGCTTTGTCAATGTTGTCCATGTAATAACCGTAAAACAAAGTGAAGAGTTCAAGATCAGAAAACGTACCGAAACTGCAGCAAAGGAGCTTGAGAAAAAGGGTTCATCTCTTAGAACTATAGAAAAGAAGTTCTACCATTCATACTCTATGGTAGGTATTGGGCTTCCTGATGCGGGGCCTGACAATGGGCAGGCATTGGATGCCCGGGACCCTCTTGCCGAGAAGAAATCCGAGCTTGCAGCCTGCCAAAGGCGGGTGGAAGACGAGATGCTGAGGCATTCAAAGGCTGTAGAGGTGACAAGAGCAATGACGCTAAATAATCTTCAGACGGGCTTGCCAGGCGTTTTCGGGGCATTAACCAGTTTCTCTGCCTTATTTACAGAGGCTCTCGAGACAGTATGCAACCGTTCCTATGCTATCAAATAGATTTACATAAAATTATTCTACTTGGGTTTCTGAGGTAATATGGAATTGGTAAGGGCTGGGATTTTTTGACGGAAGGCTCTTTTTATGCATTAGTGTTTTTAGTTTTGGGGTTCTTTTGACAATGTAAATATGAGGAATTTTCAATTTTGTGATTTTATCGTTCCTCTTTTGATGGCAAGGAAAAATGTGTCTGTACAGGAAATTGCTTTGGATTGTTGTATCAGATATTCACAAATTCAGCAGATGAATAAATATACACCTTCTACTCTCTCTCTCTCTCTCTCTCTCTCTCTCTATATATATATATATATATATATAACTATCATTATTATTTTTTTTTGACATACTTACAATATGCTTCTAACTTAACAACTAGAAACTTTTTTTTTCCTAAACTTCCAAGCACTTTGTATATAGGAAGGTGCCAACTAAGCTCCAAGCTTTAGGCATAACCATCAGTATTTAGAGTTGAGGATTTTGGTGTTAGAATTATTGTTAAGTGACTAAATTCATAATTTCTTAAGAGCTTAAGTTTTTGAGAGAATAGGTAATTTAATATGGTATTAAAACAAAAGATTCTGAGTTCGAGCTTAATAGTTAAGAGGGAGTTTGAGCAAGAGTGTTAGAATTATGATTAAGTGATTAAATTCATCATTTCTTAATAGCTTAAACTCTTAAAATGATCGGTAATTTAACATTGGGCACCTTTAACATTATTCAAGGGACCCATATAATCTATTATTTGATGTGGGCTCAAATGTCCGGTTGATCTGTTTAAGTGCTTTCAGCTGTGGTGACTGAGAAGAATGCTAATGTCCCTTTGTTTTCTTTCGGTGCAAAGGGGTTATGTTGAGGTATGAAGATAAAAAGAAAAAAAAGAAAAAAAAAAAAGGCAGACAGCTAATCAGGACAATTACGTAGCTTCACGTGAATGATTGATAAAGCGTTGGGAAACATACAGCGCATAATACTGAAGGTGTGCATGCGTGCAACTTGACTCTATAGTGTCTATATAGCTTAGTAGCAACCATTCAACCTCAACCTCAAACTCTCTCTCTCCTGCGTCTGAGTCGGTGTGACATATATAGAAGCTGTATTTCTGTTTCAATAATTTTAGCGGTTATGAACAATTATTCCATTCAAATTGCGTGAAATGACTTCTTCAACGTAAAAAAAACCCATATTTTATTGATAATATCTCTCCTGTTTCTTTGTAGCGTTTGCGTTAGTTCATACAAAAATTTGTGTTTATTTTAACGTAAGAATAATTTTTTCTATTTTTTATATTTACTTTTCAAAACAACTTATTCATAGTTTTACACTATATTTTATTAAAATATAGTTTTTTCTTGTTTTTTAAAATTGGTTTTTTTTTTTTTTTTTTTACACACAACAACTGCCATTCATTCTCTTTCTTATGCTGAAATATAAAGGAATTTTTGCACAGACTGATACAAATGCTAACTGACTTTTTTCTTCTACCATTTTTTCTCAAAAAAAATCCCCCCAAAATAAAAGAAAATGGTAAGTGTAAGATAAAATCATGTAACTTAGAATCTTATATATTATCATTTTAAATCACTATTCATCCTTAAATAACAATGATTTTGATTTTTTTTTTGAATTTTGAATTTTGATTTTCTTAAATAACAACGATTTT
Source organism: Quercus glauca (assembly GCA_023736055.1). Taxonomy (NCBI): domain Eukaryota; kingdom Viridiplantae; phylum Streptophyta; class Magnoliopsida; order Fagales; family Fagaceae; genus Quercus; species Quercus glauca. The sequence continues at coordinate 73,323,189 of CM043318.1, forward strand.
GAGGCTTTAATAACAATGATTTGCACTACATTATTTATTTATTTATTTTGTTTGTTAATTATTTTACTATTAATTATCTCCAAAAACCTTATAACTCAATTTACACGTTATGGCGAAAATTCAAATTAACTCATTCCCTCCCAACTATTGATAAAAGAAAACAAATATCTCAAAAAACATTTGTACTATTAATCAAAGACAACATTTGATTATATTAACTAACTAACTAACTAAGGTTAGGCAAGACATTCGGGGTATAACCCTTCCTCACAGCTGACTTAACCGGCTTCAAGTTAGGATTTGCAGTTGCACTGACATTGCGTGCTAAAAGCCAATGTAAGTGACTAATCATTTCAAATGAAATTCAACCTTTTGCCCCAAAAAAATAGAAAAAAAGTGTTATCTTCCAAGATTCACCTTATTAGTCTATGAGTCTTCTTCTTGGATCTGATGCCTCGTGTTCTTTAAATTATAGCATTGTTCACACTTATATATAAAATCCTGCCAATCGATAAGTATTATATTTTGGAAAAAAATATAAGAGGAATCCTGAGAGGAATATGCTTTAACAAGGATCAACACAGATACCTATCCAAGAAAAAAGGGGGGTACACGTAGGTTTGTCCCTTTGTCTTTTATTTGTCAAACTTGTAATGATAATAGGATTGGTTAAATGTGTAGACCCAAATCTTACACGTTGGGTTATTTAACAAGTTCAGCTGCTTGTTAAGAAATTGCTTTATGTTAAATTTTGACTGGTTTTACAAGTGTGTAGCTAGCGGATTCAATTTTTGAGTTCCATTTATCACTTTAGTTATATTTTAAGTCTCTCTCATCATTTCTGTTAATTTTTTATTAGTTGAATCCCACAATAACTCATTCTTAAAGAGTATCTTATGGTTACGGTGCTTGTTAACATTTGCCATATATATAATTACTGTTTTATTGAAGAATATTGGGCCTCATTCATCTAATTCTAATACTAGAGGAGATTTAATATTTAAAGTTATATAGGGGTGTTTTGACAATATCATTTGAACAGGATCAAAAAACTTTTGCACTTCACAATTTTTTTAGGGTATTGGGGGGTGTTTGGAGTTGGGACATCCTGAGCTTCTTGTACTCAAGGACCTCTCACGTTAGGTAAAGATAATGATTGAATCCTTATTAGTTGCCAATTTCGTTATGACACAAACCATTGCTTTATAGTCTATTAATTACAATATCAACTTTTTTTTTTTTTGAAACCAATTACAATATCAACTTAATTGAGTGCTTGAATTACAATCATAAAAGAGTATACTTTGTTAATTCAATATCATTGAACACAAGTTTATTGAGTACATTTTTTGGAACTTTTTCCTGTTTTTAGGAAAAAAAAAGAAAAAAAAAAAGCATGGTGGGTTAAAAAATAATAATAAGGAAATTGTACCCGGGACACAAGGCTCCCAATTCTGCAAGATTAGATATATATTTTTTACAATCTCTAATACAGCTAACAAACTTTAAGTTACATTTCTGCTTTGCCATTTCTATGATTACAAGATGAACTCATTTTGTATGAAAAAACAGCATTGAAACTGGATATTGACTGTGTTAACTTGAAGTACTTACCAAAGCTTTCAACCCTACTTTAACTGACCACAAATGAAAAAGAAAAAGACAGCAATAAGTTACATTTTCTTTTTTATTTAAAATGTACATAGGCATAGTATGATTCTTTGGGGGTTTCAGAGGCTATCTATTCTGACAAATGCACGAGTTTCAGGTGTGATATGGCCTTTCATAGTCATAACCGTATGGTGGTAGCTTTCATAAGAATTGGCATAGATAGTTCATGACTCAAAGAGTCAAGACTAGTATAAGCTGTTACAACAACGAGGCCGAAAAGACTACACAAGAAGACTGCACAAGAAGGTGCAGCTTCCACATGCATGTAACTATGATCTTTGTGTATAGTAGTGAAGAGGATAGGGGGCCAAGAACATATATGAATGAAAATAAAGCAAAAGAGAAAGCTATAACTATTGTGGGCCTATAAATTCTTTTTCATCATGCTATTGCTAACAGCTTTTTTTTGTTTGGAATTCCAATTAAAGGGTTATCATTTTAGGATTTGTCACTTCACTAGATCCTTTCCCTACGGACTATCCTTGGCTTGGGCTCTCTAATATTGTTGTGGCAGTACTTTCCAATGTCAATACATAGAAGATGATTGATAAAGTTAAAGTGATGCTAAGATTATCATTGTGGACGGTGGCGGCATACTTCCTTTTGAGCTTTGCCACACATGCTGAAGTGCAGCAGAAAATTACTGTGGAGAGTGATGCTAAATTAGGATATGACTTGTGTTCAATGCAGAAAATTATCGTGGAGTGTGATGCTAAATTAGGATAGGGTTTGTGAAACTTGTGTCCAGTGCGTTAGTGCTGCACTGAACATGATACGATGCGAACACGATATGATACAGACACATGTCCACATCCTATAGTGTCCAGTGATACACTAGACACAAGCTTCACCCGCTAAAGTTTGCGTTGAAGGGCTAAACTTAGGTTTGTTTTTGTTGAGTATATCCACTCTATTGAAGAGCAATGTGCTAGAAATAGTTGTGGTTTTTGGTATGTATTTAGCTTGGTTAGGAGAGATGCTAATTGTGCTAGCTACTCATGCCCTTACTAAATTTGACTCTGAATATAGGTATTTTGGCTCTTGTAATAAGCACTCACTTTCTCCTCCTATTGTTGATCAATTGAGGAATGATCTTGCTACTTATGTCAGTTAATAAAGTCAATATTTATCAACAAAACAAGTGATGCTAAAAAATTATAAATTTTATTATAAAAGCTTTACAAACTGATGTATTACAAAAGTAATTCAAATATTTATTTATTATGTTTTACTTTCATTTAACACATTACTTTATCAACCTTTTGTAATAAAATTGATAATAATTTAAGCATTTTCTTAAAGTCAATATTGATATGATATTTATTTGGAGTAGACCATATGGATTTTGTTATGTTCTTCCAACTCGCACCCTATGGCTTCCTCACTACTTTTAAATGCCCTACAATACATTTCAAGCATTTGTTCATTGCATCTAAAGAAAAATGATGAAGTACGTAGACGAGTCCATTTAATAAAATCATTGCACTGAAGAAATTTGAGTTTGGTCTTTTCATTATATAAAGTAAGAAGCCTTAATTTCCGGGCACGCCCATTTGCCGTCAATGGCAAAAAAAAAAAATAGAGATCACACACTGTCACACACATTGTACTCGTGGTTGCTTTACGTTTTCATGAAATTGTGAATGTGACCAGTTAGGTGCTCCTGCAAAAATCAAATAAATAGATTGTGTCGGGTTTTATCACTTTAATTTAATTCACAAATTTACACTGTACTATGGGGATATCATACTTGTTCCTTTTTTTTTTTGGTAAATTAAAACTTTTTTAGAAGGGGCGATCAGTGTGGCTTTTTTACTTGAGCTACATCTAGGCTAAGATCCCACGTCATAGTTACTGGTGAATTAGGTAAACAATCTGTAAGTGAAGAATAAAGAGTTGCAACATGCTGCTAGTGGTGGGACTCAAACCCATATAGTAAAGCATGTTGGCCCAAGCCCTTACCAATAGGCCAACCAACGTATTCATTTGCTTCTTTACGTTCTTAGTTTTTTAGCAAATAATTTAACTTCTAGGTTTTTTTTTTTTTTTTTTTTTTAATAATTTTATTTTATTATAAATAAACTAGTTTTTAATTTTTTGTAACACATTTAAAATAAAAGTCATCAAATTTTTTTATAAACACTATGCAAATAATTAAATTTCTAAACAGACGGTAAAACCCATCTTATATTCATATTATCAACAGATACATTGAAGTTTGAATAAATCCTTTTTGAACACCTTCAAATGTAAAATCAGAGAATTCAATAACCTCTTGAATGAGCAATCCACAAATGGTTTATTCTGTTCATTTGCTAATACGCATTGGATCTTCAAATCCATTAAAAAGTTTTCAGCCAAATCCATCATATTTTACGTTGAAGAGAACAAGAAAACATGTAAGAAACTTTGTACCAAGAAAGACTGCCAAAAGCTAATAGAATTGTAGAACAATTCAACTTGTAATTATATGGTTGGGCCCGCCCGGGTTCATTGCTTTTCATTACGTAGCAAATAATAAGGATTGGTGGAAGACAAAATGAAATACCCAATGTTAAAATTGTTGCCCCATTTTGGATGATGATTGAATAATGAGTCGGCATATGAAAAACAGAGCACGTGAAAGTTTATATGGATCGGTCTAACAGCTTATATTCACAATGTAAAAGCCCTTGAGAGGCTACATATATTGATATTATATTTCACTATACTAATCATAAACTAATTTAGGGTTAATTTGTTTGTTTTACAAGTACTTGAGCCTACAATTAGTTTGGAACTTTGATCACTTGGTCCATAATATATATATAACACTTGAGATGAGACAAAGGACATTTATTCATAATATATTAAAATCATTTATTGTTTTATTATTTATAATAATGGATACGACTTGTGTCTAGTACTTTTTTGCATTGGACACGCTACGAAATTTTGGCATTTCTTTTCTAAGGTTTGGTTGGGGTTTGTAGATTAGAGGTGATTTTATATAAAATAATTTAGGGAAAATCATAAATCTAGTGCGTTGGAATTCAATTTGCCCATGAACTACTGGTTTTACCGGCCTAAAGTTTTTGAATACAATTCAGTGTTTGCTCCTATCTTCATTTCTTATTTCGAAATTGAGTAATTTATCATTTTCAAAATTTTAAGAGCTAAATTGATGTAATCGTACAGTTTGGGGACAAAATTGAATTTTACAAAGTTTAAAAACCGATCTATATCTATGCTATATATTTAGGTGGAAGCTCACCAAGGATTAAGCTATTCTACTACAATTTGTGCCTAGTCTCTTAAATTGGATTTTAAATCAACTATAATTATATGCCCAGTGTTCTGGAACTACTTTAAGCCCATTTAAATTCTCCCAGGAAAAAAGCCCATTTTTCACCCCAACAAAAAAAGAAAAAAGCCCATTTAAGTTTGACCTATAAGAAAATACTTCAAGCCCATTTAAGACTATGCCAAGTTGCCAACCCATTTGAAATTAACCCAAAAGTCTATCTTCGGTCTCCAAAAAAAAAAAAAAAAAAGAAAAAAAAAAAGGAAGTAACCCAAATTCTCTTCTCAAAAGATTTATTCATTACCTCAACCCTCAAGTATAAACTTCAACAATAAAATATTAACCATGTTCCAAAAACTTGTGTCTTTTCAATTAATTTTCATAATAAGTGATTTTTTATATAATATTTGAATATAATAAATACTAACAAAATTCATCATATCACAATTAAAAAAAATTATATTAAGAAGTAAAAACTAAGTATATAAATCAGGCAACAAAGTACCTTATTTTATATTGTTATTATAGAGGTATCAAGAAATAACAATTTTGCATACTCTATCTAATGAAATTATTGTATTTTTTTTTTTTTTAAGTTGACAAGTTAAAAAAAAAATATCGGTAATATTTTTTATTGATACAATTGGTAATATTAAACATAGGTACAAACTAATATTTTATTTAAAAACATCTGGGTAGGATTGTGTATGGATGGGCCTAGGTCTAAACAAAGATTGTGCGTTAGAGCCGATTTAGTTGTATTTGAAACCGAGCCTAAACATGTCTCCTGATCCAGCCCATATGAAATGCAATATATATATATTTTTTTTATAGAATTCAATCGGAGAAAAAAAAAAAGTATGAAACAAATAGATAAAAATAAGCCCTGCCAATGGTTTTCATCAATTTTCTCCTTATAAATTTACTTAACAAAAGAAAATTACTATTGATTTCATTATATTATTTTGTTTCTTATCTTGTTTTTGTCTTATAATTTGAATTTCATAAATTTGAATAAAATAAAGAAAGAGTTACTTCCTGATCCTTGAAAAAATTGTGACGATCCAATTGGGGAATAGGGATTCTTAGTAAAATTGGAGGTTCTTGAAAATATAAAAAGTTGCAAGATTCTATACTTTAATTTTCTATATGTGAATTTATATGCAAAATTGTATAATTTTCTCTGAAGAGAAAGGAGTAAAGTGAAAGATGAATTAAAATATGTGTAATGAATAGGTTGGATTCATTACGAGAAAAAACTTATTTATATTCATTTATTTAAGAAATGCATCAAAGTTTAAGGCTTCACTATTAAATTGAGTCAAATTCAAAATATAAAAATTATATATATATACACATATATGAACATAAGTGATAATCACTTATGTAGCTTTAAAATTGGATTGTGTAAATTTATAAATAAGTTCATAAGTTATCAAATTATTAATTGTGAATTATTGATGATGTAAATAGTATAATTTGTAGACAAATATATACAAAGTTTTTAACAATATATGATTGATGTGATGAATGGTGATTATAATTTAATAAGTTCATGAACCAAATTCATTTTAACAAAATTAGAGTTTCATTAAAACAAACATTTGCTCAAACTGAAAAATGTTATATAATTTCATAGTTGGAGATAAGAGATTTGAATCTAACCGTTCCTGTTGGAAAAATAAGGGAATGCCAATTAAGTAACAAGGCTTTTGGCGACCATGCACCATATTAAACCTAATTACATTGCAAGAATATAAAATGATGAACACTATGGAAAAACAGCCGAAGAGGACACAGACCCAAGAAATCTTTATGAATTGCAACTGGTAATATTTGTTCCAATAACTTAATTAAAATGAAACATTAGCTGTAATTAAGAAAAATGAGTTTTCTACATATAATACTACGTTTGAGATTATCTAATCTGATTTTGATGTCAGGCCATGTTTACAACCCAACAGGCTTAATTCACAAACTCTGTGAACTTGAGGTGCCAATTTTCCAAATGGAGTGGAACTTTTTTTTTTTAAAGGTAAGCTAAAGATCACCACCAGTAGACAGTAATGAAGGAAAAACTCTTTGTAGGATCAACTGATGAAACTAATACAACATAGCACAACAATCCTGTATTCCCAAAACTAAAAGAACTCAAAGTCCAGATATTTACCCCCAGGCTTCATGTCAGTCCCTCCTCCTCCTACTCCTCCTCCTCCTCCTCCTCCTCCTATTCCTCCTCCTACCATCCTTTTACTGCCACTACCAACCCCAACTGTGTCAACTGCTGGTCCAAACTTCCCGGGAAACTCAGCCTCCACTGGTCTAGGCACTTCTGGCGGGGTGCTGCAACGTATTAGAGCCCAATTTACGCCCTCAAAGAAGGGGTGCTGCTTGATCTCAGTTGCACCCCTCTTCACCCCAAGTCGGTGCTGTGGCTCCTTCACCAGCAAGCCTTTGATCAGATCCCGACTTGCATAATTAGTTGTTGGTGACTCTGGGAATCTGAGTTGCTGCCCTACTACATTGAATAGTGTTGCGCGGTTTCCTGAGCCTTTGAATGGGGTTTTACCATACAGTAATTCATGCAAGAAAATGCCAAATGTCCACCAATCAACTGCACTGCCATGGCCTTCTCCCTTGATAATTTCTGGGGCTAGGTATTCATGGGTTCCAACAAATGACATAGATCGGGCAGCAGTAGGCTCTGCAACAAGCTCTGGAAGTGTACTGGCTGGCAACCCAAGCTCAACTCGAGTTTTTCGGGTCTTCTTCTTGCCTTTTTGAGGGAATATCCGGGGAATAAAACAGGCAGGCTGGATGCATACTGAAGAAGGCTCAATACAGGCAGGTTGGACGCAGAATGCACCACCAGCTGCCCGTTTTGAAGGGTCAGAATCCAACAAGGAGGTTTTTATCAAGGTCGGGGAAACAGTACATCTTAGGGAAAGGTCAAAGTCTGAAAGCATTATGTGTCCATCATCACGAACCAAAACATTTTCAGGTTTTAAGTCCCTGTACACAACTCCAAGCATGTGAAGATATTCAAGGGCCAACAGAACCTCTGCTGCATAAAACCTGCACGCATAAAGAAAAGAGCAATTATATTTCTGTCCACTGGAAAATACTTACAAAGTGAAAAAGCACCTGCATGGACAGCATGATAACAACACAGCACTGCCATGTTACTATTGACAAAAGCAGATAAAAACTTCTCAAACATGCTAAACGTTATTCAGTGACAGTTGAACACCCCAGATTTTAATCTTTCAGACAGTATGTAGAGCATTTAAAACGGTTAAGGTGGATGCAACTGGTCAATGAAAGCATTTAATATGCTTATCTTGTTGATACAGTTACTTCTTATCATTAATACAAAGTACTAAAACAATTTCAGAGTTCTGTTTTGATCTCTTCATAGGAGCTTGAACAGTAAACAGACCACAGAAGAAGTATTCAAGTGGACTAAGAACACCAGAATTGTAAAACAACTCTGGTTACAGCACTGAGATAAAGCCTCAGAGATGTTCATCAAGTACAACAGAGCATCCTTTTATATCAAAGGCAGCAATATCAATGGAATAAAGGAATCTGAAAAGACTGATCCTACTAAATTGAAACACACGGCCAAGAATTGAAGAAAGACAAGAATTAGGGAAGAATGAGGATTCTGGATTAGAAAGTCATGGACACATTGCAAAAGTCTCCTTCCATTGGAGCATTAGAAAATTGCTCTCCCGTTGGCCTGTATGGGCAACACCCCCCCCCCCCCCCCCTCCCCCCCCCCCCCCTCTTCCCCAACATTCCGATACACAGGTGTCGACCATACCTGGCACATTCTATTTTTTAATGCAAAGAGTCACTAGTGGAGGCATATACCTGTACATCCCCATGATCTCACTGTGTCATGAATGGGATGGCAATACCTATACCTCCATCATAAATTGATGAAAATCAGCATTGCAGTCTTCAAGACCCGCAAAAAACTGGTAAAATCAGTCCCAGATCCCAAATCTCATGGTTGAAGTGCTGGGTCCTATTTTCACAGGTTTTTAAAAATCACAATGGACTGGTATAGAGGCCATTGAAAGTTGAACCATCCAGTCTGGTTTTTAATACACTGGAACTAACCACTAACCCCGGATGTTATTCTCTTGGAATATTATATGCCTAAATTACATTATATATGTTCTTTAATACTTTATGAGTCAGCTTCCTAAAAAAATTCAACATTTCAATCTTATAGTTCAAAGCTAAAATGTTACATATTACGTAAATAAAGTGCAGTAAAAGGCATATTAAAGGCCAAGATTTAGATACATTATTGAGTTCATATATTGCTAAGGCTTTACCTATAGGAAGTAGCCATTTTATAATGATGCTATGGGAGAATCAAAAAGCAACTCTGTACATCTAGTACATGTGTGTGTGTCTGTAAGATAATATCATGAATAAGTGGAATTTGCATGGATAGAAAAATCACATGAAACTAGAAGATAACCATAAATGCATTGCAAATAAAGCATCTGTAACACATATCTCTATGATTGTAACATTTATGGTATTCAAAAACTCTTGAGATGGCAAGATCATGAGCACAAATAGTGACATATGACCTCAAATGGATATAAAATGACTGCGTAAAGAAAGAACACTGATTTAAGTATTAGAATGAAGCCCTAACGGGAAAAAAAAGGAAAAAAATGATATAGACAGATGAGAGAATGCTTCTACACCATATAACATACCGTGCAGCATATTCGGAGAAATGTTTCCCAGGTTGCCGTTGCCTTAAAGTGTGAAGATCACCCCCTGGACAATATTCCATGACCAAGCAGGAGAATCTGTCAGTCTCAAAATGTGTATATAAAGTTGGGAGAAATGGATGGTCCAGCAGCTGCAAAATCTCCCTTTCTGTCTGAGCCCTACTCAATTTCTTCCTGCTAGCAAGGGATGCCTTGTCCATTACTTTCATTGCAAAAAAGCAACGAGTCCCACTCAGCTCTGAGAGATACACACTGCCAATGTCACCACAACCAAGCCGCTTGAGCAATCTAAAATGACTCATTCCCAAAATTCCATCCCTAGCTCGGATGGCAAGAATAGCCTTCCACCTGGGATCATTTCCTTTGTGAGGCTTATTAGCACTTCCAGTAATGTTGCTCCAATTACTATCATCACTAAGGCCACTACTATCACTTGCTCGACTAACACTAGTTTTTGCACTCTCAAGTGAATCCCCTCTAACACTCCCTTTTGTATACTCAAAGTTCCTCTCCACACTAAGCATTCCATCACTTGTGATTGCATCACTCCGATATGTACTGGCACAGCTATTGACAACACTCATAGCTGTAACAACACCAGTACTGTCAATGCTACTATGCGGACTTACATTGCCACTTGGAGGCAAAGAAGCATCCCACACACATTCCTTGTCATCAGAATCTGGGTGGAGGGAGTTTTCTGTATTTTGTGATGCACGAGGAACTGAAAATGGTGAACACAGAGCACCAACATCATTTAGTTCTTCAACCAAACTTTCTGCAGGGGAAAGAACAGCTGGGCCTGGTTTTTTAGCAGGAACACGAATTGAAAGATCTTCCAGAAATGGACCCTTCATGGACAAGCTCTTCATTAAGCATCCTGCCTCAGATTTGTTTTGACCTATTGGAACATAAACTGTTCTCATTAGATCTGTATCAACAGGTTCAGGGGGATGACTAGCCCCAGAAAAAGAACTAGAACCACCTTCCTCAAATGAATCCCCACTTCCCTTAAATGTGATGACATCAGGCATAAGTTCTTCACGTTCAGGCAAAGAGGTTTTTCCTCTCCATGTTCTTAGAGGTGCAGGTGAGTCTGAATCTTGAGAGTCCCTTGCTTCAGATCCATCTTCTCTTACGAAAACCATCGGCACATTTGGTATCTGACGAACATCTTTTACTGAAACTATACGCGCATTTGATAACTGGCCCAATTCTCTTACTGAGACCGTACGCGCATTTGATAGATGGCCTACCTCACGTGCATTTGATAGCTGGAGTAGCTCGTGTGCATTGGATAGCTGAACTACATCATGCAAGTGCAAGTGTGGTAGCTGACCGAATTCCCTTACTGAGACCTTATGTGCATTTGACGCATCACCGGAAATGGGCACTTTCCCCATAACCATAAGTTTCCTTGATTCTTTAGCCCTCTCCATGTCTGGAAACCGTGTATCATTACATATAAAATATTCTTCTAGTCAATTAAATCTGCAAATAAGAATGAGATTTAGTTCAGTAGGTGCTCTACATTTTTGTTCAGATCTTACTGAATACTCTACCGAACAGCATAGTGTTTTTTCCTTTCCAAAGACTATCCAATATCAATGAATATAAACTTCCTTCCTAATGAGTGAAAAACCAGTCACGTAGAACTTTAATTCTAGCCAACACAAAGCATTACATAATAAAGTATTTTTCTATAACAACTAAGGCTTCTAAAAGTCAAAATATCATCAATAAATAAACATATAAAAGAAATTGCAAGAGGCACACACAAGCAAATCTACTGCCTAGCCCTCTATTTGGTTGCCATGAAAGCCTTTTACAAGAGAATATACCAAACAATTGTCCATTGTTCATTTAGTTTCCTAAATTACAAGACATACAGCTCAACTACAACATATAGTGGCACAATAAAGTTTAAAAAAAAATGCACATTATAGGGCAAGCAAATTTGGAATGTGAATGAGAGTTTGTAGATGCATGATAGTATATAAAATTTCAAAAAATCCAAACAGACCCTTTATTTTCAGGGACTTGAACTGCAAAACTCTTGAGCAGAAAAACCCCAATTTGCAAGATTCTCAGAAGACCCACCAGATCAAGCAACTCACAAAACCAATCAACTCCCTTACTTCACTCACAATCAACTATATTATACAAAAACATAATACTAAAAAAAAAACCCATGTTTATTTTTAACTATAATCACTGAAAAAGCAGTACCCACCAGCTAAAAACACCAAAAATTTCGAAATATACATTTCCCAAGTACTAATAATAATAATGATCCCTTTATTTCCACTTAAAACAATTTCCACACACCCAGAAACTTGACAGTGAGAGAAAGAATCTGGAATTCAAAAAAAGTGAGAACCAGAGAAAGATCTCGAAGTCCCAAAAAAACAAAAATGAAAAAGCAAAAGAAAAAAAGGGATCAAATATACGCTTTCGAAGAAAACAGAGAGAGGTAAAAAGTACCCACCACTGGAATTTGAAGCTGAAACCAAGAATTTGAATCTGTACAAGGGATTTTCTTCTTCTTCTTCTTCTTCTTCTTCTTCTTCTTTACAGAGCTTAGTGCATATAAAAATATGAAGAGCCCGAGCTGTGAGAATTGCTCGAGCTCTCTCTTCTTCTTTAATATCACTGTTTTTTTTTTTTTTTTTTGGTTATAAGGACATAGATATCACTCTCTCTCTCTCACTAAAAAACTATAATAACAACAACAACTCTGTGTTTGGTTTAATGTTAAATGTTGTTGTTGATGTGGGTTATTGTTTTTGTTGCTTTTGCTTTATTTTGGTTTGTGTTGCTGCAAATGTGCACTTTTTGCAGCGAGACTCATGTGTAACAGTGAAGTGTGACTCTGCATATGAGAGAGAAAGAGAGAGAGACAGATTTTCTTTGTTTGTGTTTATTTAACTTGGTTGGTTGTGGGGACATGATGGTAAAAGGTGGGGTCCAACGAGTGGAGCCCAATGTAATGTGAGAGAGGGTGGGACCAGTTGTGTTCCTTCTTTGAGCTACACTCTATACTTCTTTTTCAAGGTGTTGTTCATTTGCGACTTTGTGTGTGTTTCTATCATTCTTTCTATCTCATCAACCTGTCAAGTGATGATTCCTCCGACCGTTTTCCCTGATCGGGTTTGGATTCTGGATTTTGGATCCCTCCCACTGTCTTCTTTTGTTTGTTGTTCTGTTTTTTTAATTATGCAATAGTTACACCAAGAAAAATTTTGGAATAGCTCTTGACATAGGAAGCACGGATGCGGGTGCGACATGGTGATAAACATGGGTACGACATAGATATGACACGAATACGGTAGCTTAAATGAACTGTTTGTGCTTCCTAACTAATACATAAGTTGACTAAATACTTGTGATGGACTCTCATGAAAGTGTTAAAATCTAATTACGAGTTAACACATAAGTAGGGTATATATTTGGGTGTGAAAATAGATGTGTTCATAGGTGAACTGAACTGAAAAGCCTGTAGCCACATAATCTCACGACATTTTTATAACATTTTTATTTTAAGTTGTAATGGGTTCTAGTATTTTTCTTTTTAATTTTTTTTATTTCTACCTATGGTGAGATAACACCTTAACTTGTTGTGAGATTTTGTTGTGATGGTAGAAGAACAAGGATTAGATTTATTTATTTATTTATTATTATTGTAAATAAACATATTTGAAATTAAATGATTTTGCCAAAATTTTTGTAGTTCAATTAGTTCCTCTCGATGTTTGTAATGAAAATATCCAACATCATTTTTGCTTAAGACATAAAAGGCATAAGATATTTATGAAACTCTTGTCAAACTTATAATGATGGACAGTTACACTTTTTTTAAAAGAAAAATAACATGGAAGAGTGGAATTTTTTCCTGTTTGATGTATTTTCACTTATGGAACTCCAAGATCCCTTTGAAAACAAGAAAGGAAAGAAAGAAAATTTTCACACTCCACAAGTTATAGCATCTAGAAGCTCCCCAACCCTCCCTTTCTTTGCATTGAGTGTCTATATGATTATTACAAATGTGTAGACACACAGTCAGCTATGAATATTTGAGCATTTGAATAATTAAAGAAAAAATAATTCTTAAAAATAGCATCCGAATAATCATAGTTAAAAGACTTGATCTACGATCTCCTGGATCACATAAGGTCTAAAAACCACTAGATCAATCCCTTAAGGTTGCCTATAAAGTAATGAGTCCTAAAATGATTAGAAGCTCTTTCCAACTTTCTTCTCTCTCTTTCTTGTTTTTATTCTATTAAACAAATGCAACTTATTATTAATTAATAGAAGTTCAATTCCAAAAGAGATTTGATGTGTGCGGATTTGAGAATGATGACTAGGTGCACCATATTAATAGTGTTAAAACACAAAATAATAAAAATAAAAAAGATAGGGTCCACAAAGTAGGCAAGGTGGACTTACTTTAGCATAGAATTTCCATTACTTTCATATAATCTTGACCAACCACCGTAGGTATTATATGTAGTATTTTTGGATAGAAGTGTGGGTGCAAGGCCGAGACGTACTCTGCTGCATGATGTGGCTATGAAATCGAAAAGACTAAAGAGTAATCTGTAAGAAAGAACCTAAATTATGACAAACGTCAAAAGATTAAAGAAGAGCTGATCAAGAAAAAAGATATGAGGCAAATTGTAAACTCCTTCGACGACAGACTATGTTCATACCTTACTTTAAAAGTTATTCAGCTTCATACAATATTATGACCATGAGATTCGAGTAAGAGTCCACTAATAACAGTACCTTCTGAGTGTTTACCCAAAAAAAAGAAAAAAAGAAAAAAAGAAAAAAGTACCTTATGTCCTACTCTCTGTTTGGGGTTTGAATCTTATATCCCCTCCCCTATTTACCTAAAAGGAACAAAAGAAAAATATACAGTTAACAACTTTAAGGTTTGGGTTAATGTGAGCCAAATTTAAAATTGACCAACTTGATTTCTAATCATTGTGAGAGAGAAGAAAAATAAGTAACAGTTTAGAGTACAAGTTAAGTTTAGGGAGTAAGTTATTTTTGAAAAGTTTTAGACATGGATATCATTAGTCCAAAATAGTCTGCCCAAAAAAAAAAAAAAAAAACCATTATGACCACAATCCTCATCCATATATAGTATAGTTTCTTTTACAGATGTAGTTATTTAATAGATAAAATAAGATTTGAATTTAATTATAATATCTACTTTATAACGATTGCTCAATATCATCAAGTCAAGACACAAATAATAATAATAATATATTTTTTTATGTTGGGGGAATTCGATCATAGGTCCATTATTGAACAACAAATGATCTACCAGTTGAACTTACTTGAATCCTACAAATGTGTAGTATTCTTTATCTACAAATCAAGAATGGTTGTCATCCAGATAACCATGCAGCACCAAAAAAAAGAAGAAGCCAAAAACTATGCTTTATGTTTCATTGTTTTGTAGCACAAAATTGAAATGTCAATTAGGTGAAGAATTAAAATCCAAAAATGACAAATGAAAACAGGAGCAGCTTCTGGATCCCAATTGTTCTATTCTTTCATGTATTAATCAATCAGTATTTGAGATGAAAACGTGATTGGGAGGTTAAAACTTAAAACCACTCTAGCTTAGCATCACATCCTTGATGGACAATCTAATGCTTGATTAATGATTTTTGGTTTTTTAGACAATAACTTGCCATTTCAAGTCTGGTAATTGCTAGACATCATAATGGACATAGAATGTACTTAGCTTGATTATGTTAATTGTTCTAATTATATAGCTAAATAACTTTAATATTACTGAAAAACGTGAAATTCTTTAAAAATAGATAACTTATAACCACAATTTTTTTTTTCTTTATAGTAATTATAGGGCACATAATGATTAATAAGACTATAAGAGTGCTCGGATTCATCAAAAAAATAAGAGTGCTCTGGAATTTGCTAGTCATTGAGGGTGATAATGCTACTGTCATAAAGTCTTTAACTTCTACTGGCCCTCACTTGTCTCGGATGGGTCATGTATTACAGGATGTTCAACTCCTTATCCATGGTATGAGATGGAAGACAGTGAGTTCTATTAAACGAAGTGCAAACTCTGTAGCTCATTCGTTGGCTAGGCATGCTAGATTTGTCATTGATAATGTTATTTTAGGATGCACAAACACTTCAATTGGGGTACCCTACTTGTGTTCGTTGGCTAGGCATGCTAGATTTGTCATTGATGATGTTATTTTAGGATGCATAGACACTTCATTTGGAGTACCGTACTTGTGTCGTAACGGTGTCTTATTTGCTGTATCATGTTATAATTTTTCAAAAATTGCTCATGTCGCCATATTGTACTCGTATCCGTACTCATGTCCGTGCATCTTAAATTATTTGGACAGAAGATTCTCCTTCACAAGCGATGGAGGCTCTGTACTTTGATCTACTCACATTCAGAATTGAATGATAATTCTCCTTTTTACGGGTAAACTAAAAAACATTTTCTTTACCAAAAAAAAAATTAGAGATACCACTTTATTACAAAATGGTTAACCATAATAATAAGATAAAATGAAAGGGATAAAAAGGGTTTTTCTGGGTTGTCTACTTCAATATGAACTGTCCATATATAACTGGAAGTTCCTAATCAATATTTCAACCGTTTGCTTATAGACACATGTATTTTCACACCTAATTTCACAATTTGTTGATTTGTGCGATTGTGAGTGATCAATCAAAAGTAGTGGGTCTATGAAAATATGAGTGAGTATAAAGTGTTCACAACTCACAGACACACGCACATTAGCAAGTTGTGAAATTGTGCATGAAATTGGATCATATCCCTAAAATTATTCATATTTCAGGAATGAAAAACGCATGACTTATGACACTAGGACAATTGATTTCATCACAAACAGAAGAATGATCATGCATGCATTGTCTTGAGCTCCTACATTTGGAGACTCTTTTATTATTTTTAATGTTGTATGACTGTTACACTTGGAGACATTATAGCTTGGGTCCAGTGTCTTATGCACCAGACTCGATACGATGCTGTCACATGTCCAAAAATTACCACGTGACAGAATTTCCTCGAGTCTTGTAGACACCGCAGCTTGAGTCTAGTGTCTTATGCACCAGGTTCGATAAGATGCTACCACATGTCCAAAAATTACCACATGACAGCATTTCATCTGATCCAGTGCACAGAACGCACCTAACCTAAGCCTCTCTCCAGAGAATAAAAACAATGGTCAATCGGACAATTTCAAAGAAAATGATGAGTACTGTGAGCGTGCATGGTCAATCAGTGTCTAGCATGGCAGATTGGCAGTCAATAATTGACAAAAAAAGGGCTAGTAGGAAGAACGGTTAGGGGATTGTGACTAATGAGAGACTCAATAGAAAGAACGTCAGTGTGATTGGTCAGCTTCTGTGTTTTTCACTGCTATGGCTGGTCCATTGTGTAGCCGCTTAAGACAATCTTTCCTGACTCCCTTAAGGCATTTATTCCTTTTATAACATGTATAGTAATACTTTTATGGTAACTGTAATAACGTTTAATTTGGACATTATTCATGAAATAAAAATGGATATGCTAATCGCGAGGGTTCATTTGAGAGATACATTTTGGCCTATATGCTATAATGCTAATAGTAATTGTAATAATATATGCTTTGGAGTTTGGACATTATTCATGAAATAAAAATGGATATGCTAATCACAATTTAGGTTCATTTGAGAGATGCATTTTGGCCTTTATTTGGTGGTAAAGGAATTGGGGAATAGGAAAGTTTCAGTTTCCAATCTCTCAGGGGTCAACAACATCTGGTAACTATAAACAGTTTTAAGGAGTTGAAGGATGGAAGAAAATACGTTGATGTTTTTATGAACTAAATAAAACCATATGTGGCCGAGTTAGGGATTTGTGTTTAAGAGATCGTATTAGGCTAAAGTATTGTTTTCATTTTTAAAGTTTGCATGAATTTCGCTTTTTAATGTTCCTACATTTTAAAAAGTTTGTTATACATTCCTAAATTTTTTAAAAGATTTTTTCAATAGTTTAGCGACAAAAAAGAAATTTTCACAATAGATTAGAGATGAAAAACAAGCTTTTTAAATTGAAAATTAATTAGTGTAACACTTTCAATAATTTATGAACAAAAAATGAAATTTTTTAGGGACAAAAATAATATTTTAGAGTATTGATATACCAATATCATATACTATATAATAAAAGTTGGGCTTAGAAGCCGTGGTTGCGCCAAGTGGCTTTACCAAATTGCAGAAATTTTTTTAGATTTTTCAATAAATTCATTCACTTAAGTTTTTAGATAAAAACAAAAAGTTTTTGATCTTTATCAACTTCTTTGGATAAAGTAATAATAAGTGTTCTAATGAACTTCTTCTTCTTTTTCTTTTCTTATATTTTTTTTTTCTTTTGGAATAAATTACAAAAAAATAGCTAATATTTATTAACTTTAACGTAAACAAAAAAAAAAAATTCTAATAACATTAACTATTTTTTGGGATAAAGTAAAAAAAAAAAAAAAACTAATATGTAATTAACTTAAACTTTATAATTATGTAAACTCCTTTTTCTTTCTATTCATATCAAGTTATCAAGTTATCAACTTCTTCACAACTTAAAATTATCTAATATAAAAGTGGGGGTATATATACGGTCTGGTATATTTTTTCCTTTTCCTACCATACAATTTCTTGATGTATTCTTTCATTCTCATACTTACCTTACCTATGAAACTTGCATGTATGTATTTGCCTTCTTCTTTTTGTTTTTTCATAAATTCCCTTCTTTATTTTTTTTCATCAAATTGAATACGTTTTGTGTGCGGGTTGCCTTTTGTTTAAGTTATTTTTGTTAACTTTGATCTAATTTATATGTTTATTATGGTCTTCAGAATCAATTGTCTATCTTCCATGAAAACTGACAAATTAATTTTAACAAAAATCTTATTCACTTTTTGAAAGATCTGTTTTCTAATATATGTAGATCCCACAGGTAGCCATGAGATCAAGATTTGAGCATCCGAAACCATGATAATGAACATCAACCCACAAAAAATGGAGATAGAAAATTGATTAAATATAAAATGGGTGATGTAAAAATAATGGATATTTAAGGTGATGTGAAATCTCAATGACTTCGCGGCCTTCCCCCTTGCTGTCAAAGTTAATTCAATTTTCATGTGAGTATCTTTACTTTAACTCTAATGCCAGATTTTTTTTAATGTTTAGAAATTAATATTGTTTATAATTATTGAATTCAAAGTTTCTTTGTGTCTATATATTTATGTGTGTGTTATTGTGAATTTTGCTTTCAATTTTTTTTTTAATTTTATAAATTTGGTTAGTTTTAATTTGTAAATTCGGGATGATTGCTTGGGGTTAAAGTAAAAATATTAGGTCAATTTTAATCATAATTCATGTAATAGTAGGGTGTTAGATGTTGATATTAATTTTATGCTTATTTACATTAATTAACATAAACATCTTAGCATGTTTAGTGTTGATATTAAATTGACACTTTGAGATGCAAACGCTTCATTATAATTAAATATAAATATTATTATGCCGGTATGTTATAATTATTATTTGTTGTTCCTCATCCTATTTCACCTTAATTGTTATTTGAATAAGTAAAAGTTATGTCTTAGCCCGACTGGGTATAGCATTTCTCTTCAATCATTAATTAGTGTTTCTCAATAAAATTATTCTTGTTATAAGTTTATGACCAAAACCGTGCAAAACCCGGCCCATTTACTACTAAAAGATTTTAGAAATTTAAAACTTGCCATAATCTTTAAAATATTTTTACTATTTTATTTGTTATTAAATTTAATTATATTATTAAAAAATTTATATATTTTAAAGTTTATATATAATTCTTTTATTAAGCCGTGCATCACACGGGCATAATACTAGTTTAAGATAAATTCAAAGCATACATACATAATAACATTTTTTTTTTTTTTTGGTGTGTGTGTGTGCACATTAAAGATAAATAGAAGTCTTGACTTTTTAATGCTGTAGGAATTCATAATTCATAGATATATTGTATTTTGGAAAAAGAAAATTAATTACCATCTTCCTAAGCTTTAATGAGCATATAAAATTAATTTAATTTGTTATAAAATATATTAAAATATTTGAAAATGAACATAACATTCTCATCAAAATTATACATTATAAAGCAATTTTTAAGTTTTGGGAGGACCATGGCTCCCAATCTTGTATTTGGCTCCACCCATGAAATAAATCTGGATTAGGGGAAATTTTTTATTTTCATTGAATGTTATAATTTAAAATTAATTCCTTGACTTTTTTATTGGTTTGGAAGTTAAAAATTAGTAAAACTACGTTGTTTTGTTGCACTTAAACGTGATAAATGGACAAAGGTGAATGGAAGGACAACATTAGAAACAGATTGAAAGGTTAAAGATTTAATTGAAAAAAAATTAAAACTATAAGGATGAAAATGAAAATATGTTAAATTTATAAGTTTCAATTTTAATTTGACCTAATTATCACTTAATTGATGAGTGATGGTTCAATATTTTTTTACGCTTGTTTTACCGAGTTCAAAGAAAGCTCAAGTCACCATAGTTTTGAGTCTTTGAGTGGATGCAAATCCTAAAGGAAAATCCTTTTTTGTATTATGATTCTTGAGAATCCTTAGGATAATTTACTATGAAATTATTAAAATTATAATAATCTATGATTAAATGAATAATTAAGATTTTATAACAATGTCAATAATTAATATCTTAATTAGATACTCTTCAAAAAAAAAAATTTCTTAATTAGATACAAAAAATATTAATCAATGTTTATTTAGATATTACTAAAGTGGCAAAATATGGACTATTAGTTTAATTGTAGATGATTAGAATTCTAAGAACTCAATTATATATAAAGTTATTTTAATAAGAACTTTGTTGATACATTTTTGTGTTTCCAATAAAGATATTCACGATTCAAATCCTCCCACCTCCATTGTAATTATTGAATTATTTAAAAAAACTTGTAAATTTACTTTAAGAAATTAAAAAAATCTTATCAGATTCGGTATTTACAAACTAATTAACTATCAATTACAAAGAATATACTTCCGCAACTTTTTTTTTTTTTTTTTTTTTTAATGAGATATTTCCACAACTTGATAATGCATAGATGCATGCATGAGTCATTGTCCTTCTTATTTTATGTCCAGGCATAATGGAGCCACCATTTCTGATATGTCACATTCAAGAAAACATAGCTACACTTTCTTGAATTAAAATGAAAATGACTTTCCGTGTCATGTAGGATATCCACGTACATTTTTAATAGAAATGTCCATGATATTGGTTGACTGGTCGTCCATTTCTTCGATCCCTATTTTAATAAATAATAGAAATTAACAGGACAAAATTGTTTTTTGTCCCTTTCAAAAAAAAATCCAGCATTTTACCATTTTTCTCAAACTAATTAGGAAAATACCCCTATTTTGAAAATCGAGTTTCTCAAAATCGATTTAGGCCCTATAGCGGTGTTTTTAAGGACCCTATAGTGACGTTTTAAGGACTTATAGTGGCGCTTTGTAACTCGATATACATAAAATGGAGTTATAGGTAAAAAAAAAAAGAAAAAAAATTGCATGTAACTCGACTTTATGGAAATCGAGTTACAAAACGTCACTATAGGGTCCTTAAAAACACCGCTATAGGGCCTAAATCAATTTTGAGAAACTCGATTTTCAAAAGATGGGCATTTTCCTAATTAGTTTGAGAAAGAGGGCAAAATGCTGGATTTTTTTTTTTTGAAATGGGCATTTGCCCATTTTCTCCGAAATTAACATGATTATGCTTTTAATAATGCGGCTCATACGTTGTTTCCTGTCTTTATATTAGTTAACAAAACAAAACAAAAATTACAAACTTCGCTTTAGGGTAGCTTGGAGTCTCAATTCTCAAACTAATCGAAGTTAACTTTAGAGTTGAGGTTCAAGTTTTGTGTTTTATAAACAAAACTGCTTTCATCTCTTGCTCAATTATTCCATTGAAAAGGATGGGAGTGAAAAGAACATGCATTAAAAAAAATACAAATTAGTTAACAGTACTAAATGAAATAATAATTTGTTTAAGTGCAGCATTGTAAAACCTCTAGCTTTTCAAGCAACCCAAATGCATATTTCCTCTTTCTATTTTGTCTGTTAAAAAGAAAGAGACGCTATGAATTAATTTGGTTCATTCTTAGTCGTATATTCACTTATAACATAAATTCTTTAACGGCTATATCTTTAAGTGTTGAACCATGTGCATTACAATGGATCAATCAAATAATATATACAGTAGACCAACCCTAGGTTATCATAGTATGGTTAGGAGTATGTGTAAAGTTAGGAATTTAGGACACAATAATATAATTGACTTGGGTTCTAACTGTTGTAAGAACAGAAGCTCAAAATATCAAGAGTGATTGATTGTGAAAATATTATGGACTTGAGAAAGATCTCCAAAACAAATAATAGGAATAAGGAAGACTCAAAACATTGACAATCACATGCAAAAGAACACTTACGTGATTCAGCCTTTGGCTTACATTCATGGGCAACAACAAATAAAAAATTTTCACTAACAAATTTAGAGATGGAAGTATAGTGTAGAGGCACTCTCACAAAACCAAATCCTAAATACACTCTTGTAGCTCTCACTCGCAAATACAAAGATTAGGGACCACACCTAAAACGACAAGAAATTTTTTTCTATCTTGCACAACATCCTCAACTATGACCTGTATTAATGACCTTACTCTTAATGTGCAAACAAAGTATTCTACCTGTAGTGTAAGTCTATTAACCATGATTAATGTATGGTTAGTCTAGCCCCCTATAATTATTCCACATTCGGTTCATTGTTATATGAAATTAAGTAGAGTGAAGATGTATAGTTAGTTTAGGCCATTAGACCGAATTAAGTAACTCCTTCAATCTCTCTTTCTCTCTCTTTAGATCTCACAAAAACGTTTGTCGTTTGCAAGAAAACATATAAAAGAAATAAAGGATTGATTGAAGGGGTGGAAAAAGTCCATCAGCATAGCTTGAGCTTTTTCTTTCATGAAATTAAAAAAAAAAAAAAAAAAACTATACATAACAGTGAAAGAGAGATTAATAAAATAAGCAAGAACTTAACAACTAAAGTAAGTAGTAACCTAACAAAAATTGACCAAAGTACTTAGTCAAAGCATAGGTTTTATAATTGAAATCCAACTCAGCCCAAATTTTAATCTCCAATTTGAGCCGCACTCATTGAATTCCAAAATGCACTGTTATCACAATGTGACTTAACTGAGTTTAGTAAAATTTTCAAGCTCTAATTTCGAGGTTATGGTAAAACATATAATAGGACACGCGCAGAAAGTCGAATCCAATGGCACATGAAAAAAAATCATTTTTGATATATAAAAAAAAATTGTGAAAATGTGCTGATGTGGCAAGAATCTAGATGGATGATGGGGATCATGATTGGCTAATCTTTTGTGGCCGATGGTCACGATCAATTGGACAAGTTGTCATGTGGAAATCTCAAATCCCATGAAAAGCTTTTACATAGTTGGTGATTAGAATGATTATTATAGAGCTCGAAATCTTTACCCACTCCAAATTGCTAAAAACTCATACCCACATTTCCAAAAAAGAAGTATTTTGCTATCTTTTGTTGTGGGCCTTGCACTTGCTCCCTTTGCTTTTTGAAAAGTTGGGCAAATAAGAGGTTTGAAAGTGTGGGATTTTGGTTATTGGAATTAGGAAAAGTGTAATAAGGCATTCAAAGGTGGGTTCTTTCATGATTCCTTTCTCACTTGTGTTTGGTCCACTTATTAAAGGCTTTTTCAGTGAGTGTTCTAAGTTATTAGCTGTGAATGATGCACTAAATAAGGAGCATAGGTCCACTTCTTTTTTTGTTCTTCTTGATGAAAGTGAGAGGGAAAAAGGAGAGAAAGAGAGAGAGAAAAAGAGAGGAGAATGAGTGACTTCATTATAATATCATACATGCAGTACTCACTACTCTTACTATAGAAAGTTGGAAAGGTTTTTGAGCTCACTAGAATTGGAATTTTAAATTCATAACTAAGAGGAATAGGGATCCTAATTTTTGGAAGTACCAAATTTCTTTTAGGTTTTGGAAACAGAAATTGTAGGATTTTGAATATAGTAATCTCAATTGTCTTTACTTTTATTTAAATCTTAAAAATCTTGCATTAAAGCATTTGTAATTAATCATTTTGAGTCCATGTTTTGCTTATTAAAAGGTAAACAACCAAAAATTCAAATCAAAGATCATTTTTTGCTCTTTCCTACAAGCAAATTTGCCATTCAAAAGGAGTTTTTTCTTCTTCTATGCCTATTGTAAATAGAATAATTTCATCCCAGAAATTCCATTCCCGTACTAAAAAAAATAAAGTTCACAATTATTTATAAGTGGTCTACTATTATTTTCCCATTACCTTTCTTTTTAAGGACTTTTGGGTGACATGCACATTATCAAACTTGTCGTTTTAGATTAATGGAATCCTATTCACACAAATAAAGTTAAAAGCATATTCACAAGATAAATATATTTAACATGATTTAGTCAACTTTCATAGACTATACCAATCAAAATCCATTATTAACAATGATGATTACAATCATACTCAACAAAATCTCATAAATCTCACCACTCTCAAAGGCACAAACTAACTCAAATCATAATACACCTAAAGCAAACTCTCACTCAATACAAATTTAACACTCTTAATAGTTCTAAAACCCCAATAGACTTAATGGTACTCTCATGTTATCAAAACAAGTAAACTATCAAATCACACACAAAAGAAATCTTTAACCCCAAAATAACTATCAAGCCACTTTTGGAAGAAACTCATTCTTATATGAACCTTCTTCACTCCCCATATATGACTTCTTTGAGTAAAGTCACCAAATCTTTTACATGAGTGCTGTTGAAAAATGAAACTAAATTACTTATTTAACAAGAAATATATTTATTTTCCTTTTACACTAAGAATAGTTAAGTAGGTAATGAAGTCCAAATTCGTTTGAGTCAATTTTCAAAATAATCTTTAATAAAAAAAGGCTCTAATCTCTGCCACCTTGCATACACTATTTCTTTCTGAGATGGTGTATGCTTCCATTGCCAATAGATACATAAGGAGAAGTCGACTAGGTGTTACTAGTTTCCTGATCAACTGGAGTAAGTGCACAGGAAGAAGAAGAAGAAGAAACAAAGACTTGTTTATGTTGAGGGGTTTATCTTTTTTCTAAGTTTTTGTACTTGTCTTGCAATGAGAAACAAAGACTTGTTTACGTGATAATCTTGAAAATGCATAAAACAACAATTAGAAGAACTAAAAAAACCATTGTTGTTCTGATAAAAAAGAAAAGGAAAAAAGGAAAAGAAAATCCAGTATTGTTAATGTGGTGACAAAAACTAGTATGTAGAAAGAACTTCCGTGTCGACCTTATAAAGTTATGATTGATCATGGTCCATTGATGTCCCTGAAGAGATAGAAAAAGAGAGAAAAAAATTGAAAAAGGAACAGTTTCTGCCACTTCCAGCTAATGTACCTCAGTTTTGTTGTTTTTCGTTTTTGGTCAGCTCTGGCCTCACTTTTGTTGTTCACTACAAAAGGTCCAACAAGAGAGAGAGAGAGAAACTGGGCTGTGTTTTTTTTTTTTTTGATAAACAAAAATGGGAGTCTTTATGGTTGTATTATACCACTCGGGTTTGTAGAGACTATGTGAGGGACAGGACCCACCAATTCCACCAAGGCACTCGCCAAGGCTCAAACCAATGTTCCCCTTAAATCCCTCACACAGCAGCCCACCAACAAGAGTCCGCTGGCAGCGGGAATCGAACCTAGGCTGGTTAGACAAAGTGAACGAACCATGCCAGCTGAGCCAAGCCCTTGTTGGCAACTGGGCTGTGTTTTATTAAACAACTAATGGTGGGAGGCCCAACCCTTGTTTCAGAACTAAAATACTAAACTAGCTTAATTACTCATTTGCTAAACTAGATAACAAATTGGATGGACCCTCATTGCTCATTTACACCAAACTAGCTTAAAATGGCATATATATATCACTTGGTCCAGGCAAAATGTCTCACCTTGCCCCACAAGCACAAGAAAGGTTATCAATTCTTACATTCAATAAAGAAAAGAAGATCCTTATCATTTGTGCTACTGCTCAAATTTTATTATTACATTCAATAAAGAAAAGAAGATCCTTATCATTTGTGCTACTGCTCAAATTTTATTATGTCTACATTTAAATGAACTTATTTTTGTTTATTGTGTAAAAGTATAATTGTACTTTGAAAAATGTAATATGTCAATTTATATAGCGCAATACCAAAATTTTTAAAGCCCATATTTCGATTTGGAAGAGTTTCTCTAATAACAGATTTAGTACGTTTATTAACATATAAATTTAGGATTTTATGTTTACGGTGGCGAAATTGTGGTACTTATGTGTTAGCCAAGACAAACTCCAACACACACACATATACACTTCAATATTTTGTTTCTCAAAAAAAAAAAAAAAACTTTAATATTTTAATACTAGAATAAGTCATAAGTCATAAATATATTGTATACAAAGTTATCAACATTGAACTTATCATCTTTTGAACTCTAATGTCAAAAGTTGTCTAGTTTGATATTAGACATGTACAAAAATATTAACAACAAAAAACTTAGTATCTCCTATAAACTTTGTGCTTAATGAAGATCTTTCACAGACAAAAATTTCTTCTTTTACCATTTTTATATTTTTGTAGTAAATTCTTAAAATTTTAATTTTAATAAAAATTACAAAATTGTCTTCCAAAGTGAATAAAAGAATTCAATGAAATCTTGAAAGCCTTCAAAAATATGAATGATCCAAAACTTTAATAAATTCAAATGTAAATTTTACAATAAAAAAAAAATTTAGAAAACAAAAACTACATTACCTCTCTAATCAATAGACCAACTAACAAATTCCTTTATTTTTTTTAAGAGCATAATTGGCCTAACTCAAAAAAAAAAAAAAATTTATTGTTTTTTTGAAAAACAATATTTGGGGCGCCCAACCATACATGTGGCTATGCCCCTGTTTAAAATACTACACAGGATACCATTATTGCCATCAAATTATCACCTTTAACCCCTTTCCCTTTTGATATGAAAGTTATAATAGTTAAAGGTGCTATGCTTAAATCTATGGACCGGTGTGACTCAACTATAAGTTGAAGATGGTCTTTGGGCCCATAATATGGATGATTTGGTATGGGTTGAGAGTGTGGAATTTTTTTTGGGCTGGGATGATCAATCTTGCCTCAAATATTCACATCTGTATCCAATTACCATAAATATATATATATATATATATATATATATATATAAGTTTATAAGGTTCCATTTTTGTAGGAGTAGCTAGTGCTTGATGCATAAGGAAGATGACTAGTGCAAACAAACAGTTATACACAAAGTTTGAAGTTGTATACACAACTTTATGTATAACAGAGAGTGTGTAATAAACATTACTCTTTCTAATATACTAAGAGTCTTGTAGTTTAGTGGTATTACCTTATCTATATTATAAGGAGAATAATTAAATTGGCTACTGCTTTTTCCTTAATATGTCAATAGCTTAAAACCCATTTATATATATATATATATATATATATATATATATATTTTTTTTATTATAAGCAAGTAACTTAAAAATTTATGGACCAATATATATTTTAAAAAATCACTAAAAACATTGTTTATATATTGAAGGACCTGTAAATTTTATATATTTCATAGTTTCATGTTGAATCTCATCTGATATACCAAGGCGTACATGCATAGAGCTTTGCCTTTTTCATAGATAATCCTATTAGTTTATCATGTACAAAACTGGACTTCCAATAGCCATAAAATTTGTAAGAGCAAAGAGATAAAGGGATTTTTCTTTTTAGAAGTCTTTTAACTGTAAGAGTAAGGCTTTAGTAAAATTAACTCTCTCTCTCTCTCTCTCTCTCTCTAACAAAAAAGTACTTCTAATGGCAATAAAATTGGGTTAAAGTAAAGAGATAACTTAGTTTATGGGAAGGATTTGTGAAAAGTTAGCTATACGACTTTAGATTACAAGATGTATTTTTTTCGTTGATCAATATTTTAGGCACGCTAATCTAGTTCGGCTTCCATGTGAGAGGGAGAATACATATACCAAATATATGGTATACCACCTCATGAATAACAACCAAGTAAAGTGGCAAGTTGGTTAAGACTTTATAAGAGCACTTTATAGATAATTAATTTCGTTTTTGTCATTAATTCTTGATGAACCAAGAGTAAGTTAAGTAGATAAATGAATCTCTTTCTTTCATTGATCATGCTTAAAATACTTCACGTAGATTGAGCAACTCTCTGCAAAGGCAACATGAGTAAAGCCATAACCCGTAAGTATATACACGTAAAGCATGACTTTATGAGTGACGGTTTCTCAAAATTGGGCCTGACAACTTTAACCATGATTGAGCAAAAGCATGAACCTCGCTACCCACTTGCACCACCATTATATTATCAACTTGTAATTCTTTAGCCTAATGTATTACAAAAAAAATCTGAGGAAAACAAACATTTTAGAGCAATTACATAATGCGGAGGAGGCAGCTATTTTTAGTTGCATTGTCCCCTCTCTTCCTCTTCTTCTTTTTCCTCTACTTCTTCATCTTATTCAATGTCCATGTAAAATCCACCTTGATAGCTAAATCCAAAAATGCCATTACAATTTGTGAAACCCCTTTGCAGCACAAACAATTTAGCCTCTTGATTGGAATCTTAACCCGTCCAGACCAAGGTTTTCAAACCCGGACTGTTCATTGAACCGTAAAAGGGAGAGGTTCAAGGTTTTTGAGGTCTAATCGAGGTCGAACCGGAGTCAAACCATGATAACGTCATAATTAATTTAATAATTAATTAAAGCCTAAATATAGATATTAATTTATAAAACTAGCAAAATTGACTAATATATCTATATATGTGAGGAAAATTTAATGATTTTCAAGCATATATTTAATAATTAAATAAGAAAGTTAATAAAATAAAATAATAACCATGAAAACATTAAAATTTATGATTAATTTTTGAAGTAAAGTTGAATATTTTTGAATTTAATTATAAATTTTTTTATTCCTTGTAAGAGATGGATAATTTAATTAAGTAGAATAAAATTGTGTTAAGTTGTTTTTATATAAAAAAAAAAATTGCTAAGGGGTTGGACCGTACGGTTCTTGATACCGGTTCGTACAGTCCAACCCTAGTTTTAGGGGTCTACAGAATTGCCACATATGCCCGATTCTCTATCTAAAAAACCGATTTTCATCCCGGTTCACGATTTTCACAGTCCAACCTCCCAGTCCGGTCCGGTTTTGAGAACTATGGTCCAGACAACTATAATCATCGCCATTTCCTTTGCCTTGTCTATGGAATCCAATCATCTACCCTAGCTCACATAGATGTGAAGTTTGTCTTTTGCAACCTCACAAAGCCTGAGCAAAGAGTATTGATAGCTTTAGAAATCCTACGTTTCAATGACATTATCATCCTCAATTGTACAGAGAACATGAACAGTGGTAAGACCTACACATACTTTTCTTCGCTCCCACGTATCCTTTCGAGGCCTTATGACTATATCATGAAGGCTGATGATGATGTTTTTATCAGGCTTGCACCATTGGCATTGTCCCTTGAGCCATTGCCTAGGTTAGACTTGTACTATGGATTTGTAATTCCATGCACTAGCATGAACCCTTATGTGGATTATATGTCAGGGATGGGGTTTTTGTTGTCTTGGGACATTGTTGAATGGATTGGAAATTCTAATATCCCTGAAAATAACATGAATGGTCCCGAGGATAAACTGGTTAGGAAATGGTTGAAGATGGGAAATAAGGCCAAGAATCGATTTTCTAACAAGCCAGCCATGTATGATTACCCAGGAACAAATGGGAGGTGCTCACATGAGCTCATACCAGAAACTGTGGCTGTTCATCAATTGAAAAGGTGGGATCAATGGTCAAAGGTGCTTGAACATTTCAATGTAACCAAAGAGCTAAAGCACTCCAACCTCTATCATCTATGATTTACACTCTAAAATTAATGCAGAAAAAGGATTCCTTTAGAGCATCTCCAACAGCTTCTCAATATTTTGTATTGTTTGGATAGTGAACGGTGACATTTACCTTTTACTTACTTTTTCAAATACATCTTCTAACAGATTCACTATCTTTTTTCTATCTCATTTAAATATTATTTATTCATTTTTTAACGCACGTATCTACATACCCCCATCCCCACTCATTTCTTTACTAATTTTTTTTATTATGTTTTATTCTTTTGCTAATGAACAGTAGCACATCAAGTTTGGAGAATGGCTGTTCATTAGCAAAAACTTTTTTGAGTTTTAAAGAAGCTATTGGAGCTCGTTTTTCCTCTTTTTTCAAGTTTCATTCTCTATATTTTGGCTTTACCTACTGTATTGGAGATGCTCTTAGATTTAGATAGATTACTAGAAAAAAGTTTTGTTGCCAAATATGGAACTTGAAATATGCTTGTTTGATGATATGTGTATCTCATGAGTATAAGATTTCCAATGCACAATTTCCAACCCCTATCTGAACCTAGATTTTGATGCTCTATCAGTCAAGATTTTTTTTATTATAATTTTTTTGGTAACTAAAAAATGGTTAGAGGTGGCGACTAGTGTGTCTTCCTTATAATAGCACTCTAACTGCTCTCGGGTTAAGATCCCACCACACAGTCGCTGATGAGCTAGGTGAACAACCTGCAAGTGGGGTATAGAGAGTCGCAACACATTATTAGTGGGGGAACTCGAATCCATGCTCCAAGGCATGTTGGTCCAAGCGCTTACCACTTGGCCAACCAATGTATAATCACCTCCCACGTAATGCAAAAGCTATTACATAAAGAGGTCAATATTAGGTAGCTATGATATATACACACAAAAGAAGTGCGCATCATAAAATTATACTTAAAATTTAGAACATCATACTTACGCTAAACCAAAATCCAAGTGGCAAGAATTTAATTTGTTGTTACAAGTGGTCATGGGCTGGTTAAGTTTAGGTAGGGTCAAATCATCACTCAACCCAGTTCATTTGGGTGGAGAACTCTCTCACCTTTGCTGATTGATGGATTGGACAAAGCCATATGTGTCCTATCTTTAGGGGCATTATGTATTCAAGTGGGGACATCATGTATAACCAACCAAAAACATAATATAAATTTATAAGAAGCCACATTTACATAAATTTACATCTCCAACAACTAAAAATCACAAATCTACTACCAAGCCATATAAAAAAAAAAAAAAAAACACCATATGAACTACAAGTTGGTGCATGAAAAATAACCCAAGAGCTCGAATATCGTCTTCGTGGTTCGTAACTACTCAAAGAGAGCTCGATCTCGTCTTTAATGAGTTGCCATTATCATTGAGGCCCTTGTTCATGAAAATGATGTCCACTATTGCAGAAAGTGAGAGAGAGATCGAAAAAAAAAAAAAAAAAGAAAAAAAGAGAGAGAATAAGTTGGATATATAGGATAAGGTGTATAAATATGTAAAAAAGCCTATAAATATTATTTGTTTGTTGGACGAGATCTTATCAAACTTGCCATTAGTCTGACCACTTGAAATTTTATTTTTTTGAGAGAGTTTCAACCTATGGCGTTCATTCTTGATGATAGCTCTTTATCATCAGACTAAAACACCAATTAATTTTTGTTGTTGGTGAGGATTAAACTCCAGATCTCTTATACAACCATCAGAGACTTTATCAATTGAGTTAACTAAAACTCACACCACTTGAAAATTTTTAAACAGCTACACTTAATTATAAATTTATAATCATACCACCTGCCACCGTTATGGTTGGATCAAGTGGGGCTGATTTGAATTGGTGTAATTTGATCACCCCTAGGTTATCATAATTTACATTGATTACAATTGATCTCGTATTATTTGGTTTTTTGTTGTTTTAACATGGTAGTGAATAGTGAGACAATATAATCAAGTTTAGAAGTCAACCCAGCCCATACCACTACAAGAAATATGGGTTTAGGCGGCGTTTTTTTTTAGCGATGTTTTTAAATCCTCCGCTATAAGTAGTATATTGTGACGTTTTTAAAAAACGCCGCTATCGAGTGAGCCTTTCGCAACGTTTTTTTAAAAAATGTCACTGTAACCCAAAACAATAGCAACGTTTCTTAAAGTACCGCAAAAAGTACAGTCTTAGTGGCGTATGTTTTGTTTATAGTGACGCTATATGTTTCCTCGAAATTTTTGTCTTTTTCCCCCACAAAATTTTGCTGAGTTTCAGTTCCCACGGTTTTGTCCCTCCTTTTTCCCTACATGTTTTTTCATTCTTTTCTTTCTTGTCATTCTTTTTTTGTCTCAAACAAACAACTTCCCTTCGTCCCACTTCTATAAGTTCCCACCGATCTACAAGTTCTTCCCTCTCTAGCCACCACCCACTGCCACCAACATAGCCACCACGGCCATCATCGACCTCTATTACCACCCACTGCCACCACCATACTTTTTTCCCTCTTTCTTGGTGTTTAAGTTTCTTTAAAGTGTAAGTCTTTGTGTTTTAGCTTATGGGTTTGCTTTGATTTGGTTTTTCTTTAATGGGTCATAAAGTCTTTGTGTTTTGGCTTATGGGTTTGCTTTGATTTGGTTTTTCTTTAATGGGTCATGGAACTTTTGTGCTAATTTTTGTTGTTTGCTTGTTTTGGTTGGATTTTGGTACAGAAAATTTTTATTCAAATTTGGATTTTTGAGTAAAAAGACCTGAGCATCAAAGGTTGAATCATTGTAAGTTTATGTACAAGTTTGTAAATCTTGTATTTTATTATTATTTCTACTTAATTTTGTATGTAGATTTTGAATTTTTTTGTTATTAGTTTTGTGGTTTAGCTAACTTTAGATTAATTTTTTTTTAAAAGCCCACTACCCACTAATGTGTACAAGGAGATTCTTCCATTAGATGAGGATTTCTACTTAAAAATTATATCTTCAATGTGTTATCATTATTCTTTATATATATGTGTGTGTGTGTGTGTGTGTGTGTGTGCTTGCTTTAGTTTTGTTTTTTTCATTGAATACAAAGAATGAGAATGAGAGAGAATTAGTTATGATTGAGAATGAAGGAGAGGGAAGGCAAAGTGAGATAAAAGTTACTATAAAGAGTTGGTTTGATTAGGGACCGTTGGATTTTTACACAATGAGCCATTGGATTATAATCATTACTACTGTTAATGTTAGATGATATTATTTCACGTCATTTCTCTTCAATTTACAAGGACAATATATATATATATATATATAGTAAGAGTTTTTGTCATGTTAGGTACAAGTTGCTAAAGAAATTTGTCTTTGGGTTTTGACATATATTATTAAAAAAATATATTACTACAAGTTGGTGTATATTTATGGAAAAATAAACAGACATTTACATTGTTATATTATTTCATTTGTTTGTATAACTATTTTGAAATTCTAATTATATATATATATATATATGGTACATAATTCGAAATTGTATCTGCAAATATGAGATATTGATATTAATGAACGTGAGTTCATATTAAGCTTGCCCCCCTTAGATTCAAATTTTGGCTCCGTCCTTGTTGGTTGGCCTGCAAAAGCTCTTTGATAAATAGATTGAAACACAAATATGTTAGTTACTATAGATGTATCGCCACATGGTCCACTAACATACTCTTACCAATCACAACTCGCCATGTGGTGAGTTGTGGCACAAAGTTGTGTCCCTAACATAATTGATTGTTGATTAGATTAAAGAATGGTTTAGTCAACAGTGCGGTGTCATGTGGTATTCATGCTTATTTATATATTTTGATAAGATTTTATAGTCTATGTATTAAGCTGTGTGTGTGTGTGTTATTATATAAAAAAAAATAGAAATTACAATTATTACTTTATATGAAATTATAGTAATTTCTTTACAATCTTGGAAAATTAAGAAAGTTGTGGTTTTCTTTTTTTGTTTTGTTTTGTTTGTTTGCAAGTTTCATTTGGTGTTATTGGCCTAGGTGTTGGGGTTTCACTATTTTCGTGAGTAAATAATCTTAACTAAATGTTCTTTACACACACACACACACACACACACACACACACATATATATATGTTGTTATTAAATTTTCATGCACTATGACTCATTAAAATTTTATGCAATAGCATTCTCATATGCAAAATTTGGATGATTTGGAGCACCTTTTTCAGTTGAGGCATTTAGGCATAATGGGTAAGTTTCCTTATGTGTACCAAATGACAAAGTTTGGATACAATTAAACTTCAAATATTTTTCTGTAAAGTGGTCCTTAATTTTTTTGCCAAATTGTTCGAAGTCCTAACTTATAAAATTTTTCTGCAATGACACCTTAATTTGCCATCCACATCATTTAATTGTTCTCTTTTATTTTGCAGGTTAAGTACTAATTTATTGTGATAAGTTTGGACTTTTTTTAGAAAGGTGTTTGCTTGGCTTTAGCATAGTAAGTAATTTTTGCTTAAAACTTTATACTTGAAATGTTAATAATTGTGTTAAGGTGGATTGTTGAGTTGGAGTAAATGGATGGCTTGCATTGTGCTATAAGATGGTTTACATTCATATTGGAAGTGTTTACTTCTTTTTGAAAATTTAGATGTTGTTGAGTTATATTTGTTGATTATTTTTTGGACTTCAATACTTATAAGCATTCTACATTATTATATTGATAATTGTATTGGGTAGATTGTTGTGCTGGAGCAAGTAGGTGACTTGCATGGTGTTATATGGTTGTTGCAATTGATATTGGGAGTGTTTATTAAATTTGAAAATTTTGATGGATATGGTTGAGTTATATTTATTGATTACTTTTTGAAAATCAATACTTGTAAGCATTTTATATTTGTGATTATGATAATTGCGTTGTGGTGGATTGTTGAGTTGGAGTAAGCGGGTAGCTTGCATGGTGCTATAAGGCGGTTTATATTCATATTGGAAGTGTTTATTATTTTTAAAAATTTTGGATGATATTGAGTTATGTTTGTTGATTACTTTTTGGACTTCAATACTTGTAAGCATTCTATATTATTATATTGATAATTGTATTAGGTGAATTGTTGTGTTGGAGCAAGCGGATGGCTTGCATGATGTTCTAAGATCGTTACAATTGATATTAGGAGTGTTTCTTAAATTTGGAAATTTGGATGTATATGGTTGAGTTATATTTGTTGATTACTTTTTGAACTTTAATACTTGTAAGCATTCTATATTTGTGATTATGATAATTGCGTTGGGGTAGATTGTTGAGTTGGAGTAAGCGGGTAGCTTGTATGGTGTTATAAGGCGGTTTACATTCAAATTGGAAGTGTTTACTATTTTTTGAAAATTTGGATGGATATTTTTGGAGTTATATTTGTTAATTACTTTTTGGACTTTAATACATGTAAGCATTCTATATTTGTGATTACAATAATTGTATTAGGAGGATTGTTGTGTTAGACCAAGGTTTTGAAACCCGGACTGGACCGTACGGTTCGACTGGGAAAACCTCGAACCGCTCATTTTTGTGGTTCTTTTAGTCTCAAAAACCGCTATATGTGAGAAAAGCAGGGACTCATGTGAACCACGGTCGGACCTCACGATTCTAAGAACCGTGAATGGTTTTTGAGGCTCCTTTTTTTTAGCAAATACAGGCTGAAATTAAAGATTTGGCCGGCATGCACTTTGGACTTTTTTTAGATTTGGAATCAAAAGATTTGTGAGAGAAAGAAAACAAACTGAGAAGAAGAAAAAGATGACAAAGTAGGGGTTGTGCAATTTGGGCTTTTTTCAGATTCGTCTTCTGCTTCTATTTCTTCTTCTTACTTCTTTTTCTCCTTCTTCTCTTTCTTCTTTCCGTCTCCACTGCTGTGGTTTCCGTTTCTCACCTTCTCTTTGTTTGTGTTTGTGTTGATTCTTTTGAATTCTTTTTTATGTTTCGAAGGACCTTTCACGTGACTTACATTGGGTAAGAAGAAAACTTTTAATTTTTGAATTAAAGATGGCAAAATGTTTCAGCCATTAGATTTTTGCAGCTGAGCCCGTGATGTGACTATTGATAGATTGATATGTGACAAGCTTTTGATGACTGTCAACTTAGCCCACTGGTGAATACAAAAGAAAAAACAAATTGATTGTGTATGAAAAAACGTTGCGAGTGTGTGTATATAATAATTACAAAGTGTCCTTCTAGTTATTGAGGACTTGGCACACTCAGTGCACTCATTATTATATACAATTAAGTATATAATAATTATTAAATAATTATTTTAATTTAAAATTACAAAGTGTCCTTCTAATTCCTATATTATTACATTATTACTATCACCAGTTTAACTAATCAACATATAAATAAATAAATATTGTATCTATGTATGCTTAGGATATGATATTTCTTATTTTTGTCTCGGGAAAGTTATGATATGAAAAAATAGATTTGAAAGATAGATTTTTATATTTAATTGGGTAATTTAATTTAATTTTTCTATTTATACTAATTTAATATATTTATTTATATTTAAATAATTATTAAATTAATTATGACGTCATCACGGTTCGACCCCGGTTCAACCTCGGTTCGACTTTAAAAACCTTGAACCTCTCCCTTTTATGGTTCAATGAACGGTTCCGGTCTGAAAACCTTGTGTTAGAGCAAGCAGGTGGCTTGCATAGTGGTATAAGGTGGTTTACATTCATATTGAGAGTGTTTATTATTTTTAGAAAATTTGGATGTTCTTGAGTTATGGTTGTTGATTACTTTTTAGACTTCAATACTTGTAAGCCTTCTATTTTGCTATATTGATAATTGTTTTGTGGTGGATTGTTTAGTTGGAGCAAGCAAGTGGCTTGCATTGCTAATTGTTTTGTAATAGATTATAATTTGATTATTTCATTTCTTTCACACGTCGAACATGCAAATTAAATGGAAATTATCAAAAGATATTGATTAGTTACCAAATGTATTAATAAATTACTTATGAATTTGACTCCTTATGCCTACACTTAGGACCTTGGTGTGACTCACAAGTCATTTTCTCAAATTTAAAAATTTTGCCTTGTTTTCTTAGAAGCATAGGTTTGTTTTGTTAGAGTAATTGAAATATGGACTAATGGTTAGTTTATGCTTTTATGATATCGTGCTATAGGTATTTATTGTGTAAATTTGTTCTATAGCTATAGATAAGAGTTAGATGGACATTAGAGGTAGGACATCTGTGGCATATAGAAATAGAGTTGCACAATTCTTGAATTTGGGAACAAAAAAGTTAATTTGACGAATAAGAAAAAATGAGGGGAGGAAGCCTTGTGTATATGGAAGAAGAGAAGTATATTTTTTAGCTTGTCTTATTGGGAGAACCACATGTTGCGTCACAATCTTGACGTGATGCATATAGAAAAAAATGTGGTTGATAATGTAATTGGCACAGTGTTGAATATGGATGGAAAGACGAAGGATAACTTGAAGGCATGCATTGACTTAGAAGATATGTGTATAAGAAGTGAACTTTATCTTGAGGAGTTTGGTAGTGATAAGACATATAAGCCACCTGTCTGCTTTGAAATGACTACTAGTAAAAAAATATAGTTTTTTGCAAGTTTTGAAGGGTGTAAGTGTGCCGAATGGCTATGCTTTAAATGTATCCCGTTGTGCTAAACTTGAGAGTCTTTAGAAGAGAATTGCAATGACGTTGTGCGAATTGGAAAGGATATTCCCTTCCTCTTTCTTTATAGTTATATGGTACATCTACTCATTCATTTGACTAACGAAGCCAAGATTGCTGGCTTAGTTCATTATCATTGGATGTATCCCATAGAGTGGTAAGACATATCTAGTAAGTCTATCCATTTGTTTTCATTTAAATTCAATGTCCCATTGTTGATCTTCTTTATTCACATAGGTACTTGTCACGATTGAAGTCCTACATTCGAAATAAGGCTTGTCCAGAAGGTTGTATTGCAAAAGGGTACTTGGCAGAAGAGTGCTTAACATTCTGTTCACGATATTTCAAAAATGTCAAAATTGCCTTCACTTGGCCCATAAGGAATGTTGAAGAATCTACAACTGTGGTGTTGAGCATCACCCTAGATTCAAAATCATGAACCCAAGCATATCGTTATATGCTATTCAGTTGTGATGAAATTACCCTATTTCGCATATGAGTAATTAAGACATCATCCGGTATCGCTTAATGTCATAACATAACTCAAGTTTATGATACTAACACACATTTTCCTACACAATGTGCACAGAGATCATTTAAAGGAACTTCACCCAAATGTAGCTAATGATATTATTGAAAAGCAACACATGGAGAGATTTTGTCATTGGTTTAAGTACCATATAAGTGTATGACATATAAAAGTATTTTTTGTTGTAACTTTCTTGAGATTATATTTTTAATAGAACACATCGTTTATATTAGGTGTTGTCAATGGATGTTGATGAAAGGGAGAAACTTCCTAAAAAAGTTATATGGCTTGCTCGATATCCAAATAATGAAGTTAAACGGTTCAACGTTATGTTCTACATAGATTGAAGTTTCGAACCAAAGATTCTGAGGCAAATAGGAAAACTCAAAACAGTGGAATTAGTGTCGCCACTAAAGGTGGCGTTACTTACTATGGTGTCTTAACTGACATTATTGAGTTGAACTATTCTGAGAAGTTACGATATGTATTATTCAAATGTGAATGAGTTAATGTGGATAGTGGAAGGGGATATAAGACAAACAAGTTTGGTTTTCCTCTTATCAATTTTACAAGATTGATACATAAGGGTGATCGATTGATTGATGAGCCGTATGTCTTAGCTCCTCAAGCTTCACAAGTCTTTTATGTGGAAGATCCAAGACATAAAGATTGGATGGTTGTTGTTAGAGCCATAGTTTTCAGACCCGGACCGGACCATACAGTCCGACCCGGTTAACCATGAACCCCTCATCATTCCGATTTTTTTAACTCTAAGAACCTCTCTAGGTGAAAAATGCATGAAACCACTTGAACCGCGGTCAAACCATACGGTTTTGAAAACCGTGGTTGGTTTTAGAGGTTCGCACGGTTCCTTTTTTTTAGCCGAAAAACAGATCTCAGTCCTTAAAGAATTTGAATATAAAAAATACAAAAATAAATTGCAAGAGAGACAAAGAAAACAAACAACCAAGAAAACAGAGAGCTAGTCTTACGACTCAGGCTAAGCTCTTAAAAAAAAAAAAAAAACACACACACACACACACACACACACACACATTTAACCCATCGCAGTTGACGCAAGGCTGCTCCTTCTCTGCTTCTTCTTTCGTTCTTCATGGTCTTCTACCTTCGGTTTAAGTAAATGACTTATTTCAACTTTACTTTTGCTTTTTAGTTTGGTGAGCCTAGCACGTGTAACATGACAAAGCATTGGAAATGACAAAAATGAGTTTGAAATTTCTGACTCATTTATTGAGTCTTGGCCCTCTTGGGCCCCTCCACAACGTGAATATTGGCATATGAGATACCATTGTTTTTTAAGTTTTGACGTTTTTGGTTTTTGTTTATCATTATTATTTTGTTTTTTTTTTTTTTTTTTTTTACTATTGTGCGCGCCAAAGATAAGGCTGTTGGGCTTAAACTCACTTGGGCTCACAACTTATTTGTAGAGTGAGCTTGAAGATTTCCTACTGTGGGTAATTCTCGGTCATAAGACTCAACAAAGCCCTCTCTCCCTTTTCTCTTTCTATCACTTCCTTCTCCCTATTCTCTCAATTCTTCCAGAATCTTTCAACAACCCCCTCCTTCTTCCCCTCCTCTCATATTTTCCCCATTTATGGAAAGACCATCATTGCTCCTATTGTTAGTGCGATGGGAGGTCCAGTACAATTGATTGTAAGTGGGTGGTTAGGTGTAGGTGGCTTTGGAACTTGGTTCCCACTTCCATAGACAGCTCGGCAGTGAAGTTTTGTGGTTAGTGCGATGGGAGGTCCAATACTGTTGATTGTAAGTGGTTGGTTAGGTGTGGGTGGTCTTGGAACTTGGTTCCCGCTTCCATAGACAGCTCGACAGTGATGTTTCGTAAAGCACTGCCGGACATGCAAGCGATGGCGCGTTTGCTCGTCAACTTTTCTTCGATGCCCGGGGACGTACTACCAAGCAAGGGCCTTTGTAGTGAAACTTGGGCCCTTGGCTTGTGCGGGTACAGATTGGGCCTTTGGGAAAGTGGAGGCCGGGCCCATGGGCTGCGCCTTCGCATTAGAGTTCCAAGCCCAAATGGATTCGGGCATTGGATGCCGTACAACTATTAAGTTGGATTTTGAAACATTATAATAAAAGTAGTGATTTAAGTAAATCAACTACGTTTTTTTATAATTAGCAAATCAACCTTGACATTGTTATGCATTTAATTATATATTTGTTTATTTATTATGTTTGCTTTGAATTTAATTAATTAATTTATTTATCTTATGAAAGTTATGATATAAAAAATACATTTGAAATATAGATTTTTATATTTATTTAGGGATTATTTTAGTCAAATTTTGTATTTATATTAATTTAATATATTTAAAATAATTATTAAATTAATTATGATGTCATCACGATTCGACTTCGGTTCAACCTCGGTTCGACCTTAAAAACCTTGAATATCTCCCTTTTACGGTTCAATAAACGGTCCGGGTTTCAAAACCTTAGTTGGAACTAGTGCTTCATTTGATGATGATGTAGATAACTTTTGTGAGAATGTTCCTTATAATATAACCATTGATAATGCACATGATATAAATGATAACCTTGCATGGACTCGTAGAGATGTAGAAGGGACCATTTATGAAACACCGTTATTTATTGACGGTGAATTGGTTTTAGATGACAATATAGATGATGAAGAGTTCATTGATGACGTGTATGAGTCCAATGATGAGTCTACTGATGATGAGAATGAAGGTGGTGAAGTGCTCAATGATAGGTCAAATGAAAAGTCGACTGATGATGAGAGTTAATATGTCATTCATCTTTCATGTGTATTTCTATTTGCTTTGCTTGTGAAGAGTTTTAAAGTTATCTTGTGTAATCTTATTTGCATGTTTATGAAACTAAGTGGTTATGAAGTTGTTGTGTACTATAGGACAAGTTTATTTGTAATCCTCTTTAGATGGTTGTTGTTTATTTGTAATCCTCAAGTTCATTGGTTCATTGCTATAATCATTAGTAATATTTTGGAATTTAGTAGTTGGAATCTAATAGGTTTATGTTATACTAGCAATGTAAACTTACATTGTAGACGCATAAAATGTGTATGATGTTGTACACATTTGCAACAACATGAGGTGTTGAGTTTAATAGTCTTTTAACCCTGTAGAACTCACACTTAACAAAAGAAATACTACTATTGAAAATTCTTAATTTACATTGTACTAGCAATGCAAATTTACATTATAGACATAAAACAGTGTACAATGTAGAATACATTGGCATTGCTAGTGTGTACAACATTGTACGCATTTTGTATGTCTACAATGCAAGTTTACATTACTAATACAATGTAAACTAAGAATTTTCATTAATACTAGTATTTATTTTTTGTTAAGTGTGAGTTCTATTGGGTTAGGAGATTATTTGTTAAACTCAACAGCTTATGCCACTTCCAAATTTGCTGTTCCTATTAAAGATAATTTATGTTATTATAACTCATATCTTGAGGCTTGCAAGTTAGATTATTGTTCGGCCTTTTGTTTCTCATCTATTTATTTCAAACTAAATGAATTAAATTTTGCAATATCATCAATCACTCAAAAAAAAAAAAAAAAAAAATAGTAATAATCAACATTGCTTTCATCATATGTTGAAGAATTGTAGAAAGTCTAATCTTGCTTAACAATAATATACGGCATCTTCATTCTCAAAAAAAAAAAAAAAAAAAATATATATATATATATATATACACGCTCGCGCGGCATCTAATCTCTAAGTTTGGAAACATATAATCTTAATAAAATATTTTCCACTTGAATTCATTTATTTTGAAATAAGTGGATATGTTTATCTCTTTTTTATATATTAAGAGGATTTAGAAAGTTAGTTATGACTTCAAAAAATATCAAAAATACTCCTAATCTAATTAGACAATCCAAACTTTTTTCCTAAAAATGAGCACACTTTTTTTTTTTTTTTTGATAGAAGCACACTATTTATTTAAATATATCTCATGCTCATTTAATTCATTTTTTTTTTCTAAAAATTAGCACACACTAAATCTTTAATACATTTCAAATTTTAAATTTTTGTTTCTTAAAAATCTTTTCATGTGTAGCCTAAGTAAGGATAGATAAATACAAATTGAAAAATTACATTAAACTAAAAAAAAAAAAAAAAAAGTCTAAGCAGAAGTGTGGAGCGCGTGAGATAAAAGCTAGTTATTATTATTATCTTAAAAATAAAATTAGAAAAGGAAATGTTTTTGACGAGGAACATGTGAGAAGGTCAACAACATTTGAGAGGTGACGTGAAGCTCCACCAAAAAATACACTTCTTCCTCTGTCCGATTCCGTTTCTTTCTTCTCAAAACCGTAAAACTACATGCCCCTCAACTACCACTCTCTCTCTCTCTACATTTCCAATTCCAAGTCCGCCATTGTTGAACTCAAGCCCTAGATCTCTCTCGCGCTCTCGCTCGCTCTCTACGTTTTTGGCTATGGCGGTAGTATCGGAAACCGCGGAGAGAGTCGACGTGTCTCAGCCAATGGACTCGTCGTCTCCTTCGAGATTGGCCGCCGCTGACTTGGTCTCCGAAGCCTCGTCCGTTGCTCGGCCTTCCTTCTCCGCCGACTCGCCTGATCGCAACGACTCCGCCAATTCCTCTCCCGGAGATGGCGATCCTCAGGTCTGAATTTTTGCAATTTTCTTTGAATTTTGAGTTATCGGGAATTTGTTACTGTTAGATGTAGTAGTTGTTGTAATTGTACTCTCTTATACGCAAATTTGGAGGTTCCGTGAGTTTGAATTGAAAACTTTAGCTTAGAGTTAGTGAAACAGCTCTATAGTTAGTAGTAGTTGAGCGGATTTCGCTTTTAGGGATTCTCCATTACTCGTTTATTGCTCCATTGCTGAATTCAGAAATGAAATAGGTCAAGTATGCATGAATTGAAGATTTTTATATGTATATATGCTTGTATATGTATAAGGTGTGGAAATTACATGGAGCAACCGCTACGATTTGTTGCTTAAACAGTCTCTTAGAACTTTGTTTGGTAAATTTAGTGAAGCGGTGGTCAGGTTCGGGCTTCTCTGCTGCTAATCTGATGATTCAGACTCAGTCTTCACTTATTATCGTGGTTGATGGCAAGAACGGGATTGAGGAGTTAAAAGAGTTTCTCCGGAGTTCGTTTCAAACTAGGGATTTAGGAAAGTAGAGGTATATTGCTTCTTGGAGGTTGAGGTGGCTTGATCTAAAAGAGGAAATTAGTTTGTCGATTGTCACAGTGGAAATAGGTGTTGGATAGTTTGGGAGAAATTGGCATGTTAGGCTATAAACTTGTAAAGAGTCTTGTAGATCCCAATGTTAAATTGTACTTGGATCAAGGGGAGTTGTTGTTTAATCCTGAGAGATATCGTCACCTGGTTTTCAAGTTGAATCATCTCACTATTGCTCGTCTAGTCATATCCTCTGCTGTGCTTGTTGTGATTAGTATATGACAATTCCTTGCTATCCACTTTAGGTAGTTATTTGGATTGTGAGGTATTTGAAGGCCCATGCCATTCATGGACTTTTATAGAGGGCTAATGGTCACTTATAGGTAGAAGTGTTTACAAAATCAAATTGGACATTATCATCCTCAAGCAGAAGATCAACAACTAGATATTGCATCTTTCTTGGAGGAAACTTGATTACATGGGAAAGTAAGAAGTAGAATGTTGTGTTTCACTCTGATGCATAAGCTTAGTATAGATCCATGAATCATACATTATGTGAGTTTATATTGATTAAGCACCTACTTGAGGAATTAAGGCTTAATGTGTGGTTATTTTTGAGTATTTATTGTGATAATCAGGTAGCTATCCATATTGCTTTGAATCTTGTATTTCATGTGCAGA
The DNA here is from genome assembly GCA_023736055.1 of Quercus glauca. NCBI lineage: Eukaryota > Viridiplantae > Streptophyta > Magnoliopsida > Fagales > Fagaceae > Quercus > Quercus glauca. The sequence goes on from CM043318.1 coordinate 73,367,139, forward strand.
GTAATCACATATATGTGGATTGCCATCTTGTTAGGAAAAAGTGGAAAATAGAGCGATTTTCATGCCATATGTTTCTATAGGAGCTCAATATGCAGATATGTTTACTAAACCCTTATGCAAGATTAGATTGGATTTACTATATGGCCAGCTTGGATTATATGATATGTATGTCCTAGTTTGACGGTGAGTGTTATGAGTAGTATTTACATGTTAAGAGTAAGGAAGCATGAACAATTTAAAAAGCTTATCGTGTCCATGTTTGATATAGACATGCCTTAGAGATGGTTGCTTATGTGTTGATGCGGTGTCCAAAGATTTTTTTTGGACACAATCAAGACATGTTTGGGACATAATTGCAACACAGAGATGAAATCAATTTAAAAAAAAGAAAAAGGAAAAGAGAGTGGGATTTTTGACCTGGCCAGCACTGGTCTTAACCCATTGGCAGTGGTCTTAGACCTTCAGTGCTGCTCTCATCGCATCAGCATTCTTACCATTAGTTGCCTTCATATGTTCTGCCTTCTTCTTCTTCTTTCATTTTCTTTTTGGTTGCTTGGGATGGTTTGAGAGTAAGTGGCTTCTGGAAGAGGCTTTGAATTATTTTCTTTTTGAAGACCGGGCTTATCAAATTTTCTCTCCGTTAAACAAGCTGTGAACAAAAAAAATACATGTGGCCGATGCTAACTAATCTGTTGAGGATTTGTAGCCAATCCCAAAATTTGGGAATAAGGCTTTTTGTAGTAAAACAAGCTGAATGGAAAATAGGGAACTATTGTCGTTATTATTTTTTGCATTATGTTATTATAAGTTTTATAATTATTATCATTAATTATTATTACTAAGTTTCGTTACACTATTTTGATTAATATCACTTTGTATGTACAAATTTAAAGTGGTTATATGTGATTTTCTAAATATTTGTGCATAGTTTGACTCTAATTTTTGAAAAAATATAAAAATAACATTTAATGGAGTATTAAATGCACCTTATCTTTTGCTCTTAGAGCTTAGAGCGTGTGGCTGTTAATCACAATGTCGAAGGTTCAAGCCCTTCCTCTACCAGTGCTTATTTTTAATTATTTATTAAAATTTTTACTTATCAAAAAAAAAAAAAAAAAAAAAAAAAAAGCTTTTGCTCTTAGAGCACTCATTAACAAAAGCCTAACATTAAACTTGTTTAAAAATATAAAATACACAAAATATTAATTAATTAATTGCTATGTTACTGTTGTGTCTTGTGCTATTTTTTTCAGAATTGTCTTGTGCCATGTTTGTGTCCATGCTTCTTAGGTTAAGAGGTAAATGTGTAATAATGTACTAAAGTTGTTAGTATGAATACTAAGCATGTGTTAGGGTAAATTGATTAACCCAAATACACTTTGCAAGACTTAACATGTCACGGATAATGGACATAGCTCATAGATGGGAATATGAAATATGTAACAAATGAAGGACAGAGTTCAGTTTTGTTGATAAGGAGATATGTTTTGAATGTTATGTTCTAACATTATTTAGCTCTTCTACTTTTCTATTACAGTCTCCAACGTCATTGAAGAGCGAAGAGTATCGTCAGTTGTTTCGGCTTCCACCAGATGAAGTGAGTGACTTAAGGGTTTTGTAATATTTATTTGGAGTTAAGATTCTTGCAATATATATATATATATATATATATTAATTCTTTCAGTGTTTTGTAGTTGATATTCTCTTTAGCTAGTAAGGTGTCCGTAGTTTATGATGTTTGATGTGAAAATTCTGATGTGGGGTTGCATCTTAGAAACTTTGTTTGGAAATTTCGTAATTTTTCCTTTATTGTAGTTGTTAGAGCTGTTTTATTTTATTTTATTTTTTATATATATATATATATATATATTTTTTTATTATACTAGCCTAGGGGTATTCTAGGAAATAAGTTGATTCACACATTTATATGAAGTATTACTTGAGAGTTTCTATGGTAAGAAGGTTCTATTTCTTTTCTAACATGCCTATAAACGGTGCTGTTTTTCTTCCTGTTAAGATGTTTCTATTATGTTGGACTTCCTATCATTATTGGTTCATATTTTTTCTTGCTTCCTTCTTTGAATTCAATTAGTTATTTGGACTCGTTCTATATTAGGAAAATTGAGTCCTATAAATTTCTTTACAGGTTTGATTGTTTTGTGAAGTTTTGCTTGCCACAAAAAAAATTCTAGAACCTATAGATGAGGTCCATTCTTTTATTCTCTGCACTCTCACATCCTCCTCTTTAGAAGGCATTGCTGCTTTAGTCTCTTCCATATGTTTTTTTTTTTTTTTTTGTTAGTGCACCCAACAGGATATCAACCTGTGATCTTACCCACCACCCAACATGGAAGTGCCATCAAGCCCAAAGGCCATTGGCCGACGTGAATTTTTCTTCAATTCATACTTTTCTTTTCCCCCTATCTTATTCACTTGCATCCTCATTTTGGTTGTGTTTACTCTATTAGCGTTTTGTTCCTTGCTTGTATAGAATCCCCTGCTACAGGGCATAGCTACTTTTGTAATTGGTTGTATTGTTTTCACATAAATTCTGAAATTTTATCATTTCAAAGAAATATAAATTAAAAAAAAACCAAAGGAGATAGGAATCTCTATTAATGCAAGGGAACAAATTGTCAAGATTTGTTTCTGTAGAGTCTTTTTTTTTTTTTTTTTTTGATAAGTAAGAAAGATATATATTCAAAAAGCTACTTTATGCAATAAAAGCACAAAGCAGACCAACATTTACAAAGAAGAAAAAGTAAAAAAGAAGAGAAACAACAAAGAAGAAAACTAAGTACAAAAGATGAGAGAACAAAGAAATGAAGGTAGAGAATCACTAGATGTGAGTCTCTAAGCCTGAGACCAGTCGAATAGAGATCCACTAAAAGAAGCAAGCAATTGATTTTCGGAGCTATCGAAGTCCTCAAAAGTCCGCTGATTGCGCTCTTTCCAAAGACACCACAATAAGCAAAACATAACTAAATTCCAAATGTTAGACGAGTGCTTCCCCAACCAATTCCACCAACCAAAAAGCAGATTAGGAACCGTTCTTGGTATGACTCACGAAATCCCAAAAGATTTAAGAACAAAACTCCACTACTGATGAGTCTTTTCACAATGAAGCAGTAAATGACCCCATAGTCTTTTTTTTTGATAAGTAAGAGAAATGTATATTCAATAAACTACCTCATGAAAACAACATAAGGCAGAACAAAGATTACAGAGAAGGAAACAAACAAGAAAAAACAACAAAACAAACAACAACCAACAAAGAACTAAGAACAAAGGAGGGAATTAAGGAACAAAGGGAAAGAATCACTAGAGGTGAGTCCCCAAGTCCTAGACCAATAAAAAAGAGAGCTACTAAAAAAAGCGAGCAACTGGTCATCGGATTTGTTCATGTCCTCAAAAGTTCGCTAGTTTTGCTCCCTCCAAATACACCACATTAGGCACAGAGAAGCTAAATTCCAAATGCTAGAAACGTGCTTTCCCAACCAATTCCACCAACCAAAAAGCGTATCTGCAACTGATCTTGGCAAAACCCAAGAAATCCCAAAAGATCTGAAAACCAAGCTCCACAGCTGATAAGCTTTGTCGCAATGGAGTAGTAAATGATTCACTGTCTCCCCGCTACAACGACACATAATGCACCAATCAACAAAATCAAAGCCTCTACCCCGCAGATTGTCCCCTGTAAGAATCTTCTCCCAAGCTGCATTCCAAACAAAGAAAGAGACGCGCGGAGGAGCCTTATCCTTCCAAACACCTTTCCAAGGAAAGATAATGAGCGAGGGACTACGAAGCTTATTGTAGAAAGAGCGGATGTCAAAATTTCCCTTCTTTGACAACCTCCGCCACATACGGTCTCTGTGCTCAGATTGAGGTAAATTTGAGCCCAAGGTACGAAGGAAATCCTCCACCTCACTCGACTCCCAATAATTTGGATCCCTGAGTAAACGAACATTCCAGCTTTTCCGAGCCTCAGTCCCCAACCTTTCGAGAGACGAGGCCACAGATGCCTCTCTATTATAAGCAATCCCATACACAACCGGGAAGGAAAGATGGAGTGGTAACTCCCCACACCACCGATCTGTCCAAAATTTCACTCTATCTCCCACCCCTACCTCAAATTGTATGCATTTACTAAACACCTCCCAACCTTTTCGGATGCTTCTCCATAAACCACACCCATGGACACCCCTACCCAACTTGGAAGACCAACCCCCCCACCCTTCCCCAAACTTCAATGCTACAACCCTCCTCCAAAGACGAGACTCCTTAACCCCAAACTGCCATAACCATTTTCCTAGTAAGACTTTTTTAAAAGTAGTTATTTTCGTTACTCCCAAACCACCATTTGCCTTAGAAGCGCACACCTTATCCCACCCCACCAAATGAGCCTTCGAATCCCTCCACAAGAAGTCCCTTTGCATCTTTTCAATCTTATTAGCCACATGTGGAGGGATGGTAAAAAGAGATAAATAATAAGTAGGGAGGCTAGCTAACGTACTCTTAAGCAATGTCAGTCTTCCACCTTTAGACAAATACAGCTTCTTCCACCCAGCCAACTTCCGCTTAATTTTTTCCAAGATAGGATTCCAAATAGAGGGGGACTTGTGGGAAGCCCCCAACGGCATACCAAGATAGGTCATAGGCAAAGTCCCAATCCTACAACCTAGAATCTCTGCCAATGCATGCAAATTATTAACCTCCCCAACTGGAACCATCTCGCTCTTGAAGACATTAACCTTCAAACCTGTCACAGCCTGAAAACAAAGGAGAAGCATTCGAACATGAAGGATCTGCTCCACTTCCACATCGCAAAACAAAATAGTATCATCCGCAAACAAAAGATGTGAAACACATTCCCCTTCCCCCTGTCTACCATCAGCCTTAAAACCCCTGATCAAGCCAGCACCTTCAACTCTTTTCAGCATCCTACTTAAAACCTCCATCATAACCAAAAACAGCATAGGAGATAACGGGTCTCCTTGTCTCAGACCCCTCGTGCTCTTAAAAAAATCAGCTGGAGCCCTATTAACCAAAATAGAGAACTGGACAGTTGAAATACAAGTGCGAATCCATCTACACCACTTCTCCCCAAAGCTCATTCTCTTCAATAGATCTAGAAGAGCCTCCCAATTCACGTGATCGTAAGCTTTCTCAATGTCTAGCTTACAAATAACCCCCAGAGTCTTACTCTTCACTCGACTATTAACACACTCATTGGCAATAAGGACTCAGTCAAGAATCTGTCTACCTCCCACAAAACAATTTTGACACTCAGAGACTAGATGATCTAATACCAGCTTCAAACGATTTGCCAAAAGCTTAGACAAGATCTTGTTCAAGCTCCCCACCAAGCTAATAGGCTTGAAATCTCGAATATTGGAAGCATCATTCTTCTTAGGAATTAATGCTATGAAAGTAGCGTTCAGAGATTTCTCAAACTTACTGTGAAGATAGAACTCCTCAAAAACAGCTAGAATATCTCTTTCCACCACTCTCCAACAATGGTGAAAAAAGGCCAAAGAGAAACCGTCTGGACCTGGAGCTTTATCTCCAGCCAACTCATTGACAGCTAGAACAATCTCCTCCTTCTCAAACCTCCTTTCAAGCCAGCCCCTCTCCGACCCGTCTATCTGATTAAATTCCAAACCTTCCGCAAAAGGCCTACACTCCTCTGTCTCCTGATACAAATTTTTATAAAATTGTACCACCTGGGCCGCCACCTCCCCATAGTCTCTCCACAACAACAACACATAATACACCAATCAACAAAATCAAAACCCCTAAGTCTCAAATTATCACCTGTAAGAATCTTATTCCAAGCTACAGTCCAAACAAAGAAGGAAACACGCTAAGGAGCCTTAACTTTCCAAATGCCTGTCCAAGGAAAGACAATAGAAGAAGATCCTCGTAGCTTATTATAGAACGAACGGATGTCAAAATCCCCATAATAGAGTCATGTCCACGTCTGACTTGTCTTTTAGGAATACTTTGTGTACACCTCCTGTTTGCATAAAAGTACTTCCTGTATCTCAATAAAATTTATTACTTATGAAAAAAGTCCATGTCTGAGTAGTTGAGAGAGCAGGGTAAGCTAAAATGAGTTTTTTTTTTTGATAGGTAAGAATAATTTTATTGAAATGAGACTACCTCAGGAAAATAGACACGAAGTAGTTTAAAGAATTACAATTGGGCTGAAATGAGTTAATACGTCCTTTTTACTTTGGATAAAACTAGGTTATAGTTGAGTTCTGATTGAATCGGTTAATTTACTTTTGATTGGTTCAATATCAAACCTAAGATCTTCCCTATCCCACCAACTCCTCCTTTAATTGGGTTCACAGTTTAATTGAGTTGAGTTGTATATGATGTCATAGACGTTAATGTTAAATCTGATAGAGTAGTTCTAATTGTTAAAACTGCTGATTATTTGGAAATTATTGTTCTCTCTCTCTCTCCACACACACACACGTACATGCACATAATGAACACATTATTATTTGAAGACTTGTTTAACCTTGTTACATTTCTTTTTCTTTATAGGTTCTTGTTGAAGATTTTAATTGTGCTTACCAGGAGAATATACTTATTCAGGTGATCTTTATCTATATTCAAGATTTGAGTTTGTGAGGTGCATGATTTATTTCATAATTGCCTTTGTCCTTCGTCTCATTTTTTTTGGTAGGCATCGTTAAGTTACCCTCATTTACTTTTTTGGTTGGCAGTGGCATATTGGTTGTGTTTTGGGACTAAGGCTTTGTTGTTGTAGTTGTAGTTGTAGTAGTAGTGGCATATTGGTTATCTGCTACCAATTCTGTTTTTACGCATCCATTTTAACTTCTTGATTGTAGGCTTTAATGCTTAACTTTCTGTATTTTTTTTGGTCTAATTTCCTTGGATGTGTATTGGTTGCAGGGTCATATGTACCTGTTTGTTCGTTATATTTGCTTTTACTCTAACATATTCGGATTTGAGACGAAGGTAAGATGATGTATCTCTTATTTAACTTTATTTCAAATGAATTCTTGCAAACTACTATATTCACCTGCTCTACCACATTTCCCTTTTTCTTTGTATTAGTTTGCTATCATGATAGAAAGTCCTCAAACTTGGAATGGTTGCACACTAATAAAAAACATTCAGAAAACCATTTAGGGCACATCCTTCTCTGTGCATGTTCTATTTTGCCTAGAAGGTTTAGCTCAACCTCAACCTCACTGGCTTATGAGCTAATAGGATTAGAGGAAATCTAAAAATTTGTCAGGAGGTTTGTGTTTCTAATTTCATGTGCCTGGGAAAGATGGGGAAAGGAAGATTAGTTGCTAGTCTGAGTATCGCATTTGGTCTACTTACCCAAAAGAAATAAAAGGTGTCTCACTTAGGACTTTTTATGCTGTATTGTATATGATAAACGGGAAGGCATTGGGAATGTACCTACACTTGTTAGTATTGTTTTCAAATCTCTGTATATATATAAAGAGGAAAAAAGAGAAGGAAGGTTGGGGGAGAGAGGGGGGGGGTGGGGGGCGCTTTGATATTGAAAGTGACCAGTTAGACCAGTTTCACTCAGATTTCAGTAAATAAAGCTCAAGCAATTTTAGAGCACCAAGCTATAGTGGATCTTGTTGGGTTAGATTTTGAAAGATGAAACCAGAGGGCAATTGACATGGAGTCTCTCTTTTTGACATTATATAATATGTTTGAAGGTCTTTACTCCCTTCAAAGATCCCTTGGCTTCTTTACTGCACGTGTGAGAGTAAGGACCTTAGTCATTGTATCTAAGGCTTCAATACCTTCAGCGTTCTTAGCTATAACAGTTTTTTAATTATAAAAAAATATAACATCATAATCAACCCAGTTCAAGCTCTCAGAATATAGCCCTCATGTTTAAATATATGGTCCAAGTGGGATCATTTTTATTGAGAATTAACTTTGCATGTTTGTCCTTGTTTTACTAAAAATGGGTGTAAGATAACATAGAATTGCGGTTATTCTTGCCACTGTGAAGCTTCCCATGTAGCTATGCTGAGGGGCACAGTTAAGACCAGTGTTTTAAAAACCAGCTGAACTGGTTCTCTTTTTGGTTTGCATATTGGCTTGAAAGGGGCGGCTTGAGGCAATTAATTTTAGCGGGGCCTTTTATATTTACATATCAATTAAATAAATTTATTTAATACTAACCAAACAACCAAGGTTAATCTGAAGAATTAAACACATAATTTATGAAATAATACTAACCAAACTAAGGTTAATTTCATATAGAGAATCAAAGATCATGGTTCAAGCATACTTACAAAAAGAAGAAGATCATGGTTCACCCATAAAATTTAACTAAAAGAAATGAAAATTTATTATTTTTTAAAAAGGTGGTTTACTTTATCTTAGATAAGGTGAAAGAGAAAGAGAACAAGATTGTTTGGTGTGTGGTCATGTGGGATGTTAGATGGCTAATGTTGACAATCTACTGTGTAAGATATTGGTTTAAAAAAACTAAACCTCAAGCCATTAGGGAAAATTAATCTTCATTGATTGACACATTTGCATCACTGCCCCCCCAACCCCCCCCCCCCCCCTCCCCCCAAAAAAAAAAAGTTTCTAACTTTCTATTGGTCTAATATTTTGGAGGTGAGAAAAATAGTGCAAAACCCCATTTTATTTTTTAAACCACGTATTATCATAATATTTTGGGCCTTCTTATAATGGGGGCCTTAGGTCTAGGCTTTGAGCCTGCACTGAGGCTTGAAACCACTTTGGGCTATATATATATATATACACGTGCATGTATAAGCTATTGGGATATAAGATATTGGTTTACAAAAAATAAACCTCAAGCCATTAGGGAAAATTAATCTTCATTGATCAACACATTTGCAACACTTCCACCACCCTCCCCCCCCCCGGCCCCCCCCCCCCCCCCCCCCCCCCCCCAAAAAAAAAAAGTTTAGGGTTTCAATTGAGTTCAGCTTCTAACTTTCTATTAGTCTAATAAACCACGTATTATCATAATATTTTGGGCCTTCTTATAATGGGAGCCTTAGGTCTAGGCTTTGAGCCTGCACTGACGCTTGAAACCACTTTGGGCTCTATATATACACGTGCATGTATAAGCTATTAGGATATATATATATATATATATATATATATTTTGTTGGTGTATGTATTGTATGGGTAGATATAATGATGAAAAATGATGAAAATTTTTTGGATTTATGTTGGTTTAGTAAGTTTTTCAAACTTGGACCATTACGCTAGACTCTGTCAAGTGCTCTGTTATGAATTTATACTTCAGAACACAATTGTATCTCATGATTTTTCATTTGCCATTGAGTTTTAGTGCCTTTTTGTTCTCGATCTTGATTGCAATGAACTTTTGAGCATATGCTTCAGAAAATAATTGCTTTCCAAGAAGTGACCAGTGTACGGAGGGCAAAGACTGCAGGCATCTTCCCTAATGCCATAGAAATTTTTTGTGGGGGAAAAAAGGTAATTCTAGATGTGAAATATCATTTCTTTCTCTTTGGCTTTGTTGTGATGATGCCTATAAAAATAGCCAGAACATTTTCTTATAATCTGTGTCATTTCAGTATCAGCTGCAATGTCTTAATCCACTTGTTGATTTGGCAGTACTTCTTCGCATCCTTTCTCTCCCGTGATGAAGCTTTCAAGCTCATAAATGATGGATGGTTGCAACAGAGTAATGGCACCAAAGCAGCTACAGAACAGCAGGTATTTTAATTATATCACAGTTCATTAGTGGTGATTAATTTCATTTTGTTAAGAATGTAAAATCACTGATAAAATGCGACATCTATAATGTAATCTTTTATGAGAAAAATAAAATTTATCTTCTTATTATTGAATTTAAAAAAATTTCTAAAATAAATTATTGAAGTTTTAAAAATTATGCTGTACTCTTATTTAAGTTAGAATCTTTTTATCCCCTTTCATCTCTGAATAGAGAATATTGTAAATGGATATTCCTCTCTATGGGGCTTATGTGCAGTACAACTTCCTGGATGAGCGACTTGTCAATTGATTGGATTAGAGGATGTTTTTATTTTTGTAATATTCATATTTGTACGAGATCACTAACATAATTTGTATATGTGCTAGAGTGACTATTGCTTATTAGTTTCTTGGTAACATAATTTGTCAATATGGGAGATATATATATATATATATATATATGAGATAGGTTCAAGTTACACCTGGTGTAACTCCACAAGAGTTACATCTTTTTTAAGCCATAGATTTCCAAAAAATCTAACGGTCAAAAAGAAAACATCATAATTCTTTATTTCATTAAATGCTAACCTAATTAATAGCATCCTCATTATCTCTCTCCTTATTAAATATTTCTGTGTCTCCTTTTTTTTCTCTCCAATTTCTAATGTTTACCTAATTGATTTGCAACGTAGACACAACGTTTATCTTCTAAAGTTAAGTTCTTAACACATTCTTCTCAAAAAAAAAAAAATGTTGCGTACTGTGTAACGACCATCTTTTGTGCTTGCCCAGATAAGCTTATCATTAGGCTTCCTCCAACTCAAGGGGATCTGTTTAATAATCTCTGCTTCTTAAGTCCAAAAAATTTCCTCAACTATTGCACTCTTCGATCATTTAGCATTACAGTAGGTGATTGAATTTTTAATCTTAATTACCAAAAACGTTGTATTACTTGTGGTGATAAAAGTAAAAAATAATGGTAGAAGTTGAGAACTTGACATAATCACATAGAACAAATTTAAATAATAAAAAGATGAGGAAAGTGATAGAGGTTTTATTGAGGGGAGGAAAAAAAAAACAAAGCATAAAAAGTAGAGAGAAAAAAGAAGAAGACAGAAATATTTAATAAAGAGAGAGATAATGAGGATGCTATTAATTAGATAAGCATTTAATGATGTAAAGAATAATGATGTTTTCTTTTTGACCGTTAGATCTTTTGGAAATCTATGGCTTAAAAAAGATGTAACTCTTGTGAAGTTACACCAGGTGTAACTTGAACTCATATATATATATATATATATATAAGGGAGGTGATTGTTGCCTTAATTTTCATATCATGAAAAAGTTCTAGCATACTAGGACATACAAATAGCTTAGCCGTGACTTATGTAGGCATTCACTTTTAACTTCTTAGCAGAACCTACATGCTACTTAATTTGATCCTTCTATTTTTATTTGCCTACAATATGTGCTCTATGTGTATATGAGATTTCTCTACCTTCTTGAAGTTTTGATTAATTATCATTTCTTCTTTCTACGTCCAAATTTATGCCAATATACTGTGATATATCTAACTTAAACCTAAAATATACATACAAGACACCAAAATTGCGTGCATTATTCAATAATGAGATTTAAGAACCCCAATTAATTTGAAATTGTTGCATTGGCTTTGATAAAATATTGCTAGTTCTAAAAGCTTAAGCTGATAAGAAAATGTGAATTTAATTACTTGATCATTATTATTCTAACACTACTCCTCATGTGTGGGCCTAGACTCCCTTGGGGCTTGAATTTTTTAATTTTAATTGGAAGGTAGGATGGAGACATGGTTTGGACTCAGGACCCCAACCTGTTCTGTACCATGATAAATTACTGCTAGTCCCAAAAGTTTAAGTTGATAGGAAATAGTGAATTTTATCACTTGATCATTAGTATTCTAACAGGCTTATTCTTTTTGCATATGTCCTGATTTTACCTCAGGAATCAATATCTGAAACGAGCAGCCAAGAGAATGGAGGGGTTCTAATTGAAAGGGTCAAGAGCTTTAAAAGCTCAGCCAATGAATTGGATTCTACTGACAGGTGTTTCCATGAGCAATAATCGTGATACTTCAGTGTGGATTATTGTTTTCTTTGAGTGTCTCATTTAGGCTCTACTGCATGTATGTGAATCAGGAATAAGGATGCTCCTGTAATGAATGATTCGCTTCCTCTAAATGTTGAAGATGAGACAGTGTCAGCAATAGCTTCTGAGCAGCAAGATAATGTAGAGAAGGATACAGAGCCACTTCCAAATGCTGAATCTTCATCTTCAAAGAAGACTTGGACATGGAAGGAGGAAAATTTTGATGCCCCAAAGAGTGAGTTTATTCTTGAATTCTAGGATTGTTGCTTTGGTGTGTCACTTGCCTGATTTGAGCCCATTTTTTAATTTCTAGAGTTCTATTATCATTCTAATATTGTGATAGTTTTGCAGCTTTTGCTACCACTTTTTAGTTTGAATTACAGTTCCTCAATCTCATATCCTGGCCTAAAAGTTTGTCCTTGTGTTGCTTGGCCAACAATTCTGTTTTTAAGATTGTTGCTTGACTGGCTGACAGTTACTAGTAGTTTATCTTCTTCATCAATTTTGAAATTTCTAGACCTTCATAATTTTATATCTTAATTTTTTAGATCTTCTAGAAACTTATCAATTTTTATTCTTTAGATCTTCTAGTAGTTTTTTTTAGAGGAGAGTGATTAATGTATTGGTAAGAAAGAGTAAATTAATCTAAGTTGAGGGAATGAAAAAAGGTTGAGGAAAACAAAAATAACATTAGTAAAAGTAATAAAAAAGGACATGTCAATTAGGGAAGTAACAAAGAGTTTGACTTTAGATAGAATAGAATGAAAGAAAAAGAGTTCATGTGGCTGACTCCGAAAATTGGCACTAATGCTTTGTTGTTGTAATTTTTAGTCTCTTGCACGCTCCCTGTACTAGTATGTAGCCACATTTATCAGAGAAGAGAAAGTAGCTCATCACTACCTTGTAACTTAGTCTACGAATTGGGATCAAAAGGAGCTGGCTTGCTTTATCTATGTAATTGGAAATGAAACTAATTATTAGAATTTAACTAGGCCCAAAGTCCATGATGTGACAATTCATAATTTGTACAAACTATTTGGGATTGCTCTGTGTCTTTGAATGATGTGTTTTATGGATGTAAGTCGCCAGAACATCTATATTTTCAGGGGAAGATATATAATGGAAAAGTAGCTCACAGATGTGGTGTATGCAGACAATTGCAATTGTGTTCATGTATTGTTTATGAGCAAAATTTTTAAAAAATTAAGTGATAGATCTTTTTCTACTTTTGTTGCTATTGTGCTTACGGTTGTAATTTACGTCCTGATTATTTGAGCTGTTTTTACTTGACTTGCAGTACCAGAATTTTATACAAGGGTTGCTGAATCGAAGTTTCCGGTATTGTTATATTTTCTTGTTCTTTTGAAATTATAATATATGTTTTCAAGCTTAAAAGTAGCTTTGCTTCAATTGCCAGTGGCATTATAGTTAGGTTAGTTTGAAGTTAACTCCAATTTATGAATTGCAGATAAAGGTTGAGGACTTCTTTAATTTCTTTTTCTCAGATGATGCTATTAGTTGTACTGAATTATTTCATAAAAGATGCGGAGATAAAGGTAGCCTTCTTGGAACTCCTATGAAACTTTCGTATTCAAATCTGATCTTTTTAGTTTCCTTATTGAAGAATATGGGGCAGATATTTTTCATGTTTTTCATGTTGTGAATTTTGTTTTTCTTTTCAGAATTTCGGTGCAGTTCTTGGTATCCTCATGAAAAATATGGGCATGCCCGTGATGTATCATTTCAGCATCCAATAAAAGTCTATTTTGGTATGCTTGTGTGTTTTTGGACCTCCCCCCCTCTATTTTTATCTCAGCAATCTATATTAATTCATTTAAATGTTCTGCAAACTATGCTTCTGTAAAACATTGGCTATTCCTCACCAAAATATGTTCTATAAGTTTTTCTTTATCTTGTATTCCGGTGTGTTTTAGTATTAATATTTTGTTTTGCCATTAAGGTCCAAAGGTTGGTAGCTGCCAAGAGATCCAGAAATGTCGAGTTTATAGAAACAGGTAGCCAACATGTTCTGTTGATTATTCCAGTTAAAAAATACACCTTGAATTTGTTGTTAAATTAGTAATTCATTGCTACTTTTACTGTGTTGCATATCAGTAGTCAGTACCATCTTCTTTATCAATGGTGTCATCATGATAATTCCTTTTTTTGGAGTTGGAGTTGTGGTTGTGGTTGTCTTTGTTATACTTGGAATGAGATTGAGCCATATGTAACAAACGTGGTCCTGAATAAATAGATCACTTTTGAAGGAAGTTGAGCACGTAATATTTTAGAAAGTTCCTAGTCAACAGAGTATTTATATGAGTTTTACTAGAGGTGAGATAAACTGTATTTGTTTCCCTATTTTAAGGGCACCTCTTCACAGTTAGTACCCAATTGGAGAACTATTGATTTGATCATTGTATTGAAAAGAAAAACCTATTTAAGTTGATGTAGTAGAATGGCAGGAGAAAAAAGTTGATTAGTGGATACAATAGGGAAATTTTGAGTAGTTATATGAGTGTTAATTCCATGGAAGTCCAAATTTGCCTGTGACTGTCTTACATACCATAGAAGGAATATATGACACAAAATTTTGTAACAATAGATTCATGGAAAGTTTTTGAACATAAAATACACCTAGAAGAGGATAAATATCAAACTATTAAATTGGCAGTAGATCCCTGTTTACATGCATGAAGATGCAAACTATTGCAAATAAATTTTTATACTGTGGATCAATAAGAACATGATGACTAGATTTCATGTTTTACAAGTAATGCTTGTTGTAGTTGGCATAATGGAAGCTGAATATCAGCCTTTGCCCAATTAACTGCAAAGATATAATTAAAAATTGCAGTGTGAAAGCCAGAAATCTGGGCACAACAGGATTTGAGAAGTATGTAATTCCGTATTATGCCACAAAATTGTACAGAAAATCTAAGCAATGATTTTTGATTGTGGATTGGTTGATGCTAATCCTAAAATCACTTGGATATTCAGCAAGAACTTATGATCTTGGTAAACAGCTCCAGATGATAGAGGGTGGAGATAACCTTGTATCTTGAATCCTTATTGTTCTGAAGCAGAAACAAGAAAGCTGAATTGGCAACATATCATGTAATTGATTTTTAGGAACTTTACATTTTGCAATATGAGGATATTTTAAGCTACAAATGGGCAAATTGATATGAGTTGAGAGTTTGAAGATGGAGTTGCTAAATTCAAGTTAACTTGTTAGTTAAATTCATGATTACTGTTTGAGATTAGAGTTTGAGTACAAATGCCTCAAACTCTTATGTATGGAAGCTAGAATAAATGGCTTTCTTTTCTTGGTGTGGAAGGAAAGTTTACATGGTTACTTTTTTTGGGTTTTTTGTGTGTGTGGAAAGAAAGTCTATTCCTTGTTAAAGAAGTAATTAATATTTCTTCTCTATTGAGGAATAGGATTTGAAGGCTTATATATAGACAACAATACTAATGGTATGTTTGGTATGATGTAATAGCTCCTGTAATAGAATAGCTATTCATGTATAATAGTAATTCGGTTATTTGATAGCATCTTTATTACATGGATTAATTATTACAAAGGAATAACTGTTCTTTAAATTGAATAATAGCTATTCCTCTTTAAAATAGATGTAATAACTATTTCTTGGTGCATATAATAGGTCTTAAAATTAATATATTTCAAAAAATATAAATTTTCCTTATACATCATCTTTTACAAGTTTTCCATATGTAACAACCAAAATTATGGATGGTAATAGTTATTCCATTACAATATCTTTTATTTCCAGTAATAAAGATTACTATTTTTAATGTAAAATCTCCATTCAGTGTACCAAACGTGTCCTAACGGTTTTGGTAGCTTTGGCTCAAGGGTCCTCCTGTATGGGAGAAAGAGAGAACTAGTAAAAAATAAGTTTTCTTGATTTGATCATTGACCTTTATGATGTGTGTTCACTAGAGTACTTATTACTAGAATCGAGTAGAGATTGATTATTGATGCAAGAATGTGAACACGATAATACTAGTACCACATTTTGATTATTGGTGAAGTCTTGTTTTGGCTAAGGTATATATAAAGCAAGTTGTTTACTTTTTCTATTCTGTCCCCTTCCAGCCAAGCTTTTTTTAAAAATTTCTTTTTTGTGAATTCAGCCAAACAATATTGGGTAGGGGACTGCATTAATTGTGCTGACACGATTGATTGCAATTGCTAGTGAACTATTTCTCTTCACTCGCTTTTATTACTTGTCCATATTTATCAGTTCTTTCATTCCTTGATATGTTTAGATCTTGGTGTAAATTATTATTATTATTATTATTATTATTATTATTGTTATTATTTTCTATAATTAATGGGTGTAACTTATCTGAAGTTACTTTATCTAGTCCAAGATGGTGCCCTTACCAATTTGTTATTATTTTCTTGATATTCTCACTTTTACTTCTCCAGTCATTTGGTTATGGAGACATCACAAGAAATCAGTGACGTGCCTTATTCAGATTATTTCCGTGTTGAGGTATAAGCTATATCTAATTTAATTCGACATATCTACCTTATGAAACTTGCTTTCCCATAATGTATTAGTTTGCATCTTTTAGGCATATCCTATATTTGGATATATAGTTGAGTAAGAAATTAGAGTCGGTCTGTATAAATATGGAGGAGGTATTCTTTAGCCTTGTACAAAAGCATTAAACAGATTGTGATATAATACATTCGTATCTCGTTTAGTTAGTTACTGCTACTATTAACAAAAAAAATAATAAGGTTGTGGAGCTGCCCTACAATAATGTGATTGTCTGTTCTGTGAAGCATGGCATGCCACTGCAATTTAAGTTACTTCTTTATTTAATATCTTTTCAAACTATTTGGTTCCTATTAATGCTTCTAGTTCATATTTTACACCTTGGTCTATACTGTGCATAGAAAATGATTACTGTCCTCTATTAGTTGTATGGAAATAATCTCCAAAGGCTTAAATATAAACACCTTGCTCATTTAGCTATGTTATAAACATCTATGTAGCTTTCTTCTTTAATAAATTAATACGGGTTTCCTTTTGCCAACCAATCAAGTGATTGTTGTGCAGTTGTGTTGTCTTCTTGTGAATTTATTTATTAATTGTAATCTGTTTGCTCTACTGAAAGATTTCCATAATCCGTTGACATTGTAACTAAGTTTATATTACTTTTTTTCCCTGGTCCAATATTAGGGGCTTTGGGATGTCGAAAGAGATGCTGATGGATCAAAAGAATGCTGTAGTTTGCGTATATATGTAAATGTGGCCTTTTCCAAGAAAACTGTGTGGAAAGGTTTGCTCTGCCAATACTTTGTTTGTTGTATTTAGTTCCCTACAATTAAATTGACTGAGGAGTGATTTTATTTAAATTTCATTAAAAAATAGGTGTTTTTATTTTATTTTATTTTTTTACTTCTTATATGTATTCTAAAGTTTGAACCAACGTAATAATATTTAAAAATTGAAATGAAATCTCTGGGTGTTTCCAATGGAGACATTTGGGTTCAAGCCCTTCCTCCCCCATTGTAACTGTTGAATTTTCAAAAAAAAAAAAAAAAGCAATGAAATCTTAGATCAATTAACTACCTTTTTCTTAGAAGTTTTCTGTTTTAAAACTGTTATATAGTTTTTAGAAGGCAACCCTAGATGTAATATGCATAAGATTCCCAAGCTGAAGGCAGAAGTATATAAAATATGACAGTTGAAAGTTCAGAATAAACAATTACAGGATTTTAAGCAAACTACTTTATTGGTTAGTGACTTGAAATTAGTACTTTCTTTTACATCAAGAGAAATCTCAGGAGCGTGCACACATTTTACTGAAGGCGAAAAACCTTTTTCTTGTTCATGAATGCATTGCGTGTGCTGGATTAGTCAGGGTGTTTGAGCATGGATGCTTAAGGCATTTGAATCTGTCTTGGGTTTTTCTCATTTTGTATACCTGACAAACCTTATAATACAATGCTTTTTTGTTTGTGTTAAAATGCAGATTTTGAACAGGTGCTTGCTAAAAGACTCTCTTCTTTACGTTAGAACACTCATAGGAAAAAAAAAAAAAATCTCTTTTCCTTTTTGGTTTGTGGGTTTATTTATTATTTATTTTTTAATTTTAAAAATTTTAATTTTACTTATGTTTTTTTGATTGAAGTGTTACCATGATTTACTGACTTGATTTGATGCAATGTTGATGTATGTGGTCACAGGCAAAATAGTGCAGTCAACTGTTGAAGAATGTCGAGAAGCATATTTGATCTGGATTGATATGGTATTGTCTTTCTGTTTTATTTTGTAGATTTTTTATTTTTTATTTTGCATTTTAATAAGTGCAATAATGTCAACCTTAAGAATTTGTATATTCATTATTCTTTCAGGCTCATGAATTGTTGAAGCAGAAGAACCTTGAAAACAAAGAAGGTTGGGCCTTAGAAGATATTTGTATATACAAGAGTTTTTCCAATGCATGATATTTTATGCCCTGGTGGAGATGCTTACTTATTTCAACTAATCATCTCCTTATTTCATGGGAGCAGAGGGAGGTGCTGCTGCTAATGTGATTCATAATGGTGAAGTTCATGTTGAGGATGAAGTAGAAACTGGTGAATCCTCCAAAAGTTCATTCGAGTCAAGTGACCATATAAGAACGCAACAGATATCTGATTCCACAAATGCTAACCAACAAGCTGGACGTCTCTTGCAAGAAAATTTCATTGATGCTACACCTCTAGCATCTTGGTTAAGAGAATTTATATTGACGTTAAGATCATTGAAAAGTCAAAACCATGTTTCAGTACTTGCAGCTATCATCTTTGCAGTGATTTTCTTGATGCAGGTATGTACTTTTCAAGCCTTGTTACATTTCTGCTATTCATCTGATCAATTTAATTTGAGCAGTTATCTCCAAGAAATAAATACTACTTTGATATGATTTGGTTCCTTTGGGACTGTGAATTTGCAATTAACACTTTACGCTCCTTATCAATGGGTAAGGGATAGTCTCTACGAGTGTAGTCTATTGTAGCAATTTGATGATGCCGGATGACAAGATTCTTGCCAATTATTACAAGAACTGATACATATGCTGCTGGGTGTTTTAACAATAGTTTAAACATGTTTTTTAGCTTGTGCAAACTTCTATTAGACACCTGCCCTTGTAGGTTTAAACTTTGTTATTGGATTTCTTGGATTAAATATGGTTGATCTTGGTTGATTTGCTGGGACAGCTAGAAAAGACTGATTTCCAGCTTAAATTTTCCTGGAGGTGCTTTGTTGAATTTTATGTGCATATATTACATTATGCAGGCCTGTTTTTGATCAACTGTAGTAGCTTCTGAAGAAAATCCTAACCGGAATAAAGGGGAAAAAAAAAAAAATTCTTACCCTCATTTGTGGTAATTTTTCATATTTGGAAAATGAAATGAATTGACGGTCTAAACAACTTTGATTTTCTCTTACACTATTAATATGATATTAAAGACTCAAAGACTTCTTGAAAAAGGAAAAGAAACGATGTAGTCTCTTCTTCTTCTTCTGTTTTTTGTCTTTTTGTGTGTGTGTGTGTGTGAAGGAAGAATCATCAAGATTGAATTTTCACTACATATATGTTTCCTTTTGTTAGAAACAGTGGATAAATGATTAAATTCATCATTTAATATCAGTTTAAGCTTTTGGAATAAGTTTGTAGTTTATCATGGTATCATAGCAAGTAGTCTTTGAGTATAAGCTCTATTTCCACTCTACCTGACTACCTCCCATTTAAAAATTAAAAATTCTACTTGTTGGATTGAGGGTGATTATTGGGCCCACATGTGAGGGGGAGTATTAGAAAATAATGGTCAATTGATCAAATTCACCATGTCATATCAGTCTAAGTTTTTGGGACTATTTATAGTTTATCACCTTTTGATGTTTGTCAGACCAAACATATCTCAAAGTGGTATGTTAATATTCTTTTGGGATTAATGAATTTTGGTCTGACTAGTTAATTAACATGTTTTGGTCAAGCATTCTTCTGAATGTTATCGAGATCATTCGGTAGGGGGTCTCAAGGGGGCTGTTGCAGATATTTTGGCCGCAATAACATTCCAAATCTTACTCTGATAGTGTATATTTGATTCCTGGAATTTGTGTCAACTTTATCCTTTGTAGAGGCACAATCTTATGTCCAAATCATTCTGTTTTGAAAACAAAGAATCTCACTGCTGTTAATGAAGCAGTTACTAACAGTGCATACAGCAAGTGATTTATCTTTAATCAATTATGGAAGAGCCTGGATTAGCATTTGATATCATATAGTGTTTATAGCATTCACAAAACCATTTATATATTTATTTTTTAATTGTTGAACCATTTTTTCCGGCATTGAAATAGGCTTTTAAAATTTCTTATTTCAGGTTGGTTTAATGTTAGGTTGTGGGTTCAAAATTGATTGGTGTGTGTATGACTTACAAATAATCAACCTGGTGGTTTTTCAGCGTTTGGCCAAATTTGAATTAATTATTCTATAGTATTTTAGGTAGCAATTATACTCATTTTTTAAAAATTGCAAGGGTTAAAAGGATAAACCTTTCTACTCCATGAGACAGGGTCACAGTTAGTTTATTTTATTATATAATATTTTTTTGTCACTGCAGTTGAGCATTGTTGTGCTACTAGTAAGACCACATCACATCCATGTGAACCCTCAAGCTGATTACATGGCTAGCATGTGCGGTGGAGTGGGTGGAAGATCATCTGAAGCAATGGCTTGGTTGGAGAAGCGAGTTCACTATCTTAAAGATGAGATGTACATGGTTGAGGCTCGGCTTGAGAGGATGCGAAATGAGCATGCACTATTGAAATCACAACTGAAAGACCTAGAGAAGCTTAGTAAGCAAACATAGACATTTTTGTATATCCTTATTTTTGTCATGATAAATGTTTTTTCTTTTGTAATTAAAAAAATGTATCATACAAGGAACTTGTCCATTTGAATTTGCCAATAGTTCCCGTGTTGATCACAAGTGATAACATTGGGGAAGTAGGACATGCTGATTGGGCCGTAGCCTTTCATGACTCAAAAACTACCAATATTAATACGTCCTGTGTATCAATCTACGCTCAAGGGGAAATACTAATACATGTTTGTGCGTCAGTTTTCTCTCAAGAGGAAAAGCCAATTACAGCCTCTACAAATGCAAGGTCTGTGGCCTAGTTGGTAGTTAAAATACCTAAACAGCGAAAACATAAACTACATAAATGTGGTGGATGAAAAATTAAAGTGGAAGTCAGTCTCGGAGTTCCAGATGAACTGCGTGCTCTTTTTCTTGGTGGTACTCTTGACGGTCCGGTTAGAGGCAAATTATGGGTAGAAATTTTGACAGGGTTAGAGGCATATGAAGATCATTCCTAAGTCTGAGTCTAGTGTTGAGTTTTATGGTGATTTTCCCATCCTTCTAAATTCAGGTGTTAGGTAAGACACCATACACCCCTTGGGAGAGGCCGAGGAGGGGTTGGGTTGAGAAGAAATTCCACACCCCCACCCCCCGCTCTTTAATGCGATTGACATAAGGTGTTAGCATTAAACATTGAGGCAAGAGGGCTGGTCCTTGGAACCGTTAACCTGTCATCTGTTTGACCAGAGTGGAAGGGCTTATGAGTTCATATTGGCTTGTCATCCAATCTTGTTTTTTGGATGCAGGGACTTTGGTCGACCTTTTATGGGGATGTTGGGATTGAACTGATTATCTAGTTCGAGCAATTGTAATGTAGGTCGACAACTCTTTACCCATCATGCCAAGCAAGAAAATGAGTGCAGGCTTGAGCATGGCTTTAGGGCTTTTAATAGTTGTGTTGGGCAGCTTGAGATGGACCTGCTCATTGGTGTGCCATAGCCTATCAAACTTGGCAACTTTTTCGGCCTTAAAACACCTACTAATATCAAAATTTAAAGAAAATGATAACAGTATTACTAATTATACTACAAAAAGCTTTTAAAAATGACATGATAATAAATATGGTTAGTGTTAGAACAATACCATAATAAATTAATTTCTTAAATATATTTTTGTTTTGGGTTTAAAAGTTGAAACATCTATTTTTAAGGTTTAAGGTTTATATAGTATAATTGATTCTCCAAAAAAAAAAAAAAAAAAAAAAAAGGTATAATTTGTTGTGAGTTTCAGTTTAATTGGTAAAGTTTCTTGTTGTCAAATAAGAGTCTTGAGATTGAATCCTACACGTTAAAAATCACCAATATATATATATATATTTAAAATTGTATCTCTTTATCATAATTATTAAAATTGTATTCAACATCAACTCGAAGGAAGATTGGTTTTTAGCAAACTGATTTACCTTTGCTTGAATTGTTATTGACGAAATATTTATATTTTTGAATATATGCAAAAAATATATATTAATAAATACAAAAAAAAAAAAACGTTTTTTTAACCCAAGAAGTCTTAAGTAGTAAAACCTTTTTTTCATTTAATTTTGAGTTTTGAGGTTTTAATTTTTAAGGGAGCAATTTAATTTGGCCAATCCGTCAGTTTATTGATATCTTTTAGTGTTTTTTTTTTTTTTTTTTTTTTAATTATTAAAAAGATTCACTCAATCAGTTTTTCCCAGGTTTTGCATATGGTTCTTTTACAACCACAATTTTTACCTTGGAATGGATATACTATATGTGGGGACAAAGAATTTGGCAAGCCCGGCTCATTTTATACTAAGCTCAAGACCCGCGCTGAGGAGGAAGAGATGCCCGAGGACGAACGATGAAGGCCCAAATTGCCAAGAAACATCGCCAAGGACAACCCTAACCTCAGCCCACTAGGACCATGAAAGGGAATAGCAGCACGTCATCAAAGGTAGCCCCCTAGAGCATCCCAAGAAAAAAGGCAAGTACAACGGGTCAGCCATGGGAGCATGGTGAAAGAGCAATTCAAGGAGAGATTGTTACCTCCACATTAAATACTAACAACTAATGATTTGGCCGCATTAATGTGGAAATGACCCCTGAATAGTGCTACCTTGGTTGTTGCAACTCACAGAGGGTTTGGGAAGGTGGCTGATAGGACAAGCACTCAAGTAGTGACCTGCACGATCAACAAATGGAGGGCCAAGATCAACTGAAAGAGGATATATATAATGCAAGAAATCCTCCAGAAAGGGGGATTGAAAATTAGAAACAGAGAACACTGCAGCAATTTGTATTACCTTTGAAACCTTTGTAACCAAGCATTGAAGAAATAATAGGAACAACAAACCTACCGGATAAGGTTCGAGGACAGAATTTCGCATCCTAGACCATGTCCTTATTATTCAATCCACTCGTAACCATGTCTAGTTGATGTAATCCTCACTAAGGCTTAGCTCTTAAACCCATTCTCTTTAAATTTATTGTATTACGCTAGTTGGGCCTGAGTCCACTCATCCAACAGAAGAAGTGCTCAAACCTAGTCCCTATAATTAGCGCCGTCTGTGAGATGAACTTGTGTGTTAGTAAGGGCAATGATCAAGCATGGTAGGATTAAGCCCTCATCAAGCAGGCTCCCATCAACCTGAACCGGCTAGATCCCAACAACAGGGTAACTTTCCCAACCTTGGGCGTGATAGAAATGAAAAAAACGGAAGGTTTCGAGAAGGAAGTGTGCACACCACTCAAACCAACAGAAGCCACTCTTGTGCGGGCAGTCACGTGCTCTGGAGACAAAATAACAACTAGGCCACGCAATCAGAAGAGGTTAAGAGTCACGTATCCCAGAGACAGGATGATAAGCTGGCCATGCAGCGAGAGATAGATGACTTGAAGAGAAAGTTATGCCATGCACAACGAAGGCGGTCTCATTCTAGCTCTAACACGCCCTCCGATGATGAGGGCGATGATGACTATAGGTGAAGATCGAGAACTCCTCCAAGCGAGACCTTCTCTCACAAAGAAGAGCACTACCGGAGGCGTAAACGTAAAAGCCCATCTCCTAGGGGCTTGGGAAGCGATGCCATGAACAGGGCATTGGATCAACTCTCTAAGTCGCATTTCACATGCCATATAGAAGAGGCTATACTCCCTCGGCGGTTCCAGTAGCCAACCTTCACTATCTATAACGGCAAAACAGACCCTGTGGAGCATGTGAGCCAGTTTAACCAAAGGATGGTTGTCCATTCTAAAACGAGGCGCTGATGTGCAAGGTCTTCCCATCTAGCTTGGGACTAGTGGCGATGAGGTGGTTCAATGGCTTAAAGACAAATTTCATAGATTCGTATAGGTAGCTAACCCAAGCCTTTGGCTCTTGTTTCGTTACAAACAGTAGAGCTCCTCGGCCTTTGAGTGCGTTATTGTCTTTATCCATGCACGATGGAGAAACACTGAAGGCCTACTCGGATAGATATTGGGAGATGTATAACGAAATAGACGGCAATTTTGATGATGTCGCCATTAGCACCTTCAAGAATAGTCTCCCGGCCGAGCATGGCTTGAGGAAGTCTTTGACTAGCAAGCTTGCCACCAGTGTGCGCTAACTGATGGATCTAATCGATAAGTATAAGCGAGTAGAGGAAGACCAGTTACAAGGCAAAGGAAAAGAGAAGGTTATCCCTCAGGAGAGAAGGGATTTCAGGTCGGATCGACATAATAGCAACTGCCCAAGGAAAGATTTCGTACGGCAGTCCGGAGCGGCCAACACACAGACTGTCAATGTTATATTTTGAGAACCAGTACATCGGGTGTTGGAAAAAATCAAGAACGAGCCATGCTTTAAGTGGCCAAATAAGATGGCGGGTGAGCCCACAAGGCGTGATCAGAACTTTTTTTGCCAATACCACCAGGACCACGGAAATACCATGAAGAACTGCAGGAACTTCTGGAACTATCTAGACTAGCTAGTTCGAGAAGGAAAGTTGAGGCACCTTCTGCATCATTCCAGTGGTCATCAAAGCCAGACCTATCAGGAGCCCCAGAGAGATAATACCCTGAGGCCACCTGCAAGGACGATCAATGTAATCTTGGCACGCGCCCTTCACGAGTGTTGACTGTGGCTCAGCTGCCTGCCGAGGAGTCCCAGCTAGAGCAGAAGAGGGCCAGAGGGAATTTTCAACCAATCTTAAGTTTTTCAGAAGAAGACAAGATAGGAACCACCCAGCCCCATGACGATGCGTTGGTGATCACTCTCAAAATTAAGGACTACGATGTGAAAAGGGTGATGGTGAATGATGGCAGTGGGGTCGAGATTATGTACCCCGACCTCTACAAAGGGCTGAGGTTAAAACCGGAAGATTTAATGCCTTATAGTTCTCATTTGATGAACTTCGACGAGAAACTTATTATTCCAAAGGGCATGATTAGGCTACCCATCCAGACCGGCGTAGAGATAGTGGAGGTAAACTTTATTGTGGTGGACACCTACTCTCTATACACAGCTATCGTTGGTAGGCCCTGACTCCACACCTTGGGGACTGTTGCCTCCTCCTTGCACCAGAAGGTGAAATTTCCATCAGGGGACCAGGTCCTCGAAATCCGTAGTTGCCAATCCACAGCAAGGCGGTGTATGGTGGCTGCCATTTTACAACGGCTCGACATGGAGTCCACGGCCACTACTGAAGAGAGCTTATAGCAATCAAAGGCCCCGGTGGCGCCTCCTAACGCAACTGCCGAGGAAACAAAATGTGAAGATCTGGAGAAGGTGGTCATTGGTGATGACCCAGAGAAGTTCTTTCAGGTTGGAGTTCAGCTACCTCTTCAAGAGAAGAAGGAGTTGATTGAGTTCCTTAAAAGGAATATTGATGTATTTGCATGGGACGCTTGTGATGCACCAGGGATTGATCCAGCCTTCATCTGTCACAATCTCAATGTCAACCCGTCCATCACTCCCAAGAAGTAGCCACCTTGGCGCCCATCAAAGAATATTCTGATGCGATTAGGGACGAAGTGAAGAAACTTAAACGTGCGAGGGTTATCAAAGAGGTTTTTTACCCCGAATGGTTGGCCAACACTGTAGTGGTCAAGAAGAAAAGTGGAAAATGATGGATTTGTGTAGACTTCACAGACCTAAATAGGGCATGTCCAAAGGACCCGTTCCCCATGCCTAGGATAGACCAGCTGGTGGATGCAACTGCGGGCCATCCTTGGATGAGTTTCTTAGACGCCTTTTAAGGCTATCATCAAATACCGCTGGCCCTGGAGGACCAGGAGAAGACAACCTTCGTGACACCTATTGGGAACTACCATTACAAGGTAATGCCGTTCGGTCTAAAGAATGCAGGGTCCACTTATTAAAGGATGATGACGAGAATGTTCGAACCGCAGTTGGGCAAGAGCATCGAAATTTATGTTGATGATATGGTGGTGAAGAGTAAAGTGGTGTCTGAGCATTTAGGGGACCTCGGCTGTTCCTTTAGTGTCTTAAGGAAGCACAAGCTATGCCTAAACGCTTCTAAATGCTCATTTGGCGTGGGGTCAGGCAAATTTTTAGGCTACATTATTACTCACAGAAGAATTGAGGCCGATCCTGACCAGATCAAGGCTATTAATGATTTAAAACCACGTCAAAACGCTAAGGAGGTCCAAAAGTTAGCTAGAATGATCGCGGCCCTGAATCGATTCATTTTCAGGTCGGCTAATAGATGCAGACCTTTCTATCTCCTAATCAACAAGTGGAAAGGATTTGAGTGGTCCGAGGATTGTATTGTGGCTTTCATACAACTCAAGGAATACTTATCCCGGCCACCTATCATGTCCAGTCCTGAAGCCAACGAAGTCCTATACGCATATATTGCTGTGGCCCTCCATGCTATGAGCTTGGTGCTAATACGGGATGACAATGGCCTTCAAAAGCCGGTCTATTATGTGCGCAAGTCGCTACATGAAGCTGAGGTCAGATACTTACCCTTAGAGAAAGCTATACTAGTTGTGGTCCATGTTACATGAAATCTCTCCCATTATTTTCAAACCCACACAGTAGTTGTTTTAACTTAACTACCCTTGAAGTCAGTACTTTGGACTACTGATTACACTGGAAGGATCGCCATATGGAACATGATTCTGGGGGCTTTTGACATCAAGTACATGCCTCAGACCTCTATAAAGGGCCAGGTCTTGGCTGACTTGGTGGCCGAATTTGCTAAACCACCAGTAGAAATAGTAGCAGGGAAGCGCAACATGGATGAAAAATCAGTTGGGGCAATCTCTATGCCAGAACCCCTATGTTGGAAGGTGTACGTTGATGGCGTAGCAAATCAAAGGGGATCCATAGTGGTACTAGTACTGATATCACCTAAGAAGGCTATCATAGAGAAATCCCTAAGACTTGGGTTCTCGGCCACAAATAATGAAGCCGAGTATGAGGCCTTGTTACAAGGAATAGCCATGGTGCAGAAAATCGGAGGAAAAGCCGTAGAGATGTTCTCGGACTCGAGATTGGTAGTGGGCCAGGTAAAGGGAGAGTTAGAAGCCAAAGATGCAAGAATGCAAGAGTACTTAAGCTAGGTCAAACGCTTGCAGTCAGACTTCGATCTTTTCAACTTGTCACACATCCCCAGAAGTGGAAACACCCATGCAGATTCATTGGCCATGCTCACTACCTCCTCGGCAGGGGGGCTGCCTTGAATTATCCTTGTCGAACATCTGGAAAGAGCCAATGAGGGTGCAAAGGGCATGGTTCATATCCATCAAGTTAGGGTAGGTCCTAGCTGGATGGACCCTATAGTGAGATTTCTCAAAGATGATATTTTGCCTGAGGAGAAGTCAGAGGCTGAGAAGATACGAAGAAGTGCTCCTTGGTTCTAGTTGTCCGACAATCACAAATTGTATAAGTGCTCCTATTCTGGGCCATATTTGCTGTGTATTCGCCCTGAAGTATCAGAATTACTGCTTGAAGAGCTGCACGAAGGGATTTGTGGGAGTCATACAGGAGGAAGATCTCTATCGCATCGAGCCATTACCTAAGGATATTGGTGGCTGGGGATGCAGAAGGAAGCCCTAGAATATGTTAGGAAATGTGACTAGTGCCAAAAGTTTGCCCCAAATATTCATCAGTCAGGAGGGGTCCTCAACCCTTTGTTTAGCCCATGGCCATGTGCTTAGTGGGGCCTGAATATTGTAGACCCTTTCTCTAAGGCGCCAAAAAACAAGAAATATCTGTTGGTCGGTACAGATTATTTTACCAAATGGGTTGAAGTAGAGCCATTGGCCAACATTAGAGATATGGATGCTAAGAAATTCGTCTGGAGAAACATTGTTATGCGGTTCGGGGTCCCTCATACCCTTATTTCAAATAATGGACTCCAATTTAACAGCAAAACCTTCATAAGATACTGTTGCGAGTTAGGGATCACAAACAGGTACTTAACTCCAGCTTATCATCAGGGAAATGGACAGACCGAGGCTGTCAACAAGGTCATAGTTAATGGGTTTAAGAAGAGACTGGATGACGCCAAGGGAAGATGGGTAGAAGAGCTGCCACACGTCTTATGGACTTACCGGACTACACCCCGACGCTCAACAGGGGAAACACCTTTTGCCATGACCTATGGGCCCAAGGCTGTTATCCCTCTAGAGGTAAACTTCCCAACGCTAAGGACGAGCTCCTTCACTCCAAGCAGTAATGATGAACTATTAGGAAAAAGCCTAGATCTAATCAATGAACAAAGAAAAAAGGCAATGATCCAGTTGGCCTATTACCACCAGAAACTCAAGTAGGGATATGATGCCAATGTGAAACTAAGACCTCTAGCACTAGGGGACTTAGTATTGAGGAAAGTTGTGGGTGTTGCCAAGAGCCCCTCCTGGGGAAAGCTGGGACCCAATTGGGAGGGACCATACCGAATTATTTCAGTAGCAGGGGTAGGTGCATACTACTTAGAAAACTTAGATGAAAAAACTGTACCACATTTGTAGAATGTAAATAACCTGAGAAGATATTATTATTAATGAAAGCATTTCTCTAATTCAAATTCTTAAAGTTTATTATGATTATCTGTCTTGCATTTTAGCAACCATCTAAGTGTTAGACAGAACCAAGGTCTTGCATGGTCCTTGGATTCAAACCTATGGGGAAACTAACTACTTCAAGAAAGATCTAAGTGTTAGACAGAACTAAGGTCTTGCATGGCCTTCGGACTCAAACCTATGGGGAAACTAACTACTTCAAGAAAGATTTAAGTGTTAGACAAAACTAAGGTCTTGCATGGTTCTCGGACTCAAACCTATGGAGAAACTAACTACTTCAAGAAAGATCTAAGTGTTAGACAAAACCATGTTAGACAAAACTAAGGTCTTGCATGGTCCTCGGACTCAAACTCACGGGGAAACTAACTACTTTAAGAAAGATCTAAGTGTTAGACAAAATCAAGATCTTGCATGGTCCTCGGACCACAACCTTTGAGGAAACTAACGAGCTTGAGCAAAATTTAAAACATTTCAAAGTACACTTAAAGCATTTCACTTAAAGCGTCATTTAAAGCATCACTTATCTTTCCTTTATAGTAAATACTGTAACGTTTCCTTAATATCAATAAGTTTATGAAGTATATATGTTTGCACACCCTGCCATGACTCATGAACCTAGAACGTGTGGGGTCTACACTATAAACCTGAATTCTTTTGTAGCTCATCAAACAGAAGGCAAATTGCATTGCTGAGATTGTTCAACCATTAGTTAGAGCTTGAATTAAAGTTTTCGTTGTGAATTTAATGTTTTCAATTAGTCAAATGTCAGAGAAAGCATGAAAACATGATAAATAAAGGGCTTTATCACTAAAAGAAATGCACACATTCCATTACAAACAGGGCAATTTCATTACAAAATCCAAGTACAACGAAAGTAAACAAAAAAAAATAAAAAAATAAAAAGGAAGGAAACAACAAAAGCCCAAAAACAGTCAGCCTATTTCTTCAACTTGATGGACAGCTTGTCCTTGGGGATTTGTTGAGAAGCAGCATTAGGGGCCTCGGAGCCCTGGCCTGGCAGAGCAGCCTCGGAGGGCACAGCAAGGGAGGTTGAGGCTAATCCCTTCTCGGCATGAGGGACCTGAAGATCACTTGAAGGGTTCATCACACCCTGGGGCACCTCCTGGTTGCTGGTCTTTTCCTTCTCTAACACCCTTGGATGCTCAACCTGATCGGTGTAAAACTGCAAGTGCACAGTATCGTAGTTTTATAGTAAAGTGATGAGAAGAGTATCGTCCTCAAGGATTGGTAACTTACTTTTGACAAATACCAAAATTATGCTAATCTCGATTTTATCTAGAGAAGTCACTAAGGTTGTTGTAATTGGAATTTAAAATAAAATCAAATTAAAGAAAATAAGCAGAGGAAAAAAAATATGTTGTTCAAAGATCAAATTAATGGGAAGAAAACTTCTAGGAAATCGATTTCACCTAATCCCTCACTATGCTTTTCTCATCTAGCTAATTTAATTTAATTCTCTTTGTTTGTTAGCAATCTCCAATAAACATCCAAAAGCCTCTTTCGACAGTTAATTGGAAACATTCTTGTTCATCAATTTACACAAGAGTATGCAATTTAATAAAGCAAGAAAGCATTAAGACCAATGATTTTAATACTACACAGGTTCGTACAAGTCTTTCGATCTCTATATTTACCTATGCCGAAATATTCAAGATCTATCCTATAATTCCCTCTTTCGACAGCAAATCACAAGATCAAAATCATCTAATTAATGGCCGGTTAGTTAGAAGCAATAAACTCAGAATAAATCAGACAAACATGAAAAGAATTAATTCAAATTAACATAGAAAAGTAAGCATAGTTTGGAACTAGATTACATCGTTTTCCTAGAATAAAGAAAATTTAGTTCATGCTAAAAATTAAATTCAACATAAACGAATTCACCATAATTTTTCTGAGAAGATTTGAAAGAGAAAAAATGAACACAAAAATCTGCTTCAGCCTCCTTTCTGCTTCAGCCCCTGTTTAAGCTTTTCTCTCTTCTGTTTCAGCGCCTCCTTTTATTTCTTCAATTCAGCCCCTTTTTTTTCTCAGACGTGTTGCCCTTTGTAGCCCAAAAACATCCTCCTTTCAGCCCAAAAGCAGTTCCTCTTTTCAGCCCAATGTTTTCTTTTATTCAGCTCAAAACATTGCTCTCTTCAGCCCAATATTCTCTTTTCAGCCCAAAACATTTCTTTTATTTGAATAAATCTTCATTTTCTTCAAATCTGCAATAAAATTTAAATAACAATAATGAAGTCTAAAATCAACAAAAATAAATAAAATTAGACTAAAATTTAAAGTTGAGAAGTGATAAATTATGCTAAATTATGCAAGTCATCACAACCTCTTCGGCTGGCCTATCAGTTGGAGCGAGCTCATTAGCAGTGCTGGCTTGATCTTCGTCTACCGCTTTAGAGGCGGTGTCGGCTTCAGAGTTAGCAGAGGCAGCCTCGCGGATGGCAGGAGGGTAGTATACATTCTCCACCTTCCACAAGTCAGATGAAGTCTCAACTCCAACTTGTTTTAGGGCTTCATTCCAAACTTGGAAACAGTAGAGCCTACATACCCCAGGCACTTGAGCCTTGAGAGTGGCTTGGGTCTCAGCCACCCTCAAGGCAAAGGCCTCCTTCTCGGCCGTCTCCTTAGAAAGCTGAGCCTCATCCCTGGCGAACTCTGTCTCCTCCTTAGCCCTCAAGGCTTCATCTCTAGCGAACTCTGCCACCTTTTTGGCCCCCTCTGCCTTAGCCAATTTCTGCTTCAGATCAGTGATTTGCTCATTGGCAATCCTCAGCTGATCCTTAGCTTCAAGCAGGCACCTTGTTTGGTCTTGGGCCTGTTTTTGAGCATCGGCCAGGCCTGCTTCAGCACTATCTCTGGCTCTTGTCATCTCCTTAAGATCCTCCCTTGCTTTCGAGAGATCGGCCTCAAAGATTTTAAGGGTTCGAGCAGCGTCTAGGCGCTTATCACACTTAATATCCAAGGCCCTGCTCTGGTTGTTGGCCACCTCCTCCAACCTAAAAGTGGCTTGGACAGCCTACCAATTGAAACAAGTGCACAATCAGAAGGAAACCAAAGAACAAAAAATTAAGGAAGTCACAAGTGTTAGAATTCTTACCATGCTTAAGTACCGTTTGAGGTTGAGGAAGACCTCCTGCCTCCTCAAATTCTCCAGCTCGGCCATGTCTGCGGGGAGGGACCTCTCTAGCGCATTGGCCACGTAAGTGCCTTCCCCCCCTCGGAAGTCCCTAAGGGAGGCGTTGTCCATCAAAGGCTCCCCGTGGAGTATTGGGGCAGGAAACCAGGCCTGGGGCTCGGACTGTATTGTAACTTCCTTTCCTTGGCCTTGGTGCCCGGTTTTTTGTTGCTTAGAAGGCTGCCGAGCTTCGTCCTCCTCCTGGGAGGAACGACATTTGCTCCCATGGGTCGTTTGCCTAAGTCACCAGAGGGACCCTTGGACAGATTGACTTGGTCAAAGGCGCCAAATTCGTCCTCAGATGGACCCAAATCAACAACTTCTTCTTCCTTTTCTGTACTTCCTCCCTCGGCTTCTGCAGCTTGATGGGATAAAGAAGGGCCCGCCAACGGAATACCTTCTGGGACGGGAGATCCTTCAGGGAGCAAGAATCTGTGCTCTGCTACGGTGATCTTGTGAAGCCGAGGATCTTTGGCTCTGATCACGTACTTTGGAGCCGATAATGATTTTTAAATTGGGTCGTATCTATGGATCTTGTGAGCAGCTCTAACTTGGTTGTTAGCTTCATTCACGAAGACCTCCACCCTAAGTATGTTCTCCAAATCTTCCTGGTTAACCAGGTGAAAGTGACGTTCAAATGCGTGTGGATCTGCAAAAAAGAAAGCATATTCTTGTTAGCACCGAACAATGCAAACTGTGACAACAACAAAAGAGCAAACCCCCTTTTACTCTAATTACCTTACCTGGTGTCCCCTCCTCTGTCGGGCAATGAAAGCCATCGTGCCACTCCTCGGACACGATGAGAAAATCCTTATTTAACCCTTTACTGGACTCGGGGAGGCACCGAATAAGCCGAACCTTGTCGTCCATCGTCTTCATATAATAGGACTTACCCTTTAGGTGTTGGAGGTTATGGCATCAGTTTACATCGTGATGCATCAACCTCAACCCCATTTTCTCGTTTAAAGCATCCACGCAACCCAGGATCCTAAACACATTGGTGGCGCATTGGGTGGGAGCTAACCGGAAATGCTTAAGGTAGTCCCTCATCACCGGCTCCATAGGTATTCTCATACCACCTTCTAAGAAGACGATTATGGGAATCACTACTTCACCCTCTTGCCTCCTAAAATGCCACTCCCCCTCTTCACAGTACCTCACACCCACGTTACTAGGTATCCTATAATCGACGATGAATTTCTCCATTGCCACTTCAGACTTAACCAACTTTTTAAACCTACCCATCCTTTGAAATGTCTAAAAGACCCAGGGAAGGACGAAAGAATGGGAGAAACAAGAGGAAAAGAAACTTAGAAGAGGGAAAATACGAGTTAGAGAGAGAGAGAAGACTTACAGAAATGAGAAAGAGCTCCTCGGATAGGTTTTATGTTGAGAGAGACGTGAGTTTGGTTGGAGATTTGAACGAACTCAGAATATGTGTGCAAGAACTCTTGAGTGCAAAAGTAAAGAAGCAAATCGGTTCGAATGGGTATTTATACCTCTAATTAAAAATAACTATGCGGGTTTTCTCGCCCATAAAAGTTAAAGAAATTCCCACCGTTAGATTACCATCACATCGTTAAACGTGGGGAATACAGAGCCGCCAGAATTTAATGAGGGTGCGCTCCGTATACCGAAGCGCCAGGAAGGTGCCTTGGACAGGTGAAAAGATTTTAGCACTGACAGAGGACAAGACTTGACAAGCCTTAACAAAGGCCTGAGGACATCAAAATCCTCCTCTCCGTCGAAGGAGCCGGACAGCAGGATTTTGAGGGGCTATTGTAGGGGTAAAGAATTTGGCAAGCCCGGCATTTTATACTAAGCTCAAGGCCCGCGCCGAGGAGGAAGAGATGCCTGAGGACGAACGAAGAAGGCCCAAATTGCCAAGAAATATCGCCGAAGACAACCTTGATCTCGGCCCACTGGGACCATAAAAGGGAATAGCGGCACGTCATCAAAGACAGCCCCCTAGAGCATCCCAAGAAAGAAGACAAGTACAACGGGTTAGCCATGGGAGCATGGTGAAAGAGCAATTCAAGGAGAGACTGTCACCTCCGCATTAAATACCCACAACTAACGATCTGGCTGCATTAATGTGGAAATAACCCCTAAACAGTGTTACCTTGGTTGCTACAACCCACAGAGGGTTTGGGAAGGTGATGATGGGATAAGCACTCAAGTAGTGACCTGCATGATCAACAAATGGAGGGTCAAGATCAACTGAAGGAGAATATATATAGTGTAAGAAATCCTCTAGAAAGGGGGATTGAAAATTAGAAACAGAGAACACTACAGCAATTTGTATTACCTTTGAAACCTTTGTAACCAAGCACTGAAGAAATAATAGGAACAACAAACCTACTGGATAAGGTCCGAGGACAGAATTTCGCATCCTAAACCATGTCCTTATTGTTCAATCCACTCGTAACTATGTCTAGTTATTGTAATCCTCACTAAGACCTAGTTCTTAAACCCATTCTCTCTAAATTTATTGTATTGGGCTAGTTGGGCCTAAGTCCACTCATCTAACAGAAGAAGTGTTCAAACCCAGTTGCTACACTATATTTCTTGTTGACGTATTGATTTTTATTATACTTATAATCAGTACACTACTATTATTGTATCTTTTATATGTCAAAATTCATTAAAAAGAAAGAAAAAATCTTTCCTATTTTATGAACGTTTTTAAATGATCAAAACCTATGGAAAGAAAAAGAAGATATCAGAAAAAAAAAAAAAAAAAAGGTTAGAGTTTTAAATGATTTATTCCATAACCATAACTGACATCAACTGAAGGAGAATATATATAATGTAAGAAATCCTCTAGAAAGGGGGATTGAAAATTAGAAACAGAGAATACTGCAACAATTTGTATTACCTTTGAAACCTTTGTAACCAAGCACTGAAGAAATAATAGGAACAACAAACCTACTGGATAAGGTCCGAGGACAGAATTTCACATCCTAAACCATGTCCTTATTGTTCAATCCACTCGTAACTATGTCTAGTTGTTGTAATCCTCACTAAGGCCTAGTTCTTAGACCCATTCTCTCTAAATTTATTGTATTGGGCTAGTTGGGCCTGAGTCCACTCATCTAACAGAAGAAGTATTCAAACCCAGTCGCTACACTATATTTCTTGTTGACGTATTGATTTTTATTATACTTATAATCAATACACTACTATTATTGTATCTTTTATATGTCAAAATTCATTAAAAAGAAAAAAAAAATCTTTCCTATTTTATGAACATTTTTAAATGCTCAAAACCTATGGAAAGAAAAAGAAGATATCAGGGAAAAAAAAAAAAAAAGGTTAGAGTTTTAAATGATTTATTCCATAACCATAACCGACATTTCCAACTATATTTAAGAGTAGTGATTGTTTCACATTCAACAGTGCCCACACTATTTTATATCATGTTTACGTTCTTTCATATCATTTGTAAAATATTAATATTTGATGTGAAAGTATGGTTATTATATATAATATTTCGCATGAAAAACGATGTCTTGTCACATTACCCTTACTCCCTCATAGGTGTAACTCAACTATTTGATATTTCAGCATTATAGTGATGATGTTTTCCCATCTCAAAAAGCACAGGGTGGAAATTCTATAATGACCACACTTTCTTTCCAATCGTGGAACCTATCACCTTATCAGACCCTATTAGATAAGGTTAGCGATAAATTAAGCAATAGTTGTATCTAGAAGAAATTAAAGAACACATCAAGATTGAAGAGGACACGTACATGTTAGAGAGAAGTCAGCTATCAATGATATTATATATGCTATATGCAAGGGTACGGTGACCTTAATTTGAGCCTCAAATTTTGAGGATATCCGGTATCTCCCAAATATCCTATTAATATTATTAAGAGAAGACCACCGACCTTCCAAGCCTCAATTTTCTTCCTACAAAGTACACACGGCCTATACTCCTTTTGCACTTTGCTAAATTTTTGGGGTCACAGAAATGTTTGCATTGGTCCTCAAAGATTCTGATAATGATGGGGATGAAGACTTGTTATACTCAGAAATATGAGATCCATATATGGATTTATTAAAAAAAAAAAAACGGCAGTGCGAGTGAAGTCGTTGTACAATACTAATTTTCTGACTCAAAAAAAGACTACGTCTTTTTGTAGCATGTTCCACATTGTTTTTAGTTTTGCGTAAAAGGGATTGAATTTTTGGAGCTATCTTTAACCTATTAATAGTCCTTGATGATGGTTCAACATCAACATAAAATTTTGGGGGTAGTCAACCATTCATTCAAAATGGCGGCGCAGCATAGGAAATGCCCTGCTCGCTCTAACCGTCCACTACTTGATTTTTTTATATTTTATTTAAAAAAAATTATTTGTAAAAGTACTCTTTTGAAATTATTTTTGTCCAGTTTGGATAGCCAAACAAGAGAAGAATACTTCTTTTCATGTTGTTTCTTTCATGATTTACTGAAAAATCTTGTAAGTAAGAGTGTTCACGAGTTGGGTTTATGCCCAACTCGCAATTGACACGACCAAATCTAGTTAAGGAGTTTCAGATCCATCACTAACTGGCGAGGCATTCAATTCGAACGGGACTGATTATTCGTCAAAGTTTGGTGGATCTCATCAGATCTAGGGTGGTGGGTCACTGGTGGGTCGGCTTACCGCCTGGCTTGAACATCCTTAGTTGTAAAGTTGGGAGGCCCCTAGCAATGCAAAATTACCATAAGAAATAGAAAGAAAAGGAAAAAAAAAATAGTGATTCTTCGTTTAGATTTGATGTTCTCCTTTCTGTAATTATTTTTTTCTATGTAAAATGTAGATAATAAAAGGTGACTCGTGTCACATGTAGCAACATAACTTTACTATAGTGTCCATTTATCTCAAGAAATTTGAAACTTTGTAGCTCATGAAATTTCATTAGATGTCACAAATCAACACTTATTACCGTGTTGGAATTTCTCTCCGGCTCATTGGTCGGAAAGTAGGCTGTAGGCTGTAGCAATCACAAATTCACAATAAAGTTGAGTGGATAAATTAGGTGAGAACCATGCTAATGCTATCCCTCACCACTAAATATGGGACCCAAGTCAGTCATATATTTTAGATTTCTCACTACTCACTGTCACAGTCTCACAGATATGCGTTAGGCCGGCTTACTAGGGCTTTAATTTTTTGCTCCATTTTTGCTGCAGATTCTTCCCACCTTCTCGGCCAGCCTTTGTGCAAAGAGAAATGACAGGGATACCAATTTTGGCATAATTTTGTGCCATAACTCGCCACATAGTGAGTTGTGATTGGTAAAGATGTGTTAGTGGGTCATGTGGGGACACATCCTTACTAATTACAACTCACCATATGGCGAGTTGTGGTACAAATTTGTACCAAAATTGGTGTTCCTAGCATTTCTCTTTTGCAAATCCTATAAAGCGCGCAATATGAGGAATAGAGCATTTTTGAATTCTTCTATTGGGTTGTAATTCTTCCTTAATATTATATCACTTAATAATATTTTATTAATTGAATTAATATTTTAAAATTCTCAATATTTATCCATATATTGCATTTTGAAGCTATCCCTATATTGATATGCCCAAATCTAAGATAAGCTTCGGAAATTTCAATATATTAATTAAAGTATAATATATGTGGTCCATACTCCATATGGGTTCAACTTAGTGATAATAAAATTTTTTTGTAGTATTTTTTGTTTATAATTCGAACCCCACTTTCTAATCTTTTTCTTTTCCCCATATATATATATATATATATAGCATTGGGTTCAAGTTACACCTGATGTCATTCTAAGCAATGTTACACCACTCAATATTTTTTATTTAGATGCAAATATTGACAAATATACCGTTAGATTACATTATTTTCATATATTCTCCATACTTGCAAAATTTCAAGGTGATCAAAAATTAATAGACATGTCATCAATTAATTGTTAAAATTCAATTTTTGTAGTTTAAAATAATGCATAAAATGTGAGTTTATGAATCAAATGGTAAATAACATTCGATTAATATGAAAATTGGCAGGCATGTTAAGAACATATAGAACATGTAATTCAACGGTTGGATTTTCAAAATATGAATTTTATAATAAGTTATATATATATATATATATATATATATATATATAGGTTGGGTCCAAATTACACATTGTGTAACTCTAAGCAATGTTACACCACCCAATAACTTGTTATAGAATTCATATTTTTGAAAATCCCACCATTGAATTCCATGATCTGTATGTTTTTAACATTTATGCCAATTTTCATATCAATTGGATGTTACTTACCAATTGATCTATAAATTCATATTTTATACATTATTTTAAACTACAA
This sequence comes from Quercus glauca, assembly GCA_023736055.1. Lineage (NCBI taxonomy): Eukaryota > Viridiplantae > Streptophyta > Magnoliopsida > Fagales > Fagaceae > Quercus > Quercus glauca. The sequence continues at coordinate 73,405,492 of CM043318.1, forward strand.
AAATTTGAATTTAAACAATTGATTGATGACATGACTATTAGTCTTTGACCACCTCGAAATTTTGCTAACATGGAGAATATACAAAGATAATGTAATCTAACGGTGAGTTTGTCAAAATTCGCATCCAATTAAAAAATATTAAATGGCGTAACATTTCTTAAAGTTACACCAGGTATAACTTTAAGCAATGTCACACCACTCAATATTTTTTAATTAGATATGAATTTTGACAAATCCACCGTTAGATTATATTATCTTCATATATTCTTCATGCTCGCAAAATTTAAAGATAATCAAAGATTAATGGCCATGTCATTCTTCATGCTTGCAAATTTTCGAGTTGATCAAAGACCAATGGCTATGTAATCAATCAATTATTTAAATTCAAGTTTTTGTAATTTAAAATAATGCATAAAAGATGAATTTATGGATCAAATGGTAAATTACATCTGATTGGTATGAAAATTGGCATGCATGTTAAGAACATATAGAACATGTAATTCAACGGTGAAATTCTCAAAATATGAATTCTATAACTAGTTATTGGGTAGTGTAACATTACTTAGAGTTACACCAGGTGTAATTTGAACCCAATTATATATGTGTGTGTGTGTGTGTGTGTGTGGCCCATAATTTAGGGGATTAGAATATAAATTTCAAGAGCAATGCTACATCAATAAACTCTTTTACAATATGTTTACAAACTGTTGATGTGACCAGTTTCTTATTGGTTTTCATTTAGGCCCACCATTAACATCACTTTTTCATTTACCAATAACTACCACCACATCAGCAGTTTGTAAAAAAATTTGTAAAAAAGTTTATATCTCTAGCATTACTTAAGTTTCAACACTTGGGATATAAATGATTGAGAATAACTTTTGGATTTTGATTTTATTTCTCCCACTTAAATATGCATCAATGATAAATGACTTGCCCATAAATTTTTTTAATAACTTTGAATCTTAAATATTAAAGTTTATAAACTAATAATACCAACTATATAAAATTTGTAATCTATGTTTTTAATTAGATTAATTATTATTAATATTCTCCAAATATTTTAATCAAAACATTTTTGTTAAATAAATTAGAGATTATATTATTAGAGTATAATTAATAACGGTTTTAGAAACTATAAAAATATTTAAAAAAAAAAATTAATTAATGATACTTTAAATAATAAAGCATCACTTTTACATGCCTATATATGAAAGCTTAAATAAATAAATAACTAAAATTAAAGGAAGAAGCTGTGTGTCTCTGCGTGTATGTGTTTATTATAGATAGTAAAGGCAAACGAAGAAACCAAGTAAAAGTGAACAAAAATATCTTAATGCCCCCATTGATACTCTTTTGAATGCAAAATGAATTGACATCTGATGCAATAATTAGGACTATTACACTATATAATACCACTTTTAATAGATGAGAGAAAAACTTGAAAAGTTTATTTTTAATCTCAATTCTTAAATCCAAACTTTTTTAACATTTTAAAATTTTTGGGGATTGTTATTAGTTACACAAAGTGTAATAGATTTTGCTTCAATTTTTTTTTTCTTTTTACTTTCTCACTATAATACTTTTTACCTTTGTCACTGCTTGTCAGGGGTGGCGCTAGCCATAGCTCAGGGGCTCAAATGAATCTCCTGCCTTGGCCAAAAAAAAAAAAAAATATATATATATATATATATATAATATTTTTATTTTTATTTTTATTTTGTTTTGACCCCTCTAAAATAAAATTTTGAACACTTGTTCCCTAAATTTTTTTAATCACAACTATAATAACCTTGAGTATGATCCTCTTACCAATATTTTGACATTTTTAAACAAAGAAAAAACCCAATAACAAACCAGTTTGATCTAAAACCTTGAAAATAAATATTAGTTGTTGAATTTGAATATAATTTTAATTTGTTATTTGTTGAGTGAAGACTGGGGTGTGGGATAGGCTGAGAGTGATTGAGTGAAGATAAAAGCAAATGTTAATATAACAAAAAATTTCTTAGTATGCATATGGGAACAACTTATCTAACTTTTTACAAAAAATATAAAAGAAGTAAAGACTTACATGAAACCCGCAAATAGTAGCGAAAAAAAAGCAGTAAGTTTGCTTATAATCAAGACCCAAACACATGTTTAATACAATTATAAAGAATAATAATTGTCAAAATTAAGTTGAAATATTGTTAAAGAAAAGAATTGTAAAGAGTAAAGACAAACTAATAAATAAAAGAATTTTGAGCAATAATAATTAAAATTCTCTTAGTAACAATAATAAATATGTTTATTATATTTAGAAACAATGAACGATTTTCAAGATTTCATCTTAATAACAATAATTAGTATATTCATAATATTATGAAACATATATCAAATGATCTAATAATTTATTTTTTATTCTCTACTTGGTAATATGACAAATTTATAAGAAAGATAGTCATACACGACAGGATTTATCTCTTCTCTAAAATATATCCTTTTATCGATTCTCTTAAGAAAAAGATTTCTGGAGTTGCCGTTTCTACAGTATTTTGATACTTTCTTTGTGAATGAAAACAGTTATAAAATATAATAGTCCAAAATGATAACATACCCACAGTAACTTTTTGGGACCTATGTTGTTGTATGTACCTGGCGTACGATGAAGTAGGGCAATCAAGCTAGCTATGATAGTTTCATATCATAGCACACAATATATTCTGACACGACCTGTAGTGTAGGAGAAAGTAGGGAGGAGAGGAGCCTCTTCTCTTGCCATTATTGAAAGGCACAGTATTTGTCATATCATACACCAACATTTCTTTCCTTTTCTTGATGAGTTTCTTCAGTTTCCTTTTTATTCATACCTCACGTGTTTTTTTATTTTTTATTTTGTATTGGACATGACCCCTATGAAATTATCTGAGGAGATTAAAGTTGGTCATTACTTTTTAGGAGATCAATTATTGGATAAGGCAAGATGGGTCTTTCCATTATATCCAGAGTAGTGCTCCAATTCTACCTAAATGTTGTTACAATTCTCACATCACATTATGCTTTATTTGATTCATCTCATTATCTTAATTTTTGACAATAGACGTCTCCTCAAGTTTTTTGAGATAGTCCATATTTACCACATTACCGCGAAAGGAATCAAAGTGCAAACCTTTTAGCTAAAGAGAAATCTTTTAGTAGTGGTAGCTTTATTTTATATTCGCATTTCCTCTCTTTATTTTGTATCAGATATTTTTGGATACTAAGAGTATATCATACTTGAAACTTTATAATCATTAATTTTGTTTAATTAAATTCTTATTTACCAAAAAAAAAAAAAAAAAAAAAAAACAGAAACAAAAGAGTAGTGTCTTTCCATTTTGAAAGAAATGCAATTAACTAGGAGTGAAAGGGGTGTAACTGTTTTAGTTTTTAATTTGGAGAAAAAAACCATGTAATTTTTAGACTTTTTTTTAATGAAAGATTACATAATCTTTTGAAAACCAATCAATCAGAGCTGGTTTGTCTTCCTTTTTAATTGGGACCAGTCACAGGTCATCAGGATAATTAAAGAAGTATTTTTATTCCCTTTTCTTTCCTTCATTTTATCCTTAAATAATCAAGGATAAATAATGAAGTGGCAACTTGAAATTATGAAATCCTGAATATAAAGGGTAAGGCATCTATATTGAGTAACCATTTTAAGACCCATTTAACCTCACATTTCGGGTCACAGTTCTCACAATCGCAACTCTATCGGTGTGTTGAGAGCTAGACTCCAAGTAGGATTTAATGTCAAAAATTTCTTCTATGTTACACTTGGATGTTATTTTCTTTTCATAAATGTCATTGTTAGTATGTTCACGCATGCATATGTATATTTTGTAAATAGAGTTGACTTTGCATGCTTAGCCGGAAAGCCCGCTAGTAGTAGTCACAAAACGCAAAGGCGAGTCTACCACATCATTACATTGTATCATTTGAGTCTTTGACCCTCTTGAGTAGGTATATTGACGGAAAAATAATATCATTTGAACCAACAAGATATTCCTTGCATCATAAGTTGTGAGGTACAACATCCTAACTCGTGGGTGACCTTAAAGCCAACCTTTACCTACATGTAAAGGCCTTTTAAAACATTCCCTTAGATAGCCCCAACCCATGTAATAAAATTCAAGTTCCATGTCTTGTGGTTGGCTATTAGTTACCCTAATTTAAACTTCGATTGAACTTTTTTTTTTTGGTCGTGAATGAGCTTAGGCCCAATAATCAAACCCATTATTGAAGAAAATGCTAAAAACCTTTATTAATAAACTTAGCCAGTATCAGCTAGAATTACAACATTAAGGCGTGAAGAAACATCCTTCATATCCATACCAAAAAATCTATGATATGACCAACATATCTAGTAAGGTTATGAGTCATATAAATTGTTTGAGAAGCTTAAGATTGAAGGACATCTCAGCTTCATAGGTAATTGTTGGAGGAGCCATGCATGTCCATAGGTAATTATTCCTAATTCCTTATTACTCTGCATTATGTTTCTTGTATAGATATTTTTTGATAAGTTTAATTAATTGAAAATTTAAAAAAAATGAAAAATGTCTGGTCTTAACTTTAACCTTTTAAGTTATGATATGTGTTAATAAGTGATTTATGATAGTCATAGATTTGTCTCTTGAAATAGATTTATTAAGTCATGATCGCATATGTGTTAATTTAGGGCTTTGTGTAGATGACTAAAATAGATTCATAGGTCTTTGAATCAATATGTTTAGAATGTAAATAAGCTTTGTTCTATTAAAAATATGAAAATTTTCACATGAAATAATGTTTTTTGGTGCATGGTAATGAAGATTCTAGCATATGGTTGTTTAATTTTCATCTCATAAATTAATAGGAAAAATAAAGATAAAATTTATTTTCATTCTTACATGTCATTTATGTGTCATATAGAATATGGTTCATGCATTTTCCTCACATAAACTATGGGGAAATTCACATGAAATAATAATATTACCATCAAAAGGTCAAAAAACCAGCATGTGAATTAATGAGTAATAAATTAATAATATGAAGAAAAAAAAATATTTTTCTTAAGAAAGCACCCATAGCTTTTATATATCAAGCACCCATGGGCACCCAATTTTGGTTTAGGCTCAATTTATAACAACCTTTCATTATCTCATTCCCCTCCAACGAAGTTGATTATGAATCATCTCTCTCAAAACCAAAGTAAAAAGAGGTTAAATACTCACACAAAAGATAGAGCTTTACACATGAAAAAAAAAAAACAAGAAGAAAAGGAAATACCGAAGTGGAGTATGATTTCTTTCTAGATGGTGCGTGTCTTCAATTGAGATGGGTGAATTTCAAGTTACCAAGTAAATTTATACGCTTAGACCATTAAATTTTCCCATACAAACAGCTCTTGGATTTTTCTTTTCAAGTAAAGAAGGAAAAAAGAAAAAAAGAAAAAAAGAAGAGAAACATCACTTATATCTCGTATTGTATTTTCTACTTTTATCTTAACTCACTCAACAATGTGTTGGGCTCAAATATTGGCTTTAGTTTTCAGCTTAAAAACTCAAGTTTAACTCAAAAAGGTGGAATAACCCACAACCACAAGTATGTTTTTTAAAAATGGTAACAATATTCTTCTTGTTGCTCTTACCCACGTGATATTTTCTCTCTCCACTCTTTCATTTTTCTCTCTAAAAATGTCAAGCAAACAATAAAGGGGCATAGCAAAAAAGCAAGAAAAGCAAAAGGACGGAAAGTGGGTCAAACACAAGCATATCATTCCATGTTCCACTATACAATTAGTTCATATGTACACACACATCACAAGGCTACATTTTAAACTAATACACACATATACCCATTTTGAATCAAACCCCAAAACCCAAAAAAAAAAAATTTTCTTTTGAAACCCTAAATCCAAATACAAATTCCATATTTCAAACCCTTATAACCTAAATCAACCATTTCCCCACACCCATGAACAATTACAAAGGAAGAAACTTTCAACCCAAAGAAAAAAGGGAAAATTGAACAAATAAATAGAAAGAAAATAAAAGAGATATATAGAGGGTATCAAAAGGAGGGTGGAGTTTGAAGTTTTGACTATGGTGATTCAATTTAGAGAGAAAAGCTGAAGGTGAGAGAGCAAGAAACCACCGCTTATGGATATAGTGGCGATGGCAGCTCTTAAGAGTTTTGGCCCATTTGGGTTGAGTTTGAACCAAGAGACTTGAGACTGAGAATGACCTTCGAGTGAGAGCCATCTCACGATGGCTCGTGGTGGTGGCATGTGATGCTCATATTGCGGTGAGTGGTGGTTTGTGGAGGTTCGTTGAGGAGAGGAGATGAGAGAGCTATGTGTTTGAAGAAAAGAAAAAGGATGAGAGAGAGAGAGAGAGAGAGAGAGGTCAGACTTGAAGAGAAATTAGAACTAAAATTAGAAATATGCCATGCTAACTCAATTTTCATCACTCGAAAACAGGAAAAAGTTGTTCTCATTTTTCACAACTCTAACTCAATCTTTTAAGTAACGAGTTATGGAAATTGAGAACAAAAATTAAACCAAACAACATAAGTTGGAGTGGGGTTCATGAAATTTGAGTTATGAGTGATGAAAACTGAGTAATGAGTGATGAAAACACATCAAACCAAACCTAGCTTAATTTCTTTGATGAAGATTTTTTTGGCTTCATTATATTGTCGGTATTGGTGCTATAAATATTCTGAGGATGATGAGAAAAAGAATGATAGTGTGGGGCTTCAGTAACAAAGGGGTTTGTGTATATGACTATAATAGATTCATAGGTCTTTGAATCAATATGTTTAGAATGTAAATAAACTTTTTGTTCCATTAAAAATCTGAAAATTTTCAAACGAAACGATGTTTCTTGTGCATAATTATGATGATTCTAGCATATGGTTATTAAATTTTTTTCGCATAAATTAATAGGAAAAATAAAGATATAATTTATTCGTTTTTTTTTTTTTTTTGATGGAGATGAAATTTATTTTCATTCCTACATGTCATTTATGTGTTATATAAAATATGGTTCATGCATTTTCTTCACATAAAATATGGAGAAAATCACATGAAATAATAATATTACCACCAAAAGGTAAAAAAACCAGCATGTGAATTAATGAGTAATAAATTAATAATATGAACAAAAATTTTTTTTTTCTTAAGAAAGCACCCATGAAAGTAGCTTTATATATCAAGCACCCATAGGCACCCAATCAAGTTGGGTTAGGCTCAGTTTTAACAACCTTTCATTGTCTCCCTCCCCTCAAACCAAGCTGATTATAAATCATCTCCCTCAAAACCAAGGTAAAAAAGGTTGAAGATTCACACAAAAGATAGAGCTTTACACATGAAAAAGAAGAAGAAAAGGAAACACCAAAGTGGGGTTTGATTTCTTTCTAGCTAGATGGGCTGTCTTTAATTGATATGGATTAATCTTTCAAGTAACCAAGTAAATTTATACCCCTAGACCATTAAATTTTCCTATACAAACAGCTCTTGCATTTTTTTATTCAAGTAAAAAAAAACAGAGGAGGTGGTTTAATTTCTATGATTTTTTTTTTCTTTGGCTTCATTATATTTGTCAGTATTGGTGCTAAAAAAGATTCTTGACGATGATGAGAAAAAAAGAATGATTGTGTGGGGCTTCAATAACATAAGGGCTGCTGGCTTTTTGTTTTGGAATGAAAATCTACCACGTTCTTATTGTGGCATTTTCCACATTGCTCTTATTTTGCGTAAAGAATTGGAAGAGAGTTTTAAACTTTTAATTCGTTCCCAATAGTGCAACATCAGAGCAAGCATTTGGTCTTCTTTTTTGGCATCACAAAAAAAAGAAAAAGTGTAAAGCATTTGGTTTCCATTCTAAGCAATTCCTTTCCTTCAAAAAAAGTCACCACGGAGCTAACGCGTTCTACTCGCATAGTTAGACCGTCCATGTGTACCACTCATTTCTATTTTTGACCATTTAAAACAAAAAAAAAAAAAAAAAAAAAACCTAATATATCCTATCACAAGTTATTTAAAGGCCATTTGATCGCGAAAATATATACAGTATATATATATATATATATATATATTTGAAGGTGTAATTGTATAACAAGATTTACTTTTACAGTTGTTTATTTCGTTATAAAATGTTTTATGAAAAATATTTTTATCATTTTATTGTAAAATTTGGTTATATTTGAAAAAAAATTTCCGTTAAACGTAAAATACTTTATAAAATATTGTAAAACATTTTATTTTAAAAAATTTAATATAATATTTTACAAAATATAAATAGTAACTCTCCCTCTCATTCGGTGGTTGGGTTGCCGGTGTATGCAATTTAGTCACCAGACCACCAACTTTGGCCGTCAAATTTTGGCTCCAATTAGACTGGTGATGGCAGTCGGTCACCAAACCACCAAATTGGAGGCTATAAATAGATTAGCAAGTTTTGTGATTTGTACTTGAAAAATTTTACATATCATATCAAACACTTAAAAATGTTTTCATTGAAAATATTTTATATTTGAAAACAAACAGGCCGCAAGGTATAATTTTATTAGGACTCTTTTAACAAAATTTTTTTCTAGTATCTATAGTGACAAATTCAAAAAGTTTCACCAATTTTAGTTAAAATAAAAAAAGAATAAAAAAATCTTTAATTGTTCTGATGGAAAGGATTACTATTGGTTCTTTACAACGTGCAAAATTCAGAATTATATAATGTTTAGGAGGGTGGTTAAAAGTTCTACTTCTACAAAGTAGGGCCTCATAAAATCCCATTGTTTATTATGCAAACAGGCACCTAGTTGACCTAGCTAGCTACATTTGCACAAACTCTTTTGCAGAGTAGGAGTTAAAACGAGGTATTAATTATAAGATTCAAACGCATGGTTCAAGAGGTCCATATAGAGGTATTAATTATAAGATTCAAATACATGGTTCAAGAGGTCCATATAGAGGTAATTCAGAACCAGGGCTTTTACTCTTTTTGCTGAAGTTAAAACGAGGTATTAATTATAAGATTCAAACACATGGTGCAAGAGGTTCCATATAGAGGTAATTCAGAACCAGTGCTTTTACTCTTTTTGCTGAAGCAAAGCTTATATTCAATGAATCGGAGTACCCACAAATGGTCAGTCCAAAAAGTACAAAAATGACATCGATTTCTCAGTCGAGACCACCAAGCACCCATCTAAGCATATTTTACACACTTCTTATCACTGTTTGTCATTTTGGCCTAAAAGGCTAAAAGTCTCATAAATTTCCTTGCTGTCAATTGTAGGGCAGAGTTTCTTTCTTGGAATGTTCGAAATTTCTTTATGTGATACTCGTGTCATCTATTTTTTCTTCCAATAATTAATCTCACCTATAAGCCTAGATTGGAGAACTGTTAATTACTATATTATGAAATCATTAATTAAAAATGACTTTGTTGAAATGGATCTATGTCATTTTACTTCTAATCATGAATGTTAATTGGCCTATATTATGTCTTAATTAAGAACCAAAGTGTTTGATGAAAGAACGGAATCACTATCTCCCACAACCATAATGGTTAGAAGATACAAAAGAAATTTCCCCTCGTGGTTAAGACGGCTGATACTTGCCTCAAGTCATTTTAATCGTGTGAATATTGCCTCCAAAAAGATTGCTTAAAAAGGGCTCATTAGATACATGGAACAAAGCACAAGAGAAGGTCTTTGGCTATCCCTTTATTTTCTTTCGTAATGTCCTTGATTAGTTTATTATGCTATAAATTTTATGGTTCTTTTGTTGTGAAAGAAGCAACTTATGCAAGATTAAAGAAGAGGGAAGGGAGAAATCAAAATATACAGAGAATTTACATGGTTCGACAATATACTTACGCGGCTATGCTCATAAAAGCAGGGACGGGAGTTAACTTTTTTTCCCCACTCCTATGCCGTATCCACCATGTTTATATTTTAAGAATTAAAAAACATTTTTTTATTGGTTTTTTAATTAGGCTAAAATGTGCTTTAACCTTTAAACTTTAAATTCGCAATATCTTTTGATGTTTTTTTTTTTTTTTAATAAGGAAATTATATTTTTATGTTTTTTGTTTTATGTTTTAGGATTTATTTTTTTTATAAAAATTATTGTATTGTTATGTTTGAATTGTTTTTGTATTTTTTTATTACTTGAAATGTTGTATTGTTATTCTTCAATAAGATTTGGTAATGTTATAACTTTTTTTTTATAAATATTTTAAGAGTTTTAATTTACTGAATGAGATATTTTAAATCAGGTTTTAATAAATTATATATAAAAAATTGTGTTTGACGGAACGGGTTAATACATGCAGGTGCCCGTTAGAGTTGGGCAGAGATTAAAAAAAAAAGAAAAAAAGAACCACCTCAAAATAAGAGTAGGTGAAAAGAATAAGAAATCCGCCTCATACTTGTGTCATCTTTATATTGATGGTTGGATCCACATCACCACCACTTATTTTATTATCATGGCCCTACCAAACTATAAATCACCACAAAATAAATCTAGCTTTTTGACAAATCAAACCTAAGCTAACTAAGCCTAAATCTTGGATTCTATCCTTTTGTTTTCACATGATCACATCTAATTAGACTTTTGTTCCGATGATTCTACCTTGCTTGGCCTAGGCCAATTCCTCTCAAAAAAGGGTATTGAATATGGACATGCTTCACAAACACAAAACCATATCTCTCTACTTTATCAAAAGGTAAACTATAGAGTACCATAATCTACAAACTCAAGCTTTATATATGACCAAGAGATGTGTCAAAATTTGCCTCATTCAACAAAACTTAACAAACTATTCTAATCATGAGTTATTAACAAGTATACTTTCTTTCTTTTTTACACTAGTAACTCAGTATATGTACAAATCCTATACAAAGTTGCACCAATCTATTAATTTACTCACAAACCATTCACAAGGTGAAGGTAAGTCTTGAGGTCGTGACATGTGGCCATATCCCTCTTGTTGAGGTACGGTGAGACCTTGCTACTAAGTCTAAGCTCTTGTCCCACGTCAGCATAAACCCATTGCATGTCTTCCACGCACTTCTGAACCCAACCTGAAATCCCAGTCGCCACGTGGACACTCTCTTTGCTCGCCATGTCATCATCTCGGAACACAAATCCAGGCACTTTAGTAATAACATCCTCAGAGTTCACAATCCTAAGTATCCTGGTCCCACTCTTTTCTAGTTGTGACCTAAACCCTTTGTTACCCACACGTGGCCCGCCGAATGAAATCACGGTCACCATTGGTGCATTTTCACGAGTGGTGGTGATATCATACGCTGTGAGCGTAGCCAATGCCGCACCAAGGCTGTGACCAGTGATCGTGAAGCTTAGTGGCTCATCACCGTACATTTCGATGACTCTCTCAATCTCAGCCCTCACCATTTTTTGCAAGCTTGGACACGTGGCAGTCTCAGAAGTGTATAGACTCAAAAACCCACTCTCAACCATGGACCCCACTTGATTGGGATCCACATTGGTCAAATTGGCACGTAAATTCTCTACCCACTCTAGACACGTGGCTGTTCCCCTATAGGAAATCACCACGTCACGTCTTCCAAGTCTTTGTATTTCTCTCTGATCTTGACATACTGCCACGTATCCAATCCAGCTAGATTGGGTGGACATCCACGCTGGAGCCCGGTCGATCCAACGTGGCAATTGGACCCCACAAGTGGCTTTCAAGTTCTTGGTGATTTTGTATCCGGTTTCCGCTACTCCGGTCCGAGTAAAAAGTGAGCTTCTGGGGTGGCGACACGTGGCATAAGTCGGGGATTCCGGGTCAAAGTCAAAAGAACGATAGGTTGCCTCAACAAACTGGCCGTACCTTAGAATTTCGCTGCGTAGGCTATCATCTAGAGGATCAAGCAAGCCTTCCCAGTTGTTGAGTCCTTGAAATTCCATCCACCTTTTTCCAAGCTTAGCTGACTGAGTTGCGAGGCTTCGTTTTAAGGCACCGTGCTTGAGTGAGCTGCAAGAGATTTCTAAGTTTCTCATCAGTTCACAGCTTCTGCTGCTACGTTTATTATTGTTGCTGGCAATGGCATAGTAGTAGTGCATGGTGGCCACTATGTTTTTTGATATAGTTGGTGTGCATGGACTAACAGCTCCAAAAACAAGCTTCATTTGTTTTTCTTCTTTGTGGGTTACTCTCTCTCTCTCTCTCTCACTCTCTCTCTCTCAAGAGAGCCTAGTTGCTTGTTTTTGTGTGGAGGGGGTGTCTCTTAGTTTTGTTACACTGACTCACACGTTGTGACGCTTAAGTGGTGAATGGGTTTTATAGAGAGAGTGTGTGGGTATGGACGGTGGTGTTATAGGTATGATGTATGTAATTTTGTTTGATGTGAGAGATTAATATACACGAAAATGAAATAACTGAAAAACGGCTGTGGGATTTTAAAATGTGAGTGTAAGAGAGGGAGATAGTTCAGTGGACCAGAGCTCAGAAGTGGGTTCGAAGTGAATTTGACTAGTGGGTCCCAATTTATTAATAAAAATAAAAATAAAAATAACAGAGGTAAAGTACAAGTACTAACCAATTTGACTTTCCGACCACATGAACTTGCTGTGGCACGAGCGTTTCACAAGACGCGTCCACAGTCAGCTAAACTCAGCGTGCCCTCACTCCAGAGTCCTGACTCAAATTATTAAAAAAACTGAAAAAATGTATATTAAAAAAAAAAAAAAAACCTTATAATATGGTTAATTTTATAATAATTCTAGAGATATACCTAATTGCACACTTAATTCGTTTATATATAAAAAAAAAAAAGAAAAAGAAAATTTGCACACTTGTTCGGGATAATTGAAAAAGTCAGCTTATTTTACTTTTGAGTTTATTTTTGTTATTATTCATAATTTTCATTACATTTTTTGATATTATTCATGAGTCTCATTGTACAGTTATCTTTTAACTTTTTTTACAGTACTTTCAGTAAAAAAATTTCAGTTTCAGCTAAATAAGCTGTTCCCAAACAGAAACTTAATATCATAATTTGCTCCTATTAAAAAAAAAAAAAAAAAAAAAGCTTGTGCAACTATAAGTAATCAACATATTCTACCACATGTGAATCAAATTAACCCCGATATTTGAATGCACTAATTATCATAGGAGGGAATAGAATTATCTCTATTTTCATTTCACTTAAAAGAATTTACTTCACAATTACGGTTTTATTTGATGATGTATAGTAGTAGTACCACATCATTTAAATTTTAAATGCCATGATACTAAATACACTTTTAAATTACAATATTTTATTTCAACCATGAAATTAATTCATTTCAAATGAGGAGTGTTAACATATGTGTGGCACCACATCATTTAATTTTGAAGCCAAACCCATTGATTAACAATGGGAGTAAAAGACACATATTATCATTTCTTCTTCATTTTTTACCGAGAAAATTATCTTATCAAATCATCTTATCAGAGATCTATCTCACATGTGTGCCGTGTGGGCCTCACATGTTGTGAGAGAAGTCTCATTATGAGGCCGTTTCATGCAATACATTCTCTTCTTGCCATGAGTCTTGTAACGAACTCGCAATCAGTTAAATGGTGAATATTGACTTGGCTTGGTGACATACAGGGAGAAGAGGATGGAACAAAGACAAAAGGAAACTTTATAAATTAGGTTGTGGTCTGTGGGTGACTTTGAGTGTTTCGATATTGCGTGATGAGAAGGATAAGGGGGATTTGGTTTGAATGAATTTTTTTGATATGGGATGAGGTTTATGAGGTAATGGGTTTTGGTTTGATGGTTTTGATGGGTCTATTGGCACCAGTTTGAGTGTTTCGATATTGCGCGCGTGATGAGATAAGGGGGATTTGTTTTGAATGAATTTTTTGATATGGGATGAGTTTTATGAGGTAATGGGTTTTGGTTTGATGGGTCTATTCTATTATTGGTTATTGTCAATCAAAACATTTCTATGAGACAATGCTTTTTGTTTTTGCGTATCTTGAAAATTTTCAGTTTTTGTTTTAGACAAAATTGTTTGGTCAATTCATATTGATTAGTGTTTTAATTATGTTAGAATGGAACCAAAATGGTGTTAGTGTTTAGGGTTTTTTTTAATTACTATTATTTATATCAAACAAATTTTTAAGTTATTATTCTGAAGAAAAAATTATTTTAAATGAATCTTCCCAAATACAATTTTTATTTTAAAAATATCAAAAAACATTTTGTTTCCATTCTAAAAAACAGTTTTTGAAGCTACTACCAAATAGACCTTTGGTTTGTTGTTTTGTATGCAGGAGCCACCTTTAGAAAAAGGTTTTTTGTTCTTTTCTATTTAATATGTCCATATGTTTTTAAATTGTTTCAGCAAGCCTCTCATAATTGACCCCACATAATTGTTTTTTTCAACGGGTTTGATTGCAAAAAATAAATTCAAATCTGTCCTAATTTCTATGTATAACCAAATATGTTTATAAATTTCAATGGGTGCAAGTGTAGGTGTAGGTATAGCTACTAATTAAATAATGGCTATGCCACTGTTTATTTATCTCTAAATCCCTCTTTACAGATAAAGAAGTTTGGAAGTGACATAAACAACTACTAACACACTCTTTCATATAAAAATAAAACTTCTAATTCACTCTTTGTAAATTACCATTGAAAAGGATCGTTACTTTTGTAGAAAAAACTAGCAGAACACAACAAACTAGAGTAATAAGATACAATTTATTCATCAGGAAAGACAAACAGTACTTTTTTCACATTGCTTTTTTGAATACTACAGAAGATTTATCCCAAAACCCTTTTTTATTATACACTGATAACAACCAACCGCCTCACTAGTAGTGAAACATGTTTTGAAATTTGTTACTATATCTTTTGGTTATTGTTTTACAATTGTGTGTGTAAGTTAAGACTGAAAACATTAATAATTCAAAATGTTTAAATTAGGTTTCATTTATTCGATTATTTAATTGCTTGACAAAAAACAATATATATTTATGTAATCTATTTATTTCAATATATACATTGAATAGTACAAAATTTTAGGTTTTCCATTTATTTAATTTATTTGTGTAATCTATTTATTTCAATATATACATTAAATAGTACAAAATTTTAGGTTTTCCATTTATTTAATTTAACTAAAACTAAAACTTATTATAGAGAATTAATATTGAGAATTTCGTCTTTGAATAATAGATTTCTTAATCATATAAGATTTTAAATTGGTTCAAGTGTTAATAAATTCGTTTCTGAAAAATAGTAAGCTAATAAGCATGATTATTTCAAAAAGAACAAACATTACTTACTCTAGAATTTAGTAGTCAAGGAATTGAAAAGTAATTTTTTTTTAAAAGTTCCCAATAAAATTGAAGTTTACTTTAAAAAGAATTCGGAATAAATCTTGGATTACATACTAAAATTTTAGATTATCATAATTGATATTAAGGATATTACAAATTTTATTACATAAATTATACAAATTGACGTGTTAATCTTTAAAATTAAAATAAATAGTAAGAAAAATATTTTTTATTATTAATAATATGGCATAAAAAAATCATATTTTATGAACATTTGGTAGTAAAATGGAAAGGTCTTTTAGCATTTTTCATATTTTTTTAATTGATAAGTTTTATTAACAAGAAAGGGGACAAATATTAGGAACTTATTACAATATATCTATGGCATTTTTCAATCACCATATCAAAAATTGACATAAACATTAAAATATAATTGTTCCTTCCATATCGATAGAAAATTGTGTCTCACCACTATTGATATAAACAATTTAATAAAAGCTGCCTATAGTAGCGTTTTTTAAGTGGCGTTTGCAAAAAAGCCACTATAAGTACCCTATAGTGGCGTTTTCTAAGAACGCTGCTATAGGCATATTTATAGCTGTGCTCAAAGAGCTCTATAGTAACGTTTTTAAAACTGGGCTTATAGTAGCGTTTTCAATGGCCTATAGCAGCGTTTTAAAAACGCTGCTATAGGTCCAAAAAAGCTAACAGAAAAAATTAAAAAATGACTTATAGCAGGGTTTCGTAAACACCACTATAGGTTTTGGTCGGGCCTATTGTGGTGTTTGTAAAACATTAAACATTGTTGTAGCCCAACTAAAAAAACAAATGATGGACCTACAGCAGCGTTTTACAAACGCCACTATAGGCCCTTGTAAGACAAATGGCCTATAGTGGCATTTGTAAAACGCTGCTATAGCCCAACCCAAAAAAAAAAAAAAAAAAAAAATTTTGAGCGACCTATAGCAGCATTTCATAAATGCCACTATAGGCCCTTTAAAAAAAAACCTAACCAAAACAGGAAAGTACCATGAGCTGCGTCAAATTGATTAACCTAATTGAAGTCTTTACACTAGACACTTTTCACCGCTTCACAATCCCGCAAAGCATGTTTTGTATCCTCAAGACGACTGCCACAAAGATGATACAGAGGATCCAATAGGATTTTCCTCTTCATCAAATTTACTTTGGTTGGCAAACTATTTGCACATGCCTTCCAAAGAAAATGTTTGATCTTTCTAGGCATCTTGAGTTTCCAAATTTCAGACCATAAACTCGAAGCTGCACTCCTAGTTGAACCTAAAGCCTTCTCACTCCTTGAATTTTCACATATACACTTATAACCCAATTTCACCAAGTAAACACCATTTTTTTTCCAATGACCGATAAAGGAATCTGATTGAGCTAATTCACCTAAAGGAATAGCCTTAATCTACTGAGCTTTGAAGGGGAGAAAAAATATGTCAATCACTTGAGAATTCCACCAACTCGATTCTTGGTCCATTAGGTCTGCCACACAGGCATCACTGCCCAAAACTAAGGGAAAAGCAATTCTTCCACCTAAATTTTCTAGTAACCAATTGTCTTTGAAGACAAGAATAGACCTTCCATCACACACTCTCCATTTTGCACCCATAGTAATTACTCTTCTCGCTTTTAATATACTCTTCCATGCAAAAGAACACAAAAATTGTTTTGCATAAAAAATGGTACCATGGGGAAAGTATTTTGACTTAAAGACAAGATAAAAAAGTGAGTTTGTATCATGAATAAGCCTCTATACCTGTTTTGCCAACATGGCATCATTGAACTTTGCAAAATCCTTAAAACCCAACCTCCCCTCATTCTTCGGTTTACAAAGTGTTTCCCAATTTTTCCAATGAATCTTCCTTCGCTCCCCACATTGTTCCCACAAAAATTTACTAATTAGCATCTCAATGTCCCTACAAAGACCCAATGGGAGTTTGAAACATCCCATCCAGAATGTGGGTATAGCTTGAACTATTGCATTCAAAAGCACTTCTTTCCTAGCTTGAGATAAGAGTTTTTCCTTCCACCCTTGTAATTTACCCCAAACTATATCTTTTATATAATTCAAACTTGTTCTCCTATTTTTTCCGACCACTATAAGCAGCCCCAAGTACTTTTTATACTGTTTTATCTCTGACACACCAAGTAGCACTTTTATGGAAGTTTTTGTTGACTCACAAACTGATTTGTCAAAGAAGAGGGTAGTCTTATCAGAATTTATTTGCTGACCAGAAGCTTTTTTATATACCTTCAAGATGCCTTGGATGGTGTTTATCTTTTCTAATTTTGTTCAACAAAAAAGGAGGCTATCATCTGCAAAAAAACAAGTGAGAGATTTTTGGTCCACCCCTACAAAGAGAGTATCCTTGAATCTTTCCATCATTCACAAAATTTTGAATCAACCCATTTATACCTTCAAAGCATAAAAGAAACAAGTAAGGGGATAAAGGTTCCCCTTGTCTCAAACCCCTAGTTGGTACAATGCGGCCTCTCGGTTCCCCATTAACCATAATAGAGAAAGACACAAAACTTATACACTCATAAATGCACCCCCTCCATTTTGTATGAAAACCCATCCTCTTCGTAATTTTCATAAGGAACTATCATTCCACCCTATCATAAAACTTACTCATATCTAACTTCATAGCCATAAAACCCGCTTTACCAGTCTTTTTTGTTTTCATATAATGTAAAGTTTCGAAGTCCACTAATATATTATCTGAGATGACTTTGTCGATCTAGAAAGCACTTTGAAACTCTGAAATAATTAGTGGCAGAATTGTTTTTGACCTATTTGCTAGCACCATTGAAATAATCTTATACAAAATATTACAAAGAGCTATAGGTCAAAAATCAGAAACTCTCACTAGACTTTATACCTTAGGAATAAGTGTAATATAGGTATGATTCAAACCTGTAAAGATCTTCCCAGTATTTAAGCATGACAACACTACATCTGTGACATCACCTCCAAGACTTTTCCAATAATGTTGATAAAAAATTGGCGGCATTCCATACGTTCCCGGTGCCTTTAGTGATGCCATCTGATTTAGACCTAACACTGCCTCAGCGCATGTAAAATCCCCAATCAACTCCTTATTCATGTCATCAGTTACTACCCTACTTGTATGCCGTGTAACTTCCTTCAAGTCACACAAGTTTGAGGAAGTAAAAAGTTACTGGTAATAATTTTCTAACAAACCAGCCACATTATCATCCCCTATACACATGACACCCCTTGAGTCCTGTAAGCCCAGAATCCGATTTCTTCTAAACCTTTGAGAGGCGTTATTGTGGAAATACTTTGTGTTTTATCCCTCGAATCTAGTGGGTTTTTGATCGTTGATGCCACATTTGTTCCTCCTTCATCAACAAACCTGTTAATTCATTTTTTAACTACACCAAAATTTCCACATTGTTTCCATGTAAGGCTAAAACTTCTACTTCTTTCATCTTCCTCTTCTTTTCAGCTATTTCCCAATTAATATTTCCAAAACATCTTCTACTCCACCATTTTAATTTTTCCTGGCACTTACCCACTTTATCCACCACCATGCTCATCGGTGAACCTCCTTTGCCATCTCTCCAAGTCGAAGCCACTGTATCATGGCATCCTTCATCCTCCAACCACATTTGTTCAAATCACCAAGGTTTGTTAGGCCTCATAGGTACACCCCACGGATGAATTAGCAAAGGTTTATAGTCTGACGATTCACATTCCAAGATCATCACCTTAGTAGCCGAATAGTTATCAAACCAGTCTATAGTTCCCATCGCCCTATTCAATAGTTCCCACACTACAATTCCATTAGCAAAATTTTGAACCATGTGAATTTACTTCCCACATAACCCAAATCCATTAGACCACACTCATCCAAAGCATCACAAAAATTTTTCATTTGAATGTAAGGTCTTAATCTCCCGCCTTTCTTTTCATGAGTCTTTTTAATCTCATTAAAGTCACCCACGCACAACCATGGTACCGAGAACCTACCATGTAAATTCCTCATAAGATTCCAAGATTTCATCCACCTTTGTGTCTTTGGAACACCGTAAAAACCCGTAAACCTCCAAACATCATCCTTTCCTTTGTTTGTTAATGCATCAATGTGATTTAATGATGAGGATTCAACATCTAACTCAACCCTTTTTTATCCAAAAAAGGGCTAAACCAGCACCCAAAGTTACCTTAGAAACACCAAAATAATTACCCATTTGCAACATAATAATAATAATAATAATAATAATAATAATAATAATAATAACTAGGAAAAATTACAATATATCTCATTGTAGTTTGGGTTTTTGCAATTTAGTCTACGAACTTTTAATTATTACATTTGACCGTCTAAAATTTCGATTAGAATTAATGAAATCAAATATGATTCCATCCATTGCACTCCTAACAATTTTATTGAAATTCAAACTTTAAGGGTCAAAATATAATAATTAAAAAATACTATGGGACTAAATTGTTAATGGATCAAACCCAAGAAATGAATATATATATATATATATATATATATTTTGTTGAGAAGAAGGCCAACAAGGCCATTTATTCAATAAATTAAAAATCAAATAGATAACAGTTATAAAGATCTAAAGGAATAGACTCCATCCAAACCAACAAAGGGAAAAAAGATCTTGCTCTCTTGGCCAAGGCAACTGCTAAAGCATTACCTTGCTTACATGTATGAGTGAAGGAGAAGCTATGAAGAGAGCTTAGTAGAAGACATAATGTCTCTAATTATGTTACCAAAGGAATAATGCAATAAATTCCTATTTCGAAGAGCATTAATGGAGGTCTCGGAGTCGCATTCAAAGATAGAGCTATGAAACCAATTTCATGAACAAACTGAATCGCACGTCTTGCTACTAGAGTTTCCTAGCAATCACAGAATCTAGTGAGGGAATCTTCTGATTCTTCCCTGACAAAGCTTCTAGAACCTCACCCTTACCATTCCAAACCACAACACAATGCCTTTTGCATTTATATCCTCAAACATAGCCCCATTGAAATTAGTCTTTACTCCCCCTTGATCAGGTAGCTTCATGGTTTTAAAAATCGTAATGGGGGCAAAATTGTTCTTACCTTCGTTTCCCAGTTCAACCTAGATTTGGCCCTTTTTTTACCAATTTTTAAGGTTTTTATCGAACCAGACTGGTGTCTGGTTCCCGATTGAATCGGTTAAACCAACTAGTCTAGTCCTATTTTTTAAACCATGTGTAGCTTCCACATTGGTCTTCTCAGGCAAACCTTCTTCTTTGGGCTTGGCCAAATACTGAAATTCTTGGAGCTGTTGTTGCACTAAACCAACAACTCTTTCCAGAGGCCAGACTAGTTCATTCACATAGAGTTTGTTTCTTCTGATCCAAATGACCCATCAAGTCATAGCAAAGAGACTGGGATTAATGTGGGAACTAAGGAATAAATTAAGGTGATCTAAAAAAAGTGAATCCTGGAAAATTATGAGGTCCGGGCACTGAACATGAAGTTCTAAACTGGCTTAATCTTCTCACAATTCCATAGAGCATGGATAGTGGATTCTTAGGGGTGGCTGCACATACATTTCAGGGGGTTCAAATGAACCCCTAGACTTGAAAAAATTTATATATATATATATATATATATATATAATATTGCTTTATTAATTTAAATCATGTTTTAAATCTTGCACACCCTGATCACATATCAGCTTATCCCACAATCAAACAACAATTTAGTGTATTTTTTATGTATGGATGAGTGTGATTGTGTGAATTAATAATTATATAGTGCAAGTGGAGTTGAGTTTTTTCATTTAGTTTAAAATATTTTTATAAAAAAAATGACAAATATATAACCACAATTTCATTAAAAAAAATACTATACAAACTTAACAAAATAAAATGTGAGTCCAAATTCTCTGTACCTTTTTTTGTGTACCACTTTATGTTCCACGAATCACTACTTACCATGTGTATGATTGTTTTCCATTTTAAACTTCAGTTATTCTATAAGGAATGTAAAATGAAAACATGGCAAGTAGTGATAAGTGGAATATAGAGTGGTATACAAAAAGTGGTACAGAGGATTTGGACTCATAAAATGTTCATACTTACACTGACAATAGATAATGAAAACTGATAATAAATTATCATGAGGTGATTTCAAAATATGAAAACTTGTAAAAGGAAATTGTAAAATTTTATGTATTTGTGTGTTTTTTTTTTATAACTCAATGTATTCAAGTTCTTTTTTTTTTTTTTTTTTTTTTTATATTAAATTTTTGTTTAATTTAAGTTTCTTAATGACCCCTCTAGAAAAATTCTTAAAGCCGCCACGTTGGATTCCTCTTTTGATTGGCAGAGGCTACACATCCATGTTGAAGTAATTGTCCGCTTCAATAAATTATGCATTGTTGGAAGAGAATCAGTACTTGCTCTCCATATAAATGATTTAACTTTATTTGGCACTCTTAATCACCATAGACCAGACCAATAACTTTTTTGAACAAGTAGCATCTGATGTTGAGGCTGCCTCCTTATTTCCCAACTCACAAAGAAGGTTGTAACCAGACTTTACCAAGTACGTGCCATTATTTGTGTGCTGCCAAAACAGAACATCCTTTTGAGGGGATGAGCACGCAAATGGGAATAGACTTGATTTTCTGGGCTTCGAAAGGGTGAAAATTTTGATCTATAAGGTTCGAGTTCCACCACCTAGCCTCCCCATCAAACAACTGATCAACTGTGGCATTTTTTGATGGCACAAAAATTGGAGATAACACATGACCATCATTGTTCCCAGGGAGCCAAATATCTTTTTTATTTATTTATTTATTTTATATAAATTTAGTAGTACCATCCCCTATGATAAACTTGTTAGTTGGGCAAAAACCTATCGGTTTCATTTTAATCCTAACTTTAAGAAATCAAATGTCTAAATTAAAAAAATTTTAAACTAAATTGTGCTTGGGCCAATCCTGAAGGGGTAAACTATAATTTATGCTAAAAATAGGGTATTTTTATTCATAAAAATGTATTTATCTTTTCTTTTTTGGTGAAAAAAAAATTCATTAAGATGCATTATAAGGTTTTTTTAGGAAACAAAATACCGTAAATGATTTACATAGAAATTTTTAATGTTTAGCTTTTAGAGACCACTTTTATGAATTTTTGTTACTATTAGTTGATAGTGACTAAGTGACTGTAAAAGTCAGAAAATGTATGGTTTTAATTGATTTTTTTTATAAATACAATTCAATTTGAAACCATTCTCAAACTATAAGAAAGAATTATATAATTAATTTTTTTTTTTCTAACTAAACAAAACCATACAAAAAGTTAAAAATTGACCCTTTGATTCTCCTCATGGAAACCTCCCCCCTTACCCCTTTTTCTTCTTTCCCAATATGGTATTTGTTGCTTTCAAAAGATTCAAAATCTGGGGAGAGCTTTGTCTTTACGAGAAATGAAATATCACGCGACAAACATAACATCAATCAAGACAAACAAAAACAAAAAATAAATGTTTTCATTCAATGGATTTAACAATACTTATGTACTATAAATTGATGTAAAAATGTTTTAACATGCATGGAGCATAGAATCTTGCACTCTTTGTGTTTTTGTCAAGTTAGCTCATTGCACGACCAACTCACATTATTTGTACAAAGTTTTTGTTTACATACAGAACATCTCTCGGAACAAAGTACCTAAAACAGATTTTCCATCAAACTCAAAGGTCATATAAATAGATTTTCTACGGCGGGAAACCTTATTCACCCCAAATGATTGGGTGGAAAAGCACAATCAAATTTAATGTTGAAGGATTAGTCGGTAATAAGGACCCCATCACATAAAAGTCCACTAAAATCTAAAAGTTAAACCCAACACTTTTTATTATTATAAAGGTTTGAGTAATCTTGGAAAAGACAAAGTTACGAAAGATTTTCCTGAATCCACAAAGCAAATTTTGCAATCTACAAAAAAACAAAGAAGTAAAAACTCTCTGAAAATGCCTTTTTATTTTTTGAGAGAACTTCGAAAATACTATTGATAAAGTTTTTTTTTTTAGAAACAAACACACACTCACACAAAGAAGAGGGAAATGAGTTCTAATATAAAAGCACATCACAATTCTACTCAAAAGTCATGGTAACTTTTATTGATAAAGTTGAATTGTCTTAGAGACTACAATTCATTTATTTATATAGGAAAAGAAAGATCAGGGCTTCCAGGAGGCCCTTAGAAAACCCCAAAGGATTCCTAGGAAGGCTATAAGATGCCTAAACAGCCTAATTCAAGTTAAGCACGGAGTTATGCTAGAAAATTGGAAAATTTCCCAATAAAAAAAATGAAATTTTGAGAAAATTATAAAGTCAAACTCTATAGTCTCTAGGAGACATCCAAAAACATACGAGACCTTACTCTAACATTTAAATTGATAGAAAATTTACCATAAATATAAAGAATAACTAATGAAAGGTCAAAACAATAAAAGCGGTTTTGGCAATGGTCACAAAGCGATGACTTTTGATTCTCATGATAATTCCTTTCAATTCACGAAATTTTATGTAGCTATATTGATTTCTATCAATATTTTCTGTGTCATGAACTTCTTGTGTTGACTTTTGACAGTATCTTTCGTTCAAAAAAAGTATACACTTAACGCACACATGTACATGGGGCTTAGGTCATCATTTTCGAGTCCAAACTTTTGGGTCTATAATTTATGATTTGATATGAAATTTAGCCATTCTCTACTCTTTAAAATTGGCACCTGAAACTTGTAATCGGTGTCTTATCAGTTTGTACAATTTATAATACACTTAATCTAGGTGAAACTTATAACATGTCAATATGTTATGGATAACATTGACCCTAAAAAAAAAAGTTAAAAAGGGGATGCTAGCAGTTTTCATATATTTGATAAGCCATTAAGCCTCCAAAGTAGATGTTGCTCGATATATCTTAAAAGCCAATACCTATTGCATAGAGAAACAAGTCAGATTATCGTCAACCTTGTCATTTATCCACACTTTGTCTTTTGAAAAGAAAGGAAGCCAAAAAAACTTCTATGTGAAGGTCACAAAGTCACAATTCACTAAATCAATAAAAAAGTTAACTCACGAGTGCCCTCAAAGTCATGGCCTTTCAGTGCTAGACTCTCAAGCAATGGATTAGGTTCATGAATTTAGTTTTGACCTTTAGATTTGAGAGAGAGCTTTTTGCCATTTTCATAGTCCCCCCTTCTCTCATTTTTTGATCTCCCTCCTATAGTTGAAGGAAAATCATATAGTACTCATGTTTCATGCATGAAAGAATGATGTCAAATAAATGTACATAATGAATCCTGAAGAATATCTTTGTGGGCCTTAACCGAGTACTTGTTAATCATGTGACCAACACAATTTAGTTCTCCAAAAACCAAAATGAGTGGACTCTCTCTTCTTTTTTTTTTTTTTTTGGTGGCCAAACATCAATCTATTCATGAATCAGGATAAGGCCCTACTACTTTCTTTCAGCTTTTTTTTTTACAGATGGAAAGGGTAAGTCCATCAATCTTCAATATAACGTACAAAATAAGTAGATATAATAGTGAAAAGAAAATAGCACCCAATATCTGTGATGGGTTCCCCCACCTCTTGTTGGTAGCTAAACAGTACCAGCATAAAATAAATAAAACAATATATTCTTAGACTAAAAAATATCATATTTCAAGACTAAAGCACTCTTTGCGCTTTTCAAATTTTGGGTTGTTTTTATATTTTGACCTTTTATATTTCAAAATTTTCATCTTAATCCTTTATTTTTTATTTCGCTTTCATATGGGTATTGCTATTTATTTCCGTTCATAATCTCACTGTTCATAATTTTTTTTTGCCTATAACAATAAAATTTCTACATTTCACGACAATTTAGAACTAGTATTTCATAAAATAGTTAAATGTGAAGAGCATTTAATGATTGTATTATTAACAAAAATGAACAGCATGACTAATATGAAAACATAATAAAAAAATAAATGATAAAAATGAAAATTTTGAAACATAATTAACCAAAATAAAACTCCAAACTTTAAGGGCCAAGAAATCATATTTCAAAGTACTTCAAGTTTTCAAAGTTCTATGGTTGTTGATCAAAAGACACAATGCTCATTTGCATCAAACAATTGATGCAATTTTTTTTAAAGTTAAAAAACTTTCTATCTAGTAGGCTAGGTGTACAATGAAGTGGAGAGAGCTTTTTGAACTTCTTCAAAAAAGAACAAGAAAAGAAGGAAATTGGATAGAGCTTTTTAAACATTTTCAAAAAAAAAAAAAAAAAAAAACTTATTCTTCCTCATGGCCTGTATTTCCTCTAGAGATACCAGACATAATTCAACCGGTGATAAACGATGATAAGCACTCCATGTTATGCTCTATTTCATTGGTGGAAGAAATCAGAGGGTTAGTCTTTAGAATGCAGTCCCACAAATTTCCAAGTCTTGTGGTATGTCAGTATTAATTTTCAAACATTTTTGGAACATAGATTATCATTAAGTGGTAGTTGTAGTCCTAAGATTTTTACACAAAGTGGAAGTTGTTAGAATATAAGTCCAATGGACTTAAGCTCATAGTGTAGAGTTATTTGTACATCACACACTGTCTACCTATATATAAGGCAGACCTTTATACTTTATTATTCACAGAAGTATTGAGAGAAACCATTCACACCAACCTAACTTTGATTTCAAAAGTAGAAAGGCTTCAACTATTAACAACTTATTTCCTTCAGGTCCCTGAAATGTTTTTTAGAAGATAATTGCAAAGATTATGGCTTCAAAAGTGAAATCACCCACCAAAGATCATTTGCTCTTGACAAGAATCCTTTGTTTCCCGATTGAGAAATTCAAGATTAACACCATCATAGCACAAGAGGTGATTTACTCTACTTAAAAGAATGCATCTTAACCACCTCATTCTAAATTCTGATTAATGAATCCACATTTGGTTTTTTAAATCCCAAGAGGAGACCACATATCTCACCCTTTCTCTTGAATTGGACTTATAGTACTTCTGAATATAGTTCTATTATTATAATTCCTTGATACCAGTTGAGATTTACTAAGAGAATCTCTTCCATTGTACCATGGTTTGAATTCAGAGTAAGTGTTTTTCTTTGCAAAGAAAAATACTAAATGTACTATCAATATTATTACAAAAGATTTACAATCTGACATGATAATGAATGTGATTGGTAACACATCAACAAGAAAATAAATAAAATTTTCAATTACTTTTTTTTTTTTGTTACATTTAAAATTTAATCCATCAATTATAGACTTATATGTAATAAAATTTATGATACGTGCCATTAGCTAATCTCCTTTACAAAAATGATCATTGGATTGTTTGTGTTATTTTGGTTATTAGAGTTTCGATTTAAAAAATTAACTCCCAAGATATTAGGTTTGTGACAGATCCAACCTTCTATTAATATTTTCCTAAAAAAGACTAACAAATATAATCACCTTTACATTTTTTTCATCACATCATCAATAATTTTATTATGTGCAAACTATGTAATTTTTTTTTCTTTTTTTGGAAAATACTCAATATTTTTAACACATATATACGAGAAAAAGTGAGAATGTCTTAAAAAAACTGACAGTGACATATATTCAAAACGGCCTGCAAATTATGTAATTAGATTCATTAGACCTTAACAAAAAAGACTAACACAATGTTTGATTTGTTAATAAAGGTGCAAATTATGTAATTAGATCCATTAAACTTTAACAAAAAAGACTAACATAATGTTTGATTAGTCACAAACATTATGTTTTAGGAATCAATTATCTCTTCAAAAAACAGGTTTGCACTTTGCAGGCAAATTTATGCCCAACAAGAGAGTGGTACAATTTTTGGGGGGTCTGATCTATCACTACTTTGGGCTTGAGCTGGTCAAATGTCAGGTCCAGTTGTATTCGGCCCTTTAGTCCCAATGTTTTAAACAAAAACGTGGTAAAGTTGGCGACTTCTGTTTAAGTCTTATTCCCCAATCACAGGCCCACAAAAAGGAGCAGAAATAAAAAGGAAATTATTGCTTTTTTTGGTAGAATAAATTATTGTTTTCTTCTAAACTTTAAATGCGCAAACACACACACACACAATTTGGATTCTGGTTTACTTAATTAGTAAAGTGTCTTATCGTCGAATAGAGATTTAGGATTCAATCATAAACTACATCAAACCATACATTGAAACTATCTCTTAAAAAAAAAAAAACGGATCATTCCACCAAGCAATCCCTCTCCAATATTTATTATTTAGAGACAAACTTTTTTTTTTTTTGGGTGGGGGGAAGGGGGGTGGTGGGTTGTGATAACTGATAAACCAATTTTAATACACAAAACATTATAAGAGTACAAAAGCACTCTTAGTAGTTCTTACCAAAACCAACCTTCAATAGCATGTAATTTTGAGGGAGGAATGTTTGGTAGTTATGTGGAGATGGTGTTTGAGACTCTTCAATACATTTATAGATATATTTTATTTTCCACAATTCTTAATGTGACATGTTATGATTGATGTATAATGAAAAAAGTATCAATGATGGACCGATATGAATTGTGATAATGAAATTTCTCTAATCATAACTTATCACATTAATAAATTGTGAAAAAAGTTTCGAAACTCTTGAGAATTAGGTGTTTGATCAGTAGAAGCCACTTTTAGATTAACCTTGGTCTCTTATTAATATTTGCTAGTTGCTCAAAGTGAAACTAGGGCCTAGGGTTTAGAAATTCCTCACTTAATTGGATTTTTTGAAAAATGCGTGAGTTAACAACAAGAGTGAAAACCTAAATGACTAAATTGAATTATCAAGCCTAATTTGTCTCTACTGCCATTGATTTGAAGTAAATTAAACTTTTTGTTCGAAATAAACTTTATCTAACTAATCGAATAACATCATTACGAAGTAAACTAGATTGAAGTAAATCATCTCGAAGTAAAGTTAATTGTAGTAATCACAACAAATTAAAGCCAAAGTCATCAGTCTAACATATAATTGATTCAAAGCAAGCAGGAAATCAAATCAAATATAAAGAGACAATTTAATGTTGCATCAAACTTAAATAATAATGACTAAACAAGATCGCAAGTATAAAAGAAACAACATTCAACAAAAAGTCTTCTATGAAGCCTAAGAACTAATAAAATTTCCTAAGGATCTAAATACAAATAATCTCCAGAATATTCTGGATTGTGCATAGTTCCTTTTTCTTGTAGAATGAACCGCTATTTATACTTGAGACCTTGTCAGTTATGCCTACTTCCACTTTTTGTGTGTTGCTTCCTGGTAGGTCTTCTCTGCCAAGTGTCTCACTGGCTCACTGCTTATAAGACTTGATAACCTCTTGTAACTAAGTGAGATATGTTGCCCAAGATCAATGCTTGATAGTTGAATGCAATGGCGGAGCCAGGGGGGCGAGAGGGGGTAACTGGCCTCCCTGACTTCTCAAAAAACGCTATTCCTGTATGCCTCAACCTATGTCTTGCCCCTCCTAATATAAAATAATTACAAAAAGCAACGCTTTTCAATTTTGAGTAAAATCAACCAAAACTAAAGCTGCAATTGGAAATTAAAAAAAAAAAAAAAGAAAAAGAAAAAGAAAAAAGAATGAAGTTAGTAGCAGCACCATACAAAAGAGAGCAAAAAGCTCCTGACAAAGTCAAAAGTTTGTTCCAGACTTTTCACTTTTCCCGCTAAAAGTCATGCCTATTCCTCTTTTCTTTTTCTTTTTTTTCTTTTTTACTTTTTTTTCTTTTTAGACACAACAATTTTTGTATTATAGTAATTAAGTTGGTAATTTTTTTTAAGAAAAGGTAGGTAAAGTTTAGTGGTTCTTATTTTGATCTACCATTTAATTATAAGAAGTGCTATATTTACAATATTTTCATAAAAAATCATATGCGATAAGTTGTTATTAGTTCTAATTTGAACTCAAAATAAAATATTACTTTTTCGCCACTAATAATAGTCAATAACAACATACTACTTAGAATTTGTTATGAAAGGGTTATGAAAATATTGTGGACATAGGATTTTTTTATAATTATTTTTATTTTTATTTCCTATTAACATCTAGTCTCCTTAGCAACTATAAAAATATTTTGTAAATTTTATTTGTGACTCTAGAATTATTGCAATTTGTTTGTCTCATGCCATTTTAATTAGTGAGTCCCATATTTTACACATAATAATAGTAATAAACTACTTAATAATGCTCTTTAAGACACTAAAACTATCTCTATTTTTTTTTTCTCTGCCATCTCTTGGTTTTTTTATGATTCCAAACTCTGGATTTTTGTTATGAATCCAAATTTTAAATACTCATAAGAGTAGAAAAAAAATTCAATTCTATATTTTTTGATCAATTGAACCTATATACTATTTTGTACGTGTATTGCTATACTCTTAACACTTTTAGATTGACAAAATATTATGATTTACATTTATATTAGATTTTGTTTGACAGTTACATTAGTTTACAATTATTTACTTATTTTGTTATAAATATTGACTAATATTTTTTAGATTAGCTTTATTTTAATCTTGTCCCCTAAACTAAAATCTTGGCTTCACTACTAGTTGAAGGGGCCTATATTATTGGGTCCGAAGTGAGATTAATGTGATAACTGACAAGCTCCACCCCCAACCTTAACCTCAAAAATTGTGTGTCTATGAAGAGTTTATGTGTTAATGAGTACTAAAATTCCATGTGATGAAAGAAACAAAAACAAAAAGTATTATCAAGATTATTAACACCATTGATTTTTATGTGATTTCAAAGGGGCAAGTTTAGAGATAGTAGAGATAATGTTTTTCACAACTTGCTAAGATATCAAGTCATAAATTTAAAGGTTCGAGTATCATGGCATCATTTGAGCGAATTGGTACCTCCCAAGTACAAAATGCTCAGGGAATAAGGGAAGGGCATTGGTTGAGTTAAGCATATTTTGTATGTAAGTATTTTCAATCATCTCAAAAAAAAAAAAAAAAAAAAAAATTGGGAGTAATATAATTTTTATATTGACCCATATCATTATTATTTCTATGATACATCCATCGCAACAAACTTTGTTAAATTGTTAAGAGTTTTTTAACTCATTATTGGCATTGTCTCAATCTCCTTTATGGTGTAATTATCAATTAGAAAAGAAAGTTGTGAAAAACTTTTGTTCCTAAACTTACCTATAAAAATAAGGTACTGTACCGTGACAATTATACCAAAAGTAAAAGTTGTGGTCCATAAATTTATTTATTTATTTTATCTAGTTTTCAAAAAATAAAAAATAAAAATCTAGAAGAGTTGATGCTGAATTGTCAAACAAAAGTAAACAAGCGTACTACGTTGCTTTCATAGTTTTATGTTGGATTGAACCCTCAACCATATTACATAGCAAGGGTCTACGCTGATATATTTTCGAATATCTCTATATAGATATATAAAATCTCTTTCTTATGTATTTTTTTCATAATTTATGTAGTTGATAATTGAGTTAGAACTCTAACACATGCAAGTACCCACATAGGTTGTTTTCAAACGTGCTTATAATGGAGACTTCTACAGAGGAGGTATCTCATGGAGCGGTCTTGAAAGACTCTCCTTTCATAGCATGTGAAACTCGTAAATGTTGAAGTCCCACTTGCTGTGAAAGAGTAGTTTGTTTGAATTTGGTTTCGTACTATTGTTCCATTCCACATAAGATACTACCAAAAACCATACTCAGAAGTGTTTGGGAGGACCAGAATTGAATTGATTTACAAATTTTCTTTACCAGTCAGTTTCTTATTTGCTTGTACAAGCAAGTTGTTTCATAGATGAAAGCGAGCCCTTCAGTTATTTATTTTGTCCACAAGCTCTCTCACTTTCAAACAGGGACGGAGCTAGGAGTTTGATTGAGAAGGGAGGGGGGGTGAGTAGGGGCCGGAGTATTAGAAATTTCTAGAATTGGGATATCAACATTTTATGGAATTGAAATATCAACAAATCTTTAAATTGAGATCAAGATTTTTAGTTTTATTATGGATTGACTAATGGAATGGAAGGGGGCTAGAGCATTAGCATTTCTTGGAATTGGGATATCAATATTTGATAGAATTGAAATATCAACAATTTTTAGAATTGAGGCCAATATTTTGAATTCCATTCTGAATTGACTACTAAAATGGAATATTTCAGTACTAGTGTATACTGATACACCGTTTTTAATATTAACATCGAATATATATATTGACACGCACACCCACATGACACACGACATTAATGTTAAACTAAATGAAAGTATAATTTGTAATGGATTAAATATAATGTTTTAAAAGAAATAAAATAAAATGATTAGATTGTTATTAAAAATAGGGTCCAATTACATTAATCATATTTGGATTTTTAATTTATAGAAAGTTTTTAAAAATATTTGTGCATACCAAATACCAAAAAACATTTTTAAGCTCATTTTCATGGTTGCTATCAATTACAAAGAAAATGAGATAATTATTTAGAAAATATTTTTTAGAAAATAACTCATTTTTAAGAAAACATTAATGTTGAAACAAAAAGCGTGAAAAAAATAAATCAATAGAAAAAATAAAATAATTAATGTTGTAATTATCAAATCAATAGAAAAAAAAAAGTCGTGAAAAACTTTTGTTCCTAAACTTATTGATTCGAAAGTGATTGGGAATTGACGTTAAGGGGAGAATAACATACTAAAACTCATATAATTCTTTCTTCACTATCAGTAGAAAGATATAATTTATCAAATTTAAGTAGATGAGTTGTACTTCCTCATGGCCTGTATCTCCTCTAGAGATACCAGACATAATTCAACCGGTGATAAACGATGGTAAACACTCCATGTTATGCTCTATTTCATTGGTGGAAGAAATCAGAGGGTTAGTCTTTAGAATGAAGTCCCACAAATTTCCAAGTCTTGTGGTATGTCAGTATTAATTTTCAAACATTTTTGGAACATGGATTATCATTAAGTGGTGGCTGCATGTAGTCATAAGATTTTTACACAAAGAGGAAGTTGTTAGAATATAAGTCCAATGAACTTAGGCCTATAGTGTAGAGTTACTTGTACATCACATACTGTTTACCTATATATAAGGCAGACCCTTATACTTTATTATTTACCGAAGTATTAAGAGAAACCATTCATACCAACCTAACTTTGATTTCAAAGGTAGAAAGGCTTCAATTATTAACAACTTATTTTCTAAGTCCCTGAAATGTTTCTTAGAAGATAATTGAAGATTATGACTTCAAGAGTGAAATCACCCACCAAAGATCATTTGCTCTTGAGAAATTCAAGATTAACACCATCATAGCACAAGAGGTGATTTACTCTACTTAAAAGAATGCATCTTAACCACGTCATTCTAAATTCTGATTAATGAATTCCCATTTGGTTTTCTAAATCCCAAGAGGAGACCATATATCTCACCCTTTCCCTTCAACTGGACTCTTAGTACTTCTATATATAGTTCTATTATTATAATTCCTTGATACCAGTTGAGATTTACTAAAAGAATCTCTTCCATTGTACCA
Source organism: Quercus glauca (assembly GCA_023736055.1). Taxonomy (NCBI): domain Eukaryota; kingdom Viridiplantae; phylum Streptophyta; class Magnoliopsida; order Fagales; family Fagaceae; genus Quercus; species Quercus glauca. The sequence continues at coordinate 73,438,423 of CM043318.1, forward strand.
TGGTTTGAATTTAGAGTAAGTGTTTTTTTTTCAAAGAAAAATACTAAATGTACTATCAATATTATAACAAAAGACTTACAATCTGACATGATAATGAATGTGATTGGTGACACATCAACAAGAAAATAAATGAAATTTGCAATTACTTTTTTTTTTTTTTGTTACATTTAAAATTTAAACCATTAGTTATAGACTTATATGTAATAAAATTTATGATACCAATAGCTAATCTCCTTTACCAAAATTATCATTGGATTGTTTGTGTTATTTTGGTTATTAAAATTTCAATTTAAACAATTAACTCCCAAGATATTAGGTCTGTGACAAATCCAACCTTCTATTAAATTCCTAAAAATATACTAGCAAATACAATCACATTTTTCATTTTTTTTCATCACATCATCAATAATTTTATCATGTGCAAACTATGTAATTAGATTCATTATACTTTAACAAAAAAGACTAAGATAATGTTTGATTTGTTAATAATGGTGAAAATTATGTAATTGGATCCATTAAACTTTAACCAAAAAAAAAAACTAACATAATGTTTGATTTTTTTTTTTTTTTGATGAAAACATAATGTTTGATTAGTCACAAACATTATGTTTATGGGAGTTAATTATCTCTCCAAAAAAAAGGTTTGCAGGCAAATTCATGCCCAGCAAGAGAGTGGTACAATTTTTAGGGGCTCTGATCCATCACTGCTTTGGGCTTGCGCTTGTCAAATGTCGGGTCCAGTTGTATTCGGCCCTTTAGTCCAAATGTTTTTAACAAAAACGCGGTAAAGTTGTGGACTTCGGTTGAAGTCTTTTTCCCCCAATCACAGGCCCACATAAAGGAGCAGAAATAAAAAAGAAAATTATTGTTTTGTTTTTTTTTTGGTAGAATAAATTATTGTTTTCTCCTAGACTTTAAACAAAAAAAAGTGGGCTTTGGTTAACTTAATTGATAAAGTTTCTTATTGTTGAATAGAAATTTGAGATTCAATTTCTGCCTATACCAAGTCATAGGTTGAAATTATCTCTTAAAAAAAAAAACAAAAAACAAAAACAAACCCTTCCACTAGGCAATGCCTTTCCAATATTTTTATTTAGAGACAAACATGACACTTTTTTTTTTTTTTTTTTTGGGTTGTCATAAACCAATTTTATCACACAAAACATTATAAGAGTACAAAAGCACTCATAGTAGTTTTGAGGGAGGAATATTTGGTAGTTCTGTGGAAATGGTGTTTGAGACTTCAATACATTTATAGATATATTTTTTCTTTTTCTTTTTTCCACAATTTTTAATGTGCCATGTTATAATTGGTGTATAATGAAAAAAAAAAAAAGTATAAATGATGGATTAATATGAATTGTGATAATGAAATTGCTCTAATCATAACTTATCACATTAATGAATTGTGAAAAAAATTTCTAAACTCTAGAGAATTAGGTGTTTGAGTAGAAACCACTTTTAGATTAACCTTGGTCTCTTATTAATGTTTGTAGGTTGCTCAAATTGAAATTTAAGGTGCTGAAACTAACTTGAAGTGAAAATCTAACTTCAAAGACTAAGGCCTAGGGTTTATAAATTCCTCACTTAATTGGATTTCGAAAAATGCGCGAGTTAACAACAAGAGTGAAAAGCCCTAAGTGACTGAAGTTCCTAAATGACTAAATTGAATTATCAAGCCTAATTTGCCGCTACTGCCATTGATTGAAGTAAATTAAACTTATTTGAAGTGATTGATTCTTACATAGACTAAGTCCAAGTGCTTTTATTCGAAATAAATTTAATCTAACTAAACTTATTCAAATAACATCATTTCGAAGTAAAGTTAATTGTAGCAATCACAACAGATTAAAGCCAAAGTCATCAGTCTAACATAAAATTGATTCAAATATAAATAGACACTTTAAGATTGCATCAAACTTTATTAATAATGATTAAACAAGATTGCAATTATAAAAGAGGCAACATACAAGCAAAAAGTCTTCTATGAAGCCTAAGAACTAATAAATCTCCTAAGGATTTAAATACAAATTATCTTCAGTATATTCTGGATTGTGCCTGGTCCCTTTCTTTGTGGCCTTATTAGTATATCTTGGTAGATCTTCTCTACCAAGTGTCTCACTTCTAACAAGACTTGATAACCTTTTGTAACTAATTGGATATGTTGCCCAAGATCAATGCATGATAGTTGAACGCAACCGCGAAGCAAAGGGGATGAGATGGGGCCCTCCCTGACTTCCCAAAAAACACTATTCATGTATGCCTCAACCTGTCTTCCCCCCCACCCCAAAAAAAAAAAAAACATAAAATAATTACAAAAAGCAACAATCTTCAATTCTAAGTAAAATCAACCAAAACTGAAGGTGCAATTGAGAAAAAAAAGAAAAAAGAATGGAGTTAGTAGTAGCACTGTACAAAAGAGAGGAAAATCTCTTGACAAAGTCAAAAGTTTGTTTATATTTTTCACTTTTCCCGCTAAAAGTCACGCTTATCCCATTTTTTTCATATTATAACAGTTAAGTCTGTAATTTTTTTTAAGAAAGGTAAGTAAATTTTAAGGGTTATTATTTTGGTTCACCATTTAATTATGAGAAGTGCTACACCTACAATATTTTTACAAAAAAAATCATACGTGGTAAGTTGTTATTGGTTTTAATTTGAACTTACAATAAAAAATTAATTTCCCCTCCCCCCTCCCACAATAACAACATGTTACATAGAATTTGTTATGAAAGTGTTAAGAAAATATTGTGGACATAGCAATATTTTATCAAGGTAAGTGAACTTATATACTATTTTGCAGGTATATTAAAATACTCTTAACACTTTCAAATTGAAAAAACATTACATTTACATTTATATTAGATTTTGTTTGACAGTTACATTATTTTACAATTATTTATTTATTTTGTTATAAATATTGACTAATATTTTTTAGATTAGCTTTCCTTTAATCTTTTCCCCCTAAACTAAAATTCTGGTTCCACCACCGGTTGAATGGGCCAATATTAATGGCCAATATTAATGGGTCTGAAGTGAGATTAATGTGACAACTGACAAGCTCCACTCCCAACCTTAACCTTAAAAATCGTGTGTCTATGATGAGTTTACGCGTTAATGAATCCTGAACTTCCATATCATGAAAGAAACAAAAACAAAAAATATTATCAAGATTACTAAGACTGTTGATTTTTACGTGATTTCAAATGGGCAATGTTAGAGAGAGTAGAGATAATATTTTTCACAACTCGCTAAGATAACAAGTCATAAATTTAAAGGTTCGAGTATCATGGCATCATTTTAGCGAAGTGGTACCTCCTAAGCACAAAATGCTCGGGAAATAAGGGAAGGGCTTGGGTCGAGTTAAACATATTTTGTATGTAAGTATTTTCAATCATCAAAAAAAAAGTTAAAGTAATATAATTTTTATATTGACCCATATCATTATTATTTCTATGATACATCCATCACAACAAACTTTGTTAAATTGTTAAGAGTTTTAAAACTCATTATTGGCATCGTCTCAATCTCCTTTATGGTGTAATTATCAATTAGAAAAGAAAGTTGTGAAAAAATTTTGTTCCTAAACTTACCTATAAGAGTAAGGTACTGTACCGTGACAATTATACCAAAAAGTAAAAGTTGTGGTCCATAAATTTTTTTTATTTTTTTATTTTGTTATCTAGTTTTCAAAAAATAAAAATCTAGAAGAGTTGATGCTGAATTGTCAAACAGAAGTAAAAAAGCGTACTACGTTGCTTTCATAGTTTTATGTTGGATTGAACGCTCAACCATATTACATAGCAAGGGTCAACACTGATATATTTTCGAATATCTCCATATGGATATATAACATCTCTTTCTCATATTTTTTTCATAATTTATGTAGTTGATAATTGACTTAGAATAACACATGCATGCAAGTACCCACACATGTTATTTTTAACCGTGCTTATAATGGGAACTTTTACAGAGGAGGCATCTCATGGAGCGGCCTTAAAAGACTCTCTTTTCATAGCATGTGACACTCGTAAATGTTGAAGTTCCACCTACTGTGAAAGAGTAGTTTGTTTGAATGTGGTTTCGTAATATTGTTCCATTTCACATAAGATACAACCAAAAACCATACTCAGAAGTGTTTGGGAGGACCAGAATTGAATTGATTTACAAATTTTCTTTACTAGTCAATTTCCTATTTGCTTGTACTAGCAAGCTGTTCCACAGATGAAAGCGAACCCTTCAATTATTTATTTTGTCCACCAGCTCTCTCACTTTCAAATAGGGACGATGCTAGGAGTTTGATTTAGAAGGGAGGGGGGTGAGTAGGGGCTGAAGTATTAGAAATTTCTGGAATTAGGATATCAACCTTTTATGGAATTGAAATATCAACAATTTTTGTAATTGAGATCAAGATTTTGAGTTCCATTATGGATTGACTAATGGAATGGAAGGGGGGTAGAGCATTAGCATTTTTTGGAATTGGGATATCAATATTTGATGGAATTGAAATATCAACAATTTTTAGAATAGAGGCCAAGATTTTGAATTCCATTTCGGATTGACTACTAGAATGGAATATTTTGATACCAGTGTGTACTAATACACCGTTTTTAATATTAACATCGAATATATATATATATATATATATATATATATATTAACACGCACATCCACATGAAACACAACATTGTTAAACTAAATGAAAGTATAATTTGTAATGGATTTAATATAATGGTTTAAAAGAAATCAAATAAAATGATTAGATTGTTATTAAAAATAGGGTCTGATTACATTAATCATCCATTTTAGGAAATTTTTTTATCGAAAATTGAAAAAGCTGTAAAAAAAGTTAATCACTTTTTTATTTTCTTATAAAAAGTTTCACAAAATAGTTTACTAATGCATACCCTAAGATATTTTGTAAACTATATGACTAAAATCACTTTCTCTCTACCCAATTTAACTCTTTTCTTATTTTTCTCATCTCTGCTTGCACGTCTTCATTAGCATGCCTCTAAATCTGCCTTCTAGTAATCTTATTCGTTTTTTTTTTCAATGTGCCTCTTTTATTTTTTGTTACGTCATGTTCTTCATTTTGTTCTCACCTTCCTTCTCTCACTGTGCCTCTTGAATATTACTTTAGTCAGACTCAATTTATCATATTTTTCGCATCCTCAAAAAAAAAAAAAAAATCATCATATTTTTCTCATTTGTTTTAAATGAAGACAAAAAGTAGCCTGGTCGATGGTTCACAGAATGATCATAAATTTATTTAGGTCTGAAATACCAGAAGTGTGCTAATTATAAGCAAGAAAAGATCAATGATGACCAAGTTTAATGTTTTTTGGATTAATTGAACCTTAAATATTCCTATAGAATTTGAACTGGAGAGTTGAATTAAAGACTGGAAATTCTGACGCTGAAGTGGGTCGAGTTAATCACCATAAATAGCTAGAGTGAACAAGACTCGACCTAATTAAGACTTTGCAACAGAGATAACATAAAAGAGTTAGGTAATGAATGGTCCTCTTAAGACAAAAACACAAGAACAGAGATGTAAAGTATAAATGGTACCACTAGCTTTGTGGTGTATATATCTGGTGGGGATGTAAGTAACCTACACCATTCTTCAAAATCTCAAAAGTCTTCGCCATCTTTGGATGATTTAAACCATTTATATGTATCTTGGGCAGGACCATGCATAATATTCATTTATTAACATGCAAAACTTAGTCCCAGAAGCGACATATTGACAGGCAAAACTGAGACAAGCAGATAAAAATGAAAAATTCTCACTTTTTGACAAGTTAAAAAATTTCCTAGAGGAGGGAAAGCATATGTGGGATATGTGATCTAACCTACTTTTTGTGTGTACAACATAAAAATTTTGTTTCTTGTAGAATATCATCAGCTTATAATACATTTTAACATGTTCTAGTACTTGAAAACGAGCAGATCTGACTGTTTTTAGCTGGTGTTCACTGGGAATTATTTATTATTATGTTGCGTTAATGGGAAAATTATTATCTTATACGCAAGACGTATCGAGCACACATCTCACAAGCACGTGACTGGACAAGATACTAACACACTGTATTGACTCGTAGATCCATGTTTTGGTCATTGATAGCAGTAGATCACTGTTTCTGACACAGTGCAACATGCAAAACAATCTAATTCACAACCAATCAGAGGGTTAGTCTTTAGAATGAAGTCCCACAAATTTCCAAGTCTTGTGGTATGTCAGTATTAATTTTCAACAGTGGCGGCTCCAGAATTTTTTTAGGAGAGTCAATAGTTTCTTGAGTTAGGATTTTATTGTGGAGAGTAAAAAAATAAAATGGTTATTACTTTTTTTTTTTTTTGTATACAATTGTCATATTACATACAATAATCTAACATAGTATTTTAAATAGTATACAATACAACTATACTATACAATAGTCTTAAAAAATTATTAATAGTTTAAAGATTGGTAAGAAAATAACAATTGAATGCATAAATAAATAAAAATAAATAAATAACCATAATATTTGTCAAATTAATAACGATTTATTCTAATCATATGTAATATCAATTAAATAAAAATATATGATAAAGAATAATAGTAACACACCTAAGAGTAGGTCTAGGAGTAAACGTGATACTAAGGAAAAGAAATAGTAACTTATATAAGATTTTACTTTTGAAATATATGGATTTTTAACCACACACGTGGTCATTGTCTTGGAATTAGAGCAAGCACTAAAAGACTTTTTGGACTGGAAAACTGTAGAACACTTATTAAACTACTTGATTAAAAAGAAAGAAAACATAAAAGGGAGAAAGAGAATGGGAAAAGAATCATAGATGTAAATACAGATCAGTTGGTTGTACAAGTAGTTTAATTTTTTGCTGATGAAGAAGAAAAGTGCAGGAAAAAACCGTTTCATTTGAGCATCAACGGTAAAGTAAGCCAGAGTCCAGAGAGAAGATTTATTTATTTATTTTAACAAAAGAGCAATTTTAAGAGTAATGCTACTGATCGACACAACATTTATGCAATAAAATCTAGATGGCAAGTTGTTAAAGGTATGTAAAAAAGTGATGTCACTTATGAATTTAGATAAAAAGTCAATTTCAACTTATCACTTAACATTTATTGTAAAAATATTGTGAAAATAGCATTAAAATGGTCATATTTCAAGTTGATTTCAATTGGGTTTATAAAAATTTAGGGTCAAGGTATTCAAAATTTTATTTTAGGAGTCAAAAAAAAAATTATATATATATATATATATATATATATATTTTCAAGCCAAGCCAGGGAGTTCATTTGAACCCTTTGGGCTGGTTGTAGAGCCGCCCCTGAATTTTTCAAACATTTTTGGTACATGGATTATCATTAAGTGGTAGCTGTAGTCATAAGATTTTTACACAAAGTGGAAGTTGTTAGAATATAAGCCCAATAAACTTAGGCCCATGGTGTAGAGTTACTTATACATTACACACTGTCTACCTATATATAAGGCAAACATTATACTTTATTATTCACAGTATTAAGAGAAACCATTCACACCAACCTAACTTTGATTTCAAAGGTAGAAAGGCTTCAACTGTTAACAACTTATTTTCTATAAGTCCCCGAAATGTTTCTTAGAAGATAATTGCAAAGTTTATGGCTTCAAAAGTGAAATCACCCACCAACTGAGATTTACTAAGAGAATCTCTTCCATTGTACCATGGTTTGAATTCAGAGTAAGTGTTTTTCTTTACAAAGAAAAATTCTAAATGGGCTATCAATATTATTACTGTGGGGGTAAAAGCCCAACATCATGTGCTGGGCCTAGGGCCCAATTCGAATATCACTATGTGTCCGAAGAAAAGAAAGTGGTTAGGAAGGAGTCCAGGTGGAAGAAATATACTTGGAAATGAACGATGAGAATAGTCCGAAGAAAACTCTAATGGTCCGAAGAGGTCATTCTCCTCGGACATGAAGGGGACTTGATCAAGCAAATATACGGAAGGTTTGAGTGATCTTTCCAACAACTTCAACGGCAAGGACAAGCTTTGGGCATGCCTGGAGATGATAAGAATGAAGAAATATCTAAAAGGAAAAGCTGCTACCACCGTATTTATTGTACTGTAGCAACTTTCCTGACCGCATTTATGTAGAGAAGACTCCTGAACAGTGCAATCTCAGCTGCCACCACTCACGTAGAACTAAAGCAGATATCTGATGTGGTATGTACTCAAGTGAATGCTTAGATGGAGAACAAGTGTACAGTGAAGATGAAAGAGAAGAAGAATATATAAATGTAATAAGCCTCTAAAGAAGGGGAGAGGAAAAAAATCTGAAGAAGGACTCTAAGAATTGTATTCATCTTTCAATCAATAACAAGCCTCTTCGGACTTAAGTTTATTTAACTTTCAAGCGTGTTTTTATGTCAGTTGACTGTTGCTAGATTCACAATCAGTCTCACTTTTTCACCTACTCTCTACAAATTCATTGTTCTGGGTTCATTGGGCTCATAATCCTGACCTTTTGGGCTTGGGCTATGAAATTTGGACCCTACAATTACAAAAAACTTATAATTTGATATGATAATGAATGTGGTTGATGATACATCAACAAGAAAACAAAGAAATTTTCAATTACTTTTTTTTGTTACATTTAAAAAATAATCCATCAGTTATAGACTTATATGTAACAAAATTTATGATACCATTAGCTAATCTCCTTTACAAAAATTATCATTGGATTTTTTATGTTATTTTGGTTATTATAATTTCAATTGAAACAATTAACACCTAAGATATTAGCTTTGTGACAAATCCAACCTTCTATTAATATTCCTAAAAAAGACTAACAAATATAATCACCTTTACATTTTTTTTCATCACATCATCAATAATTTTATTATGTGCAAACCTTGTAATTAGATTCATTATACTTTAACAAAAAAGACTAACATAATGTTTGATTTGTTAATAATGGTGAAAATTATGAAACTAGATCCATTAAACTTTAACGGAAAAAAAAAAAAAAAACTAACATAATGTTTGATTAGTCACAAACATTATGTTTAGGGAGTTAATTATCTCTCCCAAAAAAAAAAAAAAAAAAAAAACAAAGGTTTGCAGGCAAATTCATGCCCAACAAGAGAGTGATACAATTTTTGGGGGGTCTGTTCCATCACTACTTTGGGCTTGCGCTGGTCAAATGTCGCGTCCAGTTGTATTCGGCCCTTTAGTCCCAATGTTTTTAACAAAAACGTGGTAAAGTTGTGGACTTCGGTTTAAGTCTTATTTCCCAATCACAGGCCCACAAAAAGAAGGAGCAGAAATAAAAAGAAAATTATTGCTTTTTTTTTTTTTTTGGTAGAATAAATTATTGTTTTCTTCTAAACTTAAAACACAAAAAAAAAAAAAAAAAAAAAGTCAGTTCCAGTTAACTTAAATAGTAAAGTTTCTTATTGTCGAATAGAAATTTGGAGTTCAATCCCAACCTACATCAAACCATACGTTGAAACCATCTCTAAAGAAAAAACAAAAACAAAAACAAAAACGGATCCTTCCACCAAGCATTGCCTCTCCAATATTTATTATTATTATTTTTTTTTGGTGGGGGAAGGCGGGTGGTGGGTTGTGATAAACCAATTTTAATACACAAAACATTATAAGAGTACAAAAGCACTCTCAGTTGTTCTGACCAGAACCAACCTTCAATAGCATGTAATTTTGAGGGAGGAATGTTTAGGAATTCTGTGGAGATGGTGTTTGAGACTTCAATACATTTATAGATATATTTTATTTTCCACAATTCTTAATGTGACATGTTATGATTGATGTATAATGAAAAAAGTATCAATGATAGACCAATATGAATTGTGATAATGAAATTTCTCTAGTCATAATTTATCACATTAATGAATTGTGAAAAAAGTTTCGAAACTCTAGAGAATTAGGCGTTTGAGTAGAAGCCACTTTTAGATTAACCTTGGTCTCTTATTAATGTTTGCAGGTTGCTCAAATTGAAACTTAAGGTGCTAAAACTAACTCAAAGTAAAAATCTAACTTCAAAGATTAGGGCTTAGGGTTTAGAAATTCCTCACTTAATTGGTTTTTTTTGGAAAATGCGCTAGTTAACAACAAGAGTTAAAGACCCTAAGTGACTAAAGTTCCTAAATGACTAAATTGAATTATCAAGCCTAATTTGTCTCTACTGCCATTGATTTGAAGTAAATTAAACTTATTTGAAGTAATTGATTCTTACAAAGACTAAGTCCAAGTGCTTTATTCGAAATAAACTTAATCTAACTAAACTTATTCAAATAACATCATTTCGAAATAAACTAGATTGAAGTAAATCATCTCGAAGTAAAGTTTAGTGTAGCAATCACAACAAATTAAAGCCAAAGTCATCAATGTAACATATAATCGATTTAAAGCAAGCAGGAAATCAGATCAAATATAAATAGACACTTTAATATTGCATCAAACTTAACTAATAATGACTAAACAAGATCGCAAGTATAAAAGAGGCAACATTCAAGCAAAAAGTCTTCTATGAAGCCTAAGAACTAATAAATCTCCTAAGGATCTAAATACAAATGATCTGCTATTTATATTTGAACTAATATTATGGATTGTACATGGTCCCTTTTTTTTTTCTTTTTTTTTTTTTTTTTTTTTTTTTTTTGTAGAATGAACTGCTATTTATATTTGAGACCTTGTCAATTATGCCTACTTCCACTTTTTGTATGTTGCTTCCTGGTAGATCTTCTCTACCAAGTGTCTCACTACTAACAAGACTTGATAACCTCTTGTAATTAATTGGGATATGTTGCCCAAAATCAATGCTTGATAGTTGAATGCAATGGCGGAGCTAGGTGGCGGGAGGGGGCAACTGGCCTCCCTGACTTCTCAAAAAACACTTTTCTTGTATGCCTCAACCTATGTCTTGTCCCTCCTAACATAAAATAATTACAAAAAGCAACACTCTTCAATTCTGAGTAAAATTAACCAAAACTGAAGGTGTAATTGGAAATTAAAAAAAGAAAAGAAAAAAAAAAAAAGATTGAAGTTAGTGGTAGCACCAGACAAAAGAGAGCAAAAAGCTCCCAACAAAGACAAAAGTTTGTTCCAGATTTTTCACTTTTCCCACTAAAAGTCATGCCTATCCCTTTTTTTTTTTTTTTTTTTCTTTTTTTCCTTAATGCTATAGACACAACAATTTTCATATTATAATAGTTAAATTGGTAATATTTTTTAAGAAAAGGTAGGTAAAGTTTAGTGGTTCTTATTTTGGTCCACTATTTAATTATGAGAAGTACTATATTTACAATATTTTCACCGAAAAAAAAATAATATGTGGTAAGTTGTTATTGGTTTTAATTTGAACTATCCATAAAAAATTACTTTTTTGCCCCCAATAGTAGTCAATAACAACATACCACTTAGAATTTATTATGAAAGTATTATGAAAATATTCTAGACATAACATTTTTCTATAATTATTTTTATTTTTATTTCCTATTAACATCTAGTCTCCTTAGCAATTATAAAAATATTTTGTAAATTTTGTTTGTGACTCAAGAATTATTGCAACTTGTTTATGTCTTATGCCATTTTAATTAGTGAGTCCCATATTTTACACATAATAATAGTAATAAACTACTTAATGCTCTTTAAGACACTAAAACTTTCTCTATTTTTTTTTTCTCTTTCATCTATTGGCTTTTTTATGATTCCTAACTCTAGATTTTTGTTATGAATCCTAATTTTAAATACTGATAAGAGTAGAAAAAAAAATGTCCAATTCTATATATTTTGATCAAGTGAACCTATATACTATTTTGTACGTATATTGCTATACTCTTAACACTTTTAGATTGACAAAATATTATGATTTACATTTATATTAGATTTTGTTTGACAATTACATTAGTTTACAATTATTTATTTATTTTGTTATAAATATTGACTAATATTTTTTAGATTAGCTTTATTTTAATCTTGCCCCCTAACTCCACCACTAGTTGAATGGGTCTATATTAACGGGTCCAAAGTGAGATTAATGTGATAACTGACAAGCTCCAGCCCCAACCTTAACCTCAAAAATCGTATGTTTGTGATGAGTTTATGTGTTAATGAGTCATAAAATTCCACGCCATGAAAGAAACAAAAACAAAAAGTATTATCAAGATTACTAAGACCATTGATTTTTATGTAATTTCAAAGGGGCACTGTTAGAGAGAGTAGAGATAATTTTTTTCACAACTTGCTAAGATATCAAGTCATAAATTTAAAGGTTCGAGTATCATGGCACCATTTGAGCGAATTGGTACCTCCCAAACACAAAATACTCGGGGAATAAAGGACGGGCATGGGTCGAATTAAGCATATTTTGTATGTAAGTATTTTCAATCATCTCAAAAAAAAACAAAAATTTAAGAGTAATATAATTTTTATATTGATCCATATCATTATTATTTCTATTATACATCCATCACAACAAACTTTGTTAAATTGTTAAGAGTTTTATAACTCATTATTGGCACTGTCTCAACTGTACCGTGACAATTATACCAAAAAGTAAAAGTTGTGGTCCATAAATTTCTTTATTTTATCTAGTTTTCAAAATATAAAAAATAATAATCTAGAAGAGTTGATGCTGAATTGTCAAAAACAAAAGTAAACAAGCGTACTACGTTGCTTTCATAGTCTTATGTTGGATTGAACACTCAACCATATTACATAGCAAGGGTCTACACTGATATATTTTCGAATATCTCTATATAGATATATAAAATCTCTTTCTTATATTTTTTTCATAATTTATGTAGTTGATAATTGAGTTAGAACTCTAACACATGCAAGTGGCCACATAGGGTGTTTTCAACAGTGCTTATAATGGGGACTTCTACGGAGGAGGTATCTCATAGAGCGGCCTTGAAAGACTCTCCTTTCATAGCATGTGAAACTCATAAATGTTGAAATCCCACCTGCTGTGAAAGAGTAGTTTGTTTGAATGTAGTTTCGTACTATTGGTCCATTCCACATAAGATACTACCAAAAACCACACTCAAAAGTGTTTGGGAGGACCAGAATTGAATTGATTTACAAATTTTCTTTACCAGTCAGTTTCCTATTTGTTTGTACAAGCAAGCTGTTCCACATATGAAAGCGAGCCCTTGATCAATTATTTATTTTGTTGACAAGCTCTTCACTTTCAAACAATGACGAAGTTAAGAGTTTGATTGAGAAGGGAGGGGGGGGGGGGGGTTAGTAGGGCTAGAGTATTAGCAATTTCTAGAATTGGGATATCAACATTTTATGGAATTGAAATATCAACAATTTTTGAAATTGAGATCAAGATTTTGAGTTCCATTATGGATTGACTAATGGAATGGAAGGGGGCTAGAGCATTAGCAATTTTTGGAATTGGCATATCAATATTTGATGGAATTGAAATATCAACAATTTTTAGAATTGAGGCCAAGATTTTGAATTCCATTCCGGATTGACTATTAGAATGAAATATTTCGGTACTGGTGTGTATTGATACATCGTTTTTAATATTAACATCGAGTATATATATTGACACGAACACCCACATGACACACAACATTGTTAAACTAAATGAAAGTATAATTTGTAATGGATTTAAAATAATGTTTTAAAAGAAATCAAATAAAATGATTAGATTGTTATTAAAAATAGAGTCCAATTACATTAATCATCCATTTTAACCAATTTGTGTTTTTTAATTTAAAATTATTTAACAAAAAGATAGAGCTATTTTAGAGACTTTAAAATTTTGTGTATGATTATTTTAGTATGCAAAATGTTAAACCCAAACAGGAAATCCTATTATTACTTACTAGCTAGACTCATCACACGTGCTTTGCAAGTGCAATAAGACTCTTTTTTATTTTTTTATTTTAAGTTTAGTGAAACAATATTTAAAAGTAAGATAAAGATAATGTTCTAAGTTTTAGAATCTTAATAAAAGTTTGAAAGCCTAAAACTTAGAAACTCTTTTAAAATTAGTAAATTACTTTTATAACTAGTTTGTATTTTTAAATTTAAAATTATTCATCTAAAAAATAAGAGTATTTTAGAGAGTTTAAGAATTTATGTGAAGATATTTTAGTATGCAAAATGATGAAATTCAAATAAAAAATCTTTTTATTTATAGTTTAGATATTATACGTGTCCGAACAGATGTCTAAGACAACAGACATCCTCCACCGGCTCCCATTCAATCTTTTGCCTAGTTGAAATCTTAAAAGCAAGCCCAATATTGTGTTCTAAATCTTTTACACAAGCTTGCTTTTTGGTTGAATTGGGACATGTAGCCCAGGATTGGTGCATGGTAGTTGAATGGGCCCATGTTATTTTTTTTTCCTTGTTTTTTTATGTTAATGAGTCCGAAGTGATATAAATGTGACAACTGACAAGCGAGAAACCTTAACCTCAAAAATCGTGTGTCTGTGATGATTTTACGTGTTAATGACTAATATATGAGTCCAAAACTTCCGCTCCTGAAAGAAGCAAAAGCAAAAATTATTATCAAGATTACAAGATCATTGGATTTTACGTGATTCCAAAGGGGCAATGTTGGAGATAGTAGAGACATAATTTTTTTCACAAACTTACATAGATTATAGATTTAAGTTTAACCATCTAAAAAAAATGGTTAGGGTAATATCATTTTTATATTAGCCAATATCATTATTATTTTTATCACACATCCATGAAAACAAATAAACTTTTGATAATATAGCTGTAAAGTAATGATCAATGCTCGGTTTGTTTTAATGAAATTTTTTTTGTGAAGATAGTTTTCAATGTTTTTTGTGTGTGTGTGTGTGTGTGTGTTTGATAGCATTAGAAAATATGGGTAAAAAGAAAACCATATTTAGTCCATGGAAAACTCTATCAAAAATATGACATATTTTTAAATGTTATTTTTTGTTTTTGGAAACAACTCTATCTCATACTGCAATGCTTAAATCTACCAAAATAAATCATAGGGTAATTCTTTGTTTATCACTTGGGACCTGTAAATACCCTAATTAAAGAAAGGTAACAGGGTTTTTTGTTTTTGCTGTTGAAAATTTCAAAAAAATAAAAATAAAAATAAAAGATTGATTCCCAATTTCATATACAGAAAATTGAAAAATGACAAAGTAAACAACTAATTTCCCAGCGAAGGTGTATGTAAAACTAAAATCCCAGTGTAGCTAAAGCCCAGCAACGATTTGCATCTTTGTTCTTTGTAGAATTAAAAGAAAATAGAGAAATAGAAGATAAGCAAGGCCTCCATTCTCTTCCAACCATAATATTCTCCTTCCACCAATTTACTTCTTGCGGCCTCCAAATTCCCCGGAGGTCTCTCTGGCTTTCTTTCTATATATCTAAATCATTGCTAAACATTATTGATTATCTTGATTTCAAAATCTCTACCTTTTAATTTTATTTTGAATGATTTTTTTTTCTCAATTATGAGCTAGATGACTGATAGAGTTCATGGATATTGGAAAAATATTTTTGATAGTATATAATTTATCAAGAACTTAAATTTCACAAATTATTGCAATATTAGAATGGCATCGCATTTGTCAAAATTTTATTTGCAAGACAAAATTCACACTTGGATTTTTAATTTATAGAGATATTTAAAAAAAAAAATTGTGTATACCAAATACCAGAAAACTTTTTCAAACTCATTTTTATGGTTGCTATCAAATACAAAGAAAATAAGATAATTTTTCAGAAAATACTTTTTAGAAAATAACTCATTTTTCAGAAAATTTTAATGTCAAAACAAAAGGCATAAGGTTTTTGTAACTTGTGATTAATGTTGTGTCATCTCCTTTATGTTTTAATTATCAAATCAATAGAAAAAAGAAAAAAAAAATCGTGAAAAACTTTTGTTCCTAAACTTATTGATTCGAAAGTGATTGGAAATTGACCGTTAAGGAAGAGTTTAACATGTTAAAAACTCATATAATTCTTCCTTCACTATCAGTAGAAAGATATTGCCCGTTTGGATTCAACGTCTTCGTTTCGCGTTTGGCGTTTTGGTTTTTTTTTCCAGCAGCTTATGTTGACTTGGGAGAAAACAACACTGTGCATGAACAGTGTGTGCACTGTTCACACACTGTTCATGCACTGTTCACGCAATAAAAAATATTAAAAATGGGTCCCACGGTACTATTCACACATTTAAAAATTATTTCGCTACAGTGTTTTCAGTTTTCAGTTTTCAGTTTCAACAACAATGAGTTCAATCCAAACGGTCACTTATAACGGTCACTTATATATCAATAGAATCAAACTCATAGATATACCATAAAGTCTACACCTTTAAGAATAAGGTACTGATTCTCAAAAAAAAAAAAAAAAAAAAAAAAGGTACTGTACCAGGCCAATTATATCAAAAAGTAAAAGTTGTGGTCTATAAAATTTAATAATGGCGTTTTCAAAAAAAAAAAAACATTTGGCGCACTTGGCTACGGATATACCTGCTTTAATCCACGTGGCTTTCATGTTGATGTTGGACTGTAGTACACTTAACATATTGCATAGCAATAATCACAATGTTACATTTGCGTACGGACTATGTTTGTTACACACAAAATATTTTATACAATTTTACACCGCTTAAAAACAATTGAAATTGTAAAACAATTTAAGTGCAACAAATATTTCCTATTTGGGAATATATATGTATAATCTATTTCATATAATTTTTTCTCATTTATTGAGTTGATAAGTTAAAACTTTAGCATGCAACCGCCCACAGAGGTTGTTGCTTTCGATTGTGGGGACTTCTATAAAACTGAGGAAGTATCTCATAGGGTCATTTTGTATGGCTATCCTTTTATAGCATGTGAAACTCGCTCTTAAATGTTTTGGTCTCACATGCTGTGAAATAGTAGTTCATAGAACGTGATTTCTACAGATTCCATATAAGATATTTTTCTGATTCCATGAGCATCATACGTAATTGTCTCCAATGTCTAGTATCTTAACATATTCGTAATTCATGGTCCTCATGGACAATGCCAAACCATACTCAGTAGTGTTTGGGAGGACCAAAATTGAATTTATTTACCAATTTTCTTTCCCAGTCAATTATTTTTTTTTGCTTGTACAAGTAAGCTTCTTCTTCCACTGATGAAAGCGAGCTCTTCATCAGCCTTTTTTGTTTGTTTATCCACTAGCTAGCTCTCTCACTTTCAAGGAACTAGAGACCCTGAAGTGGGTCGAGCTAATCACCTTAAATAGAGTGAACAGGACTTGACCTAATTAAGACTTTAATTTGCATATATATATATATATATATATAAAAGAGTTAGGTATTGAATGACCCTCTTAGGACGAAACGGCCGCAAAAACACAAGCACAGAAATGTAAAGCATAAATGGTAACCACTAGCTTTGTTGTGACGTATATGTCTGGTGTGGATGTAAGGTATAACCTACACCATTCTTCAAAATCTCAAAAGTCTTCACCATCTTTGGATGATTTAAACCATTTGTCACGTATCTTGAGCTGGACCATGCGTAATATTCATTTATTAACATGCAAAACTTAGTCCCAGAAGTGACACTGACAGACAAAATTCTCACTTTTTGATAAGTTAAAAAATTACCAACTGATCCTAGGGGGAAAAAAAAGAAGCATATGTGGGATATGTTATCTAATCTACTTTTTTGTGTGTACGATATAATAATTTTGTTTCTTATAGCTGTAGAATATCAGTTGCCTCTATTACATTTCAACAGGTTCTAGTACTTGAAAACGAGCAGATTTGACTGCTTTAAGCTGGTGTTGGGAATTACTGGTTCTAAATTATTTTGCGATGAGGAAATTATTTTACGCGTATAAAGTGTCTCTCACAAGCATGTGGGTGGGATAAGATACCGATTACCAACTCGTTGCATTGACTCTATAGATCCGTGTTTTGGGCATTGACATTGCAGCACGGAAAAGAATCTAATTCAAGACCAATTCATGAAAAAAGAGAAAAAGGGTTAGTAGGGTTGTGTACAAGAATTGAGTCGGTGCAATGGTAAGAGAGTTTAGACCGTGCTTTTGCTTTTACTGCTTCCAATGTCGTCTCAACATGAAAAATATCTAATTTCTCCAACACGGTCTGTATTATAATCCATGATTACAAAGTTGTACACCTAGGGACCAAAGAGTACAGCTGCCCCCATGTATGTTCTCTCTCGGTCTCTCTCTCTCTCCTCTGTCTTAGAAAGAAAGTAAGCGTAGCTGTAGCCACTGCCATGACTGATGGACTTTGGAGACCACTTCAAGAAATTGCACCCAGCAAGGTCATTGACAAAAGTAGCCAACTTAGGATAGGCGCTGCACCGACTTATTTCAAGGGTTAACACTTTGCCACATATGGTACAAACGCAAATAAGTCAATGGCCTACTCTTCTCACCCTCTCAAATTCTCAATAGAATAAAATCTTATTGCAGGTCCCTCCTCTAACCTTTTAAGGACCATAATATGCATTATATTCATCGGGAAGAAATTATTGCACGGACTTTTTGGTGAATGAAGGATATTTTCTTCTAGTGTTTTTTTTTTCTTGTATTTTTGTATTCGTATCTTCCTTCTATTTTGTACCTTATGTGCTCTAGACTTGGTATTGTTTAATTTTTTTTTCCCCTAATATAAATTTCCTTTCGCCCAAAGAAAAGAAAGTTGGTTCATCATTTTAGATAGTTGAGAAGGTTAACTAAGTTTAGGACACAAAACCAACCCCATCATTGTAACTGGCTGAAGTTATTTTCAAATGATAATTTAGCCGTAAAAGCATTAGCATTGGGTGTAAAAACCCCTCAATTGCTATTTATCAACTAAAATACTAAAACATAGTGTTACCTGGATATGGGCATCTAAAAGTTTTTAGCATCTATAAACAGTAAAGTTGTATATATACAACCCTTTTAGTCATGGGTTGTAAACATAAGTATAGGTACTGTATTCTCTCTCTCATACTTTAGCATCTCCCTAACTCTCATGGGTTATATATATATATATATATATTTATTTATTTATTTATTTGTTTGATGGTGTATTATATATTATTTTAATAAGTTGTATGTAAAAATAGAAATTGAAATGTTGAGTGAGTTGTAAAATAAGATGGTAAAATAGATAAAGTAAGTTTCGAAGTTGTAAAAAAAATGTTTTTTAATAACTCCAGATGTGAATGATCTAATAATATTGTTTGTTGTACCTTATATTTGTAGTTCGACCTACATCTACCTTTCTCTCCCACTGTCAACAGATTTAAGGCTATATTTTGGAAAGAGAGAAAACATAAGGTGAAATGAATTTTAAATCAAATTTGGGTTCCTAAATTGTGGAGGCAATTAATAAATTATTGTTAATGGAACACTAAGTTAAACTTTTGGAGTTTGGAAAAAATAATTATGGATGTGAAGATCTAGATTCCAATTATTAAAATTTTTCTAAAAGCGAATAGATATGAATGTTGAACATCCGAATTCTAAATTTTTAATTTTTTCCTCCAAAAATTAATACGGAAGTTGAACTTCTAGATTTCACTTTTTAACCAATGCAAATTCAGATGTTCAATACCTCTCTCTCTCTCTCTCTCTCTCTGTCTCTGTCTCTGTCTCTGTGTGTGTGTGTAGTACTGGTGTTGTATTGATTTTTAATTTTTAATTTTGTAATACTATTACTAATATCAAACATTGGAAAGGGATAGAGTAACTGAATGAAAGAGGCCAAAACAAGAAAAACAAATTGGAGAAAGAGAGAGCAAGAGAGGAGAGAGGAAAAAAGTGTAATACAAATGTGACATCTGGAAAAAAAAAGGGTAATACGAATGTGACATCTAGAAAAAAAAAAAAAAAAAAGAAAGAAGTGCAATACAAATGTGACATCTAGATTCGCAATGGAAAAAAAAAAAATTAAAAAATCACATCAAGATTCCCTTTAAAAGGAAAAAAGTCAAATTTTTGGGATACGGATGATGAATCCAAATTTACTTAAAAAACTTAAAAGAATTGGAATTTTTTTTTAGAAATAATTACAATATGCTATTAATTATTTTGTCATATCTATAGTTTTTTTCCTTCAAAGTTTAAATCCCAAAAACTTAATTTATTTTGTCAAAAATAATTATATATAGACGTGTATTGGTATAACATTTGAATTGCAATAATGAATGCTGCAATTTCAATAATGAGAGAATGCACGTTTCCCCTTTTTGATTCTATATAAGATTTTTGGTTTTTTTTTTTTTTTTTCTTTTGATAATTTCAAGTGGGAGGATTTTAATTGTGGATGTCCCGTTAAAAACATCAAATATATTAGTTGAAGAAAAAGTCTATGGAATCAAAATATTTAACACTTGCCAATGATGTAAACTAATAAACCTAGATGAGAATTAGTACAAACTTGCTAACTCAACTGTTATATATATATATATATATATATATATATATTAATAATCAACTTGCAACACGATCTTTTACATATAAGATTTTGAATTTAACAACCTTGATAGTTACAAGCAATTTTATTTATGATCCAAGAATGAATTACACGTTGCAAAATGTTCTATACTGCAAGTAGAATCAAGAATGTTCGAAGATAAGTGTTTGGGTTGTTCACGTCGTATGCATGCGGAATGTGGACATACAGTTCCTAGTATTAGGACGCCGACCAATAATCTGGGCTTTTTTCCCGATATTGATGCTGACATTCCTAGAATTTTTTTGCTCTTTTTTTCTCATGGTCTCAGCTTGTACATGTGTTAACGTTGTGTCCTAATCTTGTGGATATCAAGACATGAGAATTTTCATTTCAGGAACTTCTTGTTACCTTTGTTTCACTAGTCTTTTCAATGAATACGTGTCTTTCTGATTTCGGCACTCTCACTCTTAGCCATAGATATACTACACCACGTTTAAATTATGTGCATTCTCATATCTTTTCATTAATTGTACTGCTAATTCTAACCCTAACCCTTTAATTTGGTACTGGTCAATTGAGCTCTCTATTCACTACAAAAATATCGAGCTATAACAGCATTTCTAAACCACCGCGATAGGTCTATAAAGGGACAAAAGGGGTTTCTGCCCTTTTTGAGCAAATTAAATAGGAAAATGTCCCCCTTCCCAAACTAAATAGGGAAATACCCCCTTTTGAAAATCGAGTTTCTCAAAATCGATTTAGGCCCTATAGCGGCGTTTTTAAGGAGCCTATAGTGACGTTTTTTAACTTGACTTTAAAGAAATCGAGTTATAGGTAAAAAAAAAAAGCCACTATAGGTTGATTTCATTGCCTATAACTCGATTTTATTGAAATTGAGTTAAAAAAAGTCACTATAGGTCTTTAAAACGTCACTATAGGCTCCTTAAAAACGTCGCTATTGGGCCTAAATCGATTTTGAAAAACTCGATTTTCAAAAGAGAGACATTTCCTTAATTAGTTTGAGAAGGGGGGTATTTTCCTATTTAATTTTCCTGAAAATGACAGAAGCCCCTTTTGTCCGTCTATAAAGTGATATAGGTTTTTATAACCTCATAATGAAAGATTATTTGATTTCAAAAGTAATTAATGAGAGATGCACTAACATCAACAAAATGATTTTATCTCATCTAATTATGGTTGGTTTTTTAGGTCTAAGATGATAATTTTAACTCCTACCTACAATACTAAAATGCTTCTTAATTGATATAAAATAAAAATAAAAATTTTGAGAAAGAAATTATTAATTATATTGTTGCATATAGAATCTTCTAATCTCTCATTTTTCAATTGATAATATAACTATTTGAATCAATTTAAAGTAGAATATTATCAATTTTAACTAAAAATAATATTTCTACCAAAATTATTGCTAGGATGGGGCCTTTTTTATTGGGATTGAACCTTTTTTTTTAAAGCCAATTATTCACTCACAAAATGGGGCAGAGAAGGTATTTAGTATCAAATGATACCATATCAGCGGTATCAAAATTCAATAAGTGTGAGATGTGTCAGCAAAAAATAACTATATACCCCACTAGCTAACACATGTCTTGAAAGACGTGTGTAAGTAAATAGTTATTTTTATACGCATGTCTTTCATTTTTTGAATTTTGATACAGATAATATGGTATCATTTGATACAAAATACTTTTTTCTTAGACTTAGGCTTTTGAACAACCCCTACATCTAATTCTTCTATTTGTTCATGGCTCCATGCATGTTTGCATTTCAAGAGATTTTTTTTTTTTTTTTTTTTTTTTTTTGAAAAGGATTCGCAACATATTAAACTTTAATAACGTTCTTTGTTTTGTGTCAAATTAAACCACATGCTCCACTACTTATGTGGCCACGGACCTTTGAATTTCACTTTTGCAAAACAACCACACATTATTTACTCAAAAATCCAATTTTCTCTTAATCTCAATAATTGCATATACCATATGAATCATTGAAGCCTAAACACTTTGTGGTCTAGAATGTTTTATATCTATGGCTATATTTTGGTTCAATTTTAAGAGTTGACATATTATAGGGTAGGACCGATTGCTTTATATAGAGTAATAATTGTACAAATCTTATCTTTATAACCATTTTATTTGAAAATTTATATATTCAATAATCTAATAGTAAACAATCATAAAAAAATCTAATGGAACCCTATCACACACACACACACACAAAATCTAATGGAATCTATTAAAAAGGGGTAGAATAACAGAAAAAGATTATTCCCATTTAAAATTAATATATTTTATGACTTAGATTAAATATAAAAAATTAAAAATATTTTTGATGTCACATGATTGTACAAATATTATCTTTATAATTAGTTTATTTGAAAGAATATATATTCAATAATATAATAGTAAACAATCAAAATCTAATGGAACCTCTATATATATTTCCATTTGAAATTGATACTATTTATCTTATAATTCAAATTAAATATTAAAAAAAATTTTAAAAATTATGTCTTGTGCACTATTTAGTATTGACACTATTAGATATAAGAAATAAAATATTAACTATATAATTTGCTAGGATGTTTTTAGTTCATCATGGCCCTGATAGATTTTAAAATACTATTTACTTTGACTAGATGAGCAATATTAAAGCAACCTAAAAACAAAAACAAAAAAACAAAAAAGATGAGCAATATTAATTGTGGGTACTTGACTCCACACAAAGGATAATTGTTCGATTTGGGGAGCCAGACCCTCACGAATTTGTTCTCTTCGACCAAGTGTAAAACCAATAACTTGCTTGTAATCCCACATCGAAAGGAGTTCCCTCCCACTAGTGCGTTATATGCTTCTAGAGCTAACACTAGTGTACCACTACAACATCTGGCTCCCCAAATCGAACAATTATCCTTTGTGTGGAGTCAAGTACCCACATTAATAATTTTTTTTATTTTTTATTTTTAAGAGTCTTCGGAAGTAAAATGATACATTATGTGCATTTTTATCAACATGTATTCTAGACAATCGGGATATTAATTTTAAAAAATTAAGTATATTCAAAAGTATTACTTCAATATGTATTTAATTTGTAGGTCAAAGTTCACCAATTCTCTCCTCTTTTAGACACCAATAACACTATGTTTGGAAGTTTATAAAAAAAAATGAAAGGAATATGGTATATTTTTTCAAGTGTATTTGGAAGTTTAGTATTACACCTCTATTTCATTAAATGATTAAGTTGAATTCCCATTTTAAAGAGGAATGTTTCGGATAGAGTGGAATGAAATGGACATTCTCTCATGGAAAATGCTAATATTACAAACTATTTTACAAAATTTTTTATAAACTACTGATGTGGTGGATGATTTTTCTTTTTCCTTTTTGAGAAGGATATTGTGGATGGTTATTAGTAAGTGAAAATGTGATAGTCATTCCATTTTCATCCCCACTAAACTTCCAAATAAATAAATAGATGAAATATTCCTTAAAAATCCTCTTTATTACATTCATTTCCCCCTATAATAACCGTCTCTAGGAGTTTATGCATATATAAATCATCTAAGGCTTTGAATCTGTCATGCATGATTTGGTTTACTTTAGTTATGCTAGAATAATGGTTAACTTATAAATTCAATAAATATATAAATATTTGACAGAAATTTTTTTTTTTTTTTTGGGAAATGGTTAGAATATGCTTCACCTTACCATACTTGAACCCAGGACTGTCTAGAACTCCATGCACTTTGAGAGAGTTTCAACCTATGATATCCGCTCCTGATGATAACTTTTTATCATTAAACCAAGATATCAGTTGGTTTTTGGTGTAGGTGGAAATCGAACCTCAAAAATCTTATTCAACTATCAGAGACTTTACTAGTTAACATAACTGGAACCCATAAACTCCATGCACTTTGTACATGGAAAGATACCACTTGAATTAAAAGGTCTAGTGGTATAGAAAAACATTTTAAACACTATTCAAATAAGTCTGCGTTTGTATGATCAAATTTTTGTTTGTCATCAACATAGACAAACTTTAAGTTTAAAGAGAGGAAGAAAAACAAAAAAAGTTTGCTTATAGATTTTTCATGATGGAAGAAAGATAATGGGGGCCGTTGTGAATGCTAATGAACTCTAGAGATCACGGAAGAGGGACTATTTGAATGCGTTTTCGTCTTCTCCATCTGCTTATCATGTATTCTAAATTTCTCATCATAGTTCCCATATCATTTATTATGAAATCAAGAACTCATTTATTTAGTGTAAGTTTGGGAACCTCATAGTCTTCTATAGCTTATTTGCATAATATTTATCAAAATATATACTTTTTTTTAGTTTTTATTTTAAATGTGTGACCAAAAAAAACTAAAAGTTAGTTTATTTTCAAAAAAAAAAAAAAAAAAAAAAAGCTAGTTCTATTTTTTCTTTTAATTGAGACAAAAAGCTAAAAGCAATTTTTTTTTTTCCAAACAAACAATTAGTAGATTATTAAAATATTAAATATAAATAAATTTTGAAATTCAAAAAAAAAAATTGATGTTTGGAAGACTCTTTTCTACTTTTTTATTTTTTATTTTTTTTGGATAATGATAACTCAAAAAAAAAAAAAAAAAATCAAAACTAAGCACGTAAAAAAAAAAAACTCATGTATGTTTTTTTTATTTTTTATATAATGATAAACTCCTAAATTAAAGAGATAAAAAGAATTTGAGTATATATGTGGGGTTCATTACTTTCAATTTATTTATAGATATACCATTAAAAACATTTTCTTTATCCTAAAATTATTCTCTTAGCTATTTTCAAAATTATGTTTTGAACTGAGAAAATAGGGAATAGTTTTTTGAAAATTATATTTAGAAAACATCACCGAAACAAGCCCTTAGTCTCCAATTTCTTTTTTTCTTTTTCTTCTTCTTCTTTTTCTTTTTTTTTTTTGGGATGAAGTCTCTAATTTCTTGATATTCAACAAATTTGTTAATGTATATATTTTGTCCGAAATGGCTATGACAATAACCATATTCGTATCGAAGCTAAGCTCATAAATGTTAAGATAGTAGTAACACTGTCTTGTTACAATTTATAAGATAAAATAAAATTAATCAAAAGGTTTCTAAAAATAAAAAAGGAATGAAAGTAAGTGGGTCTAAGAGGAAAATAATATTGATAAATTTTTATTGAATTTTTTCCTTTCTTTTTCTCATGATATCAAACTCATACTGAACATTAATCTGTTCTAAGAGCTAGGTTATTGGATCAATGGTTCAATTAGTGAGTCACTGGTCGAACTGCATAGTTATATACAAAAAATTCAAATTAAAAAATTTATAAAAATAAGTTTAAGAAGTCATAAAATAAATATAAAAATTGATAAAAATAGGCATGCCTAAATTATTAATTAAAATTAAGTCTAAAAACAAACCACCTAATATAATTCAAACTCTAGGTCTAGCAAGTAACATCACTAAACAAAATAAAAAATTAAAGCATGTCATATTGCAACAAATTCTTTCCTAAATCTTTCCTAAATAAAATCTTATTGAATTATATTTCTAAAAATTTTGGGAATATAAGCATATCCTACAACTCAAAGCATATTCCATGCATATTGCATATTTCACTAGTTGCTCTAATCCCATGGATTACATTTGAGCTAAATTTTGAAACTCTATCTTTATCAAAAAATCAAGCATTAACCTCATTATAAAATCTCTCATTTTCATTATGCATTAAATTCAAAAAAGGATATATTAATGAACCCATAAAGGTAATTTTTTTCAAAATTACAAAATTGGATGGGTCACAAGAAAATCATTGGGTCTTATTGAATTCTACCAGTTCAATTGCATAAGTAATCCAATTAAACAACTAGACCGACTTCGGCACTGGTTCATTGGGTTACTGGTTCGACTGGTCAGGTCAGGTCGAATTAACAAGAAGAGACTTTACTAATTAAGCTAACTAGAACCCACTTTTAGGACTTATAGTCTGTTTGAATATCGCTTATTGCTGAAAACTGAAAATACTGTAGCGAAATAATTTTTAAATGTGTGAATAGTGTCATAAAACTTAGTTTTAAAGTTAGATTTGCTGAAATCCGTACTTACAGATCCCGTGAATAATGCACGAGACCCATAGAAAAACGCCAAACGTAGGCACTAAAATAATTTCAATGCAACCCAAATGTAGGCTTAATCAATTACAGTGTAAGTAGGTTAATTCACCCAAAGCATTAATTACATACTTCTGTAAATACATCACTATCTAAACTTCAACCTACATATTATATCCGAGTTAAACTAATTTTAAATACAAAATTTAGGTTTCTTTTTCTACTTTAAAAAAAAAAAAAGTTTCCTTTTTGTATGCTTTGCTTTTGATAATGATATGCTTTTCACTGATATATATATATATATATAGAGAGAGAGAGAGAGAGAGAGAGAGAGAGAGAGAGAGAGAGAGAGAGAGAGAGAGAGAGAGGAGAGAGAGAGAGAGAGAGAGAGAGAGAGGAGAGAGAGAGAGAGAGAGAGAGAGAGAGAGAGAGAGAGAGATGAGTTCAACTTACACATGATGTAACTTTAAAGAGTTACACATTTTTTAAACCATTAGATTTAAGTAGATCCAACAGTAAAAAAAGATCCTCATTAATACTAATATTCTAATTGATCTAATTTATTATCCCTTATTTAATATATTCCATACTTATCTCTAAACCCAAAAAAAGGTATATGTATTTCTTTTTTTCTTTCTTTCTCTCTCTCTCCACTGCAGTACGTCTCTCTCTCCTTCTTTTGATGATAGAGTTCAAATCTTCTGTCTCATCAATTGTGCTCCACTTTATACTCCACCAATAAAATTTAAACAGCTAGCCTCTCTCATTAAATAAGATATCTCATTAAATAAGACAACTAGCCTCTCTCATTAAAGTTAGAATTATCTCATTTAATAAGAGAGGTTAGTTGTCCAAATTTTATTGGTGAAGCATGAAGTAGACTCTTGATGATATTGATTACATGATTTATATTATAGTCAAATTACATATATACAATTTGTTAATCACAGTCTGACTCAGTGCCACCGGTTCCGCCAAAACAAAAGCTATAACCCGTTTTGCCGTCATTTTTGTTTGACTCATCTCCTTCAAGGTAACAACGAGACATGGCAGTTTGAACACCAGTTGGTGAATCAACTAAGTCAAAATTGTGATCTACAAGTTCAACTTGACTCATGAAACAAGTACGTTGATACACGCCATTATCAAAATGTCAACTGCCCATAGGAGGGCTGGTATTATCATCTCTGCTACTGAGAACATGGCCTCCCAATTGCAATTTGTCTGCTCCTCCAGCTAACTCGTTAAATTGTGTGGCAGGAAAATACCCAATCGGATCATAATCATTATCACCATGATAAACAACCAGCCACCATGAAGCAGTTCTTACTTCACTTCCTTCGTCCTATTGTTATCATATCACATAATCAAAAACCCAAAAAGAAAGAAAATAAGGAAAAACAAATGGAAGATCATATATATATATATAAAAGAAAGATGGAAAGTATTACACGAATAATGCTGAAACACAAAACAACTTGGTCTTCAGTACTGTATTTAGAGACTTTATCTATAGCAGCGCCAAATGCAACTTGGGTATTAGTTTGTACAAACCCCAAGCAATTAAGATTATAACATCTTGACAAGTTGCTGTTCTAGCAGTCCATTCATAGTGTAAAATTCAAATTATGTTAGTACATAGTATTTGTAAAAAACAAGAAAAATTATCCTAACAAGAACATTAAATCTGTTTAGAGATAAAAGTACTCACATTAATCATTTTAAAATGAGAGAGCGAGAGAGTCAGACGTTAAACATTTTTTGGTTTAGAGATAGGTTTAAAATGTAATAAATGAAGGTAATTAATGAAATCCTAATAATAATATTTGTAATAATGAAGGTTTTTTTTTAACTATTAGATCTACACACACTCATATATATATATATATATATATATCTCATATATATGTGTGTGTATGTATGTGTTGGGTTCAAGTTACACCTGATGTAATTCTAAACAATGATACACTACCCAATAACTTGTTAATAAATTTATATTTTGAAAATTCCATCGTTAGATTACATGTTCTATATGTTTTAAACATGCATGCCGATTTTCATATCAATTAGATATTATTTACCATTGAATCCATAAACTCATCTTTGATGCATTATTTTAAACTACAAAAATTTGAATTTATACAATTGATAGATGACATGACTATTAATTCTTAATCACCTTGAAATTTTGCAATAATGGAGAATATACAAAGATAATGTAATCCAACGGTCGACTTGTCAAAATTCACATCCAATTAAAAAATATTGATTGGTGTAACATTACTTACAATTATATCTAGTGTAACTTGTGTGTATATGTGTGTGTGTGTGTGTGTGTGTACAGATGTATATATAGATATTTATGTATGTGTGTGTGTGTGTATATATATATATGTGTGTATATATATATATATATGTATATTTTAAGTTGGTGTTGTTAATTATATTAGAAGTCATTGTTTGGTATAACTAGAATGGGATGAACTGATGAAGAACGTGTTCTGTAAGAGTGAAAAATTTGGAGGCAAGATTTTACATGTATGAACGCCTGGTTTTGACGTCTAGTTTTCTTGACTTTTATGTTATCTTCCATTAGATTTGATTTTCACTTCACCTTAATATTCCAAATTCAAAGTCCAAGTTTGGTAGGGATTGTGAACTGTGAAGTGTTAGTCCTTGATTACATGTCGATGCGGCAATTTGATCCCTTGCTTTCTTCTAGGAGGCAGTTCTAGCATATCTACGTTTACCTGGTTGTTCTTCAACCGTGTGGAGCAAATGGATTATTGGGCTGTATTTGCAATTGCTTGCTCACCAGAACAAGATTTCCAAAACTGCATCGTCCAATTGAGGAATTGACTTATTGAACCCCATTTGACAACTCTA
Source organism: Quercus glauca (assembly GCA_023736055.1). NCBI lineage: Eukaryota > Viridiplantae > Streptophyta > Magnoliopsida > Fagales > Fagaceae > Quercus > Quercus glauca. Next base: position 73,467,905 of record CM043318.1, read on the forward strand.
AAAATTTTATAATATTGGAATTTGGAATGAAATGAAGAATTTGATTATTAACTTTTAAGCCCCCTTGTATATGAGCTCAGACCCTCCTTTAATAAATGGAACCCAAAATATGAGATTTTTAACTTTTTAATAAGAGCTAGAGCAGAGCAAAATATCAAGATGATTATAGATTAAGAATTATCTTATCTTGTCATAAAATGTTTAAATTTCAAGTATTATTAAATTTAAAATTATAATAATATTAGTATCACACACTTTTACATACACTTTGTCATAACTGTCTTACATCGTGAATTGTGAATGGTGCATGTTATTGTTAAAATTATACACAAAAACATGAGTTTATATCATATATAATTTAATGGTAGAATTCTCAAAATATTAATCCAATTAAAAAGTTATAGAGTAATATATCATTATTAAGATTTACCCTAAATATAACTTGATCTAATATTAATGCTATAAATATATTCAACTGAACCTTCATGAAGAATAGCTATATATATTCAACTGCGAGATACTTTTAGTTGAAACAAAACGATAATTGACTTTATCCCACTTTTACACTTCTGGGAAAAGCAGGTGAGAAGAGAAACACTTCAAAAGTATCCAAAAAGGTTTGTCAATGAAAGCTGGAAATCTCAGAGCGGCCGTAAAAATCTTCAACATTCAACATTCAACCACATTTAATTAATTATAAAACATAAATAAATATTCAACTTCAATGGCTTTTAAAATGTAAACCAATTTGACCCAAATATATATATATATATATATATATATATATATATATCTATGTATTTGACCGTATGATGAACGATGCTATAATTTTCAATTTCATAATACAATCATCCCTAGCTATTAAGCAAACTAATTCTGTCTTCTAAATTTTACAAAATTAATAACATAATTATTTCACATGCATGTCATGATCTCATGATCTATAGACTAATACTAAATTAGATGCAGCAGATATATCTCGGATGTACATGAGTTTCTGTATATAAAACCCATTCTAAGCACATGAGTTTTTATATATATAAGACCAATTTCTAATTCTATTCAAGCTCTCTTGTTAACATAATTGATAAATTATTAGTTTCAAAAGTTTTTTATTTTATTTTTATAAATACGATAGAATATTACTCTATGTCGCCCGCTCCATGATAATTGTTCTTTATGATTAGGTGACGACTCTAACCAATTAGTTTTGGTGTAAGTGTAGTTCGTATGCCAAATCTCTTACACACACACAAAAAATCAATTGAGTTAATTAGAACTTCATTTCAAAAGTTTAAATTATTTATTAAAAAATATAATTTAACTTTTATTTTAAATAAGACAATTTTTTTTTTTCTAGAGAAAGTTTCAACCTGATTTTTTATATAGACGGATATTAAATCCTAAATCTCTTATTCAATCATCAGAAATTTTACCAGTTAAGTTAACTGAAACTTACAAGATACATTTTATTTAAGTTTATATAAACTTAAACATTAGGGTGTGTTAAGTGTAATATCTATCTATTTCATCAAAAAAAAAAGTGTAATATCTATCTATAAATGTGATAGAGTTCACAAACTTCCAAGGGATTAAAAAGCACTGGACCATGCGTTCATGACATTATATTTTATCAGAAGGCCACCGACATACGTGCATGGGACCATGTAAAGAATTCTGCCCAATATTTTGCACCAGGGACCACCGTCCAAAACCCATCTCAGATTTGCCACCGCCACAGCGTCAGTGTTAACAGTGTAATCGATTGCTATAGGCTACTGATCGATCATTGCAATTAATGTTGATATTCCTCTGAAAGAATAAAGATTTGACACCTATTTTGTTTAATATAACCCTTGATGCAAAGTACTTTGTGCATCTCAAGCAATTAATTGCTGTACATATACCTAATCTTTACTTGGGGTTACTTTGTGCATCTCAAGCAATTAATTGCTATATATATACCTAATCTTTACTTGTCGCAACCCCAACGAATAAACTAGGCACGTGATAATGACTGCATACTTATAAAGCTTTCACTTTACAAGTGAGCAAGGTCTTTTACATCAATTGCATCTACAACTATCTATAAAAATTGCAAAAGAATCTCCAAAATATCAATGGAAAAACGGCATAAGCTTGAAAACTCAATAAATAACCAAATACTTTTTTTTAATACAAAATAGAATTTCTACTCTAGCTTAATCTAAGTGTATATATGTGTGAAACTCCCTCATGGAGACTTGAACCCCGGCCCTTGCCCCTCACACCCCACAAGCATTTATAAATAACAAAATACTAACTAGCTAGATGAAGTATATTAAGTATATTAGTATATTCCTACTCATAATAAATGAACTTACATTAGCCCTTGCCCCTCACACCCCACAAGCATTTATAAATAACAAAATACTAACTAGCTAGATGAAGTATATTAAGTATATTAGTATATTCCTACTCATAATAAATGAACTTACATTATATGAAACTTAATAAGCTTAGAAACCGTTATTAAATGCAATTGGAACTTTTGACATATGAAATGCAATACCTTAAAAAAAAAGTTATAATTTGCAAAAAGTTACAAAGACACTAAAATAGTAACTTGCAATGAGTTGAAAATCTTTAGGAATTTCATTAGACTTAAAATAAAGATAGTATACAATCAAATTTTATGTTCTTAACAAACCTCAAATAAATAGATAACCACTTAATTACTCAACCATAGCTACTAAGGGACTCATTAAAATTTGATTATATATCGAAATATTATTTAATTGAGTATTAACCAGTATCATTATGGCACTCATTAAGAAGAACTATATATAATGTATGTATTTTTTTTTTTTATCTTGTATTTCTCTTCTTATTCTTTTTTTTTTTTCCTCACTGAGACGAATGATCAGGGAATTAAGTGTAAATCATATGCTTAAGAGACTCATAGCATCAAATCAAAACTATAGGTTTAATGGGTCCCAAAATATATCTCTATATAAGATTGTAAATGAGCAAAGTCACCTCAGTATTAAAACTTCAGGATTAGGTCATTTAAATTTATTTTGAACATGAGCCAAGTTCGATCTCATCACCTTACAAAGTTTCATATTTAAGTTTGATTTAATATTTTGTCATCGAACAAGCTTAATTAAACTTTTTTTATAAGTTATTTGATTAACTTATTATTTTCCCATATATGGTAAACACTACGGCTAAATGTTTTTACCTCTTCACGGATCTATGCTATTAAATACTCTAGTAATAACTAAATTATAATTGAAATTATATTATTTGACTTAATTAGATTGAATGATTTTCATTTATGAACGTAATAAAATTTAATTTCACAAACCTTTTTATTGTTAAAAATTACATATAACTTTTATTACGAAATGGACTATTTATAATATGAATAAACTAAAAATTATAATTTGATATCTTATTTAAGCTCAAATCAAGTCTTGTAATCACAAGTTTGTTTATGAACACATTGTTACAATTTAGCTTAGCTCATTTAATAGTTAACTCCAAACATGGACTTGAACTTGACTTATTTTTTAAATCCTATGAGTTTTAGGCAAAAAAAAAAAAAAAAAAAATTCAAGGGAAAAAAATATGTCAAGGAAATTACATGATTTTTTGGAAAGGTGTTTTCCAAGGGAAAATTCCATGGGTTTTGGAAAATAATTTTTCATGAAGACAAATCCCATGGGTTTTTTGGAAAACCAATTCAAGAGTGAAAATCCCATGGTTTTTTTAGAAAATCCTTTTCTAGGATGAAAATTCCATAGACTTTGGTTCCCTAATAATGGAAAATTCCATGAATTTAATTTTAAGAAAATCACTATTTTTAATGAAAATAATGGGTTCATGGGTTTTTGAAAGAAACTCACTTTTTGAACGCACTTTTGGAAAAACCAGTTTTGAAGATATGGTTTATTCGGAATCATTTTTTTAGAAAACAAGATTGAATGCATGGACTATCTTGAAAACAGTAAGATTATTTATGGAAAACAAATTGAAAATAGTTGTTGGAAGTACTTTTATATGAAGCCTTATGGAAATTGTGGTAGTAGGAATTTACACTACTAACTAGGAAGTTAGCATGTAAACCCATACCCATACATTAAACAAATTCATAAGGAGAATAAACTTAAGTTCAAGCAATTATGGCCCAAAGCTAGCTAAAATAAACATTCACAAGCATACATAACCAATCTCACCATTCAATCATACCCATTAATTTCATAATGCATGTTCATGTGTTCATCAAATTTCAATGATGGATGTCCATATTCTTCACCATCATAAAAGGGAAATTAACTACTTGAACAAGAATGAATAGATCATGCATTACTATTGTAGGGACGAAGCCCAAAGATAGTACATTGGGCCTTGGGCCTCGCCCAAGGTCATTGGAAAGACCGAGGAGAGATAAAACGGTAGAAGGGTACTCCAGCCTAGCGCCCTATAAATATGAAAGGAAAAATGAACAATCCCAGGAGGAAGACCTCCTCGAACAAGACCAACACCGTTCCATTGCACATTCCAGCAACAAGAATGGGCTCGATGGGGGCGTCGGCTTCAGGAGCATGTCACATGAACTCACGAGATGGAAGACAATGCAAAAATATCTAAAGGAAAGGTTGTTACCTCCGTATTACATGCATTGCAGCTACTTTTCTAGTCGCATTTATGTGAAAAAGACCTCTAAACAGTGTTTTCTTGGCCACCGTAACTCAGAAAAGGCCAGAAAGGGTGTCTAATAGGACAGACACTCAAGTAGAGGTCCAGATGATCAACAGGTGTAAGGCCAGGATTATCTAAAGGGACCTATAAAATAAGAGAGACCCTCCATAAGAGAGAGGAGGAGGGGGAGAAAAAAGAACAAGAAGTAAGAGCCATATTAGGGGTAATAACTCTCGCAAATCGGTCTTTCAATTGATAAAAAAAATTGGTCTCCTCGGACGATATGTAAATTGAACTCTATATGCTCCCTTCTTTCATGATTGCCAAAAAAAACCCATCTTAGCCGTTGTCATACTGACTAGGGCCCAACTTTTCGTCCCACTCTTTACAAAACTATTGTATTGGGCTCACTGGGCCATCATCCCATTCACTTTTGGGCTCAGGTTCTCAAACTATGACCCTACAACTATACCCATGACAAGCTTTATTCTAAGAACAAAATGGGTATTAGTAATTGAAAAAATTCCCAATTGATATTCATATTTAGACATGCACGGACATATTCAATTAATCATGGAAATTAACATGATAACACAAGCTTAAAGTAATCCTAGCCTAGCTAATTAACATGTTAACACTTATAAATAATAATCCAAGCATGCTAACATAGTAATTACATAAGAATGGTATTTATTTAAACAACTAAAGCATTGGAAACAAATAAATAAAAGAAAACTTTTAGTATTTTCCTAATGAGAAGATTGAAATTAATGAAGGATTATTTTTCGGGAATTTTTTTTGGAGTGATTGAAAGACCATTTGAGCATTTTTAGGAAATTTTTTATTGATATTATCAAGTGAGAGAGGTGCTATTAAAATAGATAGCAAATAATAAATTAACTCATCCATACCATAAGCCATAGGGTCCAAGCCCATGGTATGGTTGAGACAATTAACTAGATCCTCTTTTGGCTTGTCCCAACTCGAATTTTGGTCTCATTCTATTAGTTTGAGGTACCAACTTTGCGCACTTTGTTGAAATTCTTTTTAAATTTTGATTGTAATAGACTCTCTATTACTTTGAGGCCTTAATCCTCAAGTTAGGACTGTTGGTATATACTTGAATGGATTATTTTTAAAGTTCCTACTTTGAGTGTACCGTCTCACACTAACTCATGCATGGTTCATGCCTCCAATGGGAAGTACACCTCAACTGAATGGACCGAAGATGGAGATTTGGAAGTCGCCACCTGATTTAGGTCCAAGAACCAAATTAGGCCTTTTGGGCACTTTACTTACATACATAGGTCATATACCAGATTATGAGTTTGGAATTTGAGCACAGATTGAGAAGGTATTAGGCACTCAAATCCAAATATGCCTGGCTTGTAGGCTGGACTCCATTATGTGTTAATAGATTATATTTAATTAAAGAGTTTATTATGAGTGATCTAATCCTTAACCTAAACATACATCGTGCACCAAATAAAAAAACACACACAACATGTTAAAGATCACACAATAACAAAAAAGGAAACATATTAAAATCAAATTAAAAAATATTATTAAACATGGAAAACTAACAATTAAATAAACACACAAGGAAAAATATCATTCAAAACATATTATGATAAGAATAACTAAAATAAACTTGGCAAACAAATAAACATAATTAATAACCTGAAACAGAGTCAAATAGAATCATAGAACACATGGAAAATGATTAATGGGTAAACTATGTATTTGGTCCTTATCTTATATACTATATTTCAATATAGTCATTAACTTTTCAATTATGTCAATTTGGCATCTTCTAATCTTTCAATGTTGTGTCAATTTAGTGTCTGTTGTTATCTTTTGGATAAAAATTGATGACATGGTAAACAGCCAAAAGATAATTTTAGTGTATTTTCACATCAAAGAAAGCTAATTTTTTATTTTAGCCATTAGACGCGTCATTAATTTTCATCCAAAAGATAACGGCAATGATTAAATTGACACAATACTAAAAAGTTTGAGACTAAATTGACACAATTAAAAATTCAGGAACCAAATTTAAATATTGAATATAGAATAGGGGCCAAATATGTAGTTTATCCTTGATTAATTAAATAAAAACAAAAAATTTACTCTATTCTAGGTTTGGGATGTGTATGCATATTCAACCATACGTCGTGCACATAATCGATGATGCATACGCATCCTTTAGAACAAATCTGGAAAATCACATTTTTATTGAATCAACCAAACACAAAACTAAAGAAACACATGAGAAATCTTAAAAATAAATATGATCAACTACTCAAAATTAGATTAACATGAAAAGAAAAGGAAAATGGAAATTAAACAAATTAAACACAAATATAAAAATAAACTACATTAAGGAAAACACACGAATATATCACAAGAATGAAATAAAGGCACAAACACAATAGGAGCAAATTATAGTCAACCCAAGACCAGATTAATAGGTACCAAAAGAATTATAAACATCAAACAAAACAAATATAATTGTTGGCACTTCATTTTGTACACGTTAATAAATTTTGATCCCCGGCCCTAATGATGAGCTTGACATACATCAACCAAGGATAATTAAAGAGTTCACAATAGTTTGGAAAAAATTACAACTCAAAAGTGCTCAAATTTCTTGGAAAATAATACTGAAAAATGACATTTGCTCACTATTTTGACCATAACTTTTGTTCCACAAAGAATATTTGAGTGCAATTTATTTTTTTGGAAAGTAGACATCTTGGGATTCAATTTAAACACAAATTTTGCCTAATTTGGATTTATATTAAATGAGTTATGACCATTATAAGTCAGGCCATCAAAGCTGTCTGGAATTAGGGTTCATGCGTACACATGAATCAAGTGTGCGTGTGCACACTCAAAAGATGCGTACACATGCTCATGTTCTAGGCAGTAAAACTTCAATTTTAAGGGCTCAAAACATCATTCTTTGATGTGGGCCAACTCCTAGACTTTTGGGAATGTCCAAATACCTCTAAAAAGCCTTGAAACCCCTAATTTTAACTTATAAATACTCACCTTATGTCTCCAATAAAAACCCTAGCTAGAAAGAGTGCCTCTTTGCATTCTAAACCCTATTATCTCTTTTCGAAACTCTAGGGCAACAGCTAGAACATTTTTTTTCTAAGGATTCAAAACCTTTTTCTAGCATAAATCAAGGCAGAAACTTGTTCTCAATTGAGTTTTACAAAAACTTTTCAAAACCTTTTGTTCTTGAGTTGTGATTACTAACAATTATTGTGCTCTTCAATTATCTTTGTCATCTCAATCTAATCTTTGTGTTGTAGGCACTAAAGGGTCGGTTAAACAAACTTTAAACTCACAATCTTAAGCAAGATGAGTGTTCTTTCCATAAATTCCTTCCTTGCTTAATATGATTCACTTGAGTTTCTTAACATAGTTTTTATATTTGTTTTATTTGATTTGTTTGTTGTTCTTAATTCTTTTGATATGTGTTAATATGATCTTGGGTTGATTATAGTCTGTTTTTGTTGTTTTTGGTTTGTTATTTTAGTTTCATGTAAAGTTTAACATGTTTATTTATTTTATGTTAGTTTAGTACACTTTTTTTTTCTTGATTATTTGTTTATGTTGATGCTTTGTATTATATGCTCTATGTTATTTCAGTTTTTAGGGTTTCTAACATGCTTGTTTGATTTCTACTTTAATATCTTTAATTGATTAAATCTTGCAAAATGTAACTTGTTGGATCTGTGCTAAAGGATGTGTATGCATCATCGAATATGCGTGCGTATGGTTTCAATCATGCATACGCATAGTTGAGTATGCATACACACCTCAAACCTAGATTAGGGCAAAATCATCATTTTATTATTTTGATCATTTTTAGCATGTTATTTGATTCTTTTTACTCTGTTTAGGTTAATTAATTGTGTTTAATTATTTTCCATGTTTGTTTGAGTCTTTTTGCCATGTTTGGTTTATTTTATAATCTTTCCTTATGTGTGTGATTTAATTGTTATCTTTTTCTTTTTTCAATATATATGTTTGATTTGTTTCCCTTTATATTGTGATGTGATCTTTAACATGTTGTGTGTGTTATTTTATTTAAATGCATGATATATGTTTAGGTTAAAGATTAGGGGTTTTTAATAACTTCTTTATTTAAATATGGCCTAGCAACACATAATGAAGGTCAGCCCACAAGCTAGTTGGTCTTGGGTGCCTAACACCTTCCCTAGCTGTGCCTAACACCTTCCCAATCTGGTATGCAAACCTATGTAAGTAATTGAGTGGCTCAAAAGACCCAATATGATTCCTAGACCTAATCTAGGCGGCGACTCCATTTTTCACCCTCCGCTTGGTCTACTCTAAGGCGAGGCGTACTCCCTTACACCCACAATAACAATTTAAAGAAATTAAATCAAGAAATCCATGTTAATCCTATTAAACAAAGTAGGAGTTCATGGAAAGAATATTCATCTTGCTTCAGATCACGAGTTTTTGGTTATTTAACTGACTCCTCAATACCTACAACACAATGATTAGATTGATGAAACAAAGGAAACTAAAGAAAACAATAGTTTTGGTAATCACAATTCAAGAACAAGATTAGTTTGAAAAAGATTTTGAAAACGATTTGGAAAACTAGTTTTTGCCTTAGAACTAACTAAAGAGAGGGTTTTTTATATGTAAAAAAACGTGCTTAGGTGATGTGTGAATGATTAGAAAAGATGAACTATGGTTTTTAGAACATGGGGGCAAAAAACAAACTCTCCTTAGTTAGGTTTTGGAATGAAGACATAAGGTGAGTATATATATTAGTAAACTAGGGTTTTCAGACCTTTTGAAAGGTTTTGGATGTTCCTAAGGGCCTAGGGGCTAGGCCCCATCAAAGAATAAAGCTTTGGACCTTAAAACTGAATTTCTAAGGTTCTGGAATGAAGCATGCGCACACCTGGTCAAGTAAACCGTAAATTCAATTGCACTATTAGTCCAACTTCAAACGGACATAACTCACTCATTTTAAATCCAAATTACACAAAAATTATGTTCAAATTGAAGTCCAAAATGTCTAATTTCCAATAAAATAAACTTCACTCAAAAATTATTTGTGGATCAAAAGTTATAGTAAAAACAATGAGCAAATATCATTTTTGTTAGTACCGTTTTCAAAGCAATTTAAGCATATTTGAATTGTGATTACTTCTGAACTATTGAAAACTCTTTAACTTCCCTTGCTTGATGTATTTCAAGATCATCATTGGAGTTGGGGACCAAAGGTTATTTCAACAACTTAAACATTGCCTTCACTCTGAGGAATTTGTGGTACTTATTTGTGTTAGTTGTTGAAAAAGTACCATAAATTCCTCACAGTAAAGCCAAAAATAAGTTCAATAATGGACAAATATTCTAAAAAAATGTTAACATTCAAGGAAAGCATGGGCAGAAACTGAACACATAATTATATGTAGAAAACTAGTAACACCTAAGGCCCACCTCTTGAAAATTGTAATAAATTATGTGTATGATAAGCGCTCCACTTTAATTAAAGTGTTCAAGATACGAAAACCATGCAAATTGCGGTCCCTCAATGTCCGTTCGTGTCTTCACAAACAAACCCAAGGAGATTACTCTAATAAACCAAAGAACAATAATAATAATCTCAATATCCCTTTCGATTACAACCACCCCAATAAATCCAAACATGATCAAATGCTACGAAAAGTTGTAGATAGAAATGTATTGGTTTTGTTCAACGTACATCAGTATAAGAAACAGTGGTTTTAGATTTTTTTTTTTTTTTTTTTCCTTCTTTACCAGCTTTGATTTTGCACTTGAAAGGTGGGAAGGACATAATTAAGAACCAATTTGGGGAAAGCATAAACACTCACTTGGCAATTAGGGTTTCTTTTTTCTTTTTTGTTAATTTGGATTTTTGATGATTTTGGGATACTATGCGTGTCACTAGTAGTTTCATGCCACCTGTCTTCGTGTGTGTCTTTTTTCTTTTTCTTTTTAAGTATGGTCCAAATTAAACATGTTATAGATTCTCTGATGCTATAAATAATGTACACTAAAGCATTTTATTAGATACAGAGGATCAACGTTAACATAAGTTAAGGACAGCGAATTGTTACAAGTTAATACGATTTTTTTTTTTTTTTTTTGTGGGTAAATATGGAATTATCATTAACTAAGAAACGCTGGTAGCAGCACCAGTTGTACAAAGTCTAGAGCGATATACGCCCATCATATCATCATACAGGAGCTGCAAAATAACAGGGGGGGGGGGGGGGGAGACAAAAACTAAAGACAAATCTGTAGAAGCCGAACCCAATTTAGCTAAAGCATCGGCACAAAAATTTGCTTCCCTGAAGCAATGCAATAATTTAACTTGAGGCAAACGCAGCAACAATTCCCTGCAATCATCAACAAGACCAGACAAATCTCCATTAGTATTGACATTGTTAGAAACTAAAGAAATTGCTGCAGTAGCATCAAGTTCAACCTCCACAGCAAAAATTCCCCTTTCTAAACACAGCCCCAGCCCCTCCTGCAATGCCCACAACTCTGCGGCGATACTTGAGCTAAAACTAATGGACTTAGCAAAACCTACAACCCACTGTCCGGCGCTATCTCTAAGTAAACCGCCACACAACTTCCTTATTCTAAGAAATAGCCAAAAGAGTAGTAGTTGTTGTTTTAATAGTAGTGGTTGATTTTTTTTTTAGGAGAAAAAGAGTAGCAGTTGACTAGAGTAGTATCCTTTTATTTTTTAAAAAGAAACATTGGTGGTTCTTGAGCCACGAATTCTCTGATAGGTCATAAATTCTATGGTTAACAATACGTAGTCTTAGGCCTTTTTTTTGCTAAATAGCATAATTTTAGGAAAATTTTAGGAGAAACGCATTCAGCTAAATTTATTTAGTTATGTAATAGCACTTTTTCAGAACTCGAATTTGTCAAACTTGAGTTCCAAGTGAAAATCGAGTTTCAGGCATTATGTTTGATTAGATTACCATGCGAGCCCATAATGCTACATAATGTTTGGAACTTGAGTTTGGTAAGTTTCAAGCATTATATTTGATTAGATTGCCATGCGAGCCCATAATGCTACATAATGCTTGGTACTCAAGTTTGGTAAATTCGAATTTGACAAACTCAAGTTCTAAAAAAGTGCTACATAATTAAATAAGTTTGATCAGATGCTTTTTTCCTAAAATTATTCTATTTGGCAAAATTAGTCCATAGTCTTAAACACACTTGGAGATATGATGAATTGATGATTGCTCTTTATCATTATGTTAAGTTACTAATTAAGTTTTAATGTGTAAGTGAGATTTGAACCCAAATATCTTATTCAATAAAAAAAAAATAACAAAAATAAAAATTACTAGTTGAACTAATTAGAATCCACACAACGCATGACATGTTATGGCATACTTATATTGTTATCGAACATTTAGATACCATTTGAAATTACTCCACATTCTGTTTATAATCAAAGACGTCCCCAAGCTTACGGCACTCCTTTCTTTCTTTTGTCTCCAACATTTTTATGGTAGTAAATCATAACAAATATTGCTGCTAGGTTAATACCTGTAATATAATCCATTTCGAAGTAATAGTAAAACAAATTTGTGGGTCTTGCTTGTGCTACTTAAATTTATGTGATATATAAGTCTATAAACCTAACATATATATATACAAACAGCAAGACACAGAGTTTTACCCCACAGGCATCTAACATTTTTGACAATTCCACAATTACAGCTAGCCACTAAAACTTGGTCAAGGACGCAACGTACGCACTAAAATATATACGAACAGTGAGTACATATAGCCATGCATGAAAAAAAGTTATCACCATACAAAATAGTGAAATACACACCCTATTTGTTCGGTATGGACGGTGCTATCACTTTCGCCGCTAGGAATACGAACAAAGTCGAAAAATAGCGGCGTGGAAGTCCTCTACTTCTACACAGCTAGCTTCCCACTCCTCAACGAAACGAAACAGGTCGGTGCATTTTCTAAGTTTCAAACTTTCAACTATATATGAGCTACGCTCAAAAATGTTAATACGTGTAAATAAAGTCGTCACCAGAGGGCAAACTCATCAACAAGACCCCGGGTATCACGTGGTAGCCGATGAATGATTAGATTTTGAATCATTTTGATACCCCCAAAGAAGAAAACAACGTTTGCCTTTTTCACTTTTCCAATTTCCATGTACAATATAATATACCTAACTCAGCACAAAATCAACAGTACAAGATCTTCAGCTAGCTGAGTAGTGCTCAACTTACTCAACATCCAAATGGGGCCTCACAACCCACATGAAAAATCTCGTTTTCGATCCCCAAAAAAAAGGAATCACAATGCCCAACCAACCCTCTCTCATTTGCCACCCTTTTCCGCTATGTACAAAACTTACGAACCTCAAAAGTTTTGTAGCTTGGCTAACACTTTTTATAGTTATTAATTAAGGTTTTAGAGTTTGTGTTTTCAAGCCTGGGCTCTTTTGTCTACGATAATTATCAATCAGCATTCTAGCAGAGGCTCTAAAGGGACACGTGGAGCTCACAAAGCCGTCCACCAAGTGTAGGTATGTCTTGAGCTCATGACACGTGGCGAAGTTGAAGCCGTTGAGGTACGGAGAGTCCCTACTACTAAGTCTTAGCTCTCTCCCAACCTCTGCGTAAACCCACTGCGTGTCCTCCACGCGCTTTTGTATCCAGCTGGGTATCAACCCAGCCAGTTGTACGTCTCTGTTGCACGACATGTCGTCTTGGTCGTCGTTGTCGTTTTCATTACTTTTGTCGATGACAAAACCGGGTACTTTGGTTATTAGGTCATCGGAGTTCACGATGCGTAGGATCTTGGTCCCTTGTTTTTCTAGGACACGCCGAAAGCTTCGATTGCCCACACGTGGCCCACCAAACGAGATCACTGTAACGAGCGGTGCGCGTTTGAAAGCGGTTTTGATATCGTACGCCGCGAGCGTAGCTAGGGCCGCACCGAGACTGTGTCCCGTGATCGTCAAGCTAAGTGGCTCATCACCGTACGATTGGAGCAGCCTCGAGATTTCTTCACGTACCATGGTTTGCAAGCTGGTCGAGCCCTTGGTCCCCGAAGTGTAAAGACTGAGGAACCCACTCTCGACCATGGGTCCATCGTTGTTGTTGTTGTTGTTGTGGTGTTTGGTACCCACTTGGGTCAATGTGGCTCGGAGATTCTCGAGCCATTCCAAGCAAGTGGCTGTGCCTCGAAACGCAATCACCACGTCTCTTCGACCGAGCCTAGCGATTTCTTCCTTGTCTTGACACACCGCGACGTAGCCAATCCAGCTCGACTTTGTGACAGCCCAACTGGGTGCCTTTTTGATCCAACGTGGGAGCTGAATACCCGAGGTTGCACGTAGATTCTTGGTCAGACGGTAACCAGTTTGTGCTAAGCCTGACTTTTCGAGCAATGAGCTTTTGGGGAACAAGCAGGTCGCGTAGGAAGGCGAAGAAGGGTCGAAATCGAAGGACTTGTACGCAGCCTCGACGAACTGGCCGTACCTGAGGATTTCGCTGCGTAAATTATCGTCGAGCGGGTCGAGCAAGCCGTCCCAGTTTCGAATACCTTGATACTCCTTCCATTTCTTGCCGAGCTTGACACTTTTTGTGGGCATGAAATGGTAAGGAAAAGTGTTGGATTTATTGGTAGTGTTGTGATCAATGGGACCGAGTAGGTGTTCCCAGTGCTTTAATGGTTGAGTTTTGTGGTGAACCAGCTTGTTGTTGTTGTTGTTGAGCTTAGGTGGTTGAGTGAGGGTGTAGGCGCAGGAGTAGTGTGTTGCTTTTGGGGTTGGGGTTGAAGGTTGGTTAAATGTGCATGGCCGTACGGGTCTCATTGATAGTTTCATTATTTGTTGGTGGGGTTTTGTACCTATAAAAAAATTTTGTTGTGTTTAGAGCCTTAATATTAAAGGGACTTAAGAGAAAAGAGAGAGTAGCTAGTAGTGTTTGATCAATAATATCGATATTGATCACTGTTGGCTAGATGCTCAGTTTACACTTAAATGATCTCATAAAGAGGCCTTTTTATAAGTACAGAAAGTGCATAGTCGGCAGAAGAGAAAAGCTTTTTCACATATTTGATTGATCCGGCCCCTGCAAAGGGAAAAAAAATATATAGAGAGAGAGAGAGAGAGAGAGAGAGGTAGGTATTATATACGGTTGGTTGGTGGGGAAAGAAGAGAGATAACCGGAAAAACCGTACTAGGGTCTACAAATTCCGTGTAATCATGCGAGTTTGAAAATTGTGAATTTGAGTAGGACCATATAACATTTGTGGATGATCTCACACCACGTATAATTAAATTTAACATGTATGATAAGTTTAAGTGATTCGAGTGCAATAATTATACTTTTTCTTAAAGTATAAGTGAAGTAGATTGAAATCAGGTACAATTATACCATTTTCTTCACAAATATTTTTACATTTTTAACTTTTAACTTTAACTTTTTATATTTTTTTAATATTTTTTTATTTAATAGTTGAGTTTAAAAATTACTTTTTATAAATTTCAACCTCCACCGTTTAACGTTAGTGTATCAAGTGCAATACCTAAAATATTACACCTGCACTCAATCTGAAGTAAGGTATGATTTGTGAAATTAGTGTCACATCCAATCAAAGCTGGAGTGTTTGACTAGGCCGAAATCTATTAACCCAATACGAGAAGCTCTTCTTTCCGACTAAATCAAAGCTACGCTGACACGTGGTCCCAGCTCGGCCCGGCTCAATGTTAGCCACAATTTTTTTTTTCTTTTTTCCTTTTTTTTTTTTTTCGGTGTGCAACTGGACCAATTAAAGATACTTACTGGCCGAAGGAGGAAGCAAAACATGTCGCTTTGTAACAATTGTATTTCAGTTTACATAAAAAGTAAAAACCTAAATAAATAAATAAAAATTGTTTGTGAACAATTTTACAAGCCTATCTCATGTGTCAAATAAATGTGTGCATGTGTCTTGCTGCACACTTCAAACTTTGCAAGTACCTCCTTTAGAACTTTCCTTTAAGTTTCTCAGGGAAATTCCATTCCTTTGCTTATATATGATTTCAATTTTTTTTTTTTGGTGGGGGTAGTAGTATTTCTTAATTTAGCTTATGGAAGATATGTATAATCAATTTGGGTGATTTTAACAAATTAAGTCATAAGTTTGCATGTTATAATTTAGAACATGGAACATCATACATGGATTGGAAGAGAGCAATTTTCTTTTCTATTTTTCTTGCCAAACAATTTGGAGATTAAAAATAATATAATGTTAATTATATGTGAATCTCTGGGTGTCTAAAACTTTTAGCAGCATCCTGTAAATGAATCCAACAAACGAAGTACAATCAGATTTGTTTCAATTTTTTTTATTTATTTAAATTATGGCATTTGTAGATAAGGTTTATTTATTGTCGGTTTTGAAACACTCTTTTTCAGGCAACCTTATACATCAATTTGCTTGTCAATTATTTCCTTGATGCATTGGATAAAAGAAGTTACTAGGAAAGAGATAAAAATATTTTCCTAAAATGCTCGAACACTTGGGAGGATTCTAAACACTTTTTGTGCCACTTTATCTTCTTAATTAAGGATAAAGTTTTTTGTTACATTCCATGACCTTGATAGGGTTGCATTGTATAAATTGTAACATAGAAAGTCTTAACTGGCAATTGTGGAAGTAATTTTCAAAGGTCATTTAAGCCAAAAGGTTAATACACTGTCATATTTTGACATTCTCTTAATTTCAATTTTCTGTTAAAATAATTTGACGGAATTAAAGGACTAATAAAACATGGTAAATTCAAGTGATTCTAATTCTTGAAAATATGCTCTCTCACTCTCTCTCAACTTTGATGTTAAATTATACATTCCATTTCTTTAGATATTTAGGCCCTGTTTGGTTTATTTTTTTTCATCACTCATCACTCTTCATTCAATTTTCGTCACTCATCACCCATCACTCATCACTCATCACTTAAAATACCCCAACTTCTATCACCCACCCGTTTGGCACACTTCACTCAACTTGTCATCACTCAAATTTTTCAACATTTTGTGGGCCCCATACCTGTAAATTGGTCAAAGCAAATCTGTTAACTTACCTGCGAAAGGTTTCATCCCATCTTCAACCACTGCTCCTCCTCCTTCCCTCACAAACACGCTAAGCTATGTCACACTGCCAAGATAATCTTCCAAAAAGATAAGTGTAAAACCCAACTCCACCTCCTACCACCATGACCTTGGCCAAAAATCCCACTCTGCCTCCTACCAACACCGATAACCACTGCAACCCAAAAAAAGCCACAAACCCAATGATCCCAACCCTTAAAAACCCAACTCACAGCACCCAACCACCGCAAAAAAAAAAAACACAACCCTCGTCCCACCAATCTCACCATCAGAACCCACAAACCCATGATGTTGAAACATCCACAACCGCACACGATGGTTCACTTGGGTCAAGAGAGAGAGATTAGAGACCCAAAAATCCAACCACCATCTCTCCCTCCTCTGCATAAGCCCAAACAAAACCCACTGATACAAAAACCAATAAACCCATAAAAAGTACAGAAAAACCCACAAACATAAATCCACAAAAGCATCAGTGTGAAGAGATGAAAAAAGAAGAGAGAGAAAGAAAGAAGAAGCAATAGACGTGAAGAAAGGAAGAAAAAAAAAAGAAAGAAAAAAAAGAAAGAAGCACTGAACTTGCATCGGGTGGAAAGAAAGGAGGAGCAAATGTGAAAAAATAAGAAAGAGAAATGAAAAAACTTTGGTGTTTGATGTGACAACACAAAGTATTGGGTCCCACAGATTTCATTTAATTACCAAATTGTCACTGAGTTAATAAACTTATAACTTGAAAATATCCTCTGGCTGTTTCCGAAACTCATCACTCATATCTCACAAAACTCAGTTCTGTTAACTGAGTTAACTGACCCAAAAACTTGCCAAACAAACATTATACATGTGGGGCTCACGATTTTTGGGTTATGAGTTAACAAAACTCAATTTTGTTAACTAAGTTTGGCAAAATCCAAACACCCTAGCCTTTGTACTGTGGAAGTTTCCTTCCATTTCAAGCTATAGTTTTATTTGATTGGAGCAGGATTTCTTAGCTCTCTTCATATATATATATACTCACACACTTAATTATATTAGAATTTAGAAGTGCAACTATGATACTCCAAGACTATCTATCCCAAGCAAAGTAAAAATTAAGTTCATTTCAATTGGGGTGCTAGCTAGATCATTCATGGGTGAGATCTCTTGGCTAGTATCTATAGATACACGTATGAGAACCTCTGTGGTCAATATTTTATGTTATAATTGAGGGCCTTCAAATATCTAATTTTGAAGGCATTTGCCGCGCAATAAAGGCCCACTCCTTTTTCCCTTTCTAGCTTCTTTATGAGGGAGATCAGAAACCTTCAAGGCATGAAATTATTGCATTGTTCCTATAAATGGCATGACCACTTTACTTTAAATTTAGTGTATCTATTCTCAGAGCAAGATCCGAGTGTCCCAGTGTGGTGCTCCCAGAATAGCAAATACACTACTATAGTCTTTGATTGCTACGCTGACATTTAACTTTGAGCACATACTGCATAATGCACCCACCTGTATAAGGACAACTGTACCAACTCATGCCATAATTATAAAGGAAATGATTGCATGTCATCAATGTATGGATATCACATCTGAGATTTCTGAGAACTGCTTGAATAAATTAGCAAAAAACCAGCAGAGAGAGAGAGAAGTCAGAGAACTGCTAGAATATATATATATATACACACACAAAAATCCAGATTTTTATTATTTTGTGGTCCATGGATCTCTTCTTTTTTAATTAGAGATCTATTAGATGTATAAAACATCAAAGGGCAGTCTTTAATATTTATCGTTATTTGTAAGGGTTACCTATGGTTCTCATAAACAAAGAAATCACTTTGTGTGCAAGTAATAAATAAATCTTAATTCTATTTGTGTTGTAAGTCTTGTAATCTTAGTTAGTTTAAGATTTAGCCTGCTATAAATATCCTACTATTAGTATATTGTAAAATACAAAATTGAATAGCAAAGATGTAGTTTGCAAAAGGACCACCAATGTTTGCTTCTAAAGAAAGAGAAAGGATACAACTCTAGTGAACTACTACTTGATAAATACAAATCTTTTGTCCTACTTTTTTGTATTCTACTTTATATTCTATCAATCACAACTTATCACATATTGTTTTTATACTTTCCTTATATAGTAATTAAAGTTTTAAAAAAAACACACACACAAGGAAAGCCGCCCCCCCTAACCTCAAGTCCTGGCTCCGTCCCTATTTAGAATGACTTATGGGTTTTGTTAGGGTCATATTTTTTATAATTGGCTAATCTTTTGACAAAATGTACTTTACTTATAATTAGGTAAATCTAAAATGGGTTTAGTATTTCAAGAAACATGTTGTTCAAGTCAAGTATTAAAGACATGAGGATTGATCTAAGAAACAAATGAAGAAAAGTTGCTCATTAATTCTTGACAGATAGCTGTTATCGAGACTTAATTCAAAGCTCGATAGATAGTTCAACACCAGCTCGATCTATCGAGAATTACGATTTCAGAATTTTCAGATCTGAAATCAAGCCTAAGCTTATGTGTATGTGTAGGGTTTCTTTTCTCACAACCCTAGATATATATAAGACTTATTTTAAAAGCCGTCATATACAGAAATAGAGATTAAAAGCTTTATTTTCCCTGTAAGAAGCTACTGCATTTATATGCCGTGGGGTTTTGTAACCAATTGCTTCTTGATCTTCATTGTTGATGAAATAAAAAACTTTGCAGCCAACAACATCCATTCAAGTTGCTGGAATTAGTCACGTACTAGGATACATACAAAGGAGCTAGTCACAAATTGGAGGTTTGGGCATCAAGGGAAAGAAGGCTACTATAAGATCAAGTCCAATTGGATATTGGAGCGAAGGTTCAACTGTAAGTTGGTATTTCAGGATAGACCAAGGTAGTTGGTAAGATTCCTTATACTTGTGTGATCCATTGACCCCTGTTGTCATGGATGTGTGATCCATTGAATCCTGGTATCAGAGTGGGCACACTTTGATTAGGTTTCAATCTTTGATGTGTGATCCATTGACCCCTGTTGTCATGGAATCAAATTGCATGAAAAGATCTTTTTCTTCAAATATCTTAACCCAACAAGTTTTTTAGAACATGCAAGTCTAAAATGTATTTGAAAGCTCTCTTGATGATTATTGAAAAAGGTCTATTTGTGAGTAGAAGAAGACTAAACTATCTCAAATTGTTCGTTCACAAGGGCATATGCCTTAGAAAGATAAAGGCAAGGGTAAAATCACGTGGCTATCAAATCAAAGAAAAGATCATACCTGATGACTTAACAAATAAGCACGAAGTATGCTTCATGATGCACTCAACCTTCAAAGTTATGAACACCTGTCTATGGCATCTTGATAGTGGTTGCTCAAGACACGTGACTGGAGACTGCACTCTCTTCAAAGAATTTGAATCCAAGAAAGGTGGTAATGTCACCTTTGGTGATGGAAGCAAGTCCTAGATAAAGGGAAAGGGAATCATCTCTTTACCTGGACTATCAGATATTATAAATGTGTTGTATGTGGAAGGGCTGAGAGTGAATCTATTGAGCATAAGTCAGATTTGTGATCAAGACATCATTGTGTTGTTCTCAAAAGGGAAGTGTCTAGTTTTAAATGAGTTAGGTGAGCAACTCATAAGTGGAATTCGCACACTAGACAACTGCTATGGTCTAGTTCTTGATGCTGAGATTGTATGTAATAGCATTCCAATGCCAAATGAAGACTTATGGCACCAAAGGATGGGGCATGCTAGCTACAAGCAACTATTAATTATGTCCAAAAATGATGTCGTTTTGGGAATGCCTTAACTTAGTAAGGCGACAAATGATGTGTGTGGACCATGTCAACTTGGAAAACAAACAAAAGTTCAACACCATGCCACCTTAACCACAGCCTCGGCCAGACCTCTCGAGCTTCTTCATATCAATCTTATAGGTCCAACAAGAACAGAATCTCTTAGAGGAAATAAGTACATCATGGTAGAGGTCGACAACTTTACTTGATTCACTTGGGTCATCTTGCTACAATCGAAGTTTGAAGCTCTTCATCACATTGAGTCATTATATAAAAGGGTGCAGAATGAAAAAGGATTGAAAGTTGATCGAATCCGAAGTGATCATGGCAAAGAATTAGAAAACTCTCAATTGGAGTCTTTCTGCATAAATGCTGGAATAGCTCAAGAATTCTCAGCTCCTATCACTCCTTAACAGAATGGTGTTGTAGAAAGAAAGAATAAAGTCATTCAAGAAATGGCCAAAGCTATGTTACACAACAAGAATGTGGCAAAAGATTTGTGGGGAAAGGCGATTAACACTGCATGTCACATTGTGAATCGAGTGTACTTCAGACCAAGTACAAAGAAGACTCCCTATGAACTATGGAAAGGAAGAAAACCAAATATGAAATACTTCAGAATATTTGGTAGCACTTGCTTTATTCTAAAGGACAGAGAGAACGTGGGAAAGTTTGAAACCCGAAGCAATGAGGGAATCTTTCTTGGATACTCCTCCACCAGGAAAGCTTACAGGGTGCTGAACAAAAGGACTAGAAAGGTCATGGAATTTGTCAATGTTGTGATTGATAAAGCATCAACTTTAATGTCTTCAAAAGCTGCTAAGCAAATGCCAATGTCAGTTTTCCCCTTAACTTTGGAGACTGATCAAGAAGTAGGTGATCAAGATCCTTCTCCTCCTGCCTCACCTAATGTTTTACAAGTCCCAAAAGACTCTTCCACATCTCCTCAGCCTGAAAATCACTTGGAAAGAGAACCTTCATCCAGAATCAAACTGAATCATCTTCCAGATATGATCATGGGAAACATGAATGAACTAACCTTGAGAAAGCGTACAGTTGATAAATATGTGGCTAACTTTATTTCTTATTCATGTTATTTGTCTCAGGTAGAACCTACCAAGGTTGAAGATGCTCTTTAAGATGAAAGCTAGGTTGAAGCCATGCATGATGAACTTCATCAATTTCAAAGGAATGATGTCTAGACACTGGTACCTAGGCCGAAGGGAGTGAACATCATTGGCACAAAATGTATATTTCGCAACAAGACTGATAAGGAAGAAAATGTCATTCACAACAAAGCTAGACTTGTGGCCCAAGGATACACTCAAGTAGAAAGAGTGGACTTTGATGAAACTTTTGCACATGTTGCTCGCATTGAATCCATAAGAGTCTTACTTGCATTGGCCTGTCACTTGAAGTTCAAGTTATATCAAATGGATGTGAAGAGTGCTTTTCTGAATGGTTTTCTCAAAAAGGAAGTCTATGTAGCTCAACCCAAAAGGTTTATTGACCCACACTTTCTAGATTATGTGTTTTACCTTAAGAAGACACTTTATGGATTAAAATAGACACCGAGAGCATGGTATAATCGCCTCACTGAATATTTGGTGTCAAATGCCTTCACAAGAGGACAAGCTGATCGAAACTTGTTCATTAAGAAAGTTGATGGAGAATTGGTCGTAGCTCAAGTTTATGTAGATGACATCATCTTTGCAACTACAAAAGATGACTTGGCCCACTCCTTCTCAAGCATGATGCAAATTGAATTCGAGATGAGCATGATTGGAGAATTGAACTACTTCCTTGGATTGCAGATTCATCAAAATGACTCGGGTATTTTCATCTCTTAATCTAAATATGCTAAAAATCTTATGAAGAAGTTTGGTTTAGAGTCTGCTAGCTCTGTCAGAACACCTATGAGTCCAAATGTTAAACTCAATGTTGACTTGTAAGGAAAGAGTGTTGATCCCTCACTGTATAGAAACATGATAGATAGTCTTCTTTACCTTACTACTAGTAGGCCTGACATTAGCTACAGTGTTGGAATGTGTGCTAGATATCAAGCTAATCCCAAATAATCTTACATTATAGTGGTAAAATGTATTATCAAATATGTTAAGACCAACAGTAACTTTGGAGTATGGTATGATAAAGATACTAATCATGTCTTAGCTAGATATTCTAATGCGGACTGGGCTAGGAATCCTGATGATCTGAAAAGTACTTCTAGTTAATGTTTTTACTTAGGTAATAACCTTATTTCATGGATGAACAAGAATCAGAACTCCATCTCTCTCTTCACTGTTGAGGCTGAATACATTGCTGTTAGTAGCTGTTGTACCTAACTTCTTTGGATACAAAAACTCCTTAATTATGGTATTTGTCAAAAGCATCTCACTATATATTGTGACAATACCAGTGCCATCAACATCTTTAAAAATCCTGTTCAACATTCTCGAACTAAACATATTGAGATCTGACATCACTTCATTCGTGAGTTGGTTGAAGATGGTACTCTCACCGTTGAATTCATCCACACTGATGATCAAAAGGTGATTTGTTCACAAAGCCTCTAAATGGTAGACGCTTTGAATTCTTGCAACAAAACATTGATGTTATATCCATGGATTGATCTCTCTTTCTCTCTCCCCTTCTTCATGCATATGCATTTAGTCTTTTATGCTATGTTTGTTTGTCTTTGCCTTGTTTTAAGTTTTCTATAAATAAAAAAAATTTTAAAAAAAAAGGAAAAATTTTGAAAAATACAAAAACAGAGTGTGTATGTGTATATTGTGTACCTTGGATGGCCTTTGAAACAAAGTTTCTCAACTTTATATCTCTTTTAGCTTAGATGAGCATCTTCATGAACAATTAAGTAATGTGAGCTTTGTGACTCTTTTATATGATTTGGTTGATTTGGTTGATCTCTTATCTTTCATATCTTAAATCACTCTTTTTGACGGGAATGACAAAAAAAAATCCTAAGAGAAAGGCATAAAGAACCATCTCACCACTAAAACTCGTTAATCATAAAATATCTGTATGCAATTCATAAAAGCCGTGCTCCGTAAGGTGTAGCACTTGCACAGCAAAATCAGGATGTTCAGCTTACATAATTGGTTGCAAGCATGTTTCTAAGAGATGTGAGAGTTATATGATGTACCTCAAAGGTGATGGTCCCCATCAAACAGTTATGATTTTGTGTGAATGAATTTGATCCTCCATTATCATTACTTTTCATATAATGATTTACTTATGCTCTCTTGCAAAAGTTTCACACACAACACGCATACTCTTTGCTACTCTTGATACTATTGTATAGGTACAATGTGATTTGGTCATCACAAGGAATACATGTAGTAGTAAATGCTCTCTAAACTGTCTAAACATGTTTTTGCAATAAAATTGGTTAGACCTGTTTAGTGTGTGTTTGATCTAGGAATGCTTTACATCTGTAAAGAGTTGAGGATGTGTTTCTATTCTTAACATTCACTTTGATTGCCTGTTTTGGTGTCTATCTTGATTGCATTCATCTTGTACTGCTTCTCCTCCTTGAAAATTCTCTTTCAGCCTTCTAAATAGCTCCTCAATGCATGCCTCTTCTATCGAGATTTTTGGGTTTGTTCTCGATACCTTTCGATAGATAACCTGATCCATCGAGCCAATTTTTTGGAGTCTCTATCTGCTCAATAAATGCTCGATACCTCCTCAATCTATCGAGATCTTTTTGTCATCGATACCTCCTCGATACCTCTCGATCTATCAAGCTTTTGTTCTTGATGGAAGCTCGATACCTTCTCCATCTATCGAGCTACATTTTTCTATATATATCTGAGGTCTGATCCGATTCATTTCAAACTCAAGTATCTGGATACCTCTCTCTTCTCTCTCGATCCAAACCTCTTCTTTTCACAAAAATCCCTCTTCCCTTCAAGATTTCGACCTTGTCCAAGCATCTATTCCTTGGTAAGTGTTCCAAATCTCATATTTTCTTCTTCATTCATGCATTTTGTGACCTAATTTTTAGTTTTTGGGAAAAGTTTAAGGTTTTTGAGTTTCTATGAAAATCTTTAGGTTGGGTTCTATTAATATGATCTTACATGCCTATGCATTGCATTCTATGTCATTACAATCATGTTAGTGCTTGATTATACAATATGAGTGCTGTAGTTTGGATTATGTTTTTGCCCATGATGTAATTTCTTTTGCACGTAACATGTTCATGCATTATCATGCATTGCACATTGTTCTTTTTCTTCTTTCATGTGCCTTATGTTCCTGCTATGTTCTCTATTTCTTTTCTCTATCTCTCTCTCTCTCTCTCTCGTTTAGCTTCCTTCTCATGGTACCTAAAAAGTCGGTTCCTTCTAAGAACCTAATAAGACGCTGTGGTTCCTCTTCCTCTTCTTCTGCTCCCTTCCTTCTTGATTATTTTCGAATCCATGATGAGAAGGCACGAGATGACTTCTTTGAGAACTTTTCTAACCGAGCGATTCATTCGAAACGCCAGGTCATTCTATCTAACTTTTAGACACTCCTCTACTCGGTGTGTTTAGCTCTCGGGGACGGACTTCTCTATGTGAGAAACTCTCGAGGTGTCCTGACGTGTTCATACAAGAGTTTTACTCCAATATGCATGCCATTGATACTTTTGTGCCTCAGTTTACTACGATATTTCGTGGTACACATATCGTAGTTACCTCAGAACTCATTTCCGAGGTACTACGCGTCCCTAGGGTGGATCATCCGGATTACCCTAGTCATAAGCGTCTCTCTTCTATCTTTAGAGATGAGTTGGCCTCATTATTTTGTGAGAATGCCATGTTGTAGGAAGGTTCCCTAAATTTCTCCATAACCGAGTTTGCTAAAGGTCTAAAGATCCTTAATATGGTGATGACCTTTGTTCTCACTCCACAATCACACTATAACACTATCACCAAGCCTTGTGCCCGTTTCCTTTTTCTCTCTTGGAAGATCTTTCTATAGATTTTCCCTCACACATGATAGTATCTATGATAGATTGCTATCGAGACACAGCTACATGTAATAAGCTCATCTTTCCTTTAGCTATCACACGCATCCTCACACACATACACGTCACCATTCCTCCCTCTCCAATCTTCTATGTCATGGGTGCCATTAGCAAGGAGTCTATCTAAAAAAGTGCAACGCAGTTAGCTATAAAGTAGCCTCACGTGGAGATGATGGATGCAACCCCTACCCCTCGACCCTTTTCTTCATCTGCCGTTTCTTCCTCCTCTAGGGTAGATGTCTCTCTCGCTGACATCATGGATCAGCTTCAACACATGCGTGCTAATTTTGGTAGTCGTCTCGACCATCTATCTGATGAAATGTGTCAAATGAACACCAAAATCGATTGCATCGCTCGCCGCGAGTCTCACCCTCACCTTCACCTAAGCCTGCTGATGAGTCCTCTTCTAGTGGAGATGATGTTGATGGTGTTGATGGTTCTAGCTTTTCTAGTGATGATGAGATGATGACCTCTCAGTAATGCATCTTTTGTCACTCGTGACAAAAGGGAAAGTAGTTTTGTATATGAGAGTAGTTATTATGTTAGGGGAAGAGCTAGCATAGGATATACTAGATAAGGGGAGAGTGCTTTGAGAGATGTAGTGAGATTTTGATGTATCTTTTCTCACTTCATGTACCGCGGTCTTGTGACCAATTTTACATTCATTGTATTCTTTATAAATATGATGATATATGTTTTTCACCTTATCTCACATATGTTGTTTTTTTTCTCTCCTTATATACATGTTTCTTCTTTTATACAACTTGTCTATATTTCACACTTGATGCCTTGATGAATCTTGTTTAAATGTTTCAGTTAAGACAGGTTGCAAGTCTATCATGCCATGATCTCTCTTCTTGCAAATTTTTTCAAGAGTTTATAGTAAGGTTAGACTTATGTACTTTTGTAAGTTACGGGATAGTTGTGTTAGACTTCTCTCATAATTGTTGTTTGTGGTTTTGTCACAAATTACCAAAAGGGGAGATTGTTAGGGTCATTTTTTTGTAATTGGCTAATCCTTTGACAAAATGCACTTTACTTGTAATTGGGTATATTTAAGATGGGTTTAGTATTTCAAGAAACATGTTGTTTAAGTCAATTATTAAAGACATGAAGATTAATCCAAGAAACAAGTGAAGAAAAACTGCTCATTAATTCTCGACAGATAGCTCGACAGATAGCTGCTATCGAGACTTAATTCGAAGCTCAATAGATAGCTTAACACTAGCTCGATCTATTGAGAATTACGATTTCAGAATTTTCAGATCTGAAATTCAGCCCAAACTTATGTGTATGTGTAGGGTTTCTTTTCTCACAACCCTAAATATATATAAGGCTTATATTAAAAGTCGTAATATATAGAAAAAAAAGACTAAGAGCTTTATTTTCTCTATAAAAATCTGCTGCGTTTGTATGCCGTCGGGTTTTGTAATGAAGTGCTTCTTAATCTTCATTGTTGATGAAGTGAAGAACTTTACTGCCAACAACATCCATTCAAGTTGCTGGAGTTAATCACGTATTGGAATCTGTGCTAAGGAGTTAGTTGCAAATTGGAGGAATGTGCATCAAGGGAAGGAAGGCTACTACAAGATCAACCCCAATTGGGTATTAGAGCGAATGTTCAACTGTAGGTTGGTATTTCGGGATAGACCAAGGTAGTTGGTAAAATTCCTTATACTTGTAATCACTTGATTGTTGATTAGTAGATTCTTGGGAGTGGTGACCTTAAAATCTCCCGGTGGGGTTTTTACCTTGCGACGTTTTCTCCATTGGTCAACAAATCACCGTGTCAAATTTATTTTCCATTGCATTTAGTATTTTTGGTGATTTGTTGGTGCCTCCACGATTTGCATACAATTGAACCTAATTAATTAACTTGGGTAATTGAATTAATTAATCGGGGTCAAGCTATCTTAACCCAACAGGTTTGTCAAATCTTATCCTAGATATTGACTCCATTTTAGTTCAATGATTTATTACTACTTATAACTTCTTGATTTCTCCATGTTATTCTCTATTAGTTTTCAATTGCAATGCTATTCTATCTAAAGATGGCGAGTGTCTATATCTATATATAAAAAGCGCGAATGCGCATAGCTATAGTAGCTACAGTGTCTTTTGGTTTGTTCAATTGACACTGTAGCTATAGTAGCTATAATTTTTTTTTCTGGTCATCGGTTTGTGCTTTTTTTTTATTATTTAAATATTTATATAAGCTGGCATATATATTATTATGCTGACATAACAAATTTCACAATATTTTCACAATTATTGATGTGTCAATTTCTTATAAGTCGAAATAAAATAATAAAATATGAGACTGTGACCAACTACGACTGAAAATAAATGTTTTGTGAAAACGTTATATCACTTATTGTGTGAATGTGTAAAAGCTACAGTACTTTGTAGTTTGTTCAATATGTACTGTTCATCACTTCATTGGCCTTTTTTTTCAGTCATCAGTTTGTGCTCTTTTTATTAATATTTATATGAGTTGGCATATATATTGTCATACTGACACAACAAATTTCACAATATTTTCACAATTATTAAGATGTCAATTTCTTATAGGTCAAAATAAAATAATAAAATATGAGACTGTGACCAACCATAGGTCCACAACTGAAAATAAATGTTTTGTGAAAATGTTGTAACACTTGTTGTTATCACAATATTTTCACAATTGTTGAGATCTTAGTTTCTTATAGATCAAATAAATAAAAAGCTAAGTCCACAATATTTTCACATTAATTTCACAACAAATCATTGGTAAGCTACTATTGATGGATAAAAAAGTGATATTAGTCGTGGGTCCATTTTAAAATCAGTAACAACTTGCCATCTAAAATTTGTTATGAAAATATAATGGAGATAGCATTTCTATAAAATAAATAATAATATATTAGACCAAAACTTACCACAACTAAAAATAAAGATATTGTGAAAATATTGTGACATTTTGTTGTGTTCCTAGACTTCTTTTTTGGTTTAGTCAAATTCGGTGAGCAAAAATTCACTGTTCACGCACAATTTTCTTCTATTGGTTTTTTGTTTGTTATTTTTTTTAATGCATAGTTTAAAGTGGTTGTCCCAATTAAAAACCAATAACAAATTTTACCACCTAGAATTTGTTATGAAAATATTGTGGATATAGCATTACTCTAAAATAAAATTATAAAAGATCATACTAGGGCCCACCATAGCTAAAATAAAGGTATTGAGAAGATATCGTGACATTTATTGTGCTCCTGACCTTTTTTTTTTTTTTAGCCAATTTGTTAAACCAAAATTCATAGTTTTATAGACAGTTTTCTTAGGCTGACTTCTTTTTTTTTTTTTTGGGATAATTACACGTTGTCCACCTGTAGTTTGCCTCTAATTCTATGTGCCTACCTGTGGTTCAAATTTTGACACTTTTCCCACCTGTAATTGTCACCGTTTATGTGCCGTGTACCCACCTCTCCCTCACCGTTACTCTAACACAGAAATATGTAAAAACTCACTCCCATCCAGATCAAAACACTCTCACTCAAATCTTAAACATGAAGAACATGAAGATCATACCCAAATTTTGAAACTTGAGTTAGCTCATTAAACCCAAAACATGAAGATTAACCAAAAACTAAACCCATATTTTTTCTGTTTTTCATGTTCAAACTAATTGTACCCAAACTAAACCGACAATCATGTTCTGGGTTTAGTGAGTCTGAAGAAAAGTAGAAGAACATACCCAAAAACTAAACCCAGAAATCTTGAAGATTAACCAAAAATTAATATTTCTCATCCCACCAATTTCTTATCCACAATTCTCTCAACCCTTCACCTAAGGTCTCGCACTTTCCCCACTCCTCCACGCTCCAAACTCAAATTAAAATGGCTCATCATCCTCATCAATTATCATCCTTACCCAAATTCAAAAACCATAAGCAACCACCTTATTAGTTATCATCCTCACCCAATTTGAAAAACCATATTCAGACTCTCTTATCATTATTTTCTCAAGAATCCGTTCACACGTAGATACTTCTGTAGTCCACAATTCTTCAAGCCTATGTTTTACGATTTCCCACGGCTACTCAGTGCAGATGGTACTCCTCTCAAATTTCTATATTTCTTGAATTGGGTATTGGTTGTTATTTTTATTTTAGTGAAAGCGCCTGCAAAATCGCAACAGAACCCCCAAATTCAAAACCTATTGAGAAATCGACTTCAGTGAAGTTGTCATTGAAATCAACGCCAGTTGCTCAGCATCATCGTTGGCCAACATGCCAAGTCAGTGTTAGCTTCATTCGAGAAATAGTAGAAGAGAGCGACCATGGCTGTAGAGAGCGTGAGATATCAGATTTGGACTTGCCGTGGATAAGAAATTGGTGGGATGAGAAATATTAATTTTTGGGTTTAATTTTTGGTTAATCTTCAAGATTTTTGGGTTTAGTTTTTGGTTAATCTTCAAGATTTCTGGGTTTAGTTTTTGGGTATGTTCTTCTACTTTTCTTCAGACTCACTAAACCTAGAACATGATTGTGGGTTTAGTTTAGGTACAATTAGTTTGAACATGAAAAACAGAAAAATCTGGGTTTAGTTTTTGGTTAATCTTCATGTTCTGGGTTTAGTGAGCCAACTCAAGTTTCAAAATTTGGGTATGTTCTTCATGTTCTTCATGTTTAAGATTTGAGTGAGAGTGTTTTGATCTGGGTGGGAGTGAGCTTTTACATATTTCTGTGTTAAAGTAACGGTGAAGGAGAGGTGGGTACACGGCACATAAACGGTGACAATCACAGGTGGGCAAAGTGTCAAAATTTGAACCACAAGTAGGCACATAGAATTAGAAGCAAACCACAGGTGGGCAAAGTGTAATTATCCCTTCTTCTTTTTTAACACATTGGTTAAACTAAAAAACACATAGTTTTACTAACAAAAAAGAATTATGGAAAAAAGTACTTTCCCCCTTTATGTTTGAGGTAGTTTCATCCCCCCAACTTTAAAGTTGAATAATTTCCTTTTTTATATTTTGTAGACAAGTATATAGACTCTGTTGTTACTCTCTTAGTTAAATCTTAACAAAATCTTATGATTTTAAGAATATTTCATTGTGCAATATCTAAAATGCCTCACGAAATTTTAGTGTTCCAAAAAATTTCTTCGTGTATTTTGAGTTTTATGTGTTAGTCATACTTAGAAAGTAAAAATGGTGATATATGGTATTCTAATTGTTACCTAGAGAACACTAATTTATTAGTGGTTTAAATCTTCTAGATTTATAATTTTATCTAATAGAAACTTCAATGACATATGTCTCTTGTTATTTTGTTATTTGTTTTTTTTTCTTGAAAATGTGTTCATTAAAAATTAAGCTAAAATCGTAGTTAGGCTCATATAATAAAATTATAAAGAAGGAAGTATGAATAACAATATATTCATTGCTTATGGTTGTAAGTATTTAATTTGATGAAGAGTATCAATTGTATCATATGTCATCATTTATTGCGAAAATTTAAATGTTGTGACAATATTTTATCAAACCTTAATTGTTTATTGTTGGAAGATGACGACATTTGTTATCATTCTTAGTAGAATTTTTTTTTTTTTTTTTTTTTTTTGAGTAGATAAATATTGTCTTTAGTAAATAGGTTCTATGAAATGAAAAAATATTTTATATCAAATGATACTATGTCATCCGTATCAAAATCTAATAAACGAGAGACATGTGTGTAAAAATAATTACCCACTAATACATGTTTTTCAATCTTTAATGGGTTAGTTATTTTTTACTGGCATGTCTTGTTAGTTTTTAGACCCCTTAACACAAGTTGTTTAACCTAATATTAAGCCAAGTCGATTAACGAGTTTGATAATTAAAACTAGGTTAAAGCAATATGTGTAAAGAGATTAAATTCAATAAAGACGAGGTGTAAACCGTATGGTTTACACCAGCCAATAAGAACATGCCACATCAGACTTTTACTTAAACTCATTGTAAAATCAATACACTCTAATACACCTAATATCATCTCGACCAAAAAAAAAAAAAAACCCTATTTCATTGATCTCACTGCTTCTATATAGTACCTTGGGCAATGGCTTGATTCATGCGTCATCTAGATAGCCTAAAATATCAACATTTTTCTTCACTTTAATGCCACAAAGAATTATCCAAACTCACGAACCTATCCTCTGAACAAGTAACGTGGGAATCCCACTGATTTTTCCAAAAACTTATATTATCTCCTATTAAGTTTGGCCAATATTTTTCCAACCCGGTTATCAAGTGTGGATATGCAAAATTTAAACCATAATGATATCATGCATTCGAATATGATTAAAAGAAAATGCATTACATACGTATAATAAGTAAAACTAGAAAACTGGAACAGTATTGTGATATATAGAATTTCTAAAAATTTACCTTGAAAAGATTGAAGGGACTCCCAAGGCATTTTGGAGGCTTAGGTTTGCAAGACTCAAAATAGTGGGCCACGATTGGCCTTAGGATTGTGGTTGAAGACGCAGGAATTAAGGAGGGAGTGAGATTTTAGGGAAAATGTGAAATAGGGTTTTTTTTTTTTTTTTTTTTAAGATGTTATTAGGTGTATTAAGATGTATTGATTTTACAATGAGTTTAAGTAAAAGTTTGATGTGACATATTCTTATTGGCTGGTGTAAACAAAAGGGTTTACACCCTGTCCTTATTGAATTTAATTTCATGTGTAAAATAGATATAATGCGGAAAGATAAAGAACACAAAGATATGATGACCCAGTAAAACTTAACCGATAAAAAACCTGGGGAGGATTTAACCTAGCTATCCTCAAGATAAAAACAAATCCACTATGAAAGAATTGAAGTTTATACAATAAGACTTAGACCACTAACATCCTATTATTACCTCAAGTAGAAAACTTACTACCACGACCATGTGACAACTCCGAATCCACGAACTACTTCTTTCTTTGATCTACAGCAACCACAAGTTCTCCTACTTGTGACTTTAAGACACCTCTCAAAATTTTCAGATCTTCTTTAAAGTTCTTTATGCAGCAACTGAAGCAATCATCAAGTTCTTGACGTGAATCTAGATCTTGATAACTCTATGTGTGTATGAAGGTAAACACTTCTCAGATCTCACAAAAGATTTAACACATAACTCTCCAAAAACTTCTAAAATATAGATAGGGTTTTTCCTTTTATACTTGGAGTGAAATACAAAACCCTACATGTCATACGAGTTTGGGATTAATTGGAAATTTTGTAGAAAATTATATCTGCACGACTTTCGATCGATCGAGTCTAATTTTTGATCGAATCGAGCCTCGCAGATTTTGACCAATAAATCCTACAATCACTCAATTCCAATTTTACAATAAACCACACTTTGAGCAAGCCTAAACCTAGACTCTATGTTTTGATCATGGTTTACCAACACAATACAAATTGAAGTTCTAATACATTAGTTCTTAAAGTCTTAGAACCTAACAAACTCCCCCTTTGGCAATCTGTGACAAAACACATTACACGAAACAAAAGCTCAAAGTAAAACAGCTCATTTAACAAATTAAAGCTCAAATTAGAATTCAACCTAACCACTATCTATCAGTTGCAAGAGTAGACAACAGCCTCGAATGAATCAACTTGTAAATTCCTGAAACACTAAACAAAACATAAACGTATGTGTGGAAAATACAAGTAAACCATAATAAAATTTTTTATTTCAAAAAAATATAAAATAAAAGACATATATCATGAATAACCTCATAATATAAATCAAAACCAATGTACCATAATGTGAAACAAGAAACATAAAAACATAAAAACCAATGTCTCCCCCTAACATATACAACCCATAAGCAAAAAAAAAAAAAAAAAAACATCAAAACCAAAATACATATCATATGTCCTAGATACAATCTATAGCCAAAAATCACCCAAAATATCTCCCCTTATCTCTATGTACTCCCCCTTTTTGTGACGTATTGCCAAATGGCA
Organism: Quercus glauca; assembly: GCA_023736055.1. Taxonomy (NCBI): domain Eukaryota; kingdom Viridiplantae; phylum Streptophyta; class Magnoliopsida; order Fagales; family Fagaceae; genus Quercus; species Quercus glauca. The sequence goes on from CM043318.1 coordinate 73,501,571, forward strand.
ATCATGACTCACCAGAGGGTGGAGCCCGTGGAGTAGCACCTCTATCAAAATCCTATGAATGAAAACCGGGAAAAACACACCATGTGATTTTGCACTACTCTTATGAACCTCAACAAGAGAATGAATAAAAGGATAGGAAACTGATAGGAGCATCAGTGATGAGAGCGTACAAGAACGCACATCTCTCAATAGGAATGGTATGTACATGAGCAATAGGCCATAAGTTATGACAAGAAATCCTAAAGAATAAGTAATTGAGCTCAGTAAGCTCATATGTGGTAGCTCTAGAATCAGTACCTCAACTGATGGAAGTACCAGTAAAAAGAGACATGATGTCATCAAGATGAGGTATCTCTGTGTAAGGATACACAGGCTGCTGTAACAAAGGTACACTAAGAGCAGAAGCCACTACCTCAGGGGTAATGACAAACTTTTCACCCCTTATCCAAGTCTTCACATAGTGAATGTTGGAAATATCAGAGTGGATAGAGAGGTTTGAATAAAAATCTCTAATCAAAGCAGTCGAAGGGGGATGGTCTACATCTAGAAGAGGTAACCAACCTCGACGATCAAAGCTCCTACGAATCTCATGGTCAACCTCATCTAGAATAACTTTCCTCTCAGCCCAAACAGACCTAAAGACAACTAACTTCTCATACGTCTCATGATTTGACTTAAACTGAAACCTATCACTCTGAAAAGCAGAAGAGGATGAGGTAGAGGATTTCTTAGCTCTAGTTTTCCTAACCATGCCTCTAAGAGTAGAAAGGAAAAAGTAAAATAAGAAAAACACAAAAACCAAAGGCAGACTACATTAGAAAGGGTTAGAGCGCAAAATATATCAATAAATAACAACCTATATGATGCATGCTCTAATGCACAAAAATTTGTTCAATTTCCCAACATTTACCAACAATTGACTTGAACAAAGAGTTTTAACCCAAAAACCCCACTTTTTGAAAAACCCAATTTCAAAACCAAATCAAATTGATCAATTAATCATTACACTAGTTAGGAAACATCATATATTGATATAATTTATCAATTTCACAAACCAATTTCATCAAATTAAACCCAATTGAACAAAAACCCCAATTTTCTCAAAATACCAAACCCTAGAATTTCCAATTTGTTCTCAAAACACCAAATTGATCAAATTAATGCATGGGAATCATGTTTATAACATCTAAGAACAAAAACTCAATGATCAATTATGATTAAAAACAACCCAAAAATCAAAAATCCCAAATTTCCTATGTTCGAAAATTTCGAAAAAAAAAATGCATGAGAATGCATGTAAAATGTAATTAAAATGAAAAGGAAAGGGTATTTAGGTCTTACCAAAGATTGAGGACAAAAACCTTCAAAGAATTTGAGGCAGAAAATGACAAACAAGCTTAGATTGGATTGGTCGAGGAAGAGAATGGAGAAAAAGATAGAAAAGACTTTTGAAAGAATAAAGAACACGTGAGTGAAAAGCCTTTAATTTTTCTTTTATTTCGAAATTCGATTGGTCAAGTACCGATCGGGTACCAATCGAGCCATGCAAAAGGTATTCTTCAAAAATTTTAAAATTTTCGATCAGTCGAAAATTGGGTTCGATCAATCAAAAAACATATTCAATTGATCGAGTACCAATCGAGGATCAATCTATCCAGGTAGAACCAAGCTTAAAAATTTAAGGCATTTCGATCAGTCGAAAAACACACTCATCAATCAAAATTTTGGAAAAATTGAATTTTTGAAAAACATCAGAAGTTTTATGCAGAAAACACTCAAACCAACTGATTTCATGAATGAAATGCATGAGTATGAGTTTAAAAGTTTTTCAAAAACACTTGTTTTCAACCCAGAACTTCCAAAAACAAGATTATGACACATTTTGTCCCCAAATTTCAATCAATGAACTTGAAAATCAAAGAACATATAATCTTGGATGGTCAAATCAAATTCACACACAATTTCATGCACTAAGTTTACCAAAAAATAACTTGTGAAGTGTGTGCAACTAGTAACAATATGAGATACATGTGAGGTGATATGTAGATAGTAATCAATCACAATTTCTACATTATTCATCACATAAGTTTGAAAGTGACTATCACCTAAAGAGTTACATCATATAATTCCCACATCTCCTAGAAAACAAGCTTGGAATCATGTAATTTTTTTTATTTTATCCATTAGAGTGTACATGCCTCTTTTTTTTTTTCTTTTTTTCTTTTTTTTTTTTTTCTTTTTTTTTTTTTTTTTTTTTTTTTTTTTGTCTTTGCCCTTTTTTTTTTTTAAGGCTACACCTTATTTTCTTTTTGTGCAGATGCTACACTTTCGCGAGCACAAAATCTTACGATATACACTAAGGTGTTCATGATTGGCTAGTAAACAATGGTGAGATGGTTATTTATGCATTTTTCTTAAGATTTTTTAGTCTTTACAATCAAAAGCACGTGACTTCAAAATCAAGATCATGTGATCAAAAATTATAAACAACTCCCACACAACATGCACTACATAACTAAAACTAGCAAAGTGCAGAAGAATAAGCTCATCCAAGCTAAACAAGGTACACATGCATGTTATGTAAAGATAATATGGCTAACCTTAACTACACATATAAGATATGTAATACAAAACACATCCTTCCACATTCCTCTTTCCATTTTTTTTCTTTTATTATTATTATTATTATTATTATTATTATTATTATTATTTTGAAAGAAACAAACAAAAACAACCTAATATGAAATGCATGAATGTTATGCAATGCAAATCCTAAAAACAAAGGAAAACAAAAACTTCAAGAAAGAATAGTCATAAAGGATTTTGAAATTAAGCACAAGGACCATGTCAGAAAAATTCAATTAAATTGAGCCTTTTGCATCCAAAACTTCTTAGATGCAACTCTGGTTTTGGAGTTATTATTCATATTAGAATGATAAGCAACTCCAGGATTGGTATAAAGGTTTAAAGCTTTTACCAATTCCCCAATAAGTACCATAGGATCATGTGCTTGAGGCACAAGTACTTTTGGCTTATTTGCTCGCTTTGCAACTTGCAATTTGCAACTTGAAACAATTTGGACAAATATGCCCAGCCTTTCCACAAAAATGACAAACCCACAAAGGTCTATCATGCTTCTTGTCCTTAAGGAGGTTAGGATTCTTAGGCTTAGACTTTTTAAGATCAACACTAATCTTCCTAGGAGCTGGAGTAACTTCTATTGGTTTAACAACCTCAATCTTGGGTGGCTCAAAAGAAGGAACAAAATTTGTGGAATGAGTTTCAGACATAGAGATGCTATCAACAAAAGCTAAACCCGTTTTGTCTAAGGGAGACTTCTGAACACTCAGCATGCGATCAAGTTTAGAACTAGCAGACCTATTTGTTTGTTCTCAAGCAACAGATAATTCTAGTTCTAGGTTCTTAATCTTATCAAGCAACATCATGTTTTCAGTCTTCACCTTATTAACCAATTCATTAGCATCAAGCAAGTCCAGGAACAAGTTTTTCTTTTCAAGTTCAAGAGTAGTAATTTTCTTTAGCCCTAAGTCAACACTCATTGCATCCTTTACAGCAACCTTGCACAGCTTATTATAAGCTTCTTGCAAGTTAGCACACTCGGAGAGTTCCCCATCGGAAGGGTTCTCTTCAACCAAAACACTTTCATCAACTACAGCTGTCACACCCCAAACCCCAAAGGGTCCAAAGCATGAGAAAGACGTCTCAAAGTACCTATAGATTTTTCCTTTGTGACAATCCAATCCACAAAAATTATATCAAGTACCAACATCAAAAATTATTATAATAATTCCATTGAATATACTCTCAAAGTAAGTCAGAGCTCTATAACACATTTATGAACAATAACTAAAAATCATGTGCCTCCACATAATACATGAATATATTACAAAACTCTGATGATTTAAACGGAAAGTCCCAAAGTTCTCTAAAATATGCAATCCCAACAAAACTCTTGGGCTAACAAGCCTCAAGAGCCCAACTTCTAATAAAATTAACTATTGCAAGCTCCCTTAAAAATAACTAGATCGAATCACCAACCATTAGTAATGTAAGTCTCCCAATTCAGCATAAAACTCTAATCACTACCGATAAGGCAAGCTCCATTCCCATGATACAACTAATTAATTTGTAAGACTGTGAAAAATTGGGATGAGCTAAAGCCCAATAAGTAGCATAATTAATGGGGGTGGGGGAAATGCAAGTTTCATCTTTAATAATAATAACATGACAAGAATGATTTAATAATGAAACACAAAGTTTCTCAAAATAAATACTTTGAAACTGTATACTTTGAAACTGTATACTATAATCTGTGAGCACTAACAATATAATTTCCAAAGTCATAAAATCTAACATACGGTAATTTATCACAAATATACCATACTACCACATAAACCGGTCAAGGGATCCACCCATTCACAACTGGCATGATATTGTCCTCTTTGGTATGCAGACTCTTAGCCCCATAGACAGCAGCCTCACCCATACCATCAAGATTTTTCTCTCCCCCCATGGCCAGCAAAGAAAGCGCGTCAAATAGGACATATCTTGCATGTGGTCTCTTGGCCCATGGACAGCAGCCTCACCCACACACAATCAAGAAACCTCTTCCCCCCATAGACAGCAGGGAAGAAAAACCTTAAATAATCTAACTTCTACAAAATTTTGTAAGATTTTCAACTTCATTCTTGTCAAAAAGATTTTCTATCAATTTCCCAAATACTAAGACAAGATAAGCATCTTAAATTTTCCAAAACACCATAAATCCATAATTTTCTTATCAAGATTAAATAAAAGATGCTCATTTTTCCATATCAACAATTCATGCATTTCCCCAAATGCAATACCAAATATGATGCACTTTTCATATATAATAATATATAATAGGGTCGCAACACAATACTTTTAAGAAAACATATATCCATATATAATTTTCCAAAATATGTTTGACCCAAAAACAACATATATAAAACATGGTTATTTTCCAAAATCCCATTAAAAAGCTACTTACCTTGCAACCGCAAAAGCCTAATTCTCCAAGCTCCAAAGGAGATTAGCTAGAACCTCAACAATATCAAGCAAACCTAACACAATAAGCATAAAGTTTAAAATTGTATCTAGCTACAATTTAGGAATTGCCAAAAATGTTCTTAATTAGGCAAGCCTAGTATTTAACCTCATCAATAATAATATATTCTACTTCCAAAGTTTCTCAACAAATTAATTCACAAGGCATAAACTCCAATTTATAAAGTTAACCCATTTAGTATCATCTCCAACATCATGACTAGCTTTCATAAAATTTACACTACATCATTAAGAGACCCATGAAAGCAAAATCAAAATATCCTCAAAGACAAAATATCCTCCAAATAAACCCAATGGCAATGAAAAAATTAGATTTACCAACCATCACATGTTATAACTCAAAACCCCTAAATTTTTCACCATAAATAAACCTTAAGTAGTCATCATTAGCACAAACCATATACCCACTCATCAAATAATTCCACCAATACAAAACTCATACATACAAGCACATAAATATCACTTCCAATGCTCATAAATCACATGGGTATCATTATTAAAGCTTAGATAAAAAATCACTTCAAGCAAAAGTGTAAAACCCACCAAAAAGATTAGAAATTTTTACCTCAAAAAAAGGATATGAATGTGCTTATGGGTTCACAACAATTTTCTGGTGATCTTGCCGGAAAAATGATGGTGGAGATGTAGATTTGGAGTGGGTACCGTGGGAGAGGATGAGGGAGTATGAGAGAAATGTTTGTGTTGTGTTGAGAGGAAATGAAAAAAGAAAGAAAACAAATGAAGTAAGTGAGCCAGCCAAAGAGTAAAGAGATAAGTGAATGAGTGGTGGGGAAGGGGGTTAGGTGGGGCACGTGTGGACCCTTAAAAATATGACCTTTCCCTTTTCTTTTCTTTTTTCTTTTTTTTTTTTTTTCTGGCTGACTGGGACGTCACAACAGCAGTAGCTGTGAAAGTAAAGAAGTTTTCATCTTCATCACCACCAGACTCGTGATCAAAAACTTCACCATCACTAAGGGTTACAGCCATTGCATTACCCTTTGATCTCAAGAATGTAAGACATTCAGATTTTACATGACCATACTCTTGACACCAAAACATTGTTGATCTAGAGAATTACTAGAGGTTTCACCAACTTTTTCTTTTGATTTATCAGCATTATTAACTTTAGTTGGTTCATTTTTCTTAAAATTCCTAGGTTCAGCATTGTTTTTACCTCTTTCCCTTATGTTGTTATTCCTAAGAAAGTTTCTAAAATTCTTGGCAAGATATGAAATCTCTGTAGAGGAGAGTTCATCATCAAATCAATTCACATCAACATCATCAACTGACTTAAGAGCCATTGATTTGGATTTGTTTGTTTTGGGTAAGTCTAGCTCATAGGCCTGGAGAGATCCTACAAGCTCATCAACAGGGATGGAGTCCACATCCTTGCTTTTAGTGATGGTAGTCACTTTGAGTCTAAAGTTCTCAGTTAAGGATCTAAGTATCTTCCTAACAATCTTAGGTTGATCATAAATTTCACCTAAATTATAAGCAGAATTAACAATAACATTAAACTTAGCATAGAATCATCAAAACTCTCATCATTAGACATCTTAACACTTTCAAATCTAGTTCTTAACTTCTACAACTTATTAATTTTAATTGCTTTTGTGCCTTTATGCACAGTTTGAAGAATATTCCATGCAGTATGAGCAACCTCAACATTTGAGATTCTCTTGAATTCCTCCATTGAAACAGCATTAAGAATAGCATTCATAGCTTTGCAATTAAAAGCGGCTACCTCTTTTTGGGACGTTGACCACTCATTAACAGGAGTAGTTGGTTTCTCCCATTTGTATTCAACGGAGTTCCACACTCTCTCATGTATAGATTTCAAGAAGGCTTTCATCCTTACTTTCCAATAGGCATAGTTATTCCCATCAAAGTAAGGATGGATCATAAGAGAGTGACCATGTTCCATGACAAAATGGGTTAAGAATCAACTCTTAGATCAACATATCTAAACACAAGAGCTAACCCACTCTAATACCACTTGTTAGTTTTTAGACTCCTTAACACAAGTTGTTTAACCTAATAATAAACCAAGTTAATTAACAAGTTTGTTAATTAAAACTAGATTAAAGCAATATGTGTAAAACAAATATAATGCGGAAAGATGAAGAACACAAAGATATGATGACCCAGGAAAACCTAACCGGTAAAAAACCTAGGGAGGATTTAACCTAGCTATCCTTAAGGTAAAAACATATCAACTATGAAAGAATTGAAGTTTGTACAATAAGACTTAGACCACTAACATCCTATTGCTACCTTGAGTAAAAAACTTACTACCACAACCATGTGATAGCTCCGAATCCACGAACTACTTCTTTTTTTGATCTGCAACATCCACAAGTTCTCCTACTTGTGACTTTGAGACACCTCTCAAAGGTTTCAGATCTTCTTTAAAGTTCTTTATGCAGCAACTGAAGCAATCATCAAGTTCTTGACGTGAATCTAGATCTTGATAACTCTATATGTGTATGAAGGTAAACACCTCTTAGATTTCACAGAAGAATCAACACACAACTCTCCAAAAAGACTGCTAAAACGTACCTAGGGTTTTTCCTTTTATACTTAGAGTGAAACACAAAACCCTACACGTCATACGGGCTTGGGTTGAATTGGAAATTCTGCATAAAATTATTTTTGCACGACTTTCGATCAATCAAATCTAATTTTCGATCAATTAAGCCTTGCAGATTTTGACCAATAAATCCTGCAATCACTCGATTCCAATTTTACAATAAACCACACTTTGAGCAAGTCTAAACCTAGACTTTATGTTTTGATTATAGTTTGCCAACATAGTACAAATTGAAGTTCTAATACATTAGTTCATAAAGTCTTAGAACCTAACATTTCTCACACTTATTAGATTTTGATACTGCTGACATGGTATCATTTGATACTAAATACATTCTTCTAAGAAATTATCGTACTAAATAGATAGTCATATGTTAAGTAACTATTATAAATTTAAATACATGGTTTGATACTATTTCAAAAAAAAAATTCTATCTTAAATTTTTTCATTCAAGAGGCAACACATGCGTTGCACGTGCATGCAACCCTTACTAGTATTCAGAAATGTACATAAAGAAGCTCATCCATGCGTATCTAACATCGTTGTCTGGCCAACTTTTGAGACCTTTATGCATATTTCAGTGCTACGTAACCTGACCATTTATGTTTGATCTTTTTGTGGGACTCTCTGGGTTACTCCATTTCACGTGTATCTTGTATTTGTTAGTAGTCTTAGAGCATCTCCAATAGGGCTCTCTATCTCCAAAATTTGGAGAAAAAAATTCACACTAAAAATGAAGTCCAACAGCCTCTCTATCTCTAAATTTTTTTTTTAGAGTTGCTACAGTAGCTCTCCAGGAATGGAGAGCACTGTAGCAATCACTGTTGCTCCTACAAAGATTATTTCTCATTAAACTAATACCGGTTGAATTAAAAAAGTATTTTTTTTCTCTTTCCTTCCTTTCTCTTTCTTCTTCACTCCGTCTCTCTTCTTTACCTCAACGGCTACAAAACGCAGAAAACAATCCAAACACAAAAAAAAAATTTTCTCATAAACCAAATGAAATCAGAAAAAAGAAAAAGAAAATAGAGAGACCTATTCATGAGCAAAAGAATTAATTCAATCTCAATAATCACAACCGATTTAAAATTTTTAATTTTTACTCAATAATCAAAACAGTAACAACAGAACTATTCTTCATCTTTTCTCTCAAACATCTCTAAACTCAGTCTCAATCAACATAAAAACTCAAATCACAATTTTAAAACTAATCAAACTAGAACAAAAAAAAAAAAAAAAAAAAAAAGAAAAAGAAAAAGAAGCAAAGCTAACCCATCTGAGCCTCGGTGGGGAGGAGGATATGCGGTGGTGGGAGAAGGACAAGTGGACGATCTTCATCTGTGAGAGAGAGCTTCAGTCGAAGTGCTGCTCCAGCCGAAGAGAAGAAAAAAAGGAAAAAGAAAAGGAAAAAAGAAGAAAAAGGGAGAGTGCTCCAGAAAGTGCCAGAAGATAGGGATAAAGGGAAAGGTGTGGAGGAGAAAAAAGAGGAAAAAAAAAAGAAAAGAAAAGAAAACAAACGTGTGGGTGAAAAAAAAAATAAGGAAAAAAAATTAATTGAAAAATGCTACCACAATATTTTCACAATAAATTTTAAATAACAGATTTTTATTAGTTAATATTGGCAAGTAAAAAAATAATTTCAGTGGTGGGATCAAATTAGAACTAGTAACAACTTTCCACATAAATTTTGTTGTGAAAGTATTGCGTAAAATGTTGTGAACATAGCACTTCTCATTAAAAAATATAGTGGTTAAAAAAAGAATAAATGATGATTAAAAAGAGAATAAATAATGAATGAAAAAATAATATTTAAATGAGATAGAGAAGGAGATAGAGAGACTGTTGGAGAGTGTATTTGAAAAAGTTGATAAATAAAAGCTAAATGTCATTGTTCATTCTCCAAACAGGCAAAAATTAGGCAAAAATTTAGAGAGCCTGCTGGAGATACTCTTACAAATATATATCTGCTTTCAATACAAAAACAGACCCAAAAAAATGCTAAGAGAGAATAATAAAAGCATAGAATGCATGCAGTTTCTTTTTCTCATGTTTATAAAAAGTGTTTACCTTGATAATATATATCTTGTGCCCATCAATTATACAACTATAAGGACGTAATTAGGTACAATTATGTAGGTTAATACACCCCTCTTCCTTTATGTTTATAAACAGCTCACCCTTGACAACATCTCATAAGTCACCCCCAAAGATTTTGAAAAAAATAATGAGTAGTATATATAACTACACAAAAATTCTAACTTTTGACCCTAAATTGTATATACTTGCCCCCCGCCCCCCTCTCCAAATATTTTTACAAATTGACCTATGAAATTTTCCAAATTGTTTTAATCAAACCATTCATTTGCTCTGTTGTTCCAAAAATATCAAGAAAATCCATTAGACAAAACAATTCATAAATCCGGATAATTAGAAAAACTAACATTGGTGAAACTTTTTTTTGGTTATGCTTGCCTCCTTATGTTTAAATTCTAGTTCTATCCCTGAGTCATGCCCCTCAAATTATCCAATCATAAGGACGTATGAGACAATTCCATAGATTAAAATACCCCCTTAAACCATCATTAAAATACCCCCTTTATCAAACTATATTATACAAATGGCAATGTCTATTTCACACACTCACACACAGTACACACTCACCACTTTTGCACAGAAATCATGACTTGAAATCGCTATTTCCAAGTCATGACTTTAGTTAAAAAAACTGAGTGTATATTAGGGCTGTACACGGTGCGGTGCGACCGGTTATGGGGGGAATTTTTGCGCCGCACCTACAGGGTGCGGTTTCCCTCATGCCTGACCGCACCTCACATGTATAGGGGCAGGAACCGGTCTACTCCAGTTTCGGTTCACCCTAACGGTGCGGTGCGGTTAGTTCGGTGCAAAAAAAAAACAAACATATAAATTATAAAAAATAAAAAAAAAAACAAATCAATCCTCAAACAAGCCACACAGAATTATCAAACAACCCAAATATTCAAAAAAAAAAAAAAACATGTTCTATTTATATATATCTAATTTCCACACAAAATTTTCTAACAAATTCTCAATATTTATAGAAGCATAGCAAGGAGCCAAGGAGAGGTAGCCTAGGTATTGAGCATTCCACAAATTCACGTACCTGTTATTGAGCATCAAAACATACTCTAGAAATTTCTATATAACAGCCATGACAGAGGAGAGAAGAGAGAGGAAAGCTTGGAGAACATTGCCATCAAGCTGTAGAAGACGTTGTTGGTGAATGGTGATTGGTGGTGAGTGGTGGCGAGCGGCGGAGGCAGGTGGGAGATAGAGAGAGAGGCGGAGATGTAGAGAGAGAGAGAGAGAAGAGGCGGAGAAGAGAGAGTGAGGAGAGGTCTGTGTCTAACTAAAGATTTTTCAAATTTAACCTAACCTCTAAATAAAACGACGTCGTTCTTGGCGTTCTTTTTTTTTTTTTTTTTTTTTTTTTTTTTTTTTTTTTTTAATTCTGACACTAAAACGACGCCGTTTTGAACCTGATAGTAAAATTTTAAAATGGTTCCAAAACGGCGTCGTTTTGAATCAGATTTCATTAAAAAAAAAAAAATTTTTGAAACGGCGTCGTTTCTAACTAACTTAACCTAAACCCTATTTTTCCTTCTTCTTCCTTTGCTTCTCTCAGTTTCACGCCTCCCTCAGTTTCACGCCAAACTGGTACTCTCTCTCTCTCCCTCTCAATTTCTTTTATTTTAAAACTGATGAATGATTATATATTATATATGTATAAGTTAAATATATATATATATATATATCGGTTCGGTTCGGTTTCTCTTCGGTTTGCAGATCTTGCTGCCGATCACCGCGCCGGCCGACTTCGGTAACGGAAAAAGCCTACCGATCATCGCGCCGGGAACCTTCGGTGGAGCATTCAGCGGTCGGATCGGCGCGGTTTTGTCGGCGCCGGTGAATTCTTGAACAGGCCTAGTGTATATATTGTGCGTGTAAGTGAGAGTGAACGTACGCAATAGAAATTTGCCTTATAAAAACTCCTATGTTTTTTTACAATACACGACTTTCCAAAAGTTTTGAAAAACATGTCCAATGGTTGCTTTTATACCTTGGCTTGAAAACCATGAAACCCGGCCCTAGGACAATACAGGTGAAGAAACATATTAGGAAAATTATTTCTTCTCAAATCTTGATGGGCCAAGATTTTGTCTCGATGGCTCGAGTTAACTAGAGCTCAATCTGTCGAGAAGGGATCAAATTGGAGTCGAGATCTGATAAACTTGAGCCTTCTTGATGCTTGAGCCTCTAACTTATATTGGACTTGAAATAGGTTTCAAACACACTAAACACACACTAAGGTTCCAAGAATTTGGTTACATAGTGTTGTGTCCCAAGGCCAAATGACAAATAATTTTGAAGTAGTTGAAGAAGTTTGAATTTGAATAGAATTCTAATAAAATTATGCGATAGATTAGGATTTTCAATTTGTATTTAAATTAAAGTAGGAATTAGATCTTATGTTTTAGGACTTGGTTGTGATGAAACTTATCTTCTCACTAGTATTTATGTACCTGGAATTATGAATGAAGCAAGCAAAAATTAAACCAAAAACTCTATTATCCCTCTCAAGTTCAGGAGACTAGTCACCTTGAATCGACTAAGTTATTTTTTTAATTTTACAGTTCATAAAACATAGGGTCACAGTTTGAAAATATAATTAACCCTCTATGAACTCAACATAAGGATTGGTGAGTAGTGTCTATTCAATATGTACGTAGATGGAGAAGCTAATTGATGAGTATGTGGCATCGTTGAGGGGCCAACTTTGACCTTGTGCATATTTTGGTGCTACGTATCCTGATGATTTATGTTTTGTTCTTCTGTGGGACACTATGGGTTGATACATGCTGAAAATCAATATAACCTCCACTATGTATATTGTACTTTTTTTTTTTTTGAGAAAGAGTTGATTATATTGGAGGTATTTGAAATAATAGAACGTGATTGGAAGCTGATTTTTATAAAACTATTTACATGTCCTAACAAGTAATAAGTACAAGATATATAGTGGAGGTTATATTGATTTTCAGCATATATCAACCCATAGTGTCCCACAGAAGAACAAAACATAAATCATTAGGGTACGCAACACCAAAATGTATCTTGTACTTGTTAGGACATGTAAATAGTTTTATAAAAATCAGCTTTCAATTACGTTTTATTATTTCAAATACCTCCAATCTACAGGGGGTGATATAGGACCAAAATTTTGTTCATGGCTTATGCATATCCCTTCACTTCGGCAGAACACCATGTTGGATTCTTTCTGCTTACTAGACCACTTTCCTTTCGTTTTTTTTCACTTTTTGGCCACACAATACTATTAGTCATACTATTACTAACCCAAAATGCAAAAACCACATTTTTGTTTTCACATAGATGAATGGTAGACATAGATCACCACATTTGGCATGAGTTTACAATTATATGAAAACATGGCACGAGATATAAGCACCAATTGTAAGCCTGACTAAGCCAAGCTAGCTAAAGCAAGCCAGCCAAGATTTGACCTATAGCATGTGAACTAAGCCAACCTCTTCGATCGTTGTGAAACATGAAACCCAAAAACATTACGAAATGACCTTCTTTTTTTTTTTTTTTTTGGCAGTGTCACATTAATAGAATTTTTCATGTTTTATTTATTTATTTGTAGACATCATGATGAGTTTTAAACCTACAATTTTACCCTCCATCTTATTCTCTCATAACACATATTTAGTTCTAACAATGTGAGAAGTCCAAATAGAATGGTCTACTTTTTCTTCTGAAAATTATATACCCCGATAATTAATGTCTACTTTCAAATTTTCTTTCAAGTAAGTTCGGCCACCCTATAATATGTTTCCTTTTACCCAAATTGGCCCTTTCTTATTTTTAGCATTCTTTGTTTCTAAGTTATTGAACTAACTTGCTCAATGTATATACAATTGATAAAAATCAATTACTTAAAAATAATTGAAAAGAAAAATCAGCTTATTGAATAAATTTTATTAACACAAATTAGTGGTTAATTAAGTCACATTATTTTTGTGGATTTTGATGTTGTGCATGCATATTTAGATGTTAATTATCATATTATAGTATTAATTATTATTTTCAATATATATAATAATTATTTCATAGGACCACATACAGATTGCTAAAACAGTTTTTGATTATGTGATCTTGGCAGCAAATTGGTTTCTATTAATAATTTGAGAATTAACTAATGGATTTCACTGGAAAATATAAGGTACAACGTTTAAGAAATTGTCTTCAAGCTAGTTCACCTTTTTCTTAAATAGGTGATCATTATCCTAAGTTAGGGTTCAAACTCTTTATATCCTGTCAAATATTTGCTGATCAAATTAGACTCGTGCACTTAGCCCCATAATTGTATGCCTAATCAGTATTACTCTACAATCTTTCGCCCACAAATTGGATTTTAGTAGTTTTGATTGATTAATATAGATTTTCAAATCATCTTTTTTCTATTTCCTACATAAGGTTAAACGAGAAACTAAGACAGACATGAATCACAACTCGTTTACATGTATAACACGAGGCTAGAAAATTTTATTCTAAATCCAATTACGATTCATTTGGCCGGCCCCTTAGGTCCACTATATTATTTCTTGGTCACTAGCTAGAGGTAGAATTAATTGAATTTCCTTAATTTCTAGATTATGTTGGTTTTCAATTCACCTTTTTCAAAGCAATAAAGAAAGAATTCGAATTTTGACCAATTTCGGCTTCTAATTAAGAATCTAATTAGTACTATTTAACACGCCTAGAGACTAGAGAGTACATTTCTTTTTGATAGATTAAAACTCATGCTGATATTTCTTCCCTTGATTCTTACACGAATGGGAAAACAAACTTGGCTGCCTTGAAAGTTGAAATAGCCTTTGTTTTTTTGGATTACTTCCTCTCTGTTTCCGTTTTCTAAACGAGGTAATAATATATACAAAAAATTTGGTTACTAAGATCATGTCTCATCCAATTCAAATGTCCAGTCATAACCCACTACTCATGATTGAGACATAGATAAAATTATCGTAAACATGGCACTACATGCGAACAAAGGTGAAGGGATGCATAGTAAATTTAGTGGTGAATTCGAAAATTTACCAAAACAAAAACAAAGCAAAAAAATTAAAATGTTTATTTCCAAACTAATTTGTAGATAAACCCTTCAAACTTTTTTTATATGTTTTTACTAGATGTAATTTTGAACAATTGAATTGAATGTTCTTATTGTATCCTCAATACTTACAAAATTTCAAGAAAATCAAAAATCAATATCTATCTCATCAATAACATGTTTAAATTTCAAGTTTTTGTGATAGAAAATTATATATAAAAGATAAGTTTATTGATCGAATAGTAAATAACACTTGATTTGAACAAAATTTGGCGTGCTTGTTAAGAGTATAAAAAATATATAATCTCGCAGTTAAATTTTCAAAATTCACATTTAATAAAAAGATATAGAAATAATTTAAAGGATTTCATTTCGAAAGAAACCTTGTATTTCGCAAGTAATATACTTTGAGCACGGTATGGCATGTCAGTTGTGGGGCCGGTTACCCGAAAAACTAACAATGTTCAGGGAAGATGGGCTCATGGCCCAATAGCCCAGTCCGAGGACGCTCATTTGTCCAAGGACACCTCTTAGTCCGAGAATGAGATCTGTTTCCCAAATCAGCCTACGAAGTGGATGTAACGTAACCATTCCAGTTGTCAAGAAGCGTCACGGAATCGCACGCGAACTAGACTAACGGGAATCGATCAAAGAATGAACCGAAAAGGGTAACGAATGCCTCTTAAAAAGGTGTCACCTCCACATTAAATGCATCCCACCTAACTCCCTGGCCGCATTAATGTGGAAGTGATACCTGAACAACAGTTAAGCAGCCTTACAACCACTAGGCGGAGGATCCGGGAAGTTCAGGATGGGACAGAAAGCAATTTCCAGAAGGGAACTTACACGTGGACGGTGAAGGCAAGACGGGGAGGGTAGTATATAAAGTGAAGTCAGAATACATGAAAGAGGACTTTTGGGAGAAAAGAAGAAAAGAGCACTGAAAGCGGAGCCAGGAAAAGAAGAGAGAACATCTGTCCTTTGTTACCTGGGAAATTCCTATTGCCGCGGAAGATCGACGTCTTTTTCTATTGACTAGAGCCAGTTCTTACGCCCACACTCTACAAATTTTATTGTCCAGGGTCCAAGACAATTTGAGTCCCTACAATTGGCGCCGTCTGTGGGAAGAGCTTGATCCGACCGTAGAAAAAGACAAGTGCAACAGCTGATGGCAAAAGGAACACCACCGCAGGTGGACGCTAGTCCACATCAAGCAGAGTCTAGGGGACCCCAACATGGCACACCATTGATGAACCGTGAGCGAAGAGGAGATCGCGAGGGAAGCGTGCGAACAACCCATACGGAGAAGAGCCGGACTCGAGGGAAGAGCCATGTCTCCCATGCGAAGGACGGCAAGGACATGCAGCGTGAGATCGATATGTTAAGAAGGGAATTACGGTACGAACGACGGAGGCAAACAAATAAGGAAGCGAAGCAAGCCTCCGATGAGTCAGACGATACAAGTTACAGGCGACGGTTCAGAACCCCGCCCAGTGAGCTTTTTTCCCTCGATAAAGAGCGTTACAGTCGACGGACGTACAGAAGTCCACCTCAGCAGGGCTTAGGGAACGAGGCCTTGAACAAGGCGCTGAGTCAGGTCTCCAAGTCGCCGTTCACACGATGCATAGAGGACGCGAGCCTTCCTCGGAGGTTCCATCAACCTACATTCACCATTTATAACGGTCAGACGGACCCAATGGAGCATGTTAGCCATTACAATCAGAGGATGGCCATTCATTCTAAAGACGAGGCCTTGATGTGTAAGGTTTTCCCTTCGAGCCTAGGCCCGGTGGCGATGAGGTGGTTCAACGGCCTGGAGGAGGATACTATTGATTCCTTTGAGAGACTCATCCAAACTTTTGGGGCTCGCTTCATTACCTGCAGGAGGGTTGTTCAACCTTTAGGGTCGTTACTATCCATGTCTCAGCAAGAGGGAGAAACCCTGAAAGCATACTCCAACAGATATTGAGAAATGTATAACGAAGTAGAGGGGGCCAACGACAAGGTGGCTATTAACACCTTTAAGGAGGGCCTTCCAACCGATCACGAGCTGAGGACTTCCTTAACCGGTAAGCCTGTTACCAGCATGCGACAGCTTATGGACAGGATCGACAGGTTTAGAAGAATAGAGGAAGACCAGATACGGAGTAGAGGAAAGACCAAGGTGATCCCTCAGGAGAGGAGGGAATTTAGGTCCGATCGGTATAACAACAATCGACCTCGGAGAGATTTTGTGGGGCAGTCAGGATCTGCAAATTCCCAAGCAGTCAACGTTGTGTTCTGAGAACCAGTCCAGCGAGTTCTGGAAAAAATACAAAATGAGCCTTTCTTCAGGGCGCCCATAGGATGGCAGGGGATCCTGCGAGACGCAACCAGAACCTCTACTGCCAGTACCATCAGGACCATGGACATACAACTGAGGACTGCAGAAACTTATGGAACCACTTGGAAGAGCTAGTCCGAGAAGGGAGGTTGACCAACCTTCTGCACCACACCAGTGCCCGAGGAGGCCAGGCAGGGCAGACGTCGAGAGGAAATGCCACTTCTGGAGCCCCCCTGGGCACCATAAACGTCATATTTGCGGCCCCAGGAAGGACGGGGTCTTGTCCCTTCAGAATACTGTCAGTATCTCATTGCTCGGAGGGGAGCTCACATTCAGCGCCAAAGAAGGCAAAACTAAACGCCCCACTGGTACTAGGATTTTCAGAAGAGGACAAGAGAGGGACCATACAGCCGCATGATGATGCTTTGGTGGTTACGCTGAGAATTGGAGGATATGATGTAAAAAGGGTGATGATCGACGAAGGGAGCGCGGCCGAGGTGATGTACCCCGACTTGTACAGGGGGTTGGGTTTGACACCCCAAGACCTGACGGCCTATAGCTCCCCGCTGATAAGCTTCGAGGGTAGACCGGTCATTCCGTTGGGTATGATTAGATTACTTGTGCACACAGGCTCCGAGGTGGTGGAAGTGGATTTCATCGTGGTGGACGTCTTCTCTCCCTACACGGCGATTCTGGGAAGGCCTTGGTTGCATACCCTGGGGGATGTCTCCTCCACTCTTCATTAGAAGGTGAAGTACCCGTCGGGTGGCCAAGTGTCAGAAATATTAGGAAGCCAGGCCATGGCGAGGCAGTGCATGGTAGCGGCTATCCATCATAAGCCAGAGAACGGTCCGTCGACTAGGGCCGAGGATGGATTATAGCAACTAAAGGACCGAGGAACTCTCTCCAGCACTATCGCCGAGGAGGCTGAATATGAGGAATTGGAGAGGGTGACCGTCGGTAATGACCCGGATAGGTACTTCCAGGTCGGAGCGCTATTACCCTCGCCAGAGAAAGAGCAATTGGTTGAGGTCCTAAGAAGGAACATAGACGTGTTTGCATGGAATGCCTATGAAGCGTCAGGGGTTGATCCAGACTTCATCTGCCATCATTTGAATGTCAACCCATCAGCTATTCCAAAGCAACAGCCACCTCGGCGTCCGTCCAAATTACACGTCGAAGCTATTAAAGACGAGGTGGACAAGCTCAAGCAGGCTGGGGCTATCAAGGAGGTGTTCTACCCTCAGTGGTTGGCAAACACAGTAGTGGTGAAGAAGAAAACTGGAAAATGGCGTGTGTGCGTCGATTTTACGGATCTTAACAAAGCCTGCCCGAAGGATCCTTTCCCTATGCCCCGTATAGATCAGCTGGTTGACGCAACAGTAGGCCATCCCCGGATGAGCTTCCTAGACGCCTTTCAGGGCTATCACCAGATCCCACTGGCATTGGGTGACCAATAGAAGACAGCATTCCTTACTCCCAACGGAAATTACCACTACAAGGTAATGCCTTTCAGCTTGAAGAACGAAGGGTCAACGTACCAACGGATGATGACGAAGATGTTCGAACCACAGTTGGGCAACAGCATTGAGATTTATATAGATGACATGGTGGTAAAGAGCAAAGTGGCGTCCGAGCATATGACGGACCTAATTGGCACATTTGAAGTTTTGAGAAAGCATAAATTGCGGCTGAACGCCTCCAAGTGCTCCTTTGGGGTTAGCTCTGGGAAATTTTTGGGCTATATGGTGACTCACCGGGGAATTGAAGTGAACCCGGACCAGATTAAGGCCATAAACAACTTGCAGCCACCTCGGAACCCTAAGGAAGTCCAGAGACTGACTGGGATGACCGCTGCGCTGAACAAATTCATATCCAGATCAGCCGACAGGTGCAGACCATTTTTCCTCTTACTTCACAAATGGAAGGGGTTCGAGTGGACTGAGGAGTGCGCTTTAGCATTTCAGTAACTCAAGGAATATCTTTCTCGGCCGCCTATCCTATCCAGCCCTGAAGTGGACGAAGTTCTTTTCGCTTACTTAGCAATAGCCACTCATGCTATTAGTTTTGTGATGATACGAGTGGATAATGGCGTGCAGCGGCCAGTCTACTACGTGAGCAAGTCACTTCATGAGGCCGAGGTGCGGTATCTGCCCTTGGAGAAAGCCATCCTGGCAGTAGTGCACGCTACGAGGAAACTTCCCCACTACTTTCAGGCACACACTATGGTTATCTTGACTCAATACCCACTTAAAGCCGTACTTCGGAGTGCAGACTACACTGGCAGGGTTGCCAAATGGGGCACGATACTTGGGGCTTTCGATATAAAGTATATGCCCCGCACCTCTGTAAAGGGTCAAGTGCTCGCCGACCTGGTGGCTGAATTTGCTGAGAGCCCTGAGGAAATAAGCACAGGCCCGCACGGCATGGAGGAAAAATCGGTGGGCCTCATATCCACGCAACGTCCTCAATCCTGGAGGGTGTACGTGGACGGAGCAGCAAACCAAAGGGGGTCGGGAGTGGGGCTGGTCCTAATATCTCCCGAAATGGCCGTTGTAGAGAAGTCTTTGAGGTTGGGATTCTCGGCCACCAATAATGAAGCGGAGTATGAGGCTTTGATAGCAGGAATGGCGACGATCACGAAGCTTGGAGGAAAGACAGTAGAGATGTTCTCGGATTCGAGCTTAATCGTGGGCCAAGTTAGAGGAGAGCTGGAAGCTCGAGACGCCAGGATGCAAAGCTACCTGAGCCGAGTTAGGCGTATGCAAAAAGACTTTGAATCTTTTGAACTATCCCATGTCCCTAGGAATGGGAATGCGCATGCAGACTCTCTGGCTACCCTTGCCACCTCCTCGGCATGGAACCTACCTCGTATAATCGTGGTTGAAGATTTAAGCTCACCCGCTCCAGCAACGGAGGACCCTGTTCAGATCAACCTGATCAGTTCAGCGCCGAGTTGGATGGATCCTATAACGGCATACCTTGAAAAGGACATACTGCCCGAGGACAAGCTGGAAGCTGACAAGATAAGAAGGAAAGCTCCACGGTTCTGGTTGTCTGGGGACAAGAAGTTATACAAGCGCTCTTTCTACGGGCCTTATCTACTCTGTGTGCACCCCGAAGCATCAGAGGCACTCCTAGAAGAGCTGCATGAGGGGATTTGTGGGAGTCATACGGGAGGGAGGTCTCTGTCTCACCGAGCAATCACCCAAGGGTATTGGTGGCCAGGCATGCAGAAGGAAGCACAGGAGTACGTTAAAAAATGTGATCAATGCCAGAGGTTTGCTCCAAATATCCATCAACCCGGGAGAGTCCTCAACCCTCTTTCTAGTCCTTGGCCTTTCGCGCAATGGGGCTTAGACATTGTTGGCCCTTTCCCTAAGGCAATCGGGAATAAAAAATACCTGCTCGTTGGCACGGACTATTTCACAAAGTGGGTGGAAGCTGAACCCCTGGCCAATATCAGAGACGTGGACGTCAAGAGGTTCGTTTGGAAGAACATCGTCACCCGATTTGGGGTCCCTCAGGCCCCTATCTCGGATAATGGTCTTCAGTTTGATAGCAAGGCCTTCAGGGAGTACTGTTTCGACCTGGGAATTAAGAACAAATATTCCAACCCAGCTTATCCATAGGGAAACGGGCAAGCCGAGGCCGTCAATAAGGTCATTGTGAGTGGGCTCAAGAAGAGGTTAGACGATGCCAAGGGAAAATGGGTGGAGGAGCTGCCGCACATTCTGTGGACTTACCGAACAACACCCCGACGGTCAACGGGAGAAACCCCATTCTCAATGACGTACGGGGCAGAGGCCGTGATTCCGCTAGAGACGGGTTTTCCCACGTTAAGGACCAGCACTTTCACCTCAGAGGGCAATGACGAGCTTTTGGGAAAGAGTCTAGATCTGATAGAAGAACGACGAGATAGAGCGATGGTCCAGCTAGCCTATTACCAACATAAGCTGAAACAAGGCTATGATGCGAATGTGAGACTGAGGCCGCTAGCTCCAGCGGACCTAGTGTTGAGAAAAGTTGTTGGGAATACCAAAAACCCAGCTTGGGGAAAGCTAGGGCCCAATTGGGAAGGACCATACCGCATCACATCTGTGGCAGGAATAGGGGCCTACTATTTGGAAGATCTTGATGAAAAAAGGGTACTCCACCCTTGGAATGTAAGCAACCTAAGAAGGTACTACTATTAACACAAACAGTTCTATCATACGTTTCTTTCCTAGCTTAATTGGAGTTCTATTACTTGTATTCCTTAAATAAAAATGAAGTGTTAGACAGAACCAAGGTATTGTATGATCCTCGGACACCAGCCTTTGGGGAAACTAACCACTTAAAATAAGAAAACTAGGTACTGGACAGAATCAAGGCGTTGTATGGTCCTCGGACCCAAGCCTCCGGGGAAACCAGATACTTCAGATGAAAAAATGAAGCGTTAGACAGAACCAAAGCATTGTATGGTCCTCGGACACCAGCCTTTGGGGAAACTAACCACTTAAAATAAGAAAACTAGGTACTGGACAGAACCAAGGCGTTGTATGGTCCTCAGACCCAAGCCTCCGGGGAAACCAGATACTTTAGATGAAAAAATGAAGTGTTAGACAGAACCAAGGCATTGTATGGTCCTCGGACACCAGCCTTTGGGGAAACTAACCACTTAAAATAAGAAAACTAGGTACTGGACAGAACCAAGGCGTTGTATGGTCCTCGGACCCAAGCCTCCGGGGAAACCAGATACTTCAGATGAAAAAATGAAGCGTTAGACAGAACCAAGGCATTGTATGGTCCTCGGACACCAGCCTTTGGGGAAACTAACCACTTAAAATAAGAAAACTAGGTACTGGACAAAACCAAGGCGTTGTATGGTCCTCGGACCCAAGCCTCCGGGGAAACCAGATACTTCAGATGAAAAAATGAAGCGTTAGATAGAACCAAGGTATTGTATGGTCCTCGGACACCAGCCTTTGGGGAAACTAACCACTTAAAATAAGAAAACTAGGTACTGGACAGAACCAAGGCATTGTATGGTCCTCGGACCCAAGCCTCTGGGGAAACCAGATACTTCAGATGAAAAAATGAAGCGTTAGACAGAACCAAGGCATTGTATGGTCCTCGGACACCAGCCTTTGGGGAAACTAACCACTTAAAATAAGAAAACTAGGTACTGGACAGAACCAAGGCATTGTATGGTCCTCGGACCCAAGCCTCTGGGGAAACCAGATACTTCAGATGAAAAAATGAAGTGTTAGGCAGAACCAAGGCATTGTATGATCCTCGGACACCAGCCTTTGGGGAAACTAACCACTTAAAATAGGAAAACTAGGTACTGGACAGAACCAAGGCATTGCATGGCCCTCGGACCCAAGCCTCTGGGGAAACTAGATACTTCAGATAATGAAACAAATCGTTAAACAGAAATTAAGTCGCGAAAAATCCTCGGACCACAACTTGGTGGAAGTTAATGCACGCCATGAAAATTAGCGCTTCTTAAATAAGATCTATGTGATCACCCTTGTATGCCAAGGCAAATTCCATTAGCGTCATCTCAAGGCATTTTAGGGTGTTCAATACTCCCAAGGACAGATTATTCGAAACGCTATCTCCACTTTTGTTTGGCTCTCAATTGGCCTAGATAAAACTAAATTTTCTCTTGCAGTGTTAAACTTTGTTCTTCCATAGCTCAAGGTAATGTAAATATGAAAACATATTCATGCAAGAAATTATACGAGAAAAAGAAAAAACCCATAATGTCTTATACAAGTCAAAAAAGGGAACTGCCCCCTGCATACATCGACTATTTATTTAATTCTGTTTACATCTCGGGAGGTGGGACGTTGGCCGTTTCCTAAGGAGGAACATCATTGTCTTTCTCTTTCTCCTTTAAAGCCTCCCCAGCAGGCAAAACGGTGGAGGCTAAGTCCTTTTTGAAGCTTTGAGAAGCTTGCCCATCCTTAGGAATCTCTACGACTTCGGTTAATGAGGTCCCTTTTTCCACTTCGGACACTTCAGGCTGTTTATGCTGACCGGTTGGGAGAGGATTCTGACCCTGAGCCTCTTCAGCTGAGCCCACCGCAGTAGAGGGAATCTCTTGTTGCTGAGGAGGAGTGCTTGAGGCTCGTATGGCCGAAGGAAAAAAGATGTTGTCAGGACTTCTCAGCTCTGATGAAGGCTCGATGCCCGCATGGTTGAGAGCTTCTTCCCAAGTCTGAGCACAATATGCTCGGCACACGATTGGGACCTCTTTTCTGAACCTGTCCTCGGTCTCGGCTACGCCTTCGTCATACCCCCGCTGTTCGACCTCATCCTTTGCTTTCTCAGCCTCGGCTCTTGCTCTCTCAACCTTATCTCTCTCTTTTTCTGCCAAACCCCTTTGCCTTTGAGCTTCTTCTAGTTGTTTCATCAGCATTGAAAATTGTTCCTTAGAATCTTTCAGTTGGTCATTGGCATCCTTGAGCTTTTTCCCTTGATCTTCAACTTGCTTTTGAAGGATGGACAGAGCTGAATCAGCGCTCTGCCGAGCGGATTCTTCATCCGCCAACTTTTGCTTCAACTGTTCTACGCTTAGCTCGCTGGCGACGAGCGTCCTGGAAGTTTCACTCCTTAGCTCCCTCTCCTTGTTCCACTGGAAATAGTAGTTGTTGGTCACCTCCTTTAGCATAAAAGTTTCTTGGACAATCTGCATACAAAAAAAAAAGGAGAAGAGAGGCAATCAGGAATGAAGTGAACCAAGAGGAACGGATAAAGTCGTAAGGGTGCTATACCATGCCCAAGTGCCTTTTCAGATTCATGAAGAGTTCATTTTTCTTCATCTTTTTGACCTCAGCCATTTCCCGAGGAAGAAGAAGGGTCTCTTCCAGAACGGAGGCAATATGGCACCCTATCCCACCATTATAATCTCTAAGGGATGCATCTGCCCTCAGAGGCTCACCACCTAGCATGGGCGCGGGAAGCCAGGCTTCAGTCTCCAAGGACTGAATTGTTTGCTTGGCACTCGCTCTAGAAGCCGCGCGAGTCGTTTTTCGCTGTTTTAGAGGCGGCTGATCCCCACCCTCCTGGGCCATGCGAGGTTTCCCAATCTCCACAGTCTCCACCGCATCTTTACCCTTCTGCTCTCTCCTCCTCTTAGGATCTGCAGGTTTGCCCCCCTGAGGTTGGTGGGGTTTAGGAGAAGAGGGAAGAGGAAGAATGGTCTGAGAGGACCTCCCTGGCGCCTCTCTCCCAGATTTACTTTCAATGACTTCAAACAAACTCCTTTGGCTCTTTCTTTGGATGCCCATTTCACCAGGAACTGTCTCGGGAGACTCTGGTCGATTGAACACCTCAAACTCGTCCACCGAATCCAAAACTTCTGCAACTTCTCCCTCTTCTACTTCTTCTTCTTCTTCTTTTTCTTCCTCCACCTCCTGAATAATGGGCCGAGATGAAGACGCTCCTGCGGAAGTAGCCGCTACGGGTGATGGTTGAGAAAAGGGGGTGACATCGGGGATTGGAACACCCTCGGGAACTATAAACCCGAACCTTTCGTGGGCTACGCTGATCCTCTGCAGCCGAGGATCCGCAGCCTTTATCACACACTTGGGTGCTTGAAAAGACGAGGAAATGGGCTTGTACCCGAGGATGATGTGCGCTGCCCTTAGTTGACCGTCGGACAGATTCTTGTATATTTCGGATCTCAAAATTTTATCCAAGTTCTCTCTGTTAACTAACCCGAGCCGAGGCTTAGTGGCGTTCCTGTCTGCAAAATCAATAAAACAGCAAAAGAATCTTCATCAGGAATAAACTTACCTTAGGTCTAGGATTGCAAATCAAGGCGCGAGAGCGTTCAGCCCAGGAACCCCACCTGGTGTACCCTCCTGGGTCGGACAATGTAACCCGTCATGCCATGCGCCGGAAAGGATGAGATAATCATCCTTCAAACCCTTGTTCGATTGAGGTAAGCACTGGATTAACCTTATCTCGGAAAACCTGGATTTAAGGTAATACCCCTCATCCTTTAAGCGCTGGAGGTTGTATACCCAATTCACATCATGATGGGTAAGGCCCAGGTTTAACCTCGTATTAAGGGCTTCTATACTCCCTAACACCCTGAACATATTTGGGGTGCATTGTGTGGGGGACAATCTAAAGAACCTAAGGTAGTTGGTAGTGATACGGCCCATCGAAATATTCATCCCCCCTTCTATGAAAGCAATCATAGGGATGACTACTTCCCCCGTTTTCCTTTTGTCGTACCACTCCTCCGCGGAGGCGTACCTTATACCCACCGTTGAAGGAATTCTATATTTTGCTCTAAATTGCTCTATTTTCTCCTCGGAACCAACTAAATTTTTAAACCTACCCATTTCTAAAGAATCGCGGAGAGAAAGTAGAAAAGATAATAGAAAACTGAGGAAGGTTAAAGAAACTTACAGTTGTGAAAAGTAGGCTCCTCGGACAGACTTCAGGTATTTATGAGATCGTTGAGAAGAAAGAAAGAGAGACAGGTTCAGTGAATACTCGATACGATCGCGGGATTTTTTGTAACTGAAAGGAAAGTTGATTTGAAAAGCTCTTTATACGAGCACAGAAAATTGTAAGCGGGAAAAACCCCGCTCGTAAGTCGTGGGAATCCTTCACCGTCGGATTCGCATCCTACTGAAACGTGGAGGGCTGAAAAACCGCCATCATTTAATGATGGCGTGCTCCTGACGTCAAAATGTCAAGAACGTGTCTTGGGTAGGTGAAAAGGCGCTCTGAGATTCGGAATAACCCCACGAAGGAGTTAAGGGCGTGATGTCAAAATCCCCCTTTTTCCAAGGCAACAAAAAGTGTGATTTTGAGGGGCTATTGTGGGGCCGGTTACCCGAAAAACTAACAATGTTCAGGGAAGATGGGCTCATGGCCCAATAGCCCAGTCCAAGGACGCTCATTTGTCCAAAGACACCTCTTAGTCCGAGGATGAGATCTGTTTCCCAAATCAGCCTACGAAGTGGATGTAACGTAACCATTCCAGTTGTCAAGAAGCGTCACGGAATCGCACGCGAACTAGACTAACGGGAATCGATCAAAGAATGAACCGGAAAGGGTAACGAATGCCTCTTAAAAAGGTGTCACCTCCACATTAAATGCATCTCACCTAACTCCCTGGCCGCATTAATGTGGAAGTGATACCTGAACAACAGTTAAGCAGCCTTACAACCACTAGGCGGAGGATCCGGGAAGTTCAGGATGGGACAGAAGGCAATTTCTAGAAGGGAACTTACACGTGGACGGTGAAGCCAAGACGGGGAGGGTAGTATATAAAGTGAAGTCAGAATACATGAAAGAGGACTTTTGGGAGAAAAGAAGAAAAGAGCACTGAAAGCGGAGCCAGGAAAAGAAGAGAGAACATCTATCCTTTGTTACCTGGGAAATTCCTATTGCCGCGGAAGATCGACGTCTTTTTCTATTGACTGGAGCCAGTTCTTACGCCCACACTCTACAAATTTTATTGTCCAGGATCCAAGACAATTTGAGTCCCTACATCAGTATTCATGATTTTTTACCCTCCTGTTGGACCTTTGAACGTTGAAACTTTATATGCAATAACCTTTTGAGCAACCAAAAAAAAATTTTTATTTTCTGCTTTTCTGTTCTTGCTTTTGGGCTGAGACGCGGTTTGGGTCAATGAGAAAATGTAAAGTAAGAATTTGGTGTGGCACACATAATCGTTTGAATAAGTTTGAATCTAACGATTTACAATATGAAAAAGTGTCCTCTATGAGTTTAAAAAATAACCTTTTGAATAAATGCTTGGAAGCCTGAAGTCATAGAGACAAATTTCCAACACGATTTGCAAGTTAATTAATTAAGGATGCCCCATTCAAAGCTAAATGGCATTAATTAAGTTAAGGAACAAAATTTAGTTACAAAGTTAATTGTAGTTTAAGACTACAACCTTACTCAACATAATTAATTGGAAGTTAATTTTGACAAATCCACATTTGAATTACATCTTCTTCTTATATCTTTCATGCGTACAAAATTTTTAGAAAATTAAATATTAATAGTTATGTCATCAATAAATTGTTTAAATTGCAAGTTTTTGTAATTTAAAATTATGCATAAAATATAAACTTATAGATCATATAGTAAATAATATCGGATTGATATAAAATTTGACATGTGTTTTAAGCGCGTAAAGAACATGCAATTCAACGATTAGATTTTTAAAATATATAATAATGTTAATTATATTGAATAAGGTTGTAACCTTAGGCTACAATGTTACAACCAATTTTATGGTTAAAATTTGTCCTTAAGTTAATAACCATGGTCGGTACCACAGTTCTACGGCACATTGATTAATTTATTTTAAGAATGGGAGAAAAAGCCATCTATATAACATTGGCCACAACTCGCTCATGTGGAGAGTTGTGGTTGGTGAAGGGGTGTCCGTGGGCCCATGTGGGGTCACCCCTCCACCAACCACAACTTGCCACATGGGCGAGTTATGGCCAATGTTGTGCCACTTTATGTGGCACAAAAATTTTTATATGATTCTATCCGCTAGATGATAGATAACATCATATGTATATATCTGAGAAACATATCACATCATATATTAATTCTAGACATGGTTACTTGTAATTTTTATTCATTTAAATTTTAAATTTTTTTATAATAAAATTGACAATTTGCTTCAGCTGAAAATCTACTATCAAAAGTAAAAATACTATTGTAGGGACTCAAACTGTCTTGTACCCTGGACAATAAGATTTGTAGAGTGTGGACGTAAGAACTAGCTCCAGTAAATAGAAAAAGACGTAGTTGCGGCACAGCAGAAAGAATTTTCAGGCAAATGAGGGACAGATGTTCTCTTTCTTTCTCTTGACTCCGTTTTCAGTGCCTCTCCTCTTTTTCTCCTTCCCCCAAAAAATCTCTCCCTCTAGAGTATTTCGATTTTGCCTTATATACTACTTTCCCCGTTCTATTTTCACCGTACACGTGTAAGTTCCCTTCTGTGAACTTCTTTCTGTCCCATCCAGCACGTCCCGGATCCTCCGCTTGGTGGTTATAAGGCTGCTTGGTTACTGTTCAGGTATCACCTCCACATTAATGCGGCCAGAGAGTTAGGTGGGATGCATTTAATGTGGAGGCAGCAGCTTTTAGGAGATATTTGCTACCTTTTCCGGTTCCTCCTTTGATCAATATTCATTTAGTTTAGTTTGCATGTAACTCTGCGAAGCTCCTTGACAACTAAGATAGTTACATCCACTTCAAAAGCTGGTTTGAGGAATGGACCTCGTCCTCGGACAGAGGAATATCCTCGGACAGAGGAGTATCCTCGGACGGGTGAGTGTCCTCGGACTGGGCCGTTGGGCCACAAGCCCATTTTTTATGGACTCTGTTAATTTTTCAGGCGACTGGCCCCACAACTATATATATTTTATTCTACTTCAATTTTTTTTTCTCTTTTCTTTTTTAATTATTTCATATTTTATTGTCAAAAAATTTAGTTGATACAAATATAATTTCTTTTTTCCTTTGTGAATTTTTCAAAAGTTTTGTCAAATAATACGAGCTATAATATATTTTGTGTCGTTGATATGTACACGAATAAACGTGCTCCTAATTATGTTTTCTAAAAAAAATTAATCCTATAAAATTCCGTATTCATAATAGATTAATTAAACCCAACCCCCACCTTTACAAGGAGAAGTAGTATAGATACAAGGAAAATTTTCATCATAATAAGTTGCCTCCCCATTTGTTGAGGTACCCTACTCCCAACCAATACAAATAAAGAAATAAGAAACATTTGATAATTTTCTTATAAAAAAAATGCCAAATATCATTAAAATTTAGCTCATGAGTAATTTTAGTATCTAAAATTTAAAGTGATCGCTTTTAATCCCTTACAAATTTAAAGTAATTATTTTTAGTTCTTGAAAATTTTAAAATATTGATTTTGATCCGTAATAAACTTAAAGAAATTGCTTAATTTTAATCCCTATTAAACTTCAATGATTAAAATCATTTATGGACTTTTAGAAACTAATCATGTGTGTGTGTATATATATATTATATTTTAAAAATGAACTAACCATATATTTGAGAGAGAGGGGCTAGTGACCAACTATTATTCTGGTAATTTAATGAATAAATTTTGCCATGCATTAATTGAAATTTTGTTTTACATATTTACTATAAAAATAAATAAAAAAGTTCCTTCTAATGAGAAAATAGAGAATTGTGAATTTTTTTTTAAAACTTTAATTTGTGTCAGTGTTTTAAATATTCTAATGCTTGGCTCCGGAGATCCCGATCATCAAGTAATAGTAAATTAATTGTTGAAATTAAAAGTTAAAATTTCACTTTTAATTTCAATCCTCAGATCCGAAAATTCCTTACACTTTTTACTTTTTGAGCATTCTAACTTTTACATCTTACACCAATATAATAAGGGTTGTGTTAACGGGCACCGGACGGTGCCCGTTAATAACAAATTTTTTGTAACTTTTTGGCAGCTTTTGGCAGCCTTTAACAGTATTTTATATTTTTTAGTAATTTTTTTTATAACTTTTTTCACTTTTTTTAAGTAAGAACCATAAAAGGAAACATTAACAAACACCGTCTGGTGCTTGTTAACATTTTCCATATAATAATTAAACAGTGCAGTTATTACACCGGATCCAAATCTTGTCTCCGACATCTACATCTAGAAGATTCGGGTGACCTAAGAACTAAGTAGATCTGACTCCTATGGTTGAACTTTAATGACTACATGAACTGCATTTAAGTCTTGTTATAGTCTAGCACTCAAGCTTACAAGTATGAACTAGTTCTTCAAACCTTGTCCATGGCTAGGACTAGTACGTAGTGCCCTAATTTCATTGAGAAAGAGACTCAAACCTTGTCCGTGGCTAGGACTAGTACGTAGTGCCCTAATTTCATTGCGAAAGAGACCCGTTGTTATATCTTCTTAAAGGCCGGCCAGGTCGCTATTGGGTAGTTTTGTTAAGTGTGTGATGTGATACACGATGAACCTAATATTAAATATACACACATACGCATTGTCAAATCAAAGAGTATCAACTTGAATGTGCACAATCATATTAATTACCATTATTTTTTGATTGAGATTGAACTATCAGTACGTACGAATAACGTGCTAACAAATTAAGGGTCTGATAGTATGAACAACAAATCTCATATATATAATAAATCTCATTTGATAGATTGTATAGCTTCATAAACATAATAGTGTGTAAAAAAAAATGAACCTTTTAGATAGGACATATGTTTTCACCGATGGATAATTCTATGAAGAGATAGATCTCATCTGATTTTGGATGCATTATCCTTTCCACACATGTGATAATTAGGGACAAAAACTAGAATTTGAACCTAGGGGGCCAAGCATAACCAAAAAAAAGTTTCACCGGTGTTTGTTTTTTTAATTATCCGAATTTATGAATTATTTTGTTGGTTTGTCTAATGAATTTTCTTGATATTTTTGAGGCAATAGAGCAAAGGGATGGTTTGATTAAAACAATTTGGAAAATTTCATTGGTCAATTTGTAAAAATACTTGGGGGAGGGAGGGCAAGTATATACAATTTAGGGTCAAAAGTTAGAATTTCTGTGTAACTATGTATACTATTCGTTATTTTTTCAAAATCTGGGGAGGGGGGGGGGGGGGGGGGGGGGGGAGGGCCATGGCCCACTAGCCATGTGTAGTTCCGTCTCTAATAATGATCACCTCCTTATATGTTTATATTCTTTGTGTTTATATTCTTTGGAAAATAAAGAACTTCTCTTGCTTCCTCGTTTGTTCAATTTTTCTATATATATATATATATATATATCTCACACACAACTTCAAAGCATGTTTGAAATTCTACATGTTAAGAAATTTTCCAATAAATTTATTAGGCACACTATGAAATGTTTTTGGGAGATATGCTAAAAGCAGTATATATTGGTGTGGAATGTCCAAAATTAGATGAGGGGCGAAAGACATGAAGAGAATAAATAGCAGTAAATGTACACATGGGCGCCTTTATTTGCATGTTGACCAATTGAACTGATTTCAATCATAGTTCGTCTTTTCTAGGAGTGGTTTATTGCAGCAAAACAAAGGGCAAATTGACCTCTAGTCCAAGTTTGCTTGCTAGTATGAACTAGTTCTTCTACTTTGTTTCTATATCAGCCTCTTCTTCAATTTTCTATAAATTTTATTTTCCAAATGACCAGCTGTTTAGATCATCTTCAAGATTTCAATTGAGAACATGTGATCCACGATGAACAAAACAATGTCACAAATCGGTGCTTTTATCTGCAAAGACATATCATTATTAGAGGATCGAACCAACAAAACATTTGGACAAAAACTCAAATCTGCAAGCTTTTATTATCTTTTTAGAAAGTTAATTTAGAAATTAAGAACTCATACTGATAATTGATGTCTTAAATTTTCTTCTAGTAGCTAGGTAGACTAGTAGTCTAGTCTATATAGATTTGGTTGGAAAAATATGTGAAACAGCTTTTGGAACTATTGATTGACCGACTTTTGATGTTGATGGTCTTCACTCGAGCTCTAGGGTCAGAGCTCAATCCATACATACAATACAAGTGTGAACAAGTTTTTGTTTTATAGATTTTTAGCATAGTCTTTCTCATCTATCAAGTATTTTTAGCAAAAAATAAAGACAACTGAACTGTTCCAACTTTCAATATGTGTTAATAATATTAGAAACAAATATCTATTATATATCCAAAATTCTTGTGGTTTAATAGTATTCTTTAGTTTCTCACATATAAGGAGAATTTAGAGGTTTGAATTCCCCTCTCCTGCTTGCTATATGACTTAAAAAATAAAATAAAATAAAATCTCATTATTCAATATCTCTTCCATGCAGAAAAGTATGAAACTAAAAAGAAATGAAGAGAAATAAATAATATACAAATCACTTATATAAATGGAATGTTTTCATGGTTCATTCATAGACGAACTTGTGTAAAATTTTTTTTTTTTTTTTTTTAGAAACGAAAAAGGGGGTTCGTGTGTGTGGTTATTGTCCCACACTCCAAGATTTAGATTAGTAAGCCCAAAAATACCACCAGCGCACATCACTTACCACTACTTGCATCCACATTTCATACCGTCAAGTCAGCTTTGGCCAAATGCTCATTATGGTAACTTAGCATGCCATATGACACTTTCTTTGCATGGTTGACCAGTCCACCTATTTGTTCATATTGGCCTCCATTTAGATATGGCCACCGACTTTCATGGCAAATCAACTTAATTAAGGTGGATCCCGCAAACTCCAATCATTGCCTTCCAATCTATATTATTCTTGTCTATGCATACTGGTATGAACTAGTTCTTCAAATCTGATCCATTGTACTCTCATTCCCATTGAAGTTTTGAACCAAAAAATTATAATATTATTTGTTACTTCTTGTTCTCTCGAGTGGGTTCGAAAGTGTTCGTGTTTTTATGCATGTGATGCATGTTGTATTAAAATAAGATATAAAGGGTGAGCTTTTTGCTACTGTTTCCATTTGGATTTGAAGTTTTGAAGTGACTAACGTACACTTTCTTCGTTCATGTTTTTTTACATACTGTACTTGCAAGAATAGACAAACCGCATGGTTTCCTTGTGAATGATGATAGATTTTAGTCATTAAAGAGACAATTAAGTCTTTAAAAACTTGATTTGGTTGAAATTGAGGGCAAGTATGAACTAGTTTAACAAAACCAAGTTTTTGAAGGCTTAATTGTCTCTTTCATGACTAAAATCTATCATCGAATGCACGAGGAAGGAAACCACGCCGCACAATATGTAAAAAGAATAATGCTATAGTTATAAGATATTTTACATTAATATTTTTGTAAATTGTTGTTATAGCAAAACTTTATTAGTTCTCATTTAAACTCATCACTTACATGACTTTTTCACTTATTAATAACAATTCACCACATCAATAGTTTATAAAAAATATTATAAAATAATTTATCTCTAGCATTTTTCATTTGGAAATTCGAGTATGAAAAAGAAAACAATATTTACACCTTTGCGTAAGGTATACGTTACTCAACACGTGAGCTTGTTTTGCTAATCAAAATCATTATCACCAGAGAAAGAAAGACATGAGAATGTTTTGCTAATCAAAATCATTATCACCAGAGAAAGAAAGAGAACAAGTGAACAACTATTTACATGCAAATCAAAACTTTCTTGATTAGCAAACAACACTAATTATTGGTTTCTCCCTCTCTCTTTTTCTTTTTCTTTTTATTTTTCGAGCACTCCACAAATAGATTCCCACACAAGTCATATTTCACTCATTTCATAGGTTTTTGTGACACATATGAATATGATCTAATCGAATAGAAATCCTATATTCTACTTTTTAAATTTTATTTTATGTTTTACTAATTATAATATATTATGTGTCTGATTTTTTTTTTTTCATTTTAATCTTTGGTTATTTTATATAAAAATATAATAATAAAAGTGTGACAAGTTATTATTGTAAAGTATAAAATCAAACACAAAAAGTGTGAGAAATTATTTTTATTCTAGTTTAATCCAACAATACCTTTCACTTCTAACGGAGCTAATCCACTATAATCATTTTATTTTCTTTTCTTATAGTAAGAACATAAGATAACATTTACCAAAATTATGGCCGTGATTTCTCACTCACTAATACATTAACATCCCACAACTAGTGTTCAGAACAAGGGCCAAAAAAACCACCATTAATACTAGTCATTATCCAACCATCTCATATATTATAAATTTGACTATTTAAGCTCCCATCATTTTCACTAGATGAAAAATGACCACATGAACATCTTATATACTGTAAATTTGATTGTATTAACTCCCGTCACTTTCACTAGATGAAAAATAACCACATGAAACATCTTATATACTATAAGTTTGACTATTTAAACTCTTGTCACTGTCCTCAAAAAAAAAAAACTCTCGTCACTGTCAATTGGATAAAAAATGATCACACGAATCTCTTATATACTATAAATTTGGCTATTTAAACTTCCGTCACTGTCATTGGATAAAAACAACCACACGAAACTCTTATATGCTATAAATTTGACCATTTAAACTCTCGTCACTTTCACTGAAGACCACATGAACATCACTACAATCAAAACACAAGCTAATTCCCACCAAACACAAACATTCACTTGTTCACTTTTTGTCCAATAGAATGACAAATCAATCTACTGTTATTTTGAATAACACAGGTTTAGAAAGTTAATCTTGTACCATAAAGTAACCGCAATGATATTTGATTCTAGGCTTGACATTGTGATTTTACTTTCTTTGTGGTATGGGAAGTGAAGAGTACGTGGATTCATGTCAAATTTTTTGGATTTCAAACCTCGAATTCCACCCTCTTTAATGGGTCCAAAAAGCAAGATTATATCAGGCATAAAGCTCACTAGATGGGAAACATATTATAACTTCTCTTTCATTATTTCTTCTGGATTTTATCATTTTAAATTTTACATCTGTTGGTTCATGTAAAACTTTTTACTTAATACATGATAATTATGGTGGGAAAATAAACCATAAAAAGAATCAAGAACATATTAACCACAAAAATTGGTCACTCTGCTGTAGCATTCTCTTTTCTAATCCACTGCTCAACTGGTTTTCTTGAATTCCATGACCTGTGCTTCCTCATGCCAGAGATCATGTGTTCACTGGTGCTAGGTCCATTTGAGGAACCAACAGAATGTGTTTCCAAAGTGGCTGCAGGAACTCTTCTTAGTTGCTCAACTTCTTTGTTCGACCTGGTGTTGGGCGATGCCACTGGCTGTCTGGCTGGTTTTCTTGGATTCCGTGGCCTGGATTTCCTCATTCCAGTATGCTTGTTAGAACTGGTACTCAGCGCCTTCGAGGAACCACTATCATGTGTTTCGGAGGTGACTTGGGGGACGCTTCTTTCTTGCTCAGCAGATTCTTCAGTTGAAATAGTGGAACTAGATGCAATAGGTTGTTGGATAAACATACCAGGCACGACAACAATACTTCTTTTAGGCTCAAATAAGCCACTGTTTTCTTGCTGCAGCCTTAGTGTGGTCTCAAATTTTTCTCTTCTCTCGATCTCTGAATTAGACTTAAGGAGTTTCTCATTGTCATCTACTTCATTTTCATCAAGATTCTAAATTCAAAGAACAAAGTCAGTAACAACTAAGACACTAGCACCTGATATATATGACCGAGTGAATTATTAAACATGAATAAACGAGACAATAACCCAACAAATATGAATTTGGAGTTCATGTTAACAAATTGCCAAATTATCCAGTTTACTTGGGACACATTGAATGAAAGTGCTGCAAAACTGGTACTTGGGTAACACTGAGAAGTCAACAGACTCAATATATCAAAAGAGTAGATACCTATTCCACACTCCCTATTGACTACTTGTAGTTTTTTTTTTTTTTGATAAGTAAGAAAGAAGTATATTCAAGAAACTACCTCATGAAAATAACATAAGGTAGAAAAGGGCTACAGGTAGGGAAACAAACAAGAAAACACAAAACAAACAACAACCTACAAAGAACAAAGATCAAAGAAGAGAGCTAAGGAACAAAGGGAGAGAATCACTAGAGGTGAGTCCCCAAACCCTAGACCAATCAAAAAGAGAGCCACAAAAGAAAGCTAGCAGCTGGTCGTCGGATTTTTCCATGTCCTCAAAAGTACGCCTGTTTCGCTCCCTCCAAATACACCACATTAGGCATAGAGGGGCTAAATTCCAAATGCTAGAAAAGTGCTTTCCCAACCAATTCCACCAACCAAGAAGCGTATCTGTGACCGATCTTGGCAAAACCCAGGAAATCCCAAAAGATCTGAAGACCAAGCTCCACAGCTGATGAGCTTTATCACAATGGAGAAGCAAATGATTCACCGTCTCCCCGCTACTACGACACATAATGCACCAGTCAACAAGATCAAAGCCTCTACCCCGCAAATTGTCTCCTGTAAGAATCTTCTCCCAAGCTGCATTCCAGACAAAGAAAGAGACGCGTGGAGGAGCCTTAACCTTCCAAATACCTTTCCAAGGAAAGTTAATAGGCGGGGGATTACGAAGCTTATTGTAGAAAGAGCGGATGTCAAAATCCCCCTTCTTAGAGAACTTCCACCTCATACAGTCGCCATGCTCAGATTTAGGTAAATTAGAACCCAAGATTCGAAAGAAATCCTCCACCTCACCTGACTCCCAATCATTTGGATCCCTGAGTAAGCGAACATTCCAGTTTCTCCGAGCCTCAGTCCCTAACCTTTCAAGAGAAGAGGCCACAGATGCCTCTCTATTATAAGCAATCCCATACACAACCAGGAAGGAAATATGGAATGGTAACTCCCCACACCACTGATCTGTCCAAAATTTCACTCTATCTCCCACCCCTATCTCAAACTGAATGAATCTTCTAAACACCTCCCAGCCTTTTCGGATACTTCTCCATAAGTCACACCCGTGGACACCCCTACCCAACTTGGAAGACCAGCCCCCCCCACTCTTCCCCAAACTTCAAAGTTACAACCCTCCTCCAAAGACGATTCTCCTCAACCCCAAACCACCATAACCATTTTCCTAATAAAGCTTGATTAAAAGTAGTTATTTTCCTTACTCTCAATCCACCGTTCGCCTTAGGAGCACACACCTTATTCCACCCCACCAAATGAGTCTTCGAATCTCCCCACAAGAAGTCCCTTTGCATCTTCTCAATCTTGTTAGCCACATGCGAGGGGATGGTAAAGAGAGATAAATAAAAAGTAGGAAGGCTAGCAAGAGTACTCTTAAGTAGCGTAAGTCTTCCACCTTTTGACAGATACAGCTTCTTCCACCCAGCTAACTTCCGCTTAATTTTCTCCAAGATAGGATTCCAGATAGAGAGGGACTTATGGGAAGCCCCCAGCGGCATACCGAGATAGGTCATAGGCAGTGTCCCAATCCTACAACCTAGAATTTCAACCAAAGCATGCAAATTATGAACCTCCCCAATTGGAACCATCTCGCTTTTCATGACATTAACCTTCAAACCTGTCACAGCCTGAAAACAAAGGAGAAGCATCCGAACATGGAGGATCTGCTTGACTTCCGCATCACAAAACAGAATAGTATCGTCCACAAACAAAAGATGCGAAACACATTCCCCTTCCCCCCGTCTCCCGTTAGCCTTGAATCCCCTGATCAATCCGGCACCTTCGACTCTTTTCAACATCCTACTTAAAACCTCCATAACAATCAAAAACAGCATGGAGATAAAGGATTCCCTTGTCTCAGGCCCCTCGTGCTCCTAAAAAAATCAGCTGGAACCCCATTAATCAAAATAGAGAACTGGACAGTGGAGATACAAGTGCGAATCCATCTACACCACTTCTCCCCAAAGCCCATTCTCTTCAATAGATCAAGAAGAGCCTCCCAATTCACGTGATCATAAGCTTTCTCAATGTCTAGCTTACATATAACCCCTGGAGTCTTACTCTTTACTCGACTATCAACGCACTCATTGGCAATAAGGACAGAGTCAAGAATCTGTCTTCCTCCCACAAAACTATTCTGAGACTCAGAAATTAGTTGATCTAAAACGAGCTTCAAACGGTTTGCCAAAACCTTAGACAAGATCTTGTACAGGCTCCCCACCAAGCTAATAGGCCTAAAATCTCGAATATTGGAAGCATCATTCTTCTTAGGAATTAAGGCTATGAAGGTAGCGTTCAAAGATTTCTCAAACTTACTGTGGAGATAGAACTCCTTAAAAACTGCAAGAATATCTCTTTCCACCACCCTCCAACAATGATGAAAAAAGGCCATAGAGAAACCGTCTGGACCTGGAGCTTTATCCCTAGCCAACTCCTTGACAGCTAGAAGAATCTCCTCCTTCTCAAACCTCCTTTCAAGCCAACCCCTCTCTGACCCGTCTATATGATCAAACTCCAAGCCTTCCGCAAAAGGCCTCCACTCCTCTGTCTCTTGATACAAATTTTTATAAAATTGAACCACATGAGCCGCCACCTCGGGCTGCTCCTCATACCTCACCCCATCCACCTCCAAAATGCTCAGATGGTTAAACCTTCTACGGGAGTTAGCCACCCTATGGAAGAATTTGGTATTGTTGTCTCCTTCCTTAATCCATAACATTCTTGATTTCTGTCTCCAAGAGATTTCTTCCAACGAGATAAGATTCTCAACTTCAGATCTCACCACAGCTCTCTCACATGTCTCTGCATCAGAGAGACCAAACTCCCCTTCCTAGGCATCTAGCAATCTCAAAGTCTCCAGTAATTGAGACTTTTTGCGACCAACATGACCAAACTCCGAACGATTCCACTGAATGATATCTTCTTTCAAGGCCTTCAGTTTTTTGGCAAACACAAAACTTGGAGTACCAGAGAAAGAATGTCGGTTCCACCAAGAATGGACTCTATCAAAGAACCCGTCCGTCTTTAACCACATATTTTCGAACCTAAACGGACTTTTCTCCCTCGCCATTCCCCCTACCTCCACAAGAATAGGGAAATGATCAGAAACAAGACGAGGCAAAATCCGCTGGACCACATCCAAATACTGCTCCTCCCAATCATGAGACACCAAAACTCTATCTATCCTAGACATCGAAGGCTGATCCGAGCTGCTAGACCAAGTAAAACTCCCTCCCTCCAAAGGCAGATCAATCAAATTAAGGTCCTCAATAAACTCCGAAAAAAGTTCCATAGCCGGAGTGAGACGGGAATTACCCGACCGTTCACTCGGAAAGCGGACAATATTAAAATCCCCGATACAACACCAAAGGACGTTCCAGTATTGCTGAATGCCAACCAATTCATCCCACATTAGCCCCCTCGCATTGTTATCAGTTGGGCCATAAACCCCAGAACACGCCCAGGTGAAGCCATCCCCCACCCCTTTCCACCAAACAGACACAGAAAAGGAACCCACCATAAACTCCAACTTTTCTAAGACCCTCCTATCCCACATCATCAAAACCCCGCCAGCCGTATGGACAGCATCTAAAGCCACCCAGTCCACAAAAGGACAACTCCACAAGCTGCCAACCATTTGTCTGTCCAAACCAGTAAGCTTAGTCTCTTGAAGACAAATTACATCACACTTCCACTCACGCAATAAATTTTTTACTATCAAGCGTTTCCGACAATCGTTCAGGCCCCTAACGTTCCAAGAGAGAATTTTTAAATTCATAAAGACAAGAGAAACCCTACTGATAATCTAGCACAGCAGCCAGCACTCTACCTGCGATCGTAAGTAACCAAAGAATGCAAATTCCTTAGCTCTCTCATCCCTCTTTCCTTATTAATGGCAGCTTTTCTAGGAACTGTACTCTTCCTGTTCAACTCTTTGGCATCCTCCATCTCCTTCTCAATCTTTTAAAACAAAGCAATACATAACTTCTCATGTCGACTTAGAGGCAACCCCACCAGTTTGCTAAAACCAGGAAGTCTGTTCTTCACCCAACGAGAGATATCCATCGTATATCCACACTCCATTGCCTCATTACCACAGTTCAACTCAGCTAACACAGGCAGCCCAAAAGGAGTGATAGACATAAGAGGGGTTGCTAAACTATCCTCTCCACCCGAGCCCAAATACGAGAGACTCAATTCTCCCACCACCAAAGCACCCGCCCCGGTGACTTCACTCGTAGCCATCATGGGTATCATTGCTAAACAGGACTGATCCTGTTCTAGGACATCATTTGGCCTGAGGTTGTCACAGCAGTCCCGGCCCTCTTTGGCCCCATCGTAGACACCCAATACCTCAGACCCAGCCCTCGATAGGCTCCAAAAGAAACCAGAAAGGAGAAACTCAACCAATGACCATGAGATCACCGAAACAGACTTACCCGGTGACACCCTGAGCTCATCGGAGCAAGAACCGACGGGGAAGGAGCCGTCGGCCTCCGTCGGAGACCCATCGCACCAGTTCGGCACCACTGGCTCAAGGACGAAGGGCTGGGGAAGAACCGTGGGGCACGCCAATGACTCCGGAGCCTGGGCTGAGTCTCCATCGCCCTTAGAGGAACTCTCGCCCGCTTCAAAAACACATGGGCCCGATGAAGATGAGTTAAAAGGGTTTTTATTAGTGTCGGTCACCAATGGGCTTGAGCCCAGGCCCAAAACCTCAGCCTTTTTGATGCCTCGTGCAACCCATTTAAGGGGCTTTGGAACTTCTTTTTTACAGAACCTATCCACTTCCCGTGATTCCCCACTGAGCAACGTATCTCCTCCTTTCTTTCTATCCCAGAAAACCCGTCTGCTCCCTGTCACATCAACCTCCACGAAAAGTCCTCTTCCTGTCAAGCAAGATCTTCTGGCATCACTCTTCTTCCCCTTATCTTTTGAATTCAAACTGAAGTTTGGGCAGCAACTCCTAATGTCTGCCAGATATTGCTCACCTACCATTTTCTCCTCATTAATGCTCTGCCTCCTCCTGTCCCCTCCCACCACCTCCACCTTATCAGACTTACCCACCGGAAAAACCCCCACTTTGACCCCTTTAAGTCTCAGATTCACCCCCTTCTCCTTCACTCCTAACTACGTCACCTTCCCCTTGGCCGTGAAACCAAGCTGCTTCAGTTGCTTACTATCCTCTATTCTTTCATGAGAGCCGTGCACAACTTCAGCAAAAGTTCTAGAATTTTAAGCCTCCAAGTTATACCTCTTCACCTGAGGAATAAATTTTGGAGGACCATAACCACCCACCGCATACTGGGATGGGTGCAGCAACTTTCTTAGTTCAAGACCAAAAGCCCTCCAACCTATTTTCTCTTTACCTTCAGGGATAATAATCGATCGTCTAGACCCACCAGCTTTGAGCTCAGTCAAAAGCAAGAACTGACCAGAGGAGTTGGAGCTCCTTTGGAGAGTAAGGGCAATGTCACCTTCTCTGAAGATAAAAAACTGTTTGGAACTCACCCCAATAAGAAGTTCTTCAATATTCTTCATCAGCCAATGTACCGCATTCTTGCCCATGAAAACTGATCTCATAAAGAATTTGCCTCTTTCAAAAATCCGTAACAAGAAATAACGTCCCCCTTCCTCTAAAACTAGTTGAAAGAACTTGGACTCAATAAAGAAACTACGAACACCCCCCATTCCAAAGATCAAAGGATAGTACTTATCAGATACTCAAGTGTTTACTTGGGTAGATAGCCTCAAAAATCATATCAAATTTAATTCAAATCTGCAGTCCACTATTTTCTATTTTGTTTCATAATAACTATTATCAAGTCAGCACACACCAACCCCAATAGACATTGTGCAGTATTTTCCTTTGTAATCAGTTATTAAATGTATCAAAAGTTCAAATCTTTCCATAACTTAAAACTAAGAGAATAAAAATTATCATTCCTACAAAATAACATTACAGTACACAAGGCTGATGCTGCTTAGTCCTATGGTGATTGAGCAAGTATCTATTTGAATCCCTTTACTCTTTATGTCAGAGTCAAATTTTAGAATTGTGTAATTAAATGATTAAATCCACCATTTTTTAAAAGCTTAAACTTTTGGAAGAATCGGTAAATTTAATATAGTATCAGAGCAAGAGGTCCTGGGTTTGATCCCTGTCTCTACTCTACCTCCCATTTAATATCTCACATGTTAGGCCTCACCTATTAAAAAGGAGTTTGAGCTAACACGTGAGGGGGAGTGATAGAATTGTGTGATTAAATGATTAAATCCACCATTTCCTAAAAACTTAAGCTTTTGGGACGGTAATTTAACATGAGCTTTTCGGAAATGGTGGATTTAATCATTTAACCACACAATTCTAACATCAATGATTCAAATATAAAAACATGCACACACACATGTACTAATGTATACCAATGGACATACCGATTGAGCAGAATGAGAGCCAACCAAGTCAACTACATGCTCAAAATCCTTGGTATGAAAAACCTTGCGGCAAACTGGGCAAGTTCCCTCTCTCTCTTCCAAAGCTCCATGGATGTCTAACAACAAATTAATTGGTCACTAATGAGAAATCAATATCACAGGCAAAGTTAAAACCACTAAAAATCAGAACAATACACATAATATGAAACCTTTAAAAACACTAAGTTTTGCTCATCTTGTCACCAATGAAACATGCAAGACAAAGGCATCAGCAACAGAATTATGAATACAATTTAAAACATATGATGACCAAGTCACCCAAGGGAAGCAGTCCATATACATGAGACACATGCAAAAGGTAGACACCATGCATCACCACTGACAATAATATGAATCATTCAAAGCAAGAAAAAAGTGGAAAAGGGAAGCCAGTCCCCGTAAGTCGAGCAAAATTACTCTCTTTTTTACCGCATCCCCAAAAACCAAAGGCAGACAGTGCATACAAGAGATGCTACATTTTTTATTTATTCGTAAGTTACACACATGACAAACCCAATGGGTTTTGAACCTGCAACCTCATCCTCCACCCATTCTTGTTGAGGGATGAAGTGCCTTTTGAGCCAAAGTACATTGGTGTACCAAAGATATTATCTTAAGCCATGGAAATTAAATTTCAGAGTATAAATGATAAAAGGAAAATGAGAGATCATCCATCACCCATGAAAAGATTGCTCTCCCATCAAACTGATCCAAGTATACCTTTTTCATTTCCCTTGAAACTGCCAGGACGGATGGTTACACTAGATGAATCACTAGCATGAGTTTCCTTTCCAGTTTGGAGCCAATTCCACCACCTAATAATGCATTCACTGCAAAATTTTAACAAATGAAGCAGAAAATTAGCTATTGAAACCTATTTCTGATATCAGCTTGACAAAAGAAAAAGAAAAAAGGACTACCTGTGGAAGCAATGAAAACAAGACATTAACTTCATAAATGGCAAACTTTTACAATGCTCATCTTCTGGAACCAAAGGATCCAAACACAATGGACAGTCGCCATCAGGGTGATTCATGATAGAGAGCTTCTCCACCGCTTCCTAGAAAAACATATTAATATATCCCTGTTTAGCAAATTTATGTCAATCTATATTCAAAAAAAGAAACAAAATTCTGGGTTTGGCAATTTAGTGTCTACCCTGCAGAAAATTTTTGATCACATAGTCAGGCATGAAACAATTTCAATTAACATATCCAACTAAAATCAAAATGTTTGAGAGATAACTCTCTAAGAATTTTTTTATTACCCCCCTAGACCAAACACATACTGCAAAATGCTACCAGTAATAAAGTTGCTAATATAAATACACTAAGACAATAAAAAGTCTATAACCCAATAACACAACTAGGGGGGAGGAGGGAAAAACCACACCTCTATCACCCATGTTAATTTCTAACTATATCTTCTTGAACAATTTCTTCGCAGTATGGGCACTTGTAGTTATGGGAACAATTCAAAGTAATTTTCTTTAAGATGTACTCTTCAAATCATCACAACTCTATACAAATTTTAATTTCTTACTAGGTTCTGTTGTCCAACTAAAACATCAACACTGTGACGTACGACAAATTTGAAAATCTCCCAACAATCAGTCAAAAGAATCTTCGTCCAGTATCTCCCTATGATGCCAATGTAACGTAGGAAAACCAAAATGATGCAACAAAAAAAATCTGAAGAACAGAAAAATAAAAGATAGATAACCTAGAATTCAGCACCTAGGTTCGGATGAAGTCAACAGCAAGCAAGGGGAACCTCATGAAGTCAACACCTAGGGTTAGCCAAAGTCAATACCAAACCATTGGAAGAATTCCAAGAGAAATTATCAACCAAACTGTAGTTTATCATCAAAAGAGTACACTTATAGAGTATTCTAAAATTAAATCCTAATTTTGATTGACATAGGAAAACCCTAATTCTAATTGACTAAGGAAATCTAATTCTAAATGACTTGGGAAATCCCAATTATAGAATTACAAAAAATAATATTGACTCTAGGAAGTCAGCACCAGACCATTGGAGGCATTCCAAGATAAATTTCATCATCAATCAAACTGTATTCTATCTCCTTAATAGTACAATATTGTGCTTGTAAAGATTACTAAAACTATAAAGCTGTCCATGAAGGTAGAATGTTGGATAAAACTGTCCATGAAGGTCGCCTGTTAGGTTTTCATGTAGGTGATTCAGAAGGAAGATTTTGGTGGTTTCTCATCTCCTTTTCGCTGA
This sequence comes from Quercus glauca, assembly GCA_023736055.1. Classification (NCBI taxonomy): domain Eukaryota; kingdom Viridiplantae; phylum Streptophyta; class Magnoliopsida; order Fagales; family Fagaceae; genus Quercus; species Quercus glauca. Next base: position 73,545,927 of record CM043318.1, read on the forward strand.
TGATACCCTAATTTTTTGTGATGCTGACCTTGATCAAATGTTGATAGTCCGCCTGGTGCTCATTTGGTTTGGGGTTGTGTTGGGCTTGAAGATAAATCTGGGTAAGTCTGGATTGGTACCTGTGGGGGCGGTTCATAACATTGAGTTATTGGTGGCTGTCCTGGGCTGTTAGTAAGTTTCTCTTCCAATGAAATATTTGGGTCTTCCTTTGGGTGAAAAATTCAAGGATAAGACAATATGAAATCCAATTCTGGAGAAGGCAGAATGGAAATTAGTGGGTTGGAAAAAATTATATTTATCCAAGGGAGGTAGAGTCGCTTTAACTAAAAGCAATATCTCAAATCTACCTACTTATTTATTTTTTCTATTTCCTATCCCTGCTTCAATAGCTAACCGAATTGCAAGACTTCAATGGAACTTTCCTGGGGTGGCCTACAGGATGAACCCAAATTTCATCTTGTTAAATGGGCTACTATTTGTGCTCCACTTTCTTCTAATGGTTTGGGGTTTAGGAATCTGAGAATTTTTAATGTAGCTTTATTAGGGAAGTGGTTATGGAGATTTGGGCAAGAAAGGGATGCCCTTTGGCAACAAGTGATAGAGGTGAAGTATGGATGTGAATGGGGTGGTTGGTGTCCTAGCTCTATGTTTGGTCCCTATGAAGTCAGTTTGTGGAAAAATATTAGACGGGGTTGGCCCTCTTTGTCTCAATTTATCTTGTATGAAGTTGGAGATGGATCAAAAGTGCAGTTTAGGCTAGACCGGTAGTGTGGAATGTCTTCTCTTGCTGACTGCTATCCCGAATTATTTAGGATTTGCTAAAACAAGGAGGCAAGTGTGGCTGATTTTATGAACTACACCAACAGAGTCTTTCATTGGGATATACATTTTTTAGGGCTATGCATGATTGGGAATTGGAAGCTTTGTCGAGCTTCATGGATACCATTTATGGCACTCCAATAAGGGGGATTGAGGAAGATAAGAGGTGCTGGTTGCCTGATAAGAGTAAGGGGTTTATGGTTAGTGCATATTACCGTCTTTTAACTGGCCATAGTGATCATTTTTTCCCTTGAAAGAGCATTTGGAAGCAAAAGGTTCCTTCTAGAATGTCTTTCTTTGTATGGACTACTGCCTTGGGAGAAAAGTCTGACAATTGACAATTTAAGAAAAAGAAAGGTATATATTTTGGATTGGTGTTATATGTACAAGTGTAATAGTAAAACTGTTGACCATCTCTTCCTTCATTGTGCGGTTGCTATGGATCTACGGGCTATGGTTTTTGGTTTATTTGGAGCATGTTTGGGTTATGCCAAAGTCCGTTATTGAGCTTCTTGCTTGTTGGCAAGGTCTGTTTGGTTGTCATCGTAATGGATATATACGGATCATTGTTCCTCATTGTTTGATGTGGTGTATTTGGAAGGAAAGAAATAGTAGGTGTTGTGAAGATAGTGAGCGTTCTATGCCTGATCTCAAGTTATTCTTTTTTAGAACCTTATTGGACTGGTTGTCAATGTGGAGAAACCAATCCTTTTCTTCAATTTTGGATTTACTTGATTTATGAATTTTTTGTATTTGATATGTACACCCCTGTATACTCCTTGTGAACTTGGGTGTCTCTTTTTTTATATCAATAAATCTTTATTACTTATAAAAAAAAAATGATTACTAAAACTAAACCCTAATTCAAATTGACATAGGAAAACCCTAATTCTAATTCTAATTCTAATTCTAATTGAATAAGTAAACCATATTTTTTTATAAGTTTTGACTTACAAACTAATTCCAAATGACTTGGGAAATCTCATTTATTGAATTGCAAATAGACCTTTGACTATCATAAATTAAATAAAAATACTAATAAACCTCTAATTAACTACTTATACCTTAAATAAATAAAATACAATTAAATAACACTAAATAAATATAAATATTTTTCTATACTTCTTGTATCAAATTGTTGGGATTAAGGTTTAAAAATGTGTGATTTTAGGGTTAGAAGAATGGGGGAAACAACCTAGAGTCTATAGATTGAATATGAATTAAAACGGTTTGATTACGGAAAAGATGAGCGACTCATTTGAATGAAATTTGCAGGAAATTGATTCAACAGGTTGTTCAATGGCAAGAGGCAAGGATAAACTCCAGACATTTGAAGGGTTTTAATTGGGTGAGAAGGGAAATTTTTAGGTCACAAAGAGGGAAGTAAAGAAAAAAAAGTAATCTTATTGGGGCTGCTCTTTAAACAACACTCAAAAAACTTGGTCTTCTATTATCAAACTCTGAATCTCTATTGTGTAAAAACAAATGCTTCTAAAGACTCTTGATTCATACTGATTATAAGTAAAATTCTCAATAAGTACCTCATATGCCCATAAAAGATTAACGTAAGAAAAACAGCCCCCATGCTACTAAATCTAGAATAACCATATTTAAGAAAATACCTACAAAAAAATGCAAAATAGGAAATCTATGCAGTATTGCAGTGAATTTTGACATTGAGTAAAACAGCACCACAAATCCCAGCTTTTGACCTATATTTATTATAGCTATGGACGATTCAGGAGATTACTTTCAAATGACACGTCTCAATCTAAACACGTCTAGGTCTTGTATTAACAAACTCAGACTCAAAAAATTACGAAATGGCAGATATAACACCAATAAACCCATGTCCACAAACCTACACAGAGTTACCATCTAAGTCTGACAGCTCAACCGGGAAGTAGCATATCTTTCAAGAAAAAAATTTGGTTTTGCTCAAAGAATTTTAAATTTGATAGTGTAACACTAAGGGTTTGAATGCTGCACAAGATGGCTTGGTGCACTCTCTCTCCTCATATATTCTTTTTCTGCACACTATTACATGTGGTACTGTTCACAGCCCAAAAATAAAATTAAAAAATATCCATCTCATCCATCTTTGCAATCACAAATCATTTCCCCCTAATTATTTTCCATAGCCTTTTCACCATAAATCAAATGTAATACTCTCTGCAAATCTTAGCCTCTATAACTCATTATCAACCAATAAACCCTACATCCTTCCTCCATCCTTCCAAACCTTAAAATTATAAGTCCTTAGATCTAAAGTCTGCAAAATGATCAATCATAGACAGGTTTCTAATATGTCCTGCATCAAATCATCTCTTCAAGAAGACAAAAACAAATAATGAAAAAACATACAAAAGAAAAAACAAATTTCTCCAGCAAAATACAGATGGGCTATGAAGAGTTCATAAATAAAGTATATTCAGACACTTTCAAGCAAAACGAGGGGAGAAAATAGTATTATAGGAAAATGGTTTGCCGCTTTGCCTTCCAGCCTTCCAAGGAAAATGAAACCCTCAGACATCCTTGGCTCAATAAATAATCCATGAAACTCCAACTCAAGTTCCTAGAAAGTTCAGCAAAATATCTAAGGATGTGAAAGCATCTCAAATGTCTGATGCACACATATGTCCCTGTGTTTATGGGTTTGTATTTACCACTATCAGTATTATGCACCTAATACTTGCCTCTATCAATTGCACCCACATTTGTGTTGACAATATAGAGAGAGTACCAATATCAGTGTTTACATCCTTAAAAAATTTTGCTGGATGAGTAGTGCAATAGTTACCTCACAGAGTGCAACAAGCATTAAGTAACAGGAGAGTTCACATGCTTTGTCTTGTATACAAGTCATTAGCTCTTTTTGCCTTTGCTCATCAAGACCCTTAGAATCTATGAGATCAATATGTGGTGGCTCCTTTGGATACTGGCACAAGTTATAGGCAAAGTTAGTGCTGAAGTTGACAACATTACACGATAACTTGCTAGACGAAAATGACCAGTGCAAAAACATTAAAATGATATTTGACAATTATGTATTCTCACAATAATATCAAAGCAATGAATCAAGGCTGGAAAAAAAAATAGCATATACTGTGTTTAGGATTGGTTGGTTACCCACCCTGTGTATTCCAAATAGTCCTTTTTTTAAAACAAATACAAGCAATAGGCTCATGCAATGCACAGGTGAAAACCATATCCAAACTAAAGGAAATATTTCAATAAACCAAATTTCCTTTCTCATTTTTATAAATCACTAAAACTTAATGGCGTTATTCAATTTAACCAATAAAGAAAAATATCTTCTGTTTTCACAGATCATTATGCAGGCAGATATGTAGCTACCATGAAACCCCCACAAAATATATAAGGCTTCTACTCATAACATTCTTCCTAACTATATTATATACTCACAAAATCACTACCATTATGAAGCATCCCCCAATTAAATTCATGCAATTCATTAAGGAAACGATCTAATGTTGTGAAGCATTCTCAAGAGTGTGAATAAGCTATAATATACCTGGGAACCCACCCGTAACCCAATAACTGCCTCCACAAACTGCAAGAATAAGAAACAAAGTTGCCACAAAAATTAAAGGCCGTATACAATAAAATAAATCATACCAATTAAAGAACAAAACATCAATAAAGCAAACAAATAATTTACACTATTATTTGAATATAGTAATTAGTGGTCAAATATAGCACCAACGCCACCTTTGGCATAAATTCTAAGACCTTCCAATACGTTTCAAAATCCAAAAACGCACATACAAATATGATGGATTGTTAAAAATTAAAAATTTACACAATCTGTATCACCTAAACTCTTACACTAACCCATCAAATTTTGTAGTCAAAACAGGCTTATCTACTAGAATATCACTATGTGCATGTATCTATTCATTCATGAGTACAATAAACACATTAAGTACAGAATCCTAATCATTCGAATTCACACAGAGTAAAGAGTAATCTAAAATCAATCCGGTGAGATTACATGTTCTTTATGTTATTGACACGCATGCCAAATTTCGTGTCAATCAGACTTTAATTACTATTTAATCCATAAACTCATCTTTGACGCATTATTTTAAACTAAAAAGACTTGAATTTAAACAATTAATTGATACTATGACTATTGTATTTGTCAAAATCCGCATCAAATTATATATATATAATAATATCAATTGGTGTAACATTGCTTTAAGTTACACCATGAACCCAACCTATATAAAGACAGTTCAAGTAGAATTAATCATACAGAGCTATCAAGGACAAGAACCCATGAATATCTACCTCGAGCTAAGTATTTTCATAATTAGAATTAAGCAATCAAAATTCAAAATTTTGAGATTTTTTTTTTTTTTTTCCATTGATACAACAACTTGGGTAAAGCAAAAGGTGTGGTCTTTTGATTCGATTTCGACAGTTTTTCTTTTATCTTTTCTGGGTTTTGGTTTTACTTTCCATCGTTTTCTGGGCAACCAAACAGAGACAGAAAATAGTAGAGAGAGAGAGAGACCTGTTGGGAGGTGACATCGGCGGTGCGAGGCTTGAGGAGGAGGTGGAGGTGAGGAGGGTAGGATTGGAGAACCACGCAATCGTCTCCGTACACTGCTTGCACCGCCTCTACTTCTGCCGTAACTTCCTCTTCTTCGACGATGCTGCTTGCCATTGTTCAGAGAGAGAGAGACAGAGATGTTTTTTTCCTTTTTGTTTTGGGAGAGGCTAATAAGGATGCTTTCTCTTCTTTTTATTCTAATTGGTTCGGTTTGGTAATTTTGAAACGGTGAACGTTGTACCTTGTAAGAATTTTTTTTTTGGGTTAAAGAATAATTATTCCCACTTCATGGCAGGGTCGGTGATGTTATTATTATTATTATTTTTTTTTTTAAGAAGCAAACACAGGGATTTATTTTAATTTTATTTTAGAAGCAAGCACAGAAAAATGAGTTCTAATATAAAGGCATAAGAGCATTAGCATCCGAGAATGCAAAATAAAAAAAAAAAATTATTTTGCATACTCGAACACTAGTTTACCTATTTTACCAACCTATTTTACAACTCACCCTATATCTCAATTTTTATTTTTACATACAATCCAATAAAATGATATAAATTAACTAATAAAATAATAAAAAGTATTCTTCTCTTTCTCTTTCCTCCTACCATCTTTTCTCTTCACACACAATCACAATTTTTTTTTTCTTTACAACCTATGAATAGTAAGGTTGCATATATGCAACTTTACTATATATAAGGTTGCAAATTTATTAAGTATACAAACCTAGATGAAGTGGGTTTTGACGGTCTTGGGTTGTAAAATAATAATTGGGGCGTGTAACAACCCCCAATGCTAGTGCTCTAATAGAAGAGTCTATTACTAATAAAATCATTCAACTAGGAAAAGTATTTTTTTTCAAAAAAAAACACTAGGGAAAAGTTAATAGTTGGTTTATGGATATTGGATTAGGAAATATTTTTAGAAATTTTTTATAACAAAAAAATTTAACTTTTTTTTATTAATTTTAATATTTTCATGAAAATTGTATTAAAAGTTTCATAAAATTTTTCATTAATAAATGTTTTAAGGGCATCCATTAACATAACCCTTTAAACTATAATGTGGGTTAAATTAACGAATAAGTGGTAAATCTTTTATCTCGAAAAAAGAGATTTAAGATTTAAACATGATTTCAATTTATATAGCATGCACTCCATAAACACTTTGTGTAATAATTTGCGTTCAATAACTCATGTTTTAAACATTTTCTTTGATAATCATTCATGATACGTGAGGGCATTTTGATCATTCGGCAAAAAGGGTTACATTAGACAATACCACAAGAGTAGTAATAATACAACAAGATTGGTTGCAATGTCGTTCTTTTGGGGACACCAGAGTGATAAGTTCAAAAAAAAAAATATATATATATATATATATATAATTAATGTTTGCAATGTTAAGGAGGAAAAAAAAAAGTTGCAATGCAATAGCTTTTGGGGCGCCCCGGGAGAGGGGGGGGGGGGGGGGAATGATTGCATTTTTTCCTTAAAAAGGTAGATTCAATTTATATATGAAAATTGAAAACTATTTTGACAATATTTAATGCTAAGTTACGATGTTCTTCAAAATTTAACAGGTTCTTAAGGGATTATTTCTTCTAAAAATAAAAAACTTTTAGCACCATGTTATTAAAAATTGGTCGCAAACTAGAATGCTGTAATACCAAAAAAAAAAACCCTCAATGTTGATGTCCCTTTAAAAATCCAACAACCAAAAACTATGATCATTATCTAAAAATCGATTTTAGACATACCTATGATTTATTATAAAACCTTGTCATAAGCCAAGTATTAATATGAAGCAATGATGCATCACCAACGACATCTATACTTTTGCCTTAAGCTAAAGAATCGGAATATAAGAAGCATCGAATTTAAAAAAGTGCTTTTGTATAATTGTATGTAGCACAAGTAGTGCTCTCTCTCCACCTCTTTCATTTTTCCCAAGTATTTTGTATGGTGAATACAATTTATCATAATTGTGATAGAATTATTTTTGTGGAGATAAGTGGCTCAGATAAAGGTATTGGGCTGTGGGCCGTGCCTGAGGACGTCAGAGAGCCAAGTACAAACCAGTGGTAGTAAGGTAAGTAGGTTATTGGGCCAAGGATGAGAGCTGGTCATGATAAGCAGGCGATATTGTCCAAGGAGATAAACCTCCTCGAGAAGCAGAGTGGAAACCTAAAGCCCGACCACCCAACAAGTACTAGGAAGTGGACAACCATGCTTGGAAGGAGGATAAGCCTTGGAAAGAGGAGAGTCAGCAGAGAATTGAGAAATATCTGGGAAGAAAGCTGCTTCCACCGTATTGAATGCTTTGCACCTAACCAATTGGCCGCATTAATATGAAAGTGAAACCTGAATAGTAACCTCTAACCTTACAGCTACCCACAAAGACTTTAAGAATGTGCTAATGGGACAAGTATCAAGGAGATTAGCAATCTGATCTACATGTGGAAGGCTAAGATGAAAGAAGTGAAGGGAATATAAAAGGAGAAGGATTCCATTACAAAAAGGATCATCAGAAAACCAGAAAAGAAACCACTTTGTAACCAAGAACTTGAAATATTTGTATAAGTCTGAAAAATATCTATAAGAACATACCATCCTCGGGCATGGCCGAAGAGTCTTTTTCTTTTCAACTTGTTCATCTTAGCCATTCCAGCACTAATTAACTACTGTGACTTACTTTTATCCCATTGAGTGTTCAGTAACAAACTCATTCTCTGACAAATCTATTATTGAGGGCCTATTGGGCCATTATCCGAATCTTTTGGGCTATGGATCAAATTGAGTCCGTACAATTGGCACCGTTTGTAGGGAGTTGAACATTCTTGAGCTTGTTCAATCATGGTGGGTTTAGGAATAAACTGAGAAGAATCTGTGGGATCGCAACGTCAAGATCATTTTCTTAATCTTGAACGAATGAGAGATCATGAAGTTAGTGTGCACACAACTCACACCAGTAGGAGTCAGTCTAGAAATGGGAGCCATGTGTCTCATGGGGAGGATACCAGAAACTTGCAACTAGAGATAAATCATTTACATAGGAAGTTACGCTGTAAGCAAAAGAGGGGGACTCTATCGAGCTTAGGGTTTCGATCTGATGATGATGATGACAGTTATAGACCTAGATCAAGGACCCCTCATAGTGAGTCTTTTTCTTATAATGAAGAACGCCATCATAGGCAAAGGAGTAGAAGCCCAGCCTATAAAGGCTTAGAGAATAACGCTATGAGCAAGGGTTTAAGTCAAATCTCAAAGTCACCGTTTACAGGGAGGATTGAAAGGGCAAAGCTTCCTCGGCGGTTCACGTAGCCAATGTTTACCATGTATAATGGTAGGACGGACCCGATGGAGCATGTTAGTCATTTTAACCAGAGAATGATCGTTCACTCGAGAAATGAGGCCTTGATGTGTAAGGTATTTCCATCTAGTTTAGGGCCAATTGTGATAAGGTGGTTTGATGGGTTAGAGGAATGATCAATTAGCTCTTTTCAAGAGCTTTCCAAGGCCTTTGGGGTCCGATTCATCACTTGTAGTAGGGTTCCTCATCCCTTGGACTCTTTGCTATCTATGGCTATGCGAGAGGGTGAGACTCTGAAAACCTACTCAGATAGATACTGGGAGATGTTTAATGAGATAGATGGAGATTTTGAGGATGTAGCAATAAGGACGTTTAAGGTCGGTCTACCCACTGAGCACGATTTGAGGAAATCCTTAACTATGAAGCCTGCTTGAAGCATGCGTCAGCTAATGGATCGAATTGATGAGTATAAACAGGTTGAAGAGGATCAGTAGCAAGGGAAGGGGAAGGTGAAGGTAATCTCCCCTGACCAAAGAGACTTTAGGTCGGAGAGATATAATGGCAATCGGCCCAAAAGAGATTTTGCTGGACATACTGGGCATACTACTACCCAGGTAGTTACCACAGTGTTCAGGGAGCCTGTACACCATATCCTTGAAAAGATAAAGAATGAGCCATATTTCAAGTGGCCGAATAAGATAGGAGGAGACCCCATGAAGCTTAATCAAAGTCTTCATTGCCAATACCATCAGGACCGAGGACACACTACAGAAGATTGTAAAACTTTACGTGACTACCTAGAGCAGTTAGTCAAAATTGGGAAGCTGAATCAGTTCCTGTGCCAGTCCTCTGGACAAAGGAGTTAGGCCGAGTCGGCACACTAAAAGGACGTTTCCTCAAGACTGCCCCTAGGAACAATCAGTGTTATTCTCACAGCCCCAGGTCGAACTGGAGCACATCCATCAAGTGTTATATCCATAGCAAAACCACACACTGAGGATTCAATCCTTGAGTCTAGGCAAGGAAGAATGGAAGTCCAACCAGCTATGAGCTTTTCTAATGAGGATAAAATTGGAACTTATCAACCACATAACAATGCCTTAGTGGTCACCCTTCGAATAGGGGGGTATGATGTGAGAAGAGTCTTGGTGGATCAGGGCAATGGGGCAGAGATCATGTATCCTGACCTGTACAAAGGACTTAAGTTGAAACCCGAGGATTTGGTCAGCTATGATTCTCCTCTGGTGAGGTTTAATAGGAAGACAGTTATCCCAAAGGGCCAGATTAAACTGCCTATTCAAGCAAAGTCAGAGGTTGTTGAAGTAGATTTCATTGTGGTCGATGCATATTCCCCCTATACTACGATCATGGCAAGACCATGGCTTCATGCCATGGGGGCCGTCTCTTCAACTTTGCATTTGAAAGTGAAGTATCCTTCAGGGGACTAGGTCGAGGAGTTGATTGGAAGTCAGACTATGGCCAGGCAATGCTTAGTTGCGGCTATTAGGCACCAATTCGAGGGTGAATCCTCGGCCACCATAGAAAAGGCTTTGTAGCAATCAAAGGAAACAGAAACATCCTCAAACTTTATGGCTGAATGACTGAGATGCGAGAAGCTGGAGAAAGTTACTATCAATACTAATGTCAACAAATATTTTCAAGTGAGAGTTCAGCTACCTCCTCGAGAGAAGGAAGAGCTGGTGGCTTTCCTTAGAAAGAATGTTGATGTGTTTGCTTGGAGTGCTTATGAAGCTCTCGGGGTGGATCCCAACCACCTCGGCGCTCTTCTAAAAAACATTCTGAGGTTGTTAAAGAAGAAATGGTAAAACTTAAGTATGCAGGGGCAATAAAATAAGTTTTTACCCATAATGGTTGGCCAACACAATGACGGAGAAAAAGAAGAATAGGAAGTGGCGAGTGTGTGTAAATTCACCGATTTAAACAAAACTTGCCCCAAGGACCCCTTCCCGATACCCCGAATAGACCAGTTAATAGACGTAATGGTCAGTCATCCTCGAATGAGTTTTTGGATGCCTTTCAAGGGTACCATTAGCTCTGGCCGACCAGGGGAAGACTGCTTTTGTAACGCCCACTAGGAATTATCATTATAAGGTGATGCCTTTTGGATTAAAGAACGCAGGCTTTACTTACCAGAGGATGATAACTAGAATGTTTGAACCCCAGCTGGGCAAGAATATTGAGGTCCACATTGATGACATGGTGGTAAAAAGTAAGGTAGTGGTCGAGCATGTAGGTGACCTCGGAAGTGTCTTTGAGGTGTTGAGAAAGCATAAATTGCACTTTAATTCTTCTAAATGTTCCTTTGGCATCGGCTCAAGGAAGTTTTTGGGCTATATGGTCACCTACCGTGAGATTGAAGTTAATCCTGATCAAATTAAAACAATCAATGATTTACAACCTCCTTGGAATCCCAAAGAAGTGCAAAAGTTGATTGGAATGACCGCAACCTTGAACAGATTTATCTCTTAATTCGCAGATAGATGTAGGCCATTTTTCCAACTCTTGCACAAGTGGAAAGGGTTTGAATGGAATGAAGAATGTGCCCTCGTTTTTCAGCAGTTGAAGAATTACCTTTCTTGACTACCTATTATGTCCAGACCCAAAGAGGAAGAAGTCCTTTTTGCCTACATTGTCATGGCCTCTTATGCAATTAGCCTGGTATTGGTGAGGGTAGAAAATGGAGTACAGCGGCCCGTCTATTATGTGAGTACGTCGCTACACGAAGTTGAAGTTCGTTGCTTACCCTTAGAGAAAGCCATTTTTGCTATGGTGCATGCTACGCGAAAACTCCCCTACTACTTCCAAGCTTATACAGTTGTGGTTTTAACTCAACTCCCTCTACAGTCGTTGCTACGAAAAACTGATTATACGGGAAGAATTGCCAAATGAGGGACGATCTTGGGGGCATTTGACATAAAGTAGATGCCTCGTACCTCAGTTAAAGAGCAAGTTCTTGTGGATTTGGTGGCAGAGTTTACCGAGTCTCCAATAGAGGTAGAGGTCAAGGAACACTGATTAGAGGGAAAGCAAGTTCTGGCAATTTCTCTATAGGGGCCTTCACCCTGGAAGTTATATGTTGATGGTGCGGCAAATCAAAGGGGATCGAGGGTGGGGCTAGTAGTAGCGTCCCTGGACAGAATTACCATTGAGAAATCCTTGACGTTGGGCTTCTTGGCCCGAACAATGAAACTAAATATAAGGCTCTACTAATAGGGATAGCTATGGTTCAGCAGATAGGAGGAAAAGCTGTAAAAGTTTTCTCAGACTCAAGGTTAATCGTAGGACAAGTAAAGGGAGAGTTGGAAGCTAGGGATTTGAGAATGCAGGGGTATTTGAATCAAGCTTGGCGTTTACAGTCAAGTTTTGAGTTTTTCACCATACAACAAATCCCGAGAAGTAAGAATACACATGCTAATTCTTTGGCAACTCTAGCAACCTCTTCTGGACAAGATCTACCTCGGGTCATACTTGTTAAAGGTCTGCATAGGCCTGCTGAGGAAAAGAAGGAGAAAGTCCAAGTTCACCAAATCAGGGTCAGACCTAGTTGGATGGATCCCTTAGTTCTATTTCTCAAAGAAAGTGTTTTGCCTCGCGAGAAGGGGGAGGCAAAAAAAATACAAAGGAAAGCTCCTAATTTTTGGTTATCCGAGGAGCAAAAGTTGTACAAACGCTCCTTCTCTAGACCATACTTGCTTTGTGTTCATCCAAGGCAGTGAAGCCACTTTTGGAAAAGTTGCATGAGGGGATATGTGGAAGTCATATGGGGGGCAGATCGTTATTACATAGAGCTCTTACCCAAGGGGATTGGTATCTTAGTATGCAAAAAGAGGCGCAAGAGTATGTTAAAAAGTGTGATCAATGTCAGAGATTTGCTCCGAACATTCATCAGCCTGGAGGTGTACTTAATCCTTTGTTTAGTCCATGGTCGTTTACTCGATGGGGCCTGGATATTGTAGGACTATTTCCCAGGGCTATAGGAAACCGAAGATGGCTTCTGGTTGGAATTGATTACTTCACGAAATGGGTGGAGGCTGAGCCATTATCCAATATTAGGGACATAGATGCAAAAAAAATTTGTTTGGAAGAACATTGTTACTCGATTTGGGATTCTTCACACCTTCATCCCGGACAACAGGCTCTAGTTTGACAGTAAAGCCTTCAGGAGATGTTGCTGTGAACTGGGCATTAGGAACAGATATTCAACTTCAGCCTATCCTCAAGGAAATGGGCAAGTTGAAGCAGTCAACAAAGTCATAGTGAGTGGGCTTAAGAAGAGGTTAGATAAAGCAAAGGGTAGATAGGTGAAAGAGCTACCACACGTTCTTTAGACATATCGGACTACTCATCGTCGGTTAACTAAGGAAACATCATTTTCAATGACCTATGGGTCTGAGGCCGTGATCCCTCTAGAGATTGGGTTTCCAACACTGAGGACAAGCTTGTTCACCCCAAACAATAATGATAAGCTATTGGAGAAAATTTTAGATTTGGTTGATGAGTGAAGAGAAGCAGCCATGGTTCAACTGGCGTATTATCAGCAAAAGCTTAAACAAGGGTATGATACTGGTGTGAGGGCAAAGCCATTAGCACCAGGTGATTTGATGTTGAGAAAAGTAATGGGTACTGCAAAGAACCCATCATGGAAAAAGTTAGGGCCCAATTGGGAGGTGCCATATCACATCACATGGGTGGCTGATATATGTGCCTAGTTTTTGAAAAATTTAGATGAAAATATTGTACTACGTTCGGGGAATGTAAATAATCTACGAAGGTATTATTACTAATGAAAGGTAATCCTGCCATCTTCTGTTTCTACTATCATATATTTTAGGTAAAAAGCCACTTTTAGTCCCTACATTTTCAGGCGATTCCCATTTTAGTCCCTACATTTTATTTTTACCGCTTTTAGTCCCTATTCTGAAAAATGATTTCCGTTTTAGTCCCTGCTGTTACTCATTTAACAGAATTATCCTACGTGGAAAATGATCCAACAGTAAATGCTGACGTGTTCATTAAAATAGTATTAAAAAAATTATTTACATTTTTAAAAATGCCACATCAGTAATTTAATTTTAAAAAAAAACCACGTCAGATAAAAATAATATAAAAATTTCTAACCTAATTATTTTTTTGAAAAGGAAAAGAAATTAGTTAAATTAATTTTTTTTTTCTTTTTTTGGAAGAACATGAAGAACTCAGAAATTTTTTTCAAAAAAATTTCTCTACAACTGGAGGAGGAGGGAGAGGAGGATCCTCTACAACCGAAACCATAGTGGGCATTCTAGGAAAAGTTCGACCAATCAAATAGCCATCCCAAGAAGCTCTTAGCTCATCAAAAGACATTCGAGGATCGTCGAAGGACATTCGACTAGCTTCAAATGACATCCGATTCGCGTAGAGTGAGAATCTCGAGTCTGTGTCGCAGGATCGACGGCCGTAGCCGTAATAGGCAATTTCCGACTGGGTTTCTCCGAACTGCCTTCCGATCGGCTTTTCCACGGTAATGTGGCGGACCCACCACCGCCATTCCTTCGTTTCTTCAGCTTTTGCTTTTGTCTCCACTTCTACAACTTCTTGCTGTACACCGACGCTGCCGACCAGAAACTCCAGGCGATTTCTTTGAAATCTCTGCCGGAATTTTTCTTGGTATTCACGTCGAGATCTATGTGGTCCTTCATTGGCTTCAAGTCTTCTTGTTCTACTTCTAGGTCTAGTTCTAGTTCTTTAACAATAAATAATTCATGTTCTTCCAAAAAATGAAAAAAATTAATTTAACTAATTTCTTTTCTTTTTTAAAAAAATAATTAGGTTAGAAATTTTTATATTATTTTTATCTGACGTGGCTTTTTTTTTTTTAAATTAAATTGCTGATGTGGAATTTTTAAAAATGTAAATAATTTTTTTAATATTATTTTAATGAAGACGTCAGCATTTACTGTTGGACCGTTTGCCACGTAGGATAATTCTGTTAAATGAGTAACGGCAGGGACTAAACGGAAAGCGTTTTTCAGAATAGGGACTAAAAATGGTAAAAATAAAATGTAGGGACTAAAATGGGAATAGCCTAAAAATGTAGGGACTAAAAGTGGCTTTTCGCCTATATTTTATTCCAATTATTCCTTTAAGTGTTAAACAGAATCTCGGTCATGTATGGTTCCTCGAACCACATACCTTGAGTAAATTAATACTTCCTATTCATTTAAGTGTTAAATAGAATATCGGTCATGCCTGATTCCTCGGACCACATACCTTGGGTAAATTAATACTTCCTAATCATTTAAGTATTAAATAGAACTTCAGTCATGTCTAGTTCCTCGAACCATATACTTTGGGTAAATTAATACTTCCTATTCATTTAAGTGTTAAATAGAACATCGGTCATGCCTGATTCCTCGAACCACATACCTTGGGTAAATTAATACTTCCTGATAGGCCACAAATTGAATGACCCCTTGTGATTTAAACTAATTAATTAATTTAGTCAAGTTATTGATTAATTAATTTAACATGCAAATACGTGGCAGCACAAACAAATCACCGAATAACTAAATATGCAGCGGAAAATAAATGACACGGTGATTTGTTCACGAATGGGGAAAAACCCTAACGGCAAAAACCCCACCGGGTGATTTTCAGGTCACCACTCCCGAAACTCCACTATTATCAAATCAAGCGGTTACAAATAAGGAATCCCAAGTACCTTACCAACCTACAGTTGAACCCTTAACCCAATACCCAATTGGACTTGATCTGTAGCGACAGTTCCCACCTTTGATGCACGGCTCCCAAGTACGTGACTAACCAGATGCGCGGATCCCAGTACGCGACTTCAATCACCAACTTTAGAATGAGAGGTTGGCTGCAGAGTTCTTCAGATCATCCTATGCATGAAGATCAGGAAGATGCTTGGTCACGAAACCCTAAGGTGCACAATACACAGCAACTTCTTGAAGAAGATGACCTAGGTTAAGAACTTCGTCTTAGAGCACAATTTGCTTGAACAAGGATTGCTCAATGCTTATGCAACTTGTGTCTATGTTGACGGCTCTTAAAACACTCCTTAAATATGTTTAGGGTTAGAAGAAAAGAAGACCCAAAAACACATTCACGGATCCCAAGAAAATCAGATTAGAATTCTGACTTTTTAAGTCTCGACAGCTAGCAGGTGTCGAGATAGGTGTCGAGCAGGTGTCGAGCTTTAAAAATTCTGCACTTCAACTTGCTTTTTCTTGGACAGACTTGATGACTTCAACACTTGATCTTGAAACATTGTTTCTTGAAGTATTAAAAACACATAGAACTACCCAATTACAAGTAGAGTGCGTTTTGTCAAAGGATTAGCCAATTTACATAAAATATGACATATGTTCCTAACATGTAAACACATATGTCCTAACAATCTCCCCCTTTGGCAATCCGTGACAAAACCACAACAAACAAATGAACATATGAGAGAAGTCATAAATCACTCAACTCATATTCACTTGTTACATACAATAAAATCTATCCTAACACAAACTCTTGAAGAACTTTGCAAAAAGAGAGTTTATGGCAAGTAGACTTTGACAACCTGTATTTCTGAAACACTTATAAACAAAACTCATCAAGGCATCTTGTGTGAAACAGAATTAACTAGATTGCATACAAATATAAAGAACATGTGTATAAAGAAAGAAAAGAAACAACACATGAAGAGATAGGTGAATAAGAAAAACATACATCCACATATATAGAAAGATAAGTACAATGTATGTAAAACTGATATACAAGACCAATGTATCTATAAAGAAGGAAAAGAAAAAGATACATCTAAAGCCTCACTACATCCCTCAAAAAGTATGAACACTCCCCCTATCAAAATGTCATATACTAACTCTCCCCCTAAGATGACTACTCTCATAATCCCAAAACTACTCCCCCTTTTTGTCACGAGTGACAAAGGGTAGAGTGTCATGTAGACATCTCATCAGTAGAGCTAGCATCTCCATCATCATCATCTGAACCATCATCGTCATCACTATCATCATCATCATCCTCAGCATCAGACTCTGAAGCAACTGAAGGAGGTGGTGGAGAAGCCTCAGATGCAAAACCACCCATGGTCGCCTGCCGTCGTGCAATACGACCAACACGAACGTTCACCTGATACAACTCAGTGGTGAGTGTATCAAGGCGAGCATCCATGCGCTGCAGCTGCGCTATAATATCTCCAAGGGATACATCGCTGGAGGAAGGAAGAGGAGTCGATGTAGATGGAGCAGATCTGGATGGAGCCGAACGGGAGGGCGGAGTGGAATCCGGCTGTCTCGCCCTGAACTGTGCCTGGCTACGTTTTACGGTAGCGGCATCTATGGCAGAGATGTGTGTAAAGTGGTCGGAGACAGGGAAAGGGATGGAAAAATGGCGTAGAATCCTCGTGATAGCGGAAGGAAAGATAAGCTTATCACGGGACGCCGCATCTAAATGAACATCTATGATAGAGAAAATGAAGTGAGAGGGAAAATCTATCGTGAGATGCTCAAGTAGAGAAAGCAAGAAACGAGCACGAGGCTCTGTGATAGAGTTATAATGGGAGAGAGGATGAAGTACAAAAGTCATCACCATGTTAAGGAATCTAGGACCTTTAGCAAAAGGTCTACATGATGTGTACATATGCTCACCCCACTCAGAAGGGCGCTCACAGAAAGCAGAAATGAGCTCATCGCTGGACACAGTCCTCAGTCGCTCACAGGTAGGATAGTCAGGAAACTCTATCCTAGGAACATGAAGCACATCCGCAATCAGCTGCGGTGTGACAGCAATGCGCGTACCTCGAACGCGAGTGAAAAAGAGAGGTACTGAACGATCAATCCCGTGCATGTTGGAGTAAAACTCCTGAATCAGCACGAGAGGACAAGTGACCGGGACGTCACACAGTGACTCCCATCCCCTACTGTGAATGACAGAGGGAAGGTCAGTATCAACGAAGTCCGCCAGAACAACGTGGCGTTCCGAATGAACACCTCGTTTAGAGAAGTTCTCAATAAATGCCTTGTAGGCATCTCCATCACGGAACCGAAGATTATGAGGAGCAGTATCAGAAGATGAAGAAGCTCCAGAACGCAGAGGGTTCCGAGCCGGAGTGGATTTACGTTTAGGTGCCATAGATGCAACTAACGTAAAAGAATGAGAAAAGAGATAGAGAGGTAGACAATCAGAAAAGTCCCAAACAGTTCAAATATGGCAATATATTGAACAAAATGGACGTATGCATGGGAATGCATGATCATGTGACATGCTAAACAATAAAAACATCATGGGCTCAACCCAATCCAATCCTAGCAGCACTCATTCAAGAATCACACAACTAAATGCATGAAAATATCATTCTAATGCACATGGAATGCAATGCATGACATTCTAAACACTTTTTATTGAAAAACCAACCCAAAAATTCAATAAAAACTCAATGATTTTGAAAAACCCAAAGTTTTCAAAGAAAATCCCAAAACCTAAGTTTTAAAACATGAAATGCATGAAAAACAAAGGAAAACAAGATCATACCAAGTGATTTGAAGCAAGAAAGTGCCAGAAATCAAGTTGGATGAAGGTTGGAGAGAAGAAAACTGCTCTGGAAGTCGAACCGCCTCGGACAGATCGAAGAGAGATCGAGAAATGAAGGAGAAATCGCGAACAGAGCTTAAATAGGATCTCCAGTAAATCTCGACAGCAGAGGTGTCGAGAGGTATCGAGATGCTGTCGAGAAAGGTGTCGAGAAAATATGCCTTCGACAGCTAACGTATCGAGAAGGTATCGAGGTACCAAACAGCTCAACCAACACCAGAAGCTCGATCGATCGACGAGGTGTCGAGAAGGTATCGAGCAAACAGAGATATCTCGATCGATCCACCAAGTGTCGAGGAAGTGTCGAGATTGCGATAAGAAAAATGCTTTAGAGGCTCGACAGCTGACCAGGTATCGAGGAGGTATCGAGAAGGTGTCGAGCCAGCTTTGAAATGCAGTTTTTCGAGAATTGAAAAACACAGACATGAATGCAATCAAGACATGCACCTCAACCAAGATCCAATCAACATATAAATCTCTCAAAAATCATCTCTCAATGAAAATTTAAGCGCATGGATCTCCCGAGAACACACACACACACTAAACAAGTCTAACAAATTTTATATTTCAAAAATAAGTCATGACAGTTTAGTGAGCATACAAAAGCACATGTAAAACCTTTGTGATGGCCAAATCACATTGTACCTGCACATGTATCAAAAGTAGCAAAGAATATTGTGTGTTGTGTGTGAAAAATATCGTAAGATTGCATAAGTGTATACATGTTATGACGATCTGAGATATGAGCAAATAACTTTAACTCACACACAATCATAACTGTTTGATGGGGACTATCACCTTCGAGGTACATCCTATAACTCCCACATCTCCTAGAATACACGCTTGCAACCATTTTAAAGCATTTTAATCTTTTTGCTTTTTATTTCTTTGCATATTTTCTTTTTAAGCATATCATACATGGGCTTATGAGAAAGAAAAGAAATACCCATTGATATTTGACATTTCAATTTTGCTATGCCTAAGCACACAAATGTCATTGACATCACACTTTTGCTATGCCGAAGCATACAGATGTCATTAATGATTGGCGGGCAACAGTGGTGAGATGGTTATTAATGTCTTTCTCTTAGGATTTTCTAGTCCTACCCGTCAAAAAGAGTGATATGAGTGTTAAGTTTAAAGAAATAACCTAATCTTACTCATCACAAACAAGAGCCACAAAGCTTACTTGCTTAGTTGTGCATAAAGATGCTCATCTAAGCTACAAGAGATACAAAGTTTAGAAAACTTTGTTTCATTGGCTATCCAAGGTACACAAGTACCAAAGTACACAAAACACACACTATTTTTGTATTTTTCAATTTTTCAATTTTTTTTTAATTTTTATCAAAAACAAAAATAAGCAAAATTGAAAATAAACAAACAAAAACATGTTAAGCAAAGCATGAAAGAAAGATGCATATGCATGAAGGCATGATAGAAGAGTGCAGATGCATGAAAACATGATTTCAAAAACAGATAAGAAATCAAGCAAAGAGAGTCCTACTTTAGATAGAAAGAAATAAAGTAGAGGACAAACAGAAAAGACAATTAAGTCTTAGAATCCTTTACCACCCACACAGCACGAGTCTTTGGCCGTGAAGATGAAAAAGCACGTGTCCTAGTATGATTACTAAAGGACATAGAGGAATTAGAATTCCCCTGAAATTGAGTCAAAAAGCTCAAAACTTTTAATAACTCACCAAGAATAGGTACAGAGCCTTTAGACAAAAGATGAGACCTATTTGACACTCGTTTATGAGGAAACAACTTGAAACAATTAGGACGAGTGTGACCGGAAGCACCACAATGGTGACAAACATGAGTAGTTTTCGAACTACCATGCTTCCTAGAAGGAGGTCTACCCTTAGAGGTTGACAAAGACCTTAATTTAGGACAATTTGGCCTAATATGACCAACAATATGACAATGATGACAAGTGGGGACAAATTCAGAATTTTTATTCAACCTAGGAGGAGTTTTAGACATAGGTTTAGAAACTTCAGCGTTAACATCAGAATTTTTACATTTGTCTATCCTAGCAATATTAGCCTTCAACTCTTCATTATTCCTTTTAAATGGGGGAATATAAAAATCTTTTTCTTTTGAGTTAGGCTCAACAACAAGTTTGGCACTAGTTAATTTTTCAACTTCAGTTTTAAATTCAACTAGTTGCTCTTCCAAACTTTTAATTTTGTCCACCTGAGATGAAATTTGATTTTTAAAATTTTCATTCAAATTATTGGCTTCATCCAATTTTGCAATCAAATCATCTTTTTTAAGCTTGACCTTTTTAAATTTAGCTTTTAATTTTGTAGAACATTCAAGAGATTTCATACAAAAATTATAAAGCTTGCAATAGGCATCTTGAATATCATCATCATCATTCAACATAAGATCATGCAAATCAAAACAATCAAGAGTTTCCATGACAACAGGGGTTAATGGATCACACAACAAAGATTAAAACTAATCAGAGTGTGCCTGCTCTGATACCACTTGATAGGCCACAAATTGAATGACCCCTTGTGATTTAACCTAATTAATTAATTTAGTCAAGTTATTGATTAATTAATTTAACATGCAAATACGTGGCAGCACAAACAAATCACCGAATAACTAAATATGCAGCGGAAAATAAATAACACGGTGATTTGTTCACGAATGGGGAAAAACCCTAACGGCAAAAACCCCACCGGGTGATTTTCAGGTCACCACTCCCAAAACTCCACTATTATCAAATCAAGCGGTTACAAATAAGGAATCCCAAGTACCTTACCAACCTACAGTTGAACCCTTAGCCCAATACCCAATTGGACTTGATCTGTAGCGACAGTTCCCACCTTTGATGCACGGCTCCCAAGTACGTGACTAACCAGATGCGCGGATCCCAGTACGCGACTTCAATCACCAACTTTAGAATGAGAGGTTGGCTGCAGAGTTCTTCAGATCATCCTATGCATGAAGATCAGGAAGATGCTTGGTCACAAAACCCTAAGGTGCACAATACACAGCAACTTCTTGAAGAAGATGACCTAGGTTAAGAACTTCGTCTTAGAGCACAATTTGCTTGAACAAGGATTGCTCAATGCTTATGCAACTTGTGTCTATGTTGACGGCTCTTAAAACACTCCTTAAATATGTTTAGGGTTAGAAGAAAAGAAGGCCCAAAAACACATTCACGGATCCCAAGAAAATCAGATTAGAATTCTGACTTTTTAAGTCTCGACAGCTAGCAGGTGTCGAGGTAGGTGTCGAGCAGGTGTCGAGCTTTAAAAATTCTGCACTTCAACTTGCTTTTTCTTGGACAGACTTGATGACTTCAACACTTGATCTTGAAACATTGTTTCTTGAAGTATTAAAAACACCTAGAACTACCCAATTACAAGTAGAGTGCGTTTTGTCAAAGGATTAGCCAATTTACATAAAATATGACATATGTTCCTAACATGTAAACACATATGTCCTAACACTTCCAATTATTCCTTTAAGTGTTAAACAGAACATTGGTCATACCTGGTTCCTCGGATCACATACCTTAGGTAAATTAATACTTCCAATTATTCCTTTAAGTGTTATACAGAACTTTGGTCATACTTGGTTCCTTAGACCACATACCTTGGATAAATAAATACTTCCAATTGTTCATTTAAGTGTTAAATAGAACATTGGTCATATCTGGCTCCTTGGACCACATACCTCGGGTAAATCAACACTTCTTATTCATTTATGTGTTAAACAGAACCTTAGTCATGTTTGGTTCCTCAGACCACATAACTTGGATAAATTAATACTTTTTACATGGCTAAGTGGTGAGCAAAGCCCTAGCCACGACTGTTTTCTCTAACCAATGCTTCACATTTATTTGAAGTTATAAATGGAGCTTTAATCATACATAGCCTTTTAAGCTTAACATCTAAGGTACACTAATCCTATTTCTAAGTTAAGTTCTTAGATTACCAGTTGCATGGAAATTAAGTTGTTAGGTTACCAATTACCCAGATGTTTGTCAAGGTTAAAAGCAATGTTGTGCTTTAATTGGAGGAGCTTGTAAATGGGGCTTATAGTTGGACAATTAAGCTATGTTCAACAATAAACAGATAGCATTGTAATTAACATAAAAACAGTGGTAATGTAAAGGAAATTGACATCTTTCATTAAATAAAGCCTTGAAAAGGCAAAGAACTAAAAAAAAAAAAAAAAAACATAAAAGAAATACTTAAAAAAAAAAAAAGAAAAAGAAGTAAAATCCTAATTAGTTTTGGGTGGAGAAGGGTCGTTCTTGACTACTGGCTGGGCAGAGGGTTCAGGCACTTTGGCTGGAGCTGCATCCTTCCCTTTGGTAACCTCCTTAGTCATTAAAGGAGGTTTAGCTTGTTCAAATGCTTGGCTTGGGGCTACCCCCTTTTCCTTGGAGGTATCCTTGGGTAGGGAAAGATGTTTAGCTGGCCCAGGTAATTTATCTTTAGTTGCCTCTTTCCCCTTGTCCACAGTCTCTACTTAGACAGGCTCTTTAGGGGGTTCAGAGGTGGCTGGTAGAGTGCCAACAGGAGCAGCCTGGCCGGACTCAAGCGCCTAGAGAGCGGTGTCTGCCTGGGAGCTGGAAGGACTTGCTATACGCAAAGCTGGGGGGTAGAAAATGTTCTTTGTCCTCCTTAATTCAAAGGAAGCATCTACCCCAGCTTGGTTTAGCGCCTCAGTCCAGACCTGGAAACAGTATCATCGGCAGACTCTGGTAACTTGGTCTCTTAGATTTTCCTCTGTCTCTTTCACCCTTACGTCATAGCCTTCCTACTCAGCTTGAGCAGCAGCCTCTTCTGCCTTCTCTAACTTCTTCTTTAGAGCCTCTATCTGCTCCTTGGCAATGGCGAGCTGGTCCTCAATTCTGCGTAGTTGCAGGCGTTGGTCCTCAGCCTGTTTCTCAACCCTAGCCAGTGTAGCCTTGGTGCTTTTCCTCTCCTTATCTACCTCCGTCAATTTGGTGTTGAGGTCTTTTATTCTCTTTTCGACCACCGCGAGTGTTTCGATGGCAGCTATGCGCTGCCCCTCATCGTCCTTCCATTGTTTATGGGTATCATTTACCCACTCTTCGGTGATATTGTTGCTTGAATCGCCTTTAAAAAAAAAAAAAAAAAAAAGTTAAAGTGAATCCTCTAAGAGCAAAAACAACATGTACACTTAGCAAAGATAAGAGGTTGAAAAACTTACCATGGCCAAGTCTCTTTTCAAAGTCAGAAACACCTCGTGTTTTTTTAGTGACCTCAAGTCAGCCATATCTTAAGGTAAGAGTAGGGCCTACTCCAATGCATCGGCCACGTAGCCCGCCTTCCCATTTTGGAAGTCTCTGATGGAGGAATCTAAGGGGAGTAGGGCTCCATCCAACTCCAGTGGAGGGTTCCAAATCTGAACCCTAGGGCGACGATCAGGCACCCTCTTTGTGATCGTCCCCTCACTTGAGGACTTCCTTTGCGCCCCCTTGGCTATGAAGGGGATAACTTCACCCTCCTCGGCTACCTCTTTACCATTCTTATCTCGCTTCCTCTTCTTATCTACCGGTTTAGATAGAGAAGTATGGACAGAGAGGGGAGTTAGAGGTTAGGTCTAGATGGCCACCTCAGGGATAGACCCTCCCGCATGTGATTTGAGGAGCTCTAGCAAGCTGGTCTTTGGTTTCCTTTGGAGTGCCATGGCATAAGGAACGTCAAAAGACTCTTGAATGCTGCTTACTTGAGCAGAGGGTAAGTAGACAGAGGAAGCACAGGGAGATTCAATGGGGGACAAATGGTCGAATACATCAAAATCCTCTTCGGAATCTACAACCTCAATTATTTTTGTCACTTCTTCCTCTAGGATTGGATGCGAAGAGGTTGCTTCTTCCTTAGGAGCTCGTTGAAAGGGAAGTTCAACTGGCTAAGTGCCTACGGGAGGAGGACCATCGAGGAAGCCGGGCATCGCAATATTAATCTGGTGTAGCCGAGGATCCTTCGCTTTGATAACGTTTTTGGGAGCTTGGAAACTTGTGGATATTGGCTTGTACCCAAGAATGATGTGAGCCGCTTATAGTTGCCTGTCGGTATGAACAAAGATCTAGACTTGAGTATCCTCGTCAGGTCGGGCTCATTCACAAAATTGAGATTGGAGGCTGTAAAATGCTTATCTGCAAGAATCCCAAAGATAAAAATGTCATTAGAAAGGGAATTTGTTAAATAAAGAAAAGTTAATTTATGAACTACAAGAAGAAGAACAAGAAATTGTTAGTGTAAAGCGTGCATTGTTAAAACAGAAAGCCTAAACCTAAGTACCCCACTTGGTTGCCCCTTTCGTATTGGGCTTTGGTCCATGCCCTTGTTAGTTTCGGGAAGACACAAGATGAGTCTAACTTCAAGTACCCTAGTTTTAAGGTAGTACCCCTAACTCTTAAGGAGTTGGCAGTTATACACCCAGTTAGCATCGTGATGGGTGAGGTTTACACCCATTTTTTCGTTGAGGGCATCTACACCACCTAGTATCCTAAACATGTTTGGAGAACATTGGGTAGGGCAAAGTCGGTGGGCAATCAAGAAATCCCTAGTTACTCTACCCATAGGGATCCTCATCCCTCCCTCTATGAAGGCAATCATAGGAATTACCACCTCTCCTTCTGATCTCAAGGCATGCCATTCTCCTTGAAGGCAATGCCAGATTGAAACCCCAACTGGTATGTTATAACGGGCCTTAAAGCTCTCTATGCCTTCCGGGGTGTCTACCAAGCTAGCAAATCTACCCATTTGAGACGTGAGTGGAGGATGTTAGAAGAATAAGGTGAAAATTAGAAGGCCGAGGAAGAAAATGTCCTAATAATCAGTAGGTAGGCTAAAGGTTACTTACAAAAATATAGGAAAAGAGCTCCTCAGACTGGTTCTTAAAAGTTGAAGATTCAAAAAGTGGGGCATCTGGATTCTTCGAGCAATTTATATAGGAGGGGAAAGTAAGCGGGAAAGTTCCCACTCGAATCCCTATAGAAAATATCTACCGTAAGATTTTCATTACACCACAAAAAGTGGGGGACATGGTGCTATGCGGAGTAAATGTAGAAGCATCCTAGATGCCGAAGCATCAGGAGCATGCTTATTGTAGGTGAAAAGACGCTTACATGGGTGGAAACGTCACAAGTGTGGGAAGTGTAGTAACGCAATATCAAAACCCCATTTTTCTCTCAAGGGAAAGAAAGAACAAAGTTTCGAGGGGCTATTGTGGGGATAAGTGGCTCGAATAAGGGTATTGGGCCATGGGCCGCGCTCGAGGACATCGGAGAGCCCGAGGACAAACTAGTGTTAGTAAAGGTAAGTATGTTATCGAGCCAAGGATGAGAGCTGGTCACAACAAGCAGGCGATATTGTCCAAGGAGATAAACCTCCTCGAGAAGCAAAGTGGAAACCTAAAGCCCGACCACCTAACAAGTACTAGGAAGTGGACAACCATGCTTAGAAGGAGGATAAGCCTTGGAGAGAGGAGAGTCAGTGGAGAATTAAGAAATAGTTGGGAAGAAAGCTGCTACCACCGCACTGAATGCTCAACACCTAACGAACTTGCCGAATTAATGTGGAAGTGATACCTGAACAGTGACCTCTAGCATTACAGCTACCCACAAAAACTTCAAGAATGTGCTGATGGGACAAGTATCAAGGAGATTAGCAATCTGATCTACACGTGAAAGGCTAAGATGAAAGAAGGGAATGGAGTATAAAAGGAGAAGGATTCCATTACATAATGGATCATTAGAAAACCAAAAAAGAAACCACTTTGTAACCAAGAACTTGAAATATTTGTATAAGTTTGAAAAATATCCATAAGAACATACCATCCTCGGGCATGGCCGAGGAGTCTTTTTCTTTTCAACTTGTTCATCTTAGCCATTCCAGCACTAATTAACCTATTGTGACTTACTTTTAACTCATTGAATGTTTAGTAACAAACCCACTCTCTAACAAATCTATTGTTGTGGGCCTAGTGGGCCATTGTCTGAGTCTTTTGGGCTGTAGATCAAATTGAGTCCGTACAATTTTAGTTCAAGCTTCTTTTTGTGAGTAGAAGCCTTTAAGTGACTCTAAGAATTAGCATCCGAGATTACAAAAAATGTTCTATTTTACTATTTAAAAAGTTATTTTATCTATTATATCATAGCATTTTACAATATACTCAACATCTCAATTTTTATTTTTTAGAATACAACCCATTAAAATAACATAAAATAACTTTGACCAAAAAAAAAAAAAAAAAAACCAACCACCAATCTCTATTGCAACAACTATAAAAACCACTGCCATCACCACCATTGCAAACCAAAAAAAATTCAACCCATCTCAGCCATATCAAACCCAAAAAAAAAACCTTGGGAAATTAAGTCAATTGTCGTTGATCTCAACGCCGACAAACACCACCCATAATTGCTGATCTTAACCATTGAAAAAAAAATGATCTCAATGCCAACAACCATTATACCATCGTTCACCAACCATTTCGGAACCCAACAACCAACATACCGTTGTTCACCAACCACTGCCAAAAAACCCAAAAACCACCAACACCAAAACTCAGTCATCACCACTTGAACCTATATCAAACCAAATCGTAACTAGTCGACCTAAAACCCATTGCCACACAAATCACAACCCATTAATCCACAACCCACCGCCGATCCATATTCACCCGAATAGCCACCCAAAACTAATCTACAACCAAAAACCCAGACACCTAAAATCGAGAGAAAGAAAAGCTAGAGTCAAAGAGTGAAAGG
The DNA here is from genome assembly GCA_023736055.1 of Quercus glauca. Taxonomy (NCBI): domain Eukaryota; kingdom Viridiplantae; phylum Streptophyta; class Magnoliopsida; order Fagales; family Fagaceae; genus Quercus; species Quercus glauca. The sequence continues at coordinate 73,573,037 of CM043318.1, forward strand.
GAAAGAGCTGAAAGAGGGGAGAGAGAGAGACTGAGAGTGAGAGGGAGGGAGTTGAAAGAGGAGAGAGAGAGAGAGAGAGAGAGAGAGAGAAATGGATACTAAGAGTCTGAAAAAGAGAGGGGCTGAGAGAGAAGAGAGAGAAAGAATAAAATAAGCAATTTTAATTTTAGAACCAAGCTAGAATAATGTATATAAATATAATCCAGCAAGTTGCTAAATTTTTTTAGCAATAGCAACTCGAGTAATGCATGTGTTTTGTGGTTTAATGGTATAAAATAGTATATTATGAATTTTAGAACTCCCAATGCTAATGATATTATGCACCGTAACCTCCATTATCTAAAATATGGGAGTGAGCAGTGGGCTCAACTACCCTAATGAACATGAGTTAATAGGCCCAAAAGCTCAATGACTTACTGTCTTAAAATTAACCCCAAAAACAATATAAATAATTCACTTTGTAGAGAAAATAATACATAATTTTTAACAAAACAAGATTGTCAATTTTAATTTTTATAACTTACAAATGAAATATTTTATGTACAATAGTATAGTTATTAATTATTATTTGTATACATTAGATAAAAACTAATTTAGTTATAGTGATATATTATATATAAAGAAGGTTACGAACTAACCCTATTCAATGAGAAAATAAATTGAATGTACAATATGATGTGATGATGAATTCAAACTCAGCTCGTGTTTGAAATAAAATTAAATGAACGATTATAGGTTTTAAAATTCAATTGAACTCGACTCGTTTATAAATCTGGGTAAGGAACAAAATATCTCTTAAAGGTGAATATATACTACCCTAACAATCTAAACTTTTACCACAAACCAGACTATGCCACTTTGGAAGGCAAAACGACATTGTTTTTCTTATCCCAGTCATATACCTCAAATTACAAAAATTCTTACCGATTAGTATAAACTCATCAACTGTTTAAGTGTTCTCTCTCTAAGCCTTAAATTGAGATCCAATTCAAACTTGTTTGATAGGAAAATAAACGAAGTTCGAGCATATGACAGTGATTTGAAAATGAGTTTGAGCTTGACTTGTATTTTGAAATATAAAATAAAATGAACAATTATGAACTTTTAATACTCATCTCAATAGCTCCAAAAAGAAGCTTGCAAAATTAATTTTGATGCTTCCTTTATTAGATGGAATCATGTTTTGATTTCAGTTATTGTGAAAAAATCGTGTTTTTATCATTTTACAACCATAATTAAGAACTACTAGCCTCTGAAGCTCTTCTATTTTTTTAGGTAAATGTTAATAATTTGCATCTATTATAATTTGAGATTACTACATTTTCCAATTACAAATTTACCTAGGGGTGTGATTAGTGTTATGCGTATATTGAATCATATTATGCATTTCAAAACCATTGATATAGCCATGATAGTGTGTGCTTATATAATTTGCATCTATTATAATTTCGGATTATTACATTTTCCAATCACAAAAAACCTAGGGGTGTGATGAGTATTATGCATTTGCAGGTGAAATAATTTTTCATCACACCCCTAGGTTTTTTTGTGATTGGAAAATGCAATAATCCAAAATTATAATAGATGCAAATTATATAAGCACACACTATCATGGCTATGTCAGTAGTTTTGAAATGCATAATATGATCGAATATACGCATAACAATCATCACGCCCTCAAATAAATTTGTAATTGGAAAAATGTAGTAATCTCAAATTATAATAACGCAAATTATTAATATTTACCCAAAAAAATAGAAAAGCCTCTGAGCACGTGCTCAAAGGCTAGTTATTATTATTGGTGTAAGAAAATCCAATGATCATTGTGTTTTCACAAACAACATTTTTTATTATTCATTGACAACATAATTACCACATAACACAATTTTTATGCGAACTAATATATTATATGTTCAATAACCTATGCTTAACATTAATAATATCGCTATAATCGAATATTTTCATGCATAAGCACGAATTTAATTATTTTATGTAATAAATAACATAAGGAATTTTTAAAAAGTTTTTAAAAAAATGTCCAAAATCTCTTAAATTAAATATTTTTAATACCCTTTTTATTATTATTATTTCAAATTTACCTATTCTCGCAAACAGGAGCTCACTCTTTCCACGTCTCTTGTTCATTCCAATTGACCAAGCCCTAGCTTGATGAGGTCACCACTACGGCGGCCTATGCAAGTTGGGCAAAGCCCTCAAATTCATATAAAAAATAATTTGTTTTTTTTTTCTTTCCAATAAAATAGCTTACCACCAAAAAAAAAAAAAAAAAAAAAATCTAAAACCTGATATAAGCTACATTTTTTTTTATGGAGATTTAAACTACATTTTAATATGATTTGTAACACACTCTTAATCTTTTTTTTTTTTTCATTTTAGATGTGATGTAGTCTTTCTTAAAATTGCAGTAATGATTATAAATTTTAATAATTTGGGTGTGCACGTATAGATTCCCTCGTGCAATTAACCCTAATAGGCAACTTCATGAATTATACTTTTTATATAAAAAAAAAAAACGTTTAATTAGTGTTTTGGTGCATTACTTAAGTAAGTATAATTTTAATTTAGACCTTGTCAAACTCAAGGTCTACCTTAATTTTGTTTTTTTGTATCAAGTAAAAATTAAAAAAAATTTAAAAAAAAAAAAAAAAAAAAAGTCAAAGGTCTACTTTATCGTCTACCAATGGGGTGAAGGATCCGGTCCATAAAAATGCAGATTCAAGACTGGCGGAGCTAATAGGTCTTCTCTTTACGCGGTGAGGAATTTGTGCCACCAACTATGGCAGATAATTGTGAAAAAATTTGATAGTTTTACAAATTTTCTACGCGGTAAGCGCTTTTAAAAAGTCCAGCATCTTGTAAGCTGATACTTACCAACTTCCAAGACTCTAATCTTAGACGCTCATCTGGGAAAATAGTGGGGCTATGGGTTTCCATTCGATGCTTGTGCAAGTCACCTGGGTTGGTGTGATGTTAACAACAACAATGGCAGCCGCAGCAATGGCATATCCATTAGCCTTGCCTAACTGCTCCGATAGCTGTGGGGATGTAAAAATTCCATATCCCTTTGGCACAACTGAAGATTGTTACCGGAAAGAAGAAAGTGGATACTTTTTTGTCAACTGTAGCAACTCGTACGGCCAACCTCAACCAATGATCGGAAGCCTCAACGTTACAAACATTTCCATCGAAGAAGGAGAGATGGACATCATGATGTATAGCTCCATTAACTGTTACAACCAGTCAGGTACGCCTCTGTCAAATAACACGAAACCGTGGCTCCGGGTCCCCAGTACTTTCACAGTTTCTGTCACCAAAAACAAGTTCGCGGCAGTTGGCTGTGACACTTACGCATACCTCAATGGTGTTCTCAAAGGTGAACCGTTTTCCATCGGCTGCCTGTCCAAATGTACCAACAACACACACAGTATAGTAAATGGAACTTGCTCTGGGATTGGGTGTTGCCAGATAGATATTCCTACAGGTTTGAGAAAAATTAATTTTGCAGCATATAGCTTTAATGGCCACAAGGAGGTCTGGTCTGTCAATCCATGCAGCTTTGCCTTTATTATCCAAAGAGACGAGTTCAAATTCTCCTCAGCTTATCTAACCAGTCTACAAAACAATAGAACCCTTCCAATGGTTCTTGATTGGGCAATTGGTAATGAGACATGTGAAGTTGCTCTGAGCAAAGGGAATTACATATGTGGAGCAAATAGCAATTGTTCTAATCGCACCAACGGTTCTGGGTACCGTTGCAAGTGCAAGGAAGGTTACGAGGGGAACCCATACCTCAAAGAGGGTTGCCAAGGTATATTTTTCAATTTACTTATATATCTGTATAGAACAATTTTTTCAGGAACAATTAAGGAAAGAAAAACAACAAAACACATTTTTAACAAATTTCTAACATATATATTATATTACAATACGTTCCACGTTTCATTTTGGTTTCAATAGTTTGTCATTGCTTTAAATTATTGTACATCTCAGTTACTTATAATTGATTTTTTTTCTTTTTTTAATTTTTTTTACAATTACAGACATTAATGAATGTGTTTCTAAAGACCTGAATGACTGCAAAAGCAATCAAGATTGTATTAATGAACCCGGAAGTTATCGTTGCTCGTGCATCGGGGGATACCATGCGGACGGCGAGGCATGTGTAGCTGATCAACCTGCTTCTAAATCATCACTTGCAATTAACCTCACAGTTGGTAAGTATATAATTTTGTTTTTGAATAAACAGTAATATTTATTAAAATACATACAAAAATAGTAATATTAATGTTTTAAACATCCAATGTGAGATAAACATCTCTTTTAAAGTTATGAATGTTTATTCTATATTAGTTGTGTGTGTTTAGTGTCTCCTATTTATAATTTTAGTCTACAACTACAAAAGTTAAACTTTTTTATAGTTATAATACATTACATAACTAGATCTAGTTATGTAATGTATTATAAATTTAAGTGGTAAGTATATTTAATTACCGTATTGCACTCTTGGGTCCTTTCTAGCATTATATATATGATCAAATTGGGTCAAATATTGATTATGATTTTTTTGTAGGAACATATACAGAATGACTTTCTACCCTTTTTTTTTTTTTTTTTTTTTGTGGAGGAAAGACTTTCTGCCGTTAATCACAAGAGATTAGGCTCTTTTTTTTTCTTTTTTTTTGGGTCCTGACAAAAATGCCATGGTTGGTATGGGGGAAAAAATTAGAACTTGTTAAAACTTTTTCTAAGGTCCCCTTCTCCAGGTTCATCGGTAATTGAAATTGTTAAATTAGTTGAAAGAGATATAAAAAATATTATGGACATAAAAGCATAAAATAGAGTAATACATGGGTACGGGTATTACTCTATTTTACGTGGGACCTATGTTATTGGAATTAATATATCTTTAATAGAGACTTTATCAATTCAACATCACAAAAAGTCCGTCGACTAAATTTAGTGAACGAAAAAATTCCAAAACTTGATTGTCTTTGTTTGGTATAAAATGTAGAAAATAATTCTATAATGTGGTCCTATAACTTAGGGCCTATTTGGTAATATTATTCTAGTAACATTATTTAAGTGTTGTGAAAATACATATGGGTAAAAAAATATTATAAAAATACATATTGTGTTGTTTAAACAACGAAAACTACTATTTAAACAATACAACCAAACAAACTCTTAATTATCCTTGTTTAAACTTTATCTTTAGTCTCCATTCTCCAAGTACATGGATTTTTGAGACTTTACCAACTCAGTGTCACAAAAAGTCTAGTCCAAATTTTTTGAAATAAAAAAATTCCACAACTTGATTGACTTTGTGCGGTTTGAAAAAATTGAAAAGTAGAAAATCAACCTTTCTTGTAATCCAACTTGATTTTCGTGTTTTCTCTATAAAATTAAAATAGTATGAATTCAATAGTCAATTATTAATATTCTATTTATTTTAATTGTAGGTGCTGGCATAGGCTTGATAGTCATGTTTGTCTGCTGCTCTTGGCTGTACTTGATAATTAAGCAAAGAAATCTTATCAAACTTAAAGAAAAGTTCTTCAAGCAAAATGGTGGGTTAGTGTTACAATACCAACTTTCTAGACAAGAAAATTCAACTGAAACTGCCAAAATCTTTACCATAGAAGAGCTTAAGAAGGCAACCAATAATTATGACGAAACTCTAATCATTGGTCAGGGAGGGTTTGGTACTGTTTATAAAGGGCTTTTATCAGATGATCGTATTGTGGCCATCAAGAAATCCAAAATGGTAGATCAAAGCCAAATTGAGCAATTCATCAATGAGGTAGTTGTACTTTCCCAAATTAATCATAGGAATGTGGTTAAACTATTGGGTTGTTGTTTGGAGACATCAGTTCCTTTATTGGTCTACGAATTCGTAGCTAATGGCACCCTTTTTGAGTACATACATAATGAAAGCAAGGTGTCCACTTTATCATGGGAAATTTGTCTTAGGATAGCTATAGAAACAGCAGGAGCACTATCATATTTGCACTCTGCAGCTTCTACACCTATAATCCATAGAGATGTCAAGTCTTCAAACATTTTGCTTGATAGTAGTTACACAGCAAAGGTATCAGACTTTGGAGCTTCGAGATTGATCCCACTAGACCAAACAGAAGTAGCAACAATGGTGCAGGGAACTATTGGATACCTAGACCCAGAATACTTGCACACAAGTCAATTGACTGAGAAAAGTGATGTTTATAGCTTTGGAGTGGTCCTTATAGAGCTATTGACAGGGAGAAAGGCAGTTTCATTTGATAAGCCTGAGATGGAGAGAAGTTTAGTTACGTATTTTCTCCTTTCTTTGAAAGAGAATAGATTGTTAGAAGTTCTTGGGAAACATATAGCAAAAGAAGGCAATGCCGAGCAATTGAAGGAAGTTGCAATTCTTGCAAAGAGGTGCTTAAAATTGAATGGGGAGGATAGACCTACTATGAAGGAAGTAGCAACAGAATTGGAGGGTTTACAAAAGATGGAAAAGCATTCGTGGGTCAATTTTGATTCGAACTCTGATGAGATTGAGCACTTGCTTGCTGAGACATCAAATTCTAGCAATTATGAAGCCACGAATAAAAGTATTGGTGTATATGATAGCGTCAAAGACCATGTAATGTTGGACTTTGATAATGGAAGATAATCTTAGAGGATGATAGCCTATATTTAGTAGTGGATTTGTTCTGAAACTAAGAGTGGTGAGAAGAATAAACTTGCAAATGAATATCATATTGATTTTCTTTCATATCCTCCTTTATAAATATTACTCTTTAATAGTTTATACATCATGAAAGTAGATCGTATCTTGTCTATCCATTAAGTCTTCCCTTGAAACAAGAGATTGTAATTAAGATATATGTTATCTTGAATGGGCACTACTCACATCAATAAAACCCATATGCCAAAAGGTTTATGGGTGAAATTATATTTGATGAATTCCACTGCATAATATAACAATTTTTGTTCAATATAATTTTTAACTTTTTTTTAAAATATAAGTTAACAATTTTCCTCAACATTATTCAAGTATAACTAAAGATATAAATCACTTACTTCACCAACCTACAACAAATTTTAGAAGTTACATACCCTCCCCTTTTATAGATTTTTTTTTCAACTATTTAAATCTATTAATAAATTAAAGTTGATTATTATGCATAAAAAAGGAGGAAACTACAAATTTTTCCTCTAAATTATACCTCATTTTACACTTACCCTCATAAACTATATATCATAGCCTTTGAGCATGAGCGTGCTCAAAGGCTCTTCTATTTTTTGGGTAAGGGTTAATTTAGAATATTTATTATAATTTGAAATTATTACATTTTCCAATTACACAAAAAAAAAAAAAAAAAAAAATTGCGGGTGTGATGAGTATTATGTGGTGAAATAATTTTTTCATCACACTCCTATGTTGTTGTTGTTTTTTTTTTCTTTTTTTTTTTTTTTTTTGGTGATCGGAAAATGTAATAACCTCAAATTATAATAAATGCTTTAAATTAACCCTTAACCAAAAATAGAAGAGCTCACGCGCGTACTTAGAGGCTAGTATTTCATGATAAAATTACTTTTTATTATTTATATGAAATACTTTGATTTTTTTTTTTTAAGAAAATTAAATACTTTGATCTTAATCTACATAATTGCAAGTTGCAACAACAACCATCCCATCACTTTAGTAGTAGAATAAGGGCTAGATATTTGCTATCCAATGAATCTGGGACAAAGTATAATCTTGTTTCACAGGGAATCAATGAGTTTCTTTTTTTGTGGACTCCAAACTTGATTTATACTTATCGGGTAAAAAATAAGTTTATCTAGAATTTACATGCTTAGAAAATTAATATCATCTAGGATTCTTGTTGTATTCAAGATTTAAATCATCTACAATTTCTTTTCATTAGGATTCTTGTAGGTGGCTAAGAAAATCATCTACAATTTTTGGTTAAAGTTGAATTTTAATTTACTGTAAAATATCTTAATAACTAAAAGCTAATTAATGAGAGTTTTATATAGTAGAGTAAACTATTGACAATGGAATTTAATCCACATTGAAGAGTTGTAATATGAGTTGTGAACAAAACAATAGGAATATAAGAAAACATGAAAGCAAATATAAACCAACATAGAGAACCCAACATGCATGAGGCGTCCAAAATAAAGGTGATCAAAGATACTTACATTTTGGGCGTCATTGACTACACTTCAAATCCAAAGTCCAAACAGTCCATTGGAGTTGGAGGATAAAGCACACGAAAATCTTGAAGATCAACACCCCAATACACATTTCTTGAAGTTTAAATACGAAAATTTTTAAGATAGACACTTTGCTTTTTTCTTTTTGGAGAAAATCTAAATACTTTGATCTTGATCTACGTAATTGCAAGTTGCAACAACAACCATCCCGTCACTTCGGTGGTAGAATAAGGGCTGGATATTTGCTATCCAATGAATGTAGGACAAATTATAATCTTGTTTCATGGGGAATCAATAAATTTCCTTTTCTGTGGACTCCAAACTTGATTTATACTTGTCGGGTAAAAAAAAAAAAAAGTTTATCTAGAATTTACATTCTTAGAAAATTAAGATCATCTAGGATTCTTGTTGTATTCAAGATTAAAATCATCTACAATTTCTTTTCATTCAAATTCTTGCAGGTGGCTAAGAAAATCATCTACAATTTTTGGTTAAAGTTGAATTTTAATTTACTCTAAACTATCTTAATAACTAAAAACTAATTAATGAGAGTTTTATATAGTAGAGTAAACTATTGACAATGGAATTTAATCCACGTTGAAAAGTTGTAATATGAGTTGTGAACAAAATAATAGGAATATAAGAAAACGTGAAAGCAAATATAAACCAACATAGAGAACCCAACATGCATGAAGCATCCAAAATAGAGGTGATCAAAGATACTTACATTTTGGCCGTTGACTACATTTCAAATCCAAAGTCCAAACAATCCATTAGAGTTGGAGGACAGAGCACACGAAAATCTTGAAGATCAACACCCCAGTACACGTTTCTTGAAGTTTAGATACGAAAAATTTTAAGATAGACACCTCAAGGCACGTTCCTTAAAGAAATATGCGAAAGAAATTAAAGGTGAGATTGAAATATTTGATTTCTTTGTAGAATATAAGTGTTCATGAATTAGAAAACCAAAATAGAAAAGACCAATGTACATTGACATATACATACCATTGAGTAAGAGAAAATTTGAGCAAAGCAAATAAAAAAAATGATGACAATGGTGAAAAGAAAATTAGCACAGAATTGAGAGAATTGGAGAACTAAAAAAGAAGCAGTTTCAGTTTGAAATCTAACTTGAGTTTACTAGGAGTTGGTCTTATTTTGTGGATAGTGTTTTACGTGGGAGTTAAATAAGCATTTTTAAACCCTTTAAATAGTAGTATAGATAAGAAACACAATTTCAATTGTTTGCATATTAGATATGTTAGGATTAGTGCCCTTAAATCTTATTGTATGATGCTATGTATGATATTAAGTGTGACATTGTGTATGACATTATGTATGACTTAATATTGTGTTTAATAAAGTTGTTTTATTATTATCTGAAATAATGGTAACATAAATATTCGGACATTATCATATAGTCTATGAGATGCATAGTATATGATTTATGTGAAAAGTCATAGAAGATATAAATCATAAGTTCTTTGTAAACTCAGAATTATAGTTCGTAGTTGGTGATGAAATTGGGCATTTCATCTGCGAAGACTATAACATATCAACTACGATGATTTGTCTTGATCATGAAAGTGGAGACTTCTAGTTGATGTATTAATATATTTTAAGAGTTAAGACATATTGAACTGGACCGCTATGAGATTTATTAATCTCCCAATGACTGTCAAATGAATAATAAATCTCATGACTTATATTTGCATGAACTCTTAATCTTGAGATAATAATTGACCTGATTATAAGGTGTATGTTGCTTTGATATATCAAGAGTGAGATTTAAAATTATGGTCAAAATCTCAGTATGTTAGGCAGCTACATTTAGTGTTGATGGAACATATATTCTCAAGATAGAATTCATAATCTCTTAATGGAGATATAAAATATTCCCTTGAAATAAGTTTAATGGATTTGTTATTCAGAGAGTTAGGCCTAATCACTTTAGTAAGTAGTTACAAAAGTATATATTTATGAAATTAGATTTTATAAATATATGATGATAATTTAAAGGATTAAACCGGGTACTTAAGGATTAAGATGTAGTAATTTACAAAGTGGCAGTCTACATTAATGACTTTGTATTACTACGAATATTTTATGAAGGAGTTGCATGTACAATAAAGTATTGAGATATAATTTATAGATAAGGCCTAGAGTACAACTATATTTATATAGTGGTATTAAATATATTTAATGGTAACTTTAAACTTGTCAAGAGTTGATAGAAAAGTCCAAGACCCATTGGAGCTAGTATCTTATTGGTCCCTTTTGGTCCCACTCCAAGTCACACACTTAAACCCAATTAGATAGGCCCAAAATGCCAGCCCAATTAGATAATTGGTTAGATACAAAGGGAAAAACATACAGAATTTTTTAGTGATCAACATCATTGTGAAATGATGTGTATGTAAGTGTATGTCACTCACTGATAATTCTTTTGTAACTGATTGAGAGTCCACACTTCTTGGACGATAGTGGAATTGGAGTGAAGATTAAAAGTATTCTCAAGTGCTTCAATCTTTATTTTGAAATTCACCACTCCAAGGTACACTCTCTTATTCTTGAATTCTAAAATTTACATAGTGCGTGTTATCAATTGCGAATGAAGTAGATTCGTTATAAATTTATTTTTCCGCTGCGTTCATCTTTAATTCCATCGAAATAATGAAAAATGTTAAAGTGAAAAATTATTTTCAAATTGCTAATATAATGTACAGTTATTAACAAGTAAGAAAAAAAAACATTAATGGTGAGCTCAGCCGAGAATCAATTAAGAATTTGACCTTATCCAAAAAAAAAAAAAAAAAGAATTTGACGTTGTAATTGTATTACTCTAAAATAAAAGCAAAGCAAAACCACGTCAGTTCTCTCATTTCAGTCCTATACTTCAAATTACAAAAAGTCCCACCAATAAAACCCCAACTGGCTAAGCCTCACTCTCCAAGCCTGTCAGAGCCATAGCCATGGCTATCCTCGCCTTTCCTCTAGTCATCTCCTTCCTCAAACCCCACGCCTCCGGCCTCTCTCTCCTCCGCGTTGCCAACCGCAACCACCACAACCACCTCTTCCTCCCTCGCCGCCACTTCGCTGTCTCCGCAATCAGCACCTCCTCCTCCTCCACTAGTATTCCACAACACTCGCCGTCTACGGACTCCGACTCCAATTCCAACAACAACAGCGAAGCTATCAGTTCCCTCGTCCCAACTTTCCAGCAAGCCATTCAGCGCCTCCAGGTTTCACTTCTTCTCAACTCAATTGAATTCACGCTTTTCTTTGTTAGTGTTATCGATGATGATACTGTTACTCTCGACGTGTTTTTATAGGAATATTGGGGCTCAGTTGGATGTGCCGTAATGCAATGCAGCAATACTGAGGTAATGTAATGCTGTGTTTGAAAATGTTTTCCGCACGTAAAATATTTTCCCGAAAAGGAATTATTTAGTGTTTGGTTGTGTTTTCTGAAAATACTCCGGAAAACATTTTCTAGTGTTGGGTTGCATTTCAGAAAATGATATGGAAAATTTTCTTCTACTTTATCACATTATTTCCCAGGCACAGGAGACCGGGGACGTTAGTTGGGGTGGGGTGGAGCTTCAGTTGATAAGTTTTGGGTGAGGGGGAAAATGGTTTACAGAAAATGAAAGCATAAACCAATTTCCGCCATAAATGCCTTTATTTGACCAACATTTTCTGTTGCCTCAAACACCAGTAAATGTGGAAAATATTTTTTGGAAATCAATTTTCGTCAAACCAAACACAATTGTAATCAGTTTTTCTACGACCACAACATTTGACACAGCTTCATAAAGTGGTCAACTGTGAGTGGTCGACCCACTAGGTCCACTTTTTCTCCACGGTTACCTCAGAGTTGCGACAAAAGTTGCGGCACTAAACTTTTTCAATATTATATAATGCAATTGTTGGATAGTACAATTAAGATTAGATTACACTTTTGGGCCCTTGGGGTTGTTTTCATTTTCGTGCACCAAGTTTAATTTCGTTTTCAAAATGGTCCTTCTGTCTGTGTCCATCACTAATCTGGCCATTGTGAGAGTGCAAAAAAAAAAAAAAAAAAAAAAAAAAAAAAGAAAAAGAAAAAGAAAAAGAAAAAGAAAGAAAAGAAAATGATGTTGTTTAGTTGGCATGTGGAAGGATCATTTTAGAAATAGAATCAAATTTGGTGGACCAGAATGAAAATTCTGAAACTCAAGGGACCACAATGAAAATAATGTCAAACTTTTAATGGTCAAAATTTTAATTTAGTCTACAATTAAATATACATCCATTTCACATTTGGTGAGCTGTTTGATGTAATTTACGTTAATCTTTGTTGGCCAGGTTGGTGCTGGGACAATGAATCCTATCACATTCTTAAGGGTTTTGGGTCCGGAACCATGGAATGTTGCGTAAGTATGCTGTTTTTAGAAGTTCCATGCTTTACTGTGTATATATTTTTGTGGAAGCAAGTGTTATCACTTCTTTTGACGTATCTTCTTGTGCAAGCAAGTGTTGAAATTTTAGGAAAATGATGTTTAGAGTCATGTAGTAATCGAAATAATGAATGAACATGGATGGTTTCCTTGGGATTATGGTGTATATGGCTTAATTAAGAGAAGAAAAGTGATTGGTAGTCAATGCAGGATTTCTGTTGTTGATACTAGTTTGTTTGCACTTGAGATCCAGTTACATGTAAAAGGGTCAAAGGTTTTGTATAAGTAGTTCATGTGTAGATGTAGTGGTGAGACTGTAGATCATCTATTGTTGCATTGTGACATTGCATATGATTTGTGACACTTTACCTTAATGTTCAAGAGGGTTGTAGACCTACTACTTCCTGGATGGAGGAATTGGTTTGGTAAACATTCCTTGTTTGTGAGGAACCTACCTCTTTCATGCCTTTTGTGGACTTTATGGAAGGAAAGGAATTAACACACTTTTGAAGGCATGGATGTCTCGGTTATTCAGCCAAAATCAACTTTCCTACAAGCTTTGTTTCAATGGATCCTTGTTTTGGATCATAGATGATAGATCATATTGAAATACATTCTATTATAGACTTCATTGATTCTCCTTCCTTTAGACTGTAACATTCACTGCTTGGATATCTTTCCTGCATACATATGGCAGTTCCATTTTTTTTTTTCAATAAAATTTCATTATTAAAAAAGAAAGCAATTCAATACTTCTCTAACAGAATGGCCATACAGTCACATACAGTGCACGCTCACTTAAGAACTAAATATATAAATAATGATTTCCTAGAAACCATGTAGCTTAAATTAACTATATTCCAGTTCAATTGTTTGCAACATTCTGAAAAATACCCCCTGTTCCCTTTTTTTGCATGTAAATTATAAAGAAGTTGTTCTTGTTGTAAATGAAACTGAAGATGGTGCAAAATAAAATAATAAAAATCAATATATTCTTCCCCCCCACCCCCATCCCCTCTTTATAATTTGACTTTGATGCTACCATACTTGCCTATCTTGTTTGTTGAGAAGACATAAAACAAACAAATAGCAGATTGGAATCAACCTTTTTAAATTATGGCAGCCAAAATTACTCTCATTTTCATTTGCAATAACAAGATATCTCTGCCAAAGATTTCTATACATTTAAAAAAAAAAAATGCACTGATAGGCCATGCATATAATGGGGTAATTGGCTGATCAATTTTGGGGTGATCTGGATTTTTAATGCATGCTGGTTTATGAGGCCTGCGTGAATTAGACGTTTCTGGGATCAAATTCATTCTTATAAGCATTTGCTTATTGTAACTATGCTTGAAAAAATTTGAAAATTTGATTTTGATTGCTTTGATTTTTTGCTGGAATCTTCAAAATATTGTTCGATTAGCTAATTTAACATGCTATAAAGTTGTGAGATTTTCTGTCACTACTATTTTACATTTTGACAACTGCATTGACACTTGAAAACCATCCCTCCCAGAAAAAAAAAGAAAAGAAAAAAAAGAAGAGTTTGCTTAGGTAACTGCTAACATGGAGTTTCATATGAAAGGTATGCGGAGCCTAGCATTCGGCCAGATGATAGTCGTTATGGTGAAAACCCTAACAGGCTTCAAAGACACACTCAATTTCAGGTTAAATTTGAGTTTATAGATAAAATTTTTCTTTTCTGGATGATTTAGGGAGCTTTGTTTTACAATACCTTACTGCTTGCATTCAAATTTGATCTCAGGTTATATTAAAGCCTGATCCTGGAAATTCACAAGACCTTTTTATTCGTAGCCTATCAGCTTTAGGTAGTGACTTTGCCTATATTTTCTTTAAATTGCTATAAGCTTCAAGGCGCATTTCTGCATTTTTCTTAAAGTTGAAAAGAATTGTAATTCATTAGATTCCTCTGTGTTCATTTTACTTGTACATAAAGTAGTATTTTTTCAATAAAATATCATTACTTATCAAAATAAGTCGAGAAGAATTCATTGGTGCCCTTTGTCCATTTTCATGTCTTGTGCTTATTGATTCTTGACGCCCTTATCAATACAAGAAGAAAACTAGCAATTGAGCGACATCTTAACCATAAAAGATGGGCTAAAGCTCATTTTTCCCTTTTAAAAAAGGAAAAAATTCATTAGAAGTTATGCTGTATAAGAAAATGACTAGGCCTTACAATGTTGTTTTTGGTTGTTCTTCTTAACAAAGATGCAAAGGCACACCCATTTTCTGCATAAATGGGAGAAAGTTGGGTATCTAGAGGTTCCCTAATATGATAATCACGAGCTCTCCTTTCATGTTGGAAAATGAACTAGGCCTTACATCATCATTTGTTCTTTCTAGGTATTTTCTAGGTATTCCACTCATTTCATGAACATGTTGTTTCTTAGTAGCCCAACATTTTTTTCTTTGAAGAATGGCTGGTCTTATATCAATCATATATAATGCCCCCTTCAACTTAATGGTACTATTCAATCATGCAAGATTCCCAATTCACTTTTTATGTCTCCCAACTCTAATTATATATATAACTTCTCTTTTTTTGATAGGTAATAGACCTTTTATTGAAAAAATGAACATCGTGTTCATGATGATGAACATTGTGTTCATGATGATGAACACTGGACATGTAGAAAATACATAAAGCTCAAGGGCTAAAGCTAACAGCTAACAGCTAACAGCTAATAGATAGGAAGTAGAAATTGAAATACATTGTGTAAGACCCCAAATACGAGCCCACTGAAATAAAGTACCGAATAGAAGATGTTTTAAAAGATCTAAAGATCGCTTATTATCTTCAAAGATATGGTTATTAAGTTCTTGCCAGGCCAACCACAGTAGACAACATGGTATCATATTCCAGATAGTTGACTGGTGCTTCCCAGACCAATTCTCCCTCCAAAAAAAGAACAGTATGTATAACATGTTACATACCTCTTCAATCTCCCCATTCTTACAAATGATTGAGCCAAGATATTGAAAATGATAACTCGTAGGCATTATTTGTCCATCTATTTTATCATCACTTAATATCTAGTTCCAGCTTTAATAAAATTGCATTCCATATGATCAATCTAAAGCTCTAGTAGAATAATCACTATAAACAAACAAAAAAAGTGGTTAATATTATTCTCTGTTAGATTTAACGGGATGCATTTCTACCTCGATCTACCAATTTGATTGAGAATCATGATCACTACCTTCTTTGGCTTGGAGGTTGATGATTATGAGATCACTTTATTATTTTAACTATCATATAACTTACCCAAAAAAAAAAAAAAAATTTAACTATCATATATCTATGGCACTTCATGTTCTATTTTTTGTCCCCATATATAGTAATTCCTTTGATTTTATACTGTCATAGTTTCCAAGGATAGTGGTTATTCCTTTACAATTAAAATGAATAAGCACCATTTACATTCCGTGTTATATCTATGCAGGAACATAAGGGCCTCTTTCTTTTTCTTTTTAATGGTAATTGAATACATATATGGCGGTCTTGAAAACCCATGACCTGATGCTCCACCTTCTTCTTTTTACAAGTAATTAAAAAAATTTATTGGAGAGAAATGAAAGCAATGATCTCCATGTACACAGGAAGTGTATGAGGGTAGCCACAAACATCATCTAAAGTTATAAGTATCTAGAAATCTGACCAGATCCTCCACCTAACCTCACAAGGGAGGAGTTGCATTTAAGTTAGAGCTCATTGGCCTAAAAGCATCTATGTTTTAATGACCATTGTTTCCAAAACAATTTCAAATGATGCCAATGAGCTCTAGCTCAAAATTCAAATGGTGCTTCCTACTCCCTTAATATACGGATGGAGGGTAAGATTGTGGTTCAAGGCCTCTGGGATTCAATTTTATTAAATAAGGTTACATGTTATGTGCAATTGTTGTTTAGATTGCCAATCATCTAGTCCCATCGATGTTAGTGCAAATGACAAGAACTGTTTAACTTAAGTATCATGTTCACATTTTCACATTTTATCCTTTTTTCAACATTTTGTTTAACAGTTATGCTTTACGCTTGATAGGTATCAATGTTAGTGCGCATGATATACGATTTGTGGAGGACAACTGGGAGAGTCCGGTAATATCTTGTCTTTAATGGTGGAATTTTATTCTTCCCTTGTTATTTTATGCAGATCTAATTAGTGTGTCTTACTAAGATACAATTTAACTTGGTTAGATTTCCTTGCTATGGCTCATAGTTGTAAGCATAGTGCAACTACGTGTAAAATTTTTCTTGAGGAAGCATTTTTGCCTAAATGGATCATTAGCTTGTTTGTTTTCTACATGCTGACCAAACATGCTTATAGGTACTTGGTGCCTGGGGTTTAGGCTGGGAAATCTGGATGGATGGGATGGAGATTACCCAGTTCACCTACTTCCAGCAGGTTACTCCTTTGAAATTGAATAGAACTATGAATCTTCCCTAATTTTGGAAAATATGGCTTTCATGTTTACTGTAATAATAAGTTAATAACTATTTCCCTTGGTCAAGGTACTGTTGATTTTTCATGATTTTGCCAAGTTTTATTTGGTTTCACTTGAAGCTTTTTTCCCATTCTTTCTCTATAGGCTGGAAGCTTGCAATTGTCGCCCATATCTGTTGAAATCACTTATGGTCTTGAGCGTATCCTCATGTTACTACAGGTCTGTCTTTGATTGTTTCTTTTATTAATCTTTGATCTCATTGTCCATTTTATTAAATTTGTCTGAACTAATTGTCAGGGAGTTGATCATTTTAAGAAAATTCAATATGCTGATGGAATTACATACGGGGAGCTGTTTTTGGAGAATGAGTAGGTTTCCCCTAAAAAATATATATATATATATATATATTTTCTTTTTCTTTTTCTTTTAAGGCAAAATAGTGCTAGAACTGTGTAGTCACAAATACTTATAATCTTCCAAAGATTGTCAATGTACATCACTCAGTATTCTTAAATGATGGATTATGTTTCTAAATTTGCCATTATTGTGCTTTATTAATCTTATGGCTCATTTTGTATGCACAAAAATTGTTTCCTTGTGATGTCATTGCGCATTCCCTCAAAAAGTCATTTGAGTTAGTTTCGTACTTTCTTCCTAAATGCTGGTAATCTTTTGTCTTTCTAAATTTTTGTCATGGTCTTTATGGAATTGCTACCCCAAACATTTTGTACTTTATGCAAAAAAACTTTTCGAGTTAGTGATATTCGAACTCCCACCTTTCTACTCCACTGTGTTCTTTTAGTCTTCTTTGTGGAAGTTTACTGCTGAACTTTTTGCTTCCTTCCCATTTTTAGTCAAGTACTTTCTCCTCTGTAAGCAGCTTTGCCTCTTTTTGAAGCATACTACTGCTGGAAGCTAATTTAAAAGAACTCTGAGGTGCTTGATTGGCAATTGAAGATAGTTGGATGGGATGCCATCTGATATTAAGTTCAAATATTCAGATGACTTCCATTAACCTTTTTAATCTCCATTCTCTTTATTTTGCTCTTTTTCCACCACCTGTTATATAAGCATTATCAAGCTTCACTGTGCCATTTACTTTCTAAATGTCCACAATCAATATATTTCGTACTTCTTTTTCAGGAAGGAAATGAGTGCATATTATCTAGAACATGCCAGTGTTCATCATCTTCTGAAACACTTTGATTTTTTTGAAGAAGAGGCGCGTTATTTGCTTGCTTTAGGCCTTGCAATCCCTGCGTATGTTGTTTAATTTTTATCCCTGCGTATATTGTTTAATTTTTATTTATGTTCCATTATTCAGTGCATTATGTGGAAACCTTTTCTCTGTTTTTCTTTAAGTTAACATTTGCTGTGCTACATGCTAGGTATGATCAGCTTCTGAAGACATCTCATGCTTTTAACATCTTAGACTCTAGAGGCTTTGTTGGGGTAACAGAGCGTGCTCGATATTTTGGTCGGATAAGAAGGTAAGGATTCTTCCTTATTGTGGCCTGGAAAACTTTGCACTGAAAATAGAAAAACACTGTCATGTATGTACTGGTAAAATTGAAGTTGTGAATTTTGTTTTGCTGTAGAATGGTATTAAGGTCCACTTTTAGAAAATCATAGAGATAAATTTTTATTTTTTAATCTGATAATCTCTTGATCTTAAAGTTGGGCAGATATCTTTTTTGTAGTCATCATTGTCTCAGCCCTATCTGTGATAACATGACCTACCATGTTCTTTGTACAGATTCAGTTAATGGGTAAGGTTTTAGAACTAAATTTATAGACCATTTGGTAGACTTTTCAACTGAGTACGGGGCACTATTAATTTACAGTGCCAATGACATGTTATGGCAAAATCTTAGGGGACATATATGCTCAGATCAGCAGGAGAAAGATTAATATGTAGTCTGCAACTTGTGATATACTTCTCAAGCAGCTCAACTAACATTGAATTTATAAAGGAACAAGACTGTTGTCTTTTGATCCATAGGATCAACAAAATGAGAGGCACGGAGGACTATCGAAACTAACAGTCCCAGTCACTATAATTTGCAACTGGTTATCATTGCTTAGCTAAACAAATTTACCAACTTCGGTTCCATTAACTGAATGTTCATATGAAACGAAGGGCCAATATTGGTGTCTATGTTATCAATGAAATGGTTGGCAGCTTGATAATACAGAACAGAGACGTGTATGACAGATTATTTGAATGCAAATAAATTGCTGGTCTAGGCCTTAACAAAGATTTGTTTTTAAGCACATGATTCTTTCAGGTCAACCCTCCTGAGTTCTGTGTCTATCTTATCCTCTTTTTTGTGTGTGTGTGTGTGTTTTTTTTTCTCTTCAATCAGTTTAGCTCGTCAGTGTGCACAACTTTGGTTGAATACCAGGGAGTCTCTTGGACATCCACTGGGTGTTGCTTCTGACCCTGTTCATGTTGTGTGTCCTAAAGAGCTTTTGGATACAGCCGTCAAGAAGGTTAGTTTGCATATGCAGCTGACTTGAAATTCTCTCATTGTTTGTAGTATTGATATAGCAGTTTTCTTAAGGTTAATTTAGCTTTCATTTTTTATTGATTTATTATCATTTTAATTATATGTATGAATGATCAAGCCTACATGAATAGACTCATTATTTTGGGATTTACTATTACATCCCTTTTTGTGGCATGCACTTGTTGATATGGTTTGATCACCAGGTGTACATAGGAGTCCTTGATTTTTTACCTATGCTTGTAGCTTTAAAGACATCATAAATTACGCATGAGAACTAAATGATCTAAGCAATTATATAATTGTATTTGTACACTCCTAGACATATAATATATATGTGTGTGTAAGAGAGAGTGGGGATGGCGTTCAATTTACCATTGACACCTTGTCATTGAAATTCTAGTAGGTAGATATTGCTAGAACTTTAAATTTATGTGAGCTTTTTAACATTATAATTTTATTGTTTGACCAGAATAAGTCACAGTTTAACAACTACTATGTGTACATATAATTATTACTTTTAAATATGGGTTTATTCTTTGACTTATGTCACAGGTGAATGATGATTCAAGGTTGTTTGTTCTTGAGATTGGGACTGAAGAGATGCCGCCTCAAGATGTAGTTGATGCAGGCCAGCAAGTACTCTTTTTCTTCACATGAAGCATGTTGATCCTTGTCTTATTATAGCTATCTCCTTTCCTTTTTTTTTTGGTTGGTTGGTTTTGAAGCTCTCTTTACCTTTTAGATATTGTCAACCCCACTTTTTCCACCTAATTTTCCGTCTATAGTTGTTCACTGACTGAAATGGTGGTTATTGCAGCTCAAAGACTTAATATTGCTGGTGTTGGAAAAAAAAAGATTAAGCCATGGTGAAGTGCAAGCATTTGGAACACCTCGCAGATTACTGGTACAGTGATAACTATATTTCCCTTTGCAAAATGCTGACATTGTTTTCCAAATAGAGAAAATAGAAGAGAAGTTATTCTTTGTTCTTATGGCTTAATGGCCTGATTGCATTCTTCCATGGGATTTGTTTCTGGGTTCAATTCTTCTATCTTATACTTAATAATAAAAAAGAACCATGTTTCACATGCAACAGTGCAGGTTTTACATCTAAATATGTTGAATTTTATAGTACCCTATGTGGCTCTTAGTACTAAAATTGACTGTCCACTGAGATTTCAGGACCTTATCTAGTTTCATTTTGTCACACTGAATGGTTATGATCTGTGCCTTTTTGTCACATTTCCAGGTTTGTGTTGAGAATCTTTGCACTAAACAAGCTGAGAAGGAGGTTAAGGTTCGAGGACCTCCTGTTTCAAAAGCATTTGATAATCAAGGAAATGCTACAAAGGTTTGCAATTCTTTTTCTCCTGGGAGCTTAAGTAAATTTGCTTTTTTGGCCAAATGATTTGTGTGGTGAGATTATTTGAAAACAGCAATAGAAGTAGGTAGTAACTACCATGAGTGCTTTTGCTTTATTATTAATGTTATTTTATTTGTTTTTCCTTCATGGAAGGGATTATTAGTTATTACATGTATTTTATGTTTCCCAGCTTGTGCTGTGACTTTGGCAAAGCTAGAATACATTGCTCGCTTGTTAGTGTAATTATTGAGATGTCATTGTATACTGGTGTAACTTAAAAGGTCATCATTTTTAATTAATTGGTACCTGATTTGAATATGAATAGCCATATAATATTTAACTTGTTATTTCATGTCAGGCTGCTGAGGGGTTTTGCCGTAGATACTCTATACCACTGGACTCATTGAATAGAAAGATTGATGGTGAGTGTGCAAAGTTTACCTACAAAAAGAAAAAAAGAAAGTGAAATAGTTGCCATTACAAGCAGAAGGTTCTGAGATCTAAGTTAATTCATTGTTCATCTCCTCAAATTTATTTGTACTTTTTATATGATTTTGGATATAGAGATGGTTTAATTATTTCAATACTCCCCCGCCCCCCCAAAAAAAAAAAAGAAGAAGAAGAAGAAAAAAAACTACTACTAGAAGGTGACTTAGAACTGTGTATAGTTATTAGTTTTTACTGTGTTAAGTTATCATGTTGCAAATAACTTGCAATGGTTAAATTTAGAAGTTAACCCCTTTTAAACATCAGTATTATTATTACACAAAAGAGGACTTATATTTTAAGGAGGCTTATCATAGCACACAAAATCCTCATCTTGTGAATAGTCTAGCTAAGCAAGAGCATCACAATAGTCAGACTACTGCAAGAGAGGGTGGATAGCAATTATTAGCATCATTTCCACTTTTAAACAAGAAATTCCAAGCTCCACCGCCATTGACCAGCTTTCTCTAAGCACTTAACTCTGCTTGCACACTAGTATTATCACTTTCATTTAGGGAAGTCTCTCTCTCTCTCTCTCTCTCCGAATTTTCCACCTTATGTGAGAACAATAGCAGACATGTTTATGTTTGGAGATTGCAGATTATTAGTAAAAATGTATGGAAACAAATTTTTTTTTTTTTTTGATTGGCAAGTAAACATGCATCTGGCGATTCTGGTGGGTTTGAACAAGACTTTACCCTCCAAGCCTTTCTACGGGGGCATGAAGTGTCATTTGAGCTAGAGCTTATTGGCAAAAATTTATGGAAACAATTGACTCATCTGTGAGGTGGGTTGATGAGCTTACCCATACACTTCCAATAAATCATGTATGAGATCTACCTAATTGTATTGACGGAAGATTGTTTTCGGTATCTGTAAATGTTTAATATTCATTTTAAGTACTGAAAATCTCATGCTATTTGATCTTTATTTGACCAAGTAATCAATTTAATTTGCTAGTACACCTCATGCCAAATTAACTAAGTTGTACTATAGTTGTTTATACTAAATAATTTGGCTGGGGCATACTGGGTCTTTAGTTGAGACTACCTCTACCCTGGTAGGGTTTAGGGTTCTCGTGCTGCCATTTTTTTAATAGAAGTGAACCTTAATCTGGCCCATTTATTGATGGGCCACTTTGCTGCAAAAGGTCTGAGTTATTGCTGTTTAACTGCTACTTTGAGGGCAAGTAAGTTTGGCCTTTAAAGCTTAGCACATTTGAATGGTTAGCCATCAGAAATTTAGGCCATGTTAATTCACATATTCTTGTTTTTAAGTTGCTACACACAATGTTTGCACTTGATAATGGGTATTCATGGGGGTTTTTTTTCAAAATGCAGGGAAAACAGAGTATCTATATGCTCGTATAATGGAATCTGCCCGACTTGCTGTTGAGGTTCTAGTGCCCCTTTTTCTCCTTGCTGATTGTATTTATGAACTTCTCTCATAAAAAAAAGAACTTTTTTCCTTAGTTATTTTATTGTGAATGTATTTGGTTAGATGAAGTGCCCATCAAATTTGGATGTACAATTGCAGATGTGTATTGATTCAGATAAGATCTCAATATGTGCTAATTTTAATATGAGACATATACTGAATATGTAGTTTTACTTTCCTTTATATCTATAAAAAAAACAATGACTGAATGTTTTGATTAACTGAATGAAACTTTATTAACAGTAACAGTTTCCAACATAAATGTTAGTAGAAAAGTTTATCTCATGTACTATTTGTAGAACTCAGGAATAGGATACAATCAAAAAGAGCTGGGGAGGAATTCAAGGAAGCATTGATGAAGATTAGGGCTCTTTCATTTTTTTTATCATGCCCCTTTTCTATTATTAAGGTGACAGATGCAATAATATCTGATGCTTAAAATTAATACTGATTGAAAGAAAACGTAATTTCCAATGATATGGGCAGATATATGAACGTCACTTAATAAGTGTGTGTCAATTATTCTATTTTTATTTCTTACATAAATAGGCTTGTTAGCTATTGGAGCTTATTGGTGAGTACAAATTATGAAGGTACAGATAAATAATGGAATACCATGTTTCTAGTATCCTAATAATGATTACTTATCTATCTCCTTAAGGTGACAATTTGCTCAATGATTTTCTAAGATTCTACGAATTAATGGCTACTTACTAGGACTGCTGCTTTAGAATAGTGGACATGTGACTTGAATTTTGATTCTATTGTCATCACTTTGTGGTTTTTTTTAATTTAACAATTTTTACCCATAAAGATCTGTAGATAAATGCTGTTTTTAATTTGTTATAAATAGGTGTTGTCTGAAGAATTACCCAGTACCATTGCTAAAATATCATTTCCAAAGTCAATGCGCTGGAACTCTCAGGTTTGTACAATTTTAATTTTTGATTTCTATTTACGGCTCTTAACATTTAATTTGCATGTGTTCCTCTTTTCTTGTTAGTTAAAATTAAAAAAAAAAAAAATCAATTATTAATCTTTTGTTCATTAAATTGAAATGGCTTTTTTTTGGATTATCAGTGAGACAACTTGGTGTGGCTACCAGATTTATTTATGATTTTTACTTATTTGAGACACTAGATTTCAGACTTTTATTACTTTTATGTATTTGAATTTTTTGAATTAGTTTAGGCTTTATTGTGATTATGGATTTTGTGGGATTTAATTGTGGCATGATTAGATCTTTCCAGATTGATGTAATCTTGGAAGCCCTATTAAATTAGTGGCTCTTGTAATAAAGAATTTTCTGATGAGAAATTATCTCTTGCTTGGTGGTGATCCCGAGCACCCTTAGGTGGTGAAGCCTAGAGTTTTTCTCTTTTGTTTTTATTTTATTACATTCCCTAATTACGTTCTGCATCAACTTGGGGAGTTGGTGTGGACACTAGATTTGTTTCTGATATTTACTTATTTGAGACATCAAATTTCAGACTTTTATTACTTTTATGTATTTGAATTTTGAATTAGTTTGGCTTTGTTGTGATTAAGGATTTTGTGGGATTTAATTGTGGCATGATTAAATCTTTTATATTGATTTGATCCAATAAGCCCTATTAAAATAGTGGCTCTTGTAATTGTGAAGGGACTGCCTTTTGAATAAGAATTTTCTGATGAGAAATTCTCTTTCGCTTTGTGGTGATTTCAAGCACCCTTAGGTGCTGAAGCCTAGGGTTTCTCCCTTTGGTTTTCATTTTCTTGCTTTCCTCACTACATTCTGCGTCAAAGGTCACTAGTTTTTTCAGTGTCAAGTAAAATCATATGTTGGATTTTCCTTCTGCAAGTGCTCTACCTCCTTAATGGATGAAAATAACTCTGGGATTTAGTGCTTGATTAGTCCAGCATGTCATTGTCAAGGACTTACAATATGTAATCCTCGTGCAATTGTTGTGCCAACAATTTTATTGTAAATAAAAGACCGGCAATTCACTTAGTATTGTAATTAGGTAAAAACATGATTACTTGGATCCATCCTAGTATTTTCAGTTTTTGTGTGTGTTATTTAATTCCGCTTTTTTATAAGCAATAAAATTATTTGTTGTGGTTATTCTATATTTTTGGTCAAAATATTCATTTTTTTAGTTCGCTGGATTTGTTAATCGAGCCCTTGCTGTTAATATGTAGATCACGTGTGTGTTTTTTATTTTTAATTCCACTTTTTTCATGAGCAATAAAATTATTTGTTGTGGTTATTCTATATTTTTGGTCAATATACTCATATTTTTAGTTCGCTGGATTTGTTAATCAAGCCCTTGCTGTTAATATGTAGATCATGTTTAGCAGACCTATTCGTTGGATTTTGGCCCTCCACGGAGATGTGGTCGTGCCATTCATGTTTGCTGGAGTTTTGAGGTGATCATGGGTGTATTCATATCTCTCTCTCTCTCTCTCTCTCTGATATATAATTGCACAATTGTATTTCGAGTAAAGTGGGTTGGCTTGGCTTGGATTGGGCTACATTTTCCATTGTTGCTACATGAGCTTTTATTTAAGGGTTTTGAAGTATAGCGTTCCTTATAGGGATGGCATTACATCTCCCTGAATCAATAATCGGCAGTCTTTGTTAGAAACTTGTTTATTTATCATTTTGAAGATATATGATGAAAGGGAATTCATTATGGGCCTAAGAAATTGATTCGCTAGGTGGGGCATTGTTGCATTTAGGGATATTGCATTGTCATTATTGACAAATGAGTTGTTGTCAATGGAGGAAATGAATTACCTTTGGAGATCTAGGCACTGATGCTAGTAATTTGATTCTCACCAAATAATTTTGAGGGGAGGATCTTTTTTTTTCAATGAAATGTTTTACTTAAAAAATTATTCTGAGGAGAGAAGGGGAGGATGAGGCCCATAATTGTACATTTTTAGCCCACCCCACAACTCCCAAGGTAGTTTGGAAACCTATAAACTATCATCCATCCTCCCTTCTTAGCAATGTGTGGTTCATCTATAGGTGCCTGAAGGTTTCTTTTTAATTAGTTATTTTGAGGAGAAATTTTTACTAGGTGAGATTCTCATACTTGTAACTAGTAGATTGATGCAACCCAACCTATTATGTAAATTTAGTCCATGGGCCAATACTCAAGTTTTCAAAAAAAAAAAAAAAAAAAAAAAGCTAACAGGATTATAAAAAAATACTAAAGAAAAAAGCATTTGTAGACTATTTAGAAAGTTCATGTTGGCCAACAAGTTGCTTGATTTGGTTATGTGCTGACAATAGATGCATGTTTCCTCTAGAAAGGACAGTTTCAATGCCAAAAGAGAAAGGCAGAATAGAACTTTGTGGTGCATGGCTTGTTTTGTCTAGAGTTATTCCTTTTGTGTTTAAATCACTGGCTAAAATGCATCTTATTGTTTGCCTCATTAGGGGGGAATGCATATAAAAGTTGTTTGTGGATTTGGTTTTTCCTTTTGTGTGTGTTTATACAGTGTACTTACAAATTTAGTTTTTTTTTTGGATGTAGTGGCAACCTGTCTTATGGCCTTCGTAATACTCCTTCAGCTACTCTCATGGTATGTGGGTAAAATTTACACTTTTTTATTTTTCAATTTCCAAATCAGCTTCCTATGCATTTTACTTAGACTACTTAGGTATCTATTTCATTTTTGGTTTATGTATCTGTGTATGTATTCATGTATATGTTAAAAAAATAATTATCTCCCCCTCCCTAAAGGTCAATCTAACTACTCAAATCTCAAGCAAATCAATTTTCTTATTGAAGGGAATATAGAAAATTTGTGGTAGGATTGACTGCATTATCTTGTGTACATCATATAACCCATAGTCAATACACACACAAAGATGAATTCAGATATCTTTCCTTTCTTCCTTTAGAGATAACTAATTGGCTACCACAAAGGGTAGCACAATCGGCTGAGGACCGCGGCTCATGATGTGGAGGTTAGGTTACTAGTTCTAATTTCCCCTTCCTCCTGCTCTTGAGGCCAAAACTTATCAAAGAAAGTACAACTGATTGAGCTGTGGCCAATTTTGTTCGCTTGTATAATTGTCCTGTTTTATACAGATCTGAAGATTTTTGTTCAAACTCACAAATTTTATTATAACCTTTAATTGGCACTCTATTAGGTTTGCAAATAAGTGCCTACAAATCGTTTAATTCTTTTTTAGTACAAATTTTGGTCATATGTCTCTTTTTCCTCCCTTTGGTAGATTCTATCTTAACAGTATTTGTGAATGTTGCTTGAGGGCAATATCACTCTATTTCCCACATTATGATTTCTTTTATCTGTTCATATTGATGATTTCTTAGTATACCTATTTAATTTATGGATTTTATATTCCTGGACTTTTAAAGGTGAGTGTGGGTGTGTTTTGTCCTGTGCGGGGGGTGGGTTGTGTTAGGAGTTGCTCTTTGTTTTCCAAGTCTAAGATGCTTGATTAAGTCAAAGCTCACAAAACTACTCGCAGGTAGAAAGTGCAGAATCTTATGCTAAAGTTTTGAGGAATGCTGGAATCAATGTTGAAATTGAGGTATTATGAAGTAATTTGCTTTTTCTACTTTCTGCAAAACTATGGATGGCTTAAAAACATTGTCTTGTTTTTCTTGGACTCTTTTCCAAAAAAAAAAAAGGAAGTATAGAATTAGCAAAACTTAATTTCTGAATGATTTGTTTTCTCTTACAGGAACGTAAGAAAAAGATTTTGGAGCAGTCTAATGTGTTAGCAAAAAGTGTCAATGGACACACTCTTTTTAAGGAGGGCTTACTTGATGAGGTTATAGATGTGTTCTCTTTTGGTGAAATTTGTTCAATAGGCTGGTACTTGAACTGTGCTTACTTCTGGGAAAAAAAGTTCTTAGTATATCTGTTTGCATAATATTTTAGGTTGTAAATCTTGTTGAGGCTCCTGTACCAGTACTTGGGAAGTTTAAAGAGTCCTTCTTAGAGCTTCCAAAAGACCTTCTAACTATGGTAAGATGTTAAAAGTTTATCAGACTTTTAATGTGGGGTTAAAATTTGTGCATCATTTGTTGACTGTTATGTACAATTATGCAGGTTATGCAGAAGCACCAAAAATACTTTGCTATTAGTGATGACACTGGAAGGCTATTGCCATACTTCATTGCTGTGAGACATTCTTACCAGTTATATCTAC
This sequence comes from Quercus glauca, assembly GCA_023736055.1. NCBI lineage: Eukaryota > Viridiplantae > Streptophyta > Magnoliopsida > Fagales > Fagaceae > Quercus > Quercus glauca. The sequence continues at coordinate 73,601,155 of CM043318.1, forward strand.
ATTATAACCTTTTTTTTTTTCCTTCTTAAAGTGTAAAGGTTGATCTGTTTGTAAGTAGCGTGGTGACATGAGTTTTTCTTTTAGGTGGCAAATGGTGCAATTGATGAGACTGTAGTGAGAAAAGGAAATGAAGCAGTACTCAGGTAAACAAGGTTCTCACTGGTTCACCTTTTTTTTTCCTTTGGTCAATAGAGGAGAATATGAACTGTTAAACTTCTCATAGCTCCTTAAATTTCTTTTGGCAAAGGAAAAATTCTATAGATCTTTTTAGAAGTGATTTCTTTTTTCTCCCTACATCAGAAGTTGTAGATGTTTGGACAAGGCAAATTAGGTCCAAGTTTCTGTCTTTATGTTATTTTAAGGCCATTGCCTATTATGAGTCCTGCCAGCATAAGGTTTTAAAATGGTATTTTACGGCACTACCTAGTGTGAGTCCCACAGGAATAAGGTTTTGGAGTGGTGTTTCTGCGTCTAACCATTTTTGCATGAAATTTCAGTTCTCGCTAATCTACTTTGAGTGATTGCATATTTATTTGGAATTACACTGTTATTATGCCTTCCATCTTATTCTCTTATTGAGCTGTCATATGAGACAAAGCATTTCATTTTTTGTGCAGAGCTCGCTATGAAGATGCTAAATTTTTTTATGAGAAAGATACACGTAAAAAATTTTCAGAATTCCGAAGTAAATTGAAAGGGATTCTTTTCCATGTAGGTTATTTCTATCTTTTTTAATCCATGAGAAAGGAGAGATGATATGTTTGGGAATTAGAGAATTTCACTGTTGCCTTCTTTGAATTAGAAAGTTCAGCATGTAACTTTTTTTTAACACTGTTTCTTTTATATAATAATTGAACAAACTCTTAAGCTTGTAGTGCTCATAGTGGATTTTTTCCCCCTGAAAGAAAAGGGGGCGGGTGAAACTTTAAGATCAAAAGTGATATTTGAAACTGCTGGAATTATATCTGATTGATGATGAATTGACACTGTTCCCTTCTCTAATAGCTCTTACATCTTGATAACTTGACATACAATAGGAGAAACTAGGAACAATGCTGGACAAGATGACTCGCATTCAGAATATGGTTACCAAACTAAGTTCGGCTCTGCAAATTGATGAAGATATGCTTCAAGTTCTTCAGGTTGCTGCATCTCTTGCTATGTCAGATCTTGCTACTGCGGTTGTCACATAATTTACTTCTCTCGCAGGAATAATGGCCCGCCATTATGCTATTAGAGATGGCTATCCAGAGCAGGTTCATCTTACTTTTAATTGTTATTTCTTCTTTTCAGGTTTCATATATGTATTTTTTTCCTATTTTTTTGTTAGGAATTTATGTATAATTCCCTCACATGTGCTACTTAATATAATACACTCTGTTTTTGTTTCAGTTTCTGTGCTTTGTGTGTTGCAGGTTGCAGAGGCATTGTATGAAATCACACTTCCTAGATTTTCTGGGGACATTCTTCCGGCAACTGATGCAGGGATAGTTTTGGCAATTGCTGACAGGTGAAACTCTAATCATAAGTTCATTTACTTATCCCTTTCAGGCTCATTGGTTGCTAAGTAAAATATAGGTCAAAATGCAATATTGGTATTTGAACTATGTTTTAGATATGAAATTAATCTTTAAACTATCAATTGTTTCAATTTAATTATTGAAGTTTTAAAATCAAGTCAATATTATCCTTACCCTACCTTTCCATCACAACACAAAAGACAATTGATGATGTGACAAATTTTTTTGTATGTCTTTATAATGTTGATATAATATGTTAAGCAACATGGTGCTCACAAAATCAGGGTTTAGGGACCACGAATATTTTCTATTTGTTTTTCATTCTTTAATTTAAGTTCACATATCTCAATATATTCTGATTATGTGAGACCCGCATGTGGCCTAACATGTCACGAGTATTATAACGGCTTGTAGAAACACATGTGCTACATCAGTGATTGCCATTCACATGGTGATAAAAGGTAGGGTAAGGGCACATTGAGACATTTTCAGAACTTCTAGAAGTTTGAAACTATTGATAGTTCAGGCAGATGCATAGTTTAAGGACCAAAATTGTAGTTTGACCTAAAATTTTACTTCAGATAAATTAAATGTGTGCCATATGAGTTTAAGTGTTTGCTCAAGGATGCTGAAAAATTATTAAAACTGAACAAAGAGGGCTTATAGTTCTCTCCTTTTTTGGGCATATGGTGTATTAGTTAAAGAAGAAAAAAGAAAGAAGAAACTTACTTAAATCCATTTTCCTGCATTTATTGTTTGACTTGTGGTGCATTTTGGGCAGTTTACATTGTGATTCTTTCTAGGATTTCATTTTTGAATATTCAGTTGTAATTTCTTCAAAGGATGTAGCATTTTCGTCCTCTGTATTTATATTTTGTCCTTTAATAAAATTTTTAGTACTTATAAAAAAAGTGGGAGAAAAAGACTAAAAAAGAAAAACCAGCTGGATGGAGTTGCAATCTGGCAAGAAAAGCATGGCTTGTTTTGGTATTCGATCCCACTTGGTAAACTTTTTCTCAAGGTCCACTGAAGAAGTCGAATGAATAAGACTTGATCAGAGCATTTGAGTTGTCTCTATCAAAAATTATTCTAAAAGGTAAAAGAAGTGGGATTTCAGTTTCTTGCTCAACTACCTAAAACCCTAATATGCAAAAACAGCTGAAGATCTCTCCGTAGTGGGCAAAAGATGATCCATAAAGTCATCAGATCTTGCTCAAATAGCCTAATACTCTGGAACATGCACAGTTCCTTTGTATGCCATGCATGTATGGATTCTCTAATGTATTGTCATCCTTTTCATTTGGAAAGGGGTCTGGGGGGGTGAGTGGTGGGGAGGGGGTAGTTTTAGTCCTGGGGTAGACATGAGTTTGTAAGAGAAGATTATTAAACTGCACCGGATGCTTACTCTTCAAAAAGGTTTCAAATATCCTTTGGTGGCTTGGGAAAAGGTGTGTTTACCCGTCAAGATGGGTGGTTTGGGGATAAGAAGTGCGGTGTCTTTTAGTCAAGCTTTATTAGGGAAATGGTTGTGGAGATATGGTCATGAAGTTTCCCATCTTTGGTGGCGAGTTAACTCCACAAAATATGGTAAGGGTCAAGGGGGGTGGTGTAGTAAAGTGTGCAGGAGGACTCATGGGTGTGGCCTATGAAGAAGCATTAATGGAGGGTGGGAGAGCTTCTCTAAGCATCTGTCTTTTGTAGTGGGTGAAGGCACTTGTATCCGCTTTTGGCATGATAGGTGGATTGGTGATAATACTCTAAAAGATCTCTATCTTGAGCTCTATGTGTGTTCAACGGTCAAGGATGCTTGTATCTCTGAGGTTTTGTGGATTCCAGAAAGGGGCATTGTTAGTGTATGGGATTTAAGGTTTTACAGAGCTTTTGAAGATTGGGAGCTTGCTGCATCTTATTCTCTTTTCCAGCTTATCCAAACTCATATTCCTCGGGGTGATAGGAGTGATACTCCTGGCTGGCAGCTAAAAGGTGATGATAAGTTTGACATCCAGTCTTATTACCATGCGATTCGGGGTGCTCCGAATTCTTTGTTTCCTTGGAAAGGTGTTTGGAAACCAAAGACTCCTAGGTGAGTGGCGTCCTTTTTGTGGACAGCTGCACATGGTCGGATCCTCACTTTGGATAATCTAATGCTTAGGGGTCGCCCGTTGGCTACTTGGTGTTGTATGTGTTGTTGTGATGGGGGAGTCTGTAGACCACCTTCTTCTTCATTGTCCTATTACTCATTCCCTATGGACTTTTATGCTTCAGGCTTTTGGTATTCATTGGGTTATGCCAGGTTTAGCGGCGGGTTTGTTATCTTGTTGGCATCGGTGGCTTGGGAAACATAATTCGGACATTTGGAATTTGGTTCCAGAGTGCTTAATGTGGATTGTGTGGTTGGAACAAAATCTTCGTTCCTTTGAGGACAATGAGAAGATGTTGGATGAGTTAAAGGTTTTATGCCTACGTAGTATTTTGGAGTGGTCTCGTTGTTGGGGTTTTACTGATTGCTCTTCTCTCTCTGAGTTTATGCTTTCCCTTAGAATAGTTTCCTGATTACTCTTTTTGTTGTGCTGTTTGTTCTATTTCTTCTTGTTGTTCATCATCATGAACAACTTTTACTTTCCTTGTTTTCTCATTAATAATAGTTTTCTAATTACCTATAAAAAAAAAAATGTTTTCTGCAGATTAGATAGCCTTGTTGGCTTATTTGCTGCCGGTTGTCAGCCTAGTTCCACCAATGATCCATTTGGCCTACGAAGAATCTCTTATGGTCTTGTAAGTTATTATCATCTTAATGCTGTGAGGCTCTGATAATTATACTCAATTCTGCTGAATTCGCTTCTTTTAGGTCCAACTGTTGGTAGAAAAGGATAAAAATCTGGATCTAAAACAAGCTTTGGAACTCGCTGCTGAAGTCCAACCCATTCAAGTAAATGCCAGTACAATAGAAGATGTAAGAACAAACACCCTTTAGAGTTGTATCAAAAGTTAACATCACTGTTCCTATGGTTACCACTATAATTACCAATGCCACATAATAGCATTCAACTGATTATTTGAGTAGGTTTTTGTTACTCTGCTTCTGCATGTGTTTCTTGATTGCTACTATATATGAACAACTCTTATATATGCCATTCCTTGCAATTACTTTGGATTCATCATCATGCTTATAAATTTGTTTACAGCTGTTATGGGCATCCAATTATGATTGTTGCATCTTTCCTTTCAGGTACTTCAATTTTTTACTCGGAGACTTGAGCAATTTCTGGTTTGTAATCTTTATATTATGGAGTTCTTTGCTTAACAAAACTTGTGCATCTTTTCATTTGCCAGAATGTTTTCCTTATTTTTTTAGGTTTTTATTTCTGCTAAAAATAATATGTTCAACAGAAAACAAGGATGGTACTATTGGGGCTTAGTGTTAAGACTCAAACCTGAGACTGCTTCCCCGTTCTGCTCTTGTTGCCTTCTCTGCTGAGCTATGACAGCAATGGCTGAGAGGCATGGTTTTAGTACCAATATTTCACAGAAATTTTGCCTGCTCTTCATAGTTTGTCTGAATACATTTATCTTGAACAAAAATGTGGTTAATGCTTGACCAGTGACTGCAAATTCTGAAGTTGAATTTTTATAGCTGATTTTCCACCATGTTCATCTGGAAAATATAAAAGAAAATGGGCACGCCACCTAGAATAAGTGTGTAGAAAGAAAGATGTACTGATCCAACTTATCTTGCTAGGTAAACACTACTCACACGGTCACACCTATAGTAAATTGAACCAGTAACCTTAACCTCCACCCCGTCTTCATAAGGACAGGAGATGTCATTTGGTTCAAAGACCATTGAGGAAACTAACCAGACTTGAAGTCTTTACAATAGATTGAATTCATAGGGTTTGTACTGTTTAAGAGGTTACAACCATCTCCAGCTACTTATTGAAACAATCATTAGATCTGGTATTCTCCTTTTTTTGGTTGAAAAGGGAGATGTGCATGTTTTCTACTCCCCAAATTTTCTATATGTTCAATTGTGGTAGTTTCCGGTAATATAAGCTTTTTTTTTTTAACTGTATTATGTCAGATAATCTGTTTGGCTTTACTGTTATTATTTACTCATTGCAATTTTTAATCCTGCAAATTAATTTTTGTCAATAATCAGAGTATGTTATTTGAGGACATGTAATATATTCTGACAAGACATTGAGCTCACTTTTTGACAAATTGGCTGTGATTTGTTTACAGGTTGATAAGGGAATAAGCTCAGAAGTGGTTCGTTCTATCCTTGCAGAGCGGGCAAACTTGCCTTCTCTGGCAGCAAAGTCAGCAGATAAGGTAAATGACGTTTTTTATACTCCTTTTTTGTATATATTGACCAGTGTCTGCTACAAATAACTACTTAATAGATTCAACCACCACATCACAGTTATGCTGAAAAAAAATTCTTTTCTTTATTTGAAAATAATAAATCTCTTAGATCAATCTGGTTGTAATTTTCATAGATACCATGTATAGATACCAGAAGCTGCCAGGAGGCACTGATCTGTGAGCTGGATTAGGATATGATATTGATAATGATACCCTTAAATTTCTTTATCTACCATCTTTTGCAATCCTTGCTCTAAAATGGCCTTCTTTTTCTTCCTTTCTTTCCTTTTTTTTTTTTTGGCCTCTTTTTCTTGAGTAAAAGATTTAATTACAAAAATCTATTGCATATACATGGCTTCAGTGCCTTTTCTAAATATTCACTTTAAAGAAAAAGGACTTATATGGGAGATATTTCTATTACATTTTTACAATTTTCTTGAACTATGTATTAGTTTTTAATGGTCTAAATAAATTGGTTCTAGATGGCATCCTTGTCAAGAGGCAATCTTTTTCCAAAGGTTGTTGAAGCATATTCTCGTCCAACAAGAATTGTTCGTGGAAAGGAAGTGGACCCTGATATGGAGGTACCTTTTTCTTTCTAATATAGAAGCCTTATCTTTTGGGCCTGAAATTTATCTAGTTCCTGACTTTGTATTTTCATAGGGCTGTTTTTGTCTGTTTACATTCTGACATGTGTAGCAGTGCTTGTCATTGCTTGTTAAATTGTTTAAGATGTTCTATGGTGTGAGTGTGTGGCTACCCGTCCATCTAGTGTTCAAGTGCTGACATCTTTTCTGTATTTTGTATTAGATATTTTTTTTCCTTTTTTACATTTTCGACATGTCTAGCTTGATTCTTTGCATGTGTAGCCATTTCAGATGTCCATTGCCTCTTTACCAAAGGTATTTTTTAGGGCTTAATTGGTGGTGAATGTTGTAAAAACCGGAAGTGCAATATAATTTTGTGTGTTTATGTTGAACATGTGTTGGTCCAATGTCAGTCACATGGTGGTGAATGTTGTAAAAACCGGAAGTGCAATATAATTTTGTGTGTTTATGTTGAGCATGTGTTGGTCCAATGTCAGTCACACAGTGGATTTTCATTTTCTTTCTCTGCTTCTCTGAAAACAAAATTACTTAGTGCAAATGATATAGTATAATTCATGAACTCTCCCAGCTCCATTTATCATTGAATCTAGCTGCCTTTGGTCAGTTATGCTTATGTGGAGAATGTTGTGGGAAATATGCAATGATTTTTGTTAGGGTTCAAATGTTCTTATCTTTATTGTGCAGAGGATGGTTTAAGAATTATGCTTGATGGGGTGTTTACCTCGAGGTTTTAGTAGATTTGCAGGCCGGGTTGTTTATAATTGGAAATCACTTTCTTTTTATTTAATGTTGATTTTTTTAATTAAAAAAAATGGATAAGTTAGTTAGTGTTGATTGTTTTAAGGTTGCTTTGTTTAGTTGAAGTTTAACTATCTAATTTTTTTTTTTTTTAAAGCGTACTAGAGCTACAACAATATCAAGGTGGAGCAATAATCTTCCCATCAGTATGCTGATGAACACTCTAAAATAGCGCCAGGAGACCTAGTCCAAATTCTGAGTGATTTTATATTCTCAAGTAGAAGAGTCATGTTATTCGTAAGGGTGACAATGTTAGACATGATCTATGAACACAACACAATTTTTTGTGGATTAGTATTTAGTGTAAATGGGTTCATGTCAAAGAGGGTCAACCTGCTTTGACACGATCATGAAATGGGTCAATTTTGTGTCATTTAACCCACAATTAACTTGAAATGACCTAGTTCATTATTTGTGTCAACGCAAGTTGACCCGTTTTGACACGAACTTGTTTAACCCATATAATTGTCTTTTTTATCCAACACATTAGAATATAGAATTGAGTAATTAAATGAATTTAATGTCTATATTGGTAAATTCTACTGTGAATCCTTAAAGTTCCTAAAATTTTTTCCCAACCGAAAAAAAAAAAAAAAGCTCTCATCTAATATTAATTTTTTTATGTTGTGTATTTCTAAATTAGGATGGAAGTTCACCATGTTGTAATAAGAACTTTTCAATTATATGTTATTAGTACTTTAGTTGATGTTATTTTGAAATAGAATTAGTATGAAGTATATTTTTATTTATAATTATTATAATTTATGTGCTTATAAAATATAAAAACATGTCAATTTTGAGTCAACTCAACAAGGATTGTTTATTAAGCATGTTACGTAGGTTGTCTTGTGTTAACTCTCTTAATACACACGTTGTGTTGGGGTTGAGGCGTGTTGACACAATTATTAAATGAGTCATGTTTGTGTCAACCCATGTACTCGTGTACCTCTACCTCAGTTTGTTAATGAGTCATGTTTGTTCGGTTTGTATCTTATTTCCCAATAATGAGGGTGGATTGAATGAACTGGAGGTTGGCTAGTTATGGTCAATTTGATGTTTGCTCATGCTATGATGCTTTAAGGGGCACAAGGGAAATGACATTTCCTTGGAAAAAGTATTTGGTGCACAAAATGCTCCAAAATGGGAAACATTTTTGTCTGGGCAGCAGCACGGGAGATATTTTAACCGGTGACAATCTAAATAAGAATGAGATCACTCTAGTAATTGATGTTACATGTGCAGAAGCAATGGGTAATCCCAAGAGTGTTGTTGAGCTACTTTCTGGTTGTGGGGGAATTGGTTTGGTCATTCTTAATTTTTTTGGAACTTAGATCCATTTTGCCTATTGTGGACTTTATGAAGGGAGAGGGGAATCAATGTGCATTTGAGGGTGTGGATGCCTTGGTAACTTAGCTGAAATCATATTTCCTAAGAATTATGTTTGAATGGTCCTGTGTTTTGGGCCATAGTGAGATGCATTCTATTGTAAACTTCATTGATTCTCTTTCTCTTAGACTGTAACTTTCATTTATTGTCTCTCTTTAGGACTGTTTTTTGTAGAATCCTGTGTGCATGAAGTAGTTCCTTTTCTTCAATAAAGTTTCATTACTATTTTTTTTTTAAAATCCATTTCTCAATATTGGGACAATGCTCTTTATGAAATATATCTTATACTTTTAAGGATTTATTTTTAGCCTATCCCCTTATAATGGGTGTCTATGTCTTTATTAGGTTGATGAGACTGCCTTCGAGACAAATGAAGAGAGAGCTCTATGGAGCGCTTTCTTGTCAGTTAAAAACAAAATCCATCCTGGTATTTCTTTCTTTCTGTCATATTTCCATTTTCTGTGTAGTTGAGGGTTTTTTTTTTTTTTTTTTTTTTTTTTTTTTTTCAAGGCCTGTTTCTTTTGATTTTATGGATAACTGGTGGCCACAATTTGCTTAACTAACTATAAGATCTACCATTTTTGTCCTCCTACAGGAATTGAGATAGATGATTTTGTTGAAATATCTTCACAGCTAGTACAACCACTAGAAGAATTCTTTAATCGTGTCTTTGTGATGGTGGTATGTTATCTTACCTGTCACTTACATGAATGAACATATGTAACATTAGGAGTCAACGTGTACTAGGTGGAAATCACACCCTTGGGGCTTGAAAGAATGAGAAACAGTGTAATCCATTTTAAATTTTTTGATAAGAAGAAACGATGTCATTCATACCTGGTGTAGCCTGATAAATAGGTTTTATGGCAATTCACAAGCTATGTTTTAGGTATCAAGAGTAATGGAAGACTATTAATTGAACCTAAATTTGATGTTTAGATCAAAGTTGCATATCTTTTGAAACACAAATATTTGTTTATTTTGTTGCATATCTCTAGATTTTAATGAGTTTCGAGTTCTATTTATGTTCTAGTTGCGTAAATGTATAGTAAAAATACATTTGGCTGACGTTGACTAGTCTGTTGAAGATCCGTAGTTAATCTTAAAAATTTCAGGACTGAAGCTTGGTAGTTGTTGCATACATATTTAGATATTCATTAGATATAATGAAATTTACATGCATAACACACACACACACACACGTGTGTGTGTGTGTGTGTGTTATTTTCTGGCAGTGTTTTTTCATTTTGCATATTTGTTCTAAAATATAGTATGAACAATTGAAACCATGTGTACAACATGTAATTTATCATTACATTCATATGCCTTCATGTAGATCAATAGTTGGATGCTTAATTAGAGCATTCACAGCAGCACATCTATAATTTTAGCTATTTAGCACCAATAAAAGTTACTTTATCTATTTTACCTACACACATGCTACAGCAGTGAATCTATTCTAGCTTTCAACACAATAAAATAATATAAACATCACAATAAAATATTATAACCACTGCAATAAAATAACATATTTCACTACTCAAAAAAACCATCACAGCACCAACCACAACCACTTCTACTGTCAGCCACAGCCACAGCCACCACCACCACCACTACCACCAGTCCACAGCAGAAAAAAAAAAAAAACCCAAATCTTCAATCTTTTTCCTCAGCCACAGCCACCAATACCACCACCACCACCACCAGTCCACAGCAGAAAAAAAAAAAAAAAAAAAAAAAAAAAAAAAAAAAAAAAACCCACCACGAGCACAAGCCCACTGCCCACAACAGATCGGAAAACACAAACACAAACCCACATCGGCGCTGGGCATAAGATAACAGAGAGAGGGTGGAGCTCGGAGGTTCGGCCTTTGAGGTGGAGAACGCAAAGAGTGGTCGGCGCTGGGCTGGGCTACGGTCGGCGCTGGGCTGGGGCTTCGATCGGCGCTGGGCTGGGGCTGGGGCTTCGGTCGGCGCTGGGCTGGGCTACGGTCGGCGCTGGGCTGGGGCTGGGGCTTCAGTCGGCGCTGGGCTGGGGCTGAAGCAGCAAGTTGTACCGTACCAGAGTGAGCTTGACGATGGCGGCGGCGACTTTGAGAGAGTGGAGCTTGAGAGGAATGAGAGAGTCTGAGACTGAGAGTGAATGAATGAGTGGTTTTGATCAAATGAATAAAAAATAAAAACAATGAGGTCTGGCTGATTAAAATATTGTTTTTTTTTTTAGCTTCAAACTACAGTGCACATCTATAGATAGATGTGCACTGTAGCAATTCATGTATAATTTATAGCTATAGCTCCACTGCTGTAAGCTATTTTTTGTGATTTTGGAGCTAAATTTTAGCATTATAGCATTATACCTCCACTGCTGTGAATGCTCTTATGTTACCTTTTTAGCTTATTGCTTATATAGATACTTATCCATCACATTTTATACTTAATTCTTGTGGTTGTAAGGTTCCTGTCAAAATTCAAATTGTTTATATTTTGCAACAAGGTATAAATGACTGGACCAAATCCTTTTGGTAAATAGCTGATAAGTAATGTACATTAATTTTTTTTAATTTGATTTGAAGTTGCGGAAACTTACCCGGACCCAACCTGCTTGTAACTGAATTTGTATGTTGAGCATCTCTGTTGAGTTCAAAAAATCCCAGTGTCAGCTGCTTATTTTGATACATTGCTAGTTTTGTTTCCTACAGGATTTGTTAAAACAATGGTTAAGTGATTAAATTCACCATTTCCTAATAATTTAAGTTTTTAAGACAAGTAGTAGTTTATCAGGGTACTAGAGCAGTAGCCTTTAGTTCAAACCCTATCTCCACTTTATCTCCTTTTTAAATAGTTAAAAATCTCATGTATTCAGCCCCATGTGGTATCAAAGCCTTATCTTTTGTTGAGTTCCTCAGTTAGATTAGTGACAATCTTCATTTGTAGTGATTTCTTCTTTTCTGCACATTCAAGGCTACATTCAGTTAAAGGTCATTGCACGCACATGGAGGGAGAGTAGTGTTACTGTGTTTCATCTTGATATACAGTGCTTGGCTGTTTTCTATTAGCTTAAGCTTTTGAGACATTAATTCAACAGGCAGAGCTGAGGGACAGTCAGCCTGTTCTCGGTCCATAGTTATGCATATGCAAGGTCTTCTTACAAGACAGTTTATTAGCTTTAGTTTCCATAGATTCTATGACACAAGGCTGGTTCCAATCACATATCAAACGCTTCAAGATCACTTTCTTATTTTCTGATAGACAAATTCAAAAGTTTTGAGAATTACTTATTACCAGCTTGTTAAAAAGCAAAGCTGATTTTGTCAAACATTCACCTTTTGGATTTTAGTCACAAGCTTATTGCTGGTGCTTAAAAGTTCTTTTGCTCTAGTGAGGATACAGCCAGGTCTTCTGCAAAAACGTGAGAGCATTATTTAATGGGCAGTGTTTATTACACGTGTGGATCCACATTGCCCAAAATGCACTGAACTTGACTTTAAGTCACGATTTCAAATTGTAACAGGTTTTTCCCTTATTTAATTATAAAATAAAATAAAATAAAATAAATGCTCCGAGTAACAGTGGTAGTAGTAGTAATTTTGCTAATAATATTAACTAAATTGATCTAGAGGCTGTTGATTTGAGCTCATAGAGCATTTTTCTTTGTAAAAGTGCTATTCTGAATTTTTAAAATCTGATTTTAGGCAATATGTAGAGCTAGAAAAGATTATGCTAATTGGTTTTGGTTATTAATTCACTTAAAAAAAAAACTGTGCATTCCATTTGCAGTTCATCTGTCGATTTAGATGTGGTCAGTTTCACTTCAACATTCATTTGTTTATAAAAAATTATTGTGCTTGCAGGAAGAAGAAAGAATTAGAAAAAACAGGATTGCTCTGCTCAGAGATATTGCTGACCTTCCAAGAGGGATAGTAGACCTCTCAGTTTTGCCAGGATTCTGAGTTCAACCACTTACCATCTATATAAAGCGATGTCATTGTTGTAGCAGGAGAGAGAGAGAGAGGGGGAGAGAGAGCCTAATGAATGTAATTCTTTGTATTTTGCTTGTGCATAAACATTCTATTTATCCTACTGCATCTTGTAAAAAAAATTGTAACATTTTTTCCCCAAGCTTATCATTAATTTGTCAGACTATTCAGTAGTTTATTGGAGAGAGGCTTGGGTGTACAAAGCACACAGTGAAATGAAGATTGAAGTTTGAATTGAATTATACAATTTAATGAAAATTCAATCATTTTTTTGGGTGCCTATATCATCATTTCCAATGATCCATCCTTAATTCCATCTGCTTTAAAAGTGGTCAAATTATTGTGACATGAATTTGGGAAAATAGTAGTGCTAAGTACGCACGAATGGAAGGTGGTATATGTTCATCAATCGTTTCATTTCTTTTTTTACTTTTTCTTTTTAGTTTCAATTGTTTAAATGTAATTTTTTTGTTTGAAAAAACATTATTAGGAAAAATGACTTGTTTTTTTCGTTGGTAGGTTGCAATCCTAAAAATATTTGTCAATGCTTAGCTCGTGTGGAAAATATACTCCATGAAATATATAAATTGGCTACCTTGTCTTCTACTAGCAATTTTTTTTTCATATAAATAAATAATAATTTGATAGTTACAATTGGAGGGATGATTTGAACCTTAAATATCTCATTTTTATAGGTACACGGTCAAAGAAAAAAGAATATTCATCAAATAAAGAAAGCAAAAATAAGAAGCCTGAATACGATTGATAGCTTGAAAAAAATATTTCTCGACAGTGGGCGGTAGATTAATAGCTGGATTGTTGGGTTGTGGGTTATAGAGATGAGGGTGCTGCGGATTAGGTTGGTGGGGTGGGTGTGAGACCGAGACATGTTTGATTGTGTTGTGGAAGTCTTCTCTAAGCGAATCCAAGGCACTTAATTGAGTTGGGGGGTGGGGAGGGTGTTACTAATTCTCAATTTGGCCAAAATTTTCAGGTGTTTCGAATACTTGAAAATGACAAAAAGACATTTTTCTCAACATGTTTTACATCAAAATAAACAAGTAGTGTTAAATTCACACTTTGTTTCGGTCTTTCTTAAAATGGATGGTGATGGTGGTGTGCTCATTTCCCTTTCAAAACCCCAACGTAATGACAAAAGTATGTGGCGGTGGATTTGGGTACTCTATGACTACAATGCAATGTCAATGCAACATGTGGCCTAGTGATAAGGGACTTAGATCAATAAGACTCCAATCTTGGGTTCGAGTATCCCCATACCAATGACTAATGAGTACATTGGTGTCCATTTTCTTCTCAATTATCTAGAGGCCCTACACTTTTTTTCTTTTTTTTTTTATTACCGAAAGGGGTGGAATGGTCATATCTAAAAACACATAATTTAGTATGTGTCACTATCACACTCAAAACATTTTCCGAAAATGGTTATTGTCATCATTATAGGACAAAATACCCAGTTGGCATGGGTTTTGGAAGTATGTGCATTGTGGGCATGGCAAGCCATGGCGTTGAGCTTTATTGATAAAAAATTAATTGTGGACCAAATTGTATGAATAACGCTTGAGACACATTAATTTCTCACACGTAATGATAAGTTGTGGGACAAAATTGTGAGAAATTATGTGTCCCAGCGTTACTCAAATTGTATTTGTCTAGGGACAGATTGGCTGGCATTGTGTACTTGGGTGCGCTCAGTTTGATCTTACTCCCTTTGTGTGGCCTTTTAAAGTAGAGATACCATCGTACCAATGTCAATGGTGTCAAAAGGAAAAAGACTAAAAAGAAGTGCATGTCCAAAAGAATAAAATTTTCTATTTTATTCTCCAAATAAAAAAAATAAAGGTAAAAACTAAGAATAAGTGCATGTCCAAGCCATATATACAAGGTTTACGTAGGTTTGGACAATGAACAAACATACAAATTTCTTTTCTTTCTTTCTTTTTTTGATTAAAAAAAGGGTGCATGTGCCCTTGTTGGTAATTCAAAACTAAAAACACATATACATTTTGGTTGACTTCACTTAAAGAAAAATATATAAATAAACCCTATCTTTGCCCTCACCCAACCCCTATTTACATAATACTTCTTTCCTAATTTTTCTTTTAAATTATTATAAAGAGTAAGAAAAAAGAGATTTGAATCATGATTATCAATGTCACTTAATTACAATATTCAGTATTTAATTATTAGGAGAACATACGAGAATATAAAAAAATAAATAAATTGGGATTGTCTTCATATATAAGACAGAGAAAGAGGATTGGAAATGCAAAGCTTCTTTTTTTTTTTTTTTTTTCAAATTTTATTCTAAACTAAAAATTTGTTAAAAATTAAATTTAGTTACAATTGTCTGAAATGACAAGTTGTAAATTATAAATATAAGTGATTAGTCCATATGACAATTAAGTAACTGTTTGGATACAGCTAATAAAGGCCAGCGTTTGCGTTCTGGCGTTTTTTTTTTTTTTTGGGAGAACGTGCACTGTGGGTCCTGTGCAGGAAGAGAAGAGCATTTTTTTGCTTTTCCAGTGGATCCTGTGCATTGTTCACGGGACCCATAAGTATTTTTAATTTAGAAAAAAAAAAACTTTAAAACTGGGTTCTACAGTACTATTCACGCATTTTAAAATTATTTTGCTACAGTATTTTTAGTTTGTAGCAAAATAAGCGATATCCAAACAGACTCTAATTATAATTCACCAACTTAGCGGGAGCTTAAGCATTCAATATCTAGAAGACAAGAACAGTGAACACATGAAGTTGGAAGGACTTCACTCTTGCAGTCACCAGTTCTACAACTTTTCTAAATCTCCACAAATCCAGGAGACTTCTCTTTGAGTTAAGAATCTTGAGTCAGACTATATTTACTTCTCAAGAGTTTTACACATAAATAGTTTTCATTTGTATGAATATTCCATGCATGTTTGGCAAGCATGGATTGAAGTCTTTAGCCTAGAATACTAGGTTCTTTTAGTTGGCATAAAATCTTCCCATCCTTCCTAGCAGCAAAGTTGATTTATAAAATAAAAAAAAATAAAAAAAAAAAGTAGTGCATACTGCCTATTTTTGTTGCACACATATCCGAAATTCCGTACTTGTAGCTTTAGAATCCTGCGTAGTTATAATTTTGAAATGGTAAAATTGCTTTTTAAAAGTATAATTTTACTGTATAATTGAAATCATTTGAACTCCCAATTTCAATTTAGATGGTGTATACACACTGTACACACAAATATGTAACTAACAGCACTGTGCCCACAAAAGTGTGGTTGGGATGAAGCGTGACTACTCTATTACATGTGTGAATTTGTTTTGGATCACTGGTTAGCCACTACGGTGCTAAAGTGAGTCCCTTTTGCACCTTGATGACTGTGACAGCACCAACAATTAGGGCAAATGACGCGTGACATACTTTTGACAATGAAATTATCCATATCCATATCCATATACATATTAGCCTAAAAGGCCTAGTGTCTCGAACCTATCAAAGAATTGTCATTATTTCTATTTAATCTCTATGACACTTATGAAGACCAAGCATCTGTATGTCTCAACTAATTTTTTTTTTTGGGAGAAAACTGTATGTCTGAACTGAATCACTAAAAAATTTAAAAATATATACAACCGTATGTAGATGATATGATCAAATGCATTCTCATTTGTCAATTAAAAGAAAGATCTTAAGGGGTTTGGTTAGCTTAAAAAAGTAGTGTTTTATGTTTTCATTTTCAGTTTTTAGCGTAACAAACCACAAAAAAAACTTGTTTGGTTTAAGAATTTGTATTTAGTTATCATTTTTAGTATCTTAAAAGTTAGATTTGAATAAAAAATGAAAACACATTTTTAACGTTTGAAAATGAATACAATGCAATTCCGTAATTATTGTGAAAACGCAAAGGGCCCCACTTGAATGATGTGAGTGTGTGTAAGTGAAAAAAGTAATTAAAAAAAATAAAATAAAATAACAATGCCAAACTGTGTATGATAAATTTTTTACCCAAATTATATATTCAAAATAACTTACCAAATACCCTCACATGTAAAAATAAGTCATTTTTTTCTATATTCAATTTTAGAAGTTGAATACAGAAAATAGAAAATGAAAAGTGAACACATTACTTTTTAGAACCAAACTGGGCCTAATACTTTGAGTTGAAAATTGCTTTTAATTCTGTCTTTTTAGAATTTTATTTTTATATCTAGGATGGGTCTATGGTCATCTCCTCTATTCTTTCTTGGATTTTCTCTTTGAAAGATTGAAATAGATTGGAACGATTTTTTGTTTATTTCTTAATATATTATTATCATTACTCTTTTTCTTTTTCTTTTTTAAGTAAGGTTATTATCAATTTTATTTTATTGGTTTGTAAGTAAAAAAAAAAAAAAAAATGATTGATCTTGTTTCTGATTGTCATTCTATAATCAAGAATTCAAAGTGACAAAGTCTAATGGGATGAAAATGAAACCTTCATTGCATCATTCATTCTTATAAACTATGACTTGTTCAACAGTTTCAGAGGCAAACTATAAATTCTACAGTGACATACTGACATAATGACATTGTTCTAATCGTTTTTTTTTTTTTTTGGTTAACACTGTTCTAATCGTTATAAACATGTTTTTATCTTTTTTAAAATGTTAATCATCACATCACATCAATGTGGTGGAGTCATCTAATGTGTGGCTAAAGGAATTTTTTAATTTAAACCCCTCATAAAAGAATAATGGTTTATAATAAGTACTATTATAATAAAATTTCAATTTAAAAAGGGCATTAAGAAATCCTAAAAAACTCTCATTAGTGAGCCGATCGAGCATCTTTTTCTCTATCTTTTATAAAAGTGTTGCATCACTAAATTTTGAAATCTAAATTCAATATGGACTAGATTATTCTGTCTTTTAAAATCTAGTTCTCTTATATATCAAAACACATTCTTTTTTATGTTTTTTTTTTTTTTTTTTTTTGCATTCATTTAAGAAATTTTTTTTTAACTTTTTTTTTAAAGAGTTTTAATTTATAGCGTCTGCGACACCAATTGATTTTTGATGTAAACAGAGATCGAATCTTATATCTTTTAATTGATGACAATATATTTTACCAGTTAAACAACTTAAACTAACTTAAACTCACTTTTTCAGCATTTTTTAAACGTACATGGAAGCATTTTTGTTTGCTTAATTGTTTCTTCTGGTCCATGATATAAGTTGGACCTCAGACCATAAAGCTGCCAGTGGATTTGTCATTTGTGAATTGTGAGTGAAGGGTAAATACAATTAAACCATGGTTCAATAATATGGTTATGAACACCACCTTCAATTATTTGAACCAACTTGCATGATGACATCAACTAAATGTTGTGTCAAAATACTGTACTATATTTCCATAATCAGGGGCGGAGGCATTAATTGGCACCACCTAAATTATTTTAAAAAAATATATTAGTTTTATATTTTATATATATATATATATATATTAAATTTAGTAATTTTGATATATAAAATTACATTTTTCCCCTTTAACAATATCTTTGATTTTTTTTTAGAGTAACGTTACAATTACAAACTTATCTACAACATTTTTATATACTGTTGAGGTAGAAATTCTTGGTTCGCATTTGAGCCTATCACTTACATAAATTTTTTTTTTTTTTTTGAGAAGAACACTTACATAATTTTTTTACTTACCAATAATTACTCATTATATCAACAATATATCTCTAGCACTTTCCTCATTTTAAAGACCATTAAAAAAATTTATAAATCTAAAATTTAAAACAACATATACTAGCCCAAAAACATTTGTGCAACAACAAAAATCACTAAGAGCAAAGCTAAAAAAAAAAGTAAGTTCAATTAACCAATTTTACTCAAACAAACAACTGGCCCTTTAAAAAGTTCTAAATAGAATAATTTTGCCTTTACCCAGCAGGCACACACATAAAAAAAAAAAAAAAAAAAAAAAAAAAAAAAAAAAAAAAAACCTCAGCAGCTAAGAAGCCGCCGAGCTAGAGATCAGAGTCGCCCCCCTTAACTCAAAGTCCTGGCTTTATCTCTGTTCATAATACAAAGAATTTATTTTTTACTGAAGTATTGTTAAGAACTTTATTAAATAATAAAGAAAGAAACAAAGATATAGTAGAACATTGTACTAAGACCATGATAAAAGTTTTATCTTATAAAGAATTAAAAAAGAAAAAGAGACAATGGTTGTTTTTTTGGGGAGGAGAAAAATAGACAATGATTAAGTTTTTTTTTTTTTTTTACGAAGATTAAGTATTAATTTGGCTTTAAAATTTGTGAATAATTATATTTTTGTAAACAAAATGTGGTCTGAAATCCAATTCTAAACAACGATGATTTTCTTTTGAAGAAAAATAGACCCATGATTAAGTATCCATTTGGCTTTGCTATTTGAAAACTTCCTTTTGGTAAAATTTGTGAAATAATGATATTTTTGGATTGGGAAAAAAACTGTGGTGGAAACTCAATTTTTATACAACGCTTACAATCTTCTTAAAAGAACATATATAAAAGTCATATATTAACTGTAGGGGCTCAATTTGTAATAGACCATTGACAATGAAATTTGTAGAGATGTGGGTAGAAGGGCTAAACACCAATATAACAAACAATGGATGGCATGAAAATCATAAGGATGGTTGCCCAAATAATTTAACTAAGTACCTTCTGTGAGGATAATGACCATGACTTTTGGTTAGGCGTTGATGAAGATCTTTATCAAGATTTTGACTAAATGTTTGTGAGGATCGTCTTGATTTTGGTTAAGTGTTTGGGAAATGTTTTCATCCTCGGCTTAGTCCGAGGATCTATTTTTCTTAGAGTTGATATCTACTCTGTCCTTTTTTCTTAGGACTGATTCATACCCCCCCCCTTTTTTCATGTTGGGAATCCTCTTGGTTATATAGTATTGCTATAGTTAATCTTAGAAGTCCATTCGTCGGTTATCCGGACACTGTGCATAAGGGTTTGTCCCATCATTTGCTTTTGCAGGCTTTATGTTAGTTCTCAGCCGCTTTTGCAGGCCTTCTATTAGTTGGAATGACTAAGGCACCTGGGTTTGCTGGTCACTTCACCATCATAGCGGCCAGAATGTTGGTGGAGTACATTTAATGGGTGGGAGATATTTTTCCTTTATCAACGTCGGTTCGCCGAGGAGGTGGGCATCCTCGGCAAGGCCCCTGGAGGGCTTTTCCCTCTTACCCTCAGCCTATATATTCTCCTCGGTGCGGGCCTTGAGCTGGCTATGGAGTGGGCCGGGGTTATTTAAATATTTGGGGCCCCACATTAACTTAATCTAAATTATCATTTTTTTTTTGGAGAAGGAATCTAAGTTATCATTTAAAATCATCAATTTTCCCATGAAATTTTTGTTTGAAATATTTGAGTGAATAAATAACTTTTTGATCAAGAAGAAGTGTAATCCAAATAAAATTTAAGAATAGAAAATAGAGATAAGTTTAAGAACATCTCACAAAACTATAGAACCATCTGAAAACTTTGTTTTTAAATGTTGATTTGTGTCACCCAAAGTAAAACCTTGTGCAAATAGGTTCCCTAGCCAAACAACCCCTTAAATTAGACTATATGATTGACTTTTGTATTGGACACACTTCTAAACACAGAGGTTTAAAAACAACCTTTTTATAATGTCTTTCTTTCAATTGATTAAGTAAGAATACCATTGGAGGAAGAGAAAAATTTGTGGAAGAGCAAGAATAGTACATTGTTTTCTAATCGATAAAGCATTAAACGAACTGACAAGAAAGTGTTTTAATGGTGTATTAAATAAAGCCGATGCTATACTAGGGGTCCGTTTGGATTGAGGGAGAGGGAGGGAGAGTAGAATAGAGTAAAGTAGATTTAGCACAAAATTTGTTTATTTTTAGTCAACTCTACTCTACTCCTCTCCACTCCCCCTTCTTCCACCTCCATCCAAACAGGTCATAGATCTCACATCTTAAGATATAAGAGGAGATCTACAATTTTTTATATACACAAGGAGTACACTTAATGTGAGACTCACAACAAAAGCCAAAGTATTTGGAACACACCCACAAGGGCCACAACAACCATTGTAAGGCCAAATGGGCTCTCAGTTCACAACTTGATTCACATTATAATATTATTAACCAATTCATCTCAATTCTTAATTCGTATCATCGATTCAATAAAGGCAAAATGATAGCTTACAATCAATTCCACAACGCCCAATTTTAGATTTTCAAGATAATAAATCTAGTGACATGGATTTGTTCATAATTACTAGCATAACTTGTGATTAGTACATAAAAAAGTCGTATTAGCGATTTTGCCCATGTGAAAGCAATGTTGTTCCAAATAAGACTTCTTGTTGTTATTTTTGGGAAATAAATTAAGGAGAGTCATAGAAACTAAACAGTCATTGCAGACAGAGCAAGCTCTATGCATATAGTTTCCACTACAACCTAGATTCAAAAGAAAAGATACATCCATGGTTGGAATAAGAAGAATAATGAAATCACACATTAGATTAGTTCCCCTCCTAGCTAGTGCATCCATGCACTTATTTGCCTCTTTGTAACAATGCTTCACTTAGATTTATGGGAATTGGTTCATCAAATGCTGGCAGTCATCAACAAGTGAAGATACACTGGCATTAGTTTCGGTATTGCTGGTAAGCAAGCCAACTACTATTATTGAGTCGAACCCTATCTCCATTCTTCCAAGTTAAATTGTTGAAATACCTCGTTTTTTAAAGGCTCACAATACCTCGTTCCTTAATTAAGACTCACAATTCTATGCCTACGTACACGGGCAACACCAACCAAAATTTACTATCAATGATATGGATTACATCCATACGCAATCAAACTTTCACAACATTCACAACTCACATCAACAATACTCACAAACCTTACTAACATAAAAACAAAACCTCTCACAAGCCTCACACACAAACTTACAAATTACAATACACCCAATAACTCTCCACAAACACTTAAACTATTATTCGGAAAAAAAAACCCACTCATGTCCTTCTAGAAGTCTTCTAATCTTCTCCCCTTCCTATGTGGGAGGACCTCTTGGTAAAAGTCGTCAAACCTATTTATAGGGTATTAAATTATTAATCATATTCCTTGATGGACAGTGAACACTTTTACTTTCTCAATAAGGAATATTTTTTCTTTTCATATTAAGGAGAATCATTTTTTTCCACACAAAGAAAAAACCTTTTCATCACCGTGCACAATTGGCATGATGATCACTTCACAAGTTTAAATGTTTACGGAATGTGGGGGACGGGGGGACGGGTAAGGGCCGGGGTTCAAGTATCCATGAGAGAGATTTACACATATACATTTAGATTAATTAACTAGCCTTAATTTCTATTAGGACATTCTTAGGAGGAGTAACATAAATTAGGTCTCAGTTTCAACCACTCAAAGTAAATACATTTCTGACTAGAAGGTCTTTATTTCCTCTGTTAAGAGGGCACTGCATCAAACTCTTTAAGGTACTCAAACCATTTGTCTCTCCAAAATCTAAGAGTAACATGATTTCCAGTAAGCCATTTAACTCATATATGAAAGACATCCTCAACCTAGTGCATGAAAGACCAAGTTCAAGAGCAAGGAAGGCCTATATTGTGGCTAGAAACAATCCACATTAGTTTCAGATACTTTTTCACAAGGACCTAACTGGCTGAGCCCATTCGGCTTGATTTTCTTTGTGGAACTTTTTAGCAGGGATAAGTTCTTTCCTTTAGCCGGATGGATTCCCAATCCACCTATTTCTTGGACTTTTTTTTTTTCAACTCACCATATAAAGTTTACATTTGTTGTAAAGTTTCAGTTGACATTATTCACAATTTTCAGTATTTTGTTAGGTAACACAGGTTGCTCTGCATCACATATGAGGGGATGGCTGAAATGATTGCTTGCATAAGCACCATTATGGCATTATGCATGCAAAGGATAGCAGCCTGGCAGCTGATTTTCTTAGCATGATAGGAAATTCAAGGAATCAAGATATCTCCTTAAGGTTGGGAGTTGAGTGAGACCCTAAAAATTGGCATAAATCACTTCTAATTTGGCTTGCCACATTAAGAGATATAATAGACTGCAGAGCATGTTGACTACTCAATAACCTGTGCAATGCATGCTAAAGTTCCATAAAATATAATTCTCTCTCTCTTTTATTTTATTTTTTAAAATATAAAATTTGATAATCATGGTTGATTTTTTTTAGTTAGATAATTATAGTAATTATTACTATTAGTAGACATTTTTTATAATGTTTATATATGGAAATATATATTCTACCATTTAAATAAAAGAGTAATGCTACAAGCATAAACTATCTACAACAATTTTACAAACAGCTAACAATGAGTTTAAATATAAGATAAATTTTAAATCAATTCAAATATATATTATAATAATGGCGTGAAAAGATATAAGGCCTTAATGGTTTAAAATGGAAAAAAAAAAAAAAAAAAAAAATCAAATACATAGCTTGCCATGATTGGTGGAGTACAAAGTGGGATAAGATTTGTTTTCCCTTAAAAGCTTATGTGACGAAATATTAGGAGGTCAATCAAGATTCAAACATTTGTTTTGTTGATAATTTGATAATTACAATAGTGGTGGAGAGATTTGAATTCTAGATGTCTTTTTTGAAAATATTGAATAGGGATTACGATAAGAACGATAATCCTTATTACTAGAAATAAAATGTGTTCTAATGGAATAACTAAACCTATTTATAAGTTTGGTTGTGAGTTGTAACATTGGAATAAACTTAAGATATATTTTAGGAAATATCTTACTCATACAATTATATTTTTTTAAATTTGAGAGAGATATTAATTATTTTTTAATATTTTTATTTTCATAATTATTATGTATATATGGAAAGTTTGTTTATTTGAAAATATATTAATTTTAGAAATTATTACACCTGCTAATGAATAGCTATTACGGCTCTTTTAGAGAGGGACAGTTATTCCACATTTTAAAAAATAGCTATTCACAAGAAATGACTATTCCTTATAATAAAAATATAATCAAACTATCGAATAGCCAAGTTATTGAAATAACTATTACATTATAGTGCCTATTATAATCTACTAAACGTATCTTAAGAGATGCCAATTAGTTGAGTTACAAGACTTTTGGCAAAGGTCAAATGTCTTTAGTTTTATAATATATATAGTAGTTGATAACTTGTGCAATGCTTTGAAAAATTCAACAAAATATGATTTTTGGCACTCTTTTATTTTTGTTTAAATATGAAATATGATAATTATGTATTATTAATAAACGTTTATTATTATTGTTTTAGTATATGGAAGAATCTAGTTTACCATTTAAAGAAAACATGATGAGGTAAGATTCTAAAGGGGGATTTAAATTTAGAATATAATTTAAGATCAACACACACTATTCCGCGAGGGAAAATACTAAAGATTCAAATTTTTTTTGAAAATATTTTACAAGTTACTAATGTGGTGAGTAATTATTGATAAATGAAAAAAAAATGATGTTAGTAGTGGACCTAGTGGTGGTAGGCTCAGATGAGAGAACCAATACAAATTGACTACAATAACAGTTTGTAAAATAGTTTGTATCTCTAGTATTTTTTATATTTTAGTATTAAATATTTATTATGATTGTGTTTATCTATGGAACTATATATTATAACATTAAAGAATATACGATATGCTAATATTCTAATTGACGGTTTAAAATTTAAATATAAAATAAAATTTTAAAAATATTAGAATAACAATGTATAAAATTGTAAGATCTTATTAAAAGCTTGTCAATATTATGATGTAGGTGTTGTTTCTTAAGTTCTTCTCTTAAGATTCTGCTATGTGGCTTTTTTCTCATGGATTGAAGTGTACTTTTTAAATTAAGTAGCCATATGGTAGAATCTTAAGAGGGAAACATTTTTTTTTTTTAGAATACTAAATATTTTTAACACACACGCACAAAGGGAGAGGAGAGAAAGTTTTTTAAAGAAACTTACAGTGATGTATATTTAAAAGGGCCTAACTCTTGGATATATTTAAACCTCTTTTACTCACACTCATTTTCCAATATGGGATTAACCCATTATTTTTTTTTTTTAGAATACTAAATATTTTTAACACACACACACAAAAGGAGATGGGAACCTAAGAAATAACACCTAAAGTATTTTATATAAGTTTTGTTCTCTATATATATATATATATATATATATAAAATGGTAAGAAGTATTTTTCCTATCAAATAAATATAGACATGGATATCATAGATAGATTATAGGTAGATTTTTTGCTCCAATAAAAACTTAATAATACCATATTATTAGTATGTTTTTGGTATTAAAAAAAAAAAAAAATTAAGAGAGGGGTTTAGGACATTATTATTAGCCCAAAGCCCAAAACCCTTGGTCTCGAGGAGGTTACAAATTAAAAAACCCTAGTGGCTATAATACAACCGGCCGCCCTTAAGTGCACATTGGTAAAAAACCCAAAAACCAAGTCCCTTCCTATCTCTTCAATTCTTTCTAGAAAATTATTGTTCTACAACACAAAAAGCAAAACACAAAAAATATAAAAAATAAAAAAAACAATAAATTTTTACACACCACACGAGCACCATTGTCACAATAAATTGAGCATTTTAGATTAGGTTCATTTCTCTCTCTTTTCTCTCTCTCACTCTCTCTTGCGGCTAGGGTTTTGTCTCTCTCTCACACTCTCACACAGACACACACACACACACACACACTCTCATAGATCTATATTCCGATGACGAAGGAGTTGTTAAGCTAGGGTTTTTGTCCTAACCCCAAATCTCTCACAAACCCCAAACCCCAACCTCTCTCTCTCTATTTTTGTACCATTTTTTCTCTAATTTTTTTAGAGAGAGAGAATAATGGCGACCATGAATCCCTTTGATTTGTTGGGTGACGACGACGCCGAGGACCCGTTGCAGCTGATCGCAGCTCACCAGCCTAAGCCAGCTGCCGCCTCCGCCGCCGCCGCCGCGGGGTCGCAGTCGAAGAAGCCGTCGCCGGCTCAGTCCAAGCCGGCTGCGGTGGTGGCTCAGCCCGCTGCTAAGCTTCCCTCCAAGCCTCTCCCTCCAGCTCAAGCTGGTTTGTCCTTCGATTCGTCGTCGTTTTGATTGCTTTTTCACTCTTTTTATTTAGATTGGTTTTGTTTGGTTTATAGTGTATGTATACGTATACGTATACGTACGATAAGTGTAATGGGTTTTTGATGTGGTGTATATGTTTTTTGTTTTTGATTTTGATTAATTTGCTATTTTTGAAATGGGAAATGGGTATTAATAACGAGAGAAATGTGAATTTGCTGTGGAATGGTTATGGGTATTTCTGGGTTTTGATGTGTTTACCTGTATAGATAATGTTGGGGTTGGTGATTTTACTTTCAATGATTTTGTTAAATTTACAACGGGTTTTGAATTTTGTGGAAATGGAATAAAGGTCGGGGAAGACGCAAAATAACATTAGTAAAAGTAGTAAAAAAGAAGAACAGTATGACTTCAGATAGAATAGAATGGTGTAAAAGTATACGAATGGTTAATTCTGACTTATGTGTTGAGGATCGATAGCTTAATCTAAATATTTTGGACTAAGGCTTGTTTGTTTATTGCTATTATTTTTACATGGGTGTTTATTAAAATTGTGCTTCTTCTTGGTGTATTTAATGATTTGGGTATTTGTTTTTGTTGGAGTAGTGAGGGAGGCAAGGAGTGAGCCTCGTGGAGGTGGTCGTGGTGGTGGACGTGGATATGGACGCGGCCGTGGTGGTGGCGGTGGATACAATCGTGACTCTGCCAACAATGAGGGATCGTTCCCTGACAGTGGGGCTCCTGCCGGTCAAGGTGCCGTTGAAGGAGGGGATTCTGGGAGGTCTGGTGAGAGGCGTGGCTATGGTGGACCTCGTGGACCTTACCGTGCTGGCAGTGGCGGTGGTGGTGGTCGCCGTGTTGGTTTCAGTAATGGAGAAGCTGGTGATGTGGAACGCCCTCGAAGGGTATTTGAACGCCGTAGCGGAACTGGGCGTGGGTGAATACTTCTTCTCGAACATCTCATTTTAGTATATGTTATGTTTGTCTTCAAAATGTTTCTCCTTAACAACTGCCTTGTACCTAATGTATTTCTGCGTAGAGGTGAGGTCAAACGTGAAGGAGCTGGTCGTGGGAACTGGGGAACTCAGACTGATGAAGTTGCTCCGTACGTTCATTCTTTACAACATGTCTTTGGTTGCCAAATGATTAAAGAGCCATCTTTTAAAATTAAGTTATAATTTGTTGTTAAGACAAATATGTTTAGTTTTATAAAGTAGTAACATTGCTTGTTCACCACGTTTTGTTATGCTCAGGGTAGCTGAAGAAGCCAATGAAACTGAGAAGAATGTGGGTGATGAAAAGCCAGTGGGAGAGGAAGAGGCGGCAGATGCCAACAAGGAGACTCCTGCTAATGAAACTGAAGAAAAAGAAGCCGAGGATAAGGTGATTTTCTTCAATTCAAAACATAGTCAATATCTGTTCCTTTTGTATTCATGTTTTAAGATGGATGCTCAATGCCTACCATGTAGAGTGTAGACCTTATTGAAGTTTACTTGGATGATTGCTGTATCTTCTCACTGTTACTAAAAAGCACAACAAAGGATGTGTCAATAGTCTCTTGTTATCCTAATTTAGATATTATATATTCTTTATCTAAAAGAATTCTGGTGCTCTATATTGCGTTCTTCATAATTGCAAGGAATATAACTTCTAGCAGTTCATTTTTCATCGATTAGAAATCGCCAGATTTCTTTAGGTCGGTAGATGATCTGTCTTTTGTACTAGAATCCTGGAAGTGAGTGTATTTTACTCGGGAATTTCATGTATTTGTCATAAACATTCATAATTTGATTTGGAGAGTTTTTGTTATTGTGGTTGATAAAGTAGCTTCTAAAATGTGCTGTTTTTCATCTATAGATCTTGTTATATTCAATTGATTCACATCTTATTGATGTGAAATCTTTTGCTGTCAGAACTTCAGTTTTCTGAAATACAAACAGATTTGGCATTTTTACTATTTATCTTGATCCACAAATTTGGGATGAAGTCTGGGCTGTTGTTGTATGTTGATATTGTATGTGTCTTTTCCCCCCATTTGTTGAAGATATGGCCTTTTGTCATTTTTCTATTTTGGATGAGTGAGTTTGACCCCAAAATATGGGAATGGGGAGATTTGAACCAATGAATTTTGTCCTTGGATAATTGTGCTACTTCTTCGTACTACAGTCATACTTACCAATAAGAAAATTTTAATAGAAAAAGGGGAAAGCTATAGCTTATGGTTTGTTGCCATTATAATAGGAGATGACTCTGGAGGAGTATGAAAAGGTGCGGGAAGAGAAGAGGAAGGCCCTGCTGACACTTAAGACTGAGGAAAGAAAGGTTGATGCTAAAGAGTTTGAATCCATGCAACAGCTTTCAAACAAGAAGGAAAATAATGACATCTTTATTAAATTGGTGAAATCTTTATACCCTCTTAAGAAGCTTTTCAGTTTTAATTGATCTATGTAATCAGCACCAGTATATTAATTATCTTTTGTCATTTGATGTTTTTATCTTTGCAGGGCTCTGAAAAGGATAAGCGGCGAGAGGCTCTTGAGAAGGAAGAGAAAGCCAAAAAGGTAATCATACTTTGCCCACTTATTCTCTCATTTCCAATTCATTATGTTTTCAGTTTAGACTTTAGGTAGTAGAGCTTAATTGGCTTCTTCTTTTGTTTTGGCACATTGATTTGCCAAAATCTTGTATTGGATCAGAGCATGTCATGTATAACTCCTCCCCTACTTTCTTTCATACCCCAAATTGTTGCTATGTCAGATTAAAATTCATTTCAAAGATTCCCTCTTTCCGTCTAATTTCTACTTTAGAAAACCTTGTACATAAGGTTTGAATATGTGCTCATCAATTGTGGATTCTTTTTGGTTGGCTGCCCTCTTCTTTGAAAATGGTGTTTTGTGGCTTGTGCACTGGACAACCTAATGTTTGATTTTTTGTCTATTTCTGAATTTAATGTGGCTAGGAACTTTCAATTTTACATTGTAATGTATTAATAAAGACCTTTATGGACAATGAGCTCTTACTCAAATGACACTTTCCCTCATAAGAATGGGTGGGGCATAAGGCCATGGATTCAAAGCCATTGGTTGCACAAGTAATTTATGAATCAAAAAAACAAAATAAAGGAAAGATGTTCCTCTTCTTTGCTAATTTTACAATTTACTGTCTTGATGATAAGTTGCCTATGTTTGCAAGGTGTTTAACATGTCTTTTCAATTTATTTGCGGACAACTAAAGACACAGATTTACAGAACAAGCGTCAAAGATGCAAACAAACCAACATTCAGCCAACTAACAGAGCTAGGCTAAAACAGATTCAGGCTTAATGCCTTTTGAGACATCATTGTTCATCTTTCCTATTTTTTGCTATTTAGTGCTGCTATCTTGAATAAATTTTCTTGTTTTTCATTCTTTCTGGGTTTCTGTTTCTTCTTTGAGGTTAATACTGAACTCTCTTATTATGTGGTATGGTGGTTATAGTCGGTCAGCATCAATGAGTTCTTGAAGCCTACTGAAGGAGAAAGGCACTTCACCCCTGGTGGTCGGGGTCGGGGTCGGGGTCGTGGTTCAAGAGGAGGGTTCAGTGGAAACACAATAATAAGCAATGTGGCAGCCCCATCTATTGAAGATCCTAGTCAATTCCCAACCTTAGGTGGCAAGTGAGATTCTCCAAGGCCCTAAGATAACAATCTCAATGGTTTTTACATTTTTGGGTTCTTTGGTCTAATCAGGAAAATGACTCAATAAGTGGATTTCCTGTATTTTTAAAATTTTATGCCTTAAAATGTAAATTTCAGGTTGCTCTTCATATGTTCCCCCGTAGTTTTTCTTTTCTTTTCTTTTACTTGGTATGCTTTGTTATACTGTTTTTGAGACATTGGGGCATATGAGACGATTTACTTATGACTACAATTCATTATTGCCTAGTTTTGTTTCAGAACACATTTTACATTTTGGATTTTGGTTTTGCCTGAAAAGTGAGGGTGGTGCTACGTACGTGATCTTTTTGCACGGTGACTCTGCCCTTGTTCAGATCAAAATTAGGAAAATGGAAGGAAAACGATAGTGAAATCCAATCGAGGGAAAGAGTTTGCTTATGAACTATATACTATTCAGCATTTACAACAGGTTTTGGGTTCTGCCCTTGGAACTCCCAAAAAACTCTAATCTTCGTTTCCAGTTTTAAAGCCTTTGCATCTCCAAAATATTTGCTCCTCATATCTACAACTAGTATATTTGCTTTGTATTTAATTTAATTTAAAAATATTTTCCTTCAATTAGTATTATAAAATATAAATGTTAGCCTGTGGGATTCTAGAACCCTTGAATTAATTTATAGCAGCATTGACACTCTTAAATGTACTCAATTTCTTTTCAATTGGGTGTCTGCTTTGAATCCGGAAGATGTAAAGTCAACCAGTTTTTTTTTTTGTTTTATATCCTTGGTTTTTAATCAAAATCAGGCAAACACATTTTCTTGTAACTAATGTTGGTGTTAGATCAGCCAATCTCCACAGGTGTCTGTATGTTTTGCAAGAATTTTTGGCTACTTTTGTTTCAACGTTTCTCAGGGACTTGGTAGAGACAATGATGTCTTCTGATGAGTGTCCAAAGCTTTGCCCTCCTCTCTTGGTCAGTGCTGAGCTAAGTACATCAAGACATGCTCTTTGAAAGTTCTAGTCAGTGGAGGATGTTACCATATGGATTGATCCTTTGGCCATATGTAGTTTCTTCCTTGGGAAGAAAGACACTGTCAACTATGTAGTTTCGAGTTCCATTTGCCCAGTTTCTTGTCCCCGTTGTTGTCACAGCCTTTCAACCTCACACTTGATTGGCGGTACGGTTCATTTCCTAGTCAGTGGTGTTTAGAGTCGTTCCTGCTTTGATGAGACGGGTGGCGGTTAACTGTCAACTTTTTGTCACATATTTAACAAAAAAGCTATCAAAAACTATAAATTTTGATACGCTAAGTAAATAAACTACTGAAACTACGGGGATTCCAAATAGATAAAGGTTCCTCTTGGTTGCTGAGTCCTTTTGTTTCCAAATAGATAATGGTTCCTCTTGGCTGTCGAGTCCCTATGTCCTCACAGTGGGGGTTGGTTTATCTCATCTTATAGATATGGTGTCTCCCTTGTATGGTTGTCAAAATCCAGATCTGGATTTACAATCCCACCTACCTCAAAAGATCTGGATCTTTCAAGGATCGTTGCGATCGTTCAGGATTGGTAGGATTATACGATTCTGATGATTCCAAACGATCCTGGCAATCTCAAATGATCTTGGTTTCTTGTAATATTCTTTAATTTGACAGAAGGCTTAGTTGGACTCAAATGAGAAATAACATCTCAATAGACCAAGTTTTGCTATTCTTATGTAGAGAAATAGTGTTAGTTGGACTCAAATAAAAAATAACATTCCAATAGAGTATCACGTTTTGAGGTTTTGAGTTTCTTTAAACGGTGCTTATAAATGGATGTAGTTATGTATGGTACTTACATTAAATGGATGCAAATTTTTGGTTTTTTATGCATGAATGTATACTTTATGTAATTATTTAACATATCAATGTGTATTTTTTGTTTTTTCTCAAATAATATAGGATTTTACGATCCACAATCTGATCTTACGATCCACAATTCCACCTACCTTGACAACCTTACTCCTTGAGTGGCCAGTGCCCTTGAGATAGATTCTTAGAGAGCATGGTTTTGTTCTGTTTCAGTTTTGTATTTTGTTTCTCCTTTGTGGTTTGATTACTCTGCTCTTGTATTGTTGATTCTTGTAATATGGATTGGGTTTGTAATTTCTCTTTGAGAGTTTCGTTTCTCTCCAAAATATATTGGATTAACTTTTTTATTTACGTGTATCTTTTTTCTTGTAGAAACAAATACTGCCAATTTTATAAAGGGAAAAACATGTCCTTTAGGTTTTTGGAACCTTCGAATAATTTATATTAACATGGATACTTTTAAACATCAACTTCAGTTCTTTCCAATTTGCTTGGAACCCAGAAGATGCAATGGCCTTGACCCTCACTTTTCTATATTTGCTATCAAAGATACAAGATTGATATCATATCTTTTCTTTCACTTTTCTATCCTTCCTTTATATCAAATAGAGCCTATTATTCCCATTCTTTTTAGTGTTATGTTTCTTTTTGAAGTAGAGACAACCATGTCTAGAATATTGTACTATTGTGTCCTTCATTTTTAAGCAAAATCAGCCCACACATTTTTTCCCAATTAATATTAGGGTGTGTATGTATATACAGTAATTATGCGCGTGCATAAGTTAGGGTTCAAGTTATATATGATATAACTTTTATCAATAATTCAATATTGTTATATCGCTCAATAACTTTAGAGCGAATATGTTTTTTTGACAATACCATTATCTCCTAATACCTTACATACTGCTAGAGATATTACTATTTAAGGCCCAAACCATTTGCAAGTTTATGTACTTGTAGAGCAAGTAAACCCTACATTAAATTCATTATAAGACATTCTTCAATAACAAAGATATAAATGTCAAGGGTTTTCCATTGCAGTCTTGCAAACATAGGTCATCAAGAAGAATCACGTAAAATTCTAGCTCATGCTTGATGCTTCTCTCTCTCTCTCTCTCTTCCATCACTCAACAACCTTGACACAGTACCATAGCCAAATTCGATCTTGGTCAATGCTTTAATATACCAAAAAACTAGTTACCCATTCAATCATGTCGTACCTCACTACTACAACTACCACGACTATCACCATCAAACCTTGCACCATCAATCTGTCAAAACAACAATCACAAAACCTTGGCATCTCTCACCAAATTCATTGACCAACATAACTCGTAAGGTGGCCGGTTTCATGCCTAGCTCGCAACACCATGGGATTGGCTGGCTAGTCAAAATCTCCACCAAGGAAGATTAGATCTATTGTGACCAAACCAAAACCGTGCCACAAAGGTTGCCATCATGGGGGTGTTTTTTATTATATGGATTTAGTTAGACCAGGTGTAACGAAACACCGCTACCAAGGAAGCTCAAATTTGTTGAGAGATATATATATATATATATATATATATATATATATATATATATTACACTACTGGCCCATGCAAATGATGATGTTTTTGGAAAAGAAGATTCTTCATGATTTTGGTCTCCTCATAAGTTACTTTCGGCACAATTTGGCTCTTTGGACTGAAGAACCAGACAAATCCCTTACTCCTGCTAATTTGAGTCAAAAAGTGAAAAATCACTGTTCACTTTTTACTGTTCATTGATTATTGTTCACTAGTATTGTTCATTACGCTTTTTTATGCCTATTTAAGGGGGGAAGTCCCTTATGTTAAACTCAGAATTCTCTAGAGCCAGAACTTTCTTTAGACCTACTTCTCTCCTTTAGAATTTCTCTCTAGAATTTCCACTACTACTACTATTTCCTTACAAAGCCTGTAACTAGAACTAGTTCTAAACTTTGTACTGTTCCAATCCTGTAACTATTCTTGCTGTAAGTGCTGTTATCTATTTTCAATAATAACTACCTTCAGCTTTGTGTTCAATATATTTGTTGCTACCGCCTTCTTGGACGGTTTTATACTTTAAATTGCTTTGATATACTGCTTGGTTGGTTCTACCGCCTTATATTATTGTTTTAAATTACTTTGATTATATCTTGCACTACTACCTTCTTGGTTGATTCTACTTTATTTACATATTATTCTTAACAAAATATTACTGTGCTTCCGCCTTCAGCGCTGTGTTCCGCCTCTCCCTTTGTGGTGTGTATATATATATATATATCAAAAAATAAAAAACTTTTTCTTAATTTTAAACTACCTAATAATCTTTATTTTCTTATTGTTAAACAACCTAATAATCTTTATTATATTAATAACTTTTTTTTAGAATCGATTATATTAATAACCTAATAACCTTTATTACCTATTTTCTATATTCTTATTATTATTTGATTCATAATCTCATATTTTATACATAATATAAAAATAAACTTAAAATTAAAATTTTATAAATGAGATAGCTATAAATTTTTTATTATCTTGAAATTTTGCAAGAATGAAAAGTATCAAAAGAGTAACTTTGTCCAACTGTGGGTTTCTAAAAATACACATCCAATAAAGATTGTTGAGTAGTATAACACCATAATAATGTTTAGCATTAAACAAGATGTAATTTTAACCCAACTTTCAAGGAGGGTAAAAGGAAAATTTCACTTTGAAGGAGGTTAACTGGAAATATCATATTTTTGAAATTTTTTTGTTTCAACATATTTCTTTCGGAAACATTACTTTGTAATACTGTAATAAGTATAAATGTTTTGAACAGGAAGCCGCCTAGTTCTTTAAATTTGTAGTATTTTTTTCTTCGTTTCCCACCCACCTTTCATGCCTCTTTCTAGCAGATAGCCATTGATGATTCCTTGTCCATATTGTCGTCACAGCCTTTCAAGTTTCAACCTCACACTTGATCAGTGATATGGTTCATTTCCTAGTCAGAGGGTTTTGCTCATTTGCCTTCTGGCTTCCTTCAATCCCCACTTTTGCCTGAAATGATTTGGGGTTCTTAACCCTCACTCTAATGGTCCGTTTGGATTTGAGGGAAAGAGAGGGAGAGTAGAGTAAATTTAGCTCAAAATTAATTTATTTTTAGCTAACTCTACTCTACTCCCCTTCACTCCCCTCCTTCCCCCCTCCATCCAAACAGGCCATAAGTTTTGCTTCTTGTTTTTTTTTTGTTAATTTATTTTTCATTTCCATTTTTAAAGCATTTGCATTTTTCAACTCTTTATCATATCTGTTATTATTTTTGCATCGAAAATGTTAGTTTACTTAATTAATTTTTTTTTTCAATTTTCTTTAGTAGATTTAATGGTGTTAAGCTATAAGGGAGGTGACTGTAGCTTACCCTTTTTTTTTTTCAAATAGAAGTCTATTTACAGTTTGAAATAAGTTAATGTAATTTTAGTAAACCTTAAAGAAGGTCAATGCAATTTTCTCAAAAGATAATTGTACTACGCTAAAATCACTTCTTCAATTTTGGTAGAACTCCCCAAATGTACATATACAAATTCGTTTATTAAGTAAGGCAAATATTGACTGTAACATGGCCTAATTAGTAAACTGAGAGTATTGTTTGCCCAATTTTTTAAAATGATGGGTTGGGCTTTCTAAATGTCGGCTTGTGCTTTCTAAAACCCACCCATTGAGAGAGAGAGAAAGAGATGTTGGTTGTAACACGACCCAATTAGTAAAATCTACTAATTGAAGACTTAACCCAACTTAAAAGAGGTTTGTTTATATATATAACATGGCCCAACTGGTAAATTGAGAGCCTAGTTTGCACAACTAAATGCTGGGCAAGGCTTTCTAAAATCCTCCCATTGAAGACTTAATTAGCCCAACTTAAAACAAATTTGGTCAGAGAGAGAGAGAGAGAGAGAGAGTTATAACTAGTGTAACTTCAAAAAAGTTACACATTTTTTGAACCATTGATTACTATTAGATTTGAGGGTGAAAACACGCTCACGGTAATGTCATTATTATTATCTAGAAATTAGTGATTTAAGCAGTAACTCTTCTTATCAAACGAAAAAAAAAAAAAAAGGCACTAACTCTCCCTCACTACACTACGCCATCATCTTCTTCCTCTCTCACATAATCTTCTTGCTCTTGTGCAAACAAATCGTAAGGAAGCAAGACAAATGTTGATTGTATATTTAGCTACTTAGGTTTGCTGTGACTTTCACTGTAGATGTTATTTTGGAGTATGGCAAACATTAGAGATTGGGGGGCCATATCATGGAGGACATTAAGTATATGTTTGGATTGGGCTTATTTCCTGCGCGTCTGCATTTTAAGCGTTTTCCTCTTTTTTTCCTTTTTTACTTTTTTTTTTTGACATGCGTGTCTCACGTGGAGTGTCTGTTAGTTGGTCCCGTGCACTGTGCATAGGACCCACCACCTCTTTGACCATCAAGCATTTTACGTGGGAATTGGTCTGTCAGTGGGTCTTATGCATTGTTTATGGGACTCACAAACTTCTTTTTTTAGCAACTTTTTCATTAAAAATAGGTCTCACGGTATTATTCACACATTTAAAATTATTTTGCTACAGTGTTTTTAGTTTTCAATTTTTAGCAAGATAAGCGGTATCCAAACGGACCCTAAGGTTCAACTCCAAGGTGAAGTGTTTGTTAATTATACAAAGACAAATAATGCCACGAAAGTACTAGCCTATTTTGCCATAAACCATGATGCTTTGCATATATTGATGTGTACGTGTAAGTTAGATTTGAGCTTATATAGGGAACAAAATAAATTATCTAACAGTACATTTACATGAAAAAGCTTATGAGTGACAAATGTACATGCTTTGATATCACAAAAGTTAGAGAAGAAGAAAGTGATTGCAAGAATGTAAAATGGACACCAGATATACGTGGAAAACCCTAAGAAAGGGATGAAAAACCACGGTTTGAGCAAGAATATTCTTGCTTTGTTTAGCTTTGTATTATGTGGAAAGAAGAGGTAACTCTTGTACAATAAGGGTGTTCTTCCTTAAAAGAGAGACCTTGTTTTCTATCTTCCTATCTTATCAACTTTCTACTCTCTTTTCAAAAGATTTACTTGAGTTCTTACCCTAAAAGTCCAGCTATATGTTCCTCTTATAATCTGAGGAATATAGCTGAGTACAAAAACAAGTGTCAAGCTATCATTTTCTTATTTTTGGACATTTTCACAGCTGTGGTACTATTTGGTGATTGGGGGAAAAAGAATGCGCCAACATGGCATTGTGGCATGCGGGTAGGTGATTTTGCCACTACTTGGGAAACGACTTTTGGAAAATGAGAGGGACATCAGGAGTACTGTAAGTAATACGCGTGTCTCTGAAGTGATCCAACATGCATTCAACCAATAAGGGGTGTTCTCATAGCTGTTGACCTTAGAAAGTCACTATCTCCCTTTTTGTGAGTGTTTGAGTACCATGTTAGGTGCATATCTTACTTCCTTCCCAAGGCAGTCACACATTTGGCACAGGCCAAGGATAGGATTTTGTAGCCAACGCTTCCTCTTCCTTTGCTCATAGCCACTCCACGTGGAGGGTCCAGATCCAACCACATAGACATTCCCCCATGCCTTGGTTGGTGTAATGTACATGATGTAAGAGAACCCATATTTTTTAAGATTATTCAAGGACCATAGTGGGAGATGATGATATGGCTAAGAGATAGAGTTATGTTGTTAGAGCACTAATTTTTTAAATTGACTTTGGCCATGAGTTCTTTTTATCCTTAGAAATACTCATCCTCAACAATTTTTCTCTAAAACGATTTTGATTGTCTCTAAAATTTTCCAGTACCTCAAGACAATATTGTTAAGAAATCAATGGTGGTGACCTAAAAGTACATAGTGCAGGAAAAAAGATGTGAGAGAGGATGAGAGGAAGAAGATGATGATGTGGAGGAAAGTGGCAGTTAATGCTTTTTTTTTTTCCTTTAATAAGAAGAGTTAATGCCTAAATCCCTAATTTTTCCTTTAGTAATCTTTATTTATATTAAATTTGTGACAAAAAAGTGAAAAATTAGATTATTATTTATTAAAAAAAAAAGAAGCAAAGTCAAACGCACTCTCAATTGATGATACAAAATTTCATTGCTTGTTAATAAACAATGCAAAATAATTTAGGATTTACTAACATTAATAAACTATTTTAAGATATTTTTTTAATGAAAAATTTACTAACTGTATTAACAACTTCTTCAATTTTTCACAAAATTTTTTCTAAAAGGATTATACTCTCTCTAGTCCCTAGTTAAAACAAGGGGTTAGATTGGCAGTTCAAAAAGTAATTAGGTGTACTGTGTCACACATAAACAGAGCTCATGCTCTTTTGAGAAGGGTCTCTTTCATCTCTGAAACTCAGAGAAGGAGCTTCATGTGAAATCAAGTAGAAACAATGGGTAAAAACAGAGATTGGCGTGTGAGTTTCAATCGCTAAGGAAAGGCTGGACGAGTTTTGAGTCATTTGCACATATATTTCCTCTCCAATACCTAAGGCTAAGATCGAGTGTAGTACCTATATTCTAAATACATCAACTAGAAATTTTTAATAGATTCTTTTTAGATTTTAAATTGAATGAAAAATTAATATCGATTAGTGATCTTCTAATTTTTTTTTAATTATACCATTTAATTGAATCATTTTTTTTTTATCTCACATTGGATTAATTAGTACCATTTCAATTCAATTTGGATAGTTGAGATTACCCATTTTTTTCTTCTTCTTCTCTCTTTTTATTTTTATTTATATATATATATATATATATATATTTTTTTTTTTTTTGGGGGGAGGCATTTAAGGATTTGTTTGTGATTTTAGAAGCATTGGATAATTATACTTTTCAAGATTAATGTTAAAGCTCCTTCCTCTCTTCAATTACACAAGTATTGAAAATACTACTACTTTTTAGTACCTTTCTTCACATCTAGCCCACCATAGATGCCAAAAAGGTTTTGGAGTTAAAAGGGAATTCTATCCCTGAAGAAAAGTAAACAATACTGCTACTTTTTAGACAAATATTACATTTTTTGATTGGAATCAAGAAATATTTTTCATTGAGATCAAGCTATTCCAAAAATTCACTAATTTACACAATTATTTATTGATTTTGGCCACCAGTAAAATTGCAATGCTACAATAAGAGACTAGGAGTTTTGTTTATATAAGAGTAATATAGAATGATAATTTGGATGGTCTTTTTGTTGTTAATTTTGGTACTAAAATTGCTTTAAAATCTGGAATTGAATCTCATTTACACCTAAAAATATAAAACCCTTCTGCTCATTTTCATGGATTCTTCTTCAATGTATCAATGAACCTTTCACCCTTCAAGATATCATTGTTTGAGATGTAATTCAGATAATCTTTGAAGCTAAATTCCTTATAGGACACTGGGTGCTCTTTGTCCAAGAGGTTCTCAGCTGGCCCCATTTTCTTCTCCAAAGCCAAACTGTGAAGAGTTGCAATTGACAACCTCTTTTTATGTGAGTTAACGGTTGCTCGATGCATGACACTCTTGTACTTACCATTGCTCATCACTTCCATTTGGTCTCCCAACTGAACTATAAGAGCTCCCTCAACAACAGGAACTGAGAGCCAGTTCTTATTGTGATCCATGACTTGAAGGCCTGGACTACTTTGAAGTAAAATGGTTATGGAGCCATAGTCTGAGTGAGGAGGCATACCAAATGTGACATCTGGTTCGGGACATTCTGGATAACAGTTTGCCACAAGGACTTGGGAGCCTTTTTCAATTTCATTTTGTAGGTAATTAAGGTTTAGCCCTAAGATTTCCAAGACAACTTCCATGAGTTGCTTTTGTAGAACTTGCACTACCCTTGCATAGTTTCCCATCTTTTCCCTGCGAAAGTAAAAGAGCATGGTTTCATAAGAAGATATGAATGTTATTGTAGTTGAATGATATATATAGTTTTCAGAAATAATGCGACTTTGAGGCGTGTTGAAAACACTTTTCTACATCTATGGAAACATTTATTTAGACCTAAAAGATTTTCACCTCCTAATTGAAGGATTTCAATAAAGGCATTAATTTAAAATAATTTTTTCAAATGGTGCCTCCAAGTTGAAATATTAATGCAAGTCAAAATAGTAGTATAATTAAGAGCTTTAAACGAATGTTCGAGTTACTTACTTGTAAGTTGGAGGATTAGATGGCCATAGATGGATCCAATCTGAAATTGGATGAGAGTAATGCTTAATGAAGTCCCTCCAAAAGTAACATTCATCTCTAACATGATTTAAACTTGTCCCATATCTGACTGGCTCATGAACATTATCAGATAAATAAACCATCTTTTCCTCCATGGGCAAGTTAAAGAACTCTGTAGTAGCCTCAAGGGGCATCATTCATTACAGAAAGAGGAATTCCATGATTGATCACCTAAAGCACATTTTCGACGTGAAAGTAAACTAGTTGATATTGAAAATGGAAACATAATCATAAAAAATCGCATGTAGAGAACGTTGTGATTAGTAACATAAAGAACATATAATTATTTCATTATATGAACAATGTCAATAGGTGATATATATATATATATATATATATATGCAAGGTAAACAAGAGCATGTACCTGAAAGAACCCTACTTCCTTACAAGCCATTTGAATCTCATCAAGGGTGTGAGACCTAAGAGAAGGATTTTGTAAATTTGAAAGGTCTATAATAGGAAGAGAAGTGGATGAGTGAACAATATGGTGAAGGTTTGGGCGTTGTGAGGAAGGAAGAACATAGCGTTGAGGCACATGAGTTAGACCCAATTTGGTAAGTGTCATAGCACTAATAAGTTTTGAAGTATTTGAGCTCTTTACCACACCTTGCATTTTCTCAAGCTAGCTTATTCTTCTTTCTTTTTGAGTGA
The DNA here is from genome assembly GCA_023736055.1 of Quercus glauca. Classification (NCBI taxonomy): domain Eukaryota; kingdom Viridiplantae; phylum Streptophyta; class Magnoliopsida; order Fagales; family Fagaceae; genus Quercus; species Quercus glauca. Next base: position 73,641,431 of record CM043318.1, read on the forward strand.
GCTCTATATGTATTTTTTGCTAAGCACTTGTTGAATTGGATGAGATAAGTGAAGTTTTGGGATGCCCTATTTATAAGAAAATTTAGTAATGATATAGAGCTAAATTGCTCAAATTAATCCTCTCTATCCCCTATATTTGCTTCATGTACAGTTACAATGTATGGAAGAAATATGGAGTACTTGGTTTTTTGGGCCAAAATGAATATTTGCTCCTTTAGCCAAAACTTTCTAGCAAAATGCCTCCTGTCTGAAACTATTTAAGGAAATGCCCTTGTTTTGAAACTCGATTTTCTAAAAATCGAGTTTCATTATATCAAACTGAAATTAAAAAAAAAAAAAAAATGGAACTTGATGGCCCGTTTGATACGTGTGTTTAAACAACAGTTTTCAATTTTTTTGGAAATATATGTGAGTGAAAAAGTGTATAAAAATACGTGTAACGTTATTTAAAAAGTGAAAATATGTGTTTGAACTCGCATACTCGAGTTCCATTCAAAGAACTCGAGTTCATTGAAAATATTCAGGTGGAACTCGAGTTCATTGAAAATATTCAAGTGGAACTCGAGTTATTTGAAAATATTCAAGTGGAACTCGAGTTCCATGAACTCGAGTTCTTTGAATGGACCAGATTTTTTTTTTTTTTTTATAAGTCTCATTTCACTATAACTCGATTGTCCAAAAATCGAGTTTTATATTTAAAACTCGATTTTTAGAAAATTGAGTTTCAAAACATGGGCATTTCTCTAAATAGTTTCAGACATAGGGCATTTTGCTAGAAAGTTTGGCTGAAATGGGTAAAACCTAATTTTGGCCTAGTTTTTTGTTCGTACTTTTTTTTTTAGTCTAAAACCTTTTTTAAAAAAAAAAACAAACACACAGACAGAGAGGAGAGGGAAATGAGTTTTAATACAAAGGCACACCATAACTCTACTCAAAAGTTATGGTAGCTTGCCCCACCCTCCCTTAAAAGTTATCATAACTTTTGAGTGGAATTATGGTGTGTCTTTGTGTGTGTTTGTTTCTAAAAAAAAAAAAAAATGAATAATTGTCCCACATTACTTGTGTTTTGGGCTAAAACCTTTTTGTTCTTAAAGAGACAGAATGTCATCTCATGGACTTTTTCAATAGTGTGATGAAAGAGTTTTAAATCTTGTGGCATAAATTTCCAAGTAAAGTGGGACCCTATGGTGATTCTAGAATTTGAGGCCCCGTTTGTTAGAGCATTTTAGCAACATATTTTTAGTTTTTAAATAATATTATACGCATTTTTACATATTTTTTCACTCACACATATTTCAAAAAAATACAAACAATATTATACAAGCTCCTCTGCCAAAAAGGCCCGAATTTGTACAAGGAAAATGTACAAATACAGATGTAGGTGAATTTCACGCGCCATATGTGAGCGTGGCTGTTTCCCTTGTGTTAGAATTCAGTTGACATTGAATTTGTGTGCTGCTTTGATTCATGTGTACCGAGGATGGGGGATGAGAATTACCGTAACGACCTTTCAACTCGAATTATTGATGTTATTAAATTGCACGTTTGCACGTGCAATGGGATAATATCTTATCACAGAATTGTAAATAAAATAGTTGTTTATTTGTATGATGGACTTCGTTTGTGTGAACTTGTTTTTGTTCGTTATTTAGTAAATGAGCACAATTTAAACTTAAGTTTGATTATTACATAAGCTTAAACTCAAAGATAATAATGTATCCATGAACATTGAATTTTTGTACTAGCTTGATTCATGGGTATTGAGCGGACATTAAAATTACTGTAATGACTCTTCAATACGAATTATTGATGTTATAAAATTGCATGTGCAGATGGGATTATGTCTAATCACTAAGGTTGTAAATAAAATTAGTTGTTTTTGTACATGTTGGACTTGGTTTATGAACTTGTTTATGTTTATTATTTAGTAAATGAGCACAATTTGAACTTAAATTTACGGTTGATTCTTACACTAGCCTAACTCAAATATAATAATGTACTCATGAACATTGAATTTGTGTGCTAGTTTGATTCATGGGGATTTGGGGGGAAATCAAAATTACAATAACGATCTTTCAGTTCGAATTATTGTTGTATAAAATTGCTTGTGCAAATGAGATTATATCTTATCTTTAAGGTTGTAAATAAAACTAACTGTTTATTTATATGTTGGACTCGGTTTGTGAACTTGTTTATGTTCGTTAATTCAATAAATGAGCCCAATTAAGCTTAATTATATGTTTGATTATTACACAAGCTTAATTCAAAAGTCTCAAATATAATAATGTGCTCATGAACATTAAATTTATGTGCCAGTTTTATTTATGGGTATTTGAGGGGACATCAAGATTCAAAATTACTATAATGGCCTTTGAGAGTTCAAATGTTTGATGTTATAGAATTGCATGTGCAAATGGGATCCATATCTTATCTCTAAGGTTGTAAATAAAATTCATTCATAAATCCGACTTTGTTTTGGACTGTCAAAGCCATGATCATTGATCTCGACCACGATGGATAACTTTTTTCCAACGAGAGGTGTGTCACTAGCATTGTGATAGGACTATCACCATTGTGGAGAAAATAGGGATTAGAAGTATCATCTACCACAGTTGAAGAACCTGTGGTAGTGTTTTCAATTGAAGCATTCTTTTTAGGAGTGCTAGTATTGGAAGCATGGATGAGCTGAATTAGAGATCTGATACCATGTCAAAACAGAGAATGAAAACTAAAAGGAAATTTCTCTAGAGCTCTTTCCTCATATAGCTAAAGGGTTAAACAAATTGACTTCCTTACTTCCTTCAAAACTAGCCGTTGGAAGCTGAAAACTGAAGAACTTAACATTCCTAGATCCTATAGCTTTCCTTTTTGTTCTGGAATATGATTTGTAGTTTGGCAAGTTTTCTTTTTCTTGGACCTTGGTTTTGCTTCTATTTAACATAATTAAGACATTGGTTTTAAGTTGAAATGACATGTTTCAGAAAAAAAGAAAAAAAAAAGAACAAGAAGGTTGAAATGACATGTATATATGTTGGAAAAACTCGTATATCAAGGCTAAAACTGTCTTTTTTTCCTCTCTTTTTTGGGTAAAAGATCCCATTGATGCTACATTAAATTAAATAAAACTGATGGCTGGAAAATTATAGTATTAGAAGTGAACTTGCTTACATTAACACAACAGTTTCACTACAAACAGGACTAACTTTGTACTAAAATGAGAAATTGGGTATTGGTGGAGATGAATATGTCTTATAAAATGTCAACCTTACTTATGCTTACTTATGCTTGAAGCTAAATGGTTATAAAAAGATATTGCAAGCCAAATGTTGCTCTTGCCTCGATTTTCTAGAATACCATACATCTTGATGTGTCATCCTTCAATTTTAGAGATAGTTACTCAATTGGGCTCCAAGTCCTTTATTATTATTTTTTTTCTTCATAATTTGATAGTTACAATGAGAGTGGAGGAGATTCAAATTTTGGATATATTTATTAGAAATACCATAAGATGCCAGTTGAACTACAAAAATATTGGCTATATAAGTGTCCATTTAAATGTTTGGTTTCTTGTAACTATTTGGTTAGTTAAGATATGATTGTATTTCAATATGCACATGTTATAAAACGTCAATTTGGCTTTTAATCATTGGAAACACGTTACTCTCAGCAATTGTAAAATGTATCGCATGCCAGATGTTTATCTTGTTTTGATGTTCTAGAATACTATCCCAATGTATTGTCATCCCTTATATAATTTATGAGATATTGCCCAATTAGGCTCTAAAGCAATTTATGAATATATAAACCAAAAAACGTTTAACTTTTAGTTGACTTCTTAAAAATTTGTCACATAAGCTTTTGAGGCCTAACAATTTTATTAAGTCATTATTTTAATCTCAAATACAGTCATGATATGCCAAATGGTAGAATATTTAATTCTAATACATACACAATCAAAATAAATGTCTATTAATAGCTAACATAAATATCAAATTTTAAACAAAAAATAAAAAATAAAAGAGAGAAAAAAAATCATATTATGATAAACTTTCCATGAATTGCATATTTGCATGGATTACCAATTACGGATTAGTATTATAAATACGTCAATCTGGCTTTTTAGTTTATGCACTTGACATTACGACTTTTATGTGTGACGTGTCATTTGGTGATTAACTAACGTTGAAATTTATTAAAAACACCATCAACCTTTCACAATCTTAGCTGTAAATGAATCGGTAATCCTCTAGACACGCATCAAGTGCATACCTGTTTCCTAAAAGAAAAATGTTATGATCACAAAAACTTACATAACTTTTGCCACAACTTATAATATAGCGAGTTGTGAGTATATCACTTATAATTCGTTATGCACATGGCGAGTTGTGGTAAAAATTGTGTAAGTTTTTCTAGTCTTAGCATTGATCTTCCTAAAGTTTGCAAAATTAGATTAGGATGGAACAGACCTTCGAACGGCTACGGTTTTTGGCATTTTCAATTCTTGCCTGAATTCCAGCATGTTCAAGTTGTTGGTAATATAGCCACCTATATGACGGACTCTTTATTGACCTCAACTGAGCTAGCGCCCTTATCAGTTATCAGGAGACAGCAATAAACCCTTCTGTACGTTTCTAGCCAAAATTGAGTTGAATCCAAGAGGATTGTGTTTCCTATAATAAACTTTTTTGTACATTTCTAGCCACTATTGCTCATTTTCATGGAAAGCACTAGCCTCGATTCTTGAAACATGGAACATATATAATATACCTTTAAAAAGGTAATGTTTGTCGCATCGTTCTAGTTCTTATCTTTGTCCAGCAATTCCAATGCAGGCCGCAAACAAAGAACTGATGAGCTATCATCTACAGGTTTTCCAAAACAAGAAAATGAAAGAAAAGGAATGTCTTCATTTTACTTCACTCAAGTTATCTAGCTAGCTTGATATATACTAATACGGGCAGGACTTGTGTATAAAACAACTACACAAGACTATCATTTTTAAGAAGAAAAGTTATACTAACTCAACTTAGGTATAGTGAAGTAATTAAAAACCCTAATACAACTTTCTAGATCTGATGCAATATTAGGTCTCATGCCTTATGTAAAGCAATTAGGACAAATTGTACAATATTATTTAAAAAAAGAATAAGTGAATAACCATATATAAACCTTACTCAAGTTAGCTATAATGAAATAATTAAAATCTCTAGTGTAACTTTATAGGACTTGGCAACAAAATAAAATAGGCTTTGTTGGGCCTTGGGCTTATAAGCTAGATCGTGATAGCAACATAAATAATTTCTATTCTGGTCCCATATAACATTTTTATTACCCATCCATGGCCACACGTATCCTTTGAATCCAACTTAAGTAAAACCACTTTTAAGAATAACAAAAACCCTACAACCAAAGCGTAATAAATCGAGAAGAAAGTAAGATTTTAAAAAAGAGGTGTAAAGAAAGGAAATTTTCAACTAACCACAGATCATCACGTCACACCGTCAAATCCATGTAATACGTTCAAAAATCAAAATAGCGACTTGGGAAGTGCCATGTCTTATGTAACGATGAGTTTCATGGTTATTATTCAAATACTGATGAGAAGTTGTCAAGTGCATGTCATTGAATAAGTGCGGTAAAGAATTCTCAAAGAAAAAATTGAGGCTCGCATATTTTCATAATTAAATTTAGTGCGACTAATTAGATAACCAATTAAATATTTTCACATGTTTCCTAAATTTAAAATATTTTGACTAAGCTAATAATGCCATATGTTTATATTCGAGAACAAGGTTTAAAGTCCATCTAAGGTTAGTTGAATATCAAGCTTCAAAGCATCCAAGAAATTTTTAGAAGTCTAATTGTCAAAGTTCTTTTAGATTTAAGCTATGCAACCTTGAATAAATTCCTTCCATAAGCTTTGAATACAACATTTGAATAATTCATCGTGGATTTGTTACAAAGACCTTTTAATCTATTTTCTAATCAAATATAAGAGGCTCTTGTGCAGGGGTGGAGTTACTTTAATGCAATCTTTTTACAAAAAATGATTTAGACTTTTGTATAAAAATAATTAAAAATTAAGTTACCTTCTTGTACCCACATTGAATAAAAGCAACCTTGTACCCTCTGTTGATCACTATAGTGCTACTCAGCCTTGGCTATGCATTATAGTTCACAATTAATTTGGTTAGATATCCAAATAGGTCCAACAAAAAAAAAAGGCTAGAAGCAATCTAACCTAATGCTAATTTGCTAGCAATGACTAATTTTATGGCTAGTCGCCTAGTCCATTGCCAATGCTCTTAGCAAAAACTGAAAGAAATTTCATAGTTAAACATCTATTGGAATAATTAATATATTTTCTGTACACGATCTGGGAGTGGAACCAATTAAATGTTTAAAGGTTGGCATGATTAGAGGCCTTAGGGTGTCATGCCTAGATGAAATTGATCACTACTTAACCGTGATGGAGGGATTAAGGAGAGCCAATCACAATCGTTTAGAAACTATGTGTGTTGTGTTAGTATCAATTTTATACTACTTTTTCCCCACATTATGATTATAATGAGTAATGACACAAGTCAAGCCTCTTCAGGCTGATTAGGTAGACTAGTAGAGCATGAAGGATGCTTAATTATGTCATTATAATCATAATGTGGGGAAAAATTAGTATAAAATTGGTACTAACACAGGACAATTAGACCAGTAGAGCATCGAGGATGGTTAATCACACATATCCGAAGATTATGTTTATAAAAAAAAGTACAAGCCTGATAATAAAAAAACTGCTTTTAGTTTTATATATAGTATGTATACTACAGAGTACACTAGAGTGTATCGTCATTTCTATTTGACTCGTGCATATTCTTAGGGGGAGAAATTCTACCTCGTGCACATTCATAGGGGGGGAGAAAGCCATAGTGGAGATGCATATTCCAAGGGGGAGAATATATATATTTTTTTATAGAAAACCTTGTTTTGCCTTATGCTTGTTTTCTCGTTGTTTTATGGTGCTTTGAGTTACATTTAATATCTATGCTTTGTTGCTCTCATCGCATCGTGTTTGTGTGTTGGACATGCATACTGCATCCTTATGTTATTGTGCTTTATTGGTTGCATGTTCAAATGATCAATTGCTTTGCTATATGATCATTGTAGTCATTTCCATATGACTGTCATTTGTTTGATCAAGTTGCTCATATGTTTCACATCATGTTTATTTGATCGTATTTTACTTGTTACATTATACTTGAAGGTCTAATGTATTTTGTGCAAGTGTTTCAGGTTACAGGTATATATGTTCTAAGTTCATCACAGGTTTTAGATTTAGGTGTGAGTGAGTTTTTCCATTGTTTCCAAACTCACGTTTAAGTCTAGAGTCTGTTATAAGGTGTTTTGTCACGGAATAGCCAAAGGGGGAGATTGTAAAGTTATGATTTACAACTATATTTTATGTTAAATTTATTCCATTACAAAAAGTGTTGTAATTGCATTAATTTATTTTCTTATATTTTGTGGGATTTTATTGTATTGGGCTTAGTATTAAATTGGTGAATAATCGAGCATAAAATGAAAAATTAGTGGATTTCGCAAGTGTCTTGTTAAAAGCTTACCCGCAAAATAGTCACGTGAGAAGTACATTCTGAAAGCTGAAGAGTCATGTCAAGCTATTGTTTTTGCGAGTGTCTCGCGGGTAAGGCCTTCCCACGAAATACTCGCGAAACATTCTGCCTTGAGAATTTTTAAGTGTGACTTTCTTACCCTTCACCCATACTATATATACCCTCATTACTTACAAAAGTATGAGAGGCCATTCAGAAAGAAAAATTCTAGATAGGTTTTCTACAATACACACACACCCATCTTTTAGAGAGAGAACTACTCATCCTTAGTGAGAAATCATTCTAGCATCTTCTCCTTCCCTCTCCCATTGTCATACCTTGAGAGGAGATTTGCACCCAAACACAACCCACATTTATTTAAAGTGTAAAGAGTGTTTTGGAACTTGGGAAGTTTTGGAGATTTGCCAAAAGAAACCGGTGAGGCTTGGGGGATGCAATCGGGCGTATTGCGGGATCCGGAAAACTAGAGAAGACATGACTTTAAGAAGTCTGTTAGTAGCAGGAGTTTGGAGGGCTTAAGTACATTAGGTAGACTAGGTTTGGAGGGTTTTTTATTATTCGTATACTCCAACTTTATTCTCTAGTGGATCGATTATCGCTTGGAAAGTGGCGGAGAGGTTTTTCACTGAGTTTTTCAGTTTTCTCTTCGGTAACACGTTTTGGTGTTATCTTGTGGTTGCATCTCTCTTCCCTTACTCTTATACTTTACTTTTATTATTTGTTGTTCATGCTTATGCACTAGAGTAGTTATCGATTTATTGCGCTTCATTTACTCTTGTTCCACACTTAAATAAGTTAGAGTAAAAGCAATCTAGCTGTACCTTTTAATATTGGGGTCTAAACAAGCTCTTGTGTTCTTACACAATTTCGAGCTTTCATATTAGTTAATCACAAACGTTTGTGACTAAGTGAGATTCCACAAAAGTTAGTAAGCATTGACCACACTGTGTTTTAAAAACCACATATAATGAGAGACATTTGATCCGGTGCTTGACTACTTGGACAGGTCATAGCTTAATATGTAATTGTTATATTGCAATCCAAACTTCCTTTTGAGAAAAACTGATGTCCATACTCATTAATAAATAAATTGCATGCCTTTAACAACCCAACTAAACTTCATGTAGAAAACAATTGAAAAACGTTTCAACAAGTCATGAAGATGAGGGAAAAAAAAAAAAAAAAAGGCGTGGGATTGTGCTGACCTATCTTTGCATGTAGTATTAGGTCAAAAAATTCTGGTGCCATACCTAAAACTACAACTTTGTCCACAACTCGCCCATGTGGCGAGTTTTGATTGGTGGAGGGGTGATGGTGGGTCTATGTGGGGACACCCCTCCACCAACCACAACTCGTCACATGGGCGAGTTGTGGGCAAAGTTGTGGTTTTAGGTGTGGCACCAGAATTTCTATATTAGGTCACAATCTTAATTAAGTAAAATAATAGAAAGACATATGTTTTGTGGAGGTTGCTTATTGCTGAAATCTTTCTACCTTGCCCATTGTTAGATTGGGTTGGCTTGGCTAGCTATAGCTTAGTTTTCTTTTGAAAGTTTCATGTTTTTATACATAGTATTGTTGATAACACACATAATCCTTTGCTCCAAAATATATATATATATATATATATATATATATATATATATATAGTTATAGTCAAAGCTTAGAGAAAGTCCAATTAGATTTTAAATCGGAGTCCAATTTTGCATCACATATCCTATCTAATTTTTAAATTTGTGTCAAGTGAATTATTAGGTGCAAAAATCAAAGAGTTTAAATCCAATTAGATTCTAAATTGGATTTTAATTAAAGTTTAATTTTGTGTCACATGTTCTATCTAATTTTTTAATTTTTGTGGCAAGTGAATTATTAGGTGCAAAAATTAAAGAGTCCAAATTCAATTAGATTCTAAATATACACATAAAATGAGAAACCATTACATATTTTAGATATTCATAACTTAAAAAATATGTAAGTTGTAACTTAACACAGGGTATAATTTGAACTCATATATGTGTAATTGTGATTGTTTTTAAATGTACTAGTGCATATGCATATCGTTACACACTTGTACAATAAGAAAGATAAGAATGTATATCTAAAACATCCCTCAAAAAACAATTATCTCTTCAGAAACAAACATGGGAAATACTTTTAGACAAGGTGGATCAAGGTGATACATCACACATATAGGTAATTTAATAAGGGGAAAAAAAATGAGTTGTTAACATGTTAGGATTAACTCTTTACAAAAAGAGGTCCTAACTGTTAAAAGTTGAAAAAAGTATAATGGTGCCTAGAATAAGTGAAATCTTAAAAAAATTATACATAAATAATTCAATTAAAAAGTTCATAGAAAAAAAGTTATTCCAGAAGGATAAAAAATTACACTGTGTTTTATAAACTCACGTTTTCAAAAACACACCCTGTAACTACAACCGTCCAATCCAAAATACTTTTTGTGTGTTTGTTTTACTCAAATTTTACATCAGCTTTTGCTGAGCCATTCTATCAAAGCAGCCAGACTCCTCAAGCTTTAGCTAGAAGCCTGAGCTAGCCAAGACTCGGCTGTGTGCATGCATGTCTGCCTTTGTCAGAGAAAGATCTGAATGAAATAGGTCTCAATAATGATTTGGTAGTCAAGCAGGGGAGGACAACAAGTTATTAGTTTATAACAAGTAAGGGCTTGTTTGGTATAAAAATAGCTCAGTTTTCATAACTCAATTTTCAAAATTCGTAACTCAAACCCAAAACTAATAACTCTTAACTCAAACCTCACCTTCATTCGAAAACTGCAAAACATTTGTTTGATTTAAAAACTCAATCACATATCTCATTCTAATAACTCAACTTTTTGCCAAAATTGTGGACCTCACCCACTGAAAATCAGTTCTTAGCTTTTGAAAACACTCAAATGTTGTTTCCGAATTCCATCACTCAAACTCAAATTTTTGAGTTTTGAGTAATGGAAACAAGTACTCAAAACCAAGCTAAACACAAGTTTTTTTTGTGGGAGCCACGCGTTTTGGAAACTAGTGATGAAAACTAAGTGATATCACTTAAAATCAGTGTGATCCAAACAAGCTCTAAATTATTATATAGTGACAGGTCCATACCCATTTTTGTAACATAAACCAAATATAAAACTTGGGAAGTGAGTTATCTTAGCCCGAACTAATAGAGTTAAAAGCTCCCACAATACATAAGATTCTACTAATGTGTGCCCTAAGAGCACATAATAGTATTCCATTTTTAGAAAAAGTATTATCGAGAATTGAAAAAATTTTGACAGCTTTTACAATTCTCAATAAATTCTTTCAAAAAACGGATTTGTTAATATATATCTTAAGAGTATACATTAACCGGACCCTAATACATATCTGTTTATATAAGACAACATGCCAAAAGGGTTTCTTGTCACCTTTGTCTGTGGCTTCGATCTCTCACAATATTGCTGAGCATAAAAACAAAAAAAAAAGAGGCATATTAGACATGTCCACTGCAACAACTAATCTCTTGATTCTTGTATTGGCAGTGGCGACCCCTTTGGTCTTAAGGGCATACATTAACTGGACCCTAATACATATATGTGTATATAAGACAACATGCCTAAAGGGTTTCTTGTCACCTTTGTCTGTGGCTTCGATCTCTCACAATATTGCTGAGCATAAAAAAAAAAAAAAAAAAAAAAAAAAAGCATATTAGACATGTCAACTGCAACAACTAATCTCTTGATTCTTGTACTGGCAGTGGCGACCCCTTTGGTCTATGGGTCAGTACAGCACATTGTTGGTGGCAACGCTGGCTGGAGCACAGTAGTTAATTACAGTGTTTGGTCTGCTGGTCAAAAATTTTCACCGTTAATGATACTCTTGGTAAGTTGCTTTCATATGAAAGAAATTATTAAAATGAAAATTAATATAAAATCGACAAGCTTATTTAGCATTTTGCTGATTACTTTTAACGGTAAGTTGATTAAAGTATGGTCATGACTAGCTCCCCTTGGAGTTTTGAAAATAAAATAAAATAAATATATTATATTATTAGGTAATATTTGAGAGCTTTATTTTAAAAGATATAACTTGACCCTCCTAAAACTGAAAATCAACCCTCTAGAACTAAAATTGAACTGAAAACTCTCAAAAATTCAAGTGGCCACGTAGTCCATATTTGAGGCGAATCCAATTCAAAACCCAAAACAGAAAAACAAAACAAAATTCCTTTCCATGAGAAAATAAATATATATTTCTTATATATTATAAAATAAAATAAAAACCTCTGCTCAATAGGGGAGAATAGGAGACTAAGAGCTTGTTTGGTTAGCTTGTTTCCGTAACTCAATTCTCTGTTTCTATAACTCAATTCTCAAAAATAGTGGGACCCATACAAAAAGTTTGTTTGGCTACATTATTTTTTGTTTTCATAACTCTGTTTTCAGTTCTCAATTCTCACCTTTTTGAGTTATGAGTTGTGGAAACTGAAAACAACTTTTGGCTGTTTTCAGTTTCCAATTTTCAGTTCCCAATGGCAATCTTGTAAATATAATGCAAAATTCGGTCCCACCGTCTGACTTTTGCTCCCTTTTATCTTCTTTTCTCTTTTTTTATTTTCTTTTACTTTTCTCTTTCACCGGTCAGAGACTACTCCTCTTCTTCTTCTTCTTTTCTTTTCTTTACTTTTCACTTTCTGCGTTTGGTTTTTTTTTTTTTCTTCTTTTCTTTTCTTTTTTCTTTTCACGTTGGTTTTTGGGTTTAGTTTCCTGGGCTTGGGTTCTTCTTCTTTTTTTTTTTTTCTTCTTTTTTTTTTTCTTTTTTTCTTCTTCTTCTTTCACTGGGTTTGGTCTTCAGTTCATCCTTTTTTTTTTTTTTTCCTTTTCCTGGGTTCGGTCTCCCCGGTGTTCATCCTCTTTTTTTTTTTTTTTTTTTTTTTCCTTTTCCTGGGTTTGGTCTCCCCGGTGTTCTTCCCTTTTTTTTTTTTTTTTTTTTTCACTGGGTTCGGTGATCTGAGTATTTTTTTTCTTCCTTTCTTCTTTCACTGGTTCGGGTTTGTGGGTACTGGGTTTTCCTGGGTTCCTAACATCAACATCAATGGCTTGGGCGGATTTGAGTTTGCTTTTTTTTTTTTCATGATTGCGAAATCTGGGTTTGTTCTAGAATATATTTATGCATGTTTAATTTTTTTCTGGATGAGAAATCTTAGATGAGAAAGGTGAAAAGGGAGAAAAATGAAAAAAGAACGAACTGAAGAACTGAGAAAGAAGAAAGAAAAATGGAGAAAAAAAAAATCTGACCAAGTAACAGAGGTGGGGTCCATGAATAGTATGAAAAATATTGAGTTATTGAAATAGAGTGATGGTGCCAAACAAGTGTATATTTTAGAGTGATGAGTGATGAGTGATGGGTGATGAGTGATGAGTGATGAGTGATGAGTGATGGAAATTGAGTGACGGAAATTGAGTGAGCAAAAAAAGCTGGCCAAACAGGCTCTAACGCGTTATAACTTTGTTTTCCACATGACACTCTTCACTGTTTGCTTATTTGGAATCCAAAATTAAAAGTGTGGAATTTGAATTAATATATATGGATACTTTTGTGTGTGTGTGTGTTTTTTTTTTTTTTTCAACTAAAGGATTGTATAGGTGTTTGTTTTTTTCATTGGCAGAAATATGACTATACGATTGATTGACCATCATTATTAATTATATGTTTTATAGTGGTGTGGAGTCACTTATTCTTAGCTTAACTTCTAATCCTCGTTATTGCACGTGAATTTATTTCAGTATTTACGATATATTTGTTTGTTAATAAATAATTTTTATCATTGAAAATTCACAAATCATGAAAAACAATGGAAATTAACCATTATAAACATAATGTAGTTCAACATCTGAATTTTGAAAGAAAAAAAAAATTTGTTGGATATCTTCTAATTGTCTCAATGATTTTTAAGGGTTAGAAAATTAATGTACTGCCAATTTGTTTATGAAGTAATTGTACACTTGTACTTATACTATCCCTTCTAATTAATTTCAACTGTAACCGAAGTATTTTCAAGTATAAATATTATCAAAACTAGATTTCGTAACAAAAAAAATTGATATTCTAACAGAATTTTGAGATCATATTTTGTTACATACTAATCCTAATATAATCTTCAAAACCAGTGTTTAACTACGGTACAAAGTACAGCGTGGATCAAGTAAATGAAACCGAATACAACACTTGCAACTCCACCCATCCCCTCAAAACCTACACCGGCGGCAACACCGTGATCACGCTATCCGGTCCTGGCGAGCTGTACTTCATATGCCCAGCACCTGGTCTCTGCGCTCAAGGCATGAAGCTAGCAGTCAAGGTTGATCAGTCCAACAGTACTAGTAGTGGCACTGCACGCAGCTTAATAGCCACTGCAGATTTGAAGCTCGGGTTTTTGCTTGTGTTAGCGACCATACTTTCATTCATGGACTAAACTAGGAGGAGAAGCACAGCTCTTGTTGTTTTGTTCCGTCTTTTGTTTAAGAGATAGGATTTTATCCTATCATCATCCATTTCATAGGATGTAGCTTCTGTCCAGTACCTCTAGTGCATTAAACCTGCTGCGATCATGACACGTGTCCGAAAATAGACACATGTCATGATCGCAGCGAGTCCAATGTCTTGTGACACTAGACAAAAGTCATACCTCACTTCATAAATGTAATGGTGTTTTGTACCTTTTGTTGAGCTTAATTTCGTGATTTTTGAGTGAGTGGCATACAGCAATATTCATCTCTTTCCAAATGATCCATACATGTTAACTACTGTTTCAAACTTGTTTCTAAATAGTAAATACCATTTGATAAGTTGAGATAGAGTTTCTAACACCTGATTAGAGATTGGTCCCTAGCGATGTCTTGTGTTTGGATGGTTGAGTAAAGTCGCCACTATATATTAGATTGTCTAGCTATATGATTTGGCTATATAATATCTAATAGATTTTATTACTAACTTAAGGTTAAGAGTGTATTGCGTCTTCTTTCCTAAATAAGAAATGAACATTTTGCACAATTTTTGTCACAACTCGTCATGTCGTCACATGATGAGTTGAGTTGTTGAGAAAAAATGTTCATTACTTACAACTCACCACATAGCAAGTTGTGGCAAAAATTATATAAAGTATCGTGGTACTGTCATTTTCATAAGGGTTAAAGCATTGAAATAAGCATCTAATTTGACCACTAAAAAGCCCAATAGGAGAGGGTAGGGTGTAGATAGATGGGGACAGACCCTTAGTAGGTGCAATAAGCAGCCCAATTAAGTTGCTATTAAATTACGGACTAGAAAATTTAAGACTCTGCGAACAAAATTAGCTAGCCATGCACATCAAGTAAGATGAATCCAAAAATGATCTAAACTCTTGCAACTACTTCTGTAATCTCCCAATCAGAGTAACTTGGGACCTGTTTTATTCCATCGGTGACAGTCTCTGAGTTTAGCCTCCATGATAACATATTTGTGTTGGAGTTTTGAAACTTACTTGGGCCGCCAAAAGAGTTGCATGGGCCTCAGCCCAATTCACCGAGGCTTTTAAATGGGATCCGGTCCAAATATGGCATAGCATTCCAAATAGGAATACCTTATGATCTCTAAAGCATCATCGTTGACCTTTATCCTTCCTTGAGGTTGAGGCGGGAGTTGCCAAGAGGTAGATAAATATCTAAATTTGTATGGCCATGCTTTGAAGTGCAGTCAGGAAGCGGAGTGATGCAGGACAACCTAGACTTCCTACCTAGATTAGTCCTACCAAGTTGATGCAGGACAACCTAAGCTTCCCATCGAGATTAGTCCTATTGTAGAACCTTAGGCTTTCCACCTAAGGTGTTTGGCTTCCCTCCTAGATTAGTCCTACCGTAGAACCTTAGGCTTCCCACCTAAGGTGTTTGGCTTCACCACCAAACAAACCAATGCAATCTTTGCAAATAATCTCAATAATAATAATAATAATAATAATAATAATAATAATAATAGTCTGTCATACAAAAGAAATCGTCTAGAGCTTTATATGCAGCTTCCAGAAATCACAAAGATAAGAATAAATTCTCCTAAACAATTTCAAATACTAATCTGATAATTCTAAACAATTTCAAATACTAATCCGATAATCCTAAACAAAAAATAATGATGAACAACTAATCCCAATCAAACTCAAATACCAATCCAAACTAAACAAAATAACTACATTACAATATGAAATTATCCATTGAAAGTCTAAAATGAAATATTGAAATAACTTTTGGTTATGCTCCTGCATTACGGAGCCAAGAATTTTTGTTTGGGGGTTAAGTAATTATGGTATTGAAACATTAGTTAGGACAAATTTTGTATGCATGCACACACACATATATACGCCAATGACGGTTTTAAGAATTTTTTTTAGAGTGGTCACTAAGGAGAATTCACAACCACAATATATTTTCTTGATACTTTTTTTAAGGAAAAATAAAAATAAAGATCATTTTAATGTAATGGGCTAAATGAGTTACAAAATTGAATGATTAAGAATTTTTATTTATTTTAGAACATGGTTTGTTGAATAATTTATTAACTTGTTGTTTAGTTTAGTCTTGCTTTTATTTCTTTTTCTTTTTTTTTTTTGACTAATTTTTATTGTTGTTATTAAGCCTTTTTTTTTTTTTTTGGGTTTAAGGGGTTAAGGATTATGTTTGGAGGACAAAATTATTTTTGGAGTAATACTACTCTACAACATTTTCACAACAAATTTTATACGACAAGTGCTTAGTGGTAGGTTTCAAAGTGATGTTAGTGTTGGCCCAAATTAGAATCAATAACTGCTTATTATATAGGACTTGTTGTGAAATTGTTACGGATGTATCATTACTCTCATTTTTGTTGAACTAATTCTTGTGATTTTCAAGTCAAGGTGTTCAACATTTTTATCAAAATTGTCATGATAGGTTAGTTTAGTATATAATTTTTTGTGTGGCAAATATATATACATTTTTTTTTGCAATGACCACCCTAGCTTAGAGGTGGAGCCACCAGTGATATACAAATGCATATATACTTTCAGTATGTATATTTACTAAATTTTTAGAACTTATTGTTGTTTGAATTTGAACAAAAATATAAAAGTTATTTAGTTTGATATTAGATATGTATAAAAATACACTAAAAAAACTTATTATTTGTTATCAAAGTTATGCTTAATGATTAACTTTCTTTAAATAAAATTAATCTATTATCATGCACCTCCAAATAGAAAGTTTTATAAATGACCGAATCCACCAATATATATATATATATATATATATGTGTGTGGGGTCAAAGAATTTGGCAACCCCGGCCCACTCTACGCTAAGCCCAAGGCCCATGCCGAGGAAGAAAAATGTGTCCGAGGACGAGTCCATTCGCCAGTAATACCGCGGAGGACAACCATGTCCTCGGCCCACACGGATCACTGAAACGATGAGTAAAGCGCCTTTAGAGGTAACCTTCCAGGGCAATCCAAGACAGAGACAAGTACAACGGGTTGGCCATAAAAGCATGGTGGAGGAGCAATCTCAGGAGGAATTGTCACCTCCACATTAAATGCCCCAAACTAACGTTCTAGTCGCATTAAATGGAGAAGTGACCCCTGAACAGTGCCGCCTCAGCTGCTACAACCCACAGAAAGGATGGGAAGGTGGCTGATGGGACTAGCGCTGGAATGATGACTTGCATGATCGATAGATGGAGGGCAAAGATTAACTAGGAGGGGGTATAAAATGTAACAAGTCCTTCAGAAAAGGGGAAGGCAGTTTTGAGGAGAGAAGAAGGATCATAGTACTTGTGCAAATCTTTGTAGCCCAATATTAGAAAAGAGATAAGAAATATACTATCAGAAAGTGGCCGAGAAGCCTAATTTCATACTTTCAGTTTACATTCTTGTCAATTGAGCCATGCACTACCATGCTTAGTTGTACAACCTTCGCTAAGGCCTAGCTCTTTGACGCGCTCTCTACAAATTTATTGTATTGAGCTAGCTGGGCTCGAGTCCACTCGTTCTCAAGGAATAGTGCTTGAACCAGGTCCCTACAATTGGCGCCGTCTGTGGGAAGAACTTGTGCGTTAGTTAAGACAACGATCAAGCATGGCAGGAACAGGCCCTTACCAAGCAGGATCCCACCAGTCCAAACCAACGAAGTCCCAACCACAGGGTACCTTCCCCAACCCCGAGCGTGGTAGAAACAAAGAAAACGGGAAGTTTCGAGAGGGAAGCGCACACACCACACAAACTAGCATAAGCCACACCCGCAGGGGGAGCCACATGCTACGAAGGCGAAATGACGACCAGACCGTGGAGTCGGAAGAGGTCAAAAGCCACGTGTCCAAGAGATAAGATGATAAGGTGGCCATGCAGCGGGAGATAGATGATTTGAGGAGAGAGCTGCGCCATGCACAACGAAGGCGATCTCATCCCAGTCCCGACACACCCTCCGACGAGGATGGCGATGATGACTATAGGCGGAGGTCAAGGACCCCCCTAAGCGAAACCTTCTCCCACGAAGAAGAGCACTACTAGAGGCGCAAGCGTAGAAGCCTGTCCCCTAGAGACGTGGGGAGTGATGCCATGAGTAGGGCACTGGACCAACTCTCCAAATCACCTTTCACCCACCACATTGAAGAGGCTATGCTTCCTCGGCGATTTCAGCAGCCAACCTTCACCATTTACAACTGTAAAACGGACCCTGTGGAGCATGTGAGCCAATATAATCAAAGGATAGCAGTCCACTCCAAGAATGAGGCACTGATGTGTAGAGTCTTCCCCTCCAGCCTAGGACCAGTGGCAATGAGGTGATTCAATGGCCTCAAGACGAATTCCATAGACTCATACAGACAGCTGACCCAAGCCTTCGACTCCTGATTAGTCACCAACAGCAGAACTCCTCGGCCCTTGAGTGCGCTGTTGGCACTAACCATGCATGAGGGGGAAACTCTAAAGGCCCATTCGGACCGATTCTGGGAGATATACAACGAGCTGGACGACAAGTATGCGGATGTTGCTGTCAGCACCTTCAAAAATGGTCTTCTAACGGGGCATGGCCTGAGGAAGTCTTTGACTGGCAAGCCCGCCACCAGTGTGCGCCAGCTGATGAATCGGATCGATAAGTATAAGCGAGTAGAAGAGGATCAGCTGCAAAGTAAGGGAAAAGAGAAGGTTATCCCTCAGGAGAGGAGGGATTTCAGGTCGAAACGATACAACAACAACCGCCCGAGGAGAGATTTTGCGGGGCAATTCGGGTCGGCCAACGCTCAAGCTGTTAACGCCGTATTCCGAGAGCCAGTACACAGGGTGCTGGAAAAGATAAGGAATGAGCCATACTTTAAGGAGCCGAATAAGATGGCCGGAGACCCCATGAAGCGCAATCAGATGCTGTATTGCCAGTATCATCAGGACCATGGACACACCATGGAGGACTGCAGGAACCTCTAGGACTACCTGGACCATCTGGTCTGGGAAGGAAAGCTGAAGCACCTCCTGCACCATTCTAGTGGCCGCCAAGGCCAGAACTATCAAAAGCCCCAGAGAGACATTGCCTTAAGGGCACCAACGAGAACGATTAATGTGATTTTGGCTGCTCTAGGAAGAACAGGCGCGCGCCCCTCGCGAGTGTTATCCGTGGCCTAGTCGCGGGCCGAGAGGTCCCAATCGAAGTCGAAGAAGGCTAGAAAGAATTTCTACCCAACCTTGTGCTTTTCAGAAGAAGACAAGATAGGGACCACCCAGCCCCACGATAACGCACTGGTCATTACCCTCAGAATCAAGGACTACGATGTGAGAAGGGTGATGGTGGATGGAGGCAGTGAGGCTGAGATTATGTACCTCGATCTCTACAAGGGGCTGGGGTTAAGACCAGAAAATTTGACACCCTATACCTCTCCCTTGATGAGCTTCGATGGGAAGCTAGTTATCCCAAAGGGCATGATTAGGCTGCCCATTCAGACTGGCCCAAAAGTGGTAGAGGTAGACTTCATAATGGTGGACACCTATTCCCCATACACAGCCATCGTCGGCAGGCCCTGGCTCCACACCTTGGGGGCTGTCGCCTCCTCTTTGCACCAGAAGGTGAAATTCCCGTTAGGGGATCATGTCCTCGAAATTCGTGGTTGCCAATCCATATCAAGGCAATGCATGGTAGCTGCCACATCGCATCGGCTTGATGCGGGACCCTCTACCACTACCGAAGAGGGCTTATAGCAATCAAAGGACCCGGCGGCGCCTCCCAATGCGACTGCCGAAGAGGCAAAATGTGAAGATCTTGACAAGATAGTCATTGGGGATGATCCGGAGAAGTTCTTTCAGATAGGGGCTCGACTGCCTCCTCAGGAGAAGGAGGAGTTGATGGCGTTCCTCATAGCAAACATTGACGTATTCGCATGGGACGCTTGCGACGCCCCAGGGATCAATCCAACCTTTATTTGTCACCATCTTAATGTCAACCCATCCGTCATTCCCAAGCAACAATCACCTCGACGCCCGTCAAAGGAGCATGCCGAGGCGATTAAAGAAGAGGTGAAAAAGCTTAAGCATGCGGGGGCCATCAAGGAGATCTTTTACCCTGAGTGGCTGGTCAACATTGTGGTTGTCAAGAAGAAAAGCAAAAAATGGAGGGTTTGTGTAGACTTCACGGACCTAAATAAGGCATGCCCAAAGGACCCGTTCCCTATGTCTCGGATAGACCAGCTGGTGGATGCCACCGTGGAACATTCTCGGATGAGTTTCTTAGATGCCTTTCAGGGCTATCATCAGATACCACTAGCCCTTGACGATCAAGAGAAGACCGCCTTCGTGACGCCCGTTGGGAATTACCACTACAAGGTGATGCCCTTTGGCTTGAAGAACGCTGTGTCCATCTATCAAAGGATGATGACGAGAATGTTCGAGCCGCTGCTGGGCAGAAGCATTGAAATCTATGTTGACGATATGGTGGTAAAAATTAAAGTGGTGTCCGAGCACCTCAGAGACCTCGGCTGTATCTTTGACATCCTAAGGAAACACAAGCTGCGCTTGAATGCTTCCAAATGCTCGTTCGGCATAAGGTCAGGCAAGTTTCTGGGCTACATCATCATCCACAGGGGGATTGAGGTCGATCCTGATCAGATTAAAGCTATCAATAACCTGAAGCCTCTACAAAACTCTAAGGAGATTCAAAAACTCACTGGAATGATCGCGGCCCTAAACCAGTTCATTTCTAGGTCGGCTGATAGATGTAGGCCTTTCTACCTCCTGATTAACAAATGGAAGGGGTTCGAGTGGTCCGAGGATTGTGCCATGGCCTTCCAGCAACTCAAGGAATACCTATCCCAACCGCCGATCATGTCTAATCCTGAAGCCGATGAAGTCCTATTTGCCTACATCGCCGTGGCCCTTTATGCAGTGAGCTTGGTGTTGATACGGGATGACGGTGGCATTCAAAAGCCAGTTTATTACGTGAGCAAGTCGCTGCACGAAGCTGAGATCAAGTACTTGCCCTTGGAGAAAGCCATACTGGCTGTAGTCTATGCTACGCGAAAGCTTCCCCACTATTTTCAGGCCCACACAGTAATCGTCCTAACTCAACTGCCCTTGAGATCCGTACTTCGGTCTGCTGATTACACTGGAAGGATCGCCAAGTGGAACACGATTCTAGGGGCCTTTAACGTTAAATACATGCCCCGGACCTCTATAAAGGGCCAGGTCCTGGCTGACTTGGTGGCCGAGTTTGCTGAACCACTGGAAGAAGCAGTAGCCGAAAAGGGGGACATGGAGGAAAAATCGATTGGGGCGATCTCTGTTCCAGGGCCCCTGCGCTGGAAAGTGTATGTCGATAGAGCCGCGAATCAAAGAGGGTCTAGAGTGGGGCTAGTCCTAGTGTCCCCAGAAAAGTCTGTTGTGGAGAAGTCCCTGAGACTTGGGTTCCCTGCCACAAATAACGAAGCCGAGTATGAAGCCTTAATGCAAGGTATGATTATGGTGCAAAAAATGGGCGGAAGAACAGTGGATATGTTCTCAGATTCGAGGTTGATAGTGGGCGAGGTAGACAGAGAACTGGAAGCCAGAGACGCAAGGATGCAAGAGTACTTAAGCCAAGTCAAGCGCTTGCAGTCAGGCTTCGACCTCTTCAGCTTGTCACATGTCCCTAGAAATGGAAACACCCATGTAGATTCGTTGGCCACACTTGCCACGTCCTTGGCAGGGGACTTACCTCAGATTACCCTTGTTGAGCATCTGGAGAGGGCAAGTGATGTGACAAAAGGTACGACCCACGTCCACGAGGCTAAGGCGAGCCCCAGCTGGATGGACCCTATAGTGAAATTCCTCAAAGATGATATTTTACCTGAGGAGAAGTCAGAAGCTGACAAAATACGGAGAAACGCTTCTCGTTTCTGGTTGTCCGAGGATCACAAACTATATAGGCACTCATATTCTAGACCCTACTTACTGTGTATTTACCCCGAGGCGTCAGAATTACTACTCGAAGAGTTGCATGAGGGGATCTATGGGAGTCACACAGGAGGAAGGTCCCTGTCGTACCGAGCCCTCACCCAAGGATATTGGTGGCCAAAGATGCAGAAGGAAGCTCTTGAGTATGTAAAGAAATGTGACCAATGCCAAAGGTTTACCCCAAACATTTATCAGCCGGGAGGCGTCTTAAATCCTTTGTCCAGCCCGTGGCCGTTTGCCCAGTGAGGCCTGGATATCGTAGGACCATTCCCCAAGGCACCGGGGAATAAAAGGTATCTGTTGGTTGACACAGATTATTTCACCAAGAGGGTTGAAACTGAGCCCTTGGCCAACATCAGAGATGTGGATGCTAATAAGTTCATCTGGAGGAACATTGTCACGCGATTCAGGGTCCCCCATACCCTCATTTCAGATAATGGACTTCAATTTGATAGTAAGGCCTTCAGAAGATACTGTTGTGAGCTGGGGATCACGAACTGGTACTCAACTCCGACTTATCCCCAAGGAAATGGGCAAGCCGAGGCTATCAATAAGGTCATAATCAATGGGCTCAAGAAGAGGCTGGATGACGCGAAGGGAAGATGGGTAGAGGAGCTACTGCACGTCCTATGGACCTATCGAACTACACCACGGCGGTCGACGGGTGAAACACCTTTTGCCATGACTTATGGGGCTGAAGCCGTTATCCCTCTAGAAGCAAACTTCCCAACGCTGAGGACGAGCTCTTTCTCCCCAGACGGTAATAATGAGCTGCTGGGGGAGAGCCTAGATCTGATCGATGAATGAAGGGAGAAGGCGATGATCCAGCTGGCCTACTACCACCAAAAGCTCAAGCAGGGATATGATGCCAATGTGAA
Source organism: Quercus glauca (assembly GCA_023736055.1). Classification (NCBI taxonomy): domain Eukaryota; kingdom Viridiplantae; phylum Streptophyta; class Magnoliopsida; order Fagales; family Fagaceae; genus Quercus; species Quercus glauca. The sequence goes on from CM043318.1 coordinate 73,664,397, forward strand.
ACTAAGACCACTAGCACCAGGGGACTTGGTGTTAAGGAAAGTTATAGGCGCTGCCAAGAACTCGTCCTATAGAAAGCTAGGACCTAACTGGGAGGGACCATACTAAATCACCTCAGTAACGGGAAGGTGCATACTACCTAGAAGATTTAGACGAAAAACCTGTACCTCGTCCATGGAATGTAAATAACCTGCGAAGGTATTATTATTAATAAAAGTATCTTTGTCAATTAATATTCTAAAATCTGTCGTGATTGCATGCCTCTTACCCTGGTAACCATCTAGTTACTTCAAAATGATAAGTGTTAGACAGAACTAAGGTCTTGCATGGTCCTCGGACTCAAACCTATGGGGAAACTAACTACTTCGATAAATTCTATAAGTGTTAGACAGAACCAAGGTCTTGCATGGTCCTCGGACTCAAACCTATGGGGAAACTAACTATTTTGATAAATTCTATAAGTGTTGGACAAAACCAAGGTCTTGCTTGGTCCTCGGACTCAAACCTATAGGGAAACTAACTACTTCGATAAATTCTATAAGTGCTAGATAGAACCAAGGTCTTGCATGGTCCTCGGACTCAAGCCTATGGAGAAACTAGCTACTTCAACAAATTCCATAAGTATTCGACAAGCAGGAGAAAACAAAACACGTGCTACATTAAGTTCATAGAAAGTACAAAACAAGAATCATGTCAGAACATCAAAAAAGAAAACGAAGAAGCGAGGCAAAAGTGCCATTACATTGTTCCAAAAAATAGAAGGGAGATAAAACAAAGACACCAAGGGGCCTCCTTCTTCAGCTTGATCTTCTTCCCCCTTGTGAGTGGCGGATTTGTGGAGGCGTCAGGGTCCTCTGAACTCTGACCTGGAGGAATAGCTTGCAAGGGCGCCGTGGAGGGTGCCATCTCCTCGGCAGGAGGGGCTTGAACATTGGCCGAGAGGTTTGCTGCCTCCTGGGGTGTTTCTTCATTAGGACCTTTGGATGTTTCAGTCACCGTGAAAGGACCCGTTCCCACGGCAGGATCGTCAAAAGCTATAGTGACCGCCTCGGTAATAACCGCAGCCTCCTCGGTTCCTTCACCAGGCGCAGCATTAGTCTCCTCAGTAGTCGCCCCGGCCTCAGAGCTGGGAGGAGTAGTCTTGCGAATGGCAAAGGGATAATATACACTCTCCTCCTTCCATAGGATGGACGAGGCCTCAACCCCAGCTTGTTTGAGGGCCTTACTCTAGACCTGGGAGCTGTAGAGCCTACATACCCCAAAGACTTGGGCTCTGAAAGCAGCCTCCGTCTCGGCTACCCCAGTTTCATAGGCCGCCACCTCGGCTTCTTCCTTGGAAGCCTGGGCCTCCTCTCTGCCAAAGTCTGCCTCAGCCTTAGCCCTAAGAGCCTCCTCTTTGGCCCACTCAGCCACCTTCTTGGCCCCCTCAGCATCAGGCGCCTGCTTTTTCAGATCAACGATCAGCTCATTTGCGAGCTTCAGCTGCTCCTCCACCCCAGCTAGACACCTCATCTGGTCTTGGGCCTGCCTTTGGCCACCAGCCAGGCCTGATTCAGCGCTAACTCGAGCCCTGGTTGCTTCCTTCAGCTCTTCTCGGACCTTCGCAAGATCAGCCTCAGTGGCCTTAAGGGTCCGACTGGCCACTATGCGCTTATCACGCTCTGCATCAGTGGTTTTATCCTGTTTGAGGGAGGCCTCCTCCAACCTGAAAGTGGCCTGAACAGCCTGCCAATTGAAACAAATATACAAGTAAGAATGAAGCAAAAAGGAAAGAAAATCGAAGTCCGAAGAATCGTAAGTGCTAAGAGTCTCACCATTCCCAAGTATTGCTTGTGACTGAGAAAGACCTCTTTACTCTTCAAAGCCTCCAACTCAGTCATGTCCACAGGGAGTAACAGGGACCTCTCCAGCGCGTCGGCTACAAGCGTGCCTTCGCCCCTTTGGAAGTCCCTGATAGAGGCATTGTCCATCAGAGGCCCCCCATGGAGCATTGGGGCTGGAAGCCAGGCGTTAGCCTTGGGGCGGGCGGCGACCTGCTTGTCCTGACCTTGAGGCCCAACCTTCAACTGCTTCAAAGGTCGCCGAATATTGCCCTCCTCTTGGGTGGAATGGGGCTTTTCCCCTCCCATTGGCCTTTTACCCTTGTCCTTCCTCTACTTAGGATCAGAGGGCTCGGGACTAGATGATGGGCTCGGCCGAGATGGAGGAAGAGAAAGCCTAGGCTGGGTGGAAGCTGACCTGGTCTGGGCAGGCTGAGACTTGGGTGGAGGACGAGGAAGCTTAGGCTGATGCTTCCCCGGTTGGCCTTTAAGCAGATCAAGCAAGTTGGACTGGGTTTTCCTCTTGAAACCCATCTCGGCCCGAGAAGAAGCCCCTGCTGACAAGAGGTCTGCTTCGGTTAGACTCTAGTCACCCAAGTCACCAGATGGATCCTCAGACAGGCAAACTTTTTCGAACACACCGAAGTCGTCCTCGACAGGATCCGAACTGGCACCCCCCACCTCTGTTTGTTCACCTCCCCCCTCAGCCTCCGCAGCTTGGCGGGATGCAAAGGAACCCGCCGACGGAGTACTTGCCGGAGTAGAGGACCCCTCCGGGATCAAGAAACCGTCCTCGACCACGGTAATTCTACGGAGCCGAGAATCCTTGGCCTTGATCACACACTTTGGCGTGACAAACGACTTCTGAATAGGGTCGTACCCTAGGATCTTGTGAGCAGCCCTAACCTGGTTGTCGGCCTCGTTCACGAAGATCTCCACCCTTAGCACCTTCTCCAAGTCCTCCTTATTAACCAAGCCAAAATGACGCTCGAAAGCGTGCGGATCTGCAGAAGTGAAAACATACTGTCATTAGCGACCAAATAAAGCAAGCAATGAAAATCCAAAAAGTAACACCCTTTCCTACTCCGAGTGCCCCACCTGGCGTGCCCTCCACCGTGGGACAGTGAAGGCCATCATGCCACTCCCCGGACACGATGAGAAAGTCCTTATCCAGTCTCTTGTTGGACGAGGGGAGGCACTGGATAAGCCGTACCCTATCTTCCCTCATCTTCATGTAGTAGGACTTGCCCCTCAGGAGCTGGAGGTTGTAGCACCAATTCACGTCATGATGGGTTAGCTTCAGCCCCATCTTCTCATTTAGGGCATCTACACAGCTCAGAATCCTAAACCTATTGACGCCGCATTAAGTGGGGGTGAGCCGGAAATGCCTAAGGTAATTCGTCATCACCTGACCCATGGGGATCTGCATACCTTCCTCTAAGAAGGCGATTATGGGAATCACCACCTCTCCCTCTTCCCTCCTAAACCTCCACTCCCCCTCTTCACAATACCTTAAACCTACAATGCTGGGTATCTTATAATCAGCAATGAATTTCTCCATCGCCTCTTCAGATTCAACCAATTTCTTGAGCCTACCCATTCCTAGAGACAACTAAGAGACACGAAAAAAGAAGTCTAAAAGAGGGGAGGGCGCAACTTGGAGAGAGAGAAGAAGACTTACAGAAGTGAGGAAAAAATCCCCGGGCAGGCTTTTTGTGCTAAAGGAAGTCGCAAGGTCAGTTGAAGGCGTGACCAAATTCGAAATATGTGCACAAGATCTCTTGAAGGCGAAAGTAAATGGGCGGATCAATTCAAATGGGCATTTATACCCCCAATAAAAAATAATAACAACCGTACAAAGTTTTCCCGCCCATATAGTCAAGAAGATCACCATCGTTAGATTACCATCACACCATTGAACGTGGGGAGCACAGGGCCGCCTGAATTTAATGCGAGTGCGCTCCGCATACCAAGGCGTCAGAAACATGCCTTGGACAGGAGAAAGGGCACTGATACTCATAGAGGACAAGACTCAACAAGCCGCGACAGAGGTCCGAGGACATCAAAATCCTCCTCTCCGTCCGAGGAGCCTGACAACAGGATTTTGAGGGGCTATTGTGGGGCCAGAGAATTTGGCAACCCCGGCCCACTCTACGCTAAGCCCAAGGCCCATGCCGAGGAAGAAAGATGTGTTCGAGGACGAGTCCATTCACTAGTAATACCGCCGAGGACAACCATGTCTTCGGCCCACATGGATCACTGAAAGGATGAGCAAAGCGCCTTCAGAGGTAACCTTCCAGGGTAATCCAAGACAGAGGCAAGTACAACGGGTTGGCCAAAGAAGCATGGTGGAGGAGCTATCCTATGAGAAACTGTCACCTCCACATTAAATGCCCCCAACTAACGTTCTAGCCGCATTAAATGGAGAAGTGACCCCTGAACAGTGCAACCTCAACTGCTACAACCCACAGAAAGGATGGGAAGGTGGCTGATGGGACTGGCGCTGGAATGATGACCTGCATGATCAACAAATGGAGGGCAGAGATTAATCAGGAGGGGGTATAAAATGTAACAAGTCCTCCAGAAAAGGGGACGACATTTTTAAGGAGAGAAGAAGGATCATATTACTTGTGCAAATCTTTGTAGCCCAGTGTTAGAAAAGAGATAAGAAATATACTATCAGAAAGTAGCCAAGGAGCCTAATTTCATACTTTCAGTTTACATTCTTGTCAATTGAGCCATGCATTACCATGCTTAATCGTACAACCTTCGCTAAGGCCTAGCTCTTTGACCCGCTCTCTACAAATTTATTGTATTGGGCCAGCTGTGCTTGAGTCCACTCGTTTTCAAGGAATAGTGCTCGATCCAGGTCCCTACAATATATATATAAGAAGAAGAAAAAAAAAAAAAAAAAAGAGAGACTTGTCTATGTAAGGCATGTGACCACTAAGCCAGTCACCCAATTTTACTTTAAAGAGGATTATTGGACATTTTGGGGAGGGGACCAACTCCTAACCTTTCAAATTTTAATATTTATATATTTATGGTATAATTTAAAATATATATTATTTGAGGGGCCCCCAAGCTAATACAAACCTCCACCGCCCCTGGGTGCAGCAATTAAGTCTTGTTGGTGAGAATGTGCTAAAGAACCTGGTTGGTCTTCTTCCCCCATTGTGCCCCAGCTTATTCCTATTGCACCCAAACGAATCACAGGTAATTTAAGTTCATCTTACTTACTAATGCCTAAGAATTTACTGGGATAGAAGATAAGTTCAAACCCAATTTCATGAATTGGTTGGGAAAGGATGTTTGCAAAACTTATTGACCGAAATGTCTATCCAAATGAATAGAACAATTACAATGGAACTAATTAAAAAAAATCTTGAAAACCACAGATAATCCAAAATTTTAGCAAATATAAGAGCACGTTTAATAATAAAAAAATAAAATCATGAGAAAAAAAAAAGACTTATTTATGTGACCACTAAGCCTCGCTCAATTTATTTTTTGATAAAAGAAGGAAGTATTATTTATATATTAAAGAGTTTATACAACAACAAGCCTGAAAGCCTCCAAATGTCACATTCTACTAGTCCCGAGGTGCTTCATATTCCATACAAAAGTTGAATATACAAAAGATGGGCATGTATCATAAACTTCCAAAATACTGTGTTGTTGACAATCCCTTTTAAGCTAGTGCATTCGCACATCCGTTAGCCTCACGGTATATGTGAAGTAAATGGACAGTTCATGCTCACGCCATAAGGTTCAACCTCGCTCAATTTTACTTTTAAAAGGATTATTGGACATACTGCACTCCTCACCTCTAAACTACGATTGACAATGGGGCATATGAAAAATAAGTGCTCTATTTTTACTACCTCTATCATACATCTAATCTAGGGCACATATCATATTTTGGTTGAGTTTTGGATTTATGGGTGGGTTTGGTTGGCATTAAGTTTTCTCATTTCTGCAATTCTCCAAAGAAAGAGTTTCAACCTCTTCTGGATTTTTAGTTTCCTAAGTAGATTCCATTCACTCTTAATAATCCGTGTTCATAAATCTCTGTCTCCCTTTCAGTGAGATATGCTGATTTCACAGTGAATTCAACACATTTATTGGGGCACCAAATTAGTTTTGTCATTTGAGTCAATCCTGGGAAGGTGGATTCTGATGATGCAAATGTGAAATGACAGTATTATGGTCAAATAATTGGGCTAAATTTCTCATTAATTATTTGCTTTTGCATATTTCTCCTTATTTGCGTGTAGTAGTAAAACTCTTTGTATATAATTAACGCTATTAGCCTTCATTAGTCTAGAGAGTTGGAAACATTTAATTGTGACACTTTCAAACTTAGTTTTACTATTTTTTGAACAAAAAAAAAAAAAAATCATGAAAGCAAAATGTTCTAAGGAAAAGTCAGTAGTAGAGATTCCTGCTTCAAGAGATGGCAAAATAAATATATTTATATCGCACCTATTTCCATGTTCCTATCTAATATAATTTTCAAACTTTGAAGATGAAGAATATATATAGTACGATCCTATTACCTAACCCTTTCAAAAAGATGCTCCTAATCTATACATATATTAGGTGGAAATCATAGAGAAACGTCTAAAAATAAACATGGCGTTGAAATCATGACATATGGATATGAATATGATTCTATGTTTTCTACACCTCAGCTGCTTGATCAACTTTGTTGACGTGGCTTTTGGTCATATCTTATATTATTTTGGATAAGTTGTAAGAAAACTTATAATATTTATTATTGCGTCTATAACATTATTGTTAAAATCCATTTATTTAATTTCTTATTGGACCCCTTCATTTGAATCTTCAATTGGAAAAGAATTAAACTATATGTGTGACACTCATACCAAATCTTGAGTTTGTTCTATGTCATGTCAAGGGTATTTAAATCATTTTTGGTTTATGAAGTTTTGATGCAGACCTTACTTTACAGGGTATTTATTGACTATAAGAACAAATATACGTAGCATAAAAGATATTGCCTTTGTTTGTCATTATATATATTTTTTCAAACAATTATACTAGTTTATGTACAAATGGGAATTTAAAAAACCTTTTGTTCCTTCCATTCTAAGCAATTAATCTATGTTATTACTAACTAATGAATATCATATATCTTTACCGGTTATAAGCTGCATAATATGATGATATATACTTTCAAAGTAAGATAAATAAAGTGATTTCATGCATGTAAATTATAATATTTCTTATAATTGCTGAAACTTTTGGAAGCTTCGCTATTAATATGTTAGTTTTAATATAGAAATGCATCATGAACATGTTACAAGAGCATCTTCCAACCACAGGGATAGAATGAAATACTACTTGAATTTTTGCCATTAGGAAATAGGAATGTCTAACATAAAATAATTTTGTAAAACATCCTATTGCTGAACTAATTTGACTTTTTGATCCAATTTAGTTGAAAATAGGTTAAAAGTAAAATTCTAAAATATTCATTGGAAAAGAATCTTGAAATTCTTTTGGCACGTTAGATCAAGTTTACTTGCTCAATGGAAAATTCTAGATATGAAAAATCAAATTCTCCACCCTATCAAATTATTAAAAACAGAGGTTGGTATGTCCGAGTCCGACCAATAGTTGTGACTTTTACTACATGAATTTCCTGCTGAGCCATTAATTTAACTTTCATCTATGAAGCCAAGACGCCACAACCTTAAGCCATGGTAGATAATCCCTATTCCCATAAAGCTTGTTAGGCTGCTATGACTATGATAAAGAGAATCAAAAATCTCAATGCATTAGGTAGCTGGCCAGACAAGAGAGAAGAACCAAGAACCACTACGTAATTAAATAACAAGTTAACAACTACATTAATCATGGTTTTCAGTTTCAGACAGTAGTTGGTAACACATAAGGGTGTTCAGGATTGACTTTCCTTTCTTTTACAATAACTTTCAACCCCCAAAAAGAGAACCAAATATTTATAATATTCCTAACCTCTCATACCCTTTCGGTGCCTATATAACATAGAACAAGCTTCAAAGTTCTCTACCACTTTCACTAACTCCCTTGATTTCTAAACACCTCCCTACAAGGCTTTTGATTTTTAAACATGGCTATGAGAATTGCTCTTCTAATTCTAGCTCTGGCCACACCAGTGGTCTATGGAGCACAACACGTTGTTGGTGATAGCCAGGGTTGGAGTCAAACGGCTGACTACACCACCTGGGCTGCCGCTCAAACATTTACAGTTGGTGACACCCTTTGTAAGTTGTTTACTCTTTGGATCACACTCAAAATTCAGATTTCAGATCATATAAATTTGTTTTTTTTTTCCTTTACAAAACATCTAAAAATTAACAAATTGCTAAACGTAAGTCTCAAACTAGAAGAATGTATCTTATGTATCAAATATATGTATCATTTATCTGTTAATAACATATAGGTCATCCATAAAGATAACTATTGCACAAGCAAAACTTGGTAATATATGAAAGAATTTTGGCCATATCATGAAAGTTGAATATAGAACTAGTTGAAGTCTTCTGTATAGGTTAATGTTCCTGATCTTGTTTGGCTCTGTCTCACCAAATTAGAATTTTGAAGCACACAATACAGAAATAATTTACACCTACACAGTACACATAGATTGATTAAAGTAGTTTGGCATGGAAAAGGTGAAAACGTTAACATTGATTATGTAGTATGCAATATTATATTATATTAAAAGTTATGCATATATTATGCTGATATAAAAAATTAGTATAATATACACGTAAGAATCTCACTATTTGTCTTCCTTATTTGACAACCTTGGCAACTTGTAATTCTTATGTCTACCATATACAATAGGAGTCCAAGTTATGTGTCAATTAAAGATTCTTTCTTTCCTTCAAAACTTTTCAAACAACAGAAGAATCCATGGCCTCAACTTTGCATTATTTCCAACACCTAAATTTTTTTGAACTCCTAGTTTCTCTGATTGTCTCTTATTTCTAACTAGACTAGTACACCAACTAGGCGATAACACCTGAAGTTATGGTTGATTTCATATCAAATTGATGTTTAACTCATTAATTTTTTTTATATTAGAAGAATGATTAAGTGATTAAATTCACATTTTTTACCTATTTAAGTCTTTTGGATTGTTAACCTGTTAAGTAATTAAATTCATAATTTCTTAACAATTTAAACTTTTGCAACAAAGTGATAATTTATCAATTATTGTAACCAACCACTTTTGGGACTTTTGGAATAGAATTTCAACCTTCTAGCCTTGAATCAAGGCATTTCTCTCCCCTTACCTACCTCCAGTTAGCGTATGAGATTTGGCCTCTTGACTCTCTTGAAGGAGTATTTGGCTAGTTGTTAATTAATTGCTGTCACTAGCTACAAGACCTTTGAAAGTGGTCCTTAATTAATCATATATGGGTCAATGACAAAACCTAGAGCCAGCCACCATTACAAGAAGTAGTTTAGCTTTTCCAACTACTCCACTTTGTTTTTTTTTATTCTAATTATATGATATTAATTATCATACATGGAGTTACCATATACTATATTTTATTAGTTTTTTAGTGCTTTAATTTAGCTTTTTCTATCATCATTCTAAATTTCTCTTTGGACCGACCAACCAATATTGATTGAACACATGGGTTTCATTGGCTAGCTTACAAAAACTAAACCTCATTAGTAGATTAAAAATACATACATTGTTTGTTTGACAAAACATACTAACTATAGTTTTAATAACATTCAAAAAACAGTGTTCACCTATGACTCTACCCACCAAGTGGATGAAGTAAATCAAGCTGGCTACAACGGTTGCAGCTCTAGCAATGTCATCAAAAATTACAATGGTGGAAGCACAACAGTCCCTTTAGCAACTGCTGGCCCAATGTACTTCATATGCCCCACACCTGGTCACTGTGCTCAAGGTATGAAACTATCGATCAATGTTGTAGCAGCTAATGGCACCACCCCAAGCGGCTCACCTACCACCCCGACTGGTACACCACCCTCCACCGTGGCCTCACCTCCACCACCACCGCCAAAGAGTGGAGTGGCTAGTATTTCTTGTAACATGAACAATTTGATGTTTGGCTTTTTGCTTGTGTTTGTGACCATGTTTGCATACATGGGCTAGGCAAGAGGCAGTGCTAAGCTATTGGCGTAAATTATTGTTTCTGTTGGTTTGTTGAATTATTATATTGTGTCATCATTATTGAATGTGAGATGTAGCTGTCGATATCATGTTATCAATGAATAATTGGCCTTTACGAGAATTTGTGATTTTTTTCTTCTTCTTTTTAATATGCCTTTTGACCTTGATTTTACTTGCTTGTATAAATATATAGTGTATTCTTTTGAGTACAAATTATTATCTCTTGCACACTTATTAGCAAAATTTGTTTCTAGCATTGATTATTATCTAGCTTAGATCAAAGATAGTTCTTGTTTTTTACAACAAGTTCTTCTCCATGTTGTATCTATTATTTCTTAAATAAAGCTTGCTATCTTTCTCTAAAAAAGAAAAAAAGAAGTTATTATTATCTATTGCAAATTTACTCATGTGTTAGCGTTCTTCTCATAAAACTAAATCATTCGATAGTGGTAAAAGGATATCATATTTCGAACGTATATATACACCCGAAATATGATACTCGTGTTAACCACCATGCATGTAGATCTAGTATATGATATCCTTTTACTCGTGTTAGCGTTCTTTTCATAAAAATAAATCATGCAATAGTGATAAAAGGATATTATATTTCAACGTATGTATACACCCGAAATATGATACACGTGTTAACCACCATGCACGTAGATCTAGTTTATGTATTATTGTCTTGTTTTCATATATATTGAAATGGGTTCGGTAAGAGGTAGGCGGTGATATTGATGTTTAATGTTGCTGGTGGGTCTACTATGAATTTATTGTTGAGTCTTAATATCCTCTTTTCTAATCATCTGGTGCGTGCATGTGTTAGCTAGGCTGTTAGCCTACCGTGTAGCTCCTGTAGTGTAATGTAATATTATATTGTCTTGTTTAATTACATGTTCTTTGATAATTCAAATACATATTTTATTTTAAATCAATAGGAAACCTATCCTACACTAAATTCTATACAGGAAGTTGGATATCTAAGAAGAAACTAAAAAACGAATTGAATGCATCAAATAACAAGTAGGAATTTTTTCAAATATAATGTGAATCACAATCTCCATGGGAAATTATCAATCTTTAGGGAATATGGAATTCAATACCTTGTGATTTTCATGAATCTGGCATAAAGGAACTGCGAGTAATTTAAGGTTTTTCGGTACGATAAACTTCCGACTACAAACAATAAAATCATAAGTAAATTTCCAAAGACATCAAAACCTAGAATGGTTTAAAGCAGACCAATTACCTTAGGACATTTTACATTAGGTGGCAAGTATCAAATACAATATTCATATTAACATAGTTGCAATGAGAATACTGATATGAAAGCGATAAACTGAAAGGACCTTTCTGACACTTCCCATCCAATCTCATCACCACTTTCATTGGCAGAAAGCTTTCTTAACAGTTTACATCTCAATCCATCAATATCTGTACATTCAATTCAAAAGGTTCCCAGTTCAGCAAACCCTTAGAAAAATAACCCATGACTAAACATGATTCACCTTTCCTATTTGATGTATGATGATCTGTCCATCTACCTGATTCACCCAGTCTCAAGCGGCCACCAGGAAGCTTAAAGATGGAATTCCTTACTTGCAACAGCAACAAAAGTGGATGTTTGAACAACTCAACCTGAAAAGATGCATCTTTTCAGTATAGTCTAATATGCCAGAATATCTCACTAAATGTTACACAAATCATACTATTTTAGGAGAAACCTCATGGATGCTTGAAACTATTAATGAAGAAAATAGAATCCACATAAAAGATATCAATTTTCCATATCCCTGACCCCCTCCTCAAAAGAACAAAAAGCTGAATAATAAAAGATAAATCATGTATAAATATTACCTTGATGATTAATATATAATATGGTATTTATAATTTAGAGTTCTATCATACAAACCATTAAATTCAATAATCAAATCCATATAGTATTGCATCTTATTGAGGCCTCAATGTGGGCCTTCTCCCAACAAACATGTTTTTATTAAAAAAATCAACCTGCGCATGTTTAAAAAGAGCCTCAATATGTAAGAAAGCATAGATAAAGTGGAATTAGGCCACCAGCCCCACCACAATATATAGCTTCCATCCCAACCAAGATTTAAAAACTCTTCTGCCTTGGCTCTCTTATAGTGAATAAAACAACTCATATAGCAACATCCATAAACACTTTCAATGAATGATACATAGTTATCTACTGCAATTTTTATTATATTCAATCAAATTTTGCAATTTCAGTCCAATCAGCCCTAATCAATGGCCAGTAGTTTGCGCACTAAATGATAAGCAGTTATAAATAACACAAATTTATGAAGAGTTGCTTTTAGTCACACTTTTAGAATGCCATATCATTAGATGATGTGGATGTTTCACGATTCATATATTCTCGGCCATTTTACTTCACATAATAAACAACTTTCAAGCAGAACCAATCATGCTTAACAAGTCCTGTAACCAGCACTAATATCATAATTAGCAAGCACTCTAAAAAGAGCTGGGGTCACTGATGAATAAACACATACTACTTTATTAACCTCTAATCCCATAACAAGCAAAATTGGCTTCCTCTTATTACAACAATTTACAGTCATTCACAAACATAAAAACAAAGAAGTTAGGAATTAACACACAAAACAAAGAAATTAGGAAACAGTATTTATATATTTCAAACTTACCTTGAGAACAATGCATGGCTTCACTATTTAATCCTCTTAAACTCTTTTATGTTGTTAAAGCATCAATGTACCTATCTACATATACAAAAGATTCAACTAAAAAGTTTTGTTCACAAAAAAGATTGTCATTCTTTGAATGGCATGCTCGACCTGTCAACATAGCAACCTATCTATAATATCAAAATAATATTCATGTCTACAATATTCCTTCATGATCAGCCAAAAAGTAATACAAAATAATTTGATCAATATCCACGGAGAGTCCTCATTTATCAGCAGCGCCATCCTGAATATATTAAACACATCGTATTAGTAGCACATAACAATGTATTGCAATAAACACATAATTTTCATTAAATTAAATGCAACATTTTTAGTACCTGAGAAGGCTATGAAGAATGCATAAGTGGGCTAAATTGGGTGAACATTTCTTTCATGTGCAACATCATTTCTGTCATTTGCTCTTGATGCTTTCCATTTGATTAGGCTAGTGCTTCGGTGAGTTGCTCTTCATGCTTTGCATTTGATTGGGCTAGTGCTTCGGTGAGTTGCTCTTTATGCTGTGCATCTAATTGGTGGCAACAATCAAGAGTACTTAACTTCCATATACTATACATATATTGCTGATTGACCACACAATCAATGGCTATTAGGTACAACATGCAGCAAAGAAGATTACTAACTGTCAAGAATAGCACAAACTTCACACTAAAGGTTCGGAGCACTTGAAATGGATAATTATAATGTCGTTTGGAAAGTGATTACTAACTGTCTCATAAAAGTAAAATCGTGCATCTAAATTGGATCCATTCATTCCTTGGTTCTTTTTTTTTTTTTTTTTTTTCATTTTTAGATAGCAAGTGCCATATTAATAAAATAAAATAATAAAATAAAATAAAAAAGATGTATATTATGTGTTTGGTATATTCGTGGGGTTTTTTTGGTTAGGTGTTTTGAGAGTTTAAAATAGCGTTTTTAAATCCAAAAACTTTGTTTTGCAACCAGAATTCCTAATAATTTTTTTACAAACATTTATTTTAAACTCAAAACATAGTTTTTGAACACCTTATACAAACAAACCTTAATCTATGAAACTATATATTATGAGAGCAATATATATATAAGATTTGCATGTAAATGTAATAATTGTTGATATAGTAGGGACTAGGGATTTCTTTCAATGATGTAAACCCCTAATCGTTATTGAAGAGCTTGAAATTTCAACCTCTACCAAACATGAAATGCTGCAACGTGTCACCTAGCTCTAGCTGTCTAGCACACCTTGAACCTTAACGAGGGTTGGACGATACTTTTACATGAAGAAACAATCCTAAAAACTCCATAAACAAAGATTGGCCAAAAGGGACAATAGAGGAAGACAATCTGAGCTTTGTCTAATGGAAAATTCTCCAATTAAACAAATGCAAGTGACAACTATTGACTTACCGTCCACCTCATTTACTACACATCCCTTTCTACTCACATACCTTTCTCACTTCCTTTTAGGCTTCAACTACCACCAGAATATGTGGTGCTTAAATAAGAAGCAATAATTGACTTCTAAGAATTATTGGAATAAAGAAAACAAACAAACAAAAATTTAGGGGGAGGGGAAAGCGATATTTCAACATAGGAAAAAATATTGCTAATACATTTATGAAAGAAGGGTTTAGAAGTAATTTTGAAACCCCCCCCGGGTGCGGGGGCAAAAATGAAAAAAAAAGAAAGTAAAGAACAATGTTAAATATACGACTTGTTAGTTGAGCTTATTATTGATATCATTTTATTATCAGTGGATAAAATGAGAGTTGTAAAATATCCTTCTGAAAAACTTTCTGGACTCATGAAAGGAGTAGCAGAAGCCATACAAACAAGTAGTGAAGTGCACTGTCAAGAATCTTGTGGCCATTAATGGCTTGTTTGGAAGTTTAGAGAGGGAGGAGAGTAGAGGGGAGTAAAGGGGAGGGGAGTAGTGGGGAGGAGAGTAGAGAAAAATGATTCTCCTCCATCTTGTTTGGATGTTTTTAAAATTAGTAAAGGGGAAGGGAGTAATTAGCCCTTCCCCTTGTGTAATTTTGTTAATATAATAAGGGTAAATTAGGTAATTTACTTGGTCAATAGTTTATGTACTATACTCTCCCTTCAAATCTCTCCAATTTGGGGGAATTAAAAATAAGGGGCTAGAGGGAGTTGAAACCCCTCTAAACCCCTCCAAACCCCTCCCCCTCCTTCCTTGAAAAACTTCCAAACAAGGTACTTAGATTACTCTCCCTCCCTCTACTCTACTCCCCCTCCTTTTTTAAACATCCAAATAGGCCATAAGGTAGCACTGTTTGGTCTCTACCCTCTCTCATCTTCTATTTGTTGTAAGTAAAAAAAAAGTACACACACAACTTTAAAAAATGCAGAGAAAGAAATGTGTACGCACACATTACAGCTCTCTCTGCTACTTTATATTTTGGCACATGTTATGGGAATAATATCTTCCCCAAAACAAAAAATAAAACAAAACATTTTCCTTTTTCATAATATTTTACATAGGAATCATCAGTTTTTGTCCATTGCCACATAACTATAACACTTGTTATAGATATATTAGACATATATTAGCCCAATGTAATAGGCCCAAGCCCATTCCTGCTTGTACTAGTAGTCTAGGGTTTAGTCGCCTATATATACTCATGTTATGGTTTATTATAACACAGGTTTTGTACTATACTCTTATACAATAAAGATGTAACCCTTAAGGGATTCCTCCGTGGATGTAGGTCGTCAAGGCTGAACCACGTAATCCTCGTGTTCTCAATGTTCCTATTCTATGCTTCTCCTTCCGCATCCACTTTAGCATATACAACATGGTATAACACATCGCATTGCTAATAATGCTATTTAACATGGTATCAGAGCCAAACTTCGTTCTGGGCATCAAACAAACATCTCTAGCATGCAAAGAAGATTTTCACATGCACACTACCATCAGAAGTCACAATTTAGACTCCACAGCATCTCGCAGCCACTGTGGCTCAGTGCTGAGTCCAAGATCCACAAACTCAAGCAAACCCGTGACATAAATCTCAGATCTGTACAAATCGAAGCTTCGCCTGATGAAACCAACCACACAGACATGCCCCACGGCCTACCGTGAGAAAAACCTAGAAGTCCGGTCTCCACTAAACGTTGCACGCGCCCCCACGCGCTGACGCAGTTTCTACCAACTTCTCCACGTGCCGCCGCGGATTTCACAGATTCAGATCCTCCTGTAGTTACACGCGCCATCCTGATGGCCTTGTAGCCTGCCGATCTGCAAATCTGAGAAATCTGGAGCGCATCGAATGTCACACGCGCCGAAGGTTTTCCTAAAACTCTACTCCACGCGCCGGTTGACTTTGCACATGCCAGTCATGCGTCGACCATTTGATGATGTCAGCAATCAGCCACGTCAGCCCTAGACACGTCAACTCACCACGTCAGCAATGTCGTCTCGTCAGCACCACGTCACCTTGCTGACTGTTGACCCAAACTACCCGGATCTGACCCGTGAGCATTGACGTTGACTTTGACCAGATTCGTTGACTTTCGTTGACTTTGACTTTTGCGTTGACTTTTGACCAAAAGTTAAAATTTTCGAAAAGGCCTATCTTGCTCAGTTTTTCGTGTAGATTCCGATTCTGGACTCCATTTCTTCATTTGAAGCTCTGAAATTGGTCAATTGGCACATTCTTCATTGTGGTTTCTTCAAAGGCATTATTCAAGACATCTCTAAGTGATCTTCTCATACTTATCCAACCTCAAGACTTCATCAAGCTTCCGCCTTGAGTTTGAGGGAGGGTGTTAGAGATATATTAGACATATATTAGCCCAATGTAATAGGCCCAAGCCCAATCCTACTCGTACTAGTAATCTAAGGTTTAGTCTCCTATATATACTCATGTTAGGGTTCATTGTAACACAGATTATTGTACTACACTCTTATACAATAAAGATGTAGCCCTTAAGGGATTCCTCCGTGGATGTAGGTCATCAAGGCTGAACCACGTAACCCTCATGTTCTCAATGTTCCTATTCTATGCTTCTCCTTCTGCATCCACTTTAGCATATATAACATGGTATAACACATCGCGTTGCTAATAATGCTATTTAACAACACTTAATAGAAATTCAATAAAGATTAATACAACCAAAAGCACAAAACAACGTGGTAAAACCCTTTTTTTTTTTTTTTCACAATACCCATCTGGAAGGGGATTTTCACAAAACCCATCTCAATACAGAATCATTAGAACTTTTTTTTTTTTAAAGAAGCAAAAATTGATTAAATGGTGATCAAAAAACAAAGAAACCCAGAAACCAACATTATATTTTTCAAACAAAGATTAAAACTTTAGATCAATCAATCACTACTAAGCATGCGACATAAATACATACATATAAATAGATAAAAGTTACAGAGAGAAAAAAAGGCTCACCAGTTAAAGAGAGAGAGAAGGGGATGAGGAAGGAGCTCAGTGATGGTGATAGACATAAAGAAAGATGAGGAAGGAGCTCGGTGAAGTGGATCAGAGCTCCGCCAGGGGAAAGGAGCTCATCGGCTATAGGCAACGTTGGAGTTCAAGTGGTGACTGAGAGTGAGAGTGACAGATGGAGGGTGAGAGCT
The DNA here is from genome assembly GCA_023736055.1 of Quercus glauca. NCBI lineage: Eukaryota > Viridiplantae > Streptophyta > Magnoliopsida > Fagales > Fagaceae > Quercus > Quercus glauca. Next base: position 73,681,726 of record CM043318.1, read on the forward strand.
TCAGATTGGAGAGTGAGATGAGAGTTTTGATCTACAATGGGAGCTAGAGGTCAGCGTTTGGTGAACAAAAGGTCTGATTAGATTTTTGTGGTAGTATTTATACCAACCCTAAAGTTGTGTTTTTAACTTGCGGCTACAGGCAAAGTTGAAGCCACGTTTTAAAAACGAGGTTATAGGAAAACTAAAGCTGCGTTTCTCAAACGCGACTACAAACTAAATTAATAGCCGCATTTAAAAAACGCTACTATAGGTAAGTTAAAGCCGCATTTTCCAAACACGACCATAGGTCAGATAAAAAAAAAAATGATTTGGTTGGTCCTATAGCCACGTTTTTAAAACGCAGCAATAGTTCCTAAGCAAAAAATGCGGCTATAAACACCTAAAAACGTGGTTGTAGGCATATTCTATAGCCGCGTTTTAAACACGCAGTTATTGTTGAATACTTTAAGCTGCGTTTACTTAAAACGCGGCTATAGCCCGCCTATAGCCGTGTTTTTGCAAACGCATCTATAATCCGCGTGTTTTGTAGTGTATGAACATAATATTTTTTATACTAGTACCATGCTCATGCGATGTGTAAATTAATTAATATATATATTTATTTATTTATTTGAAAGTGAATAATAAAATAGACAATAAAAAGGTAACCAAGAAGGGTACCCTTGCCCCCTCCATATGTATTCATGTGCAAATAGCTCAGGAAATGGTGAGATCACATTATACGACATGTAACACTTACGTAAAGTCAGATATCACAAGCAAAACATATAAGACTCATATTTTTATTATTTGAGCAAAAAAAATATGTTGAATGTTTAAAATAAAATATATAATTGAACTTAATTATCTTGATTTCTAGAGACTATTGATTAATCGGAGTAGTTTTTTCCGAACTTCTTGAAACTTTGCCTAGAAAGTATCACTTTAAGCAAATTGTGTTAATAATCTAAATACATTTTAACCAAACTATTTTTGAAAGAGATGCCTTGAATGTGATATCACCACTACCTCTATCCCCCAAACAGCCATTGATTGGTCTACCACTCATACTTATAGAGCTAGGAGATATTACTACTTTCCTTCTTGACTCTCCATGATCTTCCTTAATGAGCTAGTAGTTGAATAATTTGTTTTTATCTTTCTCTTTGGTGAAGTGTGAAATCCTCCTATAAGCTGAGCTTAGCTTCGGTTTGGAAGCTTACACTTGCGATCAATTTCAATGAATTTTTTTTTTTCCTGAAATCCACTCCATTTTTTTAATGAGAAATGCTATGTCCACAATATTTTTGTAACACTTTCACAATAAATCCTAAGTGATAGGTTGTTATTAATTGTTACGAGTGGACGAAAAAACAATTAAAAGTGTGGATTCAAATTATAACCAATAACAACTTACCACTTATGATTAGTTGTAAAAGTATTGTAAAAATGTTGTAGATATATAACTTCTCTTTTCCAATTGGACTTTGGTGTCCACAATATTGTTAGATGGGCTCTTTTATGTAATAGTAATGGAATATCCTTATCTCCTCCTATAAGCTGAGCTTAGCTTCGGTTTGGAAGCTTACACTTGCGATCAATTTCAATGAATTTTTTTTTTTCCTGAAATCCACTCCATTTTTTTAATGAGAAATGCTATGTCCACAATATTTTTGTAACACTTTCACAATAAATCCTAAGTGATAGGTTGTTATTAATTGTTACGAGTGGACGAAAAAACAATTAAAAGTGTGGATTCAAATTATAACCAATAACAACTTACCACTTATGATTAGTTGTAAAAGTATTGTAAAAATGTTGTAGATATATAACTTCTCTTTTCCAATTGGACTTTGGTGTCCACAATATTGTTAGATGGGCTCTTTTATGTAATAGTAATGGAATATCCTTATCTCCTCCACCCATAACATATATGTATACTAGTATTATGCTCGTGCAATGCACGGCTTAATCAAGAATCATGTGTAATCTAAAGAAAAAAATAAATATTTTTTTAATTTAATTAAATTTAAATAATAACATATATTTAAGTGGTAAACTCAATTTAATAGTTAAGAATTATAAACAACCCAAATTACTAAACAAAATAAATAAATAAAAGTAGCGAGATTTACATAAGAATTGAATTTTTGTATTTGAAAGCAAGGGAGGAAGCATCGAATTTCAACCTATCAAAACAAATGTGTAAATATAAACTTTAAGAAATATTTTTGAGAAATGCTAAGAGTTAAGACCTTGGCAATAAGTTTGCATCGATAATTGAAAATAACTTCATTAGCATTGATATGTCATAAGAATTAAAAAGTAATACCTTTTTGTGAGGTCTGCACATCCCTAGACTAATTTTGTGAACAACAATCTATATTATGAGTAAATGATGCATTTGGAATATAGATTATAACTTCAAGGTGTTTAAAACTTCAATGGATCATTCCATATCTTGACCAATATCCTTTTTTAACCCTACACCTTCAATAAATCTCATTTTATCAATTATTTTCTTATCCAATTCCAGTGTATATTTCAATTAACCCAAACTTGCTAAGCCAACTACACCTTAATTTTTAAGGTTTTTATCTCTCTTGAGAATCCTTTGTTGTGATCATATACATACCAGAAGTAATGAGGATTGATCATACTTACCAATTATGGAATAAAAATCTTTATGATCCGTGAAAATAGTATCCATGACTCCACAAATGAGTACTTGCCTCCCTCCATGGCCAAATAGAGATGGTCAAAATAACTAAGCTTTTCAAAGCTCCCTTCAAACTCTATAGCTTCAAAGAGTTCCAATATTTTTAGTTGTAGTATAAATAATATGATGTATTTTATGAACATAATGAAACAAAAAAGGAAAAAAAAAAATACAGGACAAAGTTAAATAACCTTGGAGATGAAATAGAACTTGTAGCTTTCTTTGTAGGCATCCTTAAAAGTATCCACACAATTTGACCTAGTACAATATAACACACTGTGATACTTTCGTTATAGAACGAAACCATCCAACTAAAAATACATACAAAAAAAAAAAACTAAGAATGCAAAAAATATAAACTTGAAGATATTATAAGTTTTTTGACTCACCACTTTTTTTCCTATACGTAGAGACGGATGTAATGTAAAATGCTGTAGATATGTTAAATCCACACCAGAGCTTCTTACCATTTACTTTTAACACTGGCTAGCATGAAGCCAGATACATTTTGATGGGCCTTTACTTTGATAAAATCATAAATTGCAAGTTGAGGTTAAATAATGTCTCCTTTTAAGAGGTTAGACAAAAAATCTGCATGGATTATAATATGATCCCTTGCTGTAATTCCAGTCTATTTATTTGTTCGGTCTACAAAATCCAACGCAGTCTGGTTGCTCGCTTCATATATGACCATTTTTCTTTCCATTTCTTTCACATAGCTTGCCAGAAGGAATATTCTCATGGGCCTTGTTAGTTGTTACTAGTCTGCTACTCTGCCTAAAATAAAGCCAACATACATGTCTAATGTTGAGCTTCCATGGCATCGGATCCAGACGATCTTCTTGTATTAAAACAGGTATCCAGAATATATCAAACCATAATGTCAACCAGAGCCAATCAAACTTGGTTTGAGTTCTTGTATGTGGCTTTTTAAATTAACAAGATCGAAGCTAGCTATGATCATTTAAATATCCAATAAACTGTGACAGCTCGTCCTAAAAATCTCTCCTGAGATCTTTTGGAGGCAAATAAGGGACTCAATGCTTTACTACACTTGTTCTCAAAAAGATTTTTGGCCAGCTAAACTTCCAAGCATTAGTATGGAACAACTTAATATTCACATTGTCATAGCTTCCTTGACATAAACAAATATACAAGCAATTACTATTAAATACAAACCAAAATTGTTTTCAAGAGAAACTTTACATAGGGATCGGGTCAGACCACCTTCTCTTTACCTCTGTTTTCGATCGAACCTCCTTCAGCTTCCCATCTACTCCATAATCTCTCTCCATAACAAGATTTATTCCTTCATCTGAGTACCATCCAACTCCAATACAAAGGTTGCCTTCCTTGCTTACATCAACATAGCCCGTGACGCCACCCGGAAGCCAAAGGACAGTCGCATCCTGCATGTCCAGCATCTCTTCCTCCCCAAAGTAGACTGGAATTTCAGGCAAGCTCCTCTTCTTTAAAGTTTCTGTGCAAAGGTAAACATATGGGGTGCCATTGCTTTTTTCCGCCACCATATCCTCACCAAATACTGGAGTAGCACTAACCTCAAACACCTTCCAGGAACCAGTCAGCTCCGATGGCTGGGTTCGCTTCCGCTGAGAAAATTGCTTCAAATCAAAGTCTGGTTCACTGTTTATAACAATGCAGAAACTATATTATAATTTAATTGAAGTTAAAAATGTATTCACAATGCACAAGTGTGATAATTGCAAGTCAAACCTCTACACCCTGAAACCTATCAAAATTTAGAAACCAAGCACCTGTACAAAATGAATAGCTTTAACCTGGGCTTGCTTCATGACAAACACATGGCAATGATGGAGGTCCCTGAATGTGGAACATATCATGATGATGGGAGCATTACCATTTTCATTAACATAATACTAGCCTCATATGAATGGAGCATGTGCATGTATAGCTAGATTAAAGTATGAGCAAAGACTTTTCAAGTCATTCTTGATAATTATTCCCTTCAGAATAATTCCCAATTAAGACTGTTGGCAGTATGTGGAGACAAAACAACGCAAACATCTACAATAAAAGTGCAAAGAAACAAATTAAATGTTTTCAAGAAATGAAAAATTTGAGGTCTGTGCTCAGTGAAAGTCAGGAGAATGAACCCTGAAATTTTTTTAAGATGAACACCAAAATACTCCAGTGAACCATAAGCTCTAAGCTCTGCCACCATAAATTCTAACAAAATAACAAATTCTTTCAAATCCATTGCTAGTATGAAGAAACATTCCGGCTGGACTATCCAAATTTCACAATATGGTCCCGGATTGATTGCAAAATGACCAAAATGCTTTACAAGTAATGCAATGTCAAGTTCCTTAAAAACAAAGTTAGCTGAATATCTTGACCACCTTCTACAAAGAACAAGATCCAGTTCATTTACCTTCCAGGCTAAATTCTCTCCCTAGCCCCTACTATGTAAAGTCTTTTAATGAAATATTAATAAATTAAGAAATTAAAAAAAGTTTTCAAATAACGAAATCTACAAATACTCAGCCAAACTTCAATTTGATTCAATATTTTACTAGGAAGGTACTGAGAAGCTTATTAGTTGCGAGAATTTCTATTAAGTTGATGGAGCAGGTATCAAGGGATTTCATAGGGTTTAAGCTTCCAGCTCAACAAGTAGTACATAATGAAGATTGGAATCAGTTAATACTTAATATAGTTAAACCTATATATATCAGCAAAAAGTTTGCATAAATAAAATACTTATAGCGGAACCATGAGTTTTTATGGCTTGTGTTCATCTTCCATTATATTTATCAAACCTGCACACGTGATGTTTCTTTTACACATTTGGTGTTATAAATTGAGCAATATGAAACACGTAAAAAAAATTTATCAGACTAGCATTAGAAGAGAGAGCTATAAACATTGTTAATTTCCAATACTTGAATGAGAGAATATATATTAGAACAACATGCATTGCAAACCGCAAAATGAAGCATAAGAATACCTTTGCTCAGGAAGACTAGAAGGACTGACCCACTCTTCTTCATAAACGGCAATTCTCATAATCTGTATATCTGAACCACCATTATTAAATTCTATTGTATGGATGATCCTGAGTCTTTTGTGGCAACCTTTAACCAAACACTGAGCAAAGAAAAAGCAAGAGCTGAGTAAAATATTTTTTTTAAACAAATAAAAAACTACTAACTATTTTCAGATTCTTCCAGTTTCCAAATGGATCAATATGCAATAGTATGGTTAAAGAAATAAATAATCAGCTCATGACATAATACAAATTTTTTCTTCAAAGTAGCTTCATAATAATTGATGCAAAAAAGCAACAAAAATAAAGGAAATAGTATATATTAATATTTACTATAAATGAGATTCAAGGGAGTTAGAAATCCATGATTCATAACCCAATAACACAAATGATCAAGTCTATATGCACGTATCACTATATGTGTATGTCTGTCTGTACTTGGTTAAATGAAATGACATATAAGATATGAATCTGCAACACCCTAGATCTAAAGATCGATCTGTAGCTGATTATAAGAATAATCAGCAAACAACCTGTTACGTCACTTATATTACAAATATGTTTGAAATGATCAGTGAGTGTCATACTAAACTTACTTGTTCAAATTTAAAAGTTGGAGAAAGGTAATAATTGGAATCATCAACTTCACCAATTGGTATATCAACAGGACCCCTTGAATATGATCCATCCTGCAAACCAACCAATGATATAATTCACAATTTTGGTATTGTCTTATAACTATAAAAAGATAATTTGATATTCATGCTGCAGTAATTTTCTGAAAGTCTGGAAGCTAAATAATCACTATCATCACTTTCTCCTGGAATACTCATTTAGTCATCTAGGAGGAAAGGGGTGGATCATACCTCAAAGAAAACAAGACCAGGTTCACTGCCCATGACATCTTCATCCATCACATCACTTGTTTTAAAGTCAAAAGACCCAAATTTTGGCAAAACATGACTTGGTACAATCTCATGAGTCATTTCTTTAGTGGGTGAAGATGCACGCCCAGCTTCATGCTCTTCTTTGCTTCTATCACTGCCACCAATATGCCTTGGTTTTTCGCCATAAGGATTCAAAGTCACCCAATTTATCTTCCTATGGATTTGATTGAGATGTCGTTCCTCCAGAAGAGGATCACTTCATCAAATTCAGAATCCTCAGTGGCATGTTCACTTTCAGAGTCACTCAACACATACCTTGTCTGCGCACGGTTCAGCCTTTGAGGTCTTGCTCTTGCTGGTGCAACTTCAATAGTTTCTTCAGTACTGGCAGAAGTAGAAGCAGAACCCGAATTTTCTTCATTTTCAGTCACTTCATATACCTTACCAACCCTTCCCAACACACAACCACTTTTCTTGTTGAATGGAGATGCCCTCATCTTTCTCACTTTCTTTTCTAGCGATAAAAATGTCCCAGAAAACAGACCACCATTCAAAAAGAAACCCCCCAGGAGCATCAATTGCTGCATGTTGAACCTAATAGTTATATACACTTAAAACATTCCAATCCATTTCTCAACTCACAATCTAAATCAAAGAAGCTAACTTCTGTACTTTCTAATAAAATCACACAAAAATACTAAAAATCTAAATCAAAGAAGCTAAATTATGTACTTTCTAATAAAATCACACAAAAATACTAAAATTCCATTACCTACGGGGTCCGGCGCGACCTTCCCTTCAGTCATGAAGGATTTCGCTGTGGCGTGCAATTTTTTCTTCATCAAATAATCATATATATAAACATCAAGCCTAGCCATATTTAGCAAAAATGACAAGCCAATTATCAGAAAAATCTTACACAAACAACAACAACTAACATAATAGTAATGGTAAGCAAATCAATCATACATTTTATCCGCTTCCCAATTACTCTGCGCCATTGTTTTCTGCTCCAAAACAAGCCCAAACTGCCTAGAAACAAAAGATCTCAATTCAATTTCTCAATAACCACCTCCGAACTAAATCAAAAATCAAATAGAATTCGCAAGCAGCCTCAAAAGTAAACGGATCAAATCCAACATTACAATTCTGAATTTTCAATGAAAAATTCAACTAAAAAGTTTATAACTTTGATTTGAAAACTAATAAAAATTTCGAAGAATAAAGATATAATTCTACTAAAATGAAAATTAGTAATTGGATTGAAAGTAAACGGAGAAATGGATCAAATCAAAGATTACCAATTCTGAATTTTGAATGAAAAATTCAACTTTTGAAGTAAATTTGAAAACTAATAAAAATTTTAAAAGAAAAAATATATAATAATTCTACTAAAATATAAACAACAACAAAATAAAATAAAATAAAATAATTAAATTGAAAATGAGAACTGAATCAAATCGTAAATTACCGGTCTTGGCCTTGGTGCGGAAGGAAACGATCACCAATGAACAATTTTTAACTCAATTTTGAAAACTAATCAAATGTGTATAATTATTGAGAAAATTAACAAGAAATAAAAAAGGACCGACAAGGTTCATTCTAATATTGAGAAAATACACAAGATGAATCTTGCTATTGTATAATTATTTGGACCACGAACAATTTTGTCCAATGATTCATCAGAAATTTACCTCTTCATCTATGTTTTTCAAGGTTCACCAATTTTGCGTTTTTTAACCCTCGTGTAATGTTTGGGCGGGGGAGGAGGCTGCGGGGCATCATCCTTAGGCTCGTCATTGTGCTGCAAAGACATTAGATGCATACAATCAATATTCGGTGTAATGATAAGAATAAAGTGAATTACAAAATAGGCCTATACATTGTAATTAATGTTATCGTACCATAGAGCTGCCTTTGTGTCCTATTTTGTGTCCACCTGTCCCACAAGTGGGTGCTCTTCTAGCACGTTGCGGTCTACCTCGTGGGGGTGAAGGCTGAGGAGGGGGATTCTCATCCGGTACATCAGTATCTGGCTGTGAAGTGTTAGTCTCAATCGGAGGTCTTAGAGGGTCGGATGAGTCTGAGGTAGGTGGGTAATGATGCTCTGTGTAGGGGCCAGGAGTGGGTGCACTAGAGCTGGTGGGTGGGTATGAGGGTGTCGCGGGGTGCAACGGAGGGGTCAACTGAGAATGCATACCGAGATCGAAACTGGGCTGTGAAGGTGGGGTAGGTGGAGGGACCTCGGGGTGGGGAGATGCGTGCAGGATGGGTGCACGTATCTCATGACTACTTACAACCCAAGGGGTTGTTGCACGTCGACCATGGCCCGTAGCTGCACTTGTGCTTGGGCTTGCTGTAGCAGGCCGACCACGGCCCCTAGCTGCAGTTGTGCTTGGGCTTGCTGTAGCAGGCCGACCACGGCCCCTAGCTGTGCTCGTGCTTGGGCTTGCTGTATCACGCCGACCACAGGTCGGTGTAGTTACAGATGCTGCACTTGTGCTTGGGGCTGCAGTAGCTGCTGATTCAGTCTCAGTACGGTTGTTTGCCTGCCCAGTGGCTGCAGGATCACCACCAATCCCAGCCACCCTATATAGCATGCGCCGAACATGGTTGTGTTCTCAGCTGCCTGAAGGAAGCCAATTCAACAACACTAAATGACTTTCAATCTGAAACAGAGAAAGAACCAGTACAATCAGAATTTTTCACATTTATGTAACAATTATAGAATGCATAATATAGTACTTATTACTCTACTTAAATACTCATCTAAACTAAGAACTGAAATTTTTATTATGAGTCATGCAACAGAAACTCTTTTTAATTGGATGTCAGTCAGATCAAACCAAATTTGTTGAAAGAAGAAATCAATTGATTCTATATTCGTACATGTACTAAATAAAAAACAACGCAAGCAATAAAATATAATTAGAACACGTTACCATCTGATGTAATCTAGCGCTGTTGCGGTCGACATACTTTACGGTGACCGAACGGTACCATTGGTAATAGTCATGATCGCGATCCATCTCACCAATCTAAGGAGGTGCATGGCAAAGTTGTTGTTCTCTGCTATTCCATGAAATGATATACGATTCATGCTCCTGCCTCCAATTCTTCTCCACCTTCCCACGCAAGTCTATTCTATGCAGCCTTTCATCATACACAACATGGTCAGGCACCTCTTGCGCCAACCCAAACTGTCAAAGGACACGGTCCGGGTGGTGTGTCTCAACTATACAAAAACACACAAGCGGCACCCTTGCTGTCCACGTACCCCTCTCTGCAACGCAGAAGTCAGGAAGGTGGACGAAGTGTGCCTCGTATGACTACCACACAATCTACAATAGAAACAAAAAACAATTATCATAGCATCTTAAAATGTGAAACAAGGGAGAATACATATATACAAGGAAAAACAAAAATTAAAACGGAAGATATGTTAAAGTATGAAGCAATCATATTCTTAAGGAAAATTAACATAACCGAACTGAATATTTGAATATTATTACCTGGTTTGGCTTCATTGTAACTAATTGCTCACGATAGTAGACCAAGGCCATCCCGGATGGCCTACTCTTCGAGCCTAGCACCCGCACCCACCTATAATTACGAGCGAATAACATAAGATAAGTAGCTACTTAGTTACTAAGAAGAGTACATTGCATAACACACTAAATATCAAAAAAATACTTACTTAAAGGCAAGTGGAGCATACGGCCACGGGCCGTAATCACATCTAGGTTGGGGCTCTATCCTCGGGCACAAGAATGGCAACCTTGCCCATGCCCAATACTGGACCAAGGTGCACGCCCCACCAATCTGCGATGCCCCTTTCTCGCTTGCCCGACACAACTCTCTATACAACCAGGCCAGGCAATCACTGCCCCAGCTATACTGTGGCGGATCATGGAGGTTCCGCAGTTGCTCCAAAAACATCAGATGCACCCTATCTCCCGACTTGTCCATAAAAAGCTTATCCCCTAGTAGCGCTAAAATATAGCACCGGGCATACTTGTGTATCTGAATTTCTGTTGCGTCATCAGGCAGTGGTGCTGCAATGGCCTCAACAAGGCAGCTAATAAGAATTTTTTGCCCCACCAAGGTTTTGTTGTCATTCGCTGAAGTAAAACTAAGAAACTCCATTCAAATAGTGCTCCAAGTTCCATCTATCACAGTAGTCGGCCCAACCAAGACCTCACCGTCTATAGGAAGTCCGAAAATGACCTCCACATCTTGTAGGGTGATTGACATCTCACCGTGTGGAAGATGGAATGTATGAGTCTTCGGCTGCCATCGCTCAACTAGGGCCGTTATAAGGCAATTATCTATCTCTCTGGAAGGGGCCCTAAACAATCCTTCAAGCCGTAGCAGCTTGATAATGTCAATCACCCGATTATCTCGCATTTGAACGTTTGCCATCTCCTTAGTGCGACCACGGCACGAAAGTTGGCCTGGGTCTTGCAAAATTAATAAAAATTATAGCAATTGTTAGAACTATAAATACAACTTTGAAAGAACTTGCTAACTAAAAGTCAAAGATAACGTAAAAATTAAAGCAGTTGTTAGAACTAGATATTTCACCTCGCCATTCCAAATGTCCTCTAATCAATGATGTCATTGTCGCGTCAACAATGACCCAATACTAGGACCAGGCTCCAAGATCTGTGGCTCGTCATCAATCTGAGGCTCCATACTGCAAATAGAAATGATACATCCAAATTCCAGGACTTAGATAATCCATATTAAATTTCTTTGCTCAAACTTTCCCAACATAACTTAATTCAAAATATAAAGGAAGGGAACATAGTACATTCCATTGTGTGTGTGTGTGTGTGTACACAAAGAAAAGAATGGAAAGCAAGAGTGCTACTGTGCTACTGTGCTACTGTGAGATCATTAATAGTTTGGGGGCAAAGGAATGCTATTCTACATGCAAGGAAAATCTATACTGAAGAGCAGCTTATTGGCATTATTTAAAAAAGGATGCTAAAAGAATGGAAAGCAAGAAGAGTACTTTGCTGTAATTGGGGATTCAATCCAGCCTTGATCTTTTTTGTTCCTATGTAGTTGGTAAGTTATTTTTAAAAATAATATCTCAATACAAGTGGAATCCTTCATTTCTCTAGCCTTTTCTCACACACATTCACATGAAAATATCTACATGAGAGATGGATTTGAAATTTCACAGCTAAATCATGAAGAAAAAGCATTTAAAATAGTAAAAAAAGGAATAAGAGCTTTATTATAGAAGAGCCTTGATTGGTGCATATTATCATAGTATTGGTGGTCACTCTAAATATATGTGGCAACTATTAGCAGAGAGTTGCATTACAAAATACTTAAGCTGTTTTCCAACTTAAAAACATTGGATTCTGGATCTAAGGTGAATTGAGAATTAATTGACTGCTGATTAATATAATTTGAGATTTAGTGTTGCTATAAAGTTAATAAAAAAAAAAAAATCTATACGGTTTTACATTGCCACACCAAGTTATTTTAATCATTGGCTCCTACTTCTAGCGTTGATTATAATTATGCTTAACTCAATTATGGTATAAAGTGTGCTGGGCTTAGTCTACAGTACCCATTTCTTCTTGACTCTTATTCTAATTGTTGTTTAGGCAATGGTGCTTGGACCAAATGACATCTCCAACCAAATATGGAGTGGAGATGGAGATCGTCGTTCTAGTTTCCTATGAGAACAAACTATATATTTAATATTTTCAGTCTAATGGTTATATTATAGGTGATAAATGAACAGGGCTAGCAACTAAAGTCCAGGATATCTTTTATTAATCAAATGAGTCTCCTTTGACCATGATAAATAAGATACTAGTGCCTCTTCCAGAGCCAGAAGCAAGAAGATCCATGCTTGAGGAGCTCCTGCCATCACAGCCTGATGAGGAGAAGCTTCCTTATGATCTCATGGTTGAAAGGACAGAAGGTTTTTCAGGTTCAGATATTCGGTTACTATGCAAAGAGGCTGCCATGCAACCTCTTAGACATGTAATGGCGCTCCTTGAAGAGAGACAGGAAGTGGTGCCTGAGGATGGTATGTGCCTCCAATACCTTATGCAGTTTATAAATTTACAAAAATGCCTGATATAAGGAGTTGAGGATGAGTTACATAAATTTCTTATGGTATTGTTTCTTTAAACTTTCTTTTACATATTTCCTTTTATTCCCTCCTATTTGTGCAGTAGTATTTAACTATCCCTCCTATTTGTGTATGATAACTGTTAATTCAACACCAAAAATTGTTCAACACTTTCTTGTCCATTGTGTCGTTATAATTGATTAAATCTATTTTTTCTTTAAGTTATCAATTCCAAACATGTAGAAGTTTCAAACCATTAATTCTGTGATTTTAAAACTCAACTTTGCTAGTAACTGTCATTCCTTTTAAACCCTATAGTTTAGGAGTGGTTTCAATTGAACCTGGACTGTTACAAAAATCCCCTTCCATCCATGTTCTAAAAAGAAAAAAAAAAAAGGGGAAATCCTCCCCATGTACACAAGAAGTGTACTTGGGAAACTACAAACATCGAGATCCACTAGAAAGAACACTAATTCCAAGCATACACAAGGGGGCATCACAGCCTGCTGCTGCCCAAAACTTGTTGCTCAGCCCATTAGCAGAGCCACATTTGGCTCTGTAACTTTCCTTTGAACTTTCCTTTAACATTTGTAAAACGTCCATTATCCTAAGTCAGCAACAAGGACAAGTTTGTCTCTTCTCAATATACTTATGCATGCAGAACCAATCTTTTGCATATCGATTTTCTACTGGGATACACTCATTGTCTGGCTATAAATTAAAGCCATTGATTTGGGTCAAGCTAGAGGATAATATATACAAGCATGCTTTCAAAGCATTGCTTTGGGAAAAAAATGTTGATTCTCTCTTATTTCTTTCTATTTCTTTTGATAAACATATCAGTGACTGAAGTACGAGGGGTTGATAAATTTAGCATAAATTTAGCAGGTCTGTTTATTAATTAATGGTTTAATACATTCTTTTCAATTTTTTCTTAAACATATCTTTATTAAAGGGGGAAAAAAAACAGTGCTATTTGTTTGGTTATTTCATTACTAAAAGTTGTAAAGAATTGATGATTTCTAATAGATAATTAATATTCTCTTTATTACTTCATATCCTTCAAAAAATGTTTATATATGAAAGGTTGACGGTGCAGCAAATGAACACTACAGATTCCACAAAGGCAAAAGAATTAAACCCAAAAAACCGAAATTGAAAAAAGGAGTACCTTTCGCACGGTGGGCTATGATCAAAGCAACAATGGCCTACGATTGCTTGAGAGTGACTGAGTGAGTGACTTTCAGAGGGCGGAGCGAAGGTTGAGCGAGTTTGAGAGGGCGGAGCGAAGGTTGAGCAAGAGAGGGATTGACTGAGAGTGTTCCGTGTGTTCACTAGGCTACGCTCAGATCAACAATGGGCTAGAAATGCTTGAGAGTTTGAGAGTGAGTGAGCTTGAGAGTGAGTGAGTGAGTGAGTTTGAGGGTGACTTTCAGAGGGCGGAGCGAAGCAAAGTTTTGAGCGTTTGAAATTTCGGAGTGTTTGAACAGTGAGTAGAAAGTGGTATATATATATTTTTCAGATTTCGAGTTTTTAAAACTCGCTTCCCTCGTGGCTCCACCTGGCAATTTTCTCCAGCTCATATATCTGAAAAACTGAACTCGAGTTTATAAAACTCGAGTTCTAATATACAATCTCGAGTTTTACAAACTCGAGATGTTAGTTTCCCACTTTCTTTCAAACCCGGCCAACTAATGAAATGGTTAGAAATTTACTGTTATTTAGAAAGGGTGTTCCGGTGCACCGTGTGAATGGTATACGTGTCAGCATTTTAAGGGAGTTCTTTGTTTCCCCATCTCTCAGTCCTCAAACCCTATCTTAAACCGAGCCCAATAATAAAAAAAAGGCCCACAATAAAGCCCAGACCAGCCCGTATCTTGAAAAATCGTCCAACCCTTCTAGTAATAGTAGTAGGGCCTATATTTGCTTCCCACTGTAATTTGTATCGCCAAATTCGACTCAGAGGACATTCGAATTCTTCTCGCGGAAAAAGAGAAGAAAGTAGAGAGCGAGAGGCTAGCAGAGAGAGAGAGAAAGGTGGAAAAATGGCAGGAGTGGTGGGAGGAGAGGAAGAGTTGGAGGAGTTCTACGTGCGGTACTACGTAGGGCACAAGGGGAAGTTCGGGCACGAGTTCTTGGAGTTCGAGTTCCGCTCCAATGGCATGCTCCGCTACGCCAACAACTCCAACTACAAGAACGACACCATGATTCGCAAGGAGGTCTACGTCACCCCTGCCGTCCTCAAAGAGTGTCGCCGTATCATCCTCGAGAGCGAGGTCTCTCTCTACTCTTCTCTAACTCTTAACTCTCTTTTTTAGGGTTTTGGTTTTTTTTTTTTTTGTTGATTTTTGGTTGTGGATTTCTTGTTTGGTTGCTGAGAAAATCGGAGGAATTAGTTGGTGTTTTACTTCTAGTTGTAGATGATTTAGCTGTCTCTGTAACTTATTTAATTTTTAGGGGTTTCTGTTTTTCTTTGTGCTACTTTTGATTGGGTTTTTGGAAGGGTTTAGGGTTTCTATTGTGTGTGTGTTGAGAGAGAGAGTCTAGTGTGGAATTGAACTTAGGATTTGATCTGTATGAGGAATTTTGGTTGAATTCAATGCTTACTCTTTTGCTGTGTGGGGATTAGTGAAGAGTTTTGGCTCTTTCAACTCGTCTATGAAAAATAAGGATTGATTAGAAATGGAGGTTTGAACCCACTGTTTATGCTCATCATATTTGTTCTACTTTTGATTGATTTTTGAAGGGTTTAGGGTTTCTATTGGGTGTGTGAGAGAGAATGTAGTGTGGAATGAACTTCAGGATTTGATGTGTTTGAGGAATATTGGTTGAATTCAATGCTTACTCTTTTGCTGTGTGGGGACTAGTGAAGAGTTTTAGCACTTTCGATGTGTCTATGAAAAATTGTGTTTGTGGACATATGATTAGAAATGGAGGTTTGAACCCACTGTTTATGCTTGTCATATTTATGACTAGGCTTAAGAAATTGGGGTTTGAGTTTCATCCATTTTGTGCCTTTATAATATGTGAGATTTGGTTGTACTTTTGTCATGTTTTCATTCAGAATCTGATTGAGTTGGGGGTTTTTGAGTTATTATATAAATTTGATTATGTTTACTTTTTCCGCTTCTGATCTAGTATATGTGTTTTTTGTTCAGATTCTAAAGGAAGATGATAACCAATGGCCAGAACCCGACCGTGTTGGGAGACAGGAGCTTGAGATTGTGATGGGGAACGAGCATATCTCTTTCACTACTTCAAAGATTGGATCCCTTGTTGATGTGCAGAGCAGTAACGACCCTGAAGGGCTTCGCATATTCTATTACCTTGTTCAGGTCAGCTTATTAGTACATTTATTTTATGTTTTACGGTGCATTTCTCTTTTGTAGTTTGTAATGTATATGTTTTGATCTCTAGGTTTTATTTCCTAGTTTCTTTCTAATTGTGGTTTAAGTCGTGAATTAAGAAATTGGTATCTGATACTAGTTTCCAAATCTCAGAACATCTTCTTTGTTATCCTTAGTTTCTTCACTTGTCATGGGTCTATCACAATTTTGGGTTCAGTTCTAAGCAGTCATATCGAAGGACTTATTATAATCAAGTCCACTTCTGGACTTTTGTTAGGATCTTACATGGAGTGAAACAAGGTAGTTAGAGCCTTAAGATAACATGGGTACACACATATGTAGGTAACAATGAGTATGATTTTAGATAGGATAGAGTAGCAAAAAAGGATACATATGGTTGATGTTGATTAGTTTTAAAAAGGCCATAAAACTGACCATAATTTAATTTGGATTCAGGCACTTGAATTGAGTTAAGTTATTGTGCTTACCCAAAAGAATGTCATCTATATCTTTGGTTTATGTTTATTAAGTGGGATGTGTATATATTTACTTGGAATTTTAGTTATTATTTAGGAAGTAATTTTTTATTACTCATTTTATAATTAGCACTTATCAAAGGAAGATTTGAAACACGTCTTTAAAAACCATGTTGATGGCTAGTCAATGATGCATTTTGCAAACATCTCTACTTCTTTTCTACCTATGTACTTGGGCAATGCCCATTCTTAATTTTTAACATTTTTTTTTTTTTGATAAATCCATTCTTAATTTTTAACATACCCTTGTTTGGGGTAAATAAAAGTATCTCTACTTCTTCAACTGTCAATTTAGAATCATAATAGTCGAATCTCTTAGAGACCACACTCTGTCTGACTACTAAGAAGTAAGAACTGTTGTTCCGCAGAGAGTTCTACAGTAAATAAAATTCTAGGGTATATCTCCTCCTCTCGATTTTTGCTTATCTCTCAGGCCCATTAGTCGATGCCTCTGGAATTGCTGCTTCTAACATTTAGATGGAGAAAAACTGGTCTACGATTGTTTTTGGCTTTTAAGTAGAAGGTGTTGCTTTTAATCTACAGAATTGTTTGGACAAGTTTTGAGGGTTGTAACTTCTTTTAAAAAGGGGCGGGGGGGATTTGAGGTTTGTACTTGTCACTTTTTATGACTCTCATGTTATTATTTTGTTGTTGTAACTGGTGTGTGAATATTACATGTACTAATTGCTAATCATCAAGGCAGTACACTGTTATATTATTGTTCATGGTTCTACTATCAAATGGAGTCACTAATCGATAGAATTAATGCCATTGTTCCTTGAAAAGAAATAAGTGAAAAGAAAAGGTTTGTAGCATATCATACAGTTAATAGAATGAAATAATGTCATCTTGATGAAACTTTGACATGTATCAGATTTTAAATGCTGTGTGAAACTGAACAGTGTGGGTTTATTTTGATATCAATCTGTAGTCTTATAATCAGCAAACAAACGCTACATTGGTTATAGTACAAATATGTTTGAAATGATCAGTAAGTGTCATACTAAAATTACTTGTTCAAATTTAAAAGTTGGAGAAAGGTAATAATTGGAATCATCAACTTCACCAATTGGTATATCAACAGGACCCCTAGAATATGATCCATCCTGCAAACCAACCAATTATATCATTTACAATTCTGGCATTGTCTTATAACTATAAAAAGATAATTAGATATTCATGCTGCAAGAATTTTGTGGAATTCTGGAAGCTAAATAGTCATTAACGTCATCACTTTAGCCTAGAAAACTCATTTAGTCATCAAGGAGGAAAGGGGTGGATCATACCTCAAAGAAAACAAGACCAGTTTCACTGCCCATGACATCTTCATCCATCACATCACTTGTTTTAAAGTCAAAAGACCCAAATTTTGGCAAAACATGACTTGGTACAATCTCATGAGTCATTTCTTTAGCGGGTGAAGATGCATTCCCAACTTCATGCTCTTCTTTGCTTCTCTTACCGCCACCAATATGCCTTGGTTTTTCACCATAAGGATTCAAAGTCACCCAATTTATCTTCCTATGGATTTGAGATGTTGTTCCTCCAGAAGAGGATGGCACTGCCTCAATGCGAGAAAGAGTATAGCAATCATATAAGTTTTCACTCTTGTTTCCAATGTCAA
Organism: Quercus glauca; assembly: GCA_023736055.1. Taxonomy (NCBI): domain Eukaryota; kingdom Viridiplantae; phylum Streptophyta; class Magnoliopsida; order Fagales; family Fagaceae; genus Quercus; species Quercus glauca. Next base: position 73,699,946 of record CM043318.1, read on the forward strand.
TTGGCTCCATTTCGGCAGTTATTGGTGAGAATACTGCTTCCACCCCCTTCCTTATCCCACTCACACTACTAGCAAATGTATTCCACATTGGCCTTATTACAGGTTCCTGAAAGAAAGAAAGAAAGAAAGAAAGAAAGAAAGATGGGTGGAAAAAAACTTTTCATTAACTCCAAGGCACAAAAAGAACCAGTTGTTGAAAGTTCTATGTACAAAGCACTTATGTACTTGCTGAACATAAGAATACAAATACTTATTGAAGAATAAGTTCCGTTTCTTTCCTTTGTTTTGGTTGGTAGGAATCGGGATGGGGTGGGGTGGGGGAGGATTGAGGGTGGAGATGAAACCACCTCTCCTTTTTAAGTCCCATACTTCAAGCTGAGTTTCAATCAAGAAGCATTATAACTTCTAGTAATTGCCAATAATCCACTAATTGACACTTTGGGAACGTTTTTTAGATAATTTACCATGTATCAAGGACTACATTCTCGTCCTTGATCCCAATTTAATTTTATTTAAAACCAAACTATATAAATCACAAATTCAATTCATAATTTCTTTCCTTTCTCTTCCTCCATTTTCAAAATTTGGGAATTCCTAACTTCTATACAAGTATACATTCTTTTCCTCAACTTTCTCAATTCAATAATCAAAATTCAGGATTTCCTAACTTCTATACTATATCTTCGTCAATTTCCTCAAAATACCAAACAGAGAAAGTACATCAAATTTTTAGAATTTCGCTTTATTATATCCAATTTCAAATAAAATACAGGCACACTGAAAAACACATTCATATGCACTTAATATTCAAAAATTAAAAAAGTACCTGACTTTTTAAAAAGAACTGCTTAATACAACTCTCATTTCACAGAACAATGAAAAACTAAAGCCGCAAAATTTAATTCCTCTCATTTCATTTCCACATTATCATACCATCCAAAACCAAAACTTTCCATAACCCATTGTTCCAAACAAAAACTTGACAGTACCTGCCCAATTCCCAAACCCCAAATCTCTTACTTTCCCATTTTCCTTAACAACAAAACAAAAAAAATTCCACACCCATAAATTCCAAAATTCAAGCAAAAAAGAGATAGTTACCTGAGTTTGAAGAACAGTCTCAACCTCCACTAGCATAGCACTAGAGACCAAGACTCTACCACCAGCACCAGCCTTAGTTCTCTTCCTCCTGACCATTCTCTTCCCCTTAGGCCTCCTTTTAGTGGTTCTCTCTTTGTCTTTCTGAGCAAGCTCATTGTCCACGCTCCACACATTGTCCTTCTTGCCCTTCACAGCTTTAGAGGTGGTATTGTTGTTGTTATGGTGATGGGGTTTGTGAGTCTGAGTAATTATGAGGCTTCTGGGGCTTCTTGGGTTTGGGAGATTGGAGGTGAAAAGGGTTTGTGGGGTTGAAAGGGTGTGATGGAACTCCACCTGGTGGTGATGGTTTGTGCTGGTTAGTGTTTTGCAGAGGTGAAGAGTTGGTGATTGCATGTTTCAGAGAGAGAGAGAGAGAGAGAGAGAGAGAAGCTATGTGGCTGGAAATTGGGCGGGGTGTTGGAATTTGGAACCTGAACTTTCAAGCCAAAATGGGTATTATTTTGCAGACTCGAAGCGTGGTTGTAGTACAGGTTGCTGTCTAAACGACTTTGTATTAAGGTTGTCAATCCTAAACGGCTTGTAGTACACAAATTACTTGGTCGTTTGGTTGGATGTTTTTGGGAGGTAGATCTATGCACAAAAATAATAATAATTTTTCGGTTTTTCATTCATTTTCTCTCTCTAACAATTGCTACCAAGATCACTGTGAGAGCGCAACCTACAATGTGAAGTCACGAGAACTATCATTATCTAGGTTTGGCAAGTTGTTTCTCTCTCTCTCTCTCTCTCTCTCTCTCTCTCTCTCTCTCTGTGTTATATCTAGTTTTTTCATCCTTGGTGCTCGATTCACAAGTCAATTTGACTTCAGTTATGGGTTTGATGTCCTTATTAATTGTTAATTTGCTATTGGGTCTGATGGTTTGGTTGGGTGGGTGGTGGTCATGACAATATGGCTTTGGTTGATTTTGGTGTGAATTTGGAGTTGAGTGTAGTCGTTGTGAGTAGGGATGAGTTGTATTTTGTTAGCATGCTGGTTGTATGTTTAGGATGGGGTGGTGAAAAAAACCCCAAAAATATTCCAAACAAGTTTTGATGAGGGAAAATACTAAATGCAAAGCAATAACCAAACAGTTAAGTTAAAATTTGTTTTCATTTGTACTTAAAAAGAAGCACCCATTTCAAGGATGAAATTATAAGGATGATAACAAATAGAGTAGGGTCAGATCATGAGTGCTTCAGTCCCTTCTTGGGGCGTGGAAAACTCATACAAGACATGAGTAGGACAAGTCGGTTTTAAGGTGAGTTGGAAGTAATTTGTTATCCCTAATGAGGTGATTACAACATTAATGAGATAGAGATGAAACAAAAAGGGAGAGACGACAGTTATGAAAGTGCTAAGAGAATGAAAAGTTGCCGTGTTGAGAGATAGTAATAGTATATATATATATATATATATAGACACACACACATTCAAGGCGGGATAAGGTGATTAAAACCCCATCCTAGGGAAGAGTAGGACGTGGCTAGTCAAATGAGAAGAAGAATTTTTGCTATCCCTTATTAATTCCAATGAGCTTCCGGTAAAAAAAGGAAAATCTTTTGAGATTAATAAGGAAAATTTTCCCCAAAGATAGCTAGACTTTATCATCAGCACATGATATCTATCATCATAGATAACCACACCTTTATCCTTCCTAACTCTTAAGCATTGAAGAACTTTATTTCAACCCTCCTCATGAGTCATGAACATGATGCTGCTTCATCAATGCACCCATACCCTCATGGCTTCACAATTTTTTTTTTACTTGTTATATAGCTTGTTGTGTTTAATACATGATAAAACTAATGTCAATTATAGATTCATATACAAATGATAGTTACTCCAATCAAAAACTTATTACAATAGTAAAGAAAAAATTCTAAGGATGATCATGAGCAAGGTAGGGTCAGATTATGAGTGTCCCTACTGATCCTTGATGTTTGAAGAACTTGCGTAGGACATGAGTGAGACAGGTTGGTTTTGAGGTGAGTTGGAAGTAATTTGTCATAACTAATGAGGTGATTTCAACATTAATGAGATAGAGATTAAACAAAAAGGATAGGAAAAAAAATACCTTAACAAATTGTGAAAGATTGTGAACAGGAAAAAAAAAAAAAAGTGTTCATAAGCTTTGCTTCAGACTGATATCGTATACCCAGTAGCTCTTATCCTTTTGGATTTCCTTCATGTTTTTTTTGTTGTTGTTCTTATGGTTATTGTACTCTGCTCCTTTCCTCTTTCTGTTAGTTGAGATCTGGTCTTCCTTCATTCTCTATTGCTCTTTGGTGTCTCTGTTTTCTGAGCATTCGATATTTATGTCATTACTGTTTATCCACATTTTTTACATCCCTCGCCCTCGTTCTTATGGGTCTTTTGTGGTTGCAGGATCTGAAGTGCTTTGTATTCTCTCTCATTTCACTCCATTTCAAGATCAAGCCAATTTAAGGCGATAAATCACGAGTTCCTGGTGTTTTCTATGCAATGTGCATTGGAGTTGTGTTTGCTATTGTAACCATACCCTTATTTTGCATGCAGTCTTTGCCATTTGATAGCTTAGCACTTCAATTGTTACCACCAGTATGTTTTGGGAGTGATTAATTGAATTTAGGAATATGTGCACACAAAGGTTGGATGTTACATTATGTTACCAAAGCTTCAGGTTTCTGGTATACTAATTGTTTCGCATGGTTTTGCTATTTTTCTATGTTGTGTATGTGGGTGTTACTTTTGGTTCAAGATTAATTATGAGGTGAAAGGAAAGCACGGTGAACGCGAAATACATGATTATGGTAATCCAGAAGCATTTCTGAATCAATAGCTTCTGAGAAATCTTAAGAAGCATTATGCTTTCTAGTTAAGCTAGCCGTATAAAGGTTGTAAATCTTTCAGTTTCATTGCTATAATTGCCTTCATGTGGATGGTTAGCATCAGCAACAAGGTTTTACATGAAATTCTACCTGAAAGAAATATAGGGAAAATTACTTGGATGCTTCGGATTTCAATTAGCAATTGCAGAATGTTTGGTTGGAAAAGCTACACATCTGTATTCTACAGGAGCAAGGGAGGGGCAAAAAATTGAAATTAGCCTTAGTTTGTGTTTGGTATCTCTATTTCTTCAGGTTTTGAGGCATTGCAATGCAATTTTCCAGTTTGTTTGCTTGCTCTATTTTCTTGTATATTTGGAGAATGCATTCTTTCTAACCTCTACAGAAGTTAGAAGGGAAGCTTTTCAAACTCTCTACTTTTGTTCTTGTTATGGCTAAAATTCAATGTGGGTGACAAATTTTCGGCAAAAATGGCCAAATACCATCTTTGGCCGAAATAATTTGTTTTCTACCATTGTTTGCAAAATATTTAGTAATTTGCTACCTTTTTAGAACTCGAGTTTGACATGTAACTCAAGTTTCAAAAACTCAAGTTCTAAAAAATTAAATTAAATTAAATTAAAAATAATAAAAATAAAAACCTACTATGGTGGCATCTGTTGACCTTGATTATTTAAATTAAAAAAGGTCACACGGAACTCAAGTTCTTTGTAATGTGTTACTCAAGTTTATAAAACTCGAGTACCATGAAAATAAGGTCCATATCTCAAAAATTGAGGTCCTCATCTTTAATGGTAACATCGTAAATTTATCATAAAATTTTTCCTCACCAAAGTGGCCGAATATCCTTCCTTTCCTTTAGTCTATTTCTTTTCTTCTTTATCCTTCAACTTTTCTTCTTTCATTTCAATGTGTCCCACATGCATAATGTCACATCTCATTAAGAGATGTCTAACATGAAGTAAAACTTGTGAGACAAACTTCTTAATGGCCTGTTTGGATAGATGGGGGAAGGAGGGAGAATAGTGTAAAGTTAGCTAAAAATAAGCTAATTTTGTACTAAATCTATTCTACTTTACTCTACTCCCCCTCCCTCCCTCTCAATCCAAATGGACCATAAATGAGTCTTTGACTTCTCTACTCTAATGATGACGCTTCTGAAGGATGGTATGGTTTCAACTAAAACTTGGGTAAAGACAATGAAATGCGAAAAGAAAAAAAGAGGCATAGAAGCATAGGAATTTGAACTTATCTTCCACTTGTTCAAATTTTTAAAGAACTCGAGCTTCAAGAGCTCATTTTATATTACAAAGAACTTGAGCTTCACGTGGACTTTTAAATTATAAAATGTCAGATTAGCTTTTGCCACCATGTCACATTTTTTTGGAACTCGATTTTTATAAACTCGAATTCTCTGAAAGTAGTGCTAGATTGCTAAACAGTGGTAGAGATTGAGCGTCATGAACTCGAGTTTTGTGAAAACAGTGGTAGAACTCGAGCTTAATAAACTCGAGTTTCAAAACAGTAATAGATGGCTAAATATTTCACAAACAGTAGTAGAACACAAATTATTTCAGTTATTTGGCCATTTTTGTCCAACTTTTTCTGCATATACACGATTTCATCCGTAACTACTCTACTTCCATGATATTTCTACCGGTGTGGAACCTCCCAAACAACCTAACTACTTATTCCATCACCACTCCACTTCTGAAATGCATGTCAACTACGGGGTTTGAGTTTTGGATGTTCTAGCAAGAACTTGCACCATTGATGTGTGCATAAAATTGACTGCATAATTCTAGTTGTTACATTAGTTGTAAGTGACTAAATTTGCCTTTTTTATATTTTAGTTGTTTGATAATCTTCTTTTCAGAACTCAGTGTGGCATTTCTTGTTCCTTATGTAAAACTAAATAAATAAATAAATAAAACCCTCAAACTGTTCTTCATGCTGTTAGAAATTGTGCCTGTGCTAAGAGTTGTTGGATAAGTTGGGCTTTCCTGGCTTGTGTAGCTCCTTTTTCACTGCCAACATCACAACATGGAAATTGCAAGTCAGATGACAGAACTTCTCTATATTACTTGCCTAGAAAACTTCTCTATAACTGTTCTTCATTGTGAGATTCCACAGAGGGCGGTAGAGTTTGCCCCTTATGTGCAGGCACTAGGATTGGCAAGACATTACTAGGAGAGTGAGATGTTAAAAGCCTCATAAGGGGTGGTTCAACTTGAATTCATATGGGGTCAATCTGTGGGTAATCTAGGCTTGGCAGGTGGTGAAGATTTGATCAGAGATGCAATAGGGGCTTGGGTTTAAAGTTTTTTGAGAAAACAGGCAACGGAGCTTTGGTCTTTGAGGAATGGACCATTAATCTACTAAAGCTATATTTTAAAATAATGGTTAGAAATTTCCTAAATCTACACCCCTGCCCTTGGGATCTTGAACTTGAGATCCCTTTCTCACCTAGTACCTGGTATGGCTATGTAGATACCTACCCGACCCATGTGGGTCCATTAGGTGAGCGGCTTGGGTTGGATAGATTAAACCCCCAAATTAGTGGATTGAGCCGGGTAATGGATTGAGAAATTACGAACCCACCATAGTTGAACCGATCTGCCCATCTTAGGCAACCATAAAGGTAGTTCCCTTTTTCTATCTTGTATTGTATAATGTTGTATTTATATTTTTATTGAGCATGTATCAACATTCTGTAACCAAGACTTGAACAATATATGAACAAAATATCCTCGGATTAGCTCGAGGAAGAGTTAAACATTGAAATCTTCTTCTTTCTTTCGGATTATTTGTTGTTTTTACAATTGAACGTGAAACTAGGCCATTAAAGCTGTGCAAGCTGATCTCGGAACCCCACTCTCTACAAATTAATTGTATTGAACTATATCATATCAACTTTCTGCCTATTCAGGGTTTGCAACTGATTTTTGTTCTTCTACACAACTGATTTGTCAAATTTAGATTTTGGTGGGTTAGTGATGGATTGGAATTTTTCCAACTTGCCAGTGGCAGGTTGGATAAAAATATTGACCTTCACCCCGCCTAATCTGACCCATGCACACTCCTGGTACCTAGGAATTTGCTATTAGACCATTAAGTTCATTGGCAATATACAAAAAGCTTAAAATTAGAAGCAGTGAAGATTGAAATTGATGTCAAAGTTGTAGTGGACCTGATTTCCAACTTTAATGAGTTTTAAGAAAAGAAAAGAAAAAATCCTTTCTATCTTTTATTAATAATAATAATAATAATAAATAAATAAAAATAAAAATCATTCCTTTCTTGTTGGAATGTGTGAATCATTGCTACATAAACGCAAATAGATATGCGGATGCGTTTGGGAGAAAGGACACGAACCAAAGCAAAAGATTTTGATATATATATATATATATATATTTGAGATTTTTATTATTTATTTTTGCTGAATAAAAAAAAAAAAGTAGAATCTTGAGAGCAAGTTACTTTCTAACATGTTAAGTTAAATCCCAGCACTAGATGACCTCACCAACCCCGATACTAATGCATTTCACATAACTCGAATTAAGGGTGGCAAAATTGGACATGACCTACGAACTCTACACGACATGAAATTAATAGGTTATGAGTTAAGACTTAATGGGTTCGTATTATATTCGGGTTGATATGACTGGCCCGTTTAATAAACGGGTTGAGTTAGTATTCAACATATAGAACCCGTTTGACCCGGCTAACCCATTTAATTAAATGACATTTTACCAATATACCCTTCAAACTCTAGGTATATAAACTTATTAATTGTTGTGGTTTATTTTCTTTGACATATTGTGGTTGATTATTTGTGATATTAAGATATGCTTTAGTTTTGAATGATTATTTGTGATGTAGTTACTCGTTAGTTCTGAATTTTATATTTTTTTCATAATTTTTTTTCCATTTTGATAAAATCTAATAAACAGGTCAACACGACTAACCAGTTTAATAAATGGGTCGTGTTAGGGTTGAGGAATCTTGTTCCGTTTAATAAACATGTTAGGTTAATGTTGACCTGTATAATCGGACACTCATGAATTGACACGACACGAACCCAACACGTGAACACGAATTGCCACCCCTAACTTGAATCCAAGTGCTAAGGCTTTTTTAATTTTTTATAATTCAATAATTACAGTAAAAGATGGGAGTTTTGAAACTCTAGGCAAGATTTTGAGATGTTTTTTTTAATCCTCCTATGGATATATGTTTTGTTTCTAATCCAAATTATGTTAAGTTTTCCCGCCTACACCAAAAAAGTCAAAAACCAACTGAGTGTCTTAATTTGATAATAAAGAGTAATTATCTTAAGCAAATCCTATAAATTGAAATTCTCTAAAGGAAAAAAAAAAATTAGGGCAAATTACACTTTGTCCACCTGTGGTTTGTCCGAAAAACACTTTACCCATCTAGAGTTTAAAAAAATGGCACTTTACCCACTTGTAGTCCTATTCGTTAACAGACTGTTGCCCACCTATGGCCTTGCCGTTACTCTAACACCATTTAACTTAAAAACATATGTTGGTGCAAACACAATAATAATGAAAATAATACAAAGAGAAATTGAATAATAGTTCTGAATATTATTTATCTGAGATTAGAAAATACACAACACTATTTGGACTGAGACATAACACTCGTTTTACTCACTCTCTTTACGAAGATTCAAGCTCTTGGTAAGCTAATCTATGTAACTGGTGCAGACCTTTTCTGGCTTATCTCCCCCAAGATACAATAGCCTAACAAATATTGTATGGCTAGAACAACCACTGCATAAAGTGTTCAAACTCAAAACTCCACCAGAAAGAACACCATTCTTTGCCAAGAACCTTTTTATTTTTTAGTATATAAGAATACTTGTAATTGCTAGATTTTTTGGTATGTAGTGGAATGAGCCTGAATGAGTCTATTTATAGGCTCAATGGGCCTCACAAAATTATTATCCAAATTAATATGATTAATTAGGTCCATTATTCTAATGTACTTGATGTTACAAGATTAATTGCTAAACATAAATATGATGGGCTAGAGTTACACAATTAATGAATGAGATAAGGAGTTTCTGAAGATATATTCTGAATGTATTTAGCCTAATATTTGAAGCAATATATATCAGCCCATTAATCACCACAATTAAAAGGAATAGTCCCTCTCATTTTCAATGTGGGATTAAACATTCCACTAACTCCTTATCTTTCATATTAACTCTTATATATATATATATATATATATATATATATATATTATCATATTTATTCATTTTAATTAAATAATATTAAAATGCTCCAACAATATACTATAAATTGAATCAAACGCACAAAATCCTAGAGAAACAAACCCAAGGCCACCCCTTCAATCTCTATCTTTGATTTAGCCACTCCATGAAGATCATCATGTGAAATTTCCATCATCACCATTCCAATCAAAACCCCTGTGATAGAGTTTGAGGAATTTCCTTCTAAAGTGAAATTCCAGGAATTTCCCTACGAATTGAAATTTGAGGAATTTGTACAGGACTAGCAATAACATGTTGATCTTGTCAATCGTCAAGACTGAGGTAGTCCCTTTTGGGAGGGACTTTTTGAACCAAACCCATCTGGTAGGGATCAAAGTAAGTAGAAGTAAATAATTAGTTTAATAGACCCTCTGGTAGGGATTAAATTATTCTCTGTTTGAAAATTTTAGCAAAGATAGCATTTTTTTTTATAGTTTATTTTGCATTGCAGTTCTTAAATTGGTGTGTTCTGGTCATGAGGTCTAAAATAAAATCCATAGAGAATTCTGTTTTTGCAATTGTTTTGTAGATATTTGTCTATGGATTATTACTTCTAGGTATCTCACGAAGCATTAAGCTGGAATTTTCTAAGCTTTATAGATTACTAAAGATTTAAAACACACACATTTGTATGCTTGCATGCATGAATTAGTTGTGTTTAAATTTATTGGGCAAGTTTGCCATATGTATTCTGGTCCAATTTCCTTATCTTGGTCCCTTATTATCCTTCTTAAGAAATTTGAGAAACTCAACTCTTGTTATTGTTATTTTTTTGTATTTGTTATTTATTTTTTATTTTTGAGAATCTTATGTTGTAGTAATTATTGTTAAGCTTAAATGGACCAAAAGGTCCATTAAACTAATAGGGATATTTTTTTTTTGAAATTGTAGTAATTTCAGTGAAGGTTTCTTGGGCAACTTATGCAATGTCTTCATCAAGTGGCACTTGTATTACAACAACCCATTTTTGTCATGCTTCAGATGGGCATTTATGTACCCATGAGACTTGTGTCTTGCAAACAAGTCTAAAAGTTGGCAGCTTTAGAGTGAGATTTTTGGATTGTAGCCAATTCAAGGTAAGCAGCAATTTTTTATTTTGATTTTATTTGAATTGTATGTTAATGGTTAGTGGTGATGGATTGTGAATTGTAAAATAACATGTTCTAAATTCTATGGGTGTAAAATCAATTCTCAGGTTGGTCCCAAATGTGGCTTCTTTCAGTGGGTGGATAACCATACTTGTAGGCATGGAAATGAAACTACCCCACTTGTCATTCAAAGGACCAATATGCTTGTGAATGAATTGCACCTTGCAACTTAGAGGGAAAGGTCAGCTAGGGAAAGAAGAAAAAGCTACTAAGAGGGAAAGAAAAGCTCATGAATTGTATGTTGAAGTTAGGGAGAAAGCAATGAGAGCAAGAGAGAATGTGCAAGCTTGCACTAGTGGTATCATGGGGATTTTTTGTGTTTGTAATGTTGGTTTTGTGCTTTGCCTTAATAAAAAAAACAAAATTTAAGAGATTAAGTTTGGCATGATGGTTATGTGTTTGTAATGTTGTTTGTTTTGTTGAGGTTGGTTGGACTAATGAGCTTAATTCAGTGAGTGGTTATTCACTATTTTGTAAGTTGAATGCTCAAATGGTCATTTGGTAAGTTGTATTGTAATATAACATCTTTGGTAATAGAACCACCTGATTTGATTGTTGGTAATAAATTGTTGGTATTTGTAAATTGATGGCACTCAACTAACATATTGTTGGAGCATTTTAATATTAATTAATTAGAAATGAATAAATATTACAACATAAATGTAAAGATGTGGGAGTGAATATGGAAGATAAGGAGTTAGTGAAAATATTTAATCACACATTGAAAAAGAGAGAGGCTATTTTTTTTCTTTTTAATTGTGGTAATTAATGGGCTAATATGAATTTACTCAGATATTGGGCTAGATACGTGCGCAAGAGAAGGGTAAAGGGTGGAGGTAACACCCAGTACATCAGAATAATGGACCTAATTAATCAGATTAATTTGGGTAGTAATTTCGTGAGGCTCATTGAGCCTATAAATAGACTCATTTAGACTCAATCCAAGTTATTGCAATATACAAAAAAAAAAAAAAAAAAATAGAGAGGTTCTTGGCAAGGAAGGGTGTTCTTTTTGGTGGAGTTTTGGGCTTGAACACTTTGTGTAGAGGTTGTTCTAGCCATACAACACTTGTTAGGCTGTTGTATCTTGGGGGAGACAAGTCAGAAAAGGTTTGCACCAGTTACAACGTTTAGCCAACTAAGGGCTTGAATCTCCTTAAAGAGAGTAAGTGTCGCATTTCAATCCAAATAGTGTTGTGTAATTTCTCTCTCTAAATAAATAATATTCAGAAGTATTATTCAGTTTCTCTTTGTGTTATTTCCATTATTATTGTGTTTGCACCAACACACATCTTCCAACCAAAACATAAAACATTGATTTTGGCATTTGACCATTTAAACTACTAATTACACTAGGTATGTGGACCACAAAAAACAAAATATCTAGTCTAGCTTCTTTCTACTTTGTTGGTCTTCATTTACTGCCTTTCCTACCTATTGGTTGAAACTTTGCTGGTCATGATATTTTGTCATTTCCACCTACTGGCTGAAATTTTGATGCTCTTGATATACTACCCTTTCCTCTAGTGCTTATAGTAGTTTCTCTACCATTTTTTTGACCTGCTACACCAGCAACAATAGCAACACCATTACCCTAGTCAAGTCAATGTATAGTATAAGAAAAATAGAAATAATATAAATACACGCTGCAATACCTGGGATGATGATGGTCTAGAATCTCATGTCTCTTTAGGTACATGAAAGGTTGGTTGGCTAGATGAAGAGTACTAATGGGCCCTAGTGGCAGCTTGTGGAGTTGAAACTCTATTAGTCGGTTGTGAGAATGAAGGCTGAGATCTAGATGTTTTAGCAAAAGGTTGATATGCAGGTAGGGATGCAAGTTGAGTTGTGGGCTAGAGCCTTGCTTTAGGAGCATTATTCGTGGTCCTACTTGCAGAATTACCTCCTTGTGTCTATACCACAGTAGTATAAGTTACAAACATATTAATACACATGAAGCAAGAAGCCAAGTGACTAGGGTTGAAGTCTAAAAATACTTACAGCTTTATCCTTTTGAAGCCTCTATCTCCTCTGCCATGCTGTCTCACCAGTAACAGCAGGTTTGCAACCTCTTAAATTGAGTCATTCTCTATGATACTTTCCACATTTGATAGTCTTGTTCAGTCTAAAAACCATATATGGGTTCCTTGGCTCATCAGGAGCAAGTTGTCCAGTTTGAACCCATTCTAATTGGCTAGGCATTGGTTGAATAATCTCCTAGTAAGTTTAAAGATATGTTTCAAGGCAAGGATATACATAATCCCCCACCTTCTCTAAGTTCTTAAAAATAGCAGCAATGCCATGTTTGAAAGGGATTCTTGTTAAATCTCATATCCTACAGCTGCATGTCCTATTTGGCAAATCAACCACATGCCTTTCGCAATCATTATCAACTTCATACATGAACTTACCAGATGGAGTAGCACAAAAATGTATACACTCTAGTTTCAACTTCTCTAACTTGTCCTGAATATTTGGACACACCTCCCAAGCATATTTCTCTATACCTCTCCTCTTTGTATAGAATTTGGTCGTTAACTTAACTCTAATCCACTCTAACATTGCTAAGATGGGCTTGTCCCTAGCAAGCAAAATCATGGAATTAAAGGATTCACTCAAATTATTAGCCAAACAATCAGTTAAAGCCCTAATGGTAAAATAAGACTTAGACAATTGTGCAAGGTTGATGTCAACAAGATACTCCCAAGCCTTGGGGTCTAGTTCCTTCAATTGTTGCATTCTCCTCTCAAACTCCCTAATAGTGGTGACTCCAGCACATCTCTATAATGCATCCTTCAACTTCAACCCCTTGTGGTCAAATTTGAAGTTATTGTAAATATGCTTCACATAGTACCTATGCTTCACAATTGGAAACAACATCTCAATTGCAAGTATAAGTCTTTGTTTCACATAGAATTCAATATAAAACAATATTAGTAATATGAATAACCAAAACACATGCATGTATTAGTAATATGAACATACAAAGTTTATACCTTTTGCCTATTACTAATAAAGATCAGATTTAGTTACTCTGGATTCCCTATGTCATCTGAAAACTATTGAAGGAGCCAAACCCAAAAGTCTCTGTTCTCTTGTTCAACCACAACAAGGGCAACTGGAAAAATATTATCATTTCCATCCTTAGTTGTGATAGATAGTATGATTGGTGGCACCCATCCAATCCCATGATTGGTTTACACCCTTCTAAAAAACTAACCTTCTGTGCATTATACCTTATATACATCCTCCTAAATTTTGGTTGGGAATTTTCATCCTCCATTTCAGTTTGCAAAATAATCTTACATCCCACATCATTCAACCTTATCATCTCTGCATAGTCTCTTAGCTTCCCATATTGCAACTGCTCATCCCCAGTAATCAAATTAATGGCTTTCCTATTATACCTATATACGTGACTCACACTTATGTCAACAAAAATGTTAGACCTCACATGGTGTTGCACACCAGCTGTAGTCCAATTAGGGTTCTTTCTAAAATCCTGCATGTACTTCTTGACAACATAAGCTGATGTCACTTAGCTGTGTTGGAAGGTTCTAGGGTAGGTGCACTCAGGTATATATGTCTTTATTTAGAAGGTTAACTCCCCATAGACTTTAGATGCATAACACCTCCATCCATACTCATTACTGCAATAGACAGATATCTTGTTTTTCTCATTCAATTTGAACTAGATATCCACAGGTTTCTATACAACACATTCCCTCAAGACCTCCTTAAATACCTTAGAGTTAAAAAGCATTATTCCCTTTCTCAGCTCTAGTTTTTTCATATCAGTTTGAACATTAAACACTAGCATTGTTGAACCAGCAGCTACTGGTTCATCATCATCAGACCCTACCAAACTTTCCATGTCATTCTCAACAGGTGGTTCAAGCCAATCATTGACTTCCACACTAGCATTTTCCCCTGCATTATTCATCTAGGTTTCACACAAAATTGCCACCATAATTAATCTCAACGGTGAAATTCAAATCAGCCATCTGCATAAAAATAATTGCTTAAATTCCAAAAGTGTTAATAAACAAAAGAATAAAACACTAACGTAGCAGAAATAGACAATAGATTTTGTTTTGATTTTGGGAGACAACCACATGGGAATGGACCACAAAGTCCACATCTACACATGTTTTCCTCAATACGAAAATATTCTTAGGGTCCACACAGAACATAACACAGAAAAGGACCAAATCATTAGCAATCAATATATAAATTTTAGTTGTTGAAAATTTCTAACATTTCGTACAAAAATATGCACATACATAAAAAAAAGTCATTGTTTTATTTTTGGGAGACAACCACATGGGAATGGACTACATATGTTTGAGACTTATTATTATTACACACTGAGCATGAGCTAGTAGTGGTAGGTGGGGTTCTTGTCTCTTGTCTTCGTTAAAAAGAAAAGAAGAAGAAGAAGAAGAATATATATTTATATATAGTTATTCATGCATGCTCGATTCGCAAGCTATGTTTCTAACATTTCCTACCTTAGCCTATACAAATTCCTCAAATTTTAGTTCATAGATTACCATCAATTACTGCAATTAAAAAAAAAAAATTAAAAACCCTTGGTTAGAGAATGTACCTAGAATTTAACTCAAGAGATAAATTCCTTAAAATCTTTCATAAGGATTTTGATCAGAATGGTAATCGAAAGTAATGATGAGAATTTCATGTGTTGATCTTGGTGGAGTGGCTCAAAATTGAAGAGAGAGTGAAAGGATGGCCTCGATTTGTTTATCTAGGATTCAATATTTTGATTCAGTTTGTAATATGTTTTAAAGTTAAATGATGTTAGAGTAACGGCAAGGCCATATGCGCACAGTGGACTGTTAATGGATAAGATCATAGGTAGGTAAAATGCCATTTTTTAAACTATAGATGAATAAAGTATCTTTCAGATAAACCACAAGTGAATAAAGTGTAATTTGTCCAATAATATTAGGCTTTATTAGTACCGGCTAAATTGGTTCTCATCTACAAGGGCCTTCCCGTCAATTTGATACTACCAAATAGGGATAGTTTCGTCAAATCACAAAAAGGGCGGGAACTCATCATTCCAAACTCCAATTCCTCATAGCCCCATTTTCAATTCCCTCCTCTCTCTCTCTCTCTCTCTCTTCTTATTTTTCACACATTTTCTTAGCAACCAAACAGATCTTTTTGGCCTCTATGCGAAACAAAATGCCTCGCTTCGCTTAATATCTGATATAGATAACGTATTCATATCCTTCTCAAACCCTAGCTCCCATGAATTCCTTTTCATAGCTTCAAATCCCACAGTACTCGAATGAAATCCCACACAATCTCAAAATCACCATGCTAAATCCTCACCTCTCAATCTCAGGACCACACCGCAGACTCACCACACCAGTCATAGACAAATCTTGGCAACTTCTACCAATTCTCTTTCGCATTGGCATCCCGGCTCGGCCCGAAGAAGAACACTCTTCGAAACGCGTGCTCTTCGATGCACCGCCGGACTTCGTTCGGTACCTATGTTCGATCCCCGGTCTTCCGATTCGTCCATTGGAAAACGGATTCGTTACGGTTTCCATGGCAGCGGTCTCGACGTTGTTTCGGGAGTTTGCTGCCATGGCGGTTTTGGCGGGAAAGTTTCGAGGTTTGGAATTAGGGTTTTGGAGTCAGATAGAGTGTGGGATAGTAATGTGAAGACTTACTTTAGGAAACGGAAGAGAGCGGAATTAGATGGACTTGTAGCGTCAATGGCTAAAAGGAGACCATCTTCGTCAATCTCTGGAAATGGTATATGATTTTGACTTTTTTTTTTAATTAATTAATTAATTATTTTTAATGGTGATTGATTTGGGATAAACTGATAGGGATTGAAAGAGATAAAGCTTTGTTGTGTGTTGGAAAATGGGATTCAAGATACTTCTATTAAGGTATTCTTTAACATTTTTTTTTTTTTTTGGGGTGTGGTTATTAGTGTATGAGAATGAGTGAAAGTGAATCTCTCTTTGTGTGCATTTAAAAAATGAAGAAAAAATAGGTAAGTAAATTTTAAGTTTCTGAATTTGGAATTAGCAAGAATGTTAAAATAGATTAGTGGGAATCTAGGATGCACAGACATAGACACGGGTACAAGTCACGGGTACAAGTATGATACGGCAACATGAGCAATTTTTAAAAAATTATAACATGATACGGTAGATAGGACACTGTTATGAAAAATAGTATTATATGAAATTGTTAAAGATATCAAGCCCAATCGTACTTGGTGTGCAAGCAAAGTACACTAATTCTAGTAACCATGGTTTAGTGTTATATGAATACTCTAGGTTTAGTCTTCTATAAAATATCCCACATTGGATCCATTGTAATGTATAACTCCATATGGTGAAGTTGTAGCTGTCAGAGGCTTTCCTCTATGGATGTAGATTGTAATCCATGTGCTCTCTCTCTCTCTCTCTCTATATACACACACACACACACTATTTATTTTAAATTCTAAAGAAATTTGATTAGGGAGTATAGAATGGCAGAAAAAATACATGTGAATGACCCAGATTAGTTTGTAAGGATCCATAATTGATTCATAGTTTTGGGACTAAGTCTTTTTAGTTGTGTGCATATCATTTTAATTTTGTTTGCTATGCATTGAAAAGTTTAAATGAACTGAAAAGTTGGTGGTTCTAATGTGCCCATGCTAGTTTTCTGGTGAGATTTTTTTATAATGACTCTAAATTGAAGATCAGCAAATGAGAAGGTTGACTGGTAAATTTAGTCATCTTTCATGTGGGTTGTTTTATGTGTTAGAAGCGTTGCTCTGGTACTTTGAAAGTATCAAGATCAGGTGAAATAATAGCATCTATTGTTAGATTGAAGTTAATTATGAATTGCTTTCTGAATTTCTTTTCATATTTTTTTTTGGTTAAAACTTTTATCAGTGGGGTTGACATTTTTGAGTTGATGGAGAAGCTTTGGCCTAATCCATCTTCACTTTTCTGACCTTTTGGTTTGGATTTCATTGCATTTTTGAATCACCAGTCATTATTTGTCCCGTACTTGTAAGTTGTGACTTACTGGCTCATTATATTGGGCAAGCTTCTGAATTTTTTCCTTTATGCATAAATGTTTTGAAGGTGAAAATATTATGATCAGAAACATGAATTCATTGAAAGCTATCTTGCCTCCCTCAAAAGTTGAATTGGGAGTTTTAAATAAAGAGACAGCCATATCCCCTGAGCTTCTGGGCTCTTCTTCCAACTTTCTGAGATTTCCTACAACAGATCTTGAACACAAAGAAGGTAAAAATGATGTTGGGATAGAGATTATTATGTGTAAAGAGATCCCAGGACCTGTGAATACATTCAAATTCTGTAATGGATTGTTCAAAACTGAAACAGGTTCAAACACTCTGAAGCCAATGCAAGTAGAGAGCATTACCGAATACATTCCTGATCTAAACCTAGCTCCCCCAATTAGCTTTCAAGATCCATTACTATGTGAAGAAGCCCTGATCAGTGACATTAGATTTAGATTTCAACCGGGGTACACAACCACAATTTTCCAAGAAGAAGATAGGCAATGCAATTTTTCTCCAACAGTGGCTGGCAAGTATGATATTCATCCTTGCGATGTTTCAATGAGCCAACCAAAAGAAGATGCAGAGACCCAAGTGAAAATTAGTGGAAAGGAAGGATGCACTAATTTTAGTGCAAAAGGAGATTTGCAAAACCTAATCCCATCAGAAAAGACAAATGTTACTCATGATGCACTGGTGAACTGCTTGGAGTTGAGAAATGTGATGGACAATATCACCTCAGACAAAGACCAGATGGTAAAAAAAGTAGAGACTCAGGCCACCTTTCCTATTGTTGAGCGTTGTTCCACTCAGAAAGTGCTGGCAAAATCCTCTTGCAGATTGAAGGGCTTGCGCAAGAAAGCTGTACCTCCAGAACCACAAGTTGTCATGGAGTCATTAGACCATAATAAAGTTGTTATTACTCCCAAGCAGCGGGATCAATGTAAAAGTGGTCAGAAAGTTATACTTATGGAGAAGAATTTAAAGCAAAATCGTAAAAAGAACACGTGTGATAAAGAAAACATGGTCGATGCTACTAACTCTATAACTTCAACTGTAAGTTCCTACAAAAGATAATAGTTATTTTGTACAATCTTGCTCAAGTTTTCTACTTCAGTTTGGGTGTTGTGCTTGTGAGAAGGGCTGCTTAGTCAATTTTTATTCCAGCTAGTTGAGTTAAAGGATGTACATGGTTGTTTATTATGGTTGCTTTCTTGAACCAGTTGGAGGAAAAAACATTCCCACACTTTGAATCTTTCATAATTGAGGAAGAAGAAGGTTCAGGTATTGAAACGACATTAATGTGTTTTCCTGTTTATAACCGTATCTTGGTTGATTTTCTTACTGCTTGTGGCACTCGACTATCCAGGTGGTTATGGCACTGTTTACAGGGCTCGGAGAAAGAATGACGGGAAAATGTTTGCTATTAAATGTACGTGAGGCATAACTTTCTTATACATTGTATCATTGATCTCTAGCTCAAAAGACACTTTCTCCTATGATGGGATGGAGGGTGATGTTTTAAGTTCAAGACTCATTGGGTGCGAGTATAACTTACCAATAAAAGAAAACTTTCTGTTACATTGTGTGGTTGACTCTAGTTTCTGATGGTTTATGTTTTAGTTTATATTGATAGGCTATATGTTAATATGCTTTAATGTCCAAGATCTAAGCAATACTATTTGATAAAAACGGATATGTATTACCCTAACATAAGGAGGGAGAATGAAGGGGTAAATGGGAATTTGCTTTAAATGCTTTGTTGATATTTGGCTGCCAACCACTAAGATTGTACTTACATGCAGGCATGTAGCACAATGTTGAACAAATATGTACTTCTAGGTATGTGGGTCCAAAAGAATTTAGTCTCACCATTCATTCCTCGCTTGTTTTTTTAAAATTCATTTATTTATTTCTTTTTGAGGAGGATATTAGCTGGTTTAGTTGTATAAATCTGTAAATTCTTCTTTCCTGGATTGCATTTTTCTTTTGAATTTTCAGTTGTAAAATCTTGAGAGGCTGTAGTGTATACATCCTATATATATAGTTATATATGCTTTTGTCCTCCAAGAAAATTCTTACCATTCATCAAAAAGGGAAAAAAAATGTAAATTCTTTCCAATAAGATCTTGGTCTTCTCATAAACCATCATGTCTTCCCTTTCATCATGCTGCTTGTGATCATTGAGTAAATGATTTGTTGGAATAGTTAATGTAGTTTTTCTTTGGTTTTAATGATGTACTTCTTATCTTATAATCATATTGAATTCACCACCCTTTGATATCTTTAAACCATTGTATGATGTCACAGCATCATGGTGACACTAAGACTGCTTATGTTAGAACAATTATATATCTATATTGTTTATATGTTTCAAATAACTGTTTAAGAACTTAATTAATTTGTCTGACTTTGTATGTACTATTCATTGTTAGCCTTTCAATTCATTGACAGCACCAAGTCCTTCATCCTTAAGGATACTGCTTATAAAGTAGCTTGTGGAAAGTACTTTGTGGAATTGGTTAGGGTTTATTTGTATATTTGAAAATGTATCTTGTAATTTTTCATGTATGTTTTCCAACATAAAGTTGGTATTCATAATATTTTTCATTCTAAGTGACAGCTCATGGGTTGTTTCCTTTCTTTTCTATAAACAAATGTTGTTCAAATTTGAACCAAAATAGCACACACGCATATGTGCATGTGTGTGTTCTAGGCATGCAAATTATTTTGGAGCAACTCATGGAGTGGGAATGTGTTTTAAAATTGTTGGCTAAAGTCGTGAGTTGTACATATTTAAGAAAGAGGTTGTGAGATGGATTATATTAAAAGTTTTAAGACTTCACATTGTTTTATTATAAAAAAGGTAAATAAATATTGAAAAAAATAATAATAAAAGAAGATATGTTCACGTGCATAGTTTCAATGCTACCATAAGTGATTGCAAAAATGAAGCTTCAACATAGTTTTCATAATATAATAATTTGATTTTTCATTTTTAAAAATTTCAATCTCTACCTGTATTGCTAGTTTATTCAGATTATAAATCTAAATCAACTTTGCAAAAGATTAAAAGACTGAACCTAACTTCTGTTTTAAATGAAAACCGCTTACTTGTACTGGATATCATAATTCATTTCAATAAATTGATGCTATGGTTTATGTTTGTGGTTATTCAGGTCCCCATGCCAATGCCCATAAACACCATGTTAATAATGAGCTCAAAATGCTGGAGCGTTTTGGGTAAGTATACACGTGATTATAGATATAAAAGTGTTTTTATATCTTAAATGTAAAACTAGTCACAAATGGAAAATTTTCTATTGAATTATTTTAATGTAGTGGTAGAAACTTCATCATAAAGTTTGAAGGGTCTTTCCAAAGTGGCAACAGCTACTGCTTTGTTTTGGAGCATGTTCAGCATGACAGACCTGAGGTAAATTAGGCACTTTAACAGTTCAATTTTTCTTTTTTGATCAAAATTATGACATGCTCTGGGCTGACAGATCCTGAAAACCTCTTTTGACCTGACTAGCTCAGTCATTATTGACAAAATAGGAACTCCAACCTACTTTTTTTCAGCTGTGCACATGCTTAAAAAAGACGGCTTTTTTTTTTTTTTTTTTCCTGACAGCTATAACCTTGTTGACTTATGAGTGATTTGAACCCTTGCTTAGCAGCCATGTCAACTGCATTGTTTTTCCTCTAGGTTTTGAAGAAAGACATAGATGTATATCAGCTCCAGTGGTATGGTTATTGTCTGTTTAGGGCCCTTGCTTGTTTGCATAAGCAGGTAAGGTACTCCTAAAGTTGTACATTTAGAGAAGTCTCAAAAAATGTCTAGCTGTAATGGTCTTTATCTTGTAATTACAGGGAGTGATTCACAGAGATGTTAAGCCTGGGAACTTCCTCTTCTCTCGGAAGCTAAATAAAGGCTATCTCATTGATTTCAATCTTGCCATGGTTGAGTTGCTTATCCTGCTAGTGCTGCCATACTAATGTGAATTTTTTAAGCAGTCATTTCACTGAATTAAAAGTTAAAATATCAAAAATAATCTGATGGTGTCTCTGTCTTCATTTTTCTTTTTTACAGGATTTACAGAGCAAGTACACTATTGGAAGTAAGCTCTGCCATTTTAATTCTTATAAGTTTTCCTGCGTGAATCTTTGTCCACTGTATGAGTAATTTTTCTCTTGTTGGCTACTTAGTTATGTTCTTGAGTGCCACTGTATGAGTCATAGCTTATATCTTCTTAAATGACTAGATTTTATTGCTGATTTACTCCTTGGTTAACTGTGCTTTTAGTTATACTCGGTTATCATAAATATTTGCTTTCTTTGAAATTTCTCTCCTTAATTGGCCAATTCATGCATCTGTGCAGGTAAATCAAAATCAAGTCATAATGTTTCTATTGATCATGTTCCTCTCCCTCATTCAAAATCTGCTCCATCAATTAAAGATGATAAACTTGTGAGAGGAAATTTTATAGCTGCCAAACAAGGGGTGTCAGTTAATTCCAAGCCCACACATGAACCTAATAAGAACATGATGAAACGGAATATTGGTGGTCCCTTAAAGAACTATCGTGATCTTCCTGTTGGAAATTTGTTTAAAAGCCAAGGTGCAGATGGTTCAGGTATAACCTCCACAAAGGATGCAACAAGCACCAGGACTCCTTCCACAGAGAGGCTGAGGGAACCTCTTCCTTTTCTGGGAAGGAAAGAGCTGATCAGCCTGGTGCGAGATGCAGTGCAAAGTCCTGGTTCTCAAAGGGAAAGAGCCGCTGCTCCTCCAGACAAGATTGACAGCAAAATTGCTAATCTGAGCCCAATGCCTCTGCAATCTGCTGGTGCTGGGTTACTGAAAAGCACAGGTGTGTAGCCAGATACAGCACGTTGTGCAGTTACCTCAGTAGTTTCTGTCTACTAATTGTTTTAGTTATTTCTAGGGGTTCCAAAACAAAAAAGAGAAGGCCCTTGTGTTGGAACCAAGGGATTTTGTGCTCCAGAGGTGAGGTCTTGATGCCATCTTATTCCTTGCATTATTGTTTAGGCACTTAAAATGCATTTTTATCTTTAACCCTAGAATGCATTTTATTTTATTGGGCTCTATTATGCAGGTCCTGTTAAGATCTCTGCATCAAGGTCCCAAGGTTGATGTCTGGTCAGCTGGAGTTACCCTACTTTACCTGATGATTGGAAGAACTCCCTTTAATGGAGACCCAGAACAGTAAAAATCCTTACGCTTGATACGAACATAGTTATGTGTTCTGTTCTCTGTCACCATGTTTTCTTAGCTGAGAATGATCACAATCATGACAGGAATATTAAAGACATTGTAAAGTTAAAGGGCAGTGAAGATTTATGGGAAGTTGCCAAACTGCATGACCGTGATTCCTCATTTCCAGTGGTAATTATTAGTTAAAGTTCCCTTTTAGCATGTCTTCTGTTCAATAGAAAGCTGATGACTCTAGTCCTACACTGAAAATATTTTTAACAAGATGCTTACCCTAATACCTCTTGTCAAGATATTTATTACTGTCTTCTTTTCCAAAGATATCATTACTCATAAAAAAAATAAAAATAAAAATCTTTTCCAAACATATCATATAGACAATAATGTTTTAATAGGTTATGGAATAATAATAGGGCAGTTCTTGATGAAATTATCAAAATTCAGTGAAAGACTGAAAGTTTAACTGCATTTAGTTTCCTGTTGCTGAATGGCCTTTCCTGAGTGTGTGTGTGTGTTTTTTTTTTTTTTTTTTTTTTGGGGGGGGGGGGGGGGTGGTCGGGGGCGGGGTTCTAAAATTTTGCCAACAAAAATGGCTTAACTTCATCAGCATGGTAGTTCTGATATATAATGTATTGGTTTGGAGATGTGTTATTAAATGTTAGAACAGCTGTTGTCAAATATAAACTACATTTTATTGAGGATTATCTGAATATTCCAGGAGTTATTTGACATAAAGTTCTTACCATCCATGGAACTGCAAAGTTGGTGCAAAACTCATACAAAGAGGCCAGAGTTTTTTAAGCTCATTCCCACATCCCTCTTTGATCTTGTGGAGAAGTGCCTGACTGTAAACCCAAGACTTAGACTCAGTGCAGACGAAGCCCTCAGGCATGAGTTCTTTGTCTCATGCCACGAGAGTTTGAGGAAGCAGAGGATGCTCAGGAAAGGGCTCAGTTTGGACTCTGCAAATGTCCAGAGTGATCACCTTCTTTATAGACAAAGTCAAGTCTCATTGGACCTGTGAAAGGAGTAAGGTTGATCAGCATTTTTGAAGGCTCAGTATCTTAACTGAAATGCTCAGCCAGTCTCGAACTATGCTGGCTGCCATAACCATTGTTATGATATTATAAGTTTTTTGACTCACCTCTTTTTTGCCTATACGTAGAGATGGATGTAATGTAAAATGCTGTAGATATGTTAAATCCACACCAGAGCATCTTACCATTTACTTTTTACACTGACTAGCATGAAGCCAGATACATTTTGATGGGCCTTTACTTTGATAAAATCATAAATTGCAAGTTGAGGTTAAATAATGTCTCCTTTTAAGAGGTTAGACAAAAAATCTGCAATGGATTATAATATGACCCCTTGCTGTAATTCCAGTCTATTTATTTGTTCGGTCTACAAAATCCAACGCAGTCTGGTTGCTTGCTTCATATATGACCATTTTTCTTTCCATTTCTTTCACATAGCTTGCCAGAAGGAATATTCTCATGGGCCTTGTTAGTTGTTACTAGTCTGCTACTCTGCCTAAAATAAAGCCAACATACATGTCTAATGTTGAGCTTCCATGGCATCGGATCCAGACGATCTTCTTGTATTAAAACAGGTATCCAGAATATATCAAACCATAATGTCAACCAGAGCCAATCAAACTTGGTTTGAGTTCTTGTATGTGGCTTTTTAAATTAACAAGATCGAAGCTAGCTATGATCATTTAAATATCCAATAAACTGTGACAGCTCGTCCTAAAAATCTCTCCTGAGATCTTTTGGAGGCAAATAAGGGACTCAATGCTTTACTACACTTGTTCTCAAAAAGATTTTTGGCCAGCTAAACTTCCAAGCATTAGTATGGAACAACTTAATATTCACATTGTCATAGCTTCCTTGACATAAACAAATATACAAGCAATTACTATTAAATACAAACCAAAATTGTTTTCAAGAGAACCTTTACATAGGGATCGGGTCAGACCACCTTCTCTTTACCTCTGTTTTCGATCGAACCTCCTTCAGCTTCCCATCTACTCCATAATCTCTCTCCATAACAAGATTTATTCCTTCATCTGAGTACCATCCAACTCCAATACAAAGGTTGCCTTCCTTGCTTACATCAACATAGCCCGTGACGCCACCCGGAAGCCAAAGGACAGTCGCATCCTGCATGTCCAGCATCTCTTCCTCCCCAAAGTAGACTGGAATTTCAGGCAAGCTCCTCTTCTTTAAAGTTTCTGTGCAAAGGTAAACATATGGGGTGCCATTGCTTTCTTCCGCCACCATATCCTCACCAAATACTGGAGTAGCACTAACCTCAAACACCTTCCAGGAACCAGTCAGCTCCGATGGCTGGGTTCGCTTCCGCTGAGAAAATGGCTTCAAATCAAAGTCTGGTTCACTGTTTATAACAATGCAGAAACTATATTATAATTTAATTGAAGTTAAAAATGTAATCACAATGCACAAGTGTGATAATTGCAAGTCAAACCTCTACACCCTGAAACCTATCAAAATTTAGAAACCAAGCACCTGTACAAAATGAATAGCTTTAACCTGGGCTTGCTTCATGACAAACATATGGCAATGATGGAGGTCCCTGAATGCGGAACATATCATGATGATGGGAGCATTACCATTTTCATTAACATAATTCTAGCATCATATGAATGGAGCATGTGCATGTATAGCTAGATTAAAGTACGAGCAAAGACTTTTCAAGTCATTCTTGATAATTATTCCATTCAGAATAATTCCCAATAAGACTGTGGGCAGTATGTGGAGACAAAACAACGCAAACATCTACAATAAAAGTGCAAAGAAACAAATTAAATGTTTTCAAGAAATGAAAAATTTGAGGTCTGCGCTCAGTGAAAGTCAGGAGAATGAACCCTGAAATTTTTTTAAGATGAACACCAAAATACTCCAGTGAACCATAAGCTCTAAGCTCTGCCACCATAAATTCTAACAAAATAACAAATTCTTTCAAATCCATTGCTAGTATGAAGAAACATTCCAGCTGGACTATCCAAATTTCACAATATGGTCCCGGATTGATTGCCAAATGACCAAAATGCTTTACAAGTAATGCAATGTCAAGTTCCTTAAAACCAAAGTTAGCTGAATATCTTGACCACCTTCTACAAAGAACAAGCTCCAGTTCATTTACCTTCCAGGCTACATTCTCTCCCTAGTCCCTACTATGTAAAGTCTTTTAATGAAATATTAATAAATTAAGAAATTAAAAAAAGTTTTCAAATAACGAAATCTACAAATACTCAGCCAAACTTCAATTTGATTCAATATTTTACTAGGAAGGTACTGAGAAGCTTATTAGTTGCGAGAATTTCTATTATGTTGATGGAGCAGGTATCAAGGGATTTCATGGGGTCTAAGCTTCCTGCTCAACAAGTAGTACATAATGAAGATTGGAATCTGTTAATACTTAATATAGTTAAACCTATATATATCAGCAAAAAGTATGCATAAATAAAATACTTATAGCGGAACCATGAGTTTTTATGGCTTGTGTTCATCTTCCATTATATTTATCAAACCTGCACGCGTGATGTTTCTTTTACACATTTGGTGTTATAAATTGAGCAATATGAAACAGGTAAAAATTTTTTATCAGACTAGCATTAGAAGAGAGAGCTGTAAACATTGTTAATTTCCAATACTTGAATGACAGAAGATATATTAGAACAACATGCATTGCAAACTGCAAAATGAAGCATAAGAATACCTTTGCTCAGGAAGACTAGCAGGACTGACCCACTCTTCTTCATAAACGGCAATTCTCATTATCTGTATATCTGAACCACCATTATTAAATTCTATTGTATGGATGATCCTGAGTCTTTTGTGGCAACCTTTAACCAAACACTGAGCAAAGAAAAAGCAAGAGCTGAGTAAAATATTTTTTTTAAACAAATAAAAAACTACTAACTATTTTCAGATTCCTCCAGTTTCCAAATGGATCAATATGCAATAGTATGGTTAAAGAAATAAATAATCAGCTCATGACATAATACAAATTTTTTCTTCAAAGTAGCTTCATAATAATTGATGCAAAAAAGCAACAAAAATAAAGGAAATAGTATATATTAATATTTACTATAAATGAGATTCAAGGGAGTTAGAAATCCATGATTCATAACCCAATAACACAAATGATCAAGTCTATATGCACGTATCACTATGTGTATGTCTGTCTGTACTTGGTTAAATGAAATGACATATAAGATATGAATCTGCAACACCCTAGATCTAAAGATCGATCTGTAGCTGATTATAAGAATAATCAGCAAACAACCTGTTACGTCACTTATATTACAAATATGTTTGAAATGATCAGTGAGTGTCATACTAAACTTACTTGTTCAAATTTAAAAGTTGGAGAAAGGTAATAATTGGAATCATCAACTTCACCAATTGGTATATCAACAGGACCCCTAGAATATGATCCATCCTGCAAACCAACCAATGATATAATTCACAGTTTTGGTATTGTCTTATAACTATAAAAAGATAATTTGATATTCATGCTGCAGTAATTTTCTGAAAGTCTGGAAGCTAAATAATCACTATCATCACTTTCTCCTGGAATACTCATTTAGTCATCTAGGAGGAAAGGGGTGGATCATACCTCGAAGAAAACAAGACCAGGTTCACTGCCCATGACATCTTCATCCATCACATCACTTGTTTTAAAGTCAAAAGACCCAAATTTTGGCAAAACATGACTTGGTACAATCTCATGAGTCATTTCTTTAGTGGGTGAAGATGCACGCCCAGCTTCATGCTCTTCTTTGCTTCTATCACTGCCACCAATATGCCTTGGTTTTTCGCCATAAGGATTCAAAGTCACCCAATTTATCTTCCTATGGATTTGAGATGTCGTTCCTCTAGATGAGGATGGCTCTGCCTCAATGCGAGAAAGAGTATAGCAATCGTATAAGTTTTCATTCTTGTTTCCAACGTCAATTGGCTCCATTTCGGCAGTTATTGGTGAGAATACTGCTCCCACCCCCTTCCATATCCCACTCACACTACTAGCAAATGTATTCCACATTGGCCTTATTACAGGTTCCTGAAAGAAAGAAAGAAAGAAAGATTTGTTGGGGGGGGGGGGGGGGGGGGTGTACCGTTCATTAGGTTAAACACTCCAAGGCACAAAAAGAACTAGTTGTTGAAAATTGAAAGTTCTATGCACAAAGCACGTATGTACTTGCTGAACATAAGAATACAAATACTTATAGAAGAATAAGTTTCGTTTCTTTCCTTTGTTTTGGTTAGTAGGAATCGGGGTGGGGTGGGGTGGGGGAGGATTAAGGGTGGAGATGAAACCATCTCTCATTTTTAAGTCCCATACTTCAAGCTGAATATGAATCAAGAAGCACTATAACTTCTAGTAATTGCCAATAATCCACTAATTTCAGACACTTTGGGAACGTTTTTTAGATAATTTACCATGTATCAAGGACTACATTCTTATTCTTGATCCCAGTTTAATTTTATTAAAAACCAAACTATATAAATCACAAACTCAATTCATAATATCTTTCCTCTTTTCCTCCATTTTCAAAATTTGGGATTTCCTAACTTCTATACATTCTTTTCCTCAACTTTCTCAATTCAATATTCAAAATTCAGGAATTTCTAACTTCTATACTATATTTTCCTCAATAACCAAACAGAGGAAGTACATCAAATTTTTAGAATTTCGCTTTATTATATCCAATTTCAAATACAATACAAGCACACTGACAAGCCTATTCAAATGCACTTAATATTCAAAAACTAAAAATGAAAAACTCATTCCCCAAAATTTAATTCCCCTCATTCCATTTCCACATTATCTAACCATCCAAAACCAAAACTTTCCATAACCCATTGTTCAAAACAAAAACTTGACAGTACCTGCCCAATTCCCAAACCCCAAATCTCTTACTTTCCCACTTTCCTTAACAACAAAACAAAAACATTCCACACCCATAAATTCCAAAATTCAAGCAAAAAAAAAAAAGATAGTTACCTGAGTTTGAAGAACAGTCTCAACCTCCACTAGCATAGCACTAGAGACCAAGACTTTACCACCAGCACCAGCCTTAGTTCTCTTCCTCCTGACCATTCTCTTCCCCTTTGGCCTCCTTTTAGTGGTTCTCTCTTTGTCTTTCTGAGCAAGCTCGTTGTCCACGCTCCACACATTGTCCTTCTTGCCCTTCACAGCTTTAGAGGTGGTATTGTTGTTGTTGTTGTTGTTATGGTGATGGGGTTTGTGAGCCTGAGTAATTATGAGGCTTCTGGGGCTTCTTGGGTTTGGGAGATTGGAGGTGAAAAGGGTTTGTGGGGTTGAAAGGCTGTGATGGAACCCCACCTGGTGGTGATGGTTTGTGCTGGTTAGTGCTTTGCAGAGGTGAAGAGTTGATGATTGCATGTTTCAGAGAGAGAGAGAGAGAGAGAAGCTATGTGGCTGGAAATTGGGCGGGGTGTTGGAATTTGGAACCTGAATTTTCAAGCCAAAATGGGTATTATTTGCGGACTTTGAAGCGCGGTTGTAGAGTAGTACAGGTTGCTTTCTAAACGACTTTGTATTAAGGTTGTCAATCCTAAACGGCTTGTAGTACACAAATTACTTGGTCGTTTAGTTGGATGTTTTTTGGAAGGTAGATCTATGCACAAAAATAATAATAATTTTTCGGTTTTTCATTCATTTTCTCTCTCTAACAATTGCTACCAAGATCACTGTGAGAGTGCAACCTACAATGTGAAGTCACGAGAACTATCATTACCTACGTTTGGCAAGTTGTTTTTTGCTCTCTCTCTCCCTCTCTCTCCCTCTCTCTCTCTCTGTTATATCTAGTTTTTTCATCCTTGGTGCTCGATTCACAAGTCAATTT
This sequence comes from Quercus glauca, assembly GCA_023736055.1. NCBI lineage: Eukaryota > Viridiplantae > Streptophyta > Magnoliopsida > Fagales > Fagaceae > Quercus > Quercus glauca. Next base: position 73,729,571 of record CM043318.1, read on the forward strand.
GACTTCAGTTATGGGTTTGGTGTCCTTATTAATTGTTAATTTGCTATTGGGTCTGATGGTTTGGTTGGGTGGGTGGTGGTCAAGTCATGACAATATGGCTTTGGTTGATTTTGGTGTGAATTTGGAGTTGAGTGTAGTCGTTGGAGTAGGGATGAGTTGTATTTTGTTAGCATACCTGTTGTATGTTTAGGATGGGGTGGGAAAAAAACCCCAAAAATATTCCAAACAAGTTTTGATGAGAGAAAATACTAAATGCAAATCAATAACCAAACAGTTAAGTTAAAATTTGTTTTCATTTGTACTACCAAAAAAAAAAAAAAGCACCCTTTTCATTGATCCTAGCCTTAGTTAAGCACATATCATGCTAAACAAAATCCTTAAACACACTCAAGAAAAGAAAAGAAAAAGAAAATTTTAAGGATGATAACAAATAGAGTAGGGTCAGATCATGAGTGCTTTAGTCCCTTCTTAGAGTGTGGAAAACTCATATAGGACATGAGTAGGACAAGTTAGTTTTAAGGTGAGTTGGGAGTAATTTGTTATCCCTAATGAGGTGATTACAACATTAATGAGATAGAGATGAAACAAAAAGAGAAAGACGATAGTTATGAAAGTGCTAAGAAAATGAAAAGTTGGCATGTTGAGAGATAGTAATAGTATATATATATATATATATATATATATAGACTCACATACATTCAAGGCGGGATAAGGTGACCAAAACCCCATCCTAGGGAAGAGTAGGACGTGGCTAGTCAAATGAGAAGAATTTTTGCTATCCCTTATTAATTCCAATGAGCTTCCGGTAATAAAAGAAATTTTTTTTGAGATTAATAAGGAAAATTTTCCCCAAAGATAGCTAGACTTTATCATCAACACATGATATCTATCATCATAGATAACCACACCTTTATCCTTCCTAACTCTTATGCATTGAAGAACTTTATTTCAACCCTCCTCACGAGTCATGAGTCATGAACATGATGCTGCTTCATCAATGCACCCATACCCTCTTGGCTTCACAATTTTTTTTATTTTTTTTACTTGTTATATAGCTTGTTGCGTTTAATACATAATAAAACTAATGTCAATTATAGATTCACATACAAATGATAGTTACTCCAATCAAAAACTTATTACCTAAGTAAAGAAAAAATTCTAAGGATGATCACGAGCAAGGTAGGGTCAGATCATGAGTGTCCCTACTGATCCTTGATGTTTGAAAAACTTGTGTAAGACATGAGTGAGACAGGTTGGTTTCGAGGGATAGAGATTAAACAAAAAGGATAGGAAAAAAAAATACCTTAACAAATTGTGAAAGATTGTGAAAGAAAAAAAAAAGAAAAAAAAGAAAAAAGAAAAAAAAAAGATATAAGAAAAGAAAAGAAAAGAAAAGAAAAGTGTTCGTAAGCTTTGCTTCAGACTGATATCGTATACCCAGTTGCAGGTTTTAAGCCTATTGTATGAGGTGACAAAGCCCAGCATGATAGTCAGCTTAACATGATGAGGCCAGGTCTGACTGTGACTGTGGTATGGTCCAAAACTAATAGTGGATCAAATCCATTGATATCAAACTCAGCCTCTCCTCATCTAATAAAGGATACTCAAAGCTTTTCATGGGCTTGGAGTCCAAACTTTGGACTTTGGACTCCACAGACGAAGAAACTCTTCTTTCCATTTGAGATGCATTCAATGGAGCCAAGATTTTTTTCTTCTTCTTCAATTTATGCATGGGGTCCCTTACAATATTTTTCAACTTTAATACAGCTTCTTGGTCACCAATGTTGGCAACAAAGAAAATACGGCTCTATCATCATAACATAAAGGAGTCTTTTTTCATGAATTAAACCAACCCAAGTGATACATTTTGTAGACCCACTACCTTTCTTCAATGGGGACTTACTATCCTATGAAGGAGACAAGACCTAGTAATCATGCTAGGACCATCAAGCCAAAAAAAAAAAGAAAAAAAAAAGGAACACATACACAATGAAATTATTTGAATTTTTGTTGAACTCATTGTACTGTGCCACTACTATATAAGTTTTTGAGGTCTTACAATTTTACACATCGTTATTATATTATATATTTTTTAATTGAATATAAATTATATTGTATATTTAAATCATCTGTTACAATCTTGGTACATTATATTTTTTAAAATAATAGACTATATAATTTCATATACAAATACAATCATAATAGTTTCTTAAAAAAAAAAAAAAAGATACAATCATAATAAATGCATGATTCTAGAATATATAGTTCCATATGCAACTTAATCATAATAAATGTCTATTAATAACAACCATCATAATTTTCAAATTTTAAATTTTGAAAGAAAAAAAAGAAAGAATGATAAAAAATTAAAATCATATTATGTTAAAACTTAAATGCATGGGTTAACGACTAGTTATTGTTGTTACTATTTTTTCGACATGGGGTGTCTTGTCTAGTGCAAAATTTAGAAAAGAAGGGAAAAATGAACAAGAATAATAATATGGACTTTTTTCCCTCAAACTTTATTTGTGTTTTTTTTTGTCGACAAGGTGGTTAAGACTCTTCAAGTACCCCAACTAATCACAAATACATACATGCAATCTAAACCAATTTAGGATTTTTTTTGCCTTTTTGGCCACCAAGCTACAAGTTAGGTCCATCAGCTCAAAAAAGGAAGTTCGTATTTTATTCAAAATCCTGTGTATAACATTATTGAAATTTACTAATTATACAATCAACCCTACTTAAATCAATAACTATAAGTAACTTAAAGAATTTACACTTTTTATATATTTATTTATTTTTAAAAAAGTGTTTCAATAAGCCCAAAACTTTCACAATTGGACAGCTCAAAAAGCTAATTGGCCTCATATTGGGTAGGACATTTTGATTTATGATCTCTCTCTCTCTCACTGGTCTTTTTCTTGGCTTTAAAAGATGTTTGGTAGTCTACAAGAGTCGAAGGTTTGTGGAACAAAATCTGAATCATTTGTTTGGTACAGGTGCCCACATCTAGTCCAATTTCATTGAATATGGGTGATAATTAAAAGAGAGAACACCTTTTTTGATGAAGACTCTATTGCAAAAGGGGCCTTTGGGTCCTCTCCTTTATGAAAAAGAAGAAGCTTATCTATTTTATCTTCTACTAGCATTATGAGCCCATTTTATGTGGCTACTACTGTTCTAGCGTGCTTCTACCGTAAGATGATGAGGTCTTGCCTTGCCAACCAAGCACCACCTGAGGCTCACAAAAAGAGGCAGAAAAATTTTTTAGTTGAAAGGAAGCTCTTGGATTCTGCAAAAATGGATTTCAAAATGTCACAACTATTAGATTTTTTATTTTTATTTTTTAATGAACAAAAAAATTTAGGAGGGGCAATAAGAGTAGCTTTCCTATTTAGGTGTTACCATAATAGCCGTTTACTCACTGAATTTGGGCCTACAAGTTGAGAATTGGTAAACCATAGCTGTCACTGTCAGCCTGTCATAGGACTCAACTATTAGATTTGGTAAAAATGAATTTCAAATGTCACGGCTATTAGGTTTTTTTTTTTAATAAATAAAAACTAGAAAGGGACGACTAGAGTGGCTTTCTTATCTAAGTATTATCACTATTACATCTTACATTCTGAATTTAAAACTGCAAATAAGGGAACCAGTGAACCATAGCTGTCAGCCTGTCACAACTCACAACTATTAGTTTTAAAAAGAAGCTCAAGCGCTTTATTTTGGGTAATTGGATTAAATTTTTTGTTGTTTTTTGTTTTTTGTTTTTTTGTTTTTGTTTTTTTGGGTTTATTTATGAGTAATGCTACAGACACAAATTAATTTATAACATTTTTACAAACTGTTGATATGGTTTTAGTAATTTTCAAATAACTATTGGTAAACATAAATGTAATGTTTGTAGTGGACCCATATTAGAACTAATAAGAATTTGCCATATCAGCAGTTTGTAAAAATGTTGTAAATTAGTTTGTATTTATAGCATTACTCTTTATTTATTAAGAGTTGACAAATGTATAGATTTATTTAGGGAAAATGAGACTTTAAAATTTTGTATTTAATTGAAAAAAAAAAAAACCCAATCCAAAAGTATATGTAAACTGCCCACTAATTGCAAACCTTATCAACAGGAGGTAAAGTTGCATAATCCAAAATATAGGATAATATACATTTATGTGTAGTGTGTACATGGGAAATCATTGAATTATTTTTAATTATATTTTCAATTTAATATAATATCAAAACATCTAAGAAAACCATGAAATTAAAAAGGGATACCCAATACACATGGGTTATGATCCGACAAAGGTCTTGATGGAATAGAGGTTCTATTTCCACCTCAAATTTTATTGTTACGGAAATGGTAATATTATAATAATTATATATTTTTTATTTATTTATTAAATGAAATATTATAACTGTATTTTGTAGTCCACAACGTGACAGGCACATCTAATTTGACCAAATCTAAACTAAAATCACGGGCATACGTTGAGCAATGTTCCTAGCTTTCTGTTGGGCAGTTGTAATCTAAACCTAGCATCTAATTATGTGTCAAAAAATTGATAATTTAATGTCCAAGTTCCAAGGAAAAAATGGAATTTTTCATGCTATCTTGGATAATTAAACCCAAATATTAGTTAACTTTTTCTTTTTACCTACTTAGAATTATTAAACTTTCTGGCCTAGATCCATTTCTATTAACTATTAAGCAATCCTTGGTGATAGTAATTCTTTATTTGACTATAAAGCATTGAGAGCTGTTACTCACAAAGATGAGTTGACTGAATCTTAGGTATTCTTAAATCAGAATATTTATGATTTGTGTTATCTTTTTAATTTCTTGTTCAGTTTTTTGCAAACCAAATGATTATGCTTCAACCAAGGTCATAATCATGGGTTTTACTTGGTCTATTTTGGTCAAAGTGATAGTTGGATTCTTTTAGAACAGAAAGAATGAAAATTAAAATATGAGATTGCAGAAATATTTGCAAGATACTGTATCAATGGAGTAATGGGAAAGAAAAATGACTCAAGAATTTTTAATTCTTTTTCTAAGTGTTAATAGTGTTCAACCTTGATGTTAGGATAGATACTGTTGAACTAATTTTATTAAAAAATTTGAGACCCTTTTGTTTTATATAATCTTTTTGGAAGATTCAACATGTATGGGATGCATGCTTCAGGTTGCTTAATAATCTGGGCAAGATCTAGTAATTTTCCCTATATTTTATTCATGTTGCAGTTTTGCGTTTCATATTTTATTTATTTTTTAAATGATGGTTAACTTATGTACCTTAGTTATGCATTAACTAAAAGAATATTGTTGCCTAGCTAAGTGTTTTGTTAATTGTAATTTTAACTGGGTTAGGAGAGAGCTTAACACTGTAGGTTACTACTGATCATTGATTAGTTAAATTTGTAGTTGTAGGTCAACTATTTGTTGTAATTCGCATATTCTTCCTGTTGCAGTTTTAGATGCTTGCAGGAAGGATGCTGTTTCTGTTTTGTTTTAACAATATGCTGGTTTATTAGCCCAAAAAAAAAAAAAAAAAAGATTAAGGATACCAAAGGATTGATGGAGAAGTAATTAAAATTAATGAGGAGAATAAAAAGGATTTAGGACAGTGAGTATGGAGGATAGTCAACTTTAATGGTTAAACAACTATCAATTTCTTATTGGCTTCTCTCCAAGAGTTCATTGATCATACAATTTTTAGGGTTTCACTTGCATTTTTGGTCCTTTACTGATTTTTTTCCCTTTCTTTTTATGTTAAATTTGTAATTGTAAATATTTCCAAAATGTTAATTGTGAAGGTTGCAATTGATTTGACTTAAACACAGTTGGTTCTATTCATGTTTAGAAATCAAGTTGCAAAATTTTTTTGTGGAAAAAAAAATTAAGAAACAATAGTTTTTAGAGAGTTAAGAGTCTTGTAATTCAATGATATTATCAAATTTCTCTCATGAAGATAACATAAATTCAAAAATCATCTTCCTCTCACTTGTTGTAAGAGAAAAGAAGGAAAATAATTAACAAGTGGGGCAATGTTGTTTCTCTTTATCCGCTACCTGCCCAATTCATGTCTTGCCATTGTTTTCAACTCCAAACTATCCATCACTTGACAGGCTGACACAACTATTGCTATTGCCGTACCTATTTTTAAACTACCTCCCTAATCCATGTCTTGCCACTGCCATCAACTCTAAACTATCCATCACCTGATAGGCCGATACAACCATTGCTGTTGCTATCACCCATTTTTAAACTACGTCTCTCTTCTTATTGAAATTATTGTATAACCAAAACTTCTTGATTTTAGGTTAATTGTAGATCATTTCAAGAGTACATTAAGTGCATACTTCCTTCTTTTACATAATAATGGATTTTACCATTTAAATTTATGATGGGGTAGGAAAATTCTTAAGTGCTCCCGGAGCACGGAAAAATTGTGCTCTCTCCTCTCACATTTATGGTGGATCCTACCATGAATTTAGTGAGTAGACTCCACCATGAATGTGAGAAGAGGGAGCATCATTCTTCGTACTCCAAGAATACCTAAGAATTACTCAATGGGATATACTTTTCATGTGAGAGGAGTTAAGGGAGTACACATTTATTGTACTCCCAAATTATTCATGATAGGATCTACTATTTATGTGAGAAGAGAGAATACGCATTTATTGTACTTCCAATGTATTCTATAAGTTTCCATAATTCTATTGTTGTCATCATGGTTTTAAAAGCTGGAGTGGTCAAATAATCGAAAAGGGGTCTGATTCCTGATTTTTACTAGTTGAAGTACAAATTTTTATTGGTTTTAGCTAGTAGTTACCGAACGGTTTAGGGTCCAATTCTCGATTGAATTGGCCAGTTTTATCCAGTTTTTTAAACCATAGTTGTCATTGACATCTCCATTTTCAATATGGCTAAACTAGTGATCTGGTATTATTTACCTCTTATTGTTACCAACTAGCATCAATATTGTTAAGTAGGCTTTACTTTGCTGAGTTAGAGGTTGTTAGAGATGATTTGACTTTAGCCTAGGACTTAGGTTACCATAATGCTATTGATACTCATAGGATCATATTAACAGATATCCTTAAGGCAATTATTAATAAACCATAATAAGAAAATTTTGACATCACTTTCATGGAAAATATAAAAAGTTATCAACAACATTTATTATTTTATCATTCTTCTAATAAAATGTTTTTAAAAATAGCTCCTAAACCAATGCCTTAAGGGCATTGTTTAACATTTCCCATACTCATATTACTTCCCCTCTTGATTTATTTTTTTTTAGAGAGTTTCAACCAACGGCGTCCGCTCCTAAGAATAGCTTTTTATCATCAGACCAAGATACTAATCAATTTTTTATGTAGACTAAAGTCAAATATATATTGTGGGGCCCCAAATATTTAAACAACCTCGGCCCACTCCATAGCCGGCCCAAGGCCCGTGTCGAGGAGGGTATAGAGACCGAGGGTAAAAGGGAAAAGCCCAGGCCCTCAAGGAGCCTCGCCGAGGATGCCCACCTCCTCGGCCAACCAACGTTGATAGAATAAAAATATCTCTCACCCCTTAAAACTTACACCACCAATCTTCTGGCCGCTTTAATAATGAAGTGACTAGCAAACTCAGATGCCTTGGTCATTCCAACTAATAGAAAGTATGCAAAGGTGGCTGAGAACTAACATAAAACCTGCAAAAGCAGATGATGTGACAGACCCATATACACAGTGTCCGGATAACCGACGAGTGGACAGCTAAGATTAACTATAACAATACTATATAACTAAGAGGATTCCCAGCATAAAGAGAGGGGGGGAGGTCGCAGGATATTTATCAGTCCAGAGAAAAAGGACAGAGGGGAGATGAGCTTTGAGAAAAAGAGATCCTCGGACTAAGCCGAGGACAATCATGATCTTCATAAACACTTAGCCAAAATCATCGTAAAGATCTTCATAAATACTTAACCAAAGTTATGGTCCTGATCCTGGTAGAAAACACACCCAACCAAATCACTTTGATATTATCCCTGTGTATTTCACATCACCCATCGTTTGTCTTGCTAATGTCTAGCCCTGATACCCACACTCTATAAATTTTATTGTCAAGGGTCCAAGACATTTTGAATCCCTACAATTGGCGCCTACCATGGGGCGGACTTGTGCATTAGCAAGTGCGACGGTTGGTGTGAAAAAATCAAGAGCAACACTTCTAAAAAAAAAGAAAAAAAGAAAAGAAAAAAAAAAACACCAGAATAATACAATTTACAGCAACAACATTCATTCAGAAGTCTACAATTACAAGAAACAAGAGTATGCGAAAAGTAAAAAAGAGGCAAAACAAGTCTATTTCTTTATTAATATATGAAGAAAAAGTTACATCTCTTACAAGTGATGCCCGTGGGGCTTGTTCTAAAGCTGACTACAAAGACAGACGCCTAACAAAGCTGGCAGAGGAACAAAAGATAGAAAAGAAGGCTCGTTGAGGAACAAAAGATAGAAAAGAAGGCTGGATGAGAAGTAAGAGAAGAGGAAATGAAGAGGAGAAGGCTGTTGAGGAGTAAAAATAGAAGAGATAAAAAGGAAAAGGAAAGAAGAAGGCAACATGGAAGGCGGAAAAGGCTGCGGCACAGGACGGCTCCACTTCTGGGTTCTGCCTGATTTCCCTCCCACCCCTATCGCTGCCAGCTTGGAGGGTCAACGGCCCATACCCAAGGGAAGGAGGTTACGTTCTTTCTGGATTCTCCTTCAAACGGCAAGGAGGGTTCCACCTCTGGTTAGGTATAAAAGAAGGAGAATCTTCGGACTTCTCCTACCCCAACCCCCACTTGGCGTCCAGGGTCAGGGTGCCATCCTCGGCTCCTGATAGGGGCTTAGCATCCTCAGAAACGCCCTGTCCAAGGGCCAGTGCATTAGAAGGGGCTCAAACTGCTATTTCTTGCAGAACCTCCGGGCAAAATTTTTGGGAGAAGCTTAAGACGGATATGTGTCAAGTGTGAAGGAAAAAGGTTGCCCCAAGAACGCCTTTTATAAAGGATGAAAAATTGGTGAGAGCCAATCCACATTAAATCCTAGGGAGAGATTTCCGGAGGCAATAATTCCGCCTAAATTCCAAGGGGCTTATCCGCCGTTAGATCCTTGTAGATCCATAACTGGCATTAATGAGGAGGCGCCTCATTAACGAGGAGGCACTGAAGCGTCAAAACGCGTTACTCAATCGACCTAGGGGACGCCTCGTAATCAGGAGAGTCACGTCAAATGAAGAGGCAGAACAGAGCAAGGTCTTATCCTTCCCCAACTCCAGCTTGCGTGTGTTATTATTTTTCTTGAAAAGTGTATTTGTTTAATGTTTATTATAGATTATAGCGATATAGAATTAAATGGCAATGGATAAATGGATAAAATAATAAATAAATGAGAAAACTAGGTACTGGACAGAACCAAGGCATTGCATGGTCCTTGGATCCAAGCCTCAGGGGAAACCAGATACTTCAGATGAAAATGAGAAAACTAGGTACTGAACAGAACCAAGGCATTGCGTGGTCCTCGGACCCAAGCCTCAGGGGAGACCAGATACTTCAGATGAAAAGAAAACTAGGTACTCGACGGAACCAAGGCATTGCATGGTCCTCGGACCCAAGCCTCAGGGGAAACCAGATACTTCAGATGAAAATGAGAAAACTAGGTACTGGACAGAACCAAGGCATTGTATGGTCCTCGGACCCAAGCCTCAGGGGAAACCAGATACTTCAGATGAAAATGAGAAAACTAGGTACTGGACAGAACCAAGGCATTGTATGGTCCTTGGACCCAAGCCTCAAGGGAGACCAGATACTTCAGATGAAAATGAGAAACTAGGTACTGGACAGAACCAAGGCATTGCATGGTCCTCGGACCCAAGCCTCAGGGGAAACCAGATACTTCAGATGAAAATGAGAAAACTAGGTACTGGACAGAATCAAGGCATTGCATGGTCCTCGAACCCAAGCCTCAGGGGAAACCAGATACTTCAGATGAAAATGAGAAAACTAGGTACTGGACAGAACCAAGGCATTGCATGGTCCTCGGACCCAAGCCTCAGGGGAAACCAGATACTTCAGATGAAAATGAGAAAACTAGGTACTGGACAGAACCAAGGCATTGCATGGTCCTCGGACCCAAGCCTGAGGGGAAACCAGATACTTCAGATGAAAATGAGAAAACTAGGTACTGGACAGAACCAAAGCATTGCATGGTCCTCGGACCCAAGCCTCAGGGGAAACTAGATACTTCAGATGAAAATGAGAAAACTAGGTACTGGACAGAACCAAGGCATTGCGTGGTCCTCGGACCCAAGCCTCTGGGGAAACCAGATACTTCAGATTAGAAACCAAACGTTAGATAAAGCTTAAGCACTGTATAGTCCAAGGACTCAAGCCAACAGGGAGACCACTTCCTCATGAAATACTAAGTGCTAAGAAAAGCCAAGGTCTTGTACGGTCTTCGGACCCAAACCTATGTTGAAACTGGTCACTATAGGGCGATATAAGCGCTGAACGGAACCAGGGTCCTTGTACCGACCACGGACCCAAATCTACGGCAAAGCCAACCCCTTTTGACGCTAAATAATGAGCCCTGTCAGGGGCGGAAACCACAAAAAACTGAGCGCTAAAGCACAAGCAACTTAAACCTACCCATCCTAGAGGAGCCAATAAGGAGCTCAGGCAGAAAAGTGTAAACTAAAAAGATAAAAGCATTGTAAAAACAGGGAAAAATTCCTCAGACAGGCACTCAGCGCCAAAAACAAATTACAAGAACGGTTGAAGTAACGGTAACGCTGACAGCGAGGTAAGGCTCAAACAGGGCATGAAAATGTGCCGAGAAAGTCAAAATCCTCCTCCCCGCCCTAGAGGTCGTGCAGCAGAATTTTGAGGGGCTATTGTGGGGCCCCAAATATTTAAACAACCCCGGCCCACTCCATAGCCGGCCCAAGGCCCGTGCCGAGGAGGGTATAGAGGCCGAGGGTAAAAGGGAAAAGCCCAGGCCCTCAAGGAGCCTCGCCGAGGATACCCACCTCCTCGGCCAACCAACGTTGATAGAATGAAAATATCTCTCACCCTTTAAAACTTACGCTACCAACCTTCTGGCCGCTTTAATGATGAAGTGACCAGCAAACCCAGGTGCCTTGGTCACTCCAACTAATAGAAAGTATGCAAAGGCGGCTGAGAACTAACATAAAGCCTGCAAAAGCAGATGATGTGACAAACTCATATACACAGTGTCCGGATAACCGACGAGTGGACGGCTAAGATTAACTATAACAATACTATATAACCAAGAGGATTCCTAGCATAAAGAGAGGGGGGGGGGGTCGCAGGATATTTATCAGTCCAGAGAAAAAGGACAGAGGGGAGATGAGCTCTGAGAAAAAGAGATCCTCAGACTAAGCCGAGGACAATCATGATCTTCACAAACACTTAGCCAAAATCATCGTAAAGATCCTCATAAATACTTAACCAAAGTTATGGTTCTGATCCTGGTAGAAAACACACCCAACCAAATCACTTTGATATTATCCCTGT